>CM068757.1:9189172-10442599 GCA_035084275.1 Hydrolagus colliei | reverse complement strand
CACTCAATCATTGGTGGGTGAGCCCTCAGTCATTCTGCCCCCAAACTCTGGAACTCCATCCCGAAGTCCCTCCGCCTCCTCCCCTCCTGGCCTCCTTCAAGTCTCACCTCAAGACTCTCCTCTTCGATGGACCCATCGGCAACTCCTCCCGCCTCCCTGTCCTCAGCTCGGGTCTGAAGCAGTATCTGTCCAGCACCTTGGGATGTTGTTGTTGTTAAATATCCTATGGCACTATTCAAAAGAAAAGGAGATTTCTCCCGATGACCTGCCAACATTCACAAATAAAATTTATCATTTACTTCATGGCTGTAGAACAATTGCTGCGTGTAAATTGGCAGCTGCATTGGCTCACACACCGCACAGTCACTGCACTTTACATATCCTGTATATCCTACATATATTTTGTATATCCTGTGAAACACTTTTGGACATCCTCCTGACATAAAAGGCACCATAGCAAAATCAGGATTATTATTATTCATTCCATTAGGGAAAGTGCTTTGAGACATTTCTTGAGGTCAAAAGAGCCTGCTTTTGTGGCATCTCACAAATGATTTTCTGTGATTGGATGCCAATTGGATTTTGCTTCTTTTGAAATGGATCCATCTACAATCTTCCAACTCTCTGTACTCTCTGTTCACAATCAGACCTGTGTTGAAATGAGATTGATTTGCGTAATTAATTGCAGATTGGAATGTGCTGTTATACGTGGCTTCCTGACATCTCTGCGAGTCACACAGAGGTGTTCATTGAACAGTTTGAATTGCTATTCAGATTGTGTTATCAGGCACTGGGACAATCTCAGAGAGAAATTCCAACTGGAATTTACACTATTTGAGAGTGCTCCAACCTTTGGAACTCCATCTTGCAATCGCTTCAACTCTCTTCCCCTCTCTCTTGCTTCCTTCATCTCAAGATCTATCTATCACCCGCCTATCCCCACCCTCCCTGCCTTTCAATTTTAAACAGAAGCTTACTTAAAATCAGCTTCAAAACTAAGGCTGTGTTTTAGTATTCCTGGTGCTCTGAAATGCTACATTAAATAGAGATAAATTCTGGTTGGATTTCTGCCGCTTTTTGTCTGGGCGCTTTATTTCATCACAGATGATTACACTGATCTCCTCATCTCAGTAGTCTCTACATTGTTACGACCAGCCTTGGATGTCACAACAATAACAACAACAAATTGCATTTATATAGTGGCCTTCACATTTGGAAAAAGTTCCAAGGTGCTGGACAATGTGGGGTTTGCACCTGAGCTTGGGATCAGAGAAGGGTGGAGAACAAAAGGAGTTGGAGGAGGGAAGATGACCAAAGGCATATTTGAGACAGACCTCAGGGATGGAGTTGCAGAGGGGTGGAGTGGAGGGAGCAGATAGGTTGGTAAAGATTGATCCTGAATTAGCCCAGTGTTTATAGATTAAGCATAGAACAAAGGATATTTCCTTGGAAGGTTAAGGAATTGATTTACCCCTAAACATTTTAAAGGTTTTCAATCCCGCGGAAACACTACTTTAGTGAACAAGCAATAAACGTATGGAACTGTATGGAGACAGTGGAAGCAGAAAATGTTGTTTGTTGCAAGAACAAACTATATAGGTTTCTGCTAGAAAATAATATCTCAGGATACAGTATATAGTTTGGGACACAACATGTCAAGTGTCGGCCAGGATGGTGGAAGGAAACTGGGTGGACTCTGGTCACCCAGTTTCACCCAGTAAATTCTCAAGTTCTTATCAGATTGATTATTAAGATTAATTGGGTATATGTCTACACAGAGGTAGACATTGGACTTGTTGAAACCGTAGCACTTCAATAAAAGTAGTTATTCTACAAAGTTTTTCTGGGAGGCAGAGGACTCAACAAACGAAGAAGTAACTACAGGTAATAAGAAAATGTATTTCTGATAGCTTATCATGCAGAAATATCTCAAACTCTTGTACTGTAGTTATGGTCAAATTAAGTGGCTTTTTGTAGGCAAAAACAGCAGCTACTGTGCGCATAGCAAGGGTTTGCTGTGATGTGATTTACAACAAGGACAATTTCTAGTGTTAGAGGAATAGGGAGCTGTTCAGTCGTAATGAAAATAACACAGGGGAATTCATAGAGGTTTGGAATGTTTTAAATGTGATTGAAAAGGTGAACCCAGATCAATACTTTAGGATGTAACAAGACAGTAGAACAAGGTTCTTTTAAGTTTTAAGTCTAAGTGATCTCGCAAGCTCGCAAGCGAATTGGGTGGAATTCTGAGCCTTTCATCCTTTTGTGTGTTTGATGCAAAGAATGTCATTCTGCCTTGCCCATGCACACGCTTCCCACTATATTGCCATGGAATGAGGTGTCGACAGACGGGGAAATTACAATGACTGCACAGTAACTGGAGCCACAATCCTTGCACAAAGTGGACTGGGTGCAGTAATCCAATATTACTTCAGAAACAAAGCTTGTGTGCAAGCGGCCTGTGCTTATTTGAAGGCAGTGACGCCATGTTCCTGTGGGTCTGGCAGAGCTTGTGACACTGTGGAGCTAAAGTCGGAGCAACTGCAGTTACTTCCACATTGGCGCCCACGGCTAGACTTGCCAACTCCTCACTTCTAAATCCCACGAGACCACTCAGACTGCTGATTGGAGTCTGTCCGCCTTGAGGTTGAGTACCGAGAGAGCCTGTGATGGGTCATTAACCAAGACTTCCATTCACTGTGAGCAATAACCATCACCTCACCTAACTTCAGTCCGATTTTAATTGATTTAATTTAATTTTAATCTGACTAATTGTCAGAATTAACCTGACTAGCGGAACCCTGATTTTGTTCCAATGAGGATCTCAGTGTTTCACCGTCGGCCAGCGGGCTTTTGGCCACTTGGCGATCACTCTTCAGCTCTCCATTCCTAGATCCCTGCGCCTTGCTCGCTCATGGCCTCATCGCTTTCATGGCACATCTCAAACTGTATCTCTTTGACCGTGCTTCCGGTCATCTTTCCCTTCCCCACTGCTCTCACACTCAGCGGTCCAACCAGAATTGTCAGGCCTTTTAGGACATTTTGGGACATGTGAAAGTGTATGAGTGTAGTGTATTCAGGTCCAGCCTAACTCTGTGACCTATTAAAACTTCACAACCTCTCTGCTCTGAACTCTCTGGCTTGCTCCTTGTCCCCCACCCTGCTTGCTTCACTATCGAAGTCCTGTAGCTTAGTGGTTAGAACACACGCCTAGTGAGCAAGAGACCTGGGTTAAATTCTCAGTCAGGGCGAAACTTGGACAAGTTTCCTTACTCCACACACCTGATAATAATCGCTGAAGAAAAAACAATAATAAATTGGTCTCTCCAATCCATGACTGTTTGTGGGACACACCTGTGCTCAATTGGCTCCGCGTTTCATCCACAAAATATACAGTCAATTCACTGTACAGTATATTCTGTGAAGTGTTTTAAGATATCTAGAAGACTTGAAAAGTGCTATATTAAATGTTAGGATTATTATTATTATTATCAATGTTCAGGCCTTCAGCCATTCTGTCGCCACCCTCTGGAACTCCTTACTGGAGCCCCTCTGCCTTGACCCCTCCCTTACTTTCTTGAAGGCCCATCTCAAGACCTTCTTCTTTGACTTTACCTTCAGTTATTTTCCCTTCTCCACCCCCTGCCCTCCAACGCTCGTGATTCCAATGCACAAGTACAAACCCCTCCCTCATTGTCCAGTGCCTTGAGACTTCCTTTTGATGTGAAAGTGTAAATTGTATTGTATGTAGTATCAGTTCGGAGAACACTGGCTGCAAACAACAACAACTTATACTGACTGCTGTATGTATTTAAAAAGCTGCCTGTGTGTGAAGACAGTGACCTTTTAAATAGACCTTTTAAATAGCCCCATGACACCACCTTGTGCTTGATCTGTGTTTTTAAAGAAACTTTTGAATGAATGAACCTTGTGTTTGAGCTAAAGACTCCCTGTTAAACAAACATTCCCACCAGGTAATGAGGCTGCATCGTAAAATTATTGCACAATGTTGCTAATCCGGTGCTATTGGGCTTGTCAACATTTCTTATCCAGTATCAAGTTCTGTTGTACACGATTCAGCACTAACAAGGAACTTTATGCTAATGTTGTCATTGTTTCTTTCAGTTGTCCTGTGCTTTTCCTCCCATGTCTCACATACATGCTTACACACGCCCAACCCCACTGAATCCTCACTTGCATGTAATAATATCCTGCTGTTTCTAAACAAGACAATAGCTCATTAGGCTCAGCAGTAGGCCCAACACTCTGGGATCTCCAAATCTTGACTCTTTCTAACTTGTGTCTAATAGTTTCCAGAATTAGGTAAGCAGGATGCGCATTCCATTTCAACACGGTCACCCCAGTTTACAGTATATCCTGTGAAGCGCTTTGAGACGTCCTCCGGACATGAAAGACGCTCTACCTAATGTGAGGATTATCATGATTATTACACTGATAATATCCTAGTTGGAACCAGGAGTGAAAGCAGGCAAGCTCTCATATGTCAATGAAATAATAATGAAAGCAATTGGATCCCGTTTTGAAAGGCTCTAATGATGTGCACCAAAAGGAAATGAATATGAGCAGCTGCTCCTGACCCGAGTCCTGGCTATCCAGTTGCTTAGTAATGCTCTATAAATTATTTCT
The DNA here is from genome assembly GCA_035084275.1 of Hydrolagus colliei. Lineage (NCBI taxonomy): Eukaryota > Metazoa > Chordata > Chondrichthyes > Chimaeriformes > Chimaeridae > Hydrolagus > Hydrolagus colliei. The sequence goes on along the minus strand of CM068757.1, from coordinate 10,437,952 downwards.
CTAACAATGTGGTGCTGTCGATACATTATGTATGTTTATGATAATCCTTGTATTTGACACAGCATTGATAGAATGGTTACCATCTTCTGGGAGTGGTGTGGGGTGGGGTGGATGGTGGGGTGTGGGGTGGATGGTGGGGGGCGGAGGGGGAGTATGTGGGGTCTCCTTGGAGCTGAACTGGCTTCAATGTGACATGCTTGGCAGTGGAATTGAGCCAGCCTTCTGGGCAGCCTTGGTGGTCTGATTCTTGAGCCAGGTGGGTCCTCAGTATCCAGGGCACCGCTGATGATGGCACATCCAGCCCGGCTCATCGACAGGACTTGGAAGGGCAGGTCAGTCATTGGGGGCAGGGAATCATCCCACTTGGGAATGGAACCAGGGTCCTCTCGCTTGCAAGGTGAGCATGCTAACTAATATACTACAAGACTCCCCATTGTCACATCCAATGTCCACCTTGGCTTGGTGTCCTATCCCCAGAATGGCAACTTGGACATTGGGCTGCTTTCTCCTGACATTGCACAGCATCGTACAGCTCCTGAATCAGGCGCTCAAGGACTGTGGTGGAGCTTGAACCTACCACCCCACTGAGTGATGAGTCTAGCTTAGTGCAGGGGCAGCAATGAGAAGCAGGAGAGAATTTATGTGAAGCCAGATTTCTGCGTTGAAAATCTGTAGATTGTGAGATGGATCAGGTGTTTCTGGGTGTGAAGTAACAATGCAGTCCAGCTCTGACTGAGAAGCCACCATCTGTGTGTTGAGGGTCTCAGATTATCTGATGCCTGATGACGTTTCGCCGCCATTTTATCTTCACGGTCGTTCTGTAATCTTTTCTCTGCGTCTGCGGTCTCCTTGTCCTGACACGAGTTTGTCTTTAATAATGATAATGATTCTTGCATTGGATATAGCACCTTAACATGTCCTTGAGACTCAAGTCTCAAAGCACATCACAGAATAGGCTGTAAAATGAATTGTTGGTGCATTTTGTGGATGAAACATGCCGCCCAATTGCACACATCTGTGTCTCACAAACAGTCCTAAGTTGAGTGCCCAAATTACAATTGTTATTTATTTATTTATTGGGAGGGATTATTACCCCCAGAAAGCGATCCGCCAATTGACTAACAACTGGGTTCCTACTTATTGCTGGATAAAGAGAACGTATGGAGTAAGGAAGCTTGCCGAGGCGGGTGCTCTTAACTAATTTGCTACAACAAGGAATGGTAGACTCACAGACTGCCGAGATTTAGAGAAAAGCTGCTCCCTGAATGTACAACACAAAGGTGAGCTGAACTGGAGCCAGACCCCAGCAAACCCTGTCACAGACTGTGCGCTGGGATCATGTCTGCAGCATCTGTTGTCAGGCCTCCCGTGGTGCAGTGATAATGCCTTGCTTTGGCTGCCCTCAAAGACCCTGTCCTCATGGCTGGCCAATATCAGTCCTGCTCTCACACACTCACTCACCCCAAAGCCAGGCCTGCTGCCCCTCTCTCAACTCCTCCAACTCGCCATCAATACCGAGCTTTCAGTCACTGTGCTTTTCCTCCCTTTTGGATCCCAATTCCTCTCACTCACTGGCTTTAATATTCCGATAAATACCAACCATTTTTACTATGTCTTCATTCACCTCCCAACAACTTCCCTTCCCATCTTAATGTGCTCCACCAGCCATGTAAAGTGCTTTTAGTTGTTCTCCATTATAAAAGACTATTCTATTCTATAACTCCAGTAGTGTAGGGGTTAGAGTGCTAGCCTCACAAGTGATCAGCAACCTTTCAAAATATAGATTAAAATATAAATAATTTGGTTAGTTAATCCATTGCTGTTTGCGGGACTCGGCTGTGCACAATTTCTTTTAACTGAACAATTGTTGGCCAGGACACTTTTTTTGAATAGTGGCATGGGATCTTTTAAGGTCCACAAGGAACAGGCAAGATGGGAATCTTGATTTAACATCTCATCTGAAAGCCGGCACCTCTAACAATCAGCGTACCCCCCAAGCACTCCATTGGATTGTCAGCGAAACTATGTGAACTCAAAGTCCCTGAATGCATGGCTTGAACCAACAACTTGTGGCTCAGAGGCAAGGGTGCCCCCAACTGAGCCAGGCAAGCGCACTTTACTTGGTCCACACAATTTATGCTGCTCAATGACTAGTAAGAGCATTGTTTTGGCCTATTCCCTAATTCCACAGTTAGGACCTGGAATTGATTCAGACCATTGCACACTTGATAGGCTTCCTTCTGTGCATTTGGCTCACAAATAAGGGCCAAAACAACAGGGTGGTAGTACCAGGGGTGGTGTATGTATGTGTGTGAAGGTAAAGTGATTACGTTAATTCCAGTGAAGAGACCATGGTCAGAGGTGTCTCTTGATGCTCAGTGTTTCTCACACACCTCACTCAGGATGACAGCAGAATGTGAATGTTTAGATGGTATCAGATCTGTGACCTGCGTTGCTGTGCTACTAGAAAGAGGCAGGTGCCATAGATTCCACAGCGAGAACAATGGCTGGTTTTATATTTTAACAAGTTTAACAACAACACAAATCAACGTCTGTTTCCCTGCAGCTGGTGATTCTGTGCACTGACACGATCATTACTATTTAACCTTATTGACAGAAGAGCTCCCTGTTGCTCACAAAGGTTCCCCTCAGCTTCAGCTACCCGACACCTTTGACTCGTGGAGGAGGGGAGCGAGGGGGAGGTTCACTCTACCTGCTTTCCCATACCCACTCCCCCAAAACCCAGGCTCCTGCCTTTCTCTCATCCCTTCTGACCCACTGTAAATGCCGAGCTTTCAGCCCTACCTCCCAGAATGCCTTTGCCTCCCAACCGCTCTTACTTACAGCCTTCAACATTCCATTAAATACCCACCATCCTGGAGCTCTACTGCCTCGATCCCTTCCTTGCCTCCTTCATGGCCCATCTCAACACCTTCCTTTTCGACCGTGCCTTCGGTCATCTTCCTTCCTCCATCCCACTTGCCCTCTGCCCCTCTCTGATCCCAACCCACAGCTTGGGTGAAAACCACTCATTGTCGGGTGCCTTGGGAAATCCTCTCAATGTAAAAGGCGCTATATAAATGTGAGTTGTTGATGTCTACCGACTCTCTAGTGCCTGATGGTTCCCATTCTGTCAGCAGTACGGAGTCGAGTGTAGCATGATTAATCCTACGTATTATCTGTTACAGAACAACGGAAGAAGTATTCCAACACCAATGTTATCATGCAAGAGACATCACAATACCACGTGGAGGTAAGTGAAAGCAAAGAAGGTACTATAAGGTTCAATTCTGGTCACCACACTACAGAAAGGATGTGAAGGCATTGGAAAGGGTACAACGAAGATTTACTAGGATGGTGCCAGGATTGAGGGACTTCAGCTATGAGGAGAGGCTAGATAGGCTAGGGTTATTCTCTCTGGAGCAGAGAAGATTGAGGGGAGACCTAATAGAGGTTTATAAGATCATGAGGGGTTTCGACAGGGCAAATAGAGAAAAACTATTTCCACTCGTGGGTGAATCTGTGACTCGTGGTCACAGATTTAAAATAGTTTCAAGGCGCAGTAGAGGGGAGCTGAGGAGAAATTTTTTCACTCAGCGAGTTGTTCGAATCTGGAATGCATTGCCTGAAAAGGTGGTGGAGGCTGATTCGATAACAACTTTTAAAAGGGAATTAGATCTTTATTTAGGGAGAACGGGTCTATTAGGCTATGGGGAGCGGGCAGGGCAGTGGGATTGAATCGCTCTTTTCAAAGAGCCGGCACAGACTAGATGGGCCGAATGGCCTCCTTTTGTGCCGTAAAATTCTATGATTCTATGATTCTATAGAGGCATTGTGAAGGAAAGAAACTGCATTCATTGGACAAGCTATGAGGAATGACAAGATAAGATGATCCTCTTCAACTGTGAAGATCAGAGATTTAGAAGGTGTTAAATGGGATTAATAAAGATATCGACCAACCCTTTAACTGAGTTTTGTTCAGTTCCCCCACCCCCGAAAATGTTTTCACCTACCACCTAACTGAGACATCAAAAATGCTGTACAATTGTAAATTATTGCTATTTATTGGAAAGCTAGACAATATTGTCATGTGTGCCAGGAGCAAATGTGCAGTTTCTCAAAAATAAGCTGTTTTGTTCCACTTGCAGCACATCGCTACGTTTTCGATGGACAAGAGTGAGTCCATTGTGACTGTAGACGATGCCATCAAGAAGCTGTTTCACCTGGATAGCAAAAAGAAGGTGTGGACCCAGGAGATGTTGCTCCAGATCAACGAAACGATAATCAGACTGTTGGACTGTGAAAGTCAGGTACGTGGGCTCTGAGCTTCTGTCAGCAAATCCAAGAGTGCCTCCATCTTGTCCCATTCTTCTAAACTAACTTTATTCATTTAACTGGACTTGTTGGTTGATAGGGAGATAATAATAATCCTTGCATTTGATATAACACTCTAGCACTTTGTCAAGATAGCTCAAAGTGCTTCCCAGGATTTATACTAAAGTGTAGTGACTGTGCGTTTTTGTCAGCAAGCGCAGTTTGCACACAGCATTGATTGTTGAACTCCAGATGGTCAGACTGCTTGTTTATGAGTGTTGGGAAAAGGTAGCTCAGACAGCCCAGATCTAGGATGAGATCCAACAATAATAATCTTTGTATTTGGTGCAGTGTAGCACCAAATGATATTGTCTCAAAATGCTTTACATGATTTTACTGTGAAGCGTAATGACCCTGGATTTTGTAGGTAAATGCGACAGATAAAGCCCCAGATAAAATTGGCCTACGGTGGGACATTGTAGTGTGCAAATTGACGGGTTTATATTTCTACATTAGTTTCATTCATTAATTGGTTTGTTAAGTGGCTAATTGAACGATAGAATTTAATTGACAAGCTGAGATGCCATCGCCCTTTCTAAGCCCACAAGGGATAATTTAATACAAATACATTAATTACATTATTCCTTACATTGGATATGAGTCGGGCTGAAGGATTTGAGTGAATCATTGTGGAGCCCACATCACCAGCTGTACCATTCAGTGTGAAGCCTCCAATGATGTGGAGTCCTGAAGCGCTTTAGTTAGAGCATTCGCCTCATAAGCGAGAGACCTGGGTTCGATCTTCTGGCTGAGTGAAACATTCGACAAGTCTCTTTACTCAACATGTCTCTGTTTACCTAGCAGTAAGTAGGAACCCAGTTGTTAGTCGTCAATCAGTGGAACGCTTTTCTGGGGGTGATAATCCTTTCAACAAAAATAATAATTTGGTCGTTCAATCCACCACTGTTTGTGGGTCACTGCTCAGCGCCTCGAGACATCCTCCTGATGTGAAAGGCGCTATACAAATGTAGTTTTGTTGTTGTTGTTGTGCGCAGTTGGCTATTGTGTTTCACCCACAAAATGTAGTCAATTCACTTTACAGTGATCAGGCGCTATATGAAATGCAAGCATTATTATTATTATTTGCCTGTTGGACCAGTTTGACCCTGCTCTTCTAACACGTGCCTCTTTAAGCCACCACTGTCGACAGGGGACACCATGCTGTGGACAGTCTGTTGCATTGATGTTTGGTTATTTCCCCTTTGACGACTTTCCTGGTTTGTCTCCGATCTATTCCGACATTGAGGGAAATAGGGGGCTGACGAGCTCAGTGCTTTTGTGTGGCTTGAGTTGGAGTCCCTGCTGTTGGAACGGCTCCTGATCTCAGTACGTGCTCTCACCCGCAGGATGAACTGGAGAACTTCCCCCTAAACACGGTGCAGCACTGCCAGACTGTTTGCAGCCAGTCCAAGTACCCGTCAATTTTACTCCTCGTATGCCAGGACGCAGATCAGCATAAACCTGATATACATTTCTTCAACTGTGACGAGGTGGACGTGAGTAACAGCGTGGGAGGACGGGGGAGAGGTGGGAGGTGTAACTTATGCCTTGTTTACATTGCATCCGTACCCCACATCACACTAGTCCTCACCAGGCTCCACCTCCACTGGCCCCTATCACAGAACAGATCAATTTCAAGATCCTCACACTTGTCCACAAATCCCTCCACACCCTGGTACCTCCCTAATTTTCTGACCTGCTTTCTCCCCACTCCACTACCCGCTGCCTCTGCTCGGCTAGCTCTGGCCTCCTGCTTGTCCCTTGTCCCCTCTGTCCTCTTGACGTGAAAGGTGCTACACAAGTGTAATTTTGTTGTTGTTGCTCCAGCATCCACAATTTCATCCTTTACGCCTCAAAGCTTTAGAATTCTCTCCCCCAATCCTTCCTGCTTGCCCCTTCCTTCCTCTCTTTTAGATCATGACTGGAGACCTTCTTCATCGACAGTCACCTCCTCGGTCCCCTCAGTTCAGTGCCAGGCTCTGCCACTGTTAAGCGCTCCCAGCACTGCTTCACATGAAGGAGTTATATAAATGCAAGGATGATTCCAGATCAGGAAGCAGGATTTATAATTCCCTCTCCTGTTGCCGGTAGCGTTGAGTGTGCTGGGAGCTGAGCTGTACTGTGTTAGGTACTTTTTGATATGAGCTGCATCTGTGATTAAAATAACCCTCGCGCTCACTGCGGCACCTCCTCACATCAGAACGTCTCCAAGCACTTCACAGCATTCACTGCAAAGTGCGGGGTCTGTGCATTTTGTAGGGAAACACGGCAGCCAGTTTGATGGTCTGTGGCATGAGAGAAGCCATATGAATGTAAGTTATTGTTAACAAGCTTAATTTCAGCCTCCCCCCGCCCCACGCCCTCCGACTTTGCATTTCCAGTCTGCTGCCCATTCCTCACTCTCTGTCCTCTGTTGATCAGCTAGTATGCGCGCCTGGCCTCTGTTCTCTCTCCACTTTTTCTCTCTGCTTATAAAAACTCTCTTAAAGATATAGGTTTTTGCCCGTGCCTTTGGTCAAGTGTTTAAATCCTCCTTCCTCTCATTTTCTGTGGGGGCGGGGGAGGGAAACACCCACTTTTTTTGTGAAGTGCGTGAGAGACGTTCTTGATACGTGAAAGATGCTGTGTCACAGCGAATGCGAACATGGGGGAATGGTTTCCGTTCAGTGTGGGTAAGAATCATGTTTCCTCAGCCATCAGGTTCAACGGGCAAAAAAAGCTGGTGAGTTTGAGCTGGAGCTCAGCTTCAAGTGGGACTCGAGGAGGAGGATTTTCAAATCAATTTTCATTCCTTCAGTTGCCACATCATATGCTCGTCCCCCGCCACCCCACCACCCCCCCAACCACTCCTATTCACCCACTTCAGGAGGTGGTGAGGGAAGAATGAAATTCCCTGGTCCCAAGACTATAGCTTTCCTGTCTTATTTTCCCTCCTCATCCAAATTCATCACAACAAAGTCTCATGAATCTATCTCTGCGCTCTCTCTCCCCAGGCGGACATGATCCATGCTGACATCGAGAGCGCGATATCCGACTGTAAACATGGGCGGAAAATGCGGCCTCAGACCCTGAAGTAAGAACCTTAACAACAACAACAACTTTGATTTATATAGCGTCCTCCACGCCAGACAGCGTCTCAGAGCGCTTAAAAATATGCAGAAGGCAGACTAATATAGGCTCGAGTTAAAATGGAGCTCAGGCTAATATGGTGGTCAAGCTAGTGTATAGCTAGCTCAGCCTAGTTCATCGCAGGTTAATAAAGGGCACAGCAGAGGTCTGAATTTGCATAGTTTGAAAATATCACCGGTGATAGTTGCGATTTTGACATGAACTATCTGACTTTGGAGGTTAGAGCTTTGGCTTGCAGGGTTACCGTGCTGAGTGGCATGACTCCCTGCCTCCAGTGACAACAAGGTGTCACTTAACTAACAATATTAGTGACATCTAGCGGCACACAGGAGGTTCCTCACTGTGTGGTTTAGTCGTGATGATTAATACTTGAAAAGCTGGCGTGGTTTTAGCTGCCTGAGAGAAGGATAAGGGCGAATCATAATGATGCACGCTCTTGATAGAGCAATCACACTGCCTGTCATCACTGAATGTGAGTCAGTACCAAGAGGCCGTGAATTGAGAATTTGTACCAGAAAAAAGGAGAGGTTAGAAAGATTGTTTTTATACCGAGGGATGTGGATTGCCTCACTAGACATGGCTGTTGAATTAGCCTCTAGCAGCATTTGCAAGGAAATTAGAATCCAGAGCGTTTACAAGGCAATTGAATGAATACTTAAGGAATATAATAAGTTGAGTAAAGGAATATAAGACTGGAATTTACATGTGTAGGTGGCATGCGCAGATTTCTTAGGCTGGCTTGCAGGCTCTTAAACACGAGGATGGGTTTCCACGTGTGTCAGTCAGCCGGCTGACCAAAACAAATAATGTTAAAGAGTACAGGGGGCAGAGCAGGGCAGGAGGAGAGTAGGTTAGGGTTGGGATTTTAGAGAGCATTACAGAGTGGGCAGAGAGGCTCTGGCCAATCTTTCTGATTTTGATACTAGTCACAGCGCTGAGGATCTGCGTAATCGTGAGCGAAGTAGCTCTTGTGCTCGTTTGTGAATGTACTCCTCCAGCCTGTCATAAGCCTGTGTTTGTTACCAGGGTGAATCAGGAGAAAATGAAGAAACAGCGAGAGACCATAATCCCTGCTCACCCGCAGGGAAACGCACCTGCCCCTCCTCCCAGCATCGTCAAAAGCCGGGGAATTGCTCCAAGTGACCAAGGTAAAGTTCCTCCGTGCTCAGACCTCAGTAAGCCATTGCGCGTTTCAGGAGTGGCTGAATGAGACCTCTGACCTGATGTTGATTGTTTGGCTCAGTCGGCAGCTCGATTATCTCTGGGTCCAGACGGTTGTGCGATCGGGACCTTCACAGTGCCTGCTCCAGGGCAGTGCTGGGGGGACAGTGCATTGGCGGAGGTGCCATCCTTCAAATGTGTCTCCAAAATACAACAACAACAAAATTACATTTATGGAATGCCTTTCACGTCGGGAGGATGCCCCAAGCCGCTGAACAGTCAGGGGTAGGGGACCCAGAAATAGTAACTGCACCTGACAGCAATGACCCGCGAATGGCTTTGCGATGCCTGAACATGCTACAAAATTGTGTTCTGTCTTCTGGATGACTTGGAAAACTATTGCTTGGTTGTGTCTGTGTCATTATTTCTGTGCTATACTTGTGTGCTCGTTGTGAGATGCTATGCTATATCTACAATGTGAGGTGTGCTATATCTGTGCAGTATCTGCCCTATACCTGATGGTGAGATGCTGATCCAGTGACTAACGTTTGGGCTTGCTCCACAGTGGACTTTGACCGGAGAAGTGTGACCTCCCAGGAATATGAGGAATCGCCTGCAATCATGGCCCAGAAGGTTGAGAAAGATGTGGTAAGTGACTGGTGAGATGTTGTTCCATATACAGATTACCATGGTTACAGAACTCCCTTCCCCACTCCACACCCCCACTCCTGCCTGATGATCACGTTATAAACTGACCCCATAGAAAATTAACTCCCTCCTTCACCATCTTTCCTTCCATCCTTTCACTCATTGCCTCCTCCTTGCTTTTATTCCCCCCATCGCTTCCCTCACTTCTCTCAATCCACCTCCCATATCTCAACAATGCAGGGACTGTTTTTTAACAGAGCCTAAACCAGGGTATCTGACATCAAGGCAGATAGATTCCGCTGAGTGGAGTTCCGGCCTACAAGGAGGTCTAGTTGAAGTGGATTGCCATCAACCTGGAGTTGTGTTTCTCATTGTTGGCTAGTTATATCGTTTGACAATAAGTCGCAGCTTCCAGCCTGCCCTCACCTGTGCTTCCCTCCAACCACCCATTCTCACCCACACACACCCGCTCACACCTATTATAATGATAATAATCCTTGCATTTGATGTAGTATTTTTCATGTCTTCTAGACATCTCAAAGCGCTTCACGGAATATACTGTGAAGTGAATTGACTGTATATTTGTGGGCAATATACAGCAGCCAAATGTGCACAGCAGTGTCCCACAAACAGTCTTGGATTGAAACGACCAAATTTTTAAAATAATAATCCCTCAAAAAATATTTAAACTTCTTATCCTCTACACCTGCTCACACTTGCTCTCATGCACTCTCACCCCCTCACACTCTGCTCTCACCTGCTTATAGCTACTCACACCCACCTTCTCTTTGCTTCCTCAGCAACTACTCAACTGCACGCTGGATGACATTGAGTTCTTCATCACCAAGCTGCAGAAATCTACACAGGCCTTTGCCCAGCTCAACCAGAGGAAAAAAGCCAAGAAAAACAAAAAGAAGGCCCCAGCAGGTGTCCATCTCCTCTCTACTCTCTGTTCCTTCCTTTCCCTCCTTCCCTCCCTTCTTGCCTCCACTCCTTTCTCTCTCTATCTGTTCCTCCCTCTCTCCCGCTCTCCATCCCTTCCCCACTCTCTCTCCCTCCATTCCTCCTTCCATTCCTCTTTCCCTCCCTCCCTCCATTTTTCTCTCCTTCCCTCCGTCCCGGCATCCTTCTCTCTCTCCCTTACCTCCAATGCATCCTCTACTCCTTTCTCTTCCTCTTGTCTCCCACTCTCCAGTTTCCAATTTCCAACCAATTGTAATGATTTTCTAACATTTTCAAAATCTTAAATTTGATTCCAGTACTCTTAAGACTCAGAGGATGAGAAATTTTAACAACAAATATATACATTTATAGAGCACCTTTTGCTGCAGATGGACAGTGCTGCAACTAGGGGCTTGGAATCAAGAGTAGGTGGAGTGGGGGAGTGTGGCCAAAGGCATAAAGGTCAAAGTAGAAGGACTTGAGACTGGTCTTGTAAGAGGCAACAGAGTGGGTGAGGCAGAGGTTTTCGGGGATGGAGTTCCAGAGGGCAGGGACAATAAAATTTGAGGTTTTCTACATGCGAGGTATGCCCTAAGTCACTGTGGGCTGATATAACTCTCTCTCTCTCTTTGCACAGAGGGAATGCTGACTTTACGAGCCAAGCTTCCAGTGCCGACAGAATTTGTTGACTGCCTACAGAAAATCAAGCTGGCCTTCAATCTGCTGGTGAGAGCAAAAGCTGTAATTCACATTACACAGCACCCTTCACATGGGATCATTCAGTTTTCACAAGGATGTGATTTAGGCTCAAGGGTTCACAGACAGATTTGAAGATGTGATAGTTTTTTGGGTCAGTCGAGAGTCTGACACATGCAGAAACCCATCATCATGCTTAACAGTATCCAAACCAGACTGAGAATTTCATATATGTATGCCACCTATACATGGAAATTTCCCTGTGTCTGGATTGAAATGTGTATTCTCTCCCTGGAGAGATGCACTCTGCTTATTGAATTCAAGAGATTATTAGGCCCAGGTTGGTGAAAAACAAGTTTGGGACCACGGAATGTGCTTCGGGGTTACTGCTGAGGTTTAACTTGCTAAACATAGCAGAGCTTGCCGTTGAGAGCACTGTGCTGCACGCTGCCTGCGGTTTGTCCAGCTGGGACTAATTACCCTACCAGTTAGGGCTTTGACTTGTAGGGTTAATAGGAGCTGAGTGGCAAACATCCCTGCTCCCAATGATCTAACCCTTCAAATCCTGCCGATGAGTCAGGTTGGCTGGGCTGTCATGAGCAAGGCTTTGAGGTATGGTAAACCTGTCTGCCTCAGGAGATGGACTGCCAAGATCATCAGAGGGGTTGATTCAAGTCTAACATTCTGTTGGCGAGTATGACTCCTCAGGGACAGCTCAATGTCACGGAAGCCCAAGCTTCTGTCGGTCTGGTCAGATGGACATTATAGATCCTGTGACAATATTCAAAAAGAGAAGGGAATTTATTTCTCACGTGAGAGGCGCTATATCAAATGGAAGGATTTTTATTATTGTCCCAAGACGTCAGAATGTTAACTTAATAATGCGATTCATCTCACATAAATAGCTGCCTTTTCATTACTTGGTTATAATGGGACAGTGGTGAATTTACCATCCACCACCTAGTAGTGTGAATCTGAGTACAGCTGACTTGTGGCTATCCTCCTTGGGTGGGGAGATAAGTGGTATCTGATGGAGCTTTACTGGCTAGAAGGTAACATGTTTGGCAATGGAATTTCAGAATCAAGCCAGCCCTCTGTGGTAGTCTCAATAGTTGGGTTCCTGAGCAAGGCAGGTCCGCAGTACCCCAGAGCACTGCTGATGACAGCACAGCTCGCGTGACTCATCTGCACGACTTGGAAGGGCAGACCAGCTATTGGGTCAGGGAGTATTCTCACTCAGCTCTTACTAACCCTGCAAACTACATCCTGAATGGGTAGGGTGATCCTAGCTGGATAAGCAGCGGGAAAGCCTGCCGGACAGTGATATCAATGACAAGCTCAGCGGTTTTACCTGGTTAGAATCCATCAGTTACCCCAAGGCATTGGCTCATCCTCCAGGGTCATTAAGCCTTGCGCCATCCCAATCTCATGATCACGAGAGCAGTTTGGGGCTAGAAACAAATAAATAAAAGATTTGACAGCGGATCCTGTTAACAGTCTGTTATTTTGTCCTTAGGCTAGACTAAAGCAGCACATCCAAAACCCCAACGCAGTGGAACTGATTCACTTCTTATTTGGGCCACTCGAGATGGTAAGGTGACAGCTTGCATGGAGAGCAGATGTGTTATGAGATGGGTGGGTGGGGGTTGGGTAGAGGAGATGTGATGGGTTGTTTTTCTTTTTCTGTCATTTACTGCTCCTGAAGTCTTCCTGAGCCCTACACACTATCCCTGGCCTTCAAGGGTGTTCCATTCAGTGTCTCGCACTGTGTCTAAACCATAATAGAGGAAACTCATCAAAGGCCATGGAGGTGCTGCTGAATGGAATTTGTACTTGCAAGGAAGGAAGGTCGGCTGCTTCATGATCTGCTATCGAAAAGCAGCTGTTGGATTTGGCGAAAATTAATTTAAGAAAATAATAGTTGGATTACTCTACCCATGCCTGCTTGTGGGACACTGCTGTGCCCAATTGGCAGGTCTGGTAATGGGGTGAGAATCTGTTTGCCCTCGCGAAAGCTCCTCACTTGATGCTGTTTTTGGTGCAGGTGGTTCATAATGTAGGAGGACCAGAGATGCCAAGAACCATTATCAGCCCCCTGCTCTCCAAAGAAGCTGTGGAGTTTTTAAGGAGTCACTTGTCCCCCAAAGAAGGATCACTATGGGAAATGCTGGGCGAAGGCTGGACAAGGTCGAGGTAAGAACATGGAACTGCTCCTGGTGAGTGCACTAGTGACATATGTAGAACAGGAGTAGGCCATTCAGTCCCTCCAGCCTGTCCCACCATTAGATCATGGGTGATCTGTACCTCACCTCACAATTTGAGGTATATCTGTCTCCGCAGGGGAGGTGGAGATGTGAGATTGCACCGTGATGTCTTTAACATAAGGTGCATGTGGGGTTTCCAGTCATATTTGTGTGTGGCATGGTGACGAGCACTGAACCCAGTACTCCAGCCTGGCTCAGTCTGTCACACCCAAAGATTTTCCTCTTTGGTCATGTTTCCGGTCACCACGCTCCTCCTCCTGGCTCGGTGACGTGCTACTCCACTGTCAAGTGCTCTGGGATGCTATCCGACATGAGGGGCACCATAAGAATGCAAGTTGTCCTCCAGATGTAAAAGGAGCAGCATAAATGGAAGTATTTGTTATCAAGGACATCAGGCCTGTACAAGGAAGGTGTTCTGTTGCCTTGGCAATTTGGTCACTTCCTTTTACACAGCTGTGAAGTGTAGGAAAATCATAAGAATTAGTTTGTGTGGATGTCAGCATCGACTGCCTTTTCTTTGTTATTTTGCTTGGCAGAGTGGACTGGCCCATCGAGAACGTTGTCACACCGTACAGGCCCAAGTTCAGGAACGGCTGGGAACCACCTCACGACCTCTTCCGCGGGGTTCCCTGGGAGTTGGAGCCAGAACCTGCGCCTGGCCACGGCCACGGCCCTGGCCAGGGCCACGGCCATAGCCCCACCCCCGGCATGGGCGACATGCAGCGTATGCAGGAAGACATGAGGCGATACCCTGAGGAGGTAATGAGGACCTTAGAACCAGAGTAAGACTTGCTTTTGTTACGGAGCCTGGAAGCTCTCAAAGGTATCAGCCCGGCTCAGTCAGTAGCATTCTCGTCTCTGAGCCAGAAGGTTGTGGATTTAAGGCACCCCCCACTTTGGTAGTGTTGGCCTCACGATCTAGGCTGCTGCCGCTGTGCTATTTTAGTGAAGCTGTCATCCTATGGATGAGATGTTTAAATTACATCCTGTCTATGCTCTACATTTCCTATCTGAAGGGCTTTATGTATAATAATAATAATAACAATAATACTTGCATTGAAATATCTCAATGCGCTTCACTGAATATACTGAAAAGTAGAGTGACTGTATTTTGTGGGCAAAGCAGGTAATCTGTTTACAGTGAACTCCCATGAAGTGTTAGGAAGCGAGTGACCAATTGATCTGGAGGATTGTTGGCCAGGGCACAGTTGAGAACTTTTTCCTTAGCTTTGAACACTAAAGATCCTGTGGCACTATTTCAAAAATTCTTGGCCAGCAATCGTACAGATGAATTGGTCATTTATCTGATAGCTGTTTGAGGGACCATACTCCGCACAAATTAGTCATAGCATTTTCTGGCAGAAATGTACTACCTTGTACATGTCTACCACACAGACTCTGGCAAGCATTGAAATGTTTATCGATATTATGAAGTTATTTTCTTTCTTTCCATGAAGCTGTTTGGTATGACTGTATTTAACTTGATATTGCTTGCTTTGTTGCCTGTTGCGCATGTCAATTTCAAACCCATCCTTCCTAATACTATTCTTTCCTTTTGTTCAATCAGCCATCAACGCCACCAGCCTACGGTCCACCCAACGGGTTTCCTTACCGCAACACCTCGCTCAAGCGAAGCCCGGCCCCTGAGCAGAGTGCCCCAGTAGATTCCTACAGACACAGCCTCACTCGATGTGATAGGTAACCATCAGCTTTGGCTAACTTGTGCTTCGTCTATTATACTCACACCTGCTGGTGCAGACACACCATGTTTCCCACAGTGTTCTTTTTCTTCTCACCCAATCCCGGTCCAGTTGATAATATTGTCGCTTCCAGGTCAGAAAGTTGTGGGTTCAAGTACCATGGCAGACAAATTTGCTTACAGGAAGCCATGGAATGAATGAGTCCTGTAGAGCACCAGCTCTGTAGCTCAGTGGTTAGAGCGAGAGACCTGCATTCAATTCCAGGCAGGGCAAAACCTTAAGCAAGTTTCCTTACGCGCCTGTTAATAATCCCGCAAGAAAAAAAATAATAACAATGTGGTCACTCAATCCATGACTGTTTGTGGGAAACTGCTGGGCTGTTGCATTTCGCCCACGTATATGCAGTCAATTCACTTTACAGTATACTCTGAAGCACCTGGAGGCGTCTAGAAGACGCTGTATCAAATACTGTACAAGGATTATTATTAGTATAATAATTAATTTTCTTCTAGAGATTGTCTGGCAGGCCAGAGTGTAGTGACTGCATTTAGTAGGCCGAGTTGTTGGTTGTATTGCAGGACATATTTTTTTATGTTTTCGTGTCATTTAAACTGTAACCAGAGCCAGAATTGAAAGCCTTCATTGAAAATCTGCAGGTGTCCATTGACTCTTAGTCCCAAGGTGATTTAATACAACTAATAGCCTCTAATTACCATGGAATCAGATATACCCGGAGATACAGCCACATTCCCGTTGTTCACAGTGAGCTCCTGCCATTTAGGCTAGATAATCTTTCCTGGAGGAAGTGGGGAGAGAGAGCTGTGTAGGACGAAGCTAACTCGCCATCTAGTGTCAAATTGATAGCTGCTCTGGCCAGTTCGCCTTCAAGTTTAAAATGGTGTAAAATTGTGGACAATTTTTCAATTTAGCTTGAATTTAGAAGCCAGGATTGTGCACTCAAATAGAGAGCCTGGGGAGTACAGCATTGATAGAGTAGCCCTCCTTTGGCTGAGACGCTAAACCGAGGTCCCATCTATCTGTTCAGGTGGATGTTAAAGATTCTGTGGCAAGTTTTAAAAAGAAAAGGGAATTTCCCTTGGTGTCATGTCGTCAAGATGCCCCAAAGCACCTCAGAGGATTGTAGGTATTTGGTAATGAGTTACTTACGGTCTATAATTATATAATTGAAGATTTGGAATCACATATATAAGATAAATCAAAGGTGCTTGATGTTTCTCCAAATGCCTGAAGCCTTATTTACAATGCAGTTCATATGAAACACTTTGAGAAATTCCCCTATGTGTAATACACTGTATAAATACAAATTACTGTCTTGCACTGTGTACCAGTACAATATGTTGTGTTAACTGGAGATGACAGGTAACGATTGTTATGACCCCCATTAGGGATTCATTTTTCAAACTGACGCAGAGAGTCAGCTCAGAGTACTTGGTGGAGTGGATGGGGAAGGCAAGAATGGGAACAGGTGGAGATGGCTCCCCGAGGTGCAGGCCTTCTGTTTAAACCAACTGACGATATTTAGAGAGACACACGCTTGGAGGGGAGGGGGACAGCTCCATGGTAGTAGATTAGATTGCTCTGTGCGAATGGACTTCTGTAGATATGATTAACTAGACTGAACCTGAAACAGACAGCATTCGATACATACACCCGCCCGGTTTGTGGGACATGATTTTTAAGAAGCAAAAGAAAGGCACTTACATTTTTCTAGCGCCTTATCACATCAAAATACTGTCAACCATAAAGGGAAACTCAGCAGCAACGTCCCGCAAACAGCCATGAAGTGAGTGACCAATTAATCTGGAGGATTGTTGGCCTGGACATAGCGAGAAAAAAATACAGTCGATTTTACAGCATATTCTGTGAAGCATTTGAGACATCTAGAAGATGTGAAAAGTGCTACATCAAATCCATTATTACCCTGTTGACGCTATTCAGAAAGAGAAATTCTATAAAATTCCTTTGAGACGTTTCGATAAAGCTTTGCTGAAGGGTAGTAGCTGAGTAGTAGTTGAATTGCTGACTATTTTCCATCAGAGCAGTGCAGCAGTTTTAGATTGCACCAAGACAGTAGGACACAGGTTCAGATTGCAAAGAGTAACTTCAAGACAGACACACAGAAGAGTGCTTGAGGGTAGTACACTGAAGCTCAGGTAAAAAGCAGCTTGATGCTGTTATGGGGCAGGGACGGTAGGATGGGTGTTCTGGATGATTGAGATCAGATGGTGAAAGAGCCTTCTTCATCCAAATCGTCTTGTGATCTTTCAGTCGAGGCTACGACGCACCAGTCCCTCAGCAGCCAAAGAAACATGTTCGGGTGATGTACGACTTTGTGGCAAGGAATTCCGAGGAGCTTTCTGCCATGAAGGAAGAGATCCTGGAGGTGAGCAGCCTTTTCTCTCTGGTCCGTCTCAGGAAAGCGCTGACCTTCTATGCGGACATCAGTCAATAGCTCACAGTAATGCCGGAGTCCGATAGAGAGGTTTGGGAGGTATTGTGGGACTGGCTGGTGAAGTCAAAGTTCGAGCAGTTTGTCTTACAGTCAACAAGAACAACAACTTGGATTTATATAGCGCCTTCCACACCGAATGGCATCTCAGAGCGTTTCCCAATAACGGATCACGGGGCCAAGCAAAGGGGAGGGGCAAGTCACATTAATCATGCAATCGCATTGCAGTCACTTCCTGTATCTTGCTTACGAAGAGCCAGCAGGAAGTGACATGACAGCAGTGGCAACCAGATGACCTGAAGTCATCCATTTTGGTTTCCCATGCACTGGCTGCCATTTTATATTACAGCAGACACGTGCAGTGAATGTGAATGTACAAACCCAGACCAGCAAACGTACCTCATTGCCGTCCTGGCTCAGACTTTATGGGTCCTAAACAAGCATGTTATTAATGGGGCTTTACCATATACTGGTGGTGATTATCACAGCACTGCTAATCAAATGCAAGGATAAACAAGTCAAGTCAATAACTAAAGATTGGTCATCCAGTTTCATCCCCTGCCCCACCATCCAATTCTGCCAGTTGTTAGATCTCAAGCTGACCCATGCCTCCATCAGACTTTCTGGCTGAGAGGTACTGGCATAACTCAGTTTTATTTTTCCTGTTGTTACGTGCAACTAGTAACCATTAGCTCAATGGCCCGTTCCGAGACCGGCACATGGAATGGTGGCACAGGTTGGGTTTGGCGACAACAACAACAAATTAGAATTGTATAGCGCCCTTCACATGGGAAAGGCATCCCATTAATGGACATTGATTATCAGGAGGAGGAGTCACAGTCACACCTGTAGCCAGTTTTTCTCCATTAACTGAACTCGTTGACCATATCTACCAACAATGTGCTAATTATTATGTCACAAATTGTCATTTTCACTCTTGCGTCTTCCTATTGTTCACAATGGTAGCTTTTCCCTGGGCACATTTAAGATTTGCGCTACTTTTAAAAAAACAAGAAGTTTGTTTTCCCGGAGGCAAATGGTAGGACACCTCCCTCGGGTAGAAAGATCTCTCTATGACTGGCTGGCTCTCTCCTGCCCCCTACAGGTGTTGGAAGATAACCAAAACTGGTGGAAACTGAAGAGCAAGTTTGGGGCGATTGGCCATGTCCCAAGTAATATGCTGGAGATTGTGAACATTGATGAGATTTCTGCCCAGCCAGAGCAGCATTACAACCAAGGCCAGCAGGTAGGTAACACTGTGCACAAACAAAGGCAAAATATTTGGATACCTGCAGCGATTTGGCTAGAGCAGTCGCAAGCGAAAGGATCCAGGTTCAATTCCCGGGCAGGGCGAAACCTTGCACAGGTTTTCTTACTCCACACCCCCATGTTTACCTAGCAGTAAGCAGGAACCCAGTTGGTCCTTGATTGGCGGATTGCTTTCTGTGGGTAATAATCCCTCCTAAAAAAAAATGTGGTCACGCAATTCACAACAGTTCATGGGACACTGCTGTGCTCATTTGGCTGGTGTGTGTTGCCCACAAAATATACAGTAAATTCACTTTACAGTATATTCTGCGAAGCTCTTCGAGATGTCTCAACAAAGTGAACAGACACTATATCAAATGGAACAATTATTATTATTTAGTCAGCCGGGTGCTAGACAGATTCAGAAACCCATTGCTGTGCTTAAGGATATCCAAGGCAGATTGAGAGTTCGGAAGTTCCAATGCCTGGAATAAAATGACCACTCTCTTCACCAGAGCGATGTATCCTACTAACCAAATTCTACAGTTTTTCCGTCACCCAGATAAAATTGGACATTCTTTTCATGCCTGTATGCGGGATATTGCTGTCTTCAAATTGGCTGTCACGTTCACCTGCAAATATAAAGTCACCGCACTTCATTGTAGCTCAATGTGGAATCCTGTAGCTCAGTGGTTAGAGCACTCGCCTTGCAAACAAGAGTCCTGGGTTTGATTCCAGGCAGAATGAAACCTTAGGCAATTTTTCTTACTCACCACCTTGATAATAATCACTCCCCCAAAAATTGATAATTTCAATCCATGACTGTTTTGGGGACAGTGCTGTACGCAATTGGCTGCTGCATTTTGCCCACAAAAAATAGTCAATTCACTTTACAGTATGTTCTGTGAAGTGCTTTGAGATGTCTAGAAGACGTGAAAACCACTACATGAAATGCAAGGATTATTATTATTACTGTGTGTCAGCCTGGCTCATTGGTAGCACTCTTGCTTCTGAGTAAGCAAGTTGTGGATTTGAGTCCTACATCAGGACTTTCAATCACAAAGTCTAAACGGACTCTGTAATGCATTGCTAGGGATGTGTTGCATTCTCAGAAGTGCCATCCTTCAGTTGAGACTGATGTCCCATCTGTCTGCTCAGGGTAAACATTAAAGATTCCATTGCACTATTCAAAAAGAATAGGGAGTATTTCCCCAGTGTCCTGGTGAACAAATCCCCCCAATAAAATTGCTTACTCACCACATGACTGTGGGACATTGCTGTGCGCAAACTGGCTGCTGAATTTCATCCACTTATAACCTGTGAAGTGCTTTGAGTGAGACATCTCAATAATCTGATGCGGTGTTATTTCAAATGGAAGGACTATTATTCTATGAAGCTTTGAGATGTGCTCCTGATGTGAAAGGCTCCATGCCAAATGCAAGAATTATTATCTGTTACCTCCATTGATAGCAGCATCTAGTTACATCAGATGACAATATTTTTTGCAGCATCAGCAGTACAAAGGAGAACCTGGTGTCAGAGGCATGGGTCCGAACAATCCAGGTCCCTTTGCAAGCCATATGAGGCAGGGAAGCCATGAGCTGCCGGGAATAATCAACAAGCCTTTTGCCTTACGGGATAAACGTAAGTGTGCACCAAATGTGTGCATATGCCAACACGCTACATTGTGCCATCCAAATCAATCTTATAAGAATTGATCGCTGCCTGTTGTGAAATTGCGCTTCGCATCCCTGACTTTGTTGCCTTCATGTCCTCTTGTCTTGACGAACCTGAAAGAATATTCTAAGTTTGCTTTCTCTTCTGTCTTCGATTAAGTATCAGCGTCTTCTATTAGCAACAACAAATTGCTTTTATTATCCAGCCAGGTCAGGCCGAACCCTTGGGCAAGTTTCCTTCCTCCACACGCCTAATAATAATCCTTCCAAAACCCCAAAATAATAAAATCCACGACTGTTTGTGGGACACTGCTGTGCGCAATTGGCTGCCACGTTTCATCCACAAATATACAATCAATTCACTTTACAGTATATTCTGTGAAGCGCTTTGAGATGTCCAGAAGACATGAAAAGTGCCATATCAAATGCTAGTATTATTATTATTATTTAGCGCCTTTCATGTTGGGAGGACGTCCCAAGGCGCTGGACAATGAGGGGTTTGTACCCAAGCTAAGGGTTAGGGTTGGGCTGAATGCCCAACCCCCAATAGTGGAGCAGGCAGGATGGAACAGGTTGGTGAAGTTTTAATAGGTCTCGGGGTAAGGGAGGAGCAAGAACATGGAGGACTTTAAAGGTGCAGATGAGGATCTTCTGGGGGATGGGGAGCCAGTAAACCCAGGTGAGGATGGGGGAGATTGGTTCACAGAGCTTAGTGCAGGAGAGGACACGAGCTGCAGAGTTCTGCATATTCTGCAGCTTGTGGAGGGAAAAACAGAGAAGTCTGGCAAGCAGAGAGTTTGCATAGTGAAGACTGGATGTAATGAAAGGGTGGATGAGGGTCTCAGTGGCCTGAGGGCAAAGGTCGTGGATATGAATCAAGATTTTGTTGAGTGTTTCTCTGTAAATCCACAGATATGTTCAACCAGATGGACGAAGTAAATGACGAGTTGCTACATTTAATCACCTCTAAAGCCAAGCCTCAGGCCCGGAACTTCCACCCCCCAAAGCAGGCTGTAACTGTACCCATCAGTTATGATTCCGATGCCGATACGGTCAAATCCTGGTTAGAGGTGAAAGGCTTCAGCAAACCGTAAGTAATGGATAATACAGTACTAGAGTTTGTTGCCTTATTGCCTGTGCTTAGCAAGCCCTGGACTGCTCCACCTCCCCCACCCTCCCCATTGGCAGTTTTCAGCCTTTCCACTCCACTATCTGGAACTCCATTCCAGATTCCCTTCATCCTTCCCTTGCCTCCGTCAAGGTCTATCTCAAACCTAACTTATTTGATTGCACTTCAATCATCTTCCCACCTCTCCTGGATCCCATCCATCTCAAATCCAACCCAAAGCTCATCTGTCCCAACATCTTGTTTGTTAGGTTCATAGGATGTCCATCTGAACCACCAGAACAAGCCAGAGGAATGTAATCCCAACAATACACAAGCTAGGTCCTCAACAACAACAACAAAAATACATTTATAGAGCGGGAGGAAGTCCCAAGGTGCTGAACATCAGGGGTTCGGACCCAAGCAAGGGGGAGGCAGAGAGGTGGTACTGCAGCTGAAGGCATGGTTGAAAAGGGGTTTCTTGAGACCGGCCTTGAAGGAGGCAAGGGAGGAAGCGAGGCGAAGGGGCTGTGGGATTGAGTTCCAGCGTGTGGGGGCAGAGAAGCTGAAAGCCCAGCCACAGATGGTAGGCCGGGTCGGACGGGAGACATGGAGCAGATCGTAGCCCACTGAACGGAGGGAGCGTGCAGGTTAACAGGGAGTCAGCAGGTCAGAGATGTAGTAGTAAGGGCTGAAACCCATAATCTTCTGACCCTTTCCTATCAGATACCAGGACTCAGAAGGGAAGACCAGTTACTAGGGAAAGGGAATCCTTCTATTCAGTTCTTGTTAACTATGTAATACAAAGCCCGAAGCGGTAAGGTGATCCTAGCTGAGCTGGATAATCAGCAGGAAAGTATATTAGACAGTGGTCTCAATGGCAAGTTATGCAATTTTAGTTCATTAGAACTTCAGCAGTGCCCAATTCACACTCTGGAGACCAACCTGCGCTAACAAACAAACAGTCACTACACTTCACAGAACAGAAGAACAAAAATGTGGTCACTGAATCCGCGACTGTTTGCGGGGCACTGCTGTGTCACATTGGCTGCTGCGTTTCGTCCACAGAATACACAGTCAATCCACTTTGCAAATATATGCTGTGAAGAGCCTTGATACGACGCAACAGCGTGATAAAGAGCTATGCAAGGATTATTATTAGTAGTGCTTTGAGACAATTCAAGCACTTTATCAAATGCAAAGGTTAAAATCATAATTGCTGAATTTGAGAGCATTGTGTTACAGGACGACGGCGAGCCTCGGGGTACTCACAGGGGCACAGATCTTTTCCCTGAACAAAACTGAGCTACGGATGGTGTGTGGAGAAGAAGGTGCCCGTGTGTACAGTCAGATCCAAGTACAGAAGGCAGAGCTGGATGTAAGGAACCACTGTTGTTCATTTTTCCTCGGGTTTCTTGTCCCTCACCAAAGATGAATTATTGATGCTTATCAGACGTACTGTCTGCATGGCGTTCTATTGTGCAGTCCCACAGCACAGTGCTTAGTGCACTCACCTCACAAATGAGAGAACCCGGGTTTGATTCCCAGGGAGTAATAATCCCTGCAAAATTGGGTACTGTGTTTCTCTGATAAAATACGCATTCAATCCAATGTACAGTATATACTGTAAAGAGTTTTGAGAAGTCTCAAAGATGTGATAAGGTGTTAAATTGACGAAACTCAAACCACGTGGATAGTGTCAGCCTGGTTTAGTTGGTAGCACGCTCGTGTCTATGTCATAAGCTTTTGGGTTCAAGGCCCATGTTGAGACTTGGAACTTATGTTGTCTAGGCTGACATGCCAATGCTGCAATGGAAATATGCCCCATCGTGGAGTCCTGCAGCTCAGTGGTTAGAACACTTACCTTACAAGCGAGAGACCTGAGCTCATTTCCAGGTAGAGCGAAACTTTGGGGAAGTTTCCTTAATCCACACGCCTACTAATAATCCCTCAAAGAAAAACAGTAATAAATTAGTCATTTCAATCCACAACTGTTTGTGGGACACTGCTGTGCACAATTGGCTGCCGCGTTTCACCCACAAATATACAGTCAATTCACTTGACAGTATATTTTGTGAAGCGCTTTGAGACGTCTAGATGACATGAAAAGTGCTATATCAAAAGCAAGGATTATTATTATTGTTATTGGAGACGCCATCCTCCAGGGGAGACTTTAGACTGGGGTGCTAGCCTGTTGCTGTGTGCAAATTGGCCACCATGTTTACCTACAAGTACACGGTCACTTACACTTCACAGTAAATCATGTGAAGCACTTTCTGACGTGAAAGGCACAGTATCAAATGTAAACGGTATTCTTATTATTCACATCGTCCATAATAAGTTCACCATGTGTTGTATCCTCTGCAGAAGCACCGAGGAGAATCAGAGTTGGAGGAAATCATGAAGCGAAGGCAGGAGAGGATTGACTCTACTGATGATTAGGCCCTTACCGCAGGTCACTTTGGGATTGGAAGATAAAGCAGACAAATGAGAACTGCAAAAATAAGAATAATTTTGTGGGGTTTATTCCTGTGTGTTTTTTTAAAAAGGGAAAAAAACAAAGCTACTTGGTTCAGTACCTGCACAGTGCTCAGTCTTGTGGTTGACATGAACTATTAATTTTATGTACCATACATATATGCATGCAGCTGTTATAGTGTAAGTCTGAACAATCATTGCCAAACACGGAAGCCAAGAGAACACAGAATGAATGCTGTTTTTGTTCAATCTTAATGAGACCGCCCATTGCAGCCTGCTCTAGCTCACAGCCCAATTTAAATCTTTATATGATAAAATCACGTGATGTTGTGTAACGTTCTGCTATTTAAAACAATTTGTGAAGGAAAATGCATCATGGATTGAAATAAGCTTTTCGCTTTCTCAAATACTGATTGTTGCTTCATTTTATAATTGTTATTGCTTGTGGATATGAACTCATCAATAAGCCTTATCTTTGGGCAATATATGAATGACATATGGTCCAATATACATCCTATACAAAACACATAATATAGTTCAATACACATCTCTATGCTACAGATGTGTCCAATATGCATTATATAGAATGATGGAACACACACATTCCAATAGACACCCTATAGACTGACCCGTGATCCAATATACATCTTATGTTGACCCACAGTCCAACTGACACTCTAGACTAGCAAACTATGAACTAGAAACCCTACACTAGAAACCCTGTTCCATATACATCCTGTAACCACTAGGAACATAACAGAGTGTAGCAGTTGATTGATAAATACCGTGTAAGACATATAGCAAAACACAGGCTAGAACATCCATTTCAGTCAACGCTTATATTCCCCAAAATGGGAGACACTGGATGGTCCATGATTGTAAACTAAATTTGAAGTCACTAATGGGGACTGTAGGACAGAGCTAATTGGAACATTAAAACTCTTATTTCCCTGCTCGGTGACCACTGCCATGTTTGTCAAATGCTTTGAGACATTCTTTTACATGAAAAGCTTATATAAATGCAAGTTGATATTGTTGTCTTCTGATTTGGGATCATTGCTCACTTTTCATTCCAAGTATTTGCTCGACTTCACAGTTAATCCTGTGAAGTTCTTTCAGATGTCCATCTCACTGTATTAAATGCAAGCCTTATTGTTATTATCGAGAAATGATAATGAATTAGAGAAGCATTAAACATGTAGTTCGACGGAGTTGGATATCAAGACTAACTTGATCTTTTCAAGTCTGCTTTTGAGTTTGAAATCTGCTTAGAGTTGATTTGTGATGTAATGTAATCAGTTCAGACAGATCTTTTGAAATGTGGTTCTGCAAATATATTGTCATTGACTCAATTTTGTTCAAAATTGGATGTGAATGTTTATAACATAGTTTTTGGTATATGGTCAGAACATTTTCCTAGCTTCACCTTAAATATTGCAAATTTCCCTCTGAAATGTTCCTTGTTCCAAAGTGAATAGAATCCAATTCCCTATTCCTAATGAAACATAAGAACAGTGTTAATCTAAGTTAAATTGGAGAAAAGGGTGGAAGTAGACGCAATATAGTTCATGCAGGATGAACGAATGAGAACGCTTTCTATCTCTTTTCACCAAT
Source organism: Hydrolagus colliei (assembly GCA_035084275.1). Lineage (NCBI taxonomy): Eukaryota > Metazoa > Chordata > Chondrichthyes > Chimaeriformes > Chimaeridae > Hydrolagus > Hydrolagus colliei. The sequence continues at coordinate 10,412,447 of CM068757.1, read as the reverse complement.
CAGGATTCTCTGCTCAGATTTTCTTTCTGAAATATTTTAAAGTCCTATGGGATTTAATCTGCTGGGTTTCATTAACTTGGAATCAGAAGGTTTTACAGTTGCAACTTAGTAGGTCCCCATAGCCCTCCATCATCCTTTCACAGCTGATGAGACGAATACTGTGTCTAATTAGGACAATCCTACCAGACAAATACTGTACCACAGAACATCTCCGTGTTTCATGCTGGTGAGCTGCTTGTGTTAATTTTGCGTTGACATATGTTACTGAGACTTTATTTGTAATGGGAAGGAGAACAGCCACTTCGCTTCAACCTTGGTGAATTAAACATTTAGACAGATTGCAAGTGACATTGCCAGATCTCTCTCCACTATCGCCACCGCACACAGTAAGTTATCAGCCTGGGAGTATGTAAATCTCCAAAAGGTCTTTGTGTGTGTGTGCGTGTGTGTGTGTGCGTTTATGTGCGTGTGTATGTATAACAGATCATTGTCCATGCAGTTGGAGCACAAGAGTTTATTTGTGCATTGTTGTAGTGATGGTAATGGCGACAAACATTTCTGGGGTTCTGTGAGCCCAGGCTATAAAAAACAGAATTTATTATCTATACCTACACAATTTAAATAAACTCAATGTAGTTTTACAGTCCTCATCTTTTGCAGTTGTATAGACATCAGTCTCCGCTTAATGCACCATGACTGATTCAACCTGGAAATCTCGTGAAAATCCATTGATATGAAATCAGCTTGTAATAATCATTTGTTTGATGCCGTAAGAAAAAAAGCTTTACTTCATGCTATAGACTTTGTCCGAAAATAAAGAAAGAGGGGTTTAAAAGTAAGCCTGTGCAAAATCAACCATGCAAGTTTATTAAGGTTAAACAGAAGCATACTTCATATGCTATGTGGCTGATCTCAAACAACTGCATTTGAATAAAGTGCTGAGATACAGAACACCGTAGAGTACTTTCCTTGAATTTTATTTTTAATGAGAAAACCTTTGTAGTTATAAAAAAAACTGAACATATTACATGAAATAAAGACCAAAATTAGAGCGTTAAGGTGGTTTGCTGTCAGCATTTTGTTCATTAAAGCAAATGTAGAATTAAAGAAATTTACATTGCAGAAGGAGCCCATTCGGTATATTGATACTGCACTTGCTCTCTCAGGATGTTCATCATTTAGTTTCACTCTATCCTCCTGACCCTTTAAGCTTTTTTCTGTCATATGCCTGTCTACTTCCCTCCTGAAACCCACACTGGACTTTTCTATCAGGTCCCAGGCATTTTTAGGGGGTCAGCCAGTGTCTGACACATGCAGAAACCCATCACCGTACTAAGAGTATCCAAACCAAACTAAGAATTCCATGCATCCCACTTACATATGGAAATTCCAGAGATAGATTGTTGCAATGAAACTCATTTATTCCCTGGATGGACACACCCTGCTTGCTTAATTCCGGAAAGTATTATGCGAGGTTTGGCAAGAGCCACTACTTGGAGCCCCCAGTGGATATGTTGGGGGTACTAATGGAGTCTAATCAGCTAAAACTGGCAAGCTTTCTCACTGCTTGTCCATCTAGGACTAACCTACCTATTATGGCTTTGACTTGCATGGTTAACAGAGGCTGAGCAGGAATAATCCCTACCCCCAGTGATTGCTCTGCCCTTCCAAGTGCTGCTGATGAGCTAGGCTAAGTAGTGGTGTCCCAGGCAATTGAAGTGTTGCCTGTGGAATAAACATTCCTCCCTCCACCCATCATAATGAATCCAAAGAAATTGTAGTTTGCGCGGTCTGACTCAGTTGGTGATTCTAAGTCAAGGTGGTGGGTGTGAGTCAATGGATGTTTGTGGGACGTTGTGTGCAAATATGCTGCTGGGATACCTTACTAAATCCACTGACAATCCGCTTTAAATTGAATCCCATGAAGTGCTTTGAGATGTTTAAGATGAAAATGAAAGTCAGTATATGAAATACAAAGATTATTATTATTCATTATCGGTGCCTACCCACCTCCGACACAAAGAATGAGCTCTCCAGAGAACAACCCATTACTAGATGTAAGCTGGTTGCATTGAGAATAATATTCATTTGGACACAGAGCTACACTGAACAATGCACACTGTGCTCACGTGTGAGTAAGACAGGGCAACCATTCTATTCTGGGATAAGATCCTGTTTTTTCTGGGCTGTTTGTTTCTCCTTTAGCACATATCTGGGAATATGTTAATTTGTTTTACCCTATATTGTTTTCTTCCTTGCTTTCTCCTTTCTTGCACACACACAAACACTGGTAAACTTTCCCTTCATGTTTCTAATGGGAAACATTTAACCCATTAATAGGAGCAGCTACAGTGTGTCACTGTCAGCTGCCAACACTGCCATTTGAATTTAGGTCCACAAATAAAAGGAGACAGCTTTCTGCAACATGTCTTACAGTTATTACAGTTCTATTTCTCTCACAATCTTCCCCCAGTTCATCAAGAAAGCTGAGGAGAGCTTTCCCCAGTTACCATTGACAGAAATTGTCACTGGATTTGGACACAAGCTCACAGAGGCATTCGCATGAGTAGCAAATGTTCAATGGCAGTATCAATTTTACAGAAGCTACCAATTGCAGCTACCAATCCAAAAGTAGAAACAGGAGTTTCTGAAGGGAACCAAATCAAGAGCTGTTTTGAGTAACCTTATGCATTTCCTTGTGGTTGGTGGTAGCACTGGGTGGGTGAAGCCTGGGTTAAGGCTCAGATTATTACTCAATTTCCTGGCTGCAAGCGGTAAAGGGAAATGACAGCTGGAAAGGGAGAAATTAATCCAATAGAGGAAATAACTACTGTGTTCAGATGTTGGGATCAGCATGTAATACATGTTAGCAGTGATTCAACTGTTTCCTGGCTCTCACTAGGAATCCTAAGATTAAAGCTAAATTGTTACAATAAAAATAAAATAATCCTTGAATTTGATAGAGCTTTCCATGACTTCTGGACGTCGCAAAGCCTTCACAGAATATACTGTAAAGTGAATTGACTGTCACTTTATGGGCGAAATGCAGCAGCCATTTGCGCACAGCAGTGTCCCGCAAACAGTTGTGAATTGACCAATTTCAAAAAAAATTTGGAAGGATGATTATTATCAGGTGTGTGGAGTAAGGAAACTTGTACAAAGTTTCGCCCTGCTGGGAATCGAATCAAAGTCGCTCACTTGCAAGACAGATGCTCCAACTACTGAGCTGCGGGGCTCCACGTTAGTTCAATTAAATTACCTTCTGGTGGTGTTAAAATATTGGAGATTTGCCCTAATTGTGTGCAGCAAATGATGATTGAAAAACACTATTGTCATATATACAGTCAATTCACTTTACAACATACTCTGTGAGGCGCTTTGAGATGTCTAGGAGACGTATCAAATGCAAGGATTATTATATAATTACAATCAGGTTTATTGTGGCCTCATTGTTGCACAGGCACACACACCCTGCACAGTGATTGGCTCAGGTTGACTTCCTCTGATTGGTGCACGGCGCCAAGGGCATTGACCCGATTGGCTAGCTGGGCGACGACGAGTTGGTGACTTCCTATTGGCTGGCGGCGGAGACCTTCCATTGTGCTGATTGGCTGCGGCACTTTCACCCTGGTCCTTGTGATTGGGTAGGGGGTGGTCCCAGGCCATGCCCTCGGAGGCCGTCACCTCCCCCCGCCTCCCCTCACCCTCCGTCCCCGGCTCTTACAGACGTAGACGTTTCCCCGTCCGCACCCGGTTACCGACACCACTCGCTGCCCGACCGACTGACTGACTGATCCATGGCAGAGGCACCAGCGAAGAAGCAAAAGATGGCGTCGGTGCTGGAGCAGCTGAAGGGATTCACCACAGTGGTGGCCGACACCGGCGACTTCAACGGTGAGAGAGAGAGACACCCCGGAACCGCGGACTAGATTCCTCTCCGCCTCCCCCCGATCACTGCCGCGGCGGGTCTTGTCCGTCCGCTGGTCGGTCTGTCTTGTCTCCGCTATCGCTGCGCGGCCTATTGCCGCACTCGAGCCCGCCGCCCTCGAGAGGGAGGAAGCGCAGCTTGTGACCCGCGCAATGTCGCCCAAACGCGCGTTGTTTCTTGATGTCTTGGGCGGGTTGCCGGTGTCTTGGGCGGGTTGCCGGTGTCTTGGGCGGGTTGCCGGTGTCTTGGGCGGGTTGCCGGTGTCTTGGGCGGGTTGCCGGTGTCTTGGGCGGGTTGCCGGTGTCTTGGGCGGGTTGCCGGTGTCTTGGGCGGGTTGCCGGTGTCTTGGGCGGGTTGCCGGTGTCTTGGGCCGGTGGCTGGGGCGGGTTTCTGAATTAATAAATCCATTAGAATTTAATACCGCGAAACGTTCCCCCCACGCACACCCCCCCTCTCCTCCCCCCTCCTTTTGAAGACCTTTCCTTACCCATTTTCAAAAGCAGGAACCTAACTAAATTGGCCACCCTACTGCTAAACACAGAGGAGCCAATAATAATTGTATTATTGGGTGACTTTGGGGCTAAGATCTGATTTAAATTACAGCTCTTTTTTAAAAAAGAAACTTAGGCCCCTTTACAAAGCTGTTGTTTTCCATGTACAGTGCAATTTTTAAAATGGTCAATTTGCTTTGTTGGGTGCTGAGGGGTGGTATTAGCAACACCGAATGCAGTGAGAGGGGGGAGAGGGTGATGGGGACTTGCCCTCAATGTTTGGCTCGCTCTTCTTGGTATTATCACACAGTAGTTAATGTTTGAAGGGGTTCGGTCTGGAGTGGGGATGAGGAAGTTCCAGGATTGCCCGGTCAATGAACCTTACATAAAGGTCAGTTTGGTCCAATCTCTGAATGGTCGCTGGAAACAGGTTTGGCTCCATTGCATTGTTTCCTTTTTTTAAAAAAAAGAATACAGCGTTAGGTAAGAGCACAGGCTGTAAGGGAGTGCTGGAATGGATCCGGTTTCCTGGTTATTGCTGCACTGCTAGGCTGCATGTCTTAGTGCGATTATCCGCCAATTGTCTGAGTAAAGAGAGATGGGCCCTGTGCACTATACACTGAGCTGCCTGCAATTATTCTGCGGAGGGAAGTGGATTAACTGAATCAACAGGACTTTCTGGCTCCATGTTCAATTATACAGTATTTGGTGAAGTTCAACTTTTTGACTTGTTAATCTGGATTATTCACTGATCTGTGCTAGCTTTGACTGTGTACACAATATTTCAGTGCATCTGTTTCCATGCCGAAGTTTGAGCAATGAATATTGCAATGCTTAATGCATTGCAATATTTGGATTAATATATAATCTGTTATTCAATTTTGACATAATGGAAGTGTCATGTGAACGTTTGAGAAATTTTGCACCATCGCCCACTGGAAAGAAACACTTAGTGTGCCGAGCCAGACAAGGCACATTTGGATGACCAGGGCCTTGTCAAATGTGGAGGAAATGTTGAATAATATTGCAGAACTAAGGTTCTTGCCTAGTATGGAAACATAATCTCAACAAAGCTAAAGTGGAGTATTAAGTACCGTAGTTGTCACAGGTTATTCCATGAAATGTATACCACTAGTAATTTCTTTAGTGTCAACTTTCCAGTATTTTGTAAGGTTTGTCAATTCTCGTCAAATCTAAGCACTGTCCTTTTTAATCTGCAGGGGGATTATTTATTATTATTTATTGAAATGTTCAGTACTTTTTCAAAGATAACTTATCAGAACATATCTATCCAGTAGATAGATGCATCGGAAAAACACAAGTGTACACTGTTGCATAGTAGGTTGGAAGTGTTCAGGGTGAAAGATTTCAAGGGTAACTTTTGTACCCAGACAACAAGTGACTTAACAGATTTGCCTGCAGTTGTGTCTGTCTGGTTTAGTTCAGTTGCTCCTTTCTCTTCATTCCAAGTACATTATATTTTGCTCTTCCTTTCAAATTCACACGTGTGAATTGCTTAGTCACTCTGACTTTGCAGGGAATTGTCTTGAATGGAAATTTCCAATGAATCAATTACCTGACTTGCACCATGGCTAAATTGTTTAGAAAAACAATTATTCTCAACACTTGTAACAATGTGCCCTTCCCCTCTAAAACTGGTCTGTTCTATATCAAGCTGACTGGTGTTTCCTGTAAAGGGTGAACTGCATTTGGAGACTTTGTTTCCATCTATACAGTGTGTTATTTGTTTGTTTGGCTCAATTGGAAGCACTCTCATTTGAGTCTTGATTCAAGCCCCACATCAGGACTTTGAACAGTCTAGGCTGACACTCCACTGCAGTACTGAGGGGGAAGGGGTTGCGTGTTGCAAGAGGTGTTATTCTTCAGCTGAGCCGTTTAACTGGGGTCCCTTCTGACTGCTCATGTTTTTAAAGATCTTGTGTTTAAATCCCTCCACTCCTCTGCACCCCCCTATGTCCCCGACCTCCTCTCTCCTCACATCAGTACCCGCTGCCTCCACAATACTGAATCTGGCCTTCTCCTTGTTCTCCGAATCTTCTTCTCCACTGTCGGTGGCTGTGCCATCAGCCACTACGCCCCAAAGCTCTTGAACTCCCCCCTTCATTCCTTTCGCCTCACCCTCTCCTTTTCCATTTTCAAGTTGAGCTTCAAGACCTTTCTATTCGACCATGCCTACAGTCACCTTCCCCCTGGCTTGGCCCTTGCTCCGTTATTGTGAAGCGCTCTGAGACTCCGTCTGGCGTGGAGGGCGCTATATAAATCCAAGTTGTCGTTGTAAATGTGGCACTTCTGAGACAGGGTCAAGAGCCCTGGTCAAGATTCCTCCAAGATTTCATTGGTCATTCACATCATAGTGTGTTTGTGGAGTATTGCTGTGTGCAAATTGCCTGCTTGGTTCACATTCAAAACAGTCACTGCATTTTACAGTAAATCCTGTGATAATTATTGTTTAATGATTGTTAAATAATATCTTGTTATTAAATAATTGTCAAACACAATATCATTGTTATTTATTATTAAATCCTATGAAGTGCTTTGGGACACCTCAACAACATGTTATCAAATGCAACAGTTATAATACTGTACAGTAGTCTCAAACTTGGGGTGGAGGGGTGAAACTTGGTCGTGCAAGTTCTCAATTGTTAAAGTGATGAATTGAACACACTTTTGATCAGTGGTTCATTAAATATCTTTGATCCACAGCCATCAAAGAGTTCAAACCCCAGGATGCCACAACCAACCCTTCCCTCATACTTGCTGCTTCTCAGATGCCAGCATATGAAAAACTTGTGGACAATGCTATTGAATATGGAAAGAAACTTTGTGGGTAAGAAATCTTAAATAATATGTCTGAAAAGGGGGTAAAATTGTTTGTGAAAGATGGTGTGAACCCTGTTTACTGTAACCCCCTAGCAAAAATACTAATCAAAATAATTCTGTTCTTGTCGAATAGTTTACCTGCTTTTCAATAGAATTCTATTTATTTGAACTTTTTAATTTAATGTACTTTTGCTTTTATATGATTACCCATTTGCCTCAACCCCTTCCCAGAAATTCTTAGAAAATGTTTCATTACATTTAAGGTTATAGTCCCCTTTGACCTAGAAAATGGGTAGAGTAAGGATTATTTGATGTTGCAAAGTGATTTCAGTAACTATCCAAAACTATTGGGTATTGAGAAATAGAATTAAAAGATGTAACATGATCTACTAAACTGGTGGAAGGATTGAATGGCTCCTTGTCTAAGCTTCTGACAGCAAATTGCATCTATATGGTGCTCCTCATGCAGTGTATCCCAGAGCCCTTAAACCAATCCTTCCAGTTTCTCTGGCCAAATCAGAAATGTTGGGTTTGTTCAAGCCAACTTGCACCTGCCCGATGTATTTGAGTGACTTCAATTTGGCTGTTTGTGGATCAGCAGATACAGCTTAGTTGCAGATGTACATGGTTGCCCTTTGGTTACTGTTTAACTAGGCAGTTTATCATTACTTATCATTACTAGTTATTCATATGACCCCAGTAAAGTGTTCTACTGGGTTTAATCAGACACACCCAAATTCTTGGCATTTAAACAGGAAAAGCTTTGTTCGGTGTAAGTCCATCTCTCATCACCTTTTGAGGAAGATAAGGTTTTGTTTTGGAAGAAATGCTTATTTTAGAAGCGGTACATCTACAAGGGATTTAAGCTTGTGTATTAAGAGATACATTCTTATCTCCTTATGTAGCCAAGGACTCTATTTGCACTATTCTGCTGTAAACATTGCTGCCCCTAAATTCAAAATACTCATATACTTTCATAGTGATGTAAGATGTGCTTTTTCAGATGGATGTTAAAAGATCCCCAGGCACAATTTGCAATGACTTTTCCAGGGTGCTGGTCAATCATCCTTCAGATTTTTTAAATATAAAAAAATAAAGGAGTCTCTGCATGGCTTTTTTAGGACATTGATGTACACCTACAAATTCATCATACTAATGAACATAAGTGCTTTCAAGGCTTTATCTGTACATGTCTCTCTTGCAGGACCGAGAAGGAGAAACTCAGCAACATAATTGACAAGCTGTTTGTCAACTTTGGGGTGGAAATTCTCCAAAAAATTCCAGGCAGAGTTTCAACAGAAGTTGATGCCAGGTAAAACAAACTAATACTTAACCGTAGGGTCCGGCGATATATCGATATAACGCTAAAACCTGATATAATTTTCATATCGATATGCCGATATAGGCATTTCAAACATATCGATATATCGAAAAATCGGTATATCGAGGTAGAAAATCAGAATGCGCGCACACTGAACTAGAAGACCCAGAATGCTCATCTCTATACACAATGCACAGACCGAGGTGCAAAACCGCCATATTGTATTCATAGTCCTAGAATACAATATACAAGTATGCAAGGGGGGGAGAGAGACGGCTGGGGGGGTGGGGGGAGGAGAGAGACAACGGGGGTGGGGGGTGCGAGAGAGGGACGGCGACGGGAGGAGAGAGGGACGGCGGGGTGGGGGGGAGAGACGGGGTGGATGTGATAATATACAGATAGAGATGGGGGGGATGTGAGAGAGGAGCGGGACACAGACAGTAAAACACAGAGATGGAGAGAGTGAGAGATACAGAGAGAGAAAGATATTTACCTCCTGAGGAGATAGGCCCCGAATGCACGCGCACCGGGAATGCGCGCGCATGCGTAGTACGAAAAACCCGAAAATATCGATATTTTGGTATATCTCGATATGAGCCCATCGATATATCTAAATCGGAAATTTTCCATATCGACGGACCCTACTTAACCGAAGCTTTTAGTAACTAAATTGAACTGTTGAAACTCTACTTCCCACTTAGAATCTAGTTATTGCAGATAAATGTGATTTCTTTTCTAAAAGCTTTCAGTCATACAAAGTACGTGGCCAATATTTAGAAAGAGCGGCCAAGTCTTGAGAGAAGCTGATGTGTAGAAGAGAAATGCTGTGTCAAGGCTGAAGTGAACTGAACTATACATAACCCCTTTTTCTTACTAGATTATCTTTTGACAAGGATGCCATGGTCAAAAAGGCCCAGCATTTGATTAAACTGTATAAGGATGCAGGGATCAACAAGGAACGTGTACTGATCAAACTCTCTTCTACGTGGGAAGGAATCCAGGCTGGAAAGTAAGTGCTGTTGACAAATCAATATAAGCACACCCCAGTCACGTGTCCCATTTGCATTTCATAACTGTGTCCTCATTTTTAAGGCCATCCACGGCCTTGCCCCTCCCTATCTCTCAGATCTGTTGAATCCCTAGCAACCTACCCGCCCTCTCCGTTCAGCAGGTTCCGGTCTGCTCCATGTCTCCCACCCAACCCGCCCTACCATCGGTGGCTGGGCTTTCAGCCTCTGCCCCCACACTGTGGAACTCCATCCCATAGCTTGTCCCGTACCTCCTTCAAGGCAGGTCTTGGGGAGAACCATTTTTTAGATAGTGCCGTCTGCCATCCTCCCCTGCTCCTCCTCTCCCCTTCCCCTCCCCCATGCTCAGGTCCCGATCCCTGACTGTTCAGTGCCTTGGGACATCCTCCCAATGTAAAAGCTGCTCTAAAATTTAATTTTGTTGTTGTTGAAATTTGATAGGCATAGAACATTTTGCATTGAATTTGTCTAAAAACTGGTAGACATCTCAATCTTTTAATGTTTTTTAACTGATTTGTTTATAGGATTCTTGTCTGTAGAACAGGGTGTTGTTTGCTGAGCTGTGCCAGGTTAATTTCTTGGCATTTTGTGTGACGAAATGCAGCACCCAATTGCACACAGCAGTTTCCCACAAACAGTCGTGGATTGAATGACCACACTTTTTTTTGGATGGATTATTATTCGTCTAGAAAACAATCTGCCAATTAACTAGCAATCATGTTCCAATTTATCTAAAACAAAATATCAATATCTGGCTAAATTTATATTAAAAAAGCGATCTTGTATTTGAATACTTTCTATCAAGGAAAGAGAAGAGCGATTCCAATCTGCGAACTTTCAAACGTTTCTCTGGCAAAATGGGGTTAATCTGCAGGATTAGGGGTTTGCTCCTAAATGCTATTTATAAGCATAACGCAAGTGAGCACTGAAGGTCAAGTCTGTGGATTGGCTTCATTCAAATATGGATTAGTTCTCCCACTGAGGCTAAGTATTAAGCTTTTTCACTGGTTGCAGGCATCCTGACTCAATTTGCTTTCTCAACTATAGATGAGTGATGGCTCCATGCATACTAATGAGATCATGTTTGATAATACTAGCGTCTATTTTTGAGAAAGCAGTCTGTTTCTAATCTCTTTGCACTGATTACAGAACATCTTTGGCACTCCGGTGGAATGTGTATTTGGAATGGCATCTGGTTTCTTTCTTCTGCCCTTGCCCTAAACAAATTGTTGAGATGAACTTTCAGCCATTCTGTCCTTGTTCAGTGAGGCTCCATTTTTGACTAGGTGATCTTACACCCACCCTTCCAAACCCACCCCTACATTTACATCTGTATAGCTCTGCTTTTAGCCACTCTGGGCTGTTGGCTATGTGAAGAGCTTTAAGATGTCCTCCTGGTGTGAAAGGAATAGATAAATGTAAGTTTGTTTAAATTTGACCTCACCAAAGTTTGGATGTTAACCTTGTCCATGAAGATCTAATATTGAATCCTATTCCCATTTTTTTTGCGCAATGTTCTCTTAGCCATTGTTCTTTGCGCTTTGACCTGACTGTTGTTGTGCATGGTTAAACTTTAGTAACCCTCTATTATAGGATCCTTGAAGAGCAGCATGGCATCCACTGCAACATGACTCTGCTTTTCTCATTTGCTCAGGCAGTTGCCTGTGCAGAGGCTGGAATAACGTTAATTTCCCCATTTGTGGGCCGTATTATGGACTGGCATGTGGCTAACTCAAATCAGAAGAGTTTCAAGCCAGCAGAGGACCCAGGTAGAGTGGTGTGTAGTGTGTGTGATGATCTTGTTTGTAATACAACGACTTGCATGTATATAACACCCTTCGAATGGGCCAGAGTCTTGGAGTGCTTAACAATAGCAGAGGTTGACGTCGAGCTGGGTGGAGGGAGGAGATGACCATAAGCATGGTCAAAGAGGAAAGTCTTCAGTTGTGATCTAAAACCGGGCAAGTAGGGGAGGAATTGGTTGAGAAAGTACCAAAGCTTTGGGGTGTGATGGCTGAAATACCTTGGTTAATCATCCATCACACATTGTTCTGATGTTGTGTTCAGATGTCGTGTTTCAAATGACTATGTTAGAGATGAGGCAGTTTGGGGTTTAGTTCTTCATGCAGTGTTTCCTGAATTGATCCTTGTTGCCCTTACAACTCAAACTCTAGGTGTAAAGAGCGTGACCAAAATCTACAACTACTACAAGAAGTTTGATTACAAGACCATTGTCATGGGAGCATCATTCCGCAACACCGGTGAAATTAAGCAGCTAGCCGGCTGTGACTTCCTCACAATCTCTCCAAAACTGCTAACAGAACTCAGCAAAGATATTGAGGAGCTAACACCTTTTTTGAATGAAAAAGAAGGTAAATCTTTCACTGTAATGATTAGTGCACTCACCTTACAATCAAGAGGGTTTGATTGCCGGGCACAGCAAAATGTTAGGCAGATTTCCCTACTCCACACACCTATCAGTAAGTAGGAACATGGTTGTTAGTTGATTGACGGATCACTTTCCCGGGGGTAAATATCCCTTAAATAAATAAATATGTTTTAAAAATTGGGGAGACTGCTGTGTCCTGTAAATCTCTACTGTAGAGTAGTCTAGACATTATAGTTGGGATGTCCTTTATGGTGGGATGTTGAGTTGCTTTTCAATAAACTGCTCAATGTACAACAGTAAAGTGATTAAACATCAATAATGCATGGTGGGATCAGCAACATGCAGTTTTCAGTAACTAGTTAGCTATAGATGTTTCTCTGGCTAGAGAACAATCCTACTTTATTTTTTCACTCGAATTCTCTGGCATTGGCTTTGCACTGAGTACTCAGAATGAAATGTTTAAACCTACTTGTTATTGACCAACTCGGCATTCATTCTGCTGAATAACTGACTGGGACTTGGCACGTCATATTGATGACACCACCCAACACAGCTAACAGAATGGAGATGTTTCTATGTTGTGCATAATTTGTACAGGGCATGTGGTCTTCTTTTAAGAACTAACAATGTGTGTAGGTTTTAGTTATAATTGAATTTGTCAGCAATTTAAATTTACCTTAACTCGTTCCTAAAACAGCCCGTGTCTGATGCCTTTCTTGCCTAAACACTCGGACTCCATTATGTTTAACTCTCAAGTTCTGTTGCTAACAATGGCTTGTGTGTCATTTGGTCAGAACAAAACGGAGAGAGAATTGGGTTAATGTAAGATTTGTATTGTAACCTGTCTTTTTTTGTCTACCAAGTTTGAATTTGATGTGAATCTGGGGACAAATGTCAGGAGCACAACAAGGATCAGGTGGCAGCTATAATATTCCTGATATTATTGTGCCCTTTTTAAAGTTACTAGATATTGCTACAACATTGATTGCATAATGACGTTGAATGCATAACTGTGGTCATTGTTGAAATAACCAACGCCTCAGCACTTCCCACCGAAATAAACACATTTACCATTTGCTCAGTCCTTTTTATGTATAGCGTTTGAACGACATCATATTTTCTGGCTTAATTTGCTGTTGTTTGCGTTCCTGATAACTATGCTCTTCTATTAAAAGTTGCATCTCTCTTGTTGCAGCATCACATCCTGTTTTGACACATTAATGGAAACTTGTGCAATTTGTTATAAATGTTCAAGATTTCCAGGGGCTGAAATTTCACCTAATCTTAGCTGCAAGGTCTTTTCAAAAGAACAGTACTTTCTGATTCCATAATTCTGTATCAGTTTGAGATTTACGGAAATGGTTGCTGAAGGTGACGGCAGGGTGTTATCTGCTTACAGCCAAGGAGCTTGATATCGAAAAAGTAACCATGGACGAACGGGCATTCCGATGGGAGCACAACGAGGATCAGATGGCAGTGGAGAAACTTTCTGAAGGGATCCGCAAGTTTGCAGCTGATGCCGTTAAACTGGAAGAAATGTTGAAGGTATGCATTAAGGCCGATCAACAGTTTACTGGGACTTGACTGGTCTTTTAATCCCTATTACCCCATACCCAATATTTATCTCCCAATTGTTTTGACTTAGTAGTGGAGTCCTGTAGCTCAGTAATTAGAGGACGCGCCTTGCAAGTGTGAGACTTGTGTTTGAATCCAGGCAGATCAGGGCAAAACCTTGGGCAAGTTTCCTAACTCCACACGCCTAATAATCCCTCCAAAAATAAATAAATAAAATTGGTCATTTCAATCCATGACTGTTTGTGGGATACTTCTGTGTACAATTGGCTGCCACATTTATAATAATAATATAATAATCCTTACATTTATATTGCATTTCATTACATTTCACCCACAAGTATAGTATATAGTCAATTCACTTTACAGTATATTTTGAGAAGCACTTTGAGATGTCTAGAAGATGTGAAAAGCGCTACAAAAAATGCAAGGATTAGTAGTAAGAATAATAATCCTTGCATTTGATCTAGCGGCTTATCACGTCTTCTAGAGTCTCAAATTGCTTCATAGAATATACTGTAAAGATTATTGGCTAACTAATTTGGGAGATTACAATAAGTCAAAATAATTGGTGAGTCTTCAGACAAAGATAATGTGATTGCCCAGACTGTGTACAGGATTGTCTTAATCAGCGTGATTCCCAGTCTACCTAGGAAGGAGAAATAACCCTGATCTAGGAAATGGAGAAATGAAAGTTGGGAAGCATCTAGCAAACAGTTGGCAAGTTAGATATGATTAAAAAAAATTGAACAGGAAGGGAAGCGGTCAAAGATACCTGACTGGCAAAAGAGAATCTTTCAGGAGAAGGGAGCTGGGTTCACTCGCAAAATGCACAAAATGTGAAGTGCTTTGACATACATCAACGATGTGACAAGGCGTATATTAAATGCAAGGAGTATTACAAATTGGGTAGAAATGCTGGCTACCAAGGCAGTAGGAAAACTATGAAGTGAATAGGGTAAAGAGTTATATCTTGCACATATATTTGGATTAATGGGGAGAAAGTTTGCAATTGTGGTATTCTGTGACTTAGATCGAAATGGTCACTTCAATCCATGAATGTTTGCAGAACAATACCATGTGCAATTGGCTGCTGCGCTTCACCCACAAAATATAGTCAATTCACTTTACAGTATATTCTGTGAAGCTCTTTGAGATATTTCAAAGACATGATAAGGCACTATATCTGTTGCAAGTATTATTATTAAAGCAAATATCAACTCCATACCAGCAGAATGATAATGGACCCAATGCACTTGACATCAGTACAAGTTACAGCTGGGTAATTGTGAGCAGAGTACTGTACTTTTTTTTGTTTCATAATGTTGTTCTGTGCGAATCATTGCCAGTTTTTATTTTAAATCTTGTTCATTCTGATGCTTATTTAATTACTTTAGTGAATAAACTATGTTTTTTTTTCTACTTGAACTGGGTGTCTCTTCACCTCATTGAAGAAAGATTTGGAGCTAATAAAGTGACACTGCTGTGATCTAAGAAAAACCCAGTACAGTCTTATTGTCCAGCTAGGGGCTTATCAGCCTGAGAGAGAGAGAAAATGTATGCTCAGCATCAGCTAATCAAAACCCAGAGGGTAAGCTGGCACACAGTACAGCCATTTGCAGTCCATGAGCAGCAGAGCAAACAACGCACCCATAAAATTAACAAACCATAAATTATGGAGTCCCATAGTGTAAGTATTACGACAGAATTTGGGTTTAATTCCCAGGCAGGGTGAAACGTTAGGTAAATTTCCTTACTCCACATGCCTCTGTTTGTCTAGGGTTAAGTAGCAACTTAATTGTTAGTCAATTGGCGAATTGTTTTCCAGAGTTAGTAATCTCTTCAAAAAAAATGAATAATAATAATTTGGTCACTCAGTCCAAGACTGTTTGTGGGATATTTTTGTGGATTTAAAGTATTAGAAATTCTGAGGGATAGTGTGAGGCGGGTTGAATAAAATTGAAAGTTACACTGTCTTCCGTTCCTCACCTAATCTTGCCTTTAGATTCATTTGGTTATCAGTCAATGTATGATTATAATTACGATTATTGCATTTCTGCTGCAACTTTAATTGTCTTGAGGACACTACAAAAACATTGAGGCCAAAAAAAAGTATTTTATTTTCAAACTTTAAAAAATATATACTATCGAACACAAAGCAGGTTTAAGAGTGAAACATTACAAGATATTTTAATATTGGAAATTTCCAGCTAATGATTTTACAACAGGGGAATATTGTGCTTTACTGAGAAGTCCTTTGTGGGTGATCAAACAATCTATTGACTAACCTCATGCACGAATCGCAAGAATGTTCAAGAGTATGATTGGAGCTGTCCCTCTGGGAGTGAAAATGTCCTCTGTAGTGGGGAGGAGGAGGGACCCCTAAACATTGTGGCATTGTTACTGGTCACTTTCAAGGCTGGTCCTTTTGCAATACTTTTGATAGCTCAGGCATTGCTACTGCAGTCAGCTTGTAAATGAAGCTAAGAACTGATCAAAAGTGTCAACGGATTTCAAATTTTCAGAAACTTCCTAAAGAACTTCGGAAAGAACATTCTCCCAATGTTCCTCTTGTGCAGGATTTGTATATGTGTGAGAAAGTTACCATAATTCTGTACGTTTCGTTCGATTCAATGTTTATTTTTATTCTCCCCCCCCCCCTCCCCCATAGGAACGGATTCAAGATGTCAAGAATGGAAGCTAAGATCCACATTTGCACTTCAAACTGGAATTGAGGATAGTTTGACCGAGGGATCAGCCAGCAATACTCAATTCACCTACCATGTAAAAGGACCACATCCTGTCACTTCATTCCTTCACGCATCAGTGAGCAGTGATTAGAAAAGCGGGTTTGTGTAATTTGTAAAACTTTCTAATAAACTTCAGCCATCCAGTGTGTTAGTCATTTTTTTTTAATCTTGCCTAATCCGACTAAGCACAATTCTATTGCATTCTTCCCTGGGGTTCTGTTTAGCAGTGTGAGGTGGCAGCTTGTGATCTGGGATTTTAATCGTGTGGCTGACTTAACACCAGTCTTGTATAGTGATCAGGACTATAGAAGACTGAATTGATGAGGATAAATAACTTGTAGTTAGTAAACTAGAAGAATCTTGTCAGCGTTCTGAGCCTCTGGTTCCAGGAAAGGCAGAAGAGCTGCTATTGGAAATGCTACTAGAAAATGCATGTCCTTGAACCTGTTTTAACGGCTTAATAATAGTAAGTCATAGCATGAGGCCTCACCCGTGTGAAGACTTATGAAAGCAGCCAGTTCTGGTTAATGAGAACTTTTGCAATCTTCTGAGACTGAGGCATACACAAAGTTTGGGGCCAGTCTTAAGTTCCTTGTATTGTAGTTGTGGCCAAATTTTTGGTTGGCCAACTGAGTAATTATTTTTTTTAAAAATAATAATTTTAGGGTGTAGCTGGGTAGCAACTGAAAACAGACAGACTTGCCTGGAGGTGCAGGTGTTTGCCAGGGTGAACAATTAGCATTTTATGTTGAGTATTTCATGGCAGTGAGTGGGGAAGAGTTTCAAAGTGCTTCAAACAACTAATTGGACACCTGGGTTTGTGAGGTAAGGAGCACCTGTGGCTGAAATGTGGTCATGGAGTTGGGGGGGGGAGGATCACAGGAGGGAGTTTGTGCCATTCTTTGAAAAATAAATAGAGTTTCTCCTGAAATCTTCCAGATAAATTACATATTCACATGGCTCTTGTGTGCAGGTTGGCTGTCTCATCAGTCTACACCCAGCCACTTCACAACAAATGTCTGCAAGGTGCTTTGAGCGAAGTTTCTATGCCTTTCTAATGAGCAGATGAAAATGAATCCAAATTGTTTTGCTGCCTAACTAGGTGGTTATAATGAGAAGAGTTTAGCACCTATTCTAAGTGAGAAATAGGTATACAACACATAATCATTTCACTGAACAACTAGCAGTAAGATGCCACATTCTGATATCAGATTTATTTCAATATTTACAGTGAAGAGAGAAGCACTAGAATTGCCAAGAAGGATGTCCTTCTGCTTTTCTCTGAGTTATTTATTTGGTATGCAACACTTTCATGGAAGTGATCTTCAGTTCCAGAAATGATTTGAAATGAAACTGAAGAGCAATGCTGGTGCGGTGTAGCAATTAGCACAGCAGAAAATGAAATTCTGTTAAAGTTACTTGGCAATGAATTTGTGCAAGTGATTACTGAAACAATTTCCGTGTTGAGGGCAAAAGTTTTTCAAGATGGGAGAAATAATAAACTTGTCTACCTTCCTTCCTGCTAGAAAGTACAATATTTCCAGCCAACATTAATAGATCCAAAATAGAGATCAGTTGAAAAATAGTTTAAACACTGAAACAAAAACTTAACTACCAAGTATCCCAGATGTTGAGAATAGTGCAAGATTACCATCAAACAAGGAACACCTCAGGAAATTACTAAGCAAAATTAATTTTAATAATCAATAACGATTCATTAATGAAACATTAACGGAGTCCTATAACTCAGTGGTTAGAGCACTCAACTTACAAGAGCTAGGTTTTATTCCTGGCAGGGCGAAACCTTGGGCGTTTCCCTGCTCCACACGCCTGATAATAATCCCTCAAGAAAATGAAACAAAAAATTTGGTCGTTTCAATCCACGACTGTTTGCGGGATGCTGCATTTCTTCCACAAATATACAGTCGCTTCATTTTACAGCTTATTCAGTGAAGTGCTTTGAGATGTCTAAAAGACATGAAAAACTATTATCAAATGCAAGGATATTATAACTATAAAAGTCTGGGTAATACAGTCTGTTATATAGCGAAGGTGCAAAGTTCTCTCAGAGCTGCTCTTGATCACCATCTGGTGGTTTATTTATGGTACAACTTTGCCCAAAGCTTGAGGCAGGTGCAGAGCTCAACCCAACACGATGCATGCCATGCAGAAAAGCAAAGGATAAGACAATCAATCTTTATTCTGAGGTCTGTCCCTAGACAGCCACTGACCCCTAACCCTCACATTACACTGGCCTGGACAGAGACTGTTCAGTGAGACTGAGCAGCTGTGGGTTATATAAACGTTCTGATACTCAGTATGAACTTAATCCGAATTGGACTACAATTTAGGATATTACCAACTGACACACTGCACCTAAATTATGTTCTTCTACACTTTTGAAGCTTGCTGCTGTCCCAGCCTTTGACTTTGGCTGTTCTTGTGGACATTTAAGCGCTCTGAGACGCTGTCCGGTGTGGAGAGCTCTACATAAATCAAAGTTGTTGTTGTGAATGTGTGCCAAAAATCTTAAATGGCTTAATTGGCTACTGTGTTTTCCTGCAAACGCACTTCACTACACTTCAGAGCAATTAACCTGATTCCTACAAACAGCTCATGTGAAGTTCCTAAGCGCGCTTGTGAGAAATTGTTAAAGATTTGACGTTTTAGGCTGCAAATGGTTAATGACTTTGCAACAGAACTTCACTTATTTACATGAGAAGTGATTTCTGACGAACTTCACCCTGGCAGCATCTCAAATGATAAATACAAGACATTTGCTTGCCTTCACTTCAATCCAGACAATCTGGTAACGAATCAAGCTCACATCGCACTGTGCAAAATGTCAGCTCTTCAGGACCAGCTCCCTCGTTGGCTTTAACTGGATACCACGTTTTGCTTTCTTTTCCCATTTTGTGTATTGAACTAGAATCAACTTGTGTGCCTCTCAGCTCAAGAAGTTTCTCCCATCGCTGATAGTGTATAGTAGACCTGTGTGGAGCTATGTGTTTCCGTGTGTTCACACTGGCTCTGACTGCTGTCCTCCTTGACCGCTCCTGTCCTGCCAGATTCTCCTGTTTGGGTGTGAGCACTGCTGTGGTGATCTGTGACCTGTTTCAGGTAATATTTGAAGCATTGGCTGAGTGCGGCAGAAATGGGGCAGCTACTTCAGTGTGGATTTTAAGGGGAGATTGCTTTATGGAATGGTTTAACTGACTATGGTGGAATGTTTCTGTGAGGTGCACATTCTGGTGTGATTTCTGTTTCGTGCAATAATCCTTATGTTTGCAATATCGATTAACGGATCACATTCCAGTGGTAATCCCTTCAAAAAAGAAATAAAATAATAGTAATAATTTGGTCACTCAGTCCACGATTGTTTGTGTCAATTCACTTCATAAGTATATTCTGTGGTGTGCTTTGTGATATGAAAACGTGATAATCGATTGCAAGGGTTACTTACTATTTATGCTACTTTTAATGTCAAAGTTCTTCAATGGGAATTTCTGTCTGAGGATGGTGATATAGTGCCTTATCACACCGTTAAGACATCTTAAAGTTCTTCACAGAATCTACGTGATTCTAAAGTGAACTGACTGCATTTTGTGGGTGAAATTCTGCCTTCAACAAAAATAACTTGCATTTATTTAGCACCCTCCATGCAGGGAAGCATCTCAGAGCAATTAAGACCTTCAGACCTAGATTAATGGCACCAATATCTTATTCCCAGGAACACCAGTCTCACTCCATCTCCATTAATAAACCAGTGACGGAGCGCGAGAGAGAGGCAGCAGGCCAGCCGTTAGGGGTGACCAGCCCGGCGACTTGTAACTCCCACAATTCGTCCAGGGATGTGTGGAATACCACTGTGGGCAATGCATCTGGAGATTACAGCTTCGAGATCCAGTTCAGTAAAGAGCTTGGCTCTCGGGGGAGGGCGGCCAGTGCCCGCACCCCATTCAATGCTACAATTCAGGACTCTTTATACATCAAGATCATTGCACACAGCAATGCCACGCAGCTGTCACTCTATGTGGATTCCTGCACAATATCAGCAAAGGAAGGATCCGCAGTATCCATCGCACTTCTTCACCAGGGGTAAGCAGGTGATATTATACTTCATAATATATTTCCTGAATTAGACAAACAGGAATCCTTCCCTCCAGGAAGAGAGTGTGCATTCAATTCCAACAATCTATCTCTGGAATTCCCATGTGTAGTTTAGGATCCCAACCAAACTCTGTTTTAAGCAGTAGTGGTTCTGTATTTGTCACCCGGCTGACCAATAAAAAGCCAACCTGGTACCTGCCCTGACTGAATTATCTGGAGATTGGCAGCTAGGACACCAAGAGAAACTCCCTTCTTTTTTTACTGCCATGGGACATTCAGCTGAAGAGCTGGTAGAACCTTGGTTTAATCTCTCATCCAAAAGACAAAGCAACATTCCCCCAGTCCTGCCTTCAAAATACTGCATCATGCGATCTTTAACATCCACCTGAACAGGCAGAGGAGACCTCAGTTTAATGTCTCACCCAAAGGACAGCACCTATGACAATGCAATCCCCCCAGCACGGAATTGGAGTGTCATCTTTGACAATGTGATTCCAAGTCCACAACCTTCTCACTCAGAGGCAAAATTGCTACCACTGAACCAGGCAGACACAGATCGATGGGTTGAGGTCAGATTAACGTGTAATGTTGGGTTGATAACAATTGATCCTGATATATGTGTTTAACAGCTGTTTAAATAACAGAAGAGTGGCGGAGCATGCTAGTGGAAATGGGAAGGAGAAGGTTTACTCAGTGAAACTGTCCTCATTACCAAGGGGCACCTCGGAGGTATGTTTCCTTTTACTGAGGCTCAGCCGTGCAATAATCCTAGCACAGTATGCAAATTCACCTGTATGTGAAGCCAGTGTGTAAATGCACAGCTCGGTGTACACTATCTTATTCCCAAACTCCGCTAGAGACAGCTGACACTTAAACTTTGCGCTGCCAGGTAAAAGTAATAATCTCTGTATTTGATACAGCACCTGATCATGTCATGAAAACATCTCAAAGCGCTTCACAGGATTTTACTGTAACGTGCAGTGACTGTATTTCTTGGCAAACATGGCAGTTAATTTACACATCGCAATGTCCCACTAACAGCTATTAACTGAGTAACTCATTTTATCTGGGGATAGTTGGAGTGTCATCTTAAATTTCCACCCAGATCTGGATTTAAGTGAGCATTTCAGAGTATCCAGAATTTGGCAAATTGTGAATTGTTCCTCAAAAGAAAGTTATGGGAAACCTGCTGCAAAAGGAAGGTTGTGTTTAAGAATTTTTTCATGAATTCTGTTCCTGTGAAATGCTATGTTAATAGAGTCAATCCTGACCTGGCACATAATGTGGGCAAGAGGCTGGATATGATGGAAAATATTTTCTGGAAGAATAAAAGGTTGCCTTTAAACAACAAAGCACTCAGTATTCCCATGAACTAACATCTTCTGTTTTATATGCAGGGAGACATCCTACAGCTTCCCTACCCACACCTGCACTCACCCTTTTGACCGAACAAGCCACACACACCCATCCCCTGCAAACACACTCACACCATCAATCTATATCCTAAGTAATTGGAGTTGAGGTACAGATCAGCCATCATATCACAGGATGGCATAACAGGCTTGAGAGCCTGAATGGCCTACTCCTGTTCCTGTCTTCCTATGTTCCTATGCAAGTGTTCCTTGCCTATAACCTGCCCTTTTCTATGCTCTCCTCCAGATTTTTGTTACATGTGATGTCCAGTTGCGTGCTGATGTGTACAGCTCCAGCCCATGTCCCCTGGGATGTGCGTTGGTCAGTGAGAATGAAGCGGTGCAGCACAGCACACGGCAAATCAGGGCAGGACCCATCCACATTGTGAGCAAAGAGGAACAGTTTGGTGAGGATGGAACCCGATGGGCCTGTAAGATCATTACAACAGTGCAGTGACATTCTCTCCCTTGAGGGACGCATCCTGCTTATCTAATTCTGGGAATAATAATAATAAATAACAATAATAATTAATAGCATGTGGCCCAAGTTTGCAAGAGCCAAGGCTTGGGGAACCCAGAGTATGCGTTGGGGGTATTGCTGGAGTCCAACCACCTAAAACCTCAAAGTTTGCCATTGAAATAACAATCCTTGCACTTGTATTGTCAAAATATCTCAAAGCAATTCAAAATACATTTCTGTTGAGCATAGTGACTATGTGTTTTTGGAGGTGAATGTGGCAGCCAATTGCACATAGCAATTTTCCACAAACAGCCATGCAGTGAATGGTCAATTTATCTGGTGAATTGTTGGTCAGGACATCAGGAGAAACTCCCTTCAGACTTAACCTAAACGCAAAGTAATAAATCCCAAGACTTCAGCACGCCGCCATAACTACAGTTTTCTTTTACTCCTGCCTATGAAATGGGTTGACACAAGCTCAGGCTAACAGCTGATTGTCTGGCAGTTCACAGTGCTGTTGACAGCTTCAAGCTGTATATCTATTCTGAAAGTGTCTGACCTTTTGCTTCTGTAAGCTGGAATTTTCCATTTTGTTAATAAACAGCGACTGTGAGTCCAACAGCCAAAGCTGCCAAGTCAATGCGCTAACGTATCAATTTAAGCAGAACATTAGACCTTTGAGTGTTAAATCATACTCGCAGACTTTGGAGACGGGAAATATTTATAATAATAATCCTTGCAATTGATACTGTGCCTTTGCTTCCCCCCGACCCTCTGGAACTCCCAACCTCAACCATTCGGCCTCAACCCCTTTTTGACTCCCTTTCAATCTCACTAGCTTCTTGAACAGCATTTATGGTCACCTACCCCACCCTTTCCTCTCGCTCTGTGTCCACCCATGTTGCTCTGTGATGCTATCCTGTGTCAAGGATGCTACTGAAACATGAGCAGGCGGGCGATTCAGCCCCTTGAGACTGATCACGGCTGATCTTATAAAATGATATGGAGTTACCTGTCCTTGCCCCATTTACCTTAAGAGCATGGCCTAACAATATAAATTTAAGATGTTGTCATTTGAGACATCTCAAAGTGTCTTCACTGGATTTAATTGAGAAGTGCAGTGACTGTATATTTGACATTCATAAAGTAGGGTTTGACTTGATGAAGAGAAGCTTTTTAGTGATGTAGAAATGGAAGATGTTGAGTGATTTAGGAGCTTACAGTATATCCTGTGAAGCACTTTGAGATGTCTTTCTGATGTGAGAGTATCAAATGTAAGGATTGCTGTTACTTGTTAGGAGATTAGTTAATTCCATAAACGCGGCTTTGACCTCCGCCAAAATGTCCCTCCCTCCCTCGTCTGCGAGATCAAACATTTTGTTCTTTCTCTCCGCCCCCAGACCGTAACTACGCAGCCATGACGGTGGGGCTGGTGCTGGGAGGTGCGGTGCTCTACGTGGTGCTGGTTTTGGTGAAGAAATCGTTTGCGGGGTTGTCGCACAGAAGCATCAATCGATCCCGAGCCCGACCCACAACAGTGTGAGGAGGTGAGAAGTGGAGTACATGGAGGGGGGAGACCAGACTGTCTGACCACCCACAACTGCGTTTGTAAGCATATTGGTCAAACCTAGTGAACCATGTATTGGTTGAGCCTGGGAAACAAGTTAAGGTTTGCATATGCTCAGTTGGGTGCATTTGACTATACCACCCAGTGTGACTCACTCGTGCTTTTTTGACCTGAGGTAAAATAAACACTTTCTAACTGTTTCACTTGGTGTGTGGATTAATTCCTTGTAATATATATACTGTATTATATATTTGCTTTTATATAGCACCCCTCATGTAGAATATTATTTCATAGTGGCTGCAGTGGTGGGGTTAGATGCTGAGAAAGAGAGACAGGGGATGGGGAAGATGACTTGTCTTAATAAATATAATAATTCTTACATTTGATATACAAATGATAGCACCTTCCTACCACATTGTTGAGACTTATCAAAGTGCTTCACAGAATATACAGTATTGTGAAACGGATTGACCGTGTATTTTATAGGCAAAATTCAGCATCGTCCCAACAACAGTCGTGGATTGAGTGACCAAATTATTATTATTTTTTTTAAAAATTCAAAGATTACCCCCAGAAAACAATCTGCCAATCGACTAGCAACCAGGTTCCTACTTACTGCCAGATAAATAGAGATGTGTGGAGTAAGAAAACTTGTCGTGTCCGGGAATCGAACCCGGGTCACCTCCTTGCGATGCGAGTACGCTACAGGAATCCTACCATTGGTCATAAGGTGGGATTTAAAGGTAAGGAGACGGCAAAGCAATGCCAATAGAATCATCGGTGAGAACTCTTCCCTTACTTGGGAAAATGTTATAATTTGGTCTCGAATTCTAGCACCAAGTGTGCCGCATATATCAGAGCACAGGAATTCACCTCCTCCCACTCGCCCCGCTCTGTTCCAGGTCTCAAAAGCTGCCCTGGTTTATTTCAGTATCACTATTCCCTGCTTGCAGATTGGAACTTTTCTGTTTTTTTAAACAAAAAGTCACTTCTTCGGATGAAACAAATGCAAGGATTATTATCCAATGCAAGGATTACATTATTATCAAACAAGTTTGATTTGAAAATAACACCAAAGTAAAAAAAAATGTTAAACTCCTGTACATAAAATTGGCTCAACAGGTACAATAAACCTTGCATTTGACATAGCTCCTTTCAGTTCATCAAAACGGCTTCACAGGATTGATTGTAAAAGCAGTGAGTGTGTTTCATAGGCCAATGTGGCAACCAATTTGCATACATCAATGTCTCACAAATAGGCATTAAATGAATAACCATTCTCATCTGAGGCCAGGACACTTTGGCTTTAACATCTCATTCAAAGGATAGTACGTCCAACAGCACAGCACACTCTCAGCACTGCACTGAAAAAGTCAGGCTGAACTAACTTTAAAGCCCCCAGAAACCCCTCACCAAACTAGACAGTTTCACACGTTCATGATACTTACTCACGGAACTTTCTCTTGTGTCTAGAAGGATTGGTGATTATTTTGGGAGGGCAGATTTGTAGGGTTATGGGGAGAGAGCCGGGGAGTGGGATTGACTTTGAATAGCTCTTTACAAAGAACCGGCAGATTCAATAGGCTGAATGGTCTCCTTTTGTGCTGAAAAATCCTATGATACTCTCTCCTAATTCTGGAGAATATTAGGTGTAAATTGCGGGCAAGAGTGTTTAACTGGAGTTTAATGAGCTAATACCACACCGCTTACTAATAAGAGTGCTGTCAGACAAAACTTGATGAACCAAATGGCCTTTTTCTGCTCTTTACATTTCTATTATTCATTAGTATTTTGAATTGTTAACGCTGAGCAAATGTGGAGTTAAACACAAAACAAGGAGAAATTTTTTCACTCAGCGAGTTGTTCGAATCTGGAATGCATTGCCTGAAAAGGTGGTGGAGGCTGATTCGATAACAACTTTTAAAAGGGAATTAGATCTTTATTTAGGAAGAACGGGTCTATTAGGCTATGGGGAGCGGGCAGGGCAATGGGATTGAATCGCTCTTTTCAAAGAGCCGGCACAGACTAGATGGGCCGAATGGCCTCCTTTTGTGCCGTAAAATTCTATGATTCTATGAAATGAAATAAACGTGCATCAACATGTGAAAATGAGACTTGAAGCCCAAATGACGTATTTGCAATAAGAGCTTTAATATAAACACAATCCATCAGATTCAAGCCCTGATCGGTTCCTCATTCTCTCACAAGCGAAGCAACTGGCTTAAAGGGAAGGTTCCAGTACCTCGTTCAGAATTTCACCCCTGGGAGTCGGTTAAAGAAATAACGTGAAAATAAGAGATTGATTTCCTTTCTTTTGGTTCTCATACAAACAGCCCAAGTATTACAAACTACTGTACTACTACTGTAAACTACTTTTATTTCTCTGTCGCTGCAACCCTGAAGAATAATAATAATCATTGAATTTGAAAAAGCACCTTCAGGCAGGACATATCAAAACTTTAAATTACTACATTGTGACTTTGTTGGCCTCTCAACTTGGTAGATTGTGTGTGAATGCCAGTCTCGACTGGTATTAGCACGACAGTCTCACTGGGACAGAGGAGAACAAGAAGAGAAATAGAATCAGACAGCAATTTGCAACCTTAAGTACTTTATTCAGTTTCAAAGCAGATAAAATCTTGAGAGCGGGAAGAATGGCAAGAGAGGTTCCCGTACAAACAGAGAAGTCTAATGTCCATTAGTATAAACTTCACCAGCAATTTATCAATGGTGTTCTTGTGTTGTGGTGGTCACATCCCTGTTCAACAGGACTATATGTATCATCCAAGGAGATTGATGTGCTAATTTTCAAACCAAAGACCGACTCCAAGATTAAGCAGAGCTTCTGGCTAAAATACAGATGAAAAGAAAAATCTGCATTGTTTTACAGCTGCTTATCAGGGTTGCAATATCTCAAAGCGCTTCACAGTAATTACTGTTGAGTTTAGTGCCTGTTTTTGTCATCAGATATTTCTGCTAGCGAGGTCTCACTGACCCCTCTTGAGGGGAATGACCAATACATCTGGGGGATTGATGGCCACAAATAATCACTCTCCATCAATCACTGGGAGAATGTCACAATTAACAGCAATGCAATCTTAAACAATAGTGCATTAAGAGGGGAGACAGCCAGGAATGTATAAACCAAAACCATTAACAGGGCTTTTCATCTGGTCACAGTTGATGTGGAGCACAGTTTTACTGGGTATGAGTGACGTCAGTGATCCTGACCAACAGTGACTGTTGTTCTTGGCTTGTAAAAACATTTGCAGTCTTGGTTGGACGAGCCAAGCCTAGAGATTGGTTCCAGCAAACTATTTCCATGAAGCCAAAGGAGGTTGGGGATGGGGGGTGGGGAGAGCCCATGTTTGATGGATGCTGTTTCATGGGGGATATTCATGGGGGATATCCACCAGCGATCAGCCCTGTTAAGGGTGAACAACGGCATCTTGCTCTGTCTGCTCTTGATTCACTTCATCAGCCTGGTCTTTTCCATCAGCCTGGTCATGTGCTCTGCAAACTCCAAACACCAACATGGACTAAAGAGGAATTATTTCCTGAAAGGTCAAAGGACTTGGATGAGATCAAGAGATGGTACTTGTATACAGGAGGCTTAAAATAACAAGCCGATCACGGAGTCTAGAATACACAATTTCCAACAGATTTACTTATTAATAAATCTATTTATCGTGCATTTGAGGGCTTCTTCCAATATCCCGAATTATGTCCCATTGACCAACAGGAAGTCAATGTAGACAATCTATATTTGGAGCAGAAACAAGGGAAACATTTATTGGAGAGAACCATCTTTCGTTTCTCTCTTCAAAGCACAATCCAGACACAACAACAACAACAACAAATTATACTTATTTGCATCAATTTATTATCCCTCACATCCACTGGTCACATCCACGAAGGCCCATGAGCTGCACTCTCAGCAGCCACTTCACAGTGTAGGACTATCACACAGAATATACAGAGGCACTTGGGTACGTGTTTGGACTGCTGATACAACAAGACAGCCAAAACAGGATTGTAGAGAGCAATTTTTTAGGACAGACACTAAGTTGCATTTCTTTTCGCAGAAGGTAATTAACAACTAACTTTCCTGGGGTTACCAGGAATGATGGTCAGGCCAGGCAATGGAACTCATTCACGAAACAGTTTGGTAATAATAGTTAATGATAAATAATTTCTGCATTTATTATAATGGCGTTCACACCGGATGGATGGCTCAAAGTACTTCATGGGATTTGCAGTCAGGTGTAGATTTTGTCGACAACATTCTGTGATGAGATCAAATGGACCCAAGGGTCTCATGAGACATTCCCCACCATGAATTTAATGGATCTGGTCACTCTGTTTGGGAGGCTTTTCACCCAACTTCCGCGGCAGGTTTTGCTTTTGTGACGGAGGTACGCGATCGCTCACCTTACATTACAGAGAAGAATGAGGTTCTGAACGGCAGTGAGAGTTGACTGGTCATTCTGTCCAGTTATCAGGTGCCGATCCACCACCACATGGACAGCATCGGGTTCACTAGCTGAAAGGAAATATAGATACAGCTGTGTACACGTCCTAATGGGGATCATTGATGGTGGCAGGAAATGCAGGAGTTTGAAGAACTACGTTGAAAACATCTTAAAGCAATTCATATTAATTCCTCTTGAGTGTAACTATTTTTCTTTTTGCAGCCATGTTGCACATAGGAAAGTCCCGTGCTCACCATGACCATGGTAGCCAAAAGCCACCATAGCCATGGTACGTGCTATTCAGAAATGTGATATAACAGAGTCAGATTGCATTGTATACAGGCCCAGCTGTGGTCAAAAGAGCCCACCCACCATAATCATCAGGAGAGTTGTGTAGTTTTCACAGAGATCCTTTACAAAAATATCCTCCTAATGTGAATGATGCTATTATAACATTCAAGGATTATTATTGTAATATCCTTGAAGCAGAGCTGGGCAGTGAGTTAATGGAGCAATAATCCTTGCATTCGATACCAAGGCTTTCATATCAATAGGACATCTGAAAGCGCTTGACATGATTTACTGTAAAGTATAGTAAAAATAAATTATAAAGTATTTTGCAGGCGCAAGTAAGGCTTACCACTAAAGGTGGCTCCGGAATCCTTCACAAAGTCTTCCACGATAATTGGGAGGCTGGCGAAGTCTTTCCTCCTCACCAACTCAAACACAGACATCTGTAAAGAGAATTGGACAATTGAACTGGGTATGCAAACAAACTGTGGCGATTTCCGCTGGACCGTACAGGACTCGCATGTATTTTGGCACATTTTGTTCAGGCCCTGTCACCTTGTTACCCAGCTCCGTAATTTCTGGTGTCAACAACAGGAACATCATTACACCTAATACATTGATGTAAAGTGTAACATCACCAACAAGTTGCATTTATTTAGCATCAACGTTTTATGAAACAGTGATCGCTGTGCTTCAGTCGCTCGAAGAACTAAAAAGAATGTGGTCACTCAATCCACAACTGTTTGGCTGCTGCATTTTGCCAACAAAATACAGAGTAAATCCACTTTACAATATATATTATGTGCAGCGCTTTGAGACCTTAAAGTGATATGGCAAGGATTATGGTTACCCTATATCTCCGTGTATAAGGCGCACCCGCGTATAAGGCGCACCCCCCACTTTTGACCTTTTCTTGGTGAAAAAAAACAGAAGCATTTTCAATGATATTGCTGGCAGAAGGGAGGAGAGACAGGAGAGACAGGTAGGTAGGGAGAGAGAGAGGCAGGCAGCCAGGGAGGGAGAGAGGCAGGCCAGCAGCGTGGGAGAGAGAGAGGGAGAGAGGCAGGTCGGCAGCCTGGGAGAGAGGGAGAGAGGCAGGCCAGCAGCCTGGGAGAGAGAGAGAGGGAGAGAGGCAGACCGGCAGCCCGGGAGAGAGAGAGGGAGAGAGGCAGGCCGGCAGCCCGGGAGAGAGAAAGAGAGGGAGGCCGGCAGCCTGGGAGGGAGAGAGGGAGGCCGGCAGCCTGGGAGAGAGGGAGGGAGAGAGGGAGGCCGGCAGCCTGGAAGAGAGAGAGGGAGAGAGGCAGGGAGGGAGGGAGGGAGGGAGGGAGAGGCAGGCAGGGAGAGAGAGCGGCAGGGAGTGAGGCTGGCAGACTGGGTTCGGCAGAAGGTAAGCACAGCACTGAAGTCCGCTGCTGCTGCCGCTGCCCGAGTGGCCGAGGCCGAAGCCCCGTCACCCGCTCCCCCCCAACCCCTGCTGGACACTGACCAAACCCCGGCTGACAGCGCGCCGGCCGCCCCTCCTGTTTACTGTATCTCCGAGGCTCAAAATTGCTTGTACCTGCGTATAGGGCGCACCCCCAACTTTCGAGATCTTCCGACCTGAAAAAAAGTGCGCCTTATACGCAGAGATATACGGTATTATGCAGAAATATTTACTGTCTTTCTACTGATGGATAAAACTGATAAGACAATTCTAATCGCATCTTCCTCCTTTGCGTATGAACTGAGCTTCCACATGGAAACCGTAATCGAACTTGTTTAACAGGCTCATGTAAACAAAAGCTGGGGCCATCCAAACAGTGCTGGGCAGGTCTCCCAAGCAGAGCCAAGTCGCAGGGCTCATTGAAGCCCTCTGAGGTCAAATACTCCCTCATATTTCAAAGGCAGCTTGTGTAACCCGCGCTCTTACCCCAGTGACGCTGTATCCCTGGAAAGACCACGACTTGTCCTCGTTCATCGCGCAGCACAAAGCAGCGACTCCATGTCCCACGGCACAAATCAACTCTGCAATTAGGCCAATAAGCATTCAGAAACTGCAGGTAAACCCACTTCCCTCTTTCGAGCAAACACCTTTGTGAGTTCAGGTATTTAGAACCAGACAAAGTTACTGAATTAAAAGCAGCCACTCACCCATTTGTCTGTGTTGGTTCGTTTAAGAGCAATCCTTTCATTCCTTTTCCCAATACACTTGTAGAGTCATCTCCTCTTTTCAGGTATTTTATCTAGTTCCCTTTGAAAGCTAATACGGTTTCTGCTTGTAACACAACTGCCGGCAAAGCATTCCATATCCTAACTAACTTCTGTGTGTGAAAAAATGTCTCCTAACCTCCCCCATTTGGTCATTTGTAGCTATCTTGAATTGATGCCCTCTAGTGAGAAATAAATTTATGAAATTGTGCTGTACAGTCAGTGCCAGGAGCCAGCAGTGCATCTCGCTCCTGGTACCATACAAAAGTGCACTGAACCTGTATTAAAGTTTCTATTGAAATCACAAGAGCTGCAAAGTAGGACTAATGACAAGGGTGTGAGTTAACAATACAGATAACAGCGGTAAAGTCTCACAGGGCCAATGGCCTCGTTCTCTATTGAAAATCTGTTTTATTATAAAATTGGCTACTGCTATATTATAAATTGGCTGTTTCACCCACAAAAATGCAGTCAATTCATTTTACTGTATATTCTGTGAAGTGCTTTGAGATGTCTAGAAGACATGAAAAGCAATATATCAATTATTATTAACTACACTATCGTGATTTAGACCTGGCCCAATAACGGTAAAACTTCCCCCAAAGAACCACAACTGAGTTTGTCATTCCTCATACCTCACCTTTCTAAGCCTGTACGGATAGGGAAACCTACATGTGTTGAAAGTATCAGTGCATTTATTCAAGGGATATCTATCTCCAAAGACATTATCACAAACACTATAGACTATTACACATATCTATCGTAAACTCTAGTCTAGGTTATATCATAGAATAGAATCACAGAATCTTGCAGCACAGATTAAGACCATTTGGGCCTGCATCCTGGTTCTTTGAAATATGGAGGATTCAATTAGTCCCACTCTTACCCCATTGCCTTGCAATTGTTTTCCTTTCCACGTACATATCCAGTTCCTTTTGAAAGTTATTAGTGAACTTGCTTCCAACACTGTATCATGTATTTAGATGTTGCACAGAATATAACGCTCACTTTTCTCAGTGTAGAAGTGCTGAAGAATCTTGGCCAGGTATCCGCTGGTTGCTAGATCTACCAAAGCACCAGGACAGTTGGGGATGAGGATTGCATTGTATCGTGCTCCTGGGAATGGAAACAGCAATTAATAGGAAGCTCGGTGACTGAGAGTTTGCACTGTTTGAAACTTTAACTTGTGATTCTTTCTTCTCCTTTAACCTCTTAAAACCTGCAATATGTCAGCCAGGAGACTATGAAGCACCCCCTTTCTCTTTTCAAAGGCAAGTTTTCTTGCACCATGCTTGTTTACCCAACAGTAATTAAAAACCCGGTTGTTAGTTGATTAGCAGATCGCTTTCCAAAGGTAATAGTCCCTCCAAACAATTTGGTCACTCACTCCATGATTGTTTGTAGGGTGGTCTGCGCGCAATTTGCTGTTGCAATTCACTCACAAATACAGTCAATCCACTTTACAGAATATTCTGTGAAACCCTTTCACACATCTCAGACTTAATAAGTACTATATCAAATACAGTGAACGAGAATCTTACCGTCGATGGACTCCAGTTTGGCCGGGTTTGAACACGGTTTCATGCGAAAGTCCTGAATCCAGCGTAGGTTATTCTCATCCAGATCTACAAAGTCCATGGGTTTCCCCTGTTACACACACCGATCATCGTAAGAAAAAAAATACAATTACAGTATATCAGATTGAATTTTAAAACATTTGAAGGTAAATATATGAGGTGAACAGCCTGGGGTGAATGTCTGATTCATCTGGTCAGAACATTGGCAGAAACCGCTATCTCGTATCCAAGAGTGTCACTGGATCCTTTAACATGATGTACTTGGGCAGGCAGAAGGGGCCTCGGTACATATTTCATCCGAAGAATGGTAGCTCTGAAAATGCAACGCTTCCCCCAACTCAGCACTGAAACATCAGCCTGGACTGTCAGCCCAGACATGGAGGCTGAACCTGTAACTTTTTGATCCATCAACAAAAACACTATCAACTGATCAAACATATAGAAACAATATCCCACCCAATGGCTGATGATTTGCAGTCGGCAGCCACCTCCCTCACACAACAGGAAAAGGACAGGCTCATCCCCTCTTGGCTTGGGAGTCAAATGTGCTGCTTTCGGTTCTCTCTCAAACATATAGTTACATGGACTTTATGACCAAATACAGCGTTTGTTCACAGTGGGTTTGATCAGCACATTTATATCAAATCAGTACAAGAATATCAACCTGCATTTGCCCAGTGCCTTTCATATGGGCCGAATATCTCTTGGAGCACTTCCCACTGACAATACAGATCACAAAGTTGGTAGGAAAAGAGGGAGAATTGAAAGATGTGGCCTAAAAAAACGGTTAAAGAACTATGTTTTTAAGAGGGTTTTGAATTTGGGGAGAAAAAGGGTGAGGCAATGGAAATTGGGGAAGGGGTGTCTCAATGGCTGATAGCTGTTGGGACAAAGGAACTTTCATTCTAACTGACCATCCTGGTTTATAGAGAATCGACAGCACTCACCCCTGGAGTGGCAATCTGCACGTTGAAGGCTGTGCTACATATCGTATAGGAGTGATAAAGTGACTGGGCTGACACACCTGAGGGGATAAACAGAAAACACCAATGTAATGTTTTTTTACATTCCCTTTATAATCCCTGCGTAACCAAGACCAAATCGGATGAGGTGAGAGGTGGGCTGAATGGCCTCCATCAGGGCCACGGTTGCCAACTCTGGCTGGACGTTTTCCGGGCATGAAAGGCATTAAACAACAACATTGCATTTGTAAACATAACCGTAATTTGACGCTGAATGGCTGGTAACGTGAAGTAAGACAGCATTTCCCCGCCCCCGCCGGTGAGCCAGGCTTTGCCGTGTTGGTCCTCAGCGGTGCCCGGGAATGTGACGAACCCGAGTAGAGACCCCCACAGAGGCTAGGCTCGGTGACGCCACTCCATTGCCAAGCAACCAATAATCCCGGGACTACTTTTAGGCTAGCGTTCGGTTGACTTTGATTTAATATTAAGACTAATAATACGCCTCGTATTTGATATCTAAGCCTTGTATTTGATAGTGCCCGTCCAGGCGTCTCAAAGCGCTTCTCTGGAGTATCCTGTGGAGTGGATTTGACCCACGCTTGACTTACCTTGCGCCGCGGAGCTCAGCACAATCAGGCAGGTGGGCTTGGCGGCCATGGGGGCCGGGGGCTGGGGGCTGGGAGGAGGAGGGGGAGGGGGTTTCTCTGAGACTAACTGATAAACTGTATTAAAATGTACAGTATATATATGTATATTTTAAAATGATTTAGTAGAGATGGCTGATGTCAGCCTGTCACACGCCAGCTCCTCCTCTCCAGCCTCTCTGATGTGATTTGTTATTATTTATTTATCCTAATTTATTGTCTTTCCTCCAGTTTTTGTCCTCCCTCCCTCCCTCCCTCTCTCTGTGTGTGTGTGTGTGTCCCTTTATTCTGTCCCCCGGAGCCACCCGATCCACTGCCTCGAGTTCCTCTTTCTTTCCCTTCCTCTCCTCTCCTCCCTTTAATGTCTGTGCCTCTCCTCTGTGTCTAGGTGTTTGTGAGGGAGTGTGTCTGTGTCTGTCTTCTATATGTGTCCGTGTTTATATGTTTTCTCTCTCCTCTGCCTGTGTGTGTGTATCTGTCTGCCTGACTCTGCGAGTGTCTGTTTGTTTGTCTATCTATGTGTTGGGGTTTTGGGATCTGAGAGGCTGGAGGTGATGAGCTCCTATAGATATATATAGATAGATATATGTAGATATATATATATATATATATATATATATATATATCCCTCCCCCACCAAATGGACCACCCATTTTTTGTTGAAGAAATTTGTAATGGGTGGAGTGGTTGGTTAGAGCTCTCGCCCACAAGTCAAATCACTTTACAGTATATTCTGTGAAGCGCTTTGCGATGTCCAGAAGTCGCGAAAAGCACTATATCAAATGCAAGGATGATCATTATTTTTACTTGCTTCCGCAAAAACCGTCATGGTTTGAGTGATTGATTTATGTCGGGGTTTGTGTTAATAATTATACTAACGTTTTATTATTCAAACACCCAACAAAACAATGTTCTTGCCTCCTCCTTGTGCCCCCGAATCCACCGCTTCATCATCGGCGGCTGTGCTTTCAGCCACTGCTCTCCAAAACTTTGGAACTCCTTCCCTCAACCCCTCTGCCTCACCCCTTCCTACCCCATCTTTAGGTCGCGCCTGAAGACCTACTGCTTCGATCGCACTTACGATCACCTTTCCCCTCCCCCTGGCTTGGCCTCGGGCTCCAACATAATTTAAGGCTTTCAGATGCCAGGTGGAGGATGCTATATAAATGCAAGTTGTTGTTTTATCTAATTTTATTACTGTCTACATAGCAACCCTCTTGATAACCAGGGTTTGGTGGAACATATTGCCTATTTGCTGCATCTCCCTGACTAAATAGGACCTTGGTTTAATCGCATGTTAAAATGTAATGCTTTAAACAGACTTTACAGTCGGAGAGGGAAATAAATTATATGCCACACTTTATTTACAAAAACGAGAATGATCAAGGATAAGACTGTTGTTATAGAAGAAAGGCACTACAGAATCGTGGTAAATAAAGGGTTAAGTTAATTGCCGATAAGGTCCAATGTGTAATATGAAGATAGGGTAGTGGATGGTTTCTAAGCCTTCGACATAATGGTGCTGTAGATTGCTTTGGCTGCTGATGAGGCCCAACCAGCAAAAATCCAAGCCATGGATCACAATCGGGTCATGCTGCAGCAGACATCTTCCTCCTCCACTGCTTACTTCCAGCGGCCTCCAACCTTGCCCTTGCCGGCTCCCTTCTTGCTGCTGCAATGCGGATCACACACAAAGAAAAGCCAGGGTCAATCATTTGTGGATGGAACTGGGAGCCACTACCCAGTATGGCAGGGTTGGGACAACAGTAATAAATTTCATTTACGTAGGGGTCTTTCATGTCGGGACGATTTCCCAAGGCATTGGACAGTCAAGGGTTTCCACTTGAGCTGCAGGTTGGGATCAGGAATGGTGTGAGGGCAGGAGGGGTATGGGGTAGGAGGGAAACTGAAGGCTGGGTTGAAGAGGAAGTTTTTGAAACGGGTCTGGAAGAAAGCAAGGGAGGGTGCGAGGAAAATGGACTGTGGAATGGAGTTACTCAGGAGGTGGAGTGGGGGGGGGAGGGGCATGCCTAACTGCTGATTTGGGGCAGGCAGGGCTTGGGAAGTGGAGTAGGCCAGTGCTCACCAAATAATAATCCTTGCATTTTTTTGAAGGAAGGAAGATAAAATGTGTTGTGTGAGAAACATTAATGCACCATTGCCTCTAACTTTAGAATATATTCTACCTCCCCACACCCAACTCTCTACTTCTATTAGATTTTTCTTCCTGGCGTGATTCATGACCCCAGGTTTCGATCTGTTTCTCCACCTCAGTGCCAAAAGATACTTGCTGATCCATTGCCTGCCTTAACTTGGCATCGGATGTCCTCTACACTTACAACTAGGCCACCAGGCATTGGCATCAGAGGGCAGCAACTTTGTAGTCAGTGGCTCGAGTCGCTGAGCCATTGAGCCATGCCCATTGAATGAAAAATGCCCAATTCTGCCCATGGTTTCCCAATAATGGAGAAACCTTGTTTTCAGAGATGCAGGTCTACATGAAAACCGTAGAATTGTTCCCGACTGAGAGGGACAGGGAGAGTGGTCAGCGGAACGGAAGGTGGTGGGGGGTTGAGTCAGAGGATTTATTTTCTTCCCCCCATGGCCCCCCCATTCAAGAACTTTCCATTGTGCACCAAAGTGAGAGATGGACAAGTCTAAGAGGAAATACTGTACCATTTTACAGCCTGCCACAGGGAATAGTGGATTGAGGTGTACGCAATGGGAGAGGAAATGAATGAGGTGGATGCTGAATATAAACAATTAGGGTCATGTCCCCATGTCAAAGGTTCTGTTTCTTTCACTCCCATTTACCTGAAGAGCAGCTCATTCCATTCACGCTGTCCTTTACAAGACTCATTCGAGCTCCTATTTCAAATCTTGTATGTTTGAAACATTAACCCAAATCAACATGCACAGCATAACCAGCCTCTGAGAAAAGGCATGCTTTACTTACCAATCTACAGCTTTGGAAGGCTTTAGTGCAAGATTAATGAATTACTTACGCTGGACAGAGGAGAGATTTAGACCTAAAGGCCCTGTATATTCTCACAGCGATTGAAAATCATTTGAAATGCGTATGCTCACAGCAAGGATCTTACCTCCCATTACTTGGTCCTGACCCATCATAGAAACTTTGCACAACTAGGGGCTGGATTTTACTCCATTGGAATTACAAGGGGAGAACTTCCAGCTTGATTTTATTACTGTGTAATGCCCAGTAATGTGGAACTGCTCCGGACATAACAGGTAGTAGCAAAATCTTTGTTTTTAACCCATACATTTGATTGCAGTCCCCGATTAAGAAAATACTGTATATGTAATGTTTATATCCATTTATACATACAGTATATATTTCATATATATTAACATTGAAATACACACACATACATATAATCTATATATAGATTATATATATAATATATATATCTAATATAGCATCACGTCATTGAGACATCTCAAAGCGCTTCACAGAACATATTGTAAAATAAATTGATTGTTCATTTTGTGGGGAATGTAATTACTGTACATATATATCTATCTATATAGATAGATAGTGAAGGAGTTTAAAATGCAGGGGTTATTGACTGGATTTGAGAAACAAATAATTAGTAACAATGAAGCTTGGTGGAAATGGAATATGTGTCAAATCCCGTTTGGGAACACTGTTCCAACACATTCGGAAGGAGATGGTATGAGAACAGTATTGTTAAAGAGACAAATGGTCCATTACAATCATGATTCAAGCCTTATGAATTCTTTACAAATTGAGTGTTGCCCGGCTGACACCTTTATGGATAGATTCAAAACTTGGGAAGTGGAAATTATGAAGCACATGGGGAGAGGACAAGGATCTCGGGAGATGATAAGGTATAGTGCCACGGAATGGCCTGCATTTCTCCAGGCTCAATACATTCCTGGCCTTCCCTTCTATTCCTTTGTTGAGGTTATTCAAAAGGCTCTGTGAATACACACTCAATATAGACAGCAAAGACAAACCATATGCTGAGGTACGATCTTTGTGTAAGTGACAGCACTATGTAGGATGGACGAGAGATTAAACATAACAATAGCACCACCACACATTGTAAATGGATTAACACGGGACGGGGAATGGAATTTAGCACAAAACTTAGTGAGGTTAAAGCTGTTGTGGCGTCTCCACACAATTGGAATTCAGGGTCGCTTTGCATATTGTCAAAAAATGTGAAATCGTACATTTTTTTCCACTTATATTGTGTTTGTCACGTTTTCTCCCTCATCTTCCCTTCACTTCCTGGGGGAGCTAACTCAGTGCTGGGCTAAGGTTCCACATAGAAAAGCGGCCTGGACAATGAGTTTCAATGGCAAGAGTGGATGGGAATGGGATCACAGCCACGCTCTATCACGTCACATGAAATCCATACAAACCTGTTCTAATCCAGTCAAGGATCAGTCGACCTCCACAAAGGACAATTAACTATTTACCAAATCTATCCTGACACTGAAATGTACAAATTCATAAGTATGAAGTTCAAGCGGAACCCAATGCCAAAATGAACCTGTTGATACTGATAAAGGCAGTCAAACAGGATGATCCAGTTGTGTGGAGACGGAAAGGTACAAGGTTTGAGCTCTTGTCGATTCTACGTTCTGTGAAGGTAGAATGGCATTCCAACAGGCACCATTAGGTCAACGCAAAACAAGAGTAATACAGTAGTCAATATTGTGTGAGTATTTCCCTGCAGACCTGTCCCATGCCTTTTGGAACAGCATTTTGAGTTAGCTTCATCCAATAAGAGATGTGTTAGATGTCCATGCTCGTAGGGTTGTTTGGGCTGATTGTACTGGAAAGGGATATCAATGTACTTACTGCTTTTGAAGTTCATCAATGCGATTTCTGGCTGTGGTAATCTGAAAATAACATATGTTTGTTAGTTTACACCAATGCCGGTACCTGTGGTTGCTGGAGCCTGGGATCTCCTGGCAGTTGGATACCTGTGTCGATCACCATTCTGCAGAAAATGACTGCCGAGGGAAACCCCAAACAGTTTAAGAAATGAGGGTTACTGGTACCAATTATAGGCACCTAGAGCTCACTTACTAGATCTTCATGTGGTCCTGGAGTAAAACCTGGAGTAACCGAGGCTGAACAATGCTCCTGGATGTACAGAGACCCATGGACCTGACTTGAGAACTAAACTGTTGTAGCTAACCTGAGAGTAGGTTGAAGGAAGCAGCAGGTGACCAAAGGACAGAAGATGCTAGATATTAATGGATGAGGGGGCACTGGAGAAGTAAGCGATTTAGTTTACAATCCACCTGAGTCGAGGAGATAAATAAAGTCTTTGACCAAGTTGTTCCATTGTGTATCTGGTGGCCATCATTCATCATCCTTTTGAACCGCTATCTATCTGCTGTTATGAGCATCTTCACAGAGCAACATAACACAATGGGGTGTTGAATGCTGTTTTCGCCAATGCAAACCACAATTTTTTAAATAATTTGGACCAATGTGGTAGCTCAAAGGTCTTAATCTGAATGGGTGCCTGCTGCCCCCTCAGCCTAGATAAGTTTCTTGGAAGCTTACCATGCAACTAGCCCATGCACGTACCAGGCAGGACTCCTGTAACTGCAATCTCTGACCATGACTGTCTTTAGTACTTACAACTTAGATAGCTCTTCCACTCTCTTACGTGCTGTTGTAATCTAAAAGAAATTAATAGTGATATGTATTTCAGTGGAACATTGAGTTCATGATTAAGTATTGTGCCAGGAAGTCATGTATTGACTTACATTGCAGGATAAAGATCTTTTACTTTTATTCCATGTCATAGAATCATGGAATCCTTCAGCACAAAAGTGGGCTATTCGGCTCATCTTGTCTGTGCCAGCTCTTTGAAAGAGCTAATCAACTATTCCCAATCCTTCACTCTTACCCCATTGCCCTGCAAATGTGTTCTCAGCATAGTCCCAGATGCAATGTTAAATTCCAAAGATGGTGCCTCGTCAATGGGGAAGTAAAGGATTTAAAGAGTGATTTGGCTTAAAGACCTGAGAACAAAGGGGTGGATGAAGACTGAAAACATCTTATACAGTAAAATCTGCATAAGTCTGATCTGTATCCATCATGCAATACTTCTTTCCAAGTCCCGTTCAACTGTTTATATTCTGTGCAAGTTTGACATCACGCATACTTTGCATAAGTCATATTAAATGTATGACCCAGAAGATAAAATTTATGTGAGGTTTACTTTAGTTGAATGTATATGACTAGGAGCTGTGCTTTATTAATTCCAACATTGGAATCGTTTTCTTTTTACCAAACATACATTGACCTGGATATTGTGAATGCTGTCTGTAACTGGATAACGCAGACTAGCTTTTCTGATTAACCCTTTGAGGTTAATCACCTCTCTTTTGAGGTGCTCGGTTTTAAACAATGACAACTTGCAGTTCCCAATCAGGCGAGTCTTGGAATGCTGAGTTGTAGAATTAGCTCTGGGTGGGAGGTTGGGATACATACCTCATACTTTTGTCTCTTCAGCTTTTCACCAAAGTCAAATTTGTCTGACTCCAACTCAGTTAACCACTGGTGCATTTCATTGGCTTTCTCCCTGCAGTTAACATAGATGGAAAGAGTACAGTCTTAACAACGTGAAAATTGCATGGACCCTGTTGTGATATCAGTTTATTTTGCAGAAATGGATGCTCAATCCTCTATACAAAGAGATATTGAATCCAATGCTAAACCTGCACCAATTCACCATTATCTGACTGCATTATCTGTGCCTCGGGGCAGGCTCGAGGGGCCAAATGGCCTACTCCTGCTCCTAATTATTATGTTCTAAGTTAAAGCAAGCTACTGTTTGAGATGGAAAGCAGCACATAGTATAGCTTGTTTTTACTTTCAGATGGGCCAGAGGGCAAACACTGATCTTTTACAGGGCGGCATATTCCTGAGGAAGAAAATATTTTACACTAGAGATGAACAACTAGACACCTGACTTACTTAAGCTTCTCCTCATTGAGATGGTCGATGTTGAGTGGCTTGCGTCTGTCTGCCAGGATTTTCTTCTTCTTTTCCCTTTCTGTCTGCTTCTTGCCTCTCTTCTGGTCAGCCTGATACACAAATCAATTAGACAAGGTTAGCACATTTCTGTACATGAATGAAGCATTCATAGCCCAAAAAACTGTTATGAAGTGAATAGGGGATTGTTCACCCAGGGGAAACTCCGTCCTGTTTACAAATAGTGTCACAGCATCATTAAAGTCCACCTGAACAAGCAGCTGGAACACTCGGTTTAGTTTCTTAACTAAAGGAGGGCACCTCTGACAATGCATAATTTCCTCTCAGCATCATATTGGAGTGGTGACCTAGACTGTGAGCTCAACAACAACAACTTGCATTTATGTATCACCATTCACACAGGGGAAGTGTTACAGAATGCTTAACATAGAAACATACAACAAAAGTAGGCTATTCAGGCCCTCAAACCTGTTCCCCCATTCAATAAGATTGTGACTGATCTGTACCTGAACTCCAATTACTCACCCTTGCCCCATATGCCTTGATACCCTGACCTAAAATATATCTATCCACCTCAATCTTGAAAATGTGAATAGATCCAGCATCCACAACCTTTTGGAAGAGCGAGTTCCAGATTTTCACTCCTCTTTGTAAGCTAAGGCTACCTGAAAATTTGAGCATCTGATTGGTGAGTAACAAAATCAGTTGCTTTCCCAGTACAATTGATTTTATGATCTCAGCTACAGCAACAACTTGTATTAACATAGTGCCCTTCAGTGACTCAGAGCAACTGCGATGCATTGGGTGAGGGCTGGCACTTCCTCATGTTGATGTTCCCTATGTTGGCCGCGTACCTTGGCAAGGTAACTGCCGTACTGAGCACCGATGTTGGTTAAGGCCTTCTTCTTCATGGCATCTCCCTCAGCTCTCTTCCTAGCATCACCTTCCTCTCTTCTGGCTTTCTCCTCCTGTAGGATAGTATTGATAAGAATAAGAATAATTATTGCATTTGATATAACAGCTTTTCACACAAAGCTCGGCTCGGAACCAGTAGGGACTCTAGTGATGAGAGTATGAGAGTTCTATAGTTCTCTTTGGAGATCTTCATTGGCCATTTTATATTATGCACCTGGAGTCTGTAAACACAGAGTGGGAGAGGAGACAGCATTGCATTTAAGAACTCCATGACTTTTACCCCTTCCCCTATCATAGTTGGCATTTTTTAAGCTATATCTCAGAAAAGTTCAACCCACTGATCGACCCTTTGCCTCCAGAGGCAACTCCAGTGATTTGAAGTTCCAAACCATTGGCTTCTCCAATTGTCAGTGAAGCCAATGGCCAGCACATGGCAGAGCTTTGCAAACCGAAATGCTCCCAGGTTTTCAAGCCTGATCCAGTCAGCGGTGGGTGACCTACAGCAATCCTGTTTTGTCGGTCCTTCTCCTCCTCAGCGCGAATCCTCTGCTGCTCTGATCTCTCCGCTCTGCGTTTCTCCTGCAGGATTGAGCAAAACGAAGGAGTGAAGATTGACTCCGAAAGTAGTCAGGGTGCTATAGAGGGTGCGCAG
Source organism: Hydrolagus colliei (assembly GCA_035084275.1). Taxonomy (NCBI): domain Eukaryota; kingdom Metazoa; phylum Chordata; class Chondrichthyes; order Chimaeriformes; family Chimaeridae; genus Hydrolagus; species Hydrolagus colliei. The sequence continues at coordinate 10,369,869 of CM068757.1, read as the reverse complement.
GGCAGGCGGTGAGTGGTGGAGAAGTTTAGTCATTCAGGGTGTAATCCACCAGGAAGATAGCAAGGTTTGAAATGCTTCAATAATGACCCCCACTCCCTACACCACCACCCCTACCACACATACACACGAAAATACGCACACAAAACAACATCAAAAATTACACTTGTATGGTGCCTTTCATGTTGGGAGGACTTCCCAAGGCTCTGGGCAGTCAATGTTTCAGACCTGAGCTGGGGTTGGGATCAGGGAGGGTAGAGGGAAAGGAGAGGATTTGGGAAGAGTGATGGGACCATTGAAGAAGAGGATCTTGAGCCAGGACTTGAAGGAGGCGAGGTGAGGCGGAGGGACTGTGGGATGGAATTCCAGAGGTTAGGGGCAGAGTGGCTGAAGGCTCGCCCACTGATGGTGGCACAGGTAGGCCGGGAGACATGGAGCAGGTTGGCTCCCACTGAGCGGAGGGAGCTGGCAGGTTGGTAGGGGGTTAGGAGGTCGCAGAGATAGGGTGGGGCGAGGCCACGGTGGGCTTTGAAGGTGACACCCACATGCACACACACTCACAATCCTATCTTTCAGAGCAATCAGTTCCTCTTCCTCCTTCTTCCTCTTCACAAAATGAAGGTCAATCAGACCCTGCAGCTCATTGAGATCTTTGTTCTGACGTTTCTTATGGATGTCCTGGAGAGGGCAGAGATGGAGAGGTTAGTCATCAGAGACTGCAGTGAGGCTAGTCCAAGGGGAAGGAAGAGAGAGGGGGGAACCTTGGAACATAGGGACAAGAGTTGTCTATTCACCCCCTCGAGCCTGTTGCACCATTCTATTAGATCATGGCTGATCTGTACCTCAACTCAAAATACATTGCCCCATATCCCTTGATACCTTTACCTAATAAAAATCCATTAGCCTTGAAAATTTTGAATGGATCCAGCATCCACAGCCTTTTGGGAGAGAGAATTCCAAATTTCCACTACGCCCTGTGTGAAAAACGCTTTCTGATTTCACTCTTGAATAGCCAAGCTCTAAATTTAAGATTAAGCCCCTTTGTTCTGGATTCTCCCACCAGAGGAAATAGTTTCTCTGTAGCTACCCTTTCGAATCCCTTTATCATTCGAAATCAACTCAATCAGATCACTACTCAGCCTTCTAAACTCATGGGAATGGGGGCAATCGAAGAGAGAAGAGACACCACCAGGAATTATTTTACACTTTTATATTCTTGAGTACTTTGAACCCTCTTACAGATACAAAATAATAATACAATAATAATATAATCATCCATGCATTTGACATAGCATCTTATCACGCTGTTGAGAAACAACAACAACTTGCACTGATTATGTAGGGTAGCGTCTCAGAGTGCTTAACAGTGGCAGAGCCTAACTCAAAATGCTTCACAGGATATGTTGTAAAGTGGTTGACTGTATATTTGGTTGACTGTAAATTTGGTGGGTAATTAATTGCACCCAGCAGGATCCCACAAACAGGATTCCCACAAAATCTTGATATTTCGTTCAAGAGCCTTGAACAAAAGATCAACATTTTGTTGATATTCATAAATGAAACACATGTTAATAATTAGGGAATCGGTTTCACACTTACATCAAAGTCAACCTTCTCTCCTTCTGGGATTTTAGGAGCCGCAAGTCTGTAATGGAAGGACACAAGTTAATGGCTGCACCGAACCAATATAAATGTGAATACAATTACTTTACATCTCAGAGCATCCCGTGGTTAGTTCAGTTTCATCTTGTATTCCATTTAATTTCGCCTTCAGTGCCCACCACACTTCTAGATCAGCCACAGCATAGGTAATACAAAGAGTAAAGCTCCCTTCTACACTGTCCATTTAGCATTCCCAGGTCAGTACAGCATGGGTTAGAGACACAGTAAAGCTCCGTCTACACTGTCTGTTCAACACTCCCAGGTAAGCGACAGTGTGGATTAATGACAGAGTAAAGCTCCCTCTATTCTGCACTGGCAATGTGCTTCAGCCAGATATTAAAGGTCATCTCACTCTATTGAAAGGTGGAGACAGTTATCTATCAGGTAGCTCCCACTCTATTGTGCATTACATGCTTTACAGAAGCTCCCATGTTCACAACTCACTTCATTTTGGGCTTGTCATCTGAAGCACGGAGAAAAAGTAGAGAGGGGGAAGAAAAGACAGAACATGGTTAATAATAACAGTCCAACCGTTTGTGATGTCAAAATGCTTTTTTTTCAAACAAAACTAAAGTAAACAGTCAAATCACGATTTCAAAATCATCACAATGTCAGCAGAATGATTTAACATCAGTGAATATTCAGGTTAAGAAACAGGCCTACGTGTTAATCAGTATCACATAGTCATCTATGTTACCACAGATGACTGAATACTCAGCATTTGTGCTTTGCAGCGAGATGGTGACTAGACACATCTCAGCTTGTGATCCTCGACCCCTGTCAGCTCCCCACCATTAAACTCCAATCAACAGCTCTGACCCAGTATTGTCTCCAGCATAAAGCTCCCTCTACACTGTCCACCAAGCATTCCTATGTCAGCTAGGGCATGAGTTAGAGGCAGTATACCGTATAATGGAATGGAGACTAACAACTTTCATTGTCTCCCTTCGTATCAGTTACACTTGTCTAGAGACGTATGCAGGAGGATTTTGTACCTATTGGTGTTAAAGTTCTGGTTCAGCTGTCCCCTACACAAAGGGTCATTGCTACATTGCTACAGTCTGGAAATTCACATGCGTAAGCTTCCACGAGTTTTGGGATCTACGTTGAGGCCAGGACACTGGGTTCACTTAAAACACTGTGCTGGATGGGATGGAATCAGATGGGTTGAAGAGCCTAAAATCTATGGCATCGAAACAGGCTATTCGGCCCAGCTAGTCTGTGGTGGTGCTTCTACAATACACGAGCACTCCCCTCTGTTCCCTTCTCCCTCATATATGCACAAAGTTTCCTCTGAAACAGCCTGATGCTTTCTGCTTCAATCACCGCTTCTGTCAGTAAGTTCTACATTCTCACCACATCCTGAGTGAACAAGTTCCTTAAACTAGCAATTTTTATGTTGATTCTTGAATGGGAAATCTCATTATAAAAAGAGCAACGAGGATGATCACTAGTGTTAAGAGGAATAAGCTATGAGCATCAATTAAACAAGCTAGGGCTCTTCATTCTTGAAAAGAAGTATTTCAGACGGGACCTTACACAGGTGTATAAACTCTTAAGCAGGTTGAGATAATAAACCCAGAACATTTTTTTCAGATGCAACGAGACAGCAGAGCAAGAGGACAACAACAATTTGCAAGAGGACACAGCTTTAGAGATGCAGAAGGCAATTTCAGAACAGACACGAGGAAGCATTTTTTCATCTAGAGGGTAATTAAGTAGTGACGATTGTAAGGGTGGGAATAATTTGGCTGAAGAGTCTCCTTCAGCTGGACTGATATTAAATAATAATACTCGCATTTGATGTGGTGCTTTATCATGTCTTTGAAACGACTAAAGCTTTACAAAATATACTGTAAAGTGAATTGTCTGTATATTTTGTGGGCGAATCTTGTGATCTTATGAACACAAAAAGGAAAGCTGCTATCACAGCATTCAGCATGCAGCATTCATTCATTAACTAGTCTTGCAAATTGTCCACCATTTTCTCTTATCGGAGGGGAGGGGAAGAAAGAGTACAAGGGGAATCCTTCTTAATAAACACGCCACCCTTCAATGAACCAACTTAGAAAAACAATATTTCACAAAACACAATCACAAAAATACCACTGTTAACAGTGTTACCGCTGTTAACAAACCTGTACAACTCCATTGTCAACTCTAAACTGGGTTAAATTGTCTAGGAGGCATTATTTTGAAAGTAGAAAATGTTTAGATGTTAATAATTTAGTAATTTTGAGAAAACGTTTTTAACAACACATCAGACTCACGTAAATTCAATCATGGATAAAGTGGGGCAGTAACTTGCTAACAGGTGATTTTCAATAAACGCGGATTCTGCCGACCTCAAGCCTAGCTGTCTCACTAAAATCATAGAATCATCGAATTTTACGGCACAAAAGGAGGCCATTCGGCCCATCTAGTCTGTGCCGGCTCTTTGAAAAGAGCAACTCAATCCCACTGCTCCACTCTCTCCCCATAAGCTAACAGACCTGTTCTCCCTAAATAAATATCTAATTTTCTTTTAAAAGCTGTTATCGAATCTGCCTCCACCACCTTTTCAGGCAATGCATTCCAGATTTGAACAACTTGCTGAGTGAAAAAAATTCTCCTCAGCTCCCCTTCGCTTCGTTTTGAAACTATTTAAAATCTATGACACGAGTCACAGATTCACCCACCAGTGGAAACAGTTTTTCCTTATTCACCCTGTCGAATCCCCTCATGATTTTATAAACCTCTATTAGGTCTCCTCTCAACCTCTCTGTTCCAAAGAGAATAAACCTAGCCTTTCCCCATAACTGAAGAAAATGTAAGTTGCAATATAAACATCATTAGTGTTTGGTTAACAGGTAGAGCAGAGAAGTGTTTAATGTTCTCTACTACCTAAGCCCTGAGGTCAAAGCTTGCCAGACATTATTGGGGACATTTTGCTTCGTAGCAAGTTGGGAAACCAAGCTATCTGTGTGTTGTTCAGGTTCCATCTGCGATAATGTGTGGACTCTTTGAAATTATGTCACATACTAAGAAATTAAAGACACAAGTTGGGTTAGGAGCCCAGAGTCCAATGTTTTTCAAGGGGAGTGAACAAATACCTGTTAGCTGCTGTTCAGAGCTAAAGGATTCCAGAGATAAAATAGATAGCACTAACTCTTTTCTCTTATTTTTGTTTTAAGAAGAGGCCACTTTCATTCCACCGAAAAAGTATTTGTTGATTTTTTAAAATATATATGGTCTCTTACATATATTTGTTTCCAAGCTCATTATGGGCAAGAGCATTGGGATGTAGAGGGATTAAGGGGCATGGGGATAGAGCGGATAAATTTAATTAGGTTAGAAGGTCAGCCATGATCTTATTAAATGGTGAGGCACTCTTGCTCCTATTTCTTATGTTTTTGTCACAGGATCTGTCTGCGTTGCTATTGGGGTGAGATGATGCTTGCTATTGCTTGCTCCTCCAAATGTCTGTTGCTTGCTCCTCCAAATTGTTTGAAAGAAAAAGCTTTTCCAATCCTCACCTAGACAGTGGCCTCTTCTTCCTACCAGACCTGGCCAAATAAGCTTTGACCTCAGGTACTTTGGTCCTGTGTTTTTTTTAGCGCTTTAGCCATATAGGTTGGTGACTGAACTAGACCGATGGAGAAGACAGACTGGTTTACAGTGTTGGCTACTTGAGCCTCCCTCCATTGCTATCCTTCCTTCCTTCCTTCCTTCCTTCCTTCCTTCCTTCCTTCCTTCCTTCCTTCCTTCCTTCCTTCCTTCCTTCCTTCCTTCCTTCCTTCCTTCCTTCCTTCCTTCCTTCCTTCCTTCCTTCCTTCCTTCCTTCCTTCCTTCCTTCCTTCCTTCCTTCCTTCCTTCCTTCCTTCCTTCCTTCCTTCCTTCCTTCCTTCCTTCCTTCCTTCCTTCCTTCCTTCCTTCCTTCCTTCCTTCCTTCCTTCCTTCCTTCCTTCCTTCCTTCCTTCCTTCCTTCCTTCCTTCCTTCCTTCCTTCCTTCCTTCCTTCCTTCCTTCCTTCCTTCCTTCCTTCCTTCCTTCCTTCCTTCCTTCCTTCCTTCCTTCCTTCCTTCCTTCTCTCCTTTCCTCCCTTCCTCACATTGCCTCTTTCATTCCCTTATTCTTTCTCTCCTTTCCGCCCTTCCTCACATTGCCTCTTTCATTCCTTCCCTCTCCTCCCTAATTTCCTACCTATTCCATTACCTACCCTCAATATGTCTTCTTTCCCTCTTAGTCCCTTTCATTCCTTTCCTCCTTCATTCACTCATTCCCTCTCTTCCCCTAATTCCCTCCCTCCTCTCATCCAACACACCAGGGAACGCTCCTCAGTGAAGACCACAACAAATCTCTGGAGAGTGAGTGGAACCAACAATGGGTGACCAAATTACATAGGACAAGGCTCAGGTTAACAAATCACCACCAAAAGGCAACTAAGATCTAGGTCAGAACTGTTACATATCATTAATGCACTGAAATCTGTTAGTCAAAGGATCTGTTCAATCTTGCGGTTATAGATCGCTTTTGGAACATCTCAAACCACTACATTCCCAGGAAGGATTATTCCTAGGAATTCCTGGATGGTGGGGGAGGGGTGGGCGGAGTGTGGGTGGGGTGGGGGGGGAGGGGGAGGGGGTATTAGGGGAGGGGAAAAAGGGAAATTGTTAGAGTTTGAGGGAGGGGATATTTAAATTGTGAAAGTCAACAACAAATACCGTCACCATCTTCATCTCCGTAACCTGTTGGCGGGTTACCAAAAAAACAACATAAAACAAACACAGAAATGAGTAATAATAATCCTTGCATTTGATATAGCGTCTTATCATGTCAATGCAATGTCTCAAAGCTCTTCACAGAATATATTGTCAAGTGGATTGACTTGTGTATTTTGTGGTCAAAAACGTGTCAGCTAATTGCGCACAGCTGTGTCCCACAAACAGCAGTAGATTGAGGGACAACACTATCTTCTCACGAAAGATTATTACTGCTAGGAAGTGGTACGCGAATCGACAAACAACCAGACTCCTACTTACTACTGAGTAAACAGAAGGTATGCAGTAAGGAAACATGTCTATGTTTTTGACTCACCCGTGATTCGAACCCGGGTCCTTTCATTTGAGAGGCGAGCGCAGTAACCACTACACAACGGGACTGCAGAACCTTATTAGTTCTTCATGGTCCCTCCAGTGTAATAGTTGATATCTCAACCTGGGTTATGGATATAGAGCGGGTCAGAAGGTTTGCCTTTTACCCATGATCTATTTTACTGATTACTGATGTCCACCAGATGTGCGGAATGCAGCCTGAACCAATACTGGCAGTGGAGGGATTGTTGGGAAGTCAGCGTTGGTGCCAGTGCTGCTATTACGTAGCTGCTCGATATGCCCATACTGCAATCCACAAACTATGTGCACACAACCATATAACTTAGTCACCCCAGGTCTGGACCTATTGATTCCAAGGGCACATGCGCAGCACAGCTACAATTTACTCACCTCAGTGAATGTGTGAGATTAGACCCGCTTTCCTGCTCCTTTCCCATTGACAAAGCTCAGAGTTTACATTCAGGGTTTGGGTCAAAGCCCCAATGGGTAGATTGGTCCTTATCCTTAATCAGTGGGAAACTTGCCAGACAGTGCTTGGTTTTATACAGTTGAGCCCCAACAGTACGCCCAAAACATGCCTGGGGTTACTCCAAGCCTTGGCTCTTGTGAACCTGCATCTACTAATCTCTGGGATGAAGTGAATGTGTGCCTCCCTCTGGGGAGAGAGCGCACATTCCATTCTAGACAAATGAAAACCATATATACAAGTGTGGAACTCTTGGTCTGGAATGTACGCCCTTAAACATGGTGATGTGGTTTCTGAGTTTTCACACCAAAATAATAATAATAATCCTTGCTTTGGATCTAGACGTCTCAAAGCGCTTCAAGGAATACACTGTAAAGTGAATTGACTATATATATGTGGGCAAAACACGGCAGCCAATTGCACACAGCAATGTCCCACAAATAGTCATGGATTGAAATGACCAATTCCTATTGTATTTTTTTGAGGGATTAATATTAGGCATATGGAGAAAGGAAACTTGCCCAACGTTTCACCCTGCCTGGAATTGAACCCATGTTTCTCTCTTGTAAAGCGAGTGCTTTAACCATTGAACTGAAGGGATCAGGACAAACAAAACTCGGTCAGTTCACAGAACAACTCAGTTATAAGATGCGTTTTACAAGAGCAGCTTCAACTCAGTAAAACAACAGCAACTGAGGTGGATGACGGAGGACAGGCAGTGGAGGAGGATGGTGTGATCGACTGTGTCGAAAGCGGCGGAGAGGTCCAGGAGGACAAAGAGGCAGAGGGAGCCCTGGTCATAGATAGAGAGGCTCTCATTTGTGACTTTCACAAGCACAGTCTCGTACTGTGGGCATGGCAGAAAGCGGACTGGAGGGGTTCGAAAAGAAAGTGAGAGGAGAGGTTTGCACAGAGTTGATTGGCAACAACGTGTACTAAGACTTTGGCAATGAAGAGCAAGTTTGAAATAGGGCAGTAGTGGCTAGGGTTTGAGGGATCTAGGATAACTGGTCATAGCCTGTTGGAGCATTTGAACTGAAACCTGGCACAGAATCATTGAAAACAACTTAAATTCGGTCTTAACTTGGAAGACTTTTGTTTCTTAACAAATAAAGCTTATGTATCAAGGATTTTTAAAATTTTGGATGTGCTGGGCTGGATTCCATCTCCTCCCCCTGACTGTGGCGGGAAATGCGATTAATGGATATGCCGTCATCTAATAAACTGGCAGAACAGACTCAATGAGATGATTGGAGTCTGACTGTTTATGTTGCTATAGTGCTGATGGTCAGTGATGGCTCAGCACTAGTTTATGTCAATGATCAATGAGATCTCAACACCCTATCATGCCAATGTCAGTGATGACTTGGCATGAGGCAGTGCTAATGTCAATGATTTCTCAATGCTAGTCAGTACTAATGGACAATGATCGCCCAGCGCACTGTAATGCCAATTACCTGTTTCTTCCTGTTCTTCTTCTATAATTCAGCAAAAAGATAAAACTCTGATTAGTTACAGCACAAACAATGATGAACATTCACTGCTTTCACAACGCTTAACTATCACTGAGTCAACATATTTCTATGAATCTCATGTAACTTGCTTAGACAATGTGCTGCAGATATATAATCTCTCCAATGGAGAAAGCACTTTTATGTGTCTCTATGGGTGTTAGACAAATTAAACACATTCAACATTTGCAGTTTAGATGTGTCAGTTACTGACTTAATCATTGGCAGTTGATATTTTGTTGAGTTTTCTGTTCTTTCCCCACAAGCAAGGAAAGTGAGTTTCCATTGACTTGTGTTTACATTTTTTCTATTCTTTTATCTGGAGAAATGGTCAACGTCTAGGATATAAGGTCACCATGGGTGTGACATCCTGCATGCTGCAGTGGCACCCTTATGAGCAGACAGCGCTATTAACTATACAATAGGAAAATACAGCAACAAGAACAAAATTACATTTAGTTTCATGTCGAGAGGACGACTCAGGGCACTGAACAGTTAGGTCAGGACCCGAGCAACGGAGAGGGGCAGGATAGGAGAGGGGCAGGGTAGGAGAGAGGGTTGGGAGAGAGTTAGGAGGGGAGGGAGAGAGTTGAGAGGGCAGCAGAAGGCACAGTCGAAGAGGAGGGTCTTGAGACTGGCCTTGAAGGAGGCGAGTGAGGGAGCGAGGCGAAGGGACTGTGGGATGGAGTTCCAGATGTAATTCCCAAATTACATTTTATAGTACCTTTCATGGAGGGAGGACGTCCCAACGTGCTGGACAGTGATCTTGTTAATGTTACCTTGTTAGCAGCATTGTCTGGTCATAGTATGCATGTGCAGCTCACATGAAGTACTGTCCAAGGCCACTTTAAAATCCTTTTTTTTCCACAATCGAAAAGACCACTAAATATTGATCAAAACCTCCCCATTAGGTAAATGATAATAATAATCCTTGCATTTAATATAGCACTTTCATGTCTTCTGGACATCTCAAAGCGCTTCACAGAATATACTGTATAGTGAATTGACTGTATATTTGTGGGCGAAATACAGCAGCCAATTGCTCATAGCGGTGTCCCACAAACAGAAGTGGATTGAGTGAACAAATTATTTTTTTTTAGAGAGATTATTATTAGGCATGTGGAGTAAAGAAACCTGCCCACGGTTTCGCCTGAAATCAAACCCAGATCTAGAAAAATGTGTTTTCAAGCGCTGTGAGACGCCGTCCGGCGTGGAGGGCGCTATATAACTCGAAGTTGTTGTGGTTGTAGATCTCTCGCTTGCAAGGCGAGTGCTCTAACCACTGAGGTGCAGGACTCCACGAAGAAACTTCCTGAGGAAGTTTGAATAAAGGTTCAATATAGGTCAATATTAACCGTGGAGAAATAAAAACCCTAAATAGGACGCAAAGTCTACATTAGTTGTCGGTCAGAGCAATGATCCAAAACGACGATGGATTTTAATCTGGTAAGTGTTGAAAGGGCATGTTACACATTGCAGGGTAATATTCAAGGTAAATCAGCAATGGATGTAGCTTTCCACTAGATGGCGCAATATCAGTTATCTGCAAAGCACTCGTTATTTAAAGGACCTCCCTCCCCTTAACTAAAATGAAAACATTTCAAAATGTACTTTTGTACCATTTTATTGGAACTAGCGGTTTGAAAATTGCTGCGCTTGGTTACCGTACATATTTTAAAAACTTTTTCTTGAAGAATGGGGCCTCGGATCGTTACTGAGAGCAAAATGTTGCTTTTGTTTTTCTCTCAATTGAGCAACATTTGGGATATTGCACAGTTGCCTGAATGAAGTAGTGAGGGGTGAAAAACTATCCTGTATAGAAGGGTAGGGCAGGTTTTCCGTCTCCCTGGAACTCCATACCTCTCTGACCCCATAAACCCTTCACCCAGTTCGAGGTCCATCTCCAGACATAACTATTTCGCCCACAAATATAGAGTTAATTCATTTTACAGTATACTCTGTGAAGCGCTTTGAGACGTCTAGAAGACATCTCAAAAAAAAGCGCTAAATCAAATGCAAGGATTAGTATTATTATTATTGTTTCGGTCATCTTCCCCCAACCCCACACACCGGCTCAGGTGCCTATCCATCAGTGTCAAGCAGGTCCTCCTGATGTGAAAGGTGCTTTACAAATGTAATTTGGTGTTGTTTATATTGTTGAGACGTGCGCCTGAAGTGAAACGACTTATAGAACTGTAAAAAAATTGTATTGTCTTGTATGCACTCATTTAACAATGCAAGAAAATCTATCTGTACAACTGGAAGCCTGGTTCAAGCATTGTACTTGCAATCCATGGGAAAGACTGGGGCAGATACCTTCATATTGTTCCCTGTAAGAGATGGGGAAAGAAGATTGCATTAATTAAAAGGTAAAGACAAACAGAAACTAACTGCGGCACAACAACAACTTGCATTTATACAGCACCCTTTACATAGGGTAATGTCACAGAATGCTTCACAAAGTCTGGGTCATATGCTGAGCAAGGGAGCAAGGAATGGGCAGTTGATGATGAGAGCAATTCATCTGTAGGTTTTAAGGGAGGGATTTGGGTTGATCGATGAGACCTTCGAAGACGAGGACACAGCAAGCCCACTATATTAAGACTTGCTTCATTTCTAACTAACTTTAATGCGTGAAGCACTTGGAAATGGTTTGTTTAAGTGAGAGCGTGGATATGCAAATTGCTGCAATTTTTTTTATAAAAGGGAAAGGACACACTGTGAAGCCAATAAAAAAACACAACCACTTTCATTTACATGCAGTAGTGCCCTTCAAGACAGAAGTGTCTCAGAGCACTTACAAAAAATTTGTGTCAAAGTCTAACTTCTGAACTCGGCCTGCTCAATCGCTCATTCACTTTGGAGCAGTATGAGATGCTTTGCTATGTGTAAACAGTGGGTAAGTTCGCCCCCAAAAATATACAGTCACTACATTTGTGAAGTGCTTTGAGATATTTTGACCCATAGCTGCTGGATTCACATGGTAGAACTATTATTATTATTATTGTGTTGGCTTGACAAAATGACTGGAGAGCAAACTATCAACCTTCTGCAAAAAGTAGCCACCTGAGTAAGCTCAAATATAACAATATACACAATAATGTATTATTGGCATTATTATTATGATGTTATTATAGTTTAAATCTCTTTTTCTGGTCATTCCCAAACGGTTTTCACACCAACAACACTGCCGCTTTACATATAAATCGATGTTACTTTTCCTTGATATATTTGAATTTCCTGAAATAGCTACTTTTTAATAATAATAATATCATTACGATTATTGCAACCGTTACTCATCAAGCCATTCTAAAAAAGATGCGCCAATCTGATTAGTTGGCTTTTCTCTAAGCAAAAATAAATGTTGACGGCATCTTTTATAAAAAAAAATTAAATCTTCAAATATCCATAAGCATTTTCAGAACACTGCACTTACGTTTCCTCGGTGTCAGACATTTTGAGCTGGACCTTTTAAATCTGAAAAGGGAAAGGTAGAGAAGATAACAGCCTCAGAAGGAGCTCTGGCAATTCAGCTCCATGTCCTACTAAGCCCTGCCATTTAAAGGGAGCGACAGTTCATGAAAATCCTCTGACAAAAATAGCCCCCTTTAACATTGAGGATCTCAGCCCATTCTTGTGATGTACCCCCTTAACACTTAGGTGACACCTGCCATCTCAGCTAGTCACGAACAGCGATACAGTATTTGCAGCTGTCTGTACTTCATGGGATAGCTCACAGATTTCTATCATTCTCCCATCGTCCGCTGGTACAGAGATACTCCAAAGTTACTGTTATTTTGTATATATAATAATCATTAAAAAAAAGAGACAGACAATTCAAACCCCATCCCAACCCATTGCAACCAAATGTCACATTAAAATATTCATTTCTCCCCAGATCCCCACTCCACCCACCCACACACAAGCAATTTTCTCCAGAAAATTTAGTTTTTTTTAAATGCATATGTTTCATATTAAAGTGTTGTTCAGGCTCGTAAACCTTCCCACTGTTATAAAACTTAACGGGGTTTAAAAGCAGACAAGTGTAAAAAATGTGTGTTCTTTTATATATATATATAGTATATAAAAAAAACAGCAGGGTGGAGCAGGTCTTAAAGTGGAAGTGCATGGCGAAAGAGCTCAAATAGGATTCTTGATACCAGTGTGCAGGAAGGAGTGTTTTTATTTTAGATTCATTCCTCAGATGATACAGGAGAGGAGCCTATTTAAAGTCGGGCTGTAGGATTAATGACACATTTGTCACTCGCCTGTCTGGTCAGGCAAACACACTCTTTTAAAATGGAATAACACACACAAACTGATCGGCAAATTTACCCTTTCAAAATAAGAACAGAAGAATTTGCTCGGTGAAAGAAGACCAAGGTCTACCCAGTTCACTGTCCAAATTCCAGGGCACATTATTTCCCTTACATATCAGATGCTACGCTTCAAAGTGGGGTAAAATTCCGTCTGGTGGCCAAACTTGACTCTGCTAACACAGCATTTCTGAACGTCCAGAACTTGGCAGGTTGCGGAATTCAGTCTTGACTTTGAAGTCAAGATTGGCAGTGACCCGTCATATCAAATGGTAAAAGTAGCAATTTACAGTATTTACAGATGATCAGCCACTCACTACCCTTTGAGAGATCTCTCCCACACCAGCCTCAGAGGTCAAGTGATGTCCAGGCTGCCTTGGTTTGGTTTCAGTGTTTTTGATGTATTACAGTAATGCACGGAAAAATTAAAAAGTGTTTTTTTTTCCGTTTTCTGGCAAAATCAAGTATCATCGCACTTGATTATATAATACGTGTGATAATGCAACTGAGAAGCCAACACACACACACACACACACATACACACACACAGTAACCAAATACACATTTACCCATTTACGTTCTTCATACCATAACAATTTTGCATTTCCCTTTATATGAGATATGTCAAAAATGGCATTGGATATAAATTCTTGAAATGGACCTGGGCAGATGTAATTATTATTTAGGGGTGCAATTGGAATTCGACAAGTATTTAAACTCAGTCTTTCATTTGCAAGCTGGTCTTCGATAAAGTTCCCTTAAGGAAATTATTGAAAACCAACTTGAAACACCAGACTGAATTCAACCACTTGCCAAACTCTGGATGTTCTGAAATGCAAAATAAATCCAGGTGGAATTTTTTTCTCCCTCTCTCATTTCTGGGGGGAAGAAATCTGTAGTGAAATGTCACAAATCAGAACCCAGATCGCAGTCAATTCGCAAAGGACACTTGATTTACTTTGGGTTTCTCAATGTCTTTGAATGATCAGGACGCAACCAAGAAAATGCAAGCCAACAGCTGGGAATGTGTTACTCTGCTCTCTTGGGGATTGTATTTCTGCGACTTCAGCTCTTGCTGATTGCTGGCCTATTTCTTAAGTGCACATTCGCTTTCCTAATTAGGCCATCTCGCTTTAATGTCCAGAAAGGAATGGGAGCCTGGGGCCAGACTAGAGCCCAGCTGCTTTTCAGTGTTCCCGGTTCAATATCATCACTTGCAATTATTCTGGGACCGTCAGTCAGTCAATCACTCTTCCAAATCTTTATGAGGATAGAAAGTATTTTATTGAACTAGCCCCCACCTCACCCATAAAGTAATGCTTTTTCCTGCTCTGTTTCTTACATGTTTCACTGGAGAAAGGTTTCCCTCTAGGGTAATCAGAAATACCCACAGCAAGCCATGGGGGAATTAGATAAACGCATCTCTTTAAAATCTCTCAGATGTTGACACCTGCATTTAGTGCATGCGTTTTCTTATTAGTAGCAAAACCCCAGAGAGTGTTCAGAGTATCAGAAAGCAAACAGGACGAGGGTTACCTGATACAGACCTTCAAAATTAGGAGAGGTTTTGATTGAGTCAATAGAGAAAAAATAACTACCACTGGTCAATGAGACAGTAACTAGGGGGTATCAATTTAATACGGTTGGCAAATAAACATTTTTTTCATGCATAGAGTAATTAGAATATGGGAAGTCCTGCCAGTAGCAATGGTTGAGACAGAATCCATATTAGCTTTAAAAAGGGAGCAAGATAGATAACTAAAAGGGAGTAAATTTCAGGGACATGGTAAGTAAATGGGACTGAAATAAATGCTCTTTAAAAGAGCCAGCATAGACATAATGGGCCAAATGGCCTTCTTCTTTCCTATACATGTCTTTGGATGTAAATCTAGATTTCTTAGGGAAATCTAATCTGGTTACTTGCCTTCTGTTCCATTCCTTTCCCTTGCATTACACCTGGATCTTTCCCTTAATGTATTTTCTCTCTCTGTGTGACTATTTTAATATGGACTTTCCATGCCTCATTTTTACACCAGTCTCTTCCTTTTTTGGGGGGGTATCTATCCATTTCCCTTCCTCCTTCTCTAGCTTTCTTCCAAGCCTATCTCTTTCCCTTATAACTACCTTGCTCTCTCATTTAGGGTACTCTGCTATACTCTTTCCCTTCAATTCTCCCTTTCCCTTCAATTCTCTCTTTCCCTTCAATTCTCTCTTTCCCTTCAATTCTCTCTTTCCCTTCAATTCTCTCTTCCCTAATTCCCATTCTTTCCATTTCTAACTCTTTCCCAAATCCCTCTCCCCCAGGTTTTTTTTCTCCATTTCTTTCAAGTCCCTTTCTTTCTCTCACTTTCTCTCCCAAATCTCTTCTCCCTTTCTATGGCACAATTAATTTCTGAGCAAGAACGGCGATAACAAGGGGCAATTTGTTCATTCAGTAAATGGACCTTGCTCTGACTCTCTCTGGGACGCACGACTGATGGACAGATACTCAGACACATACACACACACAATGTGGCTTTGTTGAAATAAAGCTGTAGATCACCTCTATCCACCTCACCCCTCCGCACCCTCCACCACCACCACAAATCAACAACCCAGACATGCCATACCTTGAAGCGAAATGCTCTAGTACAAATCACATTGACTGCACTCCCACCCCTCACTGTGTGCTGCCAGGAGACAATGATTCATGTTGTGGTACAACCCTAGTCCATTCACATCAACCTTCTTGTGGATTACACTGATTTCAAAGAGCATTTCACACACACATACCTACAAACACACACAACTTGATACAGTCAAATCTATTCAAGCAACCACCTCCATTCAGCAACCACCCCCTGCCAACATCCACTCTGGAACATCCTAGACAAAAATTTTACGCACAAAAAACAATCCTTACTCAGAACTACCCTTATATAAAGGCCACTTTGGCCCAGTACCCTGAAATGGGAGGTTATTCAGTCAGGTTTGACTGCGCTTATTTCTTCAAATGATGATCCTCGCCCTGAAAAGACAATCTTTCAATAACAACAACAAAATTACACTTGTGTGGCGCCTTTCACATCAGGAGGACTTAACGATTCAAGGGCTATCATGATTGAAGTCCTGTCTCATTGAATGGCCATTCAACTGCAGGGTACACAATATCTGTACCTCTAAACAGCTCTTCAGCTGAAGGGTTATTCAATGAGATGTAAGCCTTCAAACCATCCTAGTCACTGAGAACCTCACCATACCAGAAATCCCTTCACTAAAGTTTAGTCATCATGGGTAGAAACAAACAACATGGTGCAAGTGAGAACTGTGGTACCAATCTCATACTCAGCAACATTTGTATAGCATATTTTACAATCGGGGCATCCCAAGGCGCTGAACAGTGAAGGGTTTCCATCCCAGCTGACGATTGGAGTCAAAAGGGAAGGAGGGCAAAGGGTTGAGGATGGTTGGATGACTGAAGGCACAACCTAAGAGGAAGGTCTTAAGACGGGCCTTGAAGAAAGCGACAGAAGTGATGGTGGGGAAGCGAGGCGGAGGGCCTCCGGGATGGAGTTCCAGAGAGGTGGGCAAATGACCACCAACTGTAGAGCAGGCAAAGTGTGGGACATGTGGTGGGAGGAATACAACGGGGAAAAGTTCAACCTTTTGCCAAATGTCTCCAGACAGCAATGATATGGAAAGTGGATAGAACCACTCATACTTGCCACAGCTGGGGAGTGGGCTGGAGGGAGGGAGGAGAGGGGAAGGGATTGGGAGTGTAAAGCATAGATTGTCTTGCTTTGTGACTCTCTCAACACCACAACTGAAAAGATTCCACCCAAATATTATTCTGTGTCTGCCAATAATCTCTCACTGTTTAACCCGAAAGCCTCCCTCCCTCTATCTCCCCCCTTTGCCCCTCTGTGCTGGTTAGATGATGGGTGGTCTTTCTTGTTCCTTTGGGACTTAGCACATTGATATTCTTACCTCTGAGGAAGGCTGATAGAGAGAGAGAGAGAGAGAGACACACACCTCCCTGGTGGCTGCGATTGACCGTCTGGTTTGGTGCGGGTAGTGTCTCGGATCAGTGAGGTTCTTATAGTGAAATCGGATCCCCACACACACCCTATTGGAGGCACTCGTACGAACACCAGCCAGAAATTCAAATCTGCGGTGATTTAATTATAGCAAAAACTCAAGGAAAACGAGTGATGGCCGAGAGATAGACGTGTATGGGGAAACAGGCATGCAAGGTGGCGGTGGGGGGGGGGGGGGGGGGGGGGAGTGAGGGGAATGATATTTATAGAGCCTTAAAGTTAGCAAAAGGGAATTTAAATTCTACTGGAAGTTGAATGTTTCTTTTAAAGAAGGATCTTTGACTCGGGGCGTAAATCTCACTGGGCAATGTCAGTTACAGAACGGAATATTGTGCGACCCTGGGCACACATTATTAACTGTGATATCCCGGGTAGATCTGACTGCAATTCACGCACATTAATTATCTGGTGTTTTTAAGTGAGTTTAACAGATGAAGAGATGATGTGTCTTGAGTTTTATTCGAAATCCTGATTTGCCAAGTGTTCCACCTACTCAGCCGCTTTTACAGCCACTTCCAGATTTTAATGTGTTACTTGTGTTGATTAACGAATCCCTAATTATAATTAACCGAGTGTGTCCTACGCATAAGATGTCAAACTCTGTTAGATTCGGATCTTTCTGGGAGCAAGGGTTGCAGTTGATAATCAAGATTTTTTTTTACACGGTGAAATCTACCCCATTACATCTCAGTGCCTTCCACTTGACTGACTAGTTGGCATGGGGCATGAATGATTTGCGCGATTCGTTCATTAACACAAGTAACGGGTTAACGAACGCTTCAGATCCCCCCCCCACACACCCCAATATTCCTGAGCCCCCTGTCTCGGGGATCATTTCAAATTACTCCCCGTTTAACAAAAAAAATTGTGACGCAGAGTGAGACTGAGCCAGACATTCGTTTTAATGTAAATTGCATACATTTCAAATCATACATTTTTAAAATAATGTATTTAAAAACTCCCGCGTCTCTTTGGGAATTTAAAGGGAGTCACTTCGAGTTTGGTCGGATGTGCGATTGCAGATTTAATGAGAATCTTTTCTCAGGCGATGCTTTAATTAATTTTAATGAACGCTCAGAATGCATACAATGCTTATTAATTTTATTACAATAAATCATTGACCCCCCCCCACCAGCGCCTTGAGTTGTCCTAACGTGAAAGGCACTAAACAAATGTACCTTGTTGTTGTTTGTGTGTGTGTTGTATTTGATGACATTTGTTTGAATTAAATTGTTCCATTTTTGCTTTGGAGCAATTGAATGGATCTGAAATGGATCACTGTTCACTGGAGACTGACTGTCTCTCTGTGTGTGTGTGAGGGGTGGGGTGTGAGCGTGAGAGAGAAAGAGTGAGAGGCTTCTCATATCAGCCTCACCCCAATAAACATCCAATAGCGTGTGTGTGTATGGGGTGGGTAGAGGGAGTAATGTTACAGCAGTTATGTTTGGGGATGGAAGGGTCTGAGGGGGTGAAATGAACACGCCCTGTGTTAGAGATGTGGTGTTGCTCAGTGCCAGAGCCGGGGCGCTGTGCCGTCTCTAATGTGATTTTTATTCTGTGCAAATGCCAGTTTGACCCTTTCAATAGCAGGAAGCCTGATGAGTCTCCAGTCTCCAGCCCAGAGCTCTGAGCCAGTGATAGCCCCATTGAGGGTACAAGCGTTCAGCAGGCTGCAACAGGCGCATTTAACCCTTTCGGCCAAGCTGCAGGTAAATGGCATTCATTTAGTTTTGCGAGAACATACAAACACCGAATCTGTTAGAGCCTGTTGAAAGGGAAGGGAAAGTGGAGATGGGAGGGGGCGGGAGAAAGACAGGGCAGTTCTTAATGTAATGATTAGTGAAGCTAGCTTTACATTGGAAAGAGCAGGGGTTAGCCTAACTCAGATTATATCTCTACTGTAAATGAAAATTGCAACTCAATCGATTTAATTTTTTAAAAAATTCTTCTCCTGCAGTGATTATATGTGTATATAATATATAAATATATAAATGTATTGCCCTGAATTTTAAATCCCTGACAAACTTTTCAAAAACCCTTATGCTAATTTGATACTTTGTAGGGAAAATGGAAGCAAAGTTATTGTTTTTAATAATAATAGACTTTGTATATGATATGGTGCCCTATCACGTCGTTGAGACGTCTCAAAGCGCTTCACAGGATATAAATATTGTAAAGTGAATTGACTGTATTTTAAGGATAACCAGTGTTACTGCAGTTATTTTAATATTGGTTTTGAATATCAAATAATCCTATACCTGAGAACATTGTTACACGTGAACCGAGACATGCAATGCTTGAATTGGAGTCTGATTACCTGCAAAAAGGCATTGTAACTACAAATGGCGAAGGGTAGCAGTGGGTAGCGCTCTTGACTTTGAGGCAGATTATTGTGGCATCGAGACTCAAATCCAGGCTCAACCAGCACATTGTCCAGATCCAGGTGAACCATTGTCAGGACTGGATAGTTAAAAATACATTGTCAGCCTGACAATGTATACGTTAAAAGATACCATGGCGCTATTTGGAAAAGAGAAGGGAGTTTCTCCGTGTCCTCACCAACAATCTTCTTAGATTTAAAAAAAAATTGGTCAATTTACAACCTTTTGGAAGGCTTGCTGTGTGCTAAGCGACTGCTGTGGCGGGACTATAGCAATTGTTGGCGCTATCAAATTGCAGGTTCAATCTTTCTAACACTGTGGAATGACATCGATAGAATGAGGGAATGGTTGCACAGTGGATCATTCTGGTTCCATGGAGTGAAACTGCGATGAAAAATCACGTGAATGAAAAGAAACGTGACTGATAAGCACTTGTAAAGAACTGGTCTATGTAATATTAAATTATCAATCATTATTGGTCAAACATCCAGGTGGTTGTGTTGTATCTGGTGAGTGGAACGATTAGAAATGAGAACGACAGCACAGGCTGAACAGAGAGCCTGTCTTTTAAGGCCACATATTGTAATATGAGGGAATCTAGTGCTAATAGATTGCCCATTAGAGAGTGTAGGGATGATATGTATAGTGATGACATATATAGGATTTTTATTGCTTAATGAGGAGTAGTGTGGTCTGAGGGCTTCCCTGAGGCCATTAGGAGTAACAGTCAAACTCTACCATTGTACTCTGAGATACTACCTTGCGTGAAGGTCACTATACAAATGCAAGTTGTTGTTGTTGCAATTAACTGACAGAGTGGTTTACACCCAGAGAAACTCTCTTCTCCCTTCGAATATTCTCTATAACCTCCATCCGAACAAGCATTGGACACAAGACCTTGGTTCAGTGCCCACATTGGAAGGATGGCACCTTCAACAACCACCCCACACACACACACAGCACTGGAGTTTGAACCTGCAATCATCTGACTGTCTTAATAGTGAGAGTGTTACCCACTGAGCTAGGCTGACACCTCTCAGTAGGAAGTAAATGGAGAAGGGGTGAACGGGAAGGAATTCCAAGCAGCAGCAACCTCAAGCTTTACTTGAACCAATTTCCTGCAGTCCATCGGGTAAACACACCATTTTCCCTGAGGCAGATAGATTTACAGACCGTCTGCTCCATCAGACACTCCTACAAGTAAATGACCCCTCAGTTTTACATTCACTGGCGCTAATCTGTTAAATAACACTCCAAATGAGTCTCTTTATCACTTGATAAGCCACTGCCCGATAACTAGTTCAAAATTATTATTTATTTAGGCTTGCTTGCAAAAATGTTCTCCTACAAATACACTTTATAAAACTAATAATCATTGCATTTGATGTAATAGTAGTAATTATTATTATGATCATCTTTGCATCTTAATATGTCATCAACACATCTCAAAGATCTTCACAGGATTTAGTAGAGTGTGGTCACTGTGATTTGCAGACAAATGCTGCAGGCCGTTTGCACACAATGTCCCACAAACACCCATGAAGTGAGTGACCAATTTTATTTAGGGGCTCACTTCTCTTTTCAAATTGTTTTGTGGGATCTTTAATATCCACCTGAACAGACTGATGGGACTTGGTTTAACATCTCATTCAAAGGATGGCGCCTCCAACAATCTATTGTTGAATTGTACCGCAGTGCAGTGGTCGATCAGCCTAGACTGTGTCAGTTCAAAGTCCCAACATGGGTCTGGAACCAACAACTTTTTAACTCAGAAGCGAGAGTGTTACTGAAAGTGCTCTGAGATGCTGCCCCATGTGAAGGGTGCCTTTTAAATGCAAGTTGTTGTTGCTGCTGCTACCAAATGAGCCAGGCTGACACAGTAGCACTTTACTGTAAAATCATGTGAAGCACTTTGAGATGGTTCAATATGATAAGATATTCTATCAAATGCAAAGATTATTCTAACATGAAAACATATTACTGGATTTCCTCCACATGACAACAACAACAAATTGACATTTGTACAGTGCCTTTCACGTCGGGAGGACCTCCAAAGGCACTGACAGCACATAAGTGTGAAGCACTTTGAAACATCTCAACATAAGATGCTATAATCCTAATACTTAAATTTAATACAACACCAGGAGAATGTCTCAAAACCCTTCACAGGATTTACTGTAAAGTGTAGTGAATGTGTGATTTGCAAACAGCATGAAAGAAAAGGCAGTTTTCTTCTTTCCACTCAAGGTAAATACATTTTCCCATTTCTATTCACCCGCTGACACAAACCTGGATCTGATAAGCTTGGCGTGTTCTCCCTGGAGCCATCGGCTTTTTTCTAACATCAGCAAAGATCACCTTTTACTAGATTTGGAGATTAGTTGGATTTTGAATCATAACAGATAAAGCTGCCAAACTGCAATGAATGCAGCAGAAGCGGTTCTTGAATACCGTAAGTTAGACGAACCCCAATGCAACTTTGCCGTTACTCACCCCTCATTCTGCTGCTGAGGAAGGCTGTCCCCTGGTTGCCAACTAGGAACTGCTTAACTTCAGAAGGTTGTCTCTTCAGCAACATAGATTTCAGCATAGTGTTTGCGCTGCCACCTATGTCAGACACCTGGCTGACCCAGCCTCCTAACCAATCTATAATGCTGTGTTTGTGTGGGAGCCAATGATATAAGATTATGGCTTGATTAGTTAATAAATCTGAGTGGGGAGCCCTCCTAGTTAATTGAAATAGTCAAGCACATCATTCCATCTCCTGGGAACCCAGAAGAATAACAATAAAATTACACTTGTATAGCACCTTTCATGTTATTACAGTGACCCAACTCAGTAGAACAAGCGGACATAGGTTCAGAATTGCAAAGATGAATTTTAAGGTAGACACCAGGAAGATTTTCTTTACTCAAGAGTAATTAATGACTGGAACAGGTTACTGGGAAGGGTAGTTGAAGCCAGGACACGGACCTCATTTACAAAGTGCCCTGATCCTGTGATGCGGGATGGGAGGGATGAGATCAGATGGGCCGAAATTGATTTGTTCAATTCCAAATGAGACCCAGTTGGAGCATTCCCGCAAGATGGCGACATGGACTTATGGATTTCGTAGACAAAAAATGGGTGAGGAAATTGCACAAAATTACCCCCTCCCCCATATTGGTGCTGTGAAATTAATAAACTGCTGGGTCTAACGAGTGATCTGTGTGCTATGAGCAACAACTTATCTTTATATGCTGTCCTTCACATGGAGTAGTGTCACATGGAGAGCTCAAAGCACATTGAATGGACCAGAGGCCATGCCAATTTGTGATGCCAACCCAGATTTGGCAGGGTCAAACAACAACAACTTGCACGTATATAGCGCCCCTCATGCAGGTTAGCATCCCAGAGTGCTTGACGATGGCTGAACAAGAGGCCAAGCTGGATGGAGGAGGTCAAAGAGCAGAACAAAGCAGGTTCAC
Organism: Hydrolagus colliei; assembly: GCA_035084275.1. Classification (NCBI taxonomy): domain Eukaryota; kingdom Metazoa; phylum Chordata; class Chondrichthyes; order Chimaeriformes; family Chimaeridae; genus Hydrolagus; species Hydrolagus colliei. The sequence goes on along the minus strand of CM068757.1, from coordinate 10,346,901 downwards.
TGTATAAAGCCAGTGCTGTGATGACTGCTGGAGTTCAGTGAATTTTTATAACAGAGAATGTGCACGAACAGCCCGGATGCTCAACGATGAAGCCGGGGAAACTGATTCCACGGATTTCCAACCATCAGTTAGTGGCATTCAGGCTTTTTGTATTACTAAGAGCTCGCTCCTGTTAGGTTCCATGTGAGTTAGATGTGGAGCACATATTGGGGGAGAAATTTGGGGAAAATTTGGCAATTCTTGAATTCAGTCTCATCTGTGAAGCAATTTTTTTTTGTCCGTCTTAAACAAGCTTTAAAAGATTGTGTTTTAAGAATTGACCAAATGATGGAACAGTCTGAAAAGTTAAGCAACTAATAATAATAAAAAAACTAATAATAATAACCATCTTTACATTTGATACAGGGTTTTGTCACATCAGCATAAGATCTCAAATTGCTTCACAGCATTTAATGTGGAACATAGTGACCATGTATTTATAGGTGAGCGTGCAGCCTGTTTTATGCACAATGTCCCACAAACTGCCATGAAATGAATGAAGCATTTTATCTGGGGGAAACTCTGGGTTTTCTCTTTTTAATTCATGCGTCTGAAGGATAGCACCTCTGACAATTCAGTGCTAGCCCCAGCACTGCAATGGAGTGTCAGCCAAGATCGTAAGTCCCAACATGGGTGAAATTTTTGCCTCATTGGGTGTACTTTTATCTTTTGAGGTGTGATTGTTGAGTGTAGCTCTTTTTGTGTCAATTGCCAGAGCCAAGAGAAGCGTTAGCTTTTCAAATTACAAGAGAGAGGTGATCTAGAGCGAGTGAGAGACAGAGAAAGTTTTGACTCTGTGGGGGAGCTAGGACACTCTGAGGCACTGCCAACAGGTGACAGTCTCAAATATCCCCTTAACTTGACTTCTCAGTCTATAATTAGGTTAAGTAACTTTCCATCATGCAAGAGGGGGTTTATTTCGAAGATGGCTAAACTTAGCTAGTCCTGATTTGATTAGACATGATTTGTATGCTTGTTTGGGGAATGCTTCTTTTTGTCAATATGTAATTTGCTCCTTTGGAAGCCCTGGTCAACTACAGTTGGATTTTGCCATTGTGCCTCTTGGGAACCGACTCTCACCATTGTCAGCGTCACAGAGCGGAAGTCAGCAGGATCATGGCACAAAATGCACCTTTGTGAAACTGTCAAATGCTGTAATGTAACCTTTTTCCCACAACAGCTGTTGCTAGGCTAAATTTACATAGAAACACCAGTGCAGCATGGAATCAGTCCATTCAACCCAACAAGTCTGTGCTGTGTTTATACTCTACTTGAGGAATGTATGCAAATGGGCTGGACTCTCACAGCTTTTGTATTTACTCAGACCCTGAAATCAGTGAGAGGTTTAGACAAGATGATTGTAGTTTTAGAATGCTGGAGTGTACCACCCAGCTCATAGCTTGACCTAAGCTGAGCGAATGGTGTATTGCCTAATGTAAGACTTGACTGATCCACTTACCTGCTCCACCCTTGTTATTCTTTTTCCTTCAACACAATCTAATTTGTGGTATTTCTCAACGCGGTTTCTTAATAAGGAACCTGGGCAGTGCAATTGGGAGGGAGCCTGGCAAGTGTGTGTGTATGTCAGTGTGTATCTGTCTTTGTCCACTAACTGTTGATAAATCACACTGATCTGGAGCGAGTGACCAGTTCCAGTCACACAACTGTTTAAGGGAGACTCCTGTGCGCTATTGGCTGCCGCGTTTCACCCACAAATTATATGGTCAATTCACTTCACAGTACAGTTTCCACTATTATATGAAGCTCTTCAAGATGTTTCAAGGAAATGATAAGGCACTATATCAAATGCAAGTATTATTATTGTTACTGAGACAAAAGGGTCTCACAGGTTAAGATTAGGTGGAATGTCAGGCTGATAATGTGCCTAATTGTTGGAAACCAATTATAGACCAGTTGGCAGTGCCTTGTGATGTCCTTCCGACTTGGAAGATGCTATAAAAATGTAATTTGTTGTGTCAGTCTGGAGACACAGCTTGCAGCACTCTCACCTCTGCATCAGAAGGTTCAAGTCTGACTTTTGAGACATTCATGATCTAGACTGATACTTTAGTGCAGTGCAGATGTGCTGTTTTGTTAAACGTGCCATCCTTTGAATGTTAAATTAATCCCAAACCCCTTTTGCCTGTCCATGTGGACGTTAAAGATCCCATGGCACTATTAAGAGAATGTTCCAGAACATTGATAAAATTGGTCATTCACTTCATGGCTGTTTGTGGGACATTGCTGCGCAAAAATTGGCTGATATGTTTGCACACTTTACAGTAAATCCTGCGAAGCACTTTAGGAGATATCAAATGACGTGATAAGGCGCGATATTGAATGCCGCAATCATTTTTCATGACTATCCAGCCATTGAAACAAGTGAGACAGTGGTCTTCAACAAAGAAAGGCTCATTCATTGTTAGGATTCTGACAGAACACTGAGGAGAAGCAATTACATGGCATGCAAAATATGAAATTACAAGCACAGTAAACTGTTGTGCAGGTAGCCAATCAGTGGCACACTGTTTGACTCCAGTTGGGACTTCACAATGGATTCCAGTATTGACCAAATTGGATGAAAGCTTCTTGCCGGCTGATCTCAACAATGCCAGGTCCTGGGTGTTGCCAAACTCCCGCGGAACGTATATTTCTCCCGTCTTTCAGCCATTTCATCAGCAAGTGACTTTGATCAAAATGAGGAGTTCCCCTTTAGAGTCCCTCAGCTAAATGTCAGTCATCACCTGTAAGGCTAAACAGTGAGTGCTGTTTGGCTATTTGTCTTTGCAGGAGGAGGGAAGGAAAATGGCATTACAACCAATATCCACACAATTTTAACCAGGCTTTTTTGGGGGGGATGGAGGGGTGGTTAGCAGGGTGTCTAACATATGCAGATCCCCATCACTGTGCTTAAAAGTATCCAAACCAGACTGAGCGTTCCATATATGTATACACATGGAACTTTTCCTGTGCCTGGAATGGAATGAGCACTCCCTCCCTGAAGAGATGCATCCTGTTTACATGGTTCCAGAGAGTATTAGGCTCAGGTTGGCAAAAGCCAAGGCTTGGGGACTCGAGAGTGTGTGTACGTTAGAGTAATTCTGGAATTTTACTAGCTAAAAAAAAGCATAGCTTGCCATTGATAGCACTGTATGACATTATTTGCAGTTTCATGAGCTGCAGAAAAACAGTTACTGAATACTGAATTTAAGATTTTTCAACAATTCTTAAATGTTAAAACAGCTAAAACCAGGTGAAATTTCAGGCTTCAAGTGTTTGATGCCGGCCTTTGAATTTCCACAGTAACAAATCGGCCAATACACTTACACTGAGAATGTCTTGAATTGAATAAGGTAAGCTCTGAGATGCATTACGAGACAATCTGCTTCGGAAATATAATTTGACGAGATTTTGTGTGTAATACGGAAGACAGAGGAAATCAGTGTCTTAAATTACTGGGTCCATCCAGAAAGTAGGAGCCTAAAATTCTACCTCAACCTTTGAGACACCATCCTTTGCCTTACAATTGAAAGATCTGCACGGAATTGTGGAACACTTTCAAATTTAGTCAGGATTTGTAAGAATCACCTCAATTTGGATGCTACTTTTCTTAAAAGGCCATTCACTTCATGGCTGTTTATGGGACGTTACTGTGCTCACAACTGCCTGCCACACTTGCCATCAAAATACATGGTCGCTACATTTCACAGTAAAACCGTGTGAAGGGCTTTGAGATGTCTCGACGGAGTGATACGGCACTGCGTCACAAATAGAACCGGCTTCCTTATTCAGATTGGAATGCAAGGGTTTTGCCCAATTCTGCGTACGATGTTACATCTTAAGGCACGATTCTCTCACAGGCATTGGTGAAAATTCCGGGTCTTGGTCTGGGCTGGAATGAACCAAACCAGGGTTACACTGCCCATGGGGTGAGTCTGTGTCTCTGTGCATTCTTTTGATCCTTCTGCATCTCAACACATCTGTGACTAATGCAGCAACAAAAGGTAGTGGGGGTGAGGTGGGGGGGAACATAGCAGTGTGACAATATAAGCAACATTAACTGGTTTATAAGTAAACAAATTAATATATAACATTATTAAGCTCGGTGGTTCTTGGTCGAAATGCTGGGTCCACATCTTCAATATTCATTACTCGTAATATTCAATGCAGCTGCTGGGAAAAGAGAGAGGGAGAGAAAGAGAGAAATGAAGGAGAATTCATATTTTCAATTCCCCAATTAATACAGTTGGGCATTTACCCCATGGCTTGTGTTAATGGTTCAAAATCCTTGTATCAAAAAGCTTCAAGAATTTTGTTTCTCCCGTGATTCTGTGACCTGCTAACTCCATAAAGACCTGTTGTCCTCTACCTTCAGTCAGTGGGCTCTGCCTGGCACACCCTAATATCAGAAACAGGTCTTCAGTCTCTCTGCCTTTGGAACTGCATCCCACAGTTCCTCCTCTCCTACCTTGCCTCCTCCAAGGCCCATCTCAAGAAACTCCTCTTTGATCGCACCTTCAGTTACCCTCCTATCCCTACCCTCACCACAGGGCCTCCATCAAGAGCCAACCCACTGCAGCACACATCTGGCGCACTGTCTGTGTGTTCACTAATAACATTGTGTCTTGCTGACTTGCAGTGGTTGCTGTTTGGAGAAGTTGGTAATCAGATCCGGATTGTAAGTGCGGGGGAAAGGATTAGCTGAGTCTGCACGCTACCAGTCAGTTATTGGGATCAGGTCCTTTAAATTATTATGGGACATTCATCTAAGGTCAAAGGTTCCCGCTGTCAGCTAACATTACATATACTGGCTATGAAACAGATTCTGACAGTCTCCTACAGTGAGATGTTACATACCATAACCACTAAACTATAGTCAAACCAGCAGTCACTGGAGCCACAGAGCGACCAGGGTTAAGCAAAGGACTTTTATCTCTTAATTTCTTATGTATCTTATTTTTTGACATTTTACAATAAATACAATAATAAAAATATACAAATGTATTATTGATTGATTTCCAGATCGCCCCTTTCATTTCAGTAAATAGGTTTAGGACCGTCTGCTCAGGGGAGCGTTAAAGATTGCTGTATTTGACATAGCAACTCATCACATCTCACAAGCCTCACAGTGCTGCACAAGATTGTGACTGTGGATTTGTAGAGAAATGTAGCAAGCAATTCGCAATTCCCTTCTCCTTTTGAATATTGCCATGGGACCTTTAATGTACCGGCAAATGTGGCCTCACTTTAATATCTCATCCAAAGGTGTCAATTGGCTCAGTTGGTAGCACTTTTGCCTCTGAGTCAGAAGGTCATGGATGCTAGGTGTACCTTAAGACTTTGAACTCATAAAGTCAAGGCTGACGTTCGAATGCAGTGCTGGAAATAATTGCATGATTGGAGGTGCAATCCTTTGGATGTGATGTTTTCACCTTGAAATACACAGCCAAACCACCTTAGAGTATCTCCTGTGAAATGCTTTGAGACATCTTGATGACACGATAAGGCGCTATCTCAAATGTAATAATAATCATTGCATTTGATATAGAGCTTTTCACTTCTAGATGTCTCAAAGTGCTTCACAGAACATACTGTAAAGTAAATTGACTATATATTTGTAGGTGGAACATGGCAGCCAATTGCGCACAGCAGTGTCTCACAAACAGTTGTGGATTGAAAGTGACCAATTTATTATTGTTTTTTTCTTGAGAAAATATTATTAGGTGTGTGGAATAAGGAAATTTGCCCAAGGTTTCACCCTGCCGGGAATCGAATCCAGGTCTCTTGTTTGCGAGGCAAATGCACTGAGCTACAGGACTCCACAACCTTTGAGCTGTAGGACACCAAATGTAAGGATTATTATTATTATTATTATTATTGTTATTACTGCCTGTTCAAGTGAACGTTAAAGATCCTATGGTACTATTCAAAAAGAGAAGGGAGTTTCTCTCTCCCTGTGTCCTGGCAACAATCCCCCAGATAGAATTGCTCACTCACTTCATGGCTGTTTATGGGACATTGGGATAGCAAACAGTCTGTCTGCTGCGTTCACCTACACAATAGAAAGTGATGACATTTTACAGTAAATCCTGTGAAGCACTTTGAGACTTTCTCTTGACGTAAAGGATGCTATATCAAATACAAAGAATATTAATATAATTAATCATATTATTAATATGCAGAAATGTACAGTCACTTCACTTTACAGTATATTCTGTGAAGTGCTTTGAGACATCTAGAAGACAAAAGTGCTAATATCAAGTACAAGGATTATTATATTATTATCATTAATACTGATAATTCTTTCCCCTAACATTACAATGTGTTTAATTTCATTTCATTTGATTTCAGGGGAATTAAAATGCTAATGGCTGTCACCAGTTTACCAGTTACCAGTCACCCTAAATCTCCCTGTCCTCAGCCACCACCTCCCCTGGCACCAAAGCCTAGCAAAAGCAACCTCAAGTTACAGAAGATCTTGAAGAAGATTGCCAAGCAGAAGGCAGCACAGGAATCTCCCGAGATTCTGGAAACACCAGACAAGTCCCACCCTTACACTTCCAAGCCGTTCCGCTCCAGCCTGTCTCCCGTCAACGAAGCCAGCCCAGATCTAGAACACTGCGACCGTTCCCGCTCGCCTCGTTCTCCTCAACCATCATGGCTGTCTTCCCAACAAGCTCAAGTGTCAGCCTGGTCTCAGCATGCCCCAAGCCCGTACCCCTCTCACAAAACATTTAACTTTGGCAAAGCAGAGACACTACCTACGATACAAGTCACTGGGCCACAGTCACCAGCCGAGTATCACATCCAGTTGTTGCGCCAGCTGCCCGTGCCTCCTATTAAGAGGTTCATCATTCCAAATCTTCCAGCGATATTCAAGGTACAAGAGGCAGCGAGGTGCACGGCTTCACCCAGGTTTGGCCCAGTCTCTTATACACAGAGATCGTGGCCTGCTGATGAGATTCCACGACTTAGCACTCCCAAGGCTGAACCACTTACATCCAAGACCCCTGACCCAGATCCTCTCATTACTGATCTCCTCGATGGTCGGCATTTTGCTGTGACCAGAGCTTCAGGTCGTACATTTCAGGCTGAAGGAGCAAAGACCCCCATTGCAGATCTTCATGCACAGACACCGACCGCAGATGTTCCCCGAGCCAGGACCCCCACCTCAGAGTTTCGTGTGATGACCCATTCTACAGATTTTCAAGTGAAGTCCGCCACTACAGATGTTCACAAGAAGACTCCCACTCTGATTGTTCAGGTGAAGCCCCCCACTTTAGAGATTCGTGCAAAGACCTCAACTACAGATGTTGCAGTGTGGCCCTCCACTACACATGTTGCCATGAAGACTCCCACTATAGATGTTCAAGTGAAGCCCCCTGCTACAGATATTCAAGTGAAGACGTACACGACAGACGTCCCGCGGGTAATCATGACCCCCATTGATGAAACTATTCGAGCAAAGACCCCAACCAGCCATGCTACTGATGCCAAGACCCCCGGTAATGAGGCCTACGAAGAACCCATTAAGTTTTTCATCACCCCAGCTCCTAAACCCGACATGGTCAAGATTGAAATCAACACCTTTGAAATGACCATCAACACCTCAAAGATTGAGATGGCTGCACAAAAGAGCAAACCAGAGGAACCAATCTCTGCCACCACTAATCAAAAGGTGGACAAGCCACTCGTCACAGCAGAGCCACAGCTTAAGCCCATAGAGCGAGCTAAACCCCCCAGAAAGAAGATAAGTGGCTGGAGCCGTCTTAAGAAACACATGGTGGTGGATGAAGAACCACCGAAATTTCCAGAGCCAGAGCTTCCTGTGCCCACAGTACAGGAGGAGCATCGGGTGAAAACACAGGAGGAGAAATCAGAGCCTCAGAATACAACGGGGTCAAGGGCAACAAAGATGTGGGACGCCATCCTGTATCATATGTTTGCTGCTAAAGAAGGTTTGGCACAGAAGAGCCAAGACGACACAGAGGAAGGTACCAAGCAGCCAGGGGCAATGCAGTTCACCAGCCGCCTGCCTCTCCTCCTCTTCAGGCCTCGGTTCGATGCCAGGAAGCTGAAGGAGGCAGCGGCGAGACCACTGAAGAGGATCGGCAGTGCGCTCATGGAGTCGGGGCTACACCGCAAAGCTATTGATGATGAGGAGCTCAAGGACTTCAATCGGTCTGCAAAAGGATGGCAGACATAATGGAAGCCATTGAGGTGCAGAACGAACAATGGCAACGGGGTCAAAAGGCTCAGGCCAATGGTCTTTGCACTAAGGGATGGAGAAAGAGACACGTGCACATATAGACACATAGACACACTTTGAACAACAATAGTTACATTTGTACAGCACCTTTCACGTCGGGAGGGAGTCCCAAGGCGCTGAAATAAGTGCGTATATTCATGCATATAAGCACATTTACATAAAGATATATATTCACATACATACATGTTTATTACACATATACCTATTCACACACACACACATTCACACAATCACACATATGTTGTAGCCTCTACACTGCCAGTACTTAAGAAGCTTTTTTTAATGCAAGGAATAAAATCCTTGAACATATAATGCAATGTTAATCGATGTAATAAACTGTGAAGTAATTCTGAATGATGTGCAGCTTCCTGTAATCTATGCCCCAGCATATAGGTCAAAGCTCACACACTGTGGGCCATATGTCCTTACAGCCTAAGGAATGCGAGGTGTAAAATGATCATTCATTGGCACTTACAAGGTGAGCGAAGGTGCAGAGGGATGAGGCTGACATAGCAGTGGATGGGGAAGCCAGATGTGAATTATAGTAAGCTACTGTTAGTTGGAACAATGTGAGAAGGTTCGGCCATTACAGGCAATGGCTTAAGGTGAGGTACAGCCCAGGAGCCTGTCCGTCCAAACAGCAGTTTTGGTCCTGTCTCTAACTGGCCATCCAAAACCCAGACGCAGATCTAATTTCCGACCTGCGTGAAAACGGATTGTGGCCAAGTATTGAGAGGGAAGTCTCAGCGGAGTTCAGGTAGGTCAGCGTCAGACACCCCGAACCCCACAGGAATATTTGGGAACAATTTTATAAACCCTACACAAATCCCAACACTATGTTACTAATCACAGCCCAAGGGTAAGCAGAAAGGTTCAGAAAGTCACCCTCTTCTGATGTCCAGTTTGTACCAGAATCTAGACCTGTACAGGTGAGTGAACCAATATCATGTTGTATCTTCTTTTGTCCATGAATGTAGGCAATCGCTTTCCTTGGGTCACATCCTCTGCCTGGACTGTCAAATCCTCTAAACACTGATGTGTAGAGCAGTGGGTCTGGCTGTCCAATCTCTCAGTGGAGTGACACCTAGACTCAGTTGAGATCAGCAACCAAACTAATCTGAGCTCAGAGTCACAAAGCCACAGGAAAGTTAGCAAATAGAAATAGCGAGAGATTAAGAAGGAATTTCTTCACTCAGAGAGCTGCTAGGGTGCAGAATTCATTACTGGAAACAAGCTTAATCCATAGTTGTTCCAATTGGAACTGGATAGGCTTCTAAGCAGGAAAAATGTTAATGGATATGGGGAAGAGAGCTGGAAAATAGCAAATAGCAATCCATAGAATGCTGATACTGAAATACGATGGGCTGATTCTGTGCTGAAATTTACTTTAGGCACTGAGAATCCTTTCCTGTATTGAACTGATCATTGGTAATTCATGTCACTGCTGTTTGTGGGACATTGCTGTGTGTAAATTGGCTGCCACATTTTCCTACGAAATCCAGTCACTACATTTAAGCAGAAATCCCGTGAGGTGCTTTGAGACATCCTCCCAATGTAAAAGGCTCTGTATGAAATATAAGGATTATTATAATACTTGCATTTGATATCTCAAAGTACTTCACAGCATATACTGTAAAGTATTGTGACTGTGTATTTGGTAGGCAAAATTATATTATATTGAATGCTTTTGATTGGAAACTGTCCCACCAATCTCTGCTATCCCAAGACGGTTAACATCCCATAATAGGACGCCTCAAAGGACAGTCGCAACTGTGAAGATCAGACCACTTTAAATAGATTTAAATGTCATTATCAGATTGTCCTGCCACTGGTATCCTGTACAGGGATAGCTGCTACTTAGCCCAATCACTTCTATATAAGCATCATGGAGAAGTGCTGCTCTTGCTGGTAAACTAGATACCGCTCGCAATGTCAATGCAGCAGATGCTTTCACTAGCACACAAATAGAAGTTAGTCAGGGTGTTTGGCTCTAGGCACTGAGACACATCAGTACAGTAACAGCTTTCTATTCTGAACCACACATTCTGGACCTTCTAAACTGGCAACTGGGTGGGAGTCTGATTGTTGTGTTCACTGGGGCAGGTTATCGGAAAGTCCTCACTTCAGTGTGGATTGATGTGGATTCACACTCTAGGGTGGAGGTGAGCGGAAGAGGTGGAGGGAATAAAACCTCAGTCTCCACATGGTAATAGAGGCTACAAAGCTTGGATGAAAAGGCTCCAAAATCTATTGACTGCTTTTACATTGAGGACAAATCTCTTACCTCATCCTTTCCAATTCTCCTTCCGAAATGTCCAAACATCCTCCCAAATATCTTTGCCGATTGTTTTTACCAATAATCCTCACCATCCTTCCTGATTATCCACCAATAATTTTGCTCCCAAATCTTTCCCTACTCAATTGTCAACCATAGTACGAGATTGGGATCAGGTTTCAGTTAATGGCAGAGTGTGGCTCTCTAACACAGAGTGGCTCGAAAGACACTGCAGGCATATTAATGGACCAAAACCCATGAACTTTACGTGGGCATGTTGTTAGAATGAACGCCTTGGAATGATCGTCATGGAATATGGGGGCAAACAGAACTATAAACTGCTTCGCTTTTATGCTCTCAGAGTTTAAGTTGGTAATGTTGTGGTATGTCAATCGCTCCCCCAACAACCTCCTCTTATATACAAGGCAGGAGTAAAGAGTCTGAGGATGGAGTGAGATGTTTAAGAGAGGCACCAATATGATGGGTTGAATGGCTTTCTACTGTGTCATAGATGCCCGTGTGCATTTTCCAGAGAATATACAGTCAATTCACTTCATATTATATTCTGTGAAGTGCTTTGAGACGTCTTGAAAACATAATAAAGCACTATGACAAACACAATTATTATTATGGTTATGTAGGAGATGGATGGGTACTTGTGAAGTCAGATTGTTGAGTGATATGGGGAAAAGGGCTTAAAATATTTGCAAGGATATTTGCCATGGAGTCCTGATGGGACTCCATGGCTTCCTCCTGTTCCTATGAATAAGCATTAAAATAATCAGACAGTTGTCTGCTTTCTCAGCTATTTTCTGTCCTGGGACCCTCCTGTACTAATGTTGATGATGAATGTTGCAAAGTCAGGCTAGCTGAGGTTAGGGTCAGTGAAGGTTTGAAATGCTATGAGCCAGGCAGGGAGAAAGGGTTGACTGAACTACAAAGAGGCCATCACTCCTGGCCTTCCAACTGCTTCTGATTCAGAGACTGGACTGGGAAACATGTCGGAGGGGTGTTGCAGCTGATTGTAATGGAGGTTCAATGACTGTACAGAACGTGTATAAAGAGCAACCAAGGTACCAATGTGCTGTAAAAGGAATGTTTTTCTTTCCCCCTGTGGTGTACAACAAACTGTGTATTTGGCATTTTTTCTTTGGAAATTGTTAAAATAATAAACAGATTGAAATTTGTTTTCCATGTGTTCTTTGTCAATTGATCAATAGCACTCTCACGGTTGCAGGGATCCAGTCCCACATCAGGGCATTGAGCTCATGGTCTAAGCTGATGCTCCAACCCAACCCTGGGGGTCCACCACATTGACAAAAATGCCAGTCTTCAGAGGAGATACTAAACCGAGGTCCTATCTACTTATTCGGGTGGATGTTAAGATCTCATGCCACTATTTGTAAAGAGAAGGGAGTTTCTATTCCGGTGTGCTGGACATATGTACCTCATGTAAAATTGGTCACTTATTTTAACTTTTGTGCAAATCAGCTCGCCCACAAAATACACAGTAAAACTATTTTACTGTCAACATCCTGTGAAGCGCTTTGAGATGTCTCGACAACGTGATAAAGGCAGTAAATCAAATGCAATAATTATGATTATTAAATCCTGTGAAGCACTTTGAGACTTCCTTCTAACATGAAAGACTCTGTGTCAAATCTGTGCTGAGTAACTCAGAATAACTGCTGAGGTTTTACTGTACAGAAGTCATCAGCTGGTTTCTGATTTATAACCAAAGTCTCGCAGATGCCCTAAATCTTAGATAAGGGTTAAATCAGGAAGCCAAATAGATACATCTACCATCTGCCTGCGCACAACAAGATCAAAACGTAACTTGAGACTTTGTTACCCCACGCTTTTAGACTTGTACAGGAGCATGGAGGAACAGAAAACTATTGCTATCCATCTGGCCAGTCCCAAAGCAAAACCAAATAACAATAACAAAATTACACTTATAGTGCGCTTTTCACACACACTGCACACACTCTGTCTCTCAGACCCCCATTGATGCTTTCTTTGCCAAATAGCTATCCAATTTCCTTTTAAATTTACTGGCACCACCCAAAAAAAATGCATTTTATGGACTGTACACTGTTTTATTGAACCTGTTGACATGAAAGGCACTGTATCAAACGGAAAGATTATTATGATTTACCATTATTATTGTTAAGAAAAATAAATCACAGGCGATGAAAACGATCACTCACTTGTTATTGTTTCTCATCATCGATGAGGACTTTCTCATACTTGCCGTGACCTGTTACCACAAACTTGTACCTCACTCCAGCAGGCTGGTTCTGAAACATAACAGGAGAGATTCAGTGAAGACAAAGACACAAGAACGAGACTAACAAGTTGGGAGCAGATCACAGATTCTCCAGTATATGGGGTATGACAGGGCGATGAAATTTGCGCATTCAAAAGCTAGAGTGACTAGATACCAGCAAATCCAAAAGAACATTTTGAAGTTCCCTTCAGTACTTTCTCCATCAAAGAAATGCATTTCCCTATCCTGCCCGGTCCACTCAGGGCAGTCAGGTCTTCAGCCTGCTTTCATCACCGCCCTAGGATCCTGTTCTATACATTTACTAGTTTTCTTGTTTCAACTCCATTTATTGACCCTCTCAGAGAGCAGTTAATAATTCTTATGTAAAGATATACCACCTTATCAGGGTGCTTTATCCCAATACATTACTCAAAAACAAAAGGGAGTTTCTCTCTCCTGTGTTCTGTCCAACAATTCTCCAGATAGAATTGGTCATTCACTCCATGGCTGTTTGTGGGACATTGCTGTGAGCAAATTGGTTGCTGCGTTTCCCTTACAAAATACAGTCACTACCTGCCTTTACAATATATCCTGTGAAATACTTTACAACAACAAAATAATATTTGTATAGCACTTTCCTGATGGCATTATACCACATGTAAAAATTACTGTAATTTTATCACTATCAAATCCACCTTTAACTTTCTCATAAAAATATATAAAAATCAACCAAAGGTCCTCATCAGGAATTCATCTTGCTTGGTTGAGGCCAGTGGTTGAGCTCTGATTGAGAAGTAGTGACCGAGTGCTGTCTCCCTTTGAATGCGATGTAGTAACCAAACTTAAACCCTCGCCACTCCACTTACATTGCCACCACCTGCTGAATTGCTGGAGGTTTGGGAATCTGCCTTGTGCTCCCAGATGCTCTTTTTGCTCAGCACTTCGCCAGGTTTAATCTCCTGCAGAAAAGATGCGGAACAGTTAACTCTCACCACACAACACACCAGACAAACCACATCAACACAAAGGTAATCAATGCATGTGATTTGCATGGTACAAAAAGTGGCCTGTAAGGCCAACTGCCTCAGAAGCTTGTGGGTTCAAGCCTTGGAATCGCATAGTCTAAGCTGACACTTCAATATAGTCTTCAATGATATTGTATCATTATTGAAGACTATATTGCTCTCTCTCATCATTCCCCTCTATTTAGGTACTACTCGCTCAGTCTCCAAGCCCATGACACACGCACGTTGGGAGTTTTTTTTCCTGATGTACGATCCACAAATCCATTACCACTAGGTGGTGACATTGTTCTACAACCTTTAACTTGCATCAGACCATTCACTTAGGTCAGTATCTCAACTGCTGGGCAAGCAAGTACCCTTGAAAACTGCATTGGGGAGGGAGTCACCCTACATTACACTCCACACCTGCTGTGGAGATCGACCCACAACCTTATGAGCTAAACGTCAATGTGTTACCAGCTGAGCCACTGAGGCGTCAATCACAGCACTGTGGACTCGGTCCTTACATTGCAACAGGGGAAATGCTGAGACACAGAACGATTTATGAAGGACAGTAGGAAAACTTAGAGAAAGGATTTAGTCAGAGGCAGAGGTTACCTGTTGGAAGAATAGGTAAAGCAAGTCCAAGATTTGGAGAAAGTCTGAAAAGAAGAAAAAGAGGAGCTAATAGCACAGAGAATGGCAGCATCACACTCGCACTGTACACACACACACACAGAGTCACTCTCACACTGTATAGACTGTGTCACTCATAATTTATGGTATCATTCTCACACTGTACAAACAGTCACTTTCACACTATACACACATACTGTCACTCTAACACTGTGCAAACACAGAATCATTCTAACACTGCATAGACACAGTGTCACTCTCACACTGTACAGAGCTGTGACTCAGCTCCCGAATACAGCTAATAACTGGTTGGAGACATTAAATACTCCCCTTCCCCAATCTGGAAACCACACAAAGTGTCTGTCCAGGAAGGGCACAGAGGGGAAGACGTGTCTATAAACAATTATGATCAATCAAAGGCCAACACGCGTGCAGACAGACAACTGTCACTCACTCCCAAACCCTTGATTGGGACAGTTTACTACATACTCCCAATCTGTTCTTCTATATAGGAGCTATTGGATCAGGCTCCAGATTATATATGTATCACCGCTCTCTTCCATTCCCAGCCCAATCCACATTTTCAGATACCAGCCTGTACCTCACTCCACCCTATTCTATGTACAATTGCACTCCTCTGAGTGAGTTTATAAACAGATTAAAAAAGAACGAAAAATGGGATTTCCCTAAGCTTTAGTCAACAGTTATGGATCGCAGGCGGGATCACTCACCCCTGGTTTGGAAGGACTGGCCTTGGCACTTGGCTCTGGGGGCTTAATCCACTGATTAATGAGATTAGAGACACCCACTTTCATTCCATCGGTTTCCTGAATGAAAATGGCAGAGAAGATACATTCATGCGAAAAGCATTTATTAACAAAGCGAGGGTGTTTCTAATTAAAAATCAACATCAAGAGGCATAAAATTGTTTCCCATTCGATACTATGAGATGCTTCAATAACTAATTTCCTCAGCAATCCTGCACAGGATGCACTCAGCGGAATACAGAATATTCTGTGAAGTGCTTTGAGACATCTAGAAGACATGAAAGTGCTATATTAAATGCAAGGATTATTATTATCTGTTGGACACTGTTATACCTCACTTAGTACAGAGTGCTATGGATTTGAACTAGTGTTAGAACTGTATCTGGTATCCTTCGCCCTCTCCACTGGCAGCTTTGAAAACTGACCACCAGCAATGTTGACCACTTGCCATACTCTACCAACAAACCACCAGTCAGCACTGTCTCCACCCACTTACTGCTGCATTCTCCAAGCTACACCTAAGGGGCGCTGCAGGCTCATTCTGTCCCACATTAAGCAACTGTTCACGGTGGACTGGCAGACCCAATGGAAGCTAGCTAGGCAGGAATAAATCTTCATCTTGTTTTCTGCACATTGCGTAAATACAAATTGGCATTGTTATCATCCGTCAGATGACATATTAAACCTGGAGACCCTGCTGTCTGTTTATGTGGCCATCACAGATAGCATTGGGAAAGAGAACGGAATTTCTGGGAGTGTCCTGGGAACTTGTGGAGTATAGCTGAGATAAGGCTGGCACGCCAAGCATCCCAGGGCCAGGAGGGTAGAAAGCTTCCATTCTCTGCAGGAAAGTCCTACAGGAAAGCATGACAGCTCCCTCAGCTCAGTGAGCACTGGCATGCTCCATTTTTCACCTTCGCCCACACTACTACAGGCAGCCTGGCTTTAAGCCTTTTTCCTCCACCCGTTGGAACTGCATCCCACAATTCCTTTGCCTCACAGGGCCTCACTTGCCTTCTTCAAGGCCCAGCTCAAGACTCTCCTTTTTGATGATGCCTTTGGTCATCCTCCTACCCATACCCTCCCTGCCCTGTACCTTTTCTGATCCCAAACCCCAGATTGAGTCCAAATCCAAACTGTCCATGCCTTGGGGTGACCTCCTGAAAAAGGAGACAGTGCTATGCAAATGTAATTTGTTATTATTGTTAAGAGATCCAGTGCCCAGTGTTTGCTACACCAGCCCGATGTCAGACTCGAGGCCAGGTAGATAGGGTGGGGATTTAGGAGGGCAACAGGCCACACATCACACCAGCTGCTCCCATACCTTACATCCCGGCGAATTGCTGGACGTCTGGCTTCCGGCATCACCCATCTCCCACATGCTCTTCTTGGTAGCGATGTCCTCCAAAGGGTTTGGCATATCCAGTGAGGTGTGCCTCAGAGACTTGGTGGTGGTCTGTGAGGTTTGAGAGAGACACAGAGAGATAGAAAATCTAAAGCAACTCCACACGCATCCCTGTTTGCCTAGCAGTAAGTAGGAACCGTGTTATTAGTCGATTGGCGGATCACTTAATGGGAGCAATAATCCCTCCATAAATAATTAAAGTCGCTCAATACAGTCAATCAGACTGTGTGTGGGACACAGCTGTGCGTAATTGTCTGCCTTGTTTCAATCCACTAGACAATATATTCTGTGAAGTACTTTGGGATGTCTCATTGACCTGATAAGGCTCCTATAACAAATGCAAAGATTATTATAATACAGTATTATTATAGAAATAGAAAGAGAGAGGAGCAAAGTAATTTAATCTGGCATTCAGTAGTTTACTGGGACCGGGGATACATTTTAGGGGTGTGGATAAAGTGTATGATCACTGAGTCTCAGGTTTTCAGTGAAGTTACCTCAACTGCAGTGTTGTACTGCTCCATTCGCTCACCGATCTTATGTACGCTGGTTATGGGCTGGCTCTTCTTCAGACTGCTACTACAATTAAAGAGAGGGCAGTCATTTAACCACTGTCAGTAAATCAGTGTATGTATATGTGTGCGTGTGTTTGTACACACCGACAGGACAACATCAAGGTAACGTCAGGGGAAGTAGGAACTTCAGGTGGTCAGTGGTCTACAGCATCTGAGTAGGGTGTGGATCAGGGGGATGGGGGCGGAGAAATAACTGCAGCCTCTAGATTATTTCCCTCCGGGCGTCCTAAGGCAGCCTGACACCAGGGTCCCATAAAGTACAAGGTGGGAGTTCTCTTACCTCTTCTTGAGTGAGCGGTTCAGGGACTCTGTTCTCTCAAGGATCTGTAAATGAGAAATAAGTTAGGGTTAAGTATGAATGCTCCATGAAAACAAGTCAGGTTTAAATTTCCAACAGTAGAGTTTAGCAAGCTAAAACCACAGCATGGTACTGAGAGTGCCATCTGCAAGGCTTCTCAGTGGTTGTGCAGTTTGGACCACATTATGTATTGAGGCTTTGGCTTACAGAGTTAACAGGAGCTGGGTGGGAAGGGTCCCGGACTTAATCTGTAAATGTAACGCCAACAAGTAAGAGATTGGCATTCCCATCTCAAAGCATGTTAGAAGTATAGGCAGTAAAGTATAAAACATCGAACTAAAGAGTGGGCATCACTCACCAAGCTGGTACTTTCTGGTTCCATCCCAAACTCCTTCTGAAATTATAGACATAAGAAATAGGAAACAAGATCAGAATATCTTGTATGCATGGAATACGGAGACCTGTAGCTCAGTGGTTATAGCACTCGCCTTGAAGCGAGAAAGCTGGGTTTGATACCAGGCAGGGCAAAACCTTAGCTTCCTTATTCCACACGCCGGATAATACAACAGCAACAAAATTTCATTTGTATACGTCAGGAAGACACCCCAAGGCGCTAGATAATAATCCCTCAAGGAAAGACAAAACAATAATAAATTGGTCACTTAATCCTCGACTGTTTGTGGGACGCTGCTGTGTGCAATAGTCTGCCACGTTTTGCCAACAAATATACAGTCAAATCACTTTACAGTATACTCTGTGAAGGGCTTTGAGATGTCTAGATGACGTGAAAAGTGCTATATAAATGCAAAGGTTATTATTTATTATTATATAGTAGCTTACGTAAATTGGGCTGGAAGCGGAGCGCCAGTTGTGCAGTATAATTGGAGGAGGCTGAGGCCACAGTGCCTAACTTCAGCCAGATGTTTAACATATTTGGTGCAGCAGGTTGGGGAGAGGCTATTCCACCGCCATCTGGCTGGATGTACTATGTGTTGAAAGCAGCGGAGATCAGGGAGAAGGGGGAGGGAGGAGGTGCACTGTGACCCTTCCTACCACAATCGCTGTCCAGCTAACTCACGTTGAGACCTTGCCGCACTTCATGTGTTTTTATTAACAAACTCCTGGTTCAATGATACTCCGTGTGACCAATTTGCATTGGCAATGCTTTCATTTGAAAATTGAGCTGTTGCTCCCCTCCCTAGCTAAGGGCACCAAGACTTATTTTAGGCACCTCTGTTAACACCCCAGAGATAAAGCTTTCATTAATCTTGATCCGTAAGGCTCAGTTTCACTCCTGCTGCACTAAAAGAACGTTCTTGGTGTGCCAAAACAGCCCATTGCAGATACCCCCAGTCAGCGGTAAAGGAGGCAAGTTTCAGACACCTACCAAAAAGTATTTCTTGATACAGAGGGATTAACAACTGGAGCCCACTGCTCAAAACAGCTTGATGCTCTACAATAATAATCCTTGCATCTTGATATTGCGCCTCATCACATATTTGAGACGTCTCAAAGTACTTCACAGGATATACTGTAAAGTGCGGTGACTGTATATTTTTTGGCCGATAGGAAGATAGTTCGGGAAGGATGAGGTCAATCTCAAGATTGGTTCCAATGAAGAAGGCCTTCCAGAACATTCACCCTGCCTTTCTCCATTTTAGCGCCAGAAATTTTATTTATAAGTCTCGTGTCCTGGCCTCAACCACCCTATCTGGCATCCTATTCCAATTGTTAAAAGATCCCCTGGGTTAGAATTTTCCACTATCTGTCCTGAAATGGGCCTTTGCAACTCTAAACTTATGTCCTCTTGTTCTGCTGTCAGTGCCTTGGGATGTCCTGTCGACATGAAAGGCGCTATACAAATGTAATTTTGTTGTTGTTGTCTCATTGTGTCCGAAAGTATTCTACTGTGGTGGAAGGAGCTTGTTGATTCGAGCTCTCTTGGTGATATATTGGTGCAAAATATTGGTGCTCAGAAAGCGAGGCTGACGTGGAAATGGAATAGAAACTGTAAACCTGTACTGAAGAATGGTGAATTATTGGGTAATTCTGTGTGTGTGAGTGTATGTGTGTGGGTATGAATTTATTCCATTAACTTCCCCCCCCCAATGTGTTTCTTTCACTTCTCCTCTCTCTCCTTTCTCTACTAGAAACAGATTATGGAAACAACCCATTTCCCCTTTGGTCTCTGGTCCTTGCCTCTGCTTTGTGTCAGTTACATGTTATTTGATAGCGTATGTCCTTCAGGGGATTCTGGTTAAAGCCTTCATAGAATCACACAACATTTGTAGCACAGAAAGAGTCCCATTGTGCTTGTGCCTATCTTCCCCTACCAGAACTGGTCCTACTTTCTCTCAGTCCTTCTCTCTGGTCTTTCGGCAGCATTCACCACAAAGTACTGTACACAGTCACCCCACTTTACATTAAGGCTCCTATAGCCCGTGACGCGCTTTGAGGCGTCTCGACAACATGATAAAGTGCAATATCAAATGTAATGGATTATTATTATTTTTTCTTCAAGCATTAGTTATTAATTATTCTTTTATAAACAAAGTTTTAACTTAATGTCAATAGTGATATGTGGTAACTCTACTCCAGCACCACTGCAGAAAAAAATCAAGCCGTCCACTGCCTGTCCAGATAGGACCACCATATCTGCTGGGGCTTCGGCTTGAAGGGTTAACTGGCGCCGAGTGGAAAGAATGCCAGTCCCCAAATTGCATGACTCTCTAGGCATGTCAGCTGAGGGGAAGCCACTGTATGAGACACAGTTTGAAAAAAGGGAACAGGAAGCAGGCGCTCCCTGATGTTCAATTCTCAGGGGGTGATGTTTCTCCCTCTAACACACTTTCTGATGTTCTCTCAAATCCAACATCGAAGAAGATGTCATTCAATGGAGTACTTTGGGGGAATGAGCTATTTTATTACATCAATGTAATAGATGATCCAAAGCTTCCACCATCACACCTGGTGACCTGTTCCAGTCACTGATTACTCTGTGCATAAAAAAAACTTCCTGGTGCCTGTCCTGAAATTGCCCTTTACAACTCTAAACCTTTTGGTATTCTTTTGGTATTGTGTCATGAGATGTACTAAAGTATTTTTCTGGGGCTACCCAAGTGGGATGTCCTTCTGAGGGATCATATGATTGCCTTCAGCTGGCTCGAGATTCAGGGTCGACAACAGCACTACTGTAACACTTGGGAGTCCGTGAGGAAGTCTTACCTTTGAGGTTGGGCTTCTGGGGCTGAGAGGTACAAACACTTCCTCTGTGTCACTGGCTGAAATGCTGAGTATTTTCTGGCGTCTCTCTGTTGCCTCCATCCTCCGTCTCTCAATTTCTTCTTTAACTCTCCTCTTCTCTTCCTACATCGAGAGGCACCCACACGTTCAGAACTCATCCCCTTTCCCAAACACAATCAGAGCCATGCTGCAACCCCCCACCCCCAGCCTCCAAGCCACCCCCAAAACAGCCGGCACAGGTACAAAGGGCCTTCTGTGCTGTAACATTTTATGATTCTTTATCTGGGGATTGTTGTTCTGGACATTAGGAGGTACTCCCTTCTACTTCCAAATAGTGTTGTCACTGTCCTTGTCCTGAGGCTGGAATCCCAGTGGGATTGACAGCACCCAATAATAAAAGCAATAAATTACATTTGTATGGAGGTGTTTCACATCAGAAGGATGTCCAAAGCGCTACAAAATTAGTGATTTGCACCTGAGGTGGGGATTGGAATCAAATGGGCGAGGGTTGGGGTGGGGTGGAGGAATTCGGGAAAGGAATTAATAATAATAATAATTCTTGCATTTGATATAATGCTTTTCTCGTCTTCTAGACGTCTCAAAGCGCTGCACAGGATATACTGTGAAGTGAATTGACTGTGTGAAATGCGGCAGGCAATTGCGCACAGCAGTGTCAACAGTCGTGGATTGAAACAACCAATTTTATTTTTAGGGATTGTTATCAGGCGTGTGGAATAAGGAAACCTGCCCAAGGTTTTGCCTTACCCAGAATTGAACGCAGGTCTCTTGCTTGTAAGGTGAGTGCTCTAACTACTGAGCTCACACTAACTCCACAAAGTTCCAGAAGGTGGAGGCAGAAAAGCAGTTTTTTTTAATAAGTTGAACGCCAACGATTGGGCGGACAGGATGGGGGACAATGCCCACCAAATGGAAGGAGCAGGAAGGGTGTAAGTGGTGACCTACCTCAGCGCAGGCTTGCTGCTCCTCTTCCTGTTGCTGTCGGGAAAGCTCCTCCTTTTCCCGTTGCTTCCGACGCTCCTCCCGTTTCTTCTTCAGCTCCTCCAGCTCTTCCTCGGCCTCATCCTGCCTCTGCCTCAGCCGCTCGTACTCCTCGGTCTCCTTCTCCTCATGGCTCCTCCGGATCTGCTCCAGCTTCTGTTCGGCCTCTAGGCGAGCCAGCTCCCCATCATCTGCAGGCTCGGGGGAGCCACTAAATGACCCATTTTGGGAAGGGAAGGGAGAGGAGGGCAAGAGAAAAAATAAAGGGTTTTTAGTAATGATTTTGATAATATATATGTCTGAATCCTGCCACATAGAGAGAGAGAGATGAGGTGGCCAAAAGCACTGTCAAAGAGGAAGGTTGGGGGTTTCCAATTGAGGGGAGGGAGGGAGTGACAGAAAGCAGGGCAGACACATGCAGGCACTTGCCTGCTGATGGTGGGGAGGATAAGGTGTTGAGCAAAGTGAGTACCTGGATTGGTTGGCTTGTAGTTGGTTGCAGAGAGAAAGCACTGAGAGAGGGAACATCCCAGCAACACAACACAAGCCCCGTGAGATAAAGACAGCATACGGAAGAACAGTCAGAGATTTGGGTTCAATTTGAAGGATACTTTTTACTGAGAGCCATAGGATCTAAACCACCCCCCCACCCATCCCCAGTCCCCACCCTGGGAACGTAGTTGGTCTGGGGTGGAAGTGGGGAATCACTCAAGCCACTAAATATGGATCATCCAAGAGTCAAGAATGGGAGTTCCAATTTACTTCCGGAGCTCTAGGCCCAAGTTCTAAAGTAGAGCAGATTGGTTGGTCAGATTTTAGTTCCCATGAAGAAATTCCCGTGTTAACTTGGGAGTCATTAATGGCAGATATCATTAATAAACCATGTATATAACCCCTCCCTCCCGGTGTGCTATTAATATCAATGATCATACCAGGAGAAGCAAATCACACACAGCAGCCTGTAAACGGTCAGGCTGACTAATGTCTGATAATGCTATCAATACCCCACAGGTTACAGTTGCATAGCCTGTAACTGCACACACATATATACATACACACACACATAATACATACACAAAATAAACACCCTCACACAAAACATGGGAGTCCTGAGGCTCAGTGGTTAGAGCACTTGCCTCACAAGGGAGAGACCTTGGTACAATTCCAATTCAGGTGAAGCCTTGGGCAAGTTTCCTTACTCAACATGCCTGATAACAATCCCTCAAAAAAAATTGGTCATATCAATTCATGACTGTTTGT
The DNA here is from genome assembly GCA_035084275.1 of Hydrolagus colliei. NCBI lineage: Eukaryota > Metazoa > Chordata > Chondrichthyes > Chimaeriformes > Chimaeridae > Hydrolagus > Hydrolagus colliei. Next base: position 10,323,862 of record CM068757.1, on the reverse strand, counting down.
GGGACACTGCTGTGTGCAATTGGCTGCCGCATATTGCCCACATATATGCAATCAATTCACTTTACAATATATGCTGGGAAGCGCTCGGAGACATCTCTAAGATGTGAAAAGCGCTATATCAAATGCAAAGATTATTATTAGTAGTAAAACATACACGTTGGTAGATACATGCATAAGACACCCAGAGCATCCAGAACTGTTCTGAAATACAGCCTTAATTTTTTGGAATACTATAGCAAATCGGTTAGTACACTGGCCTTGCAAGCGAGAGGACCAGAGTTCCATTCCCTGGCGGGACAAAATCTTAGGCAAGTTTCATTACTGCATACACTTCTGTTTACCTAGCGGTAAGTAGGAACACCATTTCTAATTGATTGGTAGATCACTTTCCAGGAGTGATAATCCCTCAAAAAAAATGTAGTCACCGAATCCATGGTGGGTCGCAATTGGTTGCTGTGTTTTGCTCACAAAATATACAGTCAATTCACTTTACAGTCTATTCTGAAGCGCTTTTTGAGACATCTCGACGAATGACAAGGCGGCATATCAAATGCAAGAATTATTATTGTTACAGCTTTGAAGCTGCCTTTCTGTAACTTTTTGTTAAAGAAACTGTTAAAAAAAAAGTCAAATACAAGGTCAAAACGGAATTAGACAAGTTGGCAAGTTCTGGATATGCTGAATCACTCGTGAGTAAATTTAGATGAGGATGAATTCCCTGCCAACATCTTCCTCTGCCACATCTCTATGTTAAGATAAACTTGCAGGCAAATCATAGAAATAACAGGGCGTTAGCTCTGTTGATAAGGGCTCGGAGGTGGGGGTGGGGAGAGAGGGTTCGAGGGGAGTGACGAAGGGGGAAGTTTTGACAAGCACCTATTGCCTCACCGCAGACTGCTAGATGAGCAGAGCATTCACACTAACTTGCAGAGCAATGGCCTAAGATGCCTCCCTCAGTCTCCCTTCACAACCCCACCCCACCCAGCCACTCTCTTTCCCCGCACTCAGAGGGCCTCGGCAGTGAGCGAGGCCGTGTTACCTGTAAGACGAGTGGCGAGATGAGGATTTCTGAGGTTCGGCCATCGCGACACGTAGCTGAGCGACTGATGCTTGTGCAGAGACTGAGTGACAGAGAAGGAACCAGAGAGGAAGGAAGCTGCGCAGGGGAGGGATTGGTGACATCAAGGGCAGCTGCTAACTCTCGACAGCACCGCAAGGATGCAGAGCAGATATTTTGGGGGGAGTGCGATAAAGATTCAACTTTTATTTATTTATAATAATAATCATAATAATGATCCTTGCATTTGATATAGCACCTTATCACGTTGTTGAGATAGCAATAATAATAACCTTCCATTTGATATAGAGCATTATTACACCATCCAGATGTCTCAAAGCACTTCACAGAAGACTGTAAAGTGTAATGACTGTATATTTTGAGGATAAAACTTGGCAACAATTGCGCACAGCATTGACCAACAAAAAATCATCAAGTGACCAAATTATCATTGTTAGTGTTTATTATTCATAATCCCTTTGTTACACCTAATTCTCTACACATGGCTCACTATGATACAGATGCCCAAACAGTCTTGGATCAGCTAGTCAGTCAAGTCTTTTCTAAACAGCATGAATCAGCCACATCAAACTAATAATAATAATAATAATAATAATATGAACGCAAAGCGTTTCGCAAAACATACTCTGAATATTTTGCGGGCAAAAACCGGCACCAACTGGACACAGCAGTGTCGCGTAAACAGTCGTGGATTGAGTCACCATAGTACTCTTTTATTTCTTTGTTATTTTTGGAAGGGATTATTATCCCCAGAAAAACAATCCATCCTTACGATGAGGCTTCAAATCGAGGACTTGCCGGGCTGCTCAGATCCCGTGAAAATGTTGTCAAGCTAATTATACCACAATTTGAACACAAAATACAAAATGCACAAAGCTAGACAAAATTTTGTGCCTCTGCATGTTTTTTTTAAAGGCATTTTTGTGGTACAAACCACTCTTTTGAGGAAGCACCTTGCTACCACTTGACATTGTGTCTCCGCAGCCAACCCCCTCCTTTTCCTCAGAAACACCACTAAACTTGGAAGGGGAACTCTTAAGAATTAATCACGCAGAGAAGCAATGAAGCTGTGGGATGGACAACCCAGAGAGAGGCAGATTGGGTCAGAGAATGCAAGAGGGAACCATATAGGAGTCTGGTGTAGAAATTGATTGGGAAAGATGATAGAACATCATAGGTTTTAGTTTGGGTCAGCCAGACATCTGGTAGACACAGTAAATAATTGGCAATCACTACTCCCCAGTGGATTGACTTTAAGATCATTGCTCTCACTTTTAAATGACTTCACATCCTTGTCCAACTTTAGTACCTCCTGTGGTGACATAGTGGATAGAGCTGTAGCTTATATGTCAGGAAAGCGCTAATTTGAATCTTGGTTCCGTTACATTTGTATAGCGCCTTCCACGTTGGGATGATGTCCCAAAGCACAAACAGCCATGACCTTTTCTTTATTTGAGAGATTGTTGGCAAGGACACCGGCAGAGAGAAATTCCCTTCTCTTTTTGAATAATGGCAAGGAATCTTTAACATCCATTTGAACAGGGACTTCGGTTTAACATCTCATCGAAAGGACATATCACCTCTGACAATGCAACAACAATATTACATTTGTATAGCGCAGCACCCACCTAGCATGGTATTGGAGCATCATGTTAGATTATGTGAGTTACCGCTGCGGGATTTGAACCTACAACCTTCTGGCTCAGATGCGAGAGTGCTGTCACTGAGCCAGGTTGACACACACATAGTAAAGTAAACCTGCTCTTAGCTATCAGGATTGCAGAAGTAAACCCACAAAAATACTACAAGATGACTCAAGGCCAAGGGCTTGTAGGTTTAACAGTTGCAAAGGGGAATTCAGGACAGCTGTAAAGGGGAATTTCAGGACAGATACCAGGAAGTTTTTCTTTACTCAGAGGGTAAATAACAAGTGGAACAAGGTTATCAGCAGAGTGGTTGCAGCCAGGACTCGGCTGAGAATCAGCAGCTTGTTGCTGTGACAGGGACAGTAGGATGGACCGAAGAACTTTCTTTATCCAAACTAATGGAATCCAGACAGCCATGAAGTTTAAGTTCAAGATCATGAGTAATTTCAGGCCTGAGAGTTCTTTCACAATTGCAGTGTTGGTGAAGGCACTTTGCTTTAATGCCAAGCAACCACTGAGTCATCGGAAGTCCCAGTTACAGAAATAGTCTTCTAGATAACTGTGAGCTGAACTATGTACTTGACAGTATTTCACAGGAATTCATGAAGCGTCCGGTACATCAGATGGAGAAGCAAAGGGACGGCCTCAGCGATGCATCCACTCAAACCTGTGTTTGTCAGACATTTAACGATCACCTATAATAATGAAATTCATAACCCTTGTGTTTATTGTATAAACATAATAATGATTACACTTGACTATTTTAAGCCCCGAAATTCCATCATCTTGCGTTTTCCTGCATGGTGGTATCACTGGTTACATAGCATTGCTCTGAATAAAACAAAAACAGGCCATTTGGCCCAACTAGTCTCTGTCTGTGGTTATACTCCACCCAAACCTCCACCCTTCCTAATCCTCTCTTCTAAGCCTTTCTATTCTCTGTACACATAAAAATTACGTATATAAGTTCCAGGAACCACAGCCCCATTTTATTTTTCTTGCCCGGAGGTCCTGAAATTCCACCTGATCTCAGTCCCAGAGACTAAAATGTCTCAAAGATTCAAGATGGCATATAAAAGTGCAAAATTCCTAAAATTCTGCTTCGATTTCAAAGCCAAATCATTTCTAATGCAAATTACAATATTTCTGCCATTCTATGCTCAAAATTTGAAGAAGCCTCCTGCAGTTTAGGAAGAAACTCAATATAAAGCGGTATAAAACTATGTATATATATAAAACTATTCGTCAGGACCATAGCCTAAGACACATAACATACCACAAATTCGCAACTTCTTTCTTAATTTAATGGAGTCCAGAAACAGCGAAACCACAGGTTCCTGTGCAGAATAGTTTGGTTGTAAGAATTGTGTTACAAAAGCCTCAAAGACCAGTTTGTTTATTCCACGGTTCCTTAATGAGCCTTCAATGTTGTTCGCTTTTAGCATAAAACTGAAGTAAATTTCTTGATCCTACCCCATCTTTCCCGCAATTTAGGAAATAGTACTGGGTGCAATAATGGGGCAATGTTTCACAATGTTGAGTTAATTAGCACAAGAAATATGTTAAGAAATGTTAGTCTTTGACCCATATATTGCGCACTGGTTTATTTAAATCTGGTGGCTCTAAGTTTTGCCCCTAAATTCTTTTTGATGATCAAACTAATCTTTTAACAAGCAGCCTTCACATTAGGAGGATGCCTCAAAGTGCTTCACAGAATTCACTGTCAAGAATAGTGACTGTGTAATTCGGAAGCGAATGGGCATCGGGGATTATTATGCGTTTTTTCCCCCATCGAAAAGCAATCAGCAAAGAAGGAAGGGAAAATCTCTCTCTACTTCACAATAACAATCATAATGGAGCAGACAGGTCCTGCCGGTGTCAGTGATCTATGTATTTTGACTCCCATGTATTGTCGGTGGTGGGGGGAGGGGACAAAAAGAGTGCTTACAATGGGGCAACTTGTGGAAAAGGTCAAAAGTGAAGTATCAAGGGCATTCCTGCTCTGCCATCTGTGCTACTGGCCGTCAGGAACTCTCAGTTGGGAGCATTCTCGCCTCGGATTGCTAGGGGACAAGATCCACATCAGGACTTTGAACTGCTGTAGTCTAGGTTGACACTTCACTTCACTGCAGCGCAGGCAGGGGGGGGAGAGCACTGCATTGAACCAAGAGCCTGTCTGCTTGTTCAGAGAGATGTCAAAGATCCCATGGCACTGAGTGAAAAGAAAAGGGAGTTTCTCACAGTGTCTTGGCCAACAAATCCCCCAGATAAAATTGGTCATCCCCTTTTGATAGATGTTTGTGGGACATTGGCTGCCATATTAACCTGCAACATACAAGGGTCACTCAACCTTACAGTGCATCCTGTGAAGTGCTTTTAGATGTGCTCTTGTTGTGCACGGCTCACTATTCAATGGAAGAATTATTGATTATTCTAAGTACCTTAGAGTCATCTTGTTTGTCCCATATCCGTGTTGGGATGTTGTTTTCTCTCGGACAATGTCCCCATTGTTCTCATAAGACCTGCAGTTGCCCCACGTCCTGGATGTGTAGGAAAGTTTGAGCTCACTTCCTTTTGTTCCCTGAATGACAAGAGAATAAAACTATGTTTAGAAAACAAAAAGGGAGTCTTTTGAGAGTGATATCTCACGCAATCGTACTTTTCTTTCACCTTATGCACCCAATCGAAGCCTTCCCAGATCTGATACAGTGTACAGCTCTTTGCACTCTTCCCCCAGAGAAACATCAATGTTACACTTTCATTTCCCAATTGTTCCTGAGCTAGGCTGAGTCCTCAGAGCTCCCAAGATCTACTGATGATAAAAATAACAAAAAAAAGTACATTTGTATTGCGCCTTTAACGTCCGGAGGACGTCCCAAGGCGCTGGACAGTTATTGCTTCAGACCCGAGCTGAGGGGGGTGGTTGGGGGGGAAGGAGTTGCCGATGAGTCAACCTGGCTTGTCAGCGGGACTTGTTAGTCTTTGACCTCCACATTCAAAAGGAGTTAGGAGATATGCCTGAAGTGGGCACAGAATCAAACCAGTGCGCTTTGGAGCTTGTCTCGCTTAGTCTTTCAAAAAACAGAAGAGTTCTTCTCGGATGTTTGGCTTCTGGGAACTGGTTGGTGTATCAAGAGTGTACGGTGTGATGCCAACTGGGTTCAGTCCCAGCTGGAAAGGCTCAAGTCTGTGAGCTCAGCACAATGGAGATTTATTCCATGTTGTCAGCTCCCACTTTGGTGAGATATGAAAGGAGTTTATAGGCATGCTTAACGCACTCAGTGGCGCTAATCCACAGCGCCAGCTCTGATCATAACTGGGAATTCGACTCAACAATGGTGTGTGAGAAGCGGAAGACGTCCATTGATGCAGTTGAACCTGTTTGATCTTCTGAATCAGGAGTGGGAGCTCAAGAGGATTGGTTGGGCAGGGTTTCGGAAGGAAGGGAAGAGATGACCGAAAGCGGGGTGAATTAAGTATGGTTTGACGCAGGCTTTCAAGCTGGTGCAGGGGAGGGTGGGGCGGAGGGATTCTGGGACAGAGTTCCAGATAGCAGGGGGCAGAATGGCTGAAAGCTCACCGACTAATGGTGGGGTGGATAGCGCAGGCGGGAGGAGAAAGTGCAGGCATGAAGCTGGCTGGTATTCACTGAGCCCTGAGCAGTGGGAACAGCCAGATTGAAAGGGAGGCGGGGGTTGAGAGAGTAGTGGCTTTGCAGGGGTTTGAATGTGATGCTGCAATGTGAATCTTGCTGTGATGTCTCCCTATCGCATCAGAAACAGAAACAAGAGTATAAACCTTCACAACCACGTCTTTTATTCCGGTTTCTCATTCCTTACCCTTCCTCCCTCCGTTTTTCGCCGCTCCCTTTCTTCCTTCCCCTCTTCCAGGTGTTGCTTCTCTTCTCTCCCTCGCTGCAACCGCTCCCTTTCCTCTTGCTCTTTCTGCACTCTCTCCATCTCCTCCTTCTCTTTCCTCTCCCGCTCCCTCCTGCGGCACTCCTCTTCCTCCTGCTCTTCCTGTTCCCTTCGTTTCCTCTCCATCTCCCGACGTTCCTCCTCCGCTCGCCATGTTTTCCTCTTCCCACCTCTGGCCTCTTCCGGGTCCTCTCGCTCATTCCCGTCGCTTAACACATAGGGAGGTCTTGGCTGCATCTCCTCCACCCGGTCTTCCTCCGCATGCCCCAGCTCCTCCATACGCTTCTGCCGACGCTCCTCACGTCTCTGGGTCCAGTCACTGAAACCTTCATCTTCATCCAGGGTGGAATTGCCCGTCTTAGAACTGAAATCGAACCTGTGATAATGATGATAATAATAACAATAATAATCCTCGCACCTGATATAGTGCGTTTCACATCTACTAGGTGTCTCAAAGTGCTTCACAGAATATACTGGAAAGTAAATTGACTGTATATTTGTCAGCGAAATGCAGCAGCGAATTGTGCACAGCAAAGTCACACAAACAGTAGTGGATTGAAGTGACCAATTTTATTATTTAAAAAAATTATTGAGCGATTATTATCAGATGTGTGAAGTAAGGAAACATGTCCAAGATTTGGCCCTCAATGACGCGATAAGGTGCGATATCAAATGATTATTATTATTATTATTATCATTATCATAACTCATCACTCCAATGGAATATAACTCAGTGATGAGTTATGTTCTGAGTAAGCTTAATTTCCCTGATCACCCACATCTTTGCCCTGCTTCAATGGCAAGCTCTGACTGCCATGAACCACAGAACCATAAACTACAACACAAAAAAAATTCACTGGGATCAAAAGATCTGTCAAGATCTATCAAAGCTGTGGAGTAGGTTTGTTGTGTTTATTATCCGGAGTGGCGAGTTTGACATATTAATAATAATAATAATCCTTGCATTTGATATAGTGCTTTTCACATTTTCTAGACGTCTCAAAGTGTTTCACAGAATATACTGTAAATTTAATTGACTGTATATATGTGGGCGAGACGCGACAGCCAATTGCGCACAACATTGTCCCACAAACAGTCGTGTAGGTTTGGTGAGACGAATGCCCCCACATTTAGCGAGAAGGCCAAACCATCAATGGTGAGGGCGAAAAGTCTGAAGGCCTAACCACCAATAGTGGAGCAGGTGGGGCAGGGGACATGGAGCAGGCCAGTGCCAGCAGAGCGGAGGAAGCGTACTGACCGGCAAAGGTTTAATAGGTTATAGAGATAGGCTTGAACTCGATCCTTTGGGGGGATGGAGAGCCAGTGAAGGCGGGTGAGGAGTTAATACAAGGATCAATTTCTGAAACATCATAAGTGACATTAAATAAATGGCTGCATCGGTCGTATGTCCATCTCCTATTTTGTTGCTGTTGTTCATGGTCACTGAACAAGAGATTAGCAGTTTACATATAAATAAGTTAACAAGAGAGTTTTAAATATAGCAATACGCTGTTTCCTCCAATGATAAGATAACTGCAAGAGAAACAGCCGTTATTCCCACAATAGTGTATTCAAATGCAGTGCACTCAAGTGTTAAAGTGCGATAGGACTGGGTGGTGTAGTCAGGTTAACACTGGCCCATTTTGTGGGATATATCACAGACCTCAAATTTTACCCAACTGCCCCTTTATCACTAACTTCCTTTAAAGGAAATATTACCTCCGGAAAAGCGATCCGCCAATCAACCAACAAGCCGGTTCCTATTTACTGCTAGGTAAACAAAGGCATGTGCAGTAAGGAAATTTCGTCAACATTTCGTCCTGCCGGGAATCAAACTCAGGTCTCTCGCTTGCGAGGCCAGTGCTCTAACCATATATACAAGTGTGGTTTAATATTCATGTGTGGACTAACAAGCATCGAGTTAGGTGAGAGTTAATGGTTTAAACAGCAGAATGTAGGGCGTCAAGACTGTTAGTGTTATGGATCAAGATGACTGGGCTTTCCTGTACATTGCGGTCAGTAACATCCCTCGCACAGCATTCAGTAATAGGTTTCCAATCCATTGCCTACTGCATGTAGGTTGTAACCGTGTATGATATGAAAAACTGAGTCAAAAAGGTTGTTTGTTCAACGCCCCACCTTGGGAGTTAGAGCCTCTAATACTGGGGGTGCACTACACTGCAAGAGGTGCCTTCCTTCAGATACCTGGAGACATTAAACAGCCTGTTCACATTAAAGATTCCATGCCACTATCGGAAAAGGTTTCCTGACCGACAATCACCTTCAATAAAGTCAGCTGTTCACCTCATAGCTGTGCGCGGGACATTAGTCCGTGCAAATTGGCTCCCCCATTCTTCTATGTACCATAACTGGCAGACAAACTGGCAGCAGCCAATTTGCACAGAGCGATGTCCCAATTCCAGAGTAAAAGTGCTTTGTGTGAACCGCTATGAGACATCTTCTCTGTATTGCGAGGTTAGGGTTATTATCAGTATTAGTATTACGTTTGCAACAGAAAGCATTGCAGTTGATCTGCACATTTCTGAGTGTCCTCACTCAGAATCCATGTGTGCCACGTGTTAGCTCTCAGTTGATTTTGCAACATTAACCACATTACAGCCACTAATCGTTCCTCCCAATAAAACAGTGGTGCACAATATTTCACAGACTTCTTTCTGGTCGTTGTCTGTCAAAGGCTGATTTGTTTCAGGCTGAAAGGTCGCAACCCAGGCCAATAGCATGGCAGGACCTGACATGCTCGACACAAACCAGGGACTAACGGCAACCAGACACGGGGGCAAATGTCCTGGGAATCTAGCAAACTGTCGTCAAAAGAGCAGTCCAGCAAAAAGTGTTGACAATCTCAAGAGGGAATTGGATGTGTTGCTGATGGCGGGGAGAGATTAGAGGGGTTGAGAGACCGTGAACAAGGGGATTTGGATAAGGAGACTTGCCAGATGGGTTATTATAATAAAAATAACAAGTCTGGCACTATTACCGTGATCCTGTGTTAATCACATCCAGGCAGCTAAGGATCAGTGAAAATTGTGCTCTGAGCAGTTACAATAATAATAATCCTTGTATTTATATAGTGCCTTATCGTGTCAATGAGATGTCCCAAAGCTCTTCACAGAATTATTATTATTATTATTATAACTGCAGAGAACACCATTCACAGTTATCTTGTCTCCACCCCACACCACCCATAATTTCCCCAGCTCCAGTGCTCAAACAGCTCTTTGAAGCAATGTGAAGTCGATGTGAAAGACACGATATAAATATGCATTGTGTTACACTGAAGGGTCATGGCACGCTCAAACTCAAGATTCCACACTTTGAGATGGGAAACAAATTAGCCACCTGTGCCTGTTCTGGTGGATATAAATGATCCCATAACACTATTGGAAAAGAGAACGGAGTTTCCCCAGGGTGCTGGCCACCAATCCAACAGATAAATTAATAATCAACCTCATGGCTGTTTACATGACATCACTATGTGCAAATACACATCACTCCGCTTTACAGTAAATCCTATGAAATACTTGGAGATGTTTAGACAATGTGATAACTTGCTGGCTGAACTCACCCTCTCGAAAAGTGTGTCACTGTCAGTTTCGACCATATCAGTTTCGAGAGGGTGCCTGTCACTTTAAGGGAGACTTGAATTACATTGCGACATGCCCACGCCTCCGAAAGCTGCCAGGAGAGATTAAGCGTGTCGCCTGTGGTTCAGAAAGAAGTGGAAGCCTTGATTGGCAACGGAGCCCTTCCTGAACAAAGCTAAACAGCTAACCGGGACAATGGCAGGAAGGGTGGGTGGCTGTTCCCAGCCTCTCGCGCTCTCAGCCACCCAGCACCTGGGCTCCCTTCACAATCACCTGCACTTCCCAACATCTCCAGGCATGGAAACTCACTCACTACTATTCATTGTCTTTTATATCTCGAGTGCTTTACACGGCTAAATGGGCAAGCAAACCCCGTGGTGGGAGCTGAAGATGGTGGATTGGATGGGGGTGGTGGGGAGATGACTGAAGGCGCATTCAAAGAGGTATAGGATTTTAACGTGGGCTTTGAAAGACGGGGAGAAAAGGGAAGAAGAGTTGGAGGAAAGCTGGGATGGAATTCCAGATGGTGGGGGCAGAATGTCAGGAAGTAGAACGCGCACACACACACACCCTGATTTCCTGATTCCAGAGAGTACTTGCACAGGTTGGGGAAAGCTAGAGCTTTGGGACCTCAAGGTGTGCATTGGGGGTAACTGCTGGAGTTCAACCAATTAAAATATAGCTCGTCAGTGAGAGCACTGTTCAGCAAACTTCCCGCTGCTTGGCCAGAGTGTCCGAGAGTGTGTGTTGGGTACCCACTGCTGGAGCAGGACAAAGCGTCTTCAACTTTAAAAAGTTGCAAGCACTTTGTAATTTTTTTGTCTGCTTTGTAATGCTTCGCCCACAAAATATATGGTCAATCCAATGTTGACAGTATATCTTGTGAAGCGCTTTGAGACGTCTCAACGATGGCATAAGGCATAAAGCACTTACTGGCTGTTCTCCGCTGGTCCCAGACTCTCGGAGACAGGAGTGGACAAGGTGCTGCTGGTGTAGGAGGTGTCGTCTTCCTGGTCGTAACGCCGTTCCCTTGCACGCCGTCGCCGCTGCTCACGGGCAATCTCCTCCTCGTCCTCCATGCTACGCTGTGCAGTCAGCCTGCCAGAGAGCCCAGCACACAGCACAGTTACACACAGTCACACACAGTTACACATAGCCTTCCTGGCAGTTAACCAGACCTGATATCAGAAAAAGTAAGAATACTTTCTTTTAGTCCACAAAATATGCAGTCAATTCACTTCACAGTAATTTCTGTGAAGCACTTCGAGGCGGCGAGAAGACTATATCAAATGCAAGGATTATTATAATAATGCAGGTGGATAGGCACAATCAACCCAGATTTCAAACTGATTTCACACACAATTCTCACTGATTTTACATACAATCACATTCAAATTATGTGTGATTTTACAAACAGTTCCCATATATTCGGTATATAATTTCACCTGCAGTTCATGAGAACATAAGAATTGCTGGACCAACGAAGAACACGGTCCATCCAGTTTACCTTCCACCATCCTGGCAGTCCCACACATATGTGATGTCCCAAACTATATACTGAACTGTATATAGTATATATTCCCATATATTGTGTGTAGTCGCATGCACAATACCCTTACAGGGAACAGAGATAGAAAAATAACAATCCTTGCATTCGATATCACATCTTTGAGATGTCTCAAACAGCTTCATGGAATATACCGATTGTATATTTTCTGGCAAAACCCGGGAGCCAATTGCGGTATTGCACAAAAGTCGTGGATTGAGTGACCAAATTGTTTTTGGGGGGATCTCAGCAATCCCTATCTTGCCCATTTTAATCAAAACAGAAGCTTGACAGTAACTGTTGGCAGGCCATTAATTCAAGTACATGGGGGAGTTGTGTTTTGGGAAGAAATCAGAGCTAAGCCGAATCCGGTCGACACTTGGCATACAATACAATTTATATTTATGCCCTGCCCTTCATGTTGGAAGGATGTCTCAAAGCACTTACCACACCCACATACGCGCGCACACAAACCCACACACCACTTTCCAGCCCAGCTAAAGCAGGGAACCCCCGGATGAATCTTCCCCTCCCTTAGCCAGGGACCAAAAAGGCCTAACTGAGGCACCAATGAGATGAAGCAGCCTGGGACCCAGCAGAAAGCAAAGGGGGTTAAATATCTTCAGGAAAGACTTGGACAGAGGAGAAAGAAAAAATAATTGAAGACATTTGACAAACAGTGTCAAAACAGAGTCAAAACTTAATTCTAGCTGAATGTAAAACACACACGTATTGTTTTCTCTTCCTCGGAGACCTTGCTGGCACAGCCAATGATTCTGCACCCTCTCCCTCTTTGTTCATTGTCTCTCACCAAGAATTCCCAAGCACCAGAGTCTGTATCCATGAGAATCCCAACAACAGTACCATAGGTTTTGCCAGGGAACTAAACTGTGCTTAGATCAGGATGAATTCCATACACAGCAAAAGCCATGAATTCCATACACAGCTATTGTGCCCTCGAGCTAATGGGAGCGAATATATTTCACTGGGCAAAGTGGGGACTCTTACAAGCAGTCTGTTGCTAACGTGTGAAAGACAGACGCGTCCAAGTGACAAATAGTTTCATGCTTGCAGAATGATGGGGCGCTCTCGAAAGCCAGATATTTAATCGAGTCCTTATTAAAGGTATTACTTGAGTAGCCGTGTCTGTTTTTGGACTGTGTGATAGTATGCCAAATGAATCCACAGCTCTCCTGTCGGTCGTATAGATATTTTTCCGATAAATAATTAACCTTGGAGTTATTGAAGCATTCTGGAACTCCCCAACCTCTGGAGTATTGACCAGAGCCCCAGAATCACAACAGGTCAAACGGTTAGTCATCGCAAACACTCAAAGACTATAGCAATTCACGGCTGATCCGCACTCCACCAAACCATAACTGCTGTACCTCAACATTGAAGAGGTATGGTCGATCTCAGGGTTTCTGGTTCTCTGATAATATCAGTTGTAAACATTCAGAAGACTAATAAACCCCTAGAAAAAATCTTCTCCCATCCTGCTTAAACCTTCCTGTTACACAGAGCTCTTGAAAGGTCTTATTGCTGTTGGGAACACTACCCTCAACCCACTCCTTCTGACAGTCAATAAGAGTTTTGCTTCCAGCCTGAATTGCAAAGAGAAGTCAAGGCAGGAACGGGCGGGATAGAGACATGGATCTCAGCGCTGGGCACAATGCCTGCTGTTGACATGGCAAAGCAAACTGGCAGTCAGTGAATGGTGAAGGGCTGCCCTTCATGTAATGTTCAAAAGGTTATGATGTGTACAGTTTGCAAATTGGATAAAAGGATAGAGGCTCGATCCTTTGAAAGCGCAAGGCAGCCGCATGTAAAAATAAAAGACACGTTGAAACACAGGCAACAAGGTCCACTAAACCACCAGCTAAGATTATAGACTGATGCTCATGCTTGGTGAGACAGTAATAACTGTGTTATTATAGAAACATAGAATCTTACAGCACAGATTATGTTCTTCTGCAATGTTGTCCAGTGAGGCAAAGCTATTGTCTATTGTCATTTACCCTCATATAATAATAATAATAAAAGGTCAACCTTTATGTTCAACCTTTATGGTTAATAAACTAATCTGCTTGATTGAATATTTCTTGATGTATTAAATTGAGAAAAAAATTAAAACACATCAACGATCCAACATGAGTTTAACTGAAACTTGCAACATTTCTTGTGATAACTATCGCAAGTTATTAGATGCCACAAATTCCATGCCTACACATCTCAGATTTCACTCACAATTAAACCGGGTTGATTTCCCCAACTAACAAGGAGCCCGGAATGCCAGGTTGATGGGAGAGGAGATATAGATAAAAATCTTCCGCTGATATCATATTTCCTAATGACGCAACTAACAGGTAATTAAAGCCAATGCAGATCTGCCAGGGGAGGGCTGGAAACAGCAATGCTGTTTTTTATCCAGCAGAAGAGAGGAAAGAGATTACACAGAACTCCAAAGCTACATTTGTTCATTTAGATTTGGTTATCGGCCACACAATCAGTATTTTAACCTTGGCTTTGCTAAATCAACAGGAGCTTGGTGAAGAGGGAGTTGTTGGCAGAGAATGCTGTTCAGCGATGCTTAAAGGTGCAGTCACCCAGCTAATGTGCCCATCTGGTCAGGCGTAGAAAACATAATAATCTATGCATTTAATATAAACGCCTTATCGTATCATCGAGACATCTTGAAGCGCTTCACAGAATATATTGTAAAGTGGATTTAAAGTGACTGCGCAACTCAATCGACTGTGGGACACCGCTGGACGCAATTGGTTGCTGCGTTTCGCCCCCAAAACACAAAGTCAATTCACTTTGTAGTGTACTCTTTGAAGTGCTTTGAGACATGTCAACAACGTGAGAAGGAGCCATATCGAATGCAAGGAATACAGTATTATTATTATTAAAATGTGTTCAAAGGCAGAGCTCTGGATACTTGATGTAAATCGACTCTGTTGGTCAAGGAAAGGGTTGCTACAGTTTGACAGTACCAGCCTTGGGGGGCTCTCGATAGAGAACAGTGCAACAAATGTGGCATTGTGCTGCCTGCTTGGTTACCAGGCTCGGGAATGGCCTGGACGCTCTAGAGATAGAACACCCTCGATGCGGAAAATCAACCCCCCTGGTCAGTGCATTACACACACAGACTTAAATGTCAGTGCGGGCATGTGCGTGTAATGCCATGCACATGCATTTCATGCCGTGAATGTGAATTCTCCTTGAATTCTCCTTATGTGGGTCACTGCCGTGCGCAATTGGCTGTCGCGTTTTGCCCACAAATATACAATCAATTCACTTTACAGTATATTCTGTGAAGTGCTTTGAGACATCTGGAAGATGTGAAAAGCGCTGTATCAAATGCAAGGATTATTATTATATTGTATACACAATGCACATGGGTTCACACACGTTACTGTCGCACATCCCTGTGCACATGCCTTGTGCTTGCGTGTGCGCCTTTCACATCAGGAGGACGTCCCAAAACGCTGGACGTCATGTAACATCACGTGTGTGCGTGCTCCAGCAGGGTGTTTTGGGGAAGGTGGGTGGGCAGTGAGGCTGGGGGGGGTGTGGGGGGGGGCGAAGTTCAATTTCTTAAAAGTACCCAGAGGAAAGCAGCTGTGTGGATTCTGTTCTCTGACCTATCGCCCGGCCATCACCTTGTGGATAGCTGGGAAAGTGACGTAGCGCAAAATGTATTCACATTGAATCATATACCATACTGCCAGCAACATCTGCAGAACCTTCCAAGCAGTTTTAAACCCCGCAGTTAGCTTTTGTTTTTACAGCCCACACAACTCCCATCATCCAGTCCTCTCCCAACATTTTTACTGGGGAAAAGGAGCTTTCCTGCAGGAAATGTTGATTCTGTCTGAGACACTGGAAGATTAACAGCGACATGTGTTGTACATATAGAGGGGAGGGAGGAAGGGAGAGAGAGACAGAGAGAGAGGGATAGCGGAAGTGGGCGAGAAAAAGAGAGAGTGTATGGAAGGAAGAAGAGAAAGAGGTGGGAGGAAGTATAAGAGAGGGGAGAGAGGGAAGGAGAGAACAGGAGAGAGATGAGAGAGAGAAGAGAAAGAGGAGCGAGAGAGGGAGAGGAGAAAGATAGGGGAGAAGGAGAGAGGGTGAGAGGAGGAGGAGAGAGATGAGAGAAGAGGTGAGAGGGAGAGATGGGGGATTGAATGCTGCACATTATTGAATCACGCTGATGTCATTTTTGGCACTCCACAAATCAAGTGACAACTAATTTCCGCTGAATATATCCAAGCTGAGATCATACTTCACTGCAGCCTTTACTAACCCCAGCCAGTGTAGAGCAGTGCAGAGCTGAGCACCCCTTCCCCCGCACACAGCCACTCTTTCAAACTCAGCAGTCACTGAATGAGAGGCCACCCATTCTCTCTCCCGTTCAATCACTGATCCCACACTTACATCACAGCCCAAATTACAGCAACTCTTTTATGCAGCACACAGGTAGAGACACGCCTCTGATCTCCATCTTGCTCAATCCCCCTCAAACCCCATTTAGAAACCTCTGCAGACATTGTCCAAAACCGACAACAACAATTTGCATTTATATGGCGCCCTCCACGCCGGGCGGCGTCTCTGAGCACTTCACAGTGGCGGAGCCCAAGGCCGAGTCAGGGGGAAAGTGACAGGTAGGGGCGGTCAAAGATAAAGGTCTTCAAGCATGACCTGAAGATGCGAAAGGAGGGGGCAAGACAAAGGGATTTGGGGGAGGGAGTTCCAAAGTTTCGGAGTGTAGTGGCTAAAAGCACGGCCGCCAATGGTGGAGTGGAGGATTCGGGGGACAAGGACGAGGCCTGATCCGGTAGAGCGAGGGAGCGGGTACTGCTATGTGAAGAGAGGAGGTTAGAGAGGCAGGGAGCCCACAAGAGTGCAGGGACTTAAACACAAGAGTGAGGATCTTGAAGTCGATCCACTCTGTAACACAGAGCCAGTGGAGTTTGGCAAGGACTGTCGTAATCGGGGTACAGAGTTTGGTGCAGGTGAGAATGCGGGTGCCGGAGTTTTGGATCATCACCAGGTAAAAACAAAGAGGAGCTGTCCTCTGTACCTCAGCCCATGAAAGAAGACTTGTGGAGTCCTGTAGCTCAGTGGTTAGAGCAGTCATCTCACAAGTGAGAGATCTGGGTTCTATTCTCGACAGGGCAAAACCTTGGGCAAGTTTTATTACTCCATTACACCTGATAATAATCCCCCAAGAAAAAAATAAAAAGAATAATTTGGTCACTCAACCCACAACTGTTTGTGAGACACTGCTGTGCGCAATTGGCTGCCAAATATACAGTTAATTCACTTTACAGTATATTTTGTGAAGCGTTTTGAGAGTCTAGAAGCTGTGAAAAGCACTATATCAAATCCAAGGATTACTATTACTGTATTAAAATGCAGGCAGTGCTCAAGCAATGGATACACAATCCAATATGTCTTACAACTATTATATATAGAGGTTACAACATGGAAACAGGTCATTTGGCCCAACTAGCCCTTGCCGGTGTTAATGTGTACACCTCCACCCTGTATGCTTGACCTCTCCTTGTTATAAGAATCAAGTTTCCTCTTAAATATGTTGATACAACGACAGCGTCTGGCAGTGAGTTCCAGATTCTCACCATCGTGTTGTACAGTACTGACAATATTTATCCTTGCATTTGATATCGCGCTTTTTATGTCGGAAGGAAGTTTGAAAGGGCTTCATGGGATACAGTAAAGGGAGTGACTGTGGTTTTGTTGGTGGTTCCTGAGAAAGCTCACCGACCGATAGTGGGGCACAGTGGCCTGGGGCAAGGCGTGGAACTGACCGGAGTTGGTGCAGTGACAATGACCTGTTGTGATCTGGGCATGCGAAGAGAGACACAGTCACCATTTGCACAATTCTTATGTGCAGATCTCCCAGTTTAGACCCAAGTCAAGAGTAATGTCCTTGATTTGTTTTAAAAAGGAGCAGGGTGGTGGGATCCCACACAGGGATTATGGACCAGAGCGAGGCAAATGGGAGACAGTGTGTGGGGAATGTGGGTGGAAACTGAAGCTTAACTTCACTCTGGGGACTCTTCAATCAAACAGGCTTCTGACTCTGGGTCTGATTGATGGACATACAAAAGCTCTTACCAGGAGAGGTTTGATTGTGTCACTGACTTCAGTAATTGATATGGGGCAATCCTGTTTAAGTGGAGCTCTTTCACCGCAAGCCTTCTCATACAGACATCCTCTACCCACCCCCCACCACCTCAGTGCTAAACTGAGAATCAGTCAAATCACTATGGGAGTGAGGTGGGGGGTGGGGGGAGGCAGCCATTACCTTCATCTTTTCCAGTTAGTAGCCATTAACCCCTCGACCCATTATCCTGATAAAAATCAGTGGATGCATCTGAGAATAACGCAGCACTGTTCACACTGATCAATTGATGTAAAACACAGTTGTCACAAGATATCCAAGCTGTAATTTTAAGACTGTTGCCCCCGAAAGCACAAAATTATCCCCCAAAAAAGGTCTCTGCCATAAAGCCCACGAGTATTGGTAAGAGATTCCACTTGTCTAGATTTACTCTGGTGCATGCAACATTTCAGTGTTGGTCAAGATCTTAAGTTCAGCCTCTCTGAAAATGCTATGCTAATAAGAGGAAAACTGCTGCTCAAGTGGAATTTCTAACTATATGTGCTCGTACTTTTCAAACACATGCCAGTTGATGCTACTCTGTTGTAATAGTTTGAAAGTGCCTTTCATCGGGGCTTAACACGAGGCATTATTACATGAGTTAAATTGAGTATCAGTCAACTCCTAGCCTTATATAACAGTGAAAAGAGTTCAAATAGGTATTGTTTTCTAGTATTTAAAACATCCAGGATTAACTCTACAAACTCCTTGCTTGTTGGCCTCCCCAACTCCTCCCTCCACAGGCTGCAGATCATCCAAAACTTTCCCGCACTAGGCTGCATGACCATATCACCCCCACCTCATCCGGCTCCACTGGCTTCTCATCACACAGAGGATACAGTTCCTGGTCTTCATTTTCAAAGTGCTTCGTGGCCTCACTCCTACCAACCTCCTAAACCCCTACTAACCTGCCCAACTGTCCGCTTGCCAGGCTTCATGTCCCCCACTTTTCCTGCCTCACCATTGGCAGGCGGGCCTGCAGCCACTCTGCCCCCACCCTCTGGAACTCCATCCTGCAGTTCCTCGCCTCCTTCAAAACCCAACAGAAGGCCCTCCTCTTTGACCGTGCTTTCGATCAACCATCTTTGCGCCACTGCCCTTCTCCCAAATCCCTATCCCCAAGCTCAAGTCTGAAATAATGTCTGTCCAGCACCCTGTGACGTCCTCCCAACATGAAAGGCACTCTAGAAATGTAATTTTGTTGTTGTTTGGGACATCCTCCCAAAGTGAAAGGGGCCATTCAAATGTAATTTTGTTGTTATTGTTTTCGCATGTGGATTAATATAATGCGCAATACATTGCCATAAGTGGCTGATGAAGCTGGAACCAATCATACAATATTTAAAGGGAACTGAATCCATTTTTGAAGAGACAGAAGAGTATGGAGAAGGAACAGAGAATTAGGATATGAGTATACAGTTCTATCTTAGGGAGCTTGTACTGGGATGGGATCAAAGCCAAAAGGATAAGAATAATCCTTGCACTTGATATAGCGCTTTTCACGTCTTCTCAATGTCTCAAAGCGCTTCACAAAATATACTGTAAAGTGAATTGACTGTATATTTGTGAACGAAACGTGACAGTCAGTTGCACACAGGAGTGTCCCACAAACAGTCGTGGATTGAAATGATTAATTTTAATTTTATTATTATTATTATTTTTGAGGATTATTGGGCATATGGAGTACCTGC
This sequence comes from Hydrolagus colliei, assembly GCA_035084275.1. Lineage (NCBI taxonomy): Eukaryota > Metazoa > Chordata > Chondrichthyes > Chimaeriformes > Chimaeridae > Hydrolagus > Hydrolagus colliei. The sequence goes on along the minus strand of CM068757.1, from coordinate 10,304,189 downwards.
CTGGAATTGAACCCACATCTCTTGCTTGCAAGGCGAGTGTTCTAACCACTGAGCTACAGGACTCCACATGTAGGGATGTAAGGAAATAATCAATATCTGGGGATTTGGGGGCAGATCACCAGGAGAAATTCCTTTCTCCTGTCGTATTGTGTCATGAGATCTTTGACATCATTGCCTCATTTGTACCTTTCCATCAACTTGATTTTTAAGAATTCACTCAATCCGTGACTGTTTGTGGACACTGTTAGGCGCAATTGATTGCAGCATTTCATCCTCAAAATACACAGTCAATCCACTTTACAGTATATTTTGTGAAGATGTCTCAGGGATGTGATGAAGCATTAAGTCAAATGCAAGTATTACTATTATTGTTATTTGCTGTAAAGGACTTTGAGCTGGAGAGGAACTAAGGAAATTAGGTCTACAGAAATTCACCTTCTCCATAGCACCAAGTGCAATACAACCTTAAATCCTTTCTTTGGTCCAATTGTTCCAGCATTGCACTGGTGGCGATCTGCAAACTCAGCACAGAGCAAGCACTGAACCCAGTACAGTACCTCCTGATCCGTATGGTCTGTAGTATACTACCAACCCAACAGCAGAACAAAGCCTCCAGAGACAGATATGATCTATATGCACAGCCTACAGGATCATAAGATTATAGCACAGAAGAGGCTGTGGTTTCCTAGCAACCATTAGTGTTCAAACACTACATCCTCCTGGGTGGGCTGAGCTGGGCTGAGCTGTCCCACATTAACATGGAGTGTTCCTGGTCCTACTCTGCACCCATAGTTAGTGACAGATGCCTGGGGCACACAGGAAGATTGCAATCAAAACCCAAATAAATCTCTCTCTGCGGTGAGCTCACCCTCATAGTTCAGGGCATCATCTCAAGCTTTCAAATTAATCTCAGCTTGTAAATCACCTCCGGTGTCTATTACTCTTCTCTATGTATAAACTGTTCCACCCACAAAATATACAGTCAATCCACTTTTCTGCAAAGCGCTTTTGAGATATCTTGACGACGTGATGAGGTGCCATTTCAAATGCAAGGATTAGAATGATCATTTTCAAATAGTCAAGTGAGATCTTTAACGACCACCCGAATAGGGACAGATGGGACATCAGTTTAACTTCTCAACCAAAAGGCGGCGTCTCCGTCAAACCAGAGCTCCCCCAACCCTGCACGTTTCAACAAGGTGATAAGGCGCTATATCAAACGCAAGGATTATTAAACCACCTGAATACCTTGATCAGATCCCAGCCATCCTCGGGTACCTGTTATTCTCTATACAAACTACTGTTGCCCAATACCGCAGACAACAACAACAACAACAACAACAATAAAAACAAGCTGTAATACCTCCCAGTTTCACAAATATCACGCACTCGCTTCTCTCACAATCTGTTTTAAAATACCCAGCCATGTTCGTGTCCCTCGGAAGGGTTAATAAAGGGAGACAACAGGCTCCAATCCATGTGTAGCGGAATCATTGGCAAGAAATCTCTCTTTAAACCATCTCAGAAACTGGACTTTATTACTATTGATCTTCTGAAGAGGTACACTGTGATTGCAATAGCACAAGGTGGTGTGTCTTCTTGGAGTAAAGACCCAAGACTTTTTGTTTTGTTTTTACACACACACACACACACACACAAGGGATAAGGCACTCCCCACCCCTCCCCAAAAAATGTAACACATGTTGCTTTTAAAGGGACTGTGGTCACTGTGATTTCTCTTAACAGAAATTAAGAGAAATTAAACCCCCCCCCCAGCTCCCTCCACAGAGACGATGGTCTCTTTAACACTGGGCTTTGCAACATAGTTGGCAACACTTGCCAATGTAATTTTGTGAGAATGAAATTCAAGATTGGAGGAACAGAGAAAAAATGTCTCTGTCTCTCTCTCTCTCTCACTGTCTGTCTCTCTGATTCAGACCAATATCTGTGTAACAGAGGCAGCAATCACTCCCTCACACTCACATTTTTACAGAAATACATCCAAACCTAAGCTCACACTTAGAATACACTCATTCACACACACACACACAAAAGCATTCACTCACAATTCCTTACTCAAACACACACACCTATTAAACACGCGTATTCACCCAAACTTACTCAAAATACGCAAATATACTTCATTCAATCACGTACATTCATTCACTCACTCATTCACTCACTCACATCCCCTGGGCACATACAGTACTTTGACTCGGATTAATGGTGTTTCTTTCCCCTGGATGGGAGAGACCGATGTGAGAGAGTGAAGAGCTAAGCATTAAATGGGACAGAAATCAAGAGACTTTCGCTTACCGCAATAGGTTCTTCAAACCTTCTTTGCTGGACCCTTTCCTTAAGAGAGCACTGGTCATATCCCTCAGTGCAACGCCCCAACACAAAGGAAAGAAAAAAAATCTCTCTCTCTCTCCACTCTTCCCTTGTTTTGTTTCTCCCTCACCTATCCCTCGAGTAGTAAAAAAAAATGTCCTTTAATACCAAGGCTCTGTCAGGTTAAATCTAAATGAGAGTCCCTGCTCCCCTGGTTTGTATAGTTCTCTCCCCTTGCCTTGCATGCAAGCTGCTGTGTTAATTCCTCTGGCACTGAACAGCTCTGCAGCCAGACTGACTCAGTGACTTGCACACTGACTGAACCTGCATGTGGTTCTCATTCAGATCTGCTCACACACACACACACATACATATATATATACAGGCTGCATCATTTTCCTCCTTTCACCCAAATCCACACACTCCAGGGGCCATGTGACCTTCCTGAAGGGAAAGAGAGGGAGGAAATATCTCAGGCAATGTACCTACCACATTCCACCTAATATTGGAGTCTGCAATAACACAGCCCTCAAATCACCCTCTGAACACTGACGGGGCCATCACCCATTACTATGAGCAAGTCTTGTGCCTTCGATAATAATAATTCTTGCATTAGATATGGCGCCTGATCGTGTCGTCGAGATTCCTCACAGCGGTTCACAGTTTATAGTGTGAAGTGGACTGACTGTATTTTGTGGGTGAAACGCCGCAGCCCATTGCACACAGCTCTCACGTGAATGCACTTTTGTTTGGCAAAAATAATACAAAATCATTCACCAGTTGTTTTTTTGGGTGGGGGGGGGGGGGGGGGGGGAATCAGCCAAGTGTCTGACACATCACACGGAAAACCGTTGCCAAGTTTAAAAGCGGCCCAAACCGGACTGATAGTTCTGCGCACCAATGGAAATGTCGCTGTGTCTGGTATGGAATGTACACACCCAAGGCAGGGGTGGGGGGGGGGGGGGGGGAACTTTGGGAGCTGGGCTTTGGGAGCTAACTGCTAAAATTGAACCAGGGAAACTGCACAGATTGCCGTCGAACGCAAGCATTCCAATAATAATCCTCGCATTTAATTACACACCTTATCACATTGTTGAGATATCTCAAAGCGCTTCATAAGATACGCTCTAAAGTGGATTGACAGTATATTGGGGGTGAAACGCAACAACCAATTCCACGCAGCCCTTATGTAAATGCATTTTGTTTTGTAAAGTGGATTGAGTGTGTATATTGTGTGAGAAACCCAGCAGCCAATTGTGCACAGATGTGCCCCCTCCTCCACAAGTAGTCATGGATTGAGTGACCAAATTATTCTCATTGTTTTTTTTAAAAGGAATTATTACCCCTGGAAAGCGATCCACCAATAAACAGAGGCAACAGTATTTATGAAGTTATTATTATTTTGCAATGAGCAGACGGCCCATGGAAGCAGAAGGTAAGCGAGTAAATCTTTTGCTGCTGCTGTGCTGGGATGGGGGCTGGAGCAGCTGATTCATAGAGGTTTCCCGTCTCTTTAACGTGCTTCCCCATCGTTCCCCACAGCGCGGCGAGGTGTCGGCACAGACTGCTCTCACTCACTCCCCTTCCCCTCTTCTCCTGCTGTTCAGATAGCAGCGGGCAGGAAGCCTCTATTAAGCATGCCTCCCTGGGCAAGCAATGAGTCTGTGATTCTGGCAGAGGTTATTGTGCGGGGTCAACAATCAATGAGACTTGTGGCCGATTCAGCACACATTTCAGACAGAGAATTGGGCTTATCAGCACAGAGATTGCTGAGATCAGCGCCTGCTCAAAGCCGAGAGTCAGATTTCTCCTCTCCCTGTGCCTTGCAGGCTCATATCTGTTAGGTCAGGCCATATATTTTCTGAACACAAGTCAAGTGGTTGCTGTTTGGTGAAACATGGGCTTGTGAAAGAATGGGAAACATTCAATTATTTATTGTTTTGAAGCAAGATATTAAAGCAAACTCTGTGTCAAACTGAGTGACTCCTGTTCATGTAGTTATGTCCATTGCATCCATTGCAATATGTAAAGTAATCTGAACCAAACTTAAAGAGAGTTCTGCAAATGGATAGAAATTTTCATGACTCTGGAATGGAAATGTGTACCCTCTCCCTGGAAGGACGCACCCTGCTTACTTAATTTTACGGAGTATTAGGTATGGCTTGGCAAGTGCCAAGGCTGCAGAGGGTGTATTGGGTACCGCTGGAGTTTATCCAGCTGAAACCCCGTAGCTGCTATGGCTCGTCGCATGGCTCCTCGCTAATTGTTCAGCTAGGACCACACTGGACAACAACAACAAAATTACACTTGTATAGCACTTTTCACGTCAGGAGGACGCTGGACAGTCACCATTTTAGACCAGAGTTGGGGACAGTGTGGGAGGGAAGGGGGAATTAAGAGTTGCCGAAGGGATAATCGAAAAGGAGAGTCTTGAGGCAGGATTTGAAGGAGGCCAGGATGGGGGGGCGAGGTGAAGGGACTAGGGGAATGGAGTTCCAGAGGTTGGGGGCGGAACCTTGCCCGCCATTGGTGGGGCGGATGGATCGGAGTATGTGGAGCAGGCCAGAGTTTGCTGAGCGGAAGGGGCGGGCAGGTTGGTAAGGGGATAGGAGGTCCGGATGTAGGGTATGGCGAGGTTGTGGAGGGCTTTAAATGTGAGGACATTGGCTTGCATCGGGTGTGATGTTGGTGTTTGGCGTGTCATGTTGGTATACCATTAGGAAGTACTGTACCAAGTTGTGGTGAAATGTAGGTTGATGATTCCCCAAGTGGTGAATTCCAGTTTGTGGTCTTCAACCGCGCCTTTGTTCACCTTCCTCCCCCTGCCCCTGGCTCAGTCCCGGGATCCGCTATTGTGAAGCGCTCTGAAACGCCGTTCAGCGTGGAGGGTACTATATAAATTTAAGTTGTTGTTGTTGGTGGTGGTTATTTCACCAGGAGAAAGGACGATGCTTCACAACATCATAGGGTTGGTTTGGACGAAGAAGACATTTGGTGCATATGATCTCATCCTTCAAAAATATCCACTTGAAAACATGATAACTACTATATCAAATGCAAGGATTATTATTACTATGGGACACTGGCCTCAAACTCCCATACATGGTATAATTTGGGAGATTTTGCCACGAAGGCTGCAGATGTGAGAAAGCCTACCATGCTAGACGTCTCAAAGCATTTCACAGAATTTACTGTTAAATGAATTGATTGTATATTTGTGGGTGAACCTCAACAGCCATTTGCACACAGCAGTGTCCCACAAACATTCGTGGATTAAAGTGACCAAAATATTATTGCTTTTGTTTTTCTCTTGAAGGTGTATTAATAGGCATGTGGAGTAAGGAAACTTGCCCGAGCTTTCACCTTGCCGGGAATCAAACCCAGATCTCTCGCTCGTGAGGTGTGTGCTCTAAATCTGTTAGTTGGCAAAGAGCCTGCACAAAATAACTTACCAACAAGGTGGGGAATGACATGTTTTAGGAGTGAAAAATGCTTGGAATATTTGGTCTGACAGGACAAAATAATTACTGGCCTCTCACCATCATGAAACAGTCGTACAATGAAGCGCATTAATAACATCGCTTAATAACCTATTAATTCAAAGGCTTGGTTCATTTCTGTTCATTTACCTTCTGACAAACAAACCCCACTATTTACAAAAAAAACAGAAATTCCCATAGGGTATGTGGTCCATACACATCTCCAGTTCCTGAATTTCTCATCTCACTCACCCATTACCACACCTGTTTCCCTGAGCAGTGGCCTTGAAACGTGCCCTGTGGTAGTGCCAGTCAATGGTAGGTGCACAACATTGCTCTTGAAAAAGAGGATAAACCTGCTCTGAGTCCCTTTCCTACAAATCCAGGTGAGGAGAGGTCAGGATAAACTGTGACACTTAGTGCCAAGGCTTACACGTATACAAAGGGGTTCTGGACAGCAAGCAGCGGTCAAACAAAGCAATAAAATTATATTCGTATAACGACCTTCATGTCGGGGGAACATCCCAACTCGCTGGACAATCAGTATTTCAGACCCGAGCTGGAATCGGGAAGGGTGGAGGGAAAGGGGGTGAAGGGGGTGACCGAAGGCAAGGTCTTGAGATAGAACTTGAAGGAGGCTAAGGAGGGGGCAAGGCGGTGAGATTGCGAGATGAAATTCCAAAGGCTGGGGGCAGAGTGGCTGAAGCCTCATCCACTGATACAGCTTGGTTGGGAGACCTACAGGTTGGTAGGGAGATATGAGGTCGCAGAGGTGCGGTGGGTGGGCAAGGCCATGGAGGGCTTTGAAGGTGAGGACCAGGATCTTGAATTGAATCCTCTGAGTGATGAGAAGCCAGTGGATTTGGGTGAGGATGGGTGTGATAAACTCGTGGAGCCTCTCCTATTTGTATAGGACGTGGACTGCAGATTCCTGGATGATCTGCAGCCTACGATGGGAGGAATTGGCAAGACCAACAAGCAGGACATTGGCATAGTTGAGCCTGGACATAATGAAGGCATGAATGACAGGTACAGCGGCCTGAGGGGTGAGGCAGTGGCAGAGTTGGACAATGTTGCAGAGGTGAGGGAAGGCAGGGCACACATCATGGCATGGATGTGGGGGAGAAAAGACAGTTGAGGATCTACACTCAGAGTAAAATAATCTACTGTACATAAAAGAAGCTTGGAATTTGCCTGACATTTCCCCGATCCCAGACAGGTTTATTTAAGATCCTGGTGGGTTTGCAAGCTGTTTTTTTTTGGTATAACATGCCGTCACATGGCAGAGCATATAAAGCAGAAAATGAGCGTGTCTGCCTTGGGGATGTCCCGCCAGTATGGTTTTACCTGGAATCCTAACACTCAAACACATGATCCATCACATTGTCCATTGCAGTGAATGGAAATAGTTAAGTGCAGGAAACGATTCTTGCTCTAAGATGTAACTTGATCTTAAATGAACATTCCATCATAACTGAAATCCCATGCTCTGAATTCACTACGAAAGGAACATTCCTGACTATTCTGTAGCTTTCCCCCAAGGCCTCCGTTGGTAGAGGCGCTGCCCAGCATGGAATTGATTTCATTAAATCAGTTAGGTCTTAAGGTTTGATCCTAGCTCTAGGCTGAGTTGGCTGATCTAATCCAGGTAATGACTAAGGGTGCTACAATTGATCTCAGTAGCCCCTGGACTAAGAAGGGACACGTAAAAAAAAATAACAACAGCTTAAGTTCTCGTTCCTGCTGGTTCAACCAATCTTCCAGGTAACACACTCCAGTCAGTAATTCTCGTCTGTGTAAAGAAGTACCTCCTGGTGTCTGTTCTGACATCAGATGTGGCTAAACAAACATAGGGTGAAATTGACATAGGGTGGATCTGAGTGTCAACTCAGATCCACCACCACCACCAAGTAGTGGTGGTGGTGGATCTTTTACATAGGTGACTGAGAGTTGACGCAATCACTGCACATTATACTAAATATTCCTTGTATTTGATACAGAACAAGAGGACATCTCAAAAGGGCTTCAGAGGAAAGTGTGGTGTAAAGTGTGGTGACTGTATATTTGTAGCTGTATGTAGCAGCCAACTTGCGCACAGCCACATTCCACAAACCATGCAGTGAATATCCAATTTTATTTGGGGGATTATTGGCCAGAACACCTTTCACTTTTCAAACAGTGCCATGGGATCTTTAATTCCCAGCGAAGCAGGTAGGCAGACAGGGCCTTAATTTAACGTTTCAGTTGAAGGATGGCATTTCCAACAATGCAGCACATCTCCATCATTGCACTCTAACCCAAAATGAGTTCAAAGCACTGACTTTGGGCTTGAACCCATAGCCATCTGATTGAGAAGCGAGAGTGCGACGAACTGAGCCAAGCTAACACATACTCAAAAAGTGTGCAGTACTTTGACCTCCTTTAAATACAGAGAGCAACTTATGAAGTTACAACATGTCTTTGTATGTGAAATCAATCTTAACAAAGAACTTGGCAGCTTCACTCGGGCACTTCTCAGACATTCCTCGTTTAAGAGCGTTTAATATTTATGGCTGCTTCTCATGGAAGGTTTTTTTTAAAAGCATAATTATCGATGGCATGGAGCAAAAAGAGCATCACTTCATAATGTTTAGCTTGTGATAATTATAGGTGGGGGAGGGGGGTGGGTAGGTGGCGGGGGGGGAGAATACTACAATTGGGCTCAGTATCACTGAGGTGAAAGGGAGCAAAAAATAATCAGGGTTTCATTGACTGGTCACTGTCGAGTGATCAAGTCAGGATAAAGAAGCTAAAGTGGATATCCCAATCTGTAATCTCATAATATCCTTAATAAGGTCAAAAAACCTGCACAGGGGCACAAACACTGGCTCAATGGTAGCGCTCTCGCTTCTGAGTCAGAAGGCTATGGGTTCAAATCCCACAGCAAGACATGAACTCACAAAGTCTGAGCTGACACTCCAATACAGTGCTGGGCTGATGTAACATTCTTGGAGGTGCTGTCCTTCAGATGGATGTTAAACTGAAGCTCCTTCCATCGGTCACATTAACGTTACAGATCCCCATGGCACTATTCAAAAATAATTTCTTCCAGTGGCCCAGCCAACAATCCCACAAATAAAATTAGTCACTCACTCCGTGGTTGTTTGTGGGACATTCCCATGTGCAATTGGCTGCCTCATCTCATCCACAAAATACACAATACGCTTTACGTTGTATCCTATGAAGCCTTTTGAGACATTGTGATAATGTGATAAGGTGCTGAATCAATCGCAAGGATTCTCATCATTATTATTAATTACAGTACTTTGCACAGAGGGTGCTGGTCATACGAAACGCATGACTCAGGGAGGCAGTGAGGCAGTATGTGTCGGCAAATTCAATAGGGAATCAGGTGGCTGTCTGATCAAGCAAAATAATAACACCAGTCCATTCACATCTCCTTTCAAATTACGTTTCAGATCAGGAGGACATCTGCTGTCATCCAATAACGCGGCGCCAACCAGGCACAGTATTGGAGTGCCATTGTAGGCTGTAAGATCAAAGTCTGCCTTCTGATTCAAAGATGAGAGTGCTACCAATTGAGCCGGGCTGACAATTATGCAACTGATTAAGAGAGACACAGAGTAGTGTCGGATTAGTTAGCGCTGCTGTATTTGGGGTATGTGCCAGATGGACCACAGTGGTCTTTTCCAGTCCGATAGATATTCCAATTATCCCTATAGAAAAATCTGTGTACATGGATATTGGGTGTGGACAGGATCAGGTTTAACTGTCGTTGCTCTTCATTCCTCCCCCACCATTCTCTCGCCTCTCTTCTCCCCTGCACTCCACAATAGGCTGCCAGCGATCATTGTCAGGGCTTGCACTTAAGACATACTACTGGAGGGACAGGACCTGTGTAACCTTACCTCTGCAGAGTCGGGAGAGGACAGGGGAAGGGGGGGGGATGGGGTGGGAGGAAAACATGACAATAAATAATAGCAGATGCCTTTCTGGCAGCAATTCAATCTGTGGGTTCTGCCGATATTCATAAACTACCCAACACGTGGTGTTATTGTGTGTGATCCATCATCTGGAACTCTCGATCGAATTTCTGTTTGCAAGAGTCAGCCATCTGTTAACTTCAGACACACAAGGAAAGAACAACAAGGACACACACACGCATCAATCACATGGAAGGGGCACGTTTAACATGTGAGATGCGTCTCACTTGTCAGGATTTTGAGCTGGGTCTAGGCTGACACGAACCTCCAATGTAGCCTCAGGGAACATTAGCATTGTCACAGGTGCCATCCTTCAGATGAGATGTTAAACTGCGGTTTTCTTTGTGCCTGACCAGGGAAGACATTGAAGATCCAACGCAACCTCTTCAAAAAGTAAAGGAAATCTCTCCCAATGTCTTGGCCAAGAATCCTCCCAAATAAACTGATCATTCACTTCATGGCTGTTTGTGGGACATTGCTGTACACAAATTGGCTGCTGCATTTGCCTACCAGTGGAAATCCACTCCATTTTATTTTAATCAATATAATGCACTTTCAGATCGTTCAATGTTAAAAGTGAGATATCAAATGTAATGACCATAATTATTATTATAATCAGCCAAATAATCAGCCAATTTTTGAGGTTTGCAATTCCACCTAGCAAGATTCTAGCTTAACATTGGAAGTTGCGGAAAGTCATGGAAGACTGCTGAGCGTAAATGGCTGCCACGTTTCACTCACAAGGCACACATTATTTCACTTTACAGTATATTCTATATAGCACTTTGGGACATCACAACTACATGTTAAGGTGCGATGTCAAATGTAACTACTGTAGTATATTATTACAGGGTTACAGTTAACTTCTGAACCGGTACTAAATAATAATACTACTTGCATTTGACATAGCGCCTTATGACATCATTTTGAGTGTGAAGCGCTTTGAGACATCTTGAAGATGTGATAAGGCTCTATAACAAATGGAAGGATTATTATTATTATCGTCATCATATGCCTTAATATCTTCACTTCCACTCCAAGTCACTACCCACCTCTTGAATGCCACAACTAATTTCTCTTCTTTGGCTTTCTTTGTTCGGCATAAGCAGAAATACTTTCCTCTCAGAGAGAAGAGACTTTTCCTCATCTCACTGGTGCCTTTGCTGTTTGAGCTCCTCTGCTGGAGCTCACTGTATATCTTGGACAGTTACCAGGAAATATTTCTTTGCTCAGAGGGTAGATCAACAGCTGGAACAGGTTACCAGGAAGGGTGATTGAGCTGAGGACGCTGGAATCATAAAAGAAACAGCTCGATGCTGTAATGTGAAGACAGGAGGTTGGGTATTCTACCAGGATGAGATTAACTGGGCCAAAGGGCCTTCTTCATCCAAACTGTTCCTATGATCTTGTAAACTCAATTTCCTGTTCTTTCCTTGTACCCCTTTCTATTGTTTACCTTTAAATGGTAATCCAATTGCCTTTTGAATGTTCTTATTGGTCTTAGCTTTGACAATGATCTAGCAGATTTGGGCTTGAAAATAAACCCATACCCTCTCCTTTAACTCGTACTGATCTGAAAACTCCTTACTGTACATTCAGCCAGTTGGAATGAGCTCTCGCCATCGACCTCTCAGAATGTTGGGACCTCTGTTGGATCACCTCTTAACCTTCTTTGTTCTAGGAATAATAATTAATAATAATAATAATAATCCTTGCATTTGATAGAGCGCCTTATCACATCAGTCACACAGAATATACTGTAAAATATATCTCCTCATGCACCGGGCCAACGAATCAATTGGTCATTCACTTCATTGGTTGTTTGGGTTCAAATTGACTGCTACATTCACCTAAAAAGACAAAAGCCACTGCACTGAACAACACTGATTGCCTTAGAAGCATTTTGCAGCATTCTGATGTTAATGACTCTGTATCAACTGTCACAATTATTATTAATAATAGCAGTAATATTATTAATGACACAAGAAGAGATTTTCCAATGTCGTTTTTTAGTATTGTTATCCTTCATCTGAGTAAATATGGGAGGAATTCCATGCAATATTTTTCTTTCTGGGGGTCGTGCGAAAGTGGAAGAGGGGGGAACGTGGGGAGGATGGGGTTAATAGGAGTATGGGGGGAGGGTGACACAGGAATACTCCCCGAAAAGGCCTTCCCGAGACAAAATAAGAAGGGACACTGTTCAGTTGCTTTTATATCAGTTCCAGATGTTGGCTGATGTTATCCATTAGCTTCCAGTGAGTTGTTGCTATTTCTAAAAGAGCCCAGAAACCATTAGGTCCTTGGCTCGAGAGGACGATAAAAGGTATAAAAAGCTTCTGGCCACAGTTGTGCCAGGCACATTCTTTAAGTTGTGATTTTTTTTTACGGGAATGATTTCACAGTTTGCCCTGTACTTTTCCGAGTTACACGCTTGTAAACTTTTACAGGAATGACTCCCCGCTCAATTCCCACTTTGCAACTTTGAGCTTCGCACGGAAGCATCCCCCTTACTCTGCCCAACGCTGTCAGCTGAGATTATTAATGGTAATAATTAATACTCTCATTCGACATAGTGTCGTTCACTTTGGGAGGACGCATCAAAGTCCTTCACATGATTTGAGTCCTGTAGCTGATTGGTTAGAGCACTCGTCTCGGCAAGCGAGAGGACCAGACGCAAGTTCGAATCACTTCATTTCCGATTCAATTCATTGCCCAGGAATCAAACCTGGGTCCTCCTGCTTGCAAGGCAGGTGCTCTAACCAATACGCTACAGGGCACCCTCCCCTACACTTTATAATAAATCCTATGACATGCTTTGGGACATCATAACGCAAGGATTATTGTCAATTACTGTTGTCCCGTTCTGCAAATGGTTCAGAAGAAGCATAAGAATAATAAATGTTTGGACCAAAATTGTGTTTTCTTTGTACTAGAGACAAATTTAACCCAGGCTAGACACCTAATGGCAATTTCATATCAAAACACAATCTGGTTCATGTACCTATAAATTTCACCCCTCCCACACCTATACACACACAGAAGTTCAGGTGAGTTGTTTTGAATTAAAAAAACACTTTGCTCTCTCATGTAATCTGAAAATAAACATAAGACAACATGACTGCCCAGAATTAGCTGTATATGTTTAGCTGTTCTGAAGATGTGACAAGACTTGCTGAAATTTTAAAAGGGCAAAAACACAGAGATTAAGAACGAAAGGAATGTATTTTTGCCTTACCTAGCAGCCCACCACCCACTGCACCCGTCCCAGATCAAAGTAGGGGAGGAGAAGGGGGGAGGAGGATCGTGAACTTCTGACAGTAAATTCTGACCTTGTTCCAAAACAAAAATCCTGGTCAGGAATGTGATTTCATTCCAGTGAACCATGTACTGCACAGAACACTAATTAACTGAAGTGCAGTCTATCTATCCTCCTCTCTCACACAGCTCCCAGGTCAACAGGAGTTCAACAGCCTTGCCAACCACACTCTGTTGAAGAATATTTTGCAGTGTCAATCAGATGGCATTCTCACTGGCCTATAGGTTAGATGGTTGTTGGCTCTGAACTCAACGAGATCTTGTCTGCCTGTTCCTCAGATGGCAGATTAGGAGCCCTAGTCAAAGGCAGAAAGGAGTTTCTTCTAATGTCCTCCACCCTAAACATAGTCTACTATACAATGACAATGGTTGTAGGAATTCGCTCAGCTCCAGTTAACACTGCAAGCTGAAGCACTAACGAATGGATAGGCTAGTCCTAGCTGATGAGAAGTTTGCCAGTCAGTGCTTTCAATGTTAAGAGATGGAGATTTAGCTGATTAAACTCCAGCAGAGCACCTCAATGCACACTCTAGGGTCCCCAAGTCTTGGCTCTTGCCAACGAGTGCCTAATGAACTCCAGCATTAGGTATGCAGGGTGCATCTGTGTTCCATTCTAGACTCAAGAAAATTTCCATGTATAGGCGACACATGGGAAACTCTGATTTGAATACTCTTAACTATGACCATAAGAATTAGGAGCAGGAGTAGGCTATTCAGCCCTTCGAGCCTTCCCCGCTGATCTTCTGATCTAACTCTAATTATCTGCTCCATCCCCATATCCCCTAATCCCTCTATTTTTTTAAAAATCTATCAGTCTCAGCCTTGAAAATGTGCAGAGACTGAGCATCCACAGCCTTCTGGGGTAGTGAATTCCATAAATTCACTACCCTCTAAATGAAGAAATGTTTCCTCAACTCCATTCTAAAAGGCTGATCCTTAATTTTAAGACTGTGACCCCTGGTTATAGATTCTCCTACCATGGGAAACAGTCCCTCAGTGTCTACTTTATCCATCCCTTTAAGAATCTTATATGTTTCAATAAGATCCCCACTAATTCTTCTGTACTCTAGAGAATACAGCCCTAATTTATTCAACCTATCCTCATAGGTCAGTCCCCTCATCCCAGGAACTAACCTAGTGAATCTACGCTGCACTCCCTCTAAGCCAAGTATGTCCTTTTTTAAATAAGGAGACCAAAACTACACGCAATACTCTAGGTGCGGTATCACCAAAGCTCTATACAGTTGCAGCAAGACTTCCCTACTCTTGTAATCTAAACCTTTTGAAATGAAGCCAGCATGCTGTTCGACCTCTTAGTTGCTTGCTGCACCTGCAAACTTAACTTCTTGAGACTGGTGTACAAGGACACCCAAATCCCTTTGAATACTAACACTATCTAACCTCTCCCCCTCTAGAAAATAATCATTTTTTTAAATTTTTGTTACCTAGGTGAATAATTTCACACTTCCCCACATTAAATTCCATCTGCCACCTACTTGCCCACTCCCCTAGCCTATCTATATCTTGTTGCAATCTTTTTGCATCATCCTCAGAGTTCACTCTCCTACTTAGCTTAGTGTCATCCGTGAATTTAGACATGTTACATTCAATGTCCTCATCTAGATCATTGATGTAAATTGTAAATAGCTGAGGCCCAAGCACTGATACTTGTGGCACTCCACTAGTTACAACCTGCCAATTCGAGAATGACCCGTTTATCTCTACTCTCTGTGACTTTCTCCCGACATAAAAGGCTTTGTATAAATGTGCATGATAGTGTTGTCAAAATGGGTTTATCTGCTGTGATCTAACAATTTCAAATCAGGAGGACATCGAGGTGCTTAACAATCCTGGCTGAGCACCTAAACTGGTGGCAAGGAAGAGATCGATGACCAAAAGCATGGTCAAAGAGGCAGGTCTTCAGATGGACTTTGAACTAAGTGAGGGAGAGAGCGAATCAGAGAGACTCAGAGATGGAGTACTGGAAAGTGGAGGAAAGGCTAATAAAATGGTTCAACAGGCTCGACAGACTGCTTACGTTTCTCAAATGGAGCTAGATTCAAATTATAGTGGTACGCTTTCAGCCTAGCTCTGGCACCAAGGGTTGTATTACAGATAAAACCAAACCACTAAATACAGGCTTGGGGTATGTCTGTGCCACAAGCCACAAACTTTGTTACCACTCTGCTGAATGGACCCTCACACTCGCCCAGATGGGAAATGAGAACTGAAGAGCAAACCAGGCCAGCAAACCCATAATACTCAGTTTATAAAGTCTGTGGAGTCCTGAAGCTTATTGGTTAGAGCACTCACCTGTGAGAGGATCTGGGTTTGATTCCCGGGAAGGCAAAATGTTGGGTAAGTTTCCTTACTCCACATGTGTCTATCTAGCAGTAAGTAGGAATCTGTTTGTTAGTCAATTGGCTGATCGTTTTTCCAGGGGTAATAATCCCTTTGGATAATCACCAAACCTTGATCACCGCAGTGACAGCACAGTGCATGCCTGGGATGCTTTTGTGGCTCAGTCATCTGTCAGCCTCTTTGATAACGCCATAGATTTACGAGGAAAGGGGAAAATGTTTAGTGGGAATATACAAAATCATCTTTGAAGTGCCAGCACCGGCACATATACCTGTGGCCCATCACCCATCACCTTCAAGACTGATAACATCACCCGAGTGGGCCACAGCGTCAGAAACCAGTGCTCAAGGATACACACTGACCTGGGGGAGAATTGATAGGTTCACATTAAGTCCTCTGTAAGATGCATGCACAGATCCAGGGGGTATCATTAGTCTGGTTTCTGAGCCAGGTAGATCTGCAGTAGTAGAAGGCATTGCTGATGACAGCACAGTCAACTCATTTGCAGGACCTGGAGGGGCGGACTTGTCACTGGGGGCAGGGAATCTTCCCACACAACTCCTGTTAACCCTGTAAGTCAAAGCCCTACCTGATAAGGTGGTCCTTCCTGGACAAGCAGTGGGAAAGTTTGCCAAACAATGCTATGAGGTTTCAGCTGCAGCAGCATCTCAACGCATACTCTGGGGTCTCCGAGCCATATCTCTTGCCAACCCGCAGCTAATACATTCCAGAATCACATAAGCAAGATGCGTTCCTCCAGAGAGACAGTGCACATGCCATTCCAAACATCTATCTCTGTTGGAATCCATGTGCAGGTGGGATGCATAGAATTCTCAGATTGGTTTGGATACCCTTGATATTATGGTGATGGGTTTCTGCATGTGTTAGACACCCGGCTGACCCCAAAAAAATGTGTTTCCATAAGAAGTCGGAGACAGGAGAAATAAGCACAGGAACTGAGTGAATGTGGCAAAGGCAAATAAACCATCTGAATGATGGATCTAATTGCGAGACACAATTAAACGGATGATTTGAAAGAAAACATGGCCAAATTCTTCTGTAAGCTTTGGCAGTGAGCTGTATCTGTTCCAGGCTGAGAAGAGGTCAGTGTATTAGAAGTAGCACATTGTCCCAGCATTAAGCACAAGCTTCAGATATACAGATTGGGCTCTGAGACACAGCATGGTTTGTTCGTTTGTTCCTGGATTTATGACATCCTTAGGCACTTGACACATAAGACTCTGGAGGCTGAGAGGTCACAGTTGGAGATAACACCACAGTTGGACATTCTGGATAGCATAAAGAATGCCTCCATAGTCTAGGCTACTTAACTCCCAACCAGCCGAAAGCCTTGTCCACATCTTTGTGACCTCCCGCCTTGACTATTGCAATAATAATAATCCTTGCATTTGATATAGTGCTTTTCACATCTTATCAACGTTTCAAAGCGTTACACAGAATATACTGCAAAGTGGATTGACTGTATATTTGTGGGCAGCCAATTGCACACAGCAGTGTCCCACAAACAGTCGTGGATTGAAATGATCAATTTTATTATTTTTTGGGGAGTGATTATTATTAGGCACATGTGTATGTGGAGTAAGGAAACTTAAAGTGTGTGCATATATTTGCGAGTGTGTCAAGTTAATCGACTCAACCTCTTGCCCTGTCCCGCCCAGGAACCAAACCTGGGCCCTCTCGCTTGCGAGGTAAAGGCTCTAACCACTGAGTTACAAGGGACTCTGCCAATAATAATAATAATAATAATAATTCATTGTATAATAATACTCCCTGACTACAGGTAACAATGCCCTCTCAAAGCAATTCCAGGATTTACTGATGTGTCAGCCTAGATGTTGAGTTCAAAATTCCATTATCCCAGAGTGGTCCCATTGTGGCCCTTGAACTCACAACCTTCTGATTCAGAGGTGAGAGAACTGGAATGTACGCTGTCTACATCTGAGACTACAGGTGCTCAGCTCCACACTGTGCTGATGGGGCCCTGGTTCAGCCGCGTGTCTGATATATGTATTTCATCTACATGTAAAATGTCCCTGGTCTGGAATGTGCGCTCTCAACCCTGGAGGGACCTATCCCACATACTTAAATCTGGAGAATGTTCAGTGCCATGTTGGCAGGAGCCAAGGCTTGGAGACCCCAGTGGGTGCGTTTGGGCAACTGCTGGAATAATGGAATTTTGAATTCAACATCTAGGCTGACACATCAGTAACTCCAGCAGAATCTAAAACCGCATGGCTTGCCATCGATATCGCTGCATAGCAAACTTCCTGTTGCCTTAGAATAGCACCATTCTACCAATAGGGCTTTCGTTTGCAGGCTTAACAGAAGCAAAGTGGGAAGAATCCCAGCCCTAGTGACTGCATGTACAGATTGCAGGTAACAAAAGATAGGAGGCGATGTTTCTGCTGTAAAAGTTCATTAATCACACACCCGACTGGTCCCTCATTACACCTACACTAAGCATATGAGTGTTCATCCACACAAATAGCTCTATCTGGATAAGTGGGAATGGTCTTCAATAAGATAGAGGCCCTGTCTTTATCTGCAGGGGCAACAGGGTCCAAAAATATGACCATTTCAAACAGCATTCCTTAATGAGGGAATTAGTCAGGCTGACTTGTGGGAACGCTGCGGAATGAGGGATCCGCTGCAATGGAGGATTGAGAGGAATGGGAGGATGGGGAGCGAGAAAGAGCAGAAATATGGGTGTGAATTGAGTATGTGCGGGTAGTGGGGTGATATGGGAAATGGGAGGATCAATACAAACAGTAGGAATATAACAATATGCATCTCGTTTCTTCCCTTTCCTCTTTCAAGGCCGGTTTGAAGACTTTCCTCTTCGACCGTGCCTTTTGTTCCACCCCGAATTTTTCGACCTCCCCTTCGTGTTTCACCCCTTCCCAAACACTCCCCTCCCAACTCGGGTCACACGCCTCCTGTGCAGCGCCTTGGGACGTCCTCCCGACGTGAAAGGCGCTTTATAAGTGTAATTTATTGTTGTTGTTGTTGAATATAAGCATCGCTTGGTGAGGGGAACAGTGTGGAGGGCCCGAGGCAGTAACATGCAATAGGAATTTTGTGAGGAGGGATGAAAGAGGATGAGGAGCAAGATTCCCAAAGGTTGTAGATGTCAAGACTTGAGGTCACCACCCATTCACAATAGAGTACAGTAATGTAAGAAAGATGGTATCAAGTACATATACCGTTCCCCAAGATTGAGAGGGACATAGGTTTGGTTCAAGCCTTGTATTGTGATTCCATTGATACACTCTGCCCCCCTCTCTGGAACTCCAACTCGGAGTCCCCCCGACTTGCTCCCGCTCTCGTTCAAGGACCGAGTTTCTCCTGCTGTCCTGGCCAACTCTGTGAATCGGGCTTTCGGTCATCTTTTCCCCTGCCCACGTCCCTCAGCTACAACCACCAGCTTGGGTGCCCACCCAGCTTTGTGAAACACTTTGAGACATCCTCCTGACGTGAATTTTTTTTTTCGTCAATGCAAATTGTATTGCTTTCTCGTCTTCCCTCCTTTCAGTCTCCCCCTTGACACGACCCACCATGTAGCTGAGTGACTCTCACAAAGCCAGGATCACGAAAGGACACCGCATTTGAATTGTTAATACTGGATTGACTTTTCAATAGTTAACATGAGGATAAGGCCTTATCCTGCAGGCTAGACTGAGCCACGTTTCTTCGTGTGCATCACACAGAGACTGGGACAAGACAGAAATGTAGAACATCCTTTATCCCTACCATAAAAATGTGTGGCAACCCTATCATTATAATTGTTTTAACAGACCTCACTTCTGGACTTTCACATAAAACATCTCCAGCAGGAATTAGGCTTAAGGCAGGACGGTCATCACTGTGAATTGAGAGAAGCAGAGAGACAAGGAGACTGACTTTTAGCCTTGCACATTGTAGACTGCACGTGCCAGACAGGCACCATTCAAACACGTAAAATCAGAGATGTGATTTTGCAAAAAAAAAAAAAACTTAAAAAAAAAAGTAACAATAATAATAGTCACTCAATCCTTGACTGCTGTTGTGACATTGTTGTGCTCAATCGGCTGCTACGTTTCACCCACTCCATAGACAAAGGGAAATTTCCATCCATAAGTGGAACTCTCAACGGTTTGATTTGGAGACTCTAATGCTTGGTGATGGGATTCTCTGTATGTCAAGCAGCCCGGCTGAACAAACAATCAATGTAAATTGATTTTATATACAATGGGCCCCAGAAACACGCAGACTTGTTATACATTAACTAAATAGCTGTGTTGTTTTAATCTGCAGGGCAGGCTATTTTAGTAAAGTGATGGGACAATTTAAGGCCTAACATTCCACCGAGTGAAACTGGTTTGTCCTTAAAATTAAGGCTTCAAAGAATCGAGGAAAACTCCTAAATTCAGTGTTAATTTAGAAGTCAGTTTAATAAAATGTTATCCTGCAAATGAATAACTTGCATTTATATAGGGCACCTCACATAGCATAGCATCTCCGAGCGCTTCACAATGATGGGGTGGGATATCGAAGTGGGGGGAGGTGAGAGTGTGGTACCAAGGTAGATGGGGATGAAGACACATAGAGAGGGGAGACGGGACAAGTAGAGAGAGAGAGGGAGTGAGTTCCAGAGTATAGAGGCATAAAATCTAAAGCTTAATCACTGACAAACCAAGGAAACAGGACAATTGGAGACAGGTTTAGAGTTGCAAAGGGCAATTTCAGTACAGATACCAGGAAGTATTTCTTTATCCAGAGAGGAATTAATTATTAGAACAGGGTGACCAGGGTGGGTGGTGGAGGCCAGGACACTGGGATTCTTTTTACGTTGTTTTGGGAGGACTGTTGGGTGGTCTTTTGAACGGGATCAAATGGTTCTTCAATTAAACCTTCTGTGATCTTACGAATGGATTGAGACCCGAACCTCAGAAAAGTCTTCCATGAGATGATGTGATCTGTGTGGTGAGTTCACACCCACACACAAATGGTCATAAAGACCAGGAAAACATTTATCCCATCAGCTTGGGTAGGACTTCAGCCCAAGCCTCGGAGGTAAAAGGTTTCAAAACCAGTGTAACTCTCTCCCAGTCACCTAACAAGTTGCTATTTTAAAGCAATGTGTATATTATTGTTAAACATCCCATAGCTCTATTGAAAAAAGAAGGAAGTTTCTTCCCATTCTTCGCAGTTGTCTGTCTAACAATCACCCAAGTAAAATTGGTCATTCACTTTTCTTCTTTTTGTGGGATGCTAATGTGCACAAACTGGCTGCTGCATTCCCCAACAAAATACAAAATTCCCCAACAAAATAAAATTCTGTGCAGCATTTTAAAACATCCTCTTGATGTAAATGGCTCTGCATCAAATGAAATGATTGTTAAATGTTATTACAAATGAGTGTCAGCTGTGTTTTGCTGGTTGCCTCCTTTAGTAGATTTGTGGTATTCGTTCTTTTAAAATCACTGGGGCAGCTGAATACTGCATGCTGTTTGTTTTAAAATCCTCCTTAACCACAGGAAAGATGGATTATTTGCTGGCCTGTAGTGGAGAGAATTCTATTCCTGTGATTACAGCATCAACCAGTCTTTGTGTGTGTGTGTGTGTGTGTGTACATGTGTCTATCTACATTTCAGCACCTTGGGACGTCCTCCCGATATGAAAGGCGCTATTATACAAATGTAATTTTGGTGTTGTTGCTGTATGTCTGCATAATTGTGTGGGTGTGTCTGTGTATGGAAATGAATGTGTGTGTATGTATATATATATGTATACGTGTGTGTGTGTGAGTGTATATTTGTACGTGTGTGGTGTGAGTATGTGTGGTACATGCATGGAGTCCTGTAGCTCACTGGTTAGAACACTTGCCATACAAATAAAAGACCTGGGTTCAAATCCTGGCCAGGTTGAAACCTTGGGCAAGTTTCCATATTCCACTCACCTAATAATAATCCCTCCAAAATAAACAATAATAAATTGGTCATTTCAATCTTCGACTGTTTGTGGGACACTGCTGCGTGCAACTTGCTGCTGTGTTTCACCCAAAAATATATAGTCAATTCACTTTACAGTCTATTCTGTGAAGTGCTTTCAGATGTCTAGAACATGTGAAAAGCGCTATACTAAATGCATGGATTATTATTAGTATGCATGTGTGCTTGTGTGTGTGTGTGTGTGTGTGAGCGGTGCGTGTAAGCATGTGGGTTGCACTATAATCTACCTTAAAGCTCTTTGTGCAGCTGGTGAAGCTTTATGCTCGTTGACACCTCAAGGTTTTGAGCGAAGGTGGGTGAGGAATTGGCAATCTTGGCATTGGGCAGACACTCTCTAGGTAATCAGTTTGTGTTCCAATACAGCAATACAACATGTGCCCAAGTAGGGGCCCCAAACAGTGAAGAGGCGAATGAGCTTTTTAAAAATCTATACAGGTATACAGTATATATATATATCTATATACATACTTATTTATAAATATATTTGTTATGTCAGAAATCCAAAACAAAATTCAAAAAATCCACACACAGGTTGTGAACATTTGATCCTTAAAACAATCAGGATTTGTCCCTGTGTGCATCGCGCACACACTGAGAAGGTCACCGGCTTTTGGAGGATGCCCCGATGTACACTGTTTATTGTACATACATTTTGCAGACGCTCTCTGGTTACATGAGCGGCTTTAACTTTAATGCTGTAATACATTACCAGTGTCCTTAACACATCTCATTACCACTGCAGCCCTTCCTCTCTCCCCCGACCACCCCATAATACATGCATTCAGACAACAAAACATTATTTTGTCTATAATGCTTGTTACTATGGGGACTAAACCGTGAGAATAAAAGGTACTTTTTTTTAAGCGAACGACCAAGAAAGTGGTGCAGAATGAGTTGTTTCTCATCGACTAAAGCTATACCCGCAGTCAACTGCTTTAACTGCAACAAAATCCCAGCCTGGCTTAGAGTTCCTGCTCATCTCTCAGCGGATAAATGAAGCGTGTCAACCCCTGTCTCAGCCCAGCGCTGGCTAATGTGGCTGTGTTGGCCAGTGAGGGAAGTCTTAAAGAGCATTTAACTCCTCCCAGGCAGTCAAACAGTTTTGCCCTGCATTTCTGTAACTTTTAGAAAACTCTTAGCCTAGAAATTGCAGTATTTATACCACTCCCACAAATAAAATTGGTCATACATGACACTGCTGTTTGTGCACAATTTGGCTGACAGATTCGCCCATAAAATACGCAGTCACTGTATATAATATGTAATAATCCTTGCATTTGATATAGCACTTATTAGGCCTTTGAGACATCTCAATGGGCTTCATAAAATATAGTGTAAAGATTAATTGACTGTATATTTTGTGGGCAAAACACAGCAGCCAATTGGGCACAGCAGTGTCCCTCAAACAATCTTGGATCGGGTGACCAAATTATTATTTTTTCTGTGAAGGGATTATTCCCCAGGAAAGGGATCCTCCCTGCCAAGGTAAACAGAGGCGAGTGGAGTAAGGAAACATGCCTAATGTTTCACCCCATCACTTGGGGGGCAAGGGCTCTAACCAATACATTACAGGATTCCACTTTACAGTATATCCTGTGACGCCCTCCTGATGTGATAAGGCGCCGTGTCGATTGTAAGGATTCTTATTGTTATCATCTAGTAACACTTCCTGTCTCAGACACAAACAAAACAAATAGTGGGGTGAGATGCTGGAGGAAATGAAGCCAAGTGAGGAGGAAATAAGAGAAATACTGTACCCTTTGGGAGAAGGAAGGGATTTGCTAAAAACAAAATTAAGGTAGACAGTGTTATCGCTGGAGAGGCTTGAACGGCGGACAAAGTGCCGGAGATGACCTTTCTCAGTCTGTTGTCACATTTAAGGGATATGTTGTGGATATATTTTGCCCAATTTACCCCCATGGAGTCCCTAAAGGGGATTGAAAAAAACATCGATAGCAACGAAACAAAAACAGAAATCGCTGGGAACACTCAGCAGGTCAGGCAGCATCTATGGAGAAAGGAAAGCGAGTCAACGTTTCGGGTCCACAAACCTTCGTCACATTGCGTGGACCAGAAACATTGAGTCATTTTCCTTTTTCCCTAAATGCTGTCAAACCTGCTGAGTGTTCCCAGCGATTTCTGTTTTGGTTTCAGACATCCAGCATCTGCAGCATCTTGCATTTGACACAACTCCTACAATGTCAACACGCGTCAATGCACTTCATGGCAAATTGCTGACAAGTGTAGTGACTGTATTTGTAGGCAGGAGTCCAGTTTGAAAAGGAATCCACCAATTGACTGACAACCGGGTTCCTACTTACTGCTAGCTAAACAGGCGTATCGAGTAAGGAAACCGGAATTGAACCCAGGTCCCCTCCCTTGCGACAAGCGTGCTCTAATCGCTAAGGTACAGGACTCCACAGTACTGGGCCCAGGACTCTTGAGATCATTCCTCAGCCTTAGGACTTGGAAGAATGTCTAGTTACCGAAATGCCTTCAGGCTGTGTGAAGAGAGGCCTTCAGGCTGTGTGAGGAGAGGCCACTGGAGGTGACCTTCCCCTTTAGCTGTGCTTGTGTTTCTCACAAAGCTATATCCTGCCCTCACGTAGGTCTGGAAAAAGGAAGCACATCCCTTAACTCTTCATGTCCCACTACCTTTTTCTTGGAGGTTCTCTGACTTTTATACGATTACGTTCATATAATACAATACAAAATGATATGCATTATGGATAGCGCCTTTCACATCGGGAATGAGTCAGAGAGACTCCGGAATGGAGTGATGGAGAGCAGGGGTAAAATGGGTGAAAGGCCGCGCAGGGTAGGAACAGGCAAGTGAAGGGAGTGGCCAGGTCAGTTGGCAGTTGAGTTGAAGGAAGTCACAGGGTGTAGGGTGCGAGAGGGTGGGGCGAGACAGTGGAGGGATTTGAATGTTTTGTTTCGCTTTCGTCACTTCACACTGATTTCTTATCATTTTGATTCTGTGCGCAGAATTAGACCCCTTCAGTCTTGGCTATGTGTCAGCCAATACTGAAGATCTGACTTTAATGTAAAACCAATTTTCCCTGGTGGGCGAAACCTTTGGCAAGTTTCCTTACTCCACACGCCTCTGTTTACCTAGTAGGAACCTGGTTGTTCACGGAATCATAGAACTTTTACGGCACAACAGGAGGCCATTCAGCCCATCGAGTCGGTGCCGGCTTTTTTATAAAGAGCTATGGAAAGTCAATCCCACTCCCCATAACCCCGCAAACCCGTCCTCCCCAAGTTCATACAATAATTAGTTGATTGAAGGATAGCTTTCCGGGAGTAATAATCCCTCCAAAAAATAACGTGGTTACTATGCCTGTTTGTGGGCAATTGGCTCCCGCGTTCCACCCACAAAGTACGCAGTCAATTTTTTATTTATTTTACAGTATATTCTGTGAATCGCTTTGAGACGAAAAAAGCCCTATATCAAATGCAAGGATTATTATTATTATCACTAAGAGAAGAGTTCCAATGGCTGGTTATTGAGCAAGTCAATGGGCTGGAGTTTATTACTGGTGACGTACAAATGTAATTTTGTTGTTGTTGTCTTGGATGCCTGTGTCTGAGGAGCACTGACACTGGCATGTTGGTGCACAGCGCCCTCCGGTGGCTGCAGTGTGTAAATGGAAGCTGTGCCTTTGGAGGTTGATCCAGCAAATCTCACAAGAGTTGGATTCACCCAAAAGGTTTCTTGTCTCTTGGATGACAGTCACTCTAGACTCCATTACGATGCTGCCTTTGTGTGGCAGTGCGTTGTTATAATAATAATATCAATAAATCTTGCATTTGGCTTTGTTCCTTAGCACGTCTTCGAGACGTCTCAACAGTAATGTATCTTACAGCAGTTGGTGGAAACACCAATGCAGTGTTGGGGGTGAGCTGCAATGTCCAAGACGCCATCATCTGGGTTGGATCTTTAAACCAAAGTCCCATCTGCTTGTTCTGGTAGATGTTGAAAATCCCACGGTTTTATCAGTAAAGAGAAGGGAGTTTCTCCTGGTATCTTAGCCAATAAACCCCCAGATAAACTTGGTGAGTAGGATTGTTAGACAGAACACCAGGAGAAATTCTCTTCTGTTGCTCACCACATGAGTGATGTGAACAAACCACTCAGCATGGGGCTGTGTACATTGAACCATTGCTCACTGTGATCTAGAAGGCAAGGCTGGGAGTGATACTCAAAGGGTTTAGAAATGAAAGGCTTGTCCTGCATAATCAGGCAATCCTGCAGATCAAAGCCATTCCCTTTCTCCCACCACTTCAAAGAGGGAGAATGAGAGAGTGAGTGAGAAAAAGAGATAACCAGCCCACAAAGAAGCCAATCCAAAGCTAATATTTTCTGAGAAAATATTTTTCTGTTAACTCTTTAATGGTAAACTTTTATGATAATAATCCTCAGCTTCAAACTCAATTGAATTTATTTAGTATTTTGTGGTTAAAACGCAGCAGTCAGTTTCCGCACAGCAATGTCCCACAAACCATCATGAAGTGAATGGCCAATTTGATTTGGGGGATTTGTTGGGCAGGACCCGGGGAGAAACTCTGAAACTGTGCTCTGCATTGAACTGATATTGTACTTGACCCTAAAGTGCTTTATTAATAGGGTGATTGATGAATAAAATGTTCTATTCCCAGGAATTCTGTGATCACTACAGTCTGCGGTTGAAGCTGATTCTAGTCACTGATAACAACCAACTTTGATCTAAACTGTGCTAATCCTGAGAGAACCTACGTGTCTGTCTGTGTACAGACCGCTTCCCCCACCGTTTGTAACCTCTATCCTGGAACTCCTCCAGCCTTGCGCCCTTCCTTGCCTCATTCAAGGCCCATGTTCAGACCTTCCTCTTTGAGAGTGCCTTTGGTCATCTTCCCAACCCACCCCCTGCCCTTCCACCCACGTGATACCAAAACCCAGTCAGGTGCAGACCCTTCACTGTCCAGTCCTGGACGCTAACACGAGACTCAATGTGATCGAGTGCTCAGAGTGCTAGATAGAGGAGCCAGGGTGAACTGATCATTGGATTTCAATCCATATGGGGAAGATAATTTGCCAGGGAGGTAGATTGTATGACACTCAAGAAGAATTGGATACATTTTTTTTTTAAAAAGGTGAGATGAGTGAGCGGTGGGGGAGGAATTTGATCACAAGATTGGACCAGTACTGTTTGACCCTCTCCCCAACCTCTGGATCTCCCTCTCAATCTCGTTGTCCCTGTTTATCTTTAAATCCCACCGTCAAAATCTACCTCTTCAACTGTACCTAGTCACCTCCCACTCGTCCCTTGCTTGGCATCCAAACACAGCAAAGTTAGCTTCCATGGAGGCTGCTATATAATGCAAGTTGTTGTCTTTGTCTATCCTGCAGTATTCCTATTGACTGTGCTTACTAATTAACACCCGCAAACCCCAAATATTATTTGTTATTTAAAGGCTTGCTATTTTGCGCATGCTCGGCTCGGCAGGACTTTTATTCTCTGAGCTGTTCGCAGCCCCCAGAGGGACTGGAGTCTGCAACACATCTGCCATCGCTTTAGTCCCTGGTTACCATTGATTTCAGTCGCTGATAAGAATTGTCTTGGTTCGGATCATTTCCTGAACTTTCTAATCCCAAATGGAAATCTCCCTGTGGTGTTTGTAGTTGGAATCTGAACCACATCTCCCAGCTGAGCCTTAAAGGATCAGAGTCAACGGTTTACAAAGATTTACAAAAAATGAACAGCACGAAAGCACTCTGCTTGGCCCAATCAGTCCTTGCTGGTTAGACTCCATGCTCCAGTCTTCACCCACTCTGTGTCCCTTTGTAGAAACCAGTAGCGTAACAACAACAACTAAATAATATTTGGTTTGCATGCTAATCACACAACCGAGAAGACCTGGATTTGATTCCCTGGTGGAGTGAAACCTTAGGCAAGTTTCCTTACTCCACACACTTCTGTTTACCTACCAGCAAGTAGGCCACCGGTTGTTAGCCGATTGGCAGATCGCTTTCCCTCCACATCAGTAATAATCTCTCCAAAAAAGATCAATCAATCAATCCACGACTGTTTGTGGGACAACGCTGTGTGCGTCTGGCTACCGAACTCGCCCATAATATATACAGGGTCAATCCACTTTACAGTATACTCTGTGAAGAGCTTTGAGACGTAGTCCTCAATCCTGTAGTAATGTAGTAATAATATCCTTATTTAAGATTTATTTCACAATTCTGTACCAGTTGACGATTTTGAAGCGAAAGTAAAGATCCGGTCAGTCGGTTGCTCCTTAGGGCACTTTGTGTGTGAATATTTTTTTCTCTCTCTCGGGGAACAGGAGGCCCCTGGAGGGAAAGCAAACAATTCATACCCCATGTCTCGGTGACACATTGACCACCCCCCCCCACACCCCCCCACACCCCCGCACTGGTCAGACAGTCAGCAACTGAAAGAATGTGAGCCTGTCTTAATCGTCAAAGATTCTTTGTCAGCAGTAAAGTTCAGCAGTGTGCCAGCACAGCACCACACAGCACAGCCTGCCTCCATTTAGATTCTGTCTCATCCTGCTGCTCTCCCAAACTAAGATAATTTCACACCAGACAATACATCCTGCATTTGCACCTCACCCTACACACAGGGTAGCGTCTCGGAGCGATGCTCAGTGCGGGGTTGGATACCAAGCGAATGAGAAGGCGGAGGGAGTTTATCATTGGTGCGGTCAAAGAGCTAGATTAAAAAATTTCGTTCCAAACAACAATAACATGCATTTAGAGAACTGGCCTCACAAGTGAGAGAACCCAGATTTCGATTCCCAGGCGAGGTGAAACCATAGGCAAGTTTCCTTACTCCACATGACTGTTTACCTAGCAGCAAATAGGAACCCGGTTGTTAGTTGATTCGCGGATCGCTTTTGAGGGGTAATAATCCCTCTAAAAAAATAATAAATTAGGTCACTCAATCCACGACTGTTTGTAGGACACTGCTGTGCACAATTGGCTGCCATATTTTGCCCACAAAACACAGTCAATCCATTTTACAGTATGCTCTGTTAAATACTTAGTGACATCTCAAAGACGTGAAAAGCACTATATCTAATACAAGGATTATTAGTCGCAGTATGATATATACTGTCCCTGTCCTACATAGAGGTGCAAAGATTATATTTTCTTACGCAGTGTTGGAATGCTCCTTGGAATGCTCACAAAATGTATTGCTCGCCTCTACCATGAATGGTATGGAGTTCAGCCATTCCAAAGATAGCACCTCCTCACGCCCAGAGTTTCTGGCTTATGACTGACTTAGAAAGAAATCTCCTTGCAGATGCCATTTGATTCCTTCGGAGTAACCCAATACCTGCTGACCTTCTAGATGTGACAGGAGGCCCTGCCAAATGCAAGGCGGAGTTGTGAGCCACAGACAGAACTGTCTCCATAGATGGAGAGGTTGATATTCCCAAAGCAGCTGAGATTGAGTTGATCAGAAACTATTGAAGCCAGGCTCTGTTTGCTCACAATCACTCCACTTTACAGCACAGTACTGTATATCGGAATTTTGTGTCATTGTGGTCAGCACGCCTCAGGAATCGCTCGATTCCCAGGTGAGGCAAAACCCGAGGCAATGTTAACTTACTTTCACCCACAAATATAGTCAGTTCACTTTACAGTATATTCTGTGAAGCGCTTTGAGACGTCTAGAAGATGTGAAAAAGCGCTATATCAAATGCAAGGATTAATATTATTATAACTTCTCATGCCTCTATTCAACCAGCAGTAAGTAGGAGCCCGGGTGTTATCCCCTCAAACAAAATCGTGTCACTTGCTCTGTGTTGGGGCAATGGGCGGTACAGACAGTAAGTACAGACTACGTCAGTTATTGATCATTTTTTAAAAAAAGTTTAAGAATATAAAATCCACATTTATGGAAAGGTTAACACAACTGACGTGAGGCTCGAAATTCCACCTAGTCTTAGCCTGTATGGCCTCAAATTTAAGAAAGGTGGAAAATTCTGCAATTCGGACCTTATTTGGAAATTGATTTTGTTTTAACAACTGAAGAAAAACTGGCTTCCAAATTACGGCGGGATTCAAGAATTTTCCACAACCTGAAATTTTAAAGGCAAAATAGTTCTAAGGGTAATACCCTACCTAGTATTACATCAAGAGCTCTATTACTCTGACAGCACACTGATTCCATTACGTTTACCCCTTGTATTACTCTAACTACTCTGTACTCTGCTATTACAGTCTAACCTCAATATAGCTGGGTGTTGGTTATGAACTCCTCTATAGCCTGACCTGGCACAATGTCTACTAAAGCTGGGTATTTAGTTCCTCAAACTTCCATTTGACTCTTTGAATGTGAGTAGCAGTAGCAAGTCCAGTGAGACAGCCGGTGTGTGTTGTTGGGTGGACAGTGTTCCCAGGATATGAGCACGCCCTGCCCCTGAAAACTGAAGCTGAGCTGACCTTGCAGTTGGACGGATGCCTGGGCTCGGAGTCTCTCGGCCCTTTTCAGACGTGGGAGGTCACACTGCAACCGGCCTGGGATCTGTCACAGACTCCGTACTGTTCAGGCTGCAGTGTGGAGGGGTCACCGACAAATGCCACTCCAGGCAGACAGCCAAGACAGAGCAGAGACGCTTCCCAGGCAGAAAATGTGTGGGAACATGGCTAATGCACAATGTCACACAGGAACAATATAAAGTATATGGTGAAAGTACGAAAATAATTAAGTCGCACCTGCTATCAGCCTGAACTTTTTTTTAAATTATTGATGAGGGTTCTAATAATAATCCTTTCATTTGACAAAGCGCATTATCACATCGTTGAGGGCGCAAAGTATTTCTCAGAATATATTGTAAAGTGGATTGACTGTATTTTGTGGGCAAAACATGGCAGCCAATTGAGCACAGTAGTGTCCCACAAATAGTTAGATTTTTTTTGTGGGTTTATTACCCCTGGGAAAAATCCACTAATGATTGACAACCAGTTTCCCACATATTGCTAGATAGAGGCATACAGAGTAAGGAAGCTAGCCTAAACTAGCCTGTGTAATGGGGTGTTGGCCAGAATACCGGATAATAGAAACTACCTTTTCACTCTACTGTCTTGTCTGAAGATCGGCACCTCCGATAATGCAGCGTTGCCCCAGCGCCTTACTGTAGTGTCAGTCTGTGAGCTAAAAGTCTTGACAGGGGCTTGAATCCACAATCTTCTGAACTCAGAGGCGAGAGCCCTTCTGACTGAGCCAGGCTGACACCTGATGTCTATATGCTGTCTGCCCTGTCCGTTAGCTGCCACAATTCTTCCCTCCATTTCTGTGTCTATTCCTGCTCGTCCCATTCCGTTTGATTAACTCAAGTTTGCTTCATGTTTCCCTCTCGCTCCCCACCTCTTTTGGTGGCTGGGTCATCAGTGTATATGCCTAGAACTACTGGAACCCATTCTGTTTCTCTGTTCCCTCCATCTCACCCCCCTCTCTATATGTCTTTATACCACTCTTAACTACGTACCTCTCTGGCCAGACGTATAGTGCAGAGTTTGTAAGCTCAGCCACCCATGGTGAACACAGAGGCCAATTTTCACGCAACAATGTGTTACAATCAGCCAGGGGTGGAGGACCAATTAACTTTGCTGCCAAGAGGATGAGTGAACTCTTCCTTCACTTCAACTGCTGGAGGAAGCATCTTGATTTCTGCTTCTCCTTATCGAATTAGAGCTACCAGATGGTTCAGTTGTTTAACCCTAAATTCAAGTGTGACTGAAACATCCATACCTAGCTTTGTCCCAAGACTGATCCCTCGTCCAAGCTGAATAGCTGATGTCAGTCAGGTGGAGGGGTAAGTGTGTATAGACCAGTGAGGTTGGAATTGGGAGGGGGAGAGAGGAAGAGATGTACTGTAGCACAATGCGCAGTGGTTAGCACGCTCACCTTGCAAGCAAGAGGACTCTGGTTCGATTCCCGAGCGTGCCAAAATCCCAGGCAAGTTTTCTTACCCCCAAACACCTCTGTTTACCCAGCAGTAAATAGGAACCTTGGTTGTGATTTGATTGGCAGATTGCTTTCTGGGGGTCATAATCCCACCATAAAACAAAGTTGTTCACTCACCGCAACGGTTGAGGCACAATGCTATGTGCCAACCACAAAATATAGTCAATTCACTTTACAGTATATTCTGTGAAGCACTTTGAGACTTCAAAAACACTAGGTCAAATGCAAGCTATATACTGTATTATTACAGGGCTACAGTTAATTTTTGAACAGGAACTAAATAATAATATTAATATAAATAATATTACTGTACCTGCATTTGACACAGAGCCTACACACATAGCTGAGATGTCTTAAAGTGCTTTACAAGATGTACTGCAAAAATAATCACTTATTTGTTGAATGAAGTACTCTGCGACACTACCCTGAATGGTGCGATAAAAATGCAAGTTGTTGTTGTTGAATTCAGTCTTAATTATGAAGTTGGGTTTTTGTAGTTTTTTTTAAAGAAAGCTACAGCAAAAAACAGCTTCAAAATTAATGTGGTGATTAAGAATTGATGAAATTTGAGACATTCTGAAATGCTGAGTAGAGTTAATATCTGCTTAATGTAGACCATAATTGGTCGGACTCCCTCCCACCCCACCGGCCATTACATTAGCACTTCCTTCCACAGTAATCCACCGTTTCGTTCCAAGCCATCATCTGCAGTGATCTGAACAGTGTGTGAGGAATAAATGCGCAGCAAATTCTTCCGTTTTTTTTCCAAAAAAACTGACACACACACACACACAGGGAGTGGCCTGGGCAACAGCTAAGGGGAAAATCTGATTTGGGGCGTTATTGTGTCTGAAGCTCAGCCAAACCACCACAAACTCCTCGGCATAATCTGCTTCTCAACATCAGCTGAATGACGCACAGCCGCCTGGTAACTAATGGGTATCAGCTGATGTGCTTCCAATGTTCTCAGCTCTGGTTTGTGCAACATCGGCAGATAGGATCTTGTGGTACAACAGGACACGATTAACGTGCTGTAGACTGACACTTACTGAGACACGTCTGAAACTGAACCGCTTGGTGATCTGAATCTGGCGCAGTTTGAAAGTCCCCAAAACAGATGTAACAACACAACAAATTAAATTTGTATAGTGCCTTTCACATCAAGAGGACTTCCCAACCTATAGGTTATGAGGATAACATAGGCATATAGTCTATAATAATCCCTCAAAAAAAACCACAATAATAAAAATGGTCATTTCAATCCTTGACTGTTTGTGGGACGCTGCTGTGCACAATTGGCTGCCACATTTCGCCCCACAAATACAGTCAATTCACTTTGCAGTATATTCTGTGAAGCGTTTTGATACATTGATAAGATGTGAAAAGCGCTATATCAAATACAAGGATTATTATTATATCATTGCATGCCTATAATGATTTATAGATATGTGGGTGGCATGCAATTATAGACTATGAGCCTAACACATTGTGCATCAGTCTGGCTCAGTCACTAGTGCCTTGAGGTCAGAAGGTTGTGGGTTTAAGACCCATGTCAAGCCTTTGAGCTCAGTCTAGGCCGAGTTGTTCATGCAATGCTGGGGTGCACTGCATTGTCAGAGATGCCATCCTTCAGATGACATGTTAAGCTGAGGTGCCCGCAGCCTGCACAGGTAGACTTTCACGATCCCATGGTAATATTCGAAAAGGGAAGGGGGTTTCTCCCGGTGTCCTGGCCAATAATCTCAATCTTGTGTAATAAATTGGCCACTCACTTCATGGCTGTTTACTGGGACATTGCTGTGTGCAAATTGGGTGCCACGTTTGTCCATAAAATAAACCACCTTACAGTATATCCTGTGAAATGCTTTGAGAAGTCTCAATGACGCGATATGGGAAGCACTAAATGTGTGAAGCGATTTACAGTTGAAGGTGAGGACCTTGAAATTGATCCGTAGGGAGAACAGGGAGCCAATGAGGGCTGGGATGGTGGATGTGCGGAATTTGGTATGGACAAGGATGTTGGTGGCGCGGCTTTGGATATGTTGTAGTTTATATTAAATAGAAACCAGGATTTACTTTGGTGCTCAATTTTTGTAAAGAAATCCCAAATTCTTACATTTTTAAGATGTTGTGGTCACAGAACAAGGACTGGGAGATATTTGGGTTTCTTGCGGTTAACAGGAAACAACAGTGTTGCTAACTTTATTTGCTTTTAGTTAAAGTGCAATTTCCTCAAAACGGAGGCAGTGAAAGGTTACTCATTTAACAAAATGGACTGAACTGGTCAAAGTTCTACAGGTCTCGAGGTCCCACAGGACACTGGGTTCCTTACCAATAACACACACTGTGGGTTAATGCAGGAAAGAGTTAACTCAAATATGCTGAAGCAAATGAGAAACACAACTGTGTGTTGAGCATCGAAGTGGATCATCTGTGGTGTTTTATTGCTATTAGACAAGAACCAGCTCACAGCTAAACCTCCCTCCCTCCCCACGCACAGCACTGCTGATCTGAACTGATAATATGCAAATTACTTGGAAATGACTGATAGTGGAGTGTGGCCACCTGCTCTACCTAAGTAGTAATAATAACAATAATAGTACTACACATGGATAGAATATAGCGCCTCATCACGTTGTTACGATGTTTCAAAGCGCTGCACAGAACGTACTGTAATGTGCTTTTTGTGGGCGAAACGGGAGCCAATTTTGCACATCTATCCAACTGTGTGTGGATTTATTGACCAAATTATATTTTTTGTAGGTGGAATTAATACTCCCGGAAAGCAATCCGCCAATCGACCAAAATCCGGGTTCCTACTTACTGCTGGGTGTTTAAACAAAAGCGTATGGGGTAAGGAAACTTGCCAAAGGTTTAGCCCTGCCCTGCCAGGAATCAAACCCGGGTCCTCTCGCATGGGAGGTGAGTACTATGGGACTCTGCTGTTAGCAACCCTGGCTATTTCTTACTCGCTGCTTGGACCCGGAGTGAGGATAGGGTCAGGTTCTGCTATGATGCCCCCTCCCCAGGTGCTAGGGCAGGTAGGGATCTGTCAGCAAGAGGGAGGATCTTGTAACCTATCCTTCCGGAGCCTTGGAGTCAGTGGAGATGGTGAGGATGGGCGATTGGAGTTTGGTGCGGGTGAGGATGTGCGTGGCGGAGTTTTGAAATGAGCTGGACATGAAGCGTTGATAGCTTTGGAGTCAACACCTATCCTCAATACACATCCCGTGCTGTCGGCTCATAACAAGGACTAGACAGACAACGACCCGATAAACTGGGACTTACTGTGCAGAAACAGCTGCACATGATATGACCTTAAACGCAACGGATCAATTGATACCAGCAGCGCTTGGCTTCTGCTTTGTTATCCCTCCCATCAATAACATCGGAATCCTCCTGAAGCCTCCCATTTGGTACCTCAGTAACCTAAAGCCTGTGTTTTTTGGGGAAGACCGCTTTATGAAATACAAAAAAGCTGCATAAAGCTAGGATTGCTGTCAGCGAAGCTTGTGAATAGTTTTGCTTTCAGTGCACAGAGGGAGAGAAAGAGAGAGAGAGAGAGAGAGAGCAGTGAAGCAGCAGAGATGTGAAAGGCATGTGGACAGTACCTCTCTGCCTGACGCCAGAGTTCTTCTCGTTTCTGTTTCCTCAGCTCACGTCTACGCTCCAAGTCGTCCATCCTGCCTCTCCTTGCCTTTGTCTCTCGTCCTCTCGGAAAAGCTTAGCACAAGGACCTTGCCGGCTGTGCTGAGTTGTGTTGCTGCTGCTCTTCCTGTAATACTAGAAAGCAGCCCCTCCAAACAGGAAGCCAGTTATTGAGACAGGGGAGGGCATGTGCCTCTCTCCAACTGCATCAGAGCAGTATGGGGCCACTGCCTGAGGCTTAATGGGGGGTCTGCCCCCATTTCACCATCAGCATCCTGAACCAAACATTGATCGGTGTCACGGGGAGGGGGAAGAGTTTTTTTTAAATCCAGTCAGTGACCTTCACATGAAACAAGCAGCTCAATGAGTGGTTGATTAAATTCATTAGAGGTGAAGCCATTGGCAGCTAATTTGCTCTCATTGACGATAAACCTGATTCCGATGGAATGGAGGCAGTGGGCAAAGATGTGTGTGTGTGGAGGATGTAAATAATGGAGTATTGTACCTTACTGGTTAGAGCATTTGTCATGCAAGCAAGGGGACCCAAGTTGGATTCCTGGGTGGGGATGAAACCTTTGGCAAATTTTATTTACTTCACATGCCTTTGTTTACCTCGCAGTAAATAAAAACCCGGTTGTTAGTTGATTGGTGGATGATTTTCTGGGGGGAGGTGATAATCCCTGAAATGAAAATTGGTCACTCAGTCCATGACTGTGGGACACAGTTGTATGCAATTGTCAGCTGTATTTCTTCTAAAAAAAAAGTCACTTTCTAGTATATCTCGTGAAATGCTTTGAGACCTCTCAATTATGTGATGAGGTTCTATATCAAATATAAGGAGTATTATTATAAGTATTCATGGATGCACGTAGCAGCCAGTTTGTGCACAACAACAACAAAATTGCACTAATATAGCGCCTTTCACATCGGGAGGACATCCCAAAGCGCTGAAGTGCAACAATATTCCTCGAACAGCCATGAACTGAATGATGAATTTTATTTGGGGGATTGCTGGCCAAGACCGGGAGAAACTACCTTATCTCTTCAAATTGTGCCGTGGGATCTTTACGTGAAGCTGAACAGGCAGATTGAACTTTCAAATTTTCAAATATATCTCGTTTGAAGGTCTGCAATCTCCGAGAATGTACCCCTGAGCACTGTACTGAGACTTCAAAGTCCTATCTCCAACTCCACGCAATCTTATTCATCAATAACTTGCGCTTGTATAGCCCCGTTTACATAGAGTTGGGTCCTGGAGCAATGCTATTTCTATTCAGGAAAATAATCCAGTTTTCTTTCAGTCCAAGCTCTCTTATGGAGTGTGTTCTCTGAATGCTGACATTAGTACTGTGTGTTACTTGTACTTTGATTGACTTTCTGCCCTTTAAAACGCTAATGGTGATTGTTCCCAGAGAGTTTAGGAGGCAGTTTTATGATTCCTCGTAATTACACATGGGCTTATTGTAAACAGACCATAGGCACTGAGACAGGAAAACAGTGAGTGCTTGCCCAGTCTCCACTTCAACATAGGGAGATATTGCTGAAATGTATCCTTTAGCCAAGGTACAGAAACGCATTCTTCTGGTGGGGAAATCCAGAACAAGGGGAAAGAATCTTAAAATTTTGTCCATTTAGGAGTGAAATTAGGAAGCATTTATTTGCACAAAGCGGAGTGCAAATCTGGAACTCTCTGCCTCAAATGGCTATGGATGCTGGATCCATTCAAATTTTCAAGGCTGCGGTGGTTCAATTTTTGTGAGGTAAGGAAATCAAGAGATATGGAGCAAAGTGGGGTAAATGGAATTGAGGTACAGTTCAGCCATGATCCAAACGAATAGAGGAACAGGTTCAAGGGCTAAATGGCTTACACCTGTTCCTATATTCTTAAGGTGACATTTCCAAATAACTATCTTTCTTTCCCAATTTTTTTCCTCTCCCAGCGTTTCTGATTCTGACTGGGATCTGTGGAACATCAGCAGGACACTGCGATGGCACACCAGCCAAACCTGGTGGGAATTAGTCCTGACTGTGGCATTCTAGGAAGATACCACCTCCTGCTTCTCAAGGCTTGTCTCTGCACACACACACACACATACAGAGGCACACACACACACAGATAGAGACACTCTACCAGACACATACTCACGGAGATACACTCTCACAGATACACTCCCAGCCCGGGAGAGACGCACACACATTCACAGACACACGGAGAGAGGCACACACTCTCACAGACACACACATCCAAAGGGAGAGAGACATATGGACAATCCTCGGGGTGAGGGAAGCCCATCTCCTGCTCGCAGAGCACCACACATGCCCGTCTAGAACACCTCCACCCACAGTAACGACATCTAGAACACCTCCACCCACAGTAACGACATCGGGTAAACAGCCAGCATCAAGGCCTGAGGCCATAAGCACACTGTGTTTTCACAGGTTTACAGCGGAGGAGTGTGCGTGTTAGCGAAGGAGGGTTTATAATGGATGGGATCGTTTCTAGCAGTGGAGCGTGTTTGTAGTGGATTCCGAGGAAAGATTATGGCCGCACTTTTCTACTGACCCAGTTTATAAGCTAGTTTCTAGCCTGGCCTAGCTGGAGAAGGGTTTGGAGAGAGATGGCGGTGTGAGGCTCATGTGTTGCTGTGAAGCGGATTCTAACATTGTTGACTACACCCACATTGGACATTGAACTCAGTTACCAAACCTCAGAAAAGGGCTTCAGTTCCATCTGGAGCTGCTTAACATGCGTGTGGCAAACTCGCTGCTCCCCTTGCTGGTCAAAATGTGTTACTGACAGCCTGTCAACCCGACCGATTAAAATGCATAATGGTGAATCCCCACGTAATTTACTAATATAGTAATAATACTCCTTGCATTTGATATAACTCCTTGTCACATCTTCGAATTGTCTCAAAGCGCTTCACAGAATATACAGTAATATAAAGTGGATTGAATGTGTATTTTGTGGGCGTATGGCAGTGTGCCATAAACAGTCGAGGATTGAATGACCAAATTATTGAAACATCACCCGTTTGCGCTAGACACAAAAGGCACAACAAAAAGACATCTCAAGAATCTTTGAGACGTCCAAGACAGGATAAGGCACTATATCAAATGCAAGGAGTATTATATATTACTATTATAAGGGGGGAAAGTGAGGAGAGGCAAAGGAGATCACAGTGTACCCATGATTTAGAAAAAACAATCAAGCTGGCTTTAAACAGTTTATTTACACTGTAGATTTAGATGTGCAGCACATATCACCATTAAATAAAATATATTTTCTACAAATGGTATCTTAAAGCCAATGAGCTCCGTCTTTTCCATTGCAAAATAAGACTCAGAATGTGTGCTGGGGGGTTGCACTGAGATACGTCACATACAGCGGCCAAAAAGGGTGGGTGGCTTTACTTTAGGTCCTTGCTTCTGACAGGTTCTGTGGTTAGGGTACATCCATGTGGAACCAAGTGAATTGGCAAAAGCACTGGTTTGGAAGAATGGTGACCTACATATTTGTTTTATTACAAATATTAAAATACAATGTTTGGATTTGATGTTGGCGGGTTTTTTTTACTCAGTAGCGCCCTCAAACATCTTCTTCCTACCATCCATTCCAGACTTCTCTTCAATGTTCTTGCGCCAATCTCCGACGTCCCGCATCTCCTGTGGTTAACAAAGAATGGGTCAGGATTGAATATAGGTCCAGGATTGAGATAGAGCACGGACTTTGCCCCCTGGGTAATCTGTACTGCATGTGCACATAGCCCAGGGGTGGCAGCATCAATTAAGGGTAGATGATGGCTTTTTTATGGTCAGCCAGGTATCTGACACATGTAGAAACACATCATCATGCTTAAGGATATCCAAACCACACAGAGTTCTATGAGTTTTACATACAGGTTGGCAAGAGCTGAGGCTTGGCGACCCTGGAGTGAATGTTGGGGTACAGCTGGAGTCTAGCCAGCTAAAACTGCAAAGCATGCTATTGAAAGCACTGTTTGGAAAGCTTTCCTGCTCTAGTCCAGTGAGGAGCGAGCACCCTTCCCATAAGGCTTGACTTGCAGAGTTAATGGAACTGAGTGGAATGAGTTGCTGCTCTTATTCAGCAACAATTTTGGTCTTGACCTAGGAACTATTGTGATCAGTGCAAAAGTAAGGAAGGACAAATGTACACACAGTAGGGTACACAGTTGGATGGATGTTCTGAAAGGAGTACATCAAATGGGCCAAATCTCTCTCTTAGTGGAAGAATGTACTATATAAAAATGTGTAGGATGGTCTTGCTTGTCTGGTCTATTGCTTAGATGTCTCTGGGAGGAGCACAAAAGCAACAATGTCCTGCCAGTGCTCCCAGACACCATATCGGCTCCATATTTACTCCCAAGTTCAGACAGAAGGGTGGATGAGACCTACAAGTGGCTGCCTTACCTTCTCCTTCTCAGTGTCCTCTTTCTTCACCTGCTTCAGGTTGGCTCTCAAGTCCATAGACACCTTGTGTTTAGAACCCAACAGAGCGCGCAACATGGCATCAGCAGACATACGCACTCTCTTCAGTGGTGGCCTCTTGAACTTGCCTCTCAGGTCAAAGACTTTCATGTTCAAGTCATCAATCTATAACATTGAGCATTGCAGGAACATAGAAAGAGAGGAAATCATATTATAATATTTAAGGCATCTAAAACTGTCCTAAACAAACTCCCCATAGTTTTTTTCCCCCTCATCACAAGACCATGAATTGGAGGCCACAATGCCCTTTGTATTCTGTGTTGTTACTGGAGACTACCAGTAAATA
The DNA here is from genome assembly GCA_035084275.1 of Hydrolagus colliei. Taxonomy (NCBI): domain Eukaryota; kingdom Metazoa; phylum Chordata; class Chondrichthyes; order Chimaeriformes; family Chimaeridae; genus Hydrolagus; species Hydrolagus colliei. The sequence goes on along the minus strand of CM068757.1, from coordinate 10,264,277 downwards.
AAAGTTTGCATTAGTAGCACAGAAACTGAGCAATCCGCCAATCGACTAACAATAGGTTCCTACTTACTGCTAGGTAGTAAGAACAGAGGCATGTGGAGTAAGGAAACTAGCCCAACATTTCACCCTGGCCACAAATCAAACCCAGGTACTCTTGCTTGCGTGGCAAGTGCTCTATCTACTAAGCTACAAGACTCCACGATGCCTAGCCAATATCTATTATACCTGGACAACATTCTTATTAGTATTCATGTGTTGGTATTGTTTTGAATGATTCTTCAGATAAGAGCAAACATTTCCTGAGGTTCACAAATGAGGGCACGTGAAAAGATAGTCCTTACCTCTTTAGTACTTTTCTGAACTTTGGAATCCAAATCGTATCTCTCCTCATCAGCTTTATCAATCTTTGAATGGAGTTGCTTGCACAATTCCTGGTGAGACAAACAGTGAGACAGTTGGATATTGGGAGTCACATTTGTCCTTCCTTTTACACTGATCATAGCAATTTGTAGGTCAAGACTGAAACCAAGCGCATTGCAGTTAGAAGCTAATTCAGAACCTATCCACTTAGACGTTCCTTTGATAAATGGATGGATGGAGGAGCACATACTCCATGAATTTCCATTTTATGCTAATCTAAAAGCACAAGATCCCAAGATTGGTTTGAATGAAGAAGGGCTTTCAGTCCATCTGATCACATTCTTCCAGAACACCCATTCCTAGACTACAGAGGCTGGGATTATTCTCCTTAGAGCAGAGAGGTTGAGGGGAGATTCTATAGAGGTGTTCAAAATTACGGGGGGTTGATAGAGTAGATAGGGAGAAACTGTTTCCTCTGGCAGGTGGGTTGGTCACCAGCAGACACAGATTTAAGATACTTGGCAAAAGAACTAGTGGAGAGATGAGGGAATTGTTTTTAGCCTGAGAGTTGTTACTGCCTGGAATGCACTGCCTAAAAGGTGATGGAAGTAGTTTTGATAATGACTTGCAAAATGAATTAGATAGGTACTAATAATAATAGTAATAAGGAAGAATTTCTTAAGAGCGGGGGAATGGGACTAGTTGGTAGCTCTTTCAAAGAGCCGGCACAGACATGATAGGATGAACAGCCTTCCACTGTGCTGTAAGATTCTATGATTCTACCCTTCTCCCATCACAGCACAAAGCATTTTTTTTTAAAATGTGTCCAGCATCCTGGCCTCAACCACCCCTCCAGGCAATCTGTTCCAGTTGTTATTATCTTTTGGGTAAAGAAAAAACTCCTTGGTGTCTGTTCTAAAGTTGCTCTTTGCAACTCTAAACCTGAGGCCTCTTGTTCATCTGTTTTGGTACATCTGAAAGTATTGTTCTGGGTTTATTTTTTCAATCCCATTTTAAATTGTGTACCCTTCTGTAAGGTTCCTTCTGAGTCATCTTCTCTTAAGACTGAATAACTGACTTTGACCAACAAGCCTTGTTGGAATTCTCTCTTCTTCCAACCAGCCATGACTATGGACGAGCCTCTAAGAGGCCAAAACTAGAGAGACAATTAATCAAGATGAACTACATGTGTTTCACTTTAGAAGGTTTTTCAAGGTTGTCGACCAAAAGGGAAAGCTACCTTTGTTGATTTACTCTCAAGCGCTAGCATTTCCGATGGCCCTTGTAAAAAAGTACCATGGTTATGGTGGTAGTACCACCATGGTTATACCATACCATAACCATGGTACTTTTTTACAAGGGGGCCTAATCCATAGATTTGGAATCCTTTGGAGGAGTACAGAGATTAGTGTTACTTACTAATGGCTCAGGGTATGTGTTCTGAGATAGTGCAACTACAAATGGGCAATTGGGAAGTCATTGAATTATTAACATAGTGATCTGGGATGTATCATACTGTGCTTAGAATCTGCCTGAGGTACTCCACAGTTGTATATTTTTGTGGCTTTGTATTTATTATTGGCCACTCCGAAATAAAAAGAATACTTAACCTAATTTAGATGATAAGGAATCAATGAAGAATACACAAATCCCCCAACTCACCCACCCACACATCGTCCAACCTCTCAAAATCAACTTAACCTGTAAATAAAGCATTTGGGGTCTAAATTCCCACAGCAGAATTATTCTTGTTCTTTCTCTCAAAGGAAACTGAGTTGTGTACAAGGTGGTTCTGGTGCATCATTATGCTCATTTATGTTTTGTGTTGCTTGATTCAACTACTGTACAATGAAACTCACCCCATAACTATTCACTCATTCAGTTTCAAGCTATTCAAGTGCCTGGTACTTTTGAGACACAGTACTTTGGATCACTCGTCAACTCTAGATATGTTGTATTTTCAGCTATTTCCCTTTGAGTTATCAGAGCTTCATTGTATTTCAATCCTCCCCTAGCCTTTGACTGCATCTACAGGGTTAATTCATTAAGAACATTAAGTGTTCATTCATCTCTCAGGGTTCATGATTTTCAGAGCAAAACCCAAAACTTTAACATAAGAGTTACTAAACGGAAAAAGACTAAGGTCCATCCAGTTCAGCCATTTTGAAAGCCAGATGCAGATATGCTGAACTATATACTGTATCCCAGGTTTACTTCTTAAAATAACTTGAAAGCGTGCAGGATAGATACATGGCACTTTACAATAACAACCTGCATCTATATAGCGCCCTCCATGCCAGGTAGCGTCTCAGACTGCTTAGAAAAGAACAGTCTTGAAAATAACCTGTAACTCTTGCATAGAACTTCCAGAGAGGTGCAGAGGTGCACAATTCTCTGCCATGTAATTCTCCTTCTCTGTTATTTTGTCTGCTTCCTCCTTCTCAAGCAAATCCTTGGCAATCTGCAGCATCAGACTCTGAGAGGCAAAGACAATCAGATCATCAGTTAGAGGCCTTTCACATTTCATTAAAGGTAAGCAATGTTCTCAAATATTGAAAGGTCTACCATTACCTTCAGATGGTTCCTGCGAGATGCCGTCATCTTGGACTTTTTCTGTGGAAACAAAGCAATAGTGGAGGGATGAAACAAAGCAATAGTGGAGGGATGAAACAAAGCAATAGTGGAGGGATGAAACAAAGTGAAAGGCAGGGTGAGGTGGGGTTAAACTATGTGAAATCATGCGGCGAGCAAATCACAGACACAACACAGGTTTATTTATTTAATGCTGTCCAGTTTCCTTGTGGACAGTTCTCAATACCACACCTCCACTCCCATCTCTCCATCCCCATCTACCTACTTCCTACACCCCCATCCATTCCCCATTTCCACATTCTATGTTCCCTCCCTCCGTCTGCTCTCTACCCAATTCCCCATCTCTCTGCTCCCCATCCCCACCAACACTCCCCCCAATGTGAACATAGCATTCAACTGGTGAGATCATTAAATAGTTCTGTTCTGTGAAATTCCACTTGGTCATTCAGGAACACGCTATTTAAATGATGCTCACATTTCAACAATTGTGTCCAAACCATTCAATAAAAAAGTGGATTTCATCTAATGACAAGTTGCAAATCTGACTCACACCTTGCTTTTATGGTCTGTAAAGTATAACACATCAATATAAATTTATATTTATATAACATCTTTCATGTAGGGAGGACATCCCAGGGTGTTTGGCCCAAGCTGGCGATTTGGATTAGGTGAGGTAAAGGGCAGGGAAGTTAGGGCTAGGAGGGTAATCAACGGCCCGGTGAAAGATAAACTGCTATGAAGAACTATGGGCCTGCAGCACTGTTATAGACCCATTTCCCTCCTCCAGTTACAAAACCAGTCTCTGAGAGTAAATCTAGATCCAGGTGACATTTCTACCCAATAGAGTATTATGTACTTCCCCCAATATGACTGATTCACTCAGAGGACGTAAGAAGCTATATCTCTTCCATTGTAGGTGAATATGGCAGCCATTTTGAGTGTAGCAAACTCCCACAAACTGCCATGAAGCCAACGATTGATTTTATCTGGAGAATTGCTGCCTAAGACACTGTGGTTGGAGCTGTTGTAACAATTGCAGATGTGAGTAGAAGCCGTGCTCTCTCTGAATTGAATGTAAGCTGTGAACAATCAGGTTGACATGCTATCTTGGTGTGGCACTCATGCTGTTTCCATATTTATATGCAATAAAATGTAACTGGATTATCATGCCCTTGTCTTGCCATTTCGGAGAAGGCACCCACATGTTGTACAGTGCGAGAGTATTGCTGCTATGGAATTAATTTAGGGAGTCTTAGAAGGAATTAATGGGGTTTGATTGGTTACAGTTTGCCTTGCAACATGCAGTCACCAATAAGACCCATAACCAGCCAGGTGTCAACGTACATCACTGTAAAGAAAAAGAAAAGCCATTAAAATCAAATCAAACTAATGAACACATAGCTTTAAGTGACTGAAAGATTGGAATCATCTTGAGAGAAAGACAATTAATACTCACTCTGCCATTTTGATGGATTTCTTTTACGCCCTGTAACAAGAACAATCGAAGGGTTAACTTAAGATGGGTCAGGAGGGGTGCCTTAGAGGAATGCAACTCGATTCAACACTTATATATCAAATTATCAACATCTTTGCTGGAGTTACTCAGTTAATGAATGAGAAGGAAGATAGAGCCAAGCTGAAAATATTAACTCGCTGTAAGGTTTCCCAGCTCATTTTAAGAACCCAGCGGAAACCATATCCTTAAGAATGAGAGGCATTTGGGTACTTAATATGAGAAAGTCATTTCTAAATTTGGGTTCGTAGAGAAGAGAGGAGCAGCTGTTTCCGGGACTGGATTCTCAAAGACTCTTACTCTCAGCCCAGTGTAATTCCAATCTCAGCACCAGGTGATCTGAGCTATTGGTTCGTAAGTCATTTCACTCTCCAGACGGCAGGCGATAGATCCTATTTCCGTCCCAGCTGCCAGCAACAAATTGGTAATAGAGAACAAAATGATGAATCAAACTAAAATTACTTCCCCAAAAAACTTTAACTGTATTTTTTAATAAATAAAAATGTATGTTAGATCCCACATTCTCACTTATTTAAAAATCACAGCAACCCACAGGATTAAATAGACCTGTAAGTTTGAAATCGGAATCTTAAGAAAGGATACCTGATCGGAAAAAAAACACATTACATCTGTTTGAAAAATCATTGCAAATATTGAACTATGGTAGTAATAATAATCATCATTTGATGTAGTGCCTTATCATATCGTTGAGATGTCTCAAAGTGCTTCACAGAATATATTGTAAAGTGGTTTGGCTGGGTATTTTGATAACGAGACTCAGCAGCCAATTAGGCACAGCAATGTCTCACAAACAGTCATGGATTGAGTAACCAATTTTCATTTGAGGGATTTTTACCCCGGGAAAATGATCCACCAGTCAACTGACAACCAGGTTCCCACTTACTGCTAGGTAAACAGAGTAAGGAAACTTGCCTAAGGTTTCACCCTGCCCAGGAATTGAAACTGGGTCCTCTGTGTCCCACTTTGCTATGGGACACTATAAGATTATAGTCACTTAGAGATTGATGTAACGCAAGTTAATTAATTTTTTAAAAGGGGGTTAAGGAATGTGAAATTCAACCACAATAGGTCAGTGGTATTTAACTTTTTTGTCACCATTACCCCTTGAGCTAGCCAACAACACGGTAATTACCCCCCTCCCCTTCTTAAATAGCAAATTTAAAAAAAAAAAATCAGGAAAGAATAACAAAATTATATTGTATTCTCATCATTTGTACAAGATGCTTAGATCTATTGGTTAATAGTAATATAGCATCAGTAAAAAGCAAAATTGAATAATTCTTATGCCTTGTCATAAGAAGCTCATTTCAGCTCATTATTCCCTGAAAAAGGCTGAATTACCTCCCTTACCCCCAGGTTAAATACCCCTGCAATAGGTGATAGTTGGTTGAAAGCAGCATGACCAATGCACGATTCAAAAAGAGAGAATAACATTTACATTTACAAAACTCATATTAAGTCTCACCTCAGAGAGAACGGAGGTGCAGGGAGAGAAAGAGAGACGGCGTCCGCCTGGAGCGTGGAGAGAGCAGGTGACAAGTGACAACCCTCGAACTTGCTTTCAAAAGTAAGTAGTATAAATGGCAGTATGTGATGGGTCAGCACTCTTCTCTTTATGGGAATGAGTGCTCCTTAGACCAATGAACTATCGCCTCCAGAAATACCCAAGCTCTCCTTTTAGACTAAGTAAATCCCAACAAGATGACTTGAAGAAACTGCTTTGAGCTCAGCTGCTGGGTGCTCTTTAAAAATCCCATTGCCCACCTTCCACCAGCTTGGAGTGAAAGTATAATATTAATTGATGGATTGGATTGATATTATATCATAATAATGATTAATAATTACACTAAGCCCCCCAATGCTCTGGAACTATCTCCCTCAATCTCTCTGCTTTGCCCCATCGTTCCCCATCTTTAGGGCGCGTGAGAACCTTCCTCTTCAATGCCTAAGGTCACCTCCCCCTCCTCCCGGCTCAGCATCGTGCTCCGCCTGTCAAGTGCTCTGAGATATTATATAATTACAAGTTGTTATTGTTGTTGATAATGTGAATAATACTTGCATTTGAGACAGAGCCTCATCACATCGTTAACACCGTTCTAAGTGCGTCACTGCAGTCTATTGTGAAGTGCAGTGACTGTATGTTGCAGGCCAACTCAACAGCCAAGTCACACACAGCCATGTCCCATAAACAGACGTGAAGTGAGCGACCAATTTTATCTGATGAGCTGGCGTTTCACTCCAGTGGATATTCTAGCTGTTCTGGCCATTAAAAAAAGTGATTAACCAGCACAGTCACACATAGACACACAGCTATTTAAGGGACATTGTACAGAAATAGCTCTTTCGTATGTCTCACAAACAGCCATCAAGAAGACAAATGGTATAATTCTCATAAAATTGTTTGTAAAATCCCACATATTATTGTATAACGACTTGCCAAAGCTCCAAATAAAACCTTACAAACCTTTTTTTATATGTGTTATAAGGTGCTCTTATTGAGATAGATACTTGGGAAGTAATAATGTGGGGGAAAGGCAGGAAAGTGGAATTAAACCTGCTACCAATGCTGTGACTGTGTATTTTACAGTTGAGCTCAGCAGCCAATTTGCTCATAGCAACGTCTCACAAACGGCCATGAAATGAGTGACCAATATTTATTTGGGGGATTGTGGGTCAGGGGACTCTCTTCTCTTCAAATTGTGCCACAGGATCTTTAACATCAACCTGAGCAGGTTGACCGAGCCTTGGTCTGATGCCTCAACCTAAGGATGTGCCCTATGGTTTTGTTCCTTTGATTTAAGAGGTTCCCTTCCCATGTAATCGGTGTGGCTTGGTTCTAAGTAAAATGCAAATGCAAAGATTATTATTATTATTAAGTATAAAGTGTAGTTACTTTGTAAGGTAAAATCAGTAGCCAATTTACACATTAGTAATGTCTTACAAACAGCCGTGAACTGAATGACCAATTTTAAATGGGGGGGAGGGGTGGGTGTTGTTGGCCAGGACACCAGAAGAAATTCTCTTGTCTTTCAAATGATACTGCAAGACGGCTCAGATGTGAAAACAGTTCCTAGTCCCACCACTAGAGAGAGCTCTGGCCAAGCACCAACAATCGCTTACCTTTGTGTTGTAGGTCAGGTGAGGTTACCGATTGCCCTAAGCCAAATCATGTCCCATCTCCACCTAGCTGACTCTTCACAATAAAGGAGATGTCCACCAATTTCCACCCCCCACCCACACACACCATTATTCCTTTATATTGTTTATTTTCTAATGATTTACGCAGTTCCTTTGTAAAGGGTCTGGCCTTGGCTTCAATAGCTGCTTTTGACAAAGTAATCCAAGTTATAAAACACTCGGTATTAAACATCCTCTTAATGACATCTTCAGTTCTAATTATTCTGGAGGAGCAGAGAACATCATTGCCTCAGAAGTGTCTGGATATTCCTCAAGTTATTGTTCGTTAGGAACATGAATCCATTGACAGCTATTTAAACCACAAGATCTACTCTTGCCCTCTGCTCGCTCAAGGGAATTGTGCATTCTTTATTCTTATACGTCATCTCATGTGGTACTCTTTTGTCTTGCTTCTGTGTTTAAATCCAGCCCCAAAATCTATCTCTTACACTGTGCTTACAGTCACTTCTCCCTCTCCTCCACCAATCGCTTCTCTCTCTGTATCCAATTTCTTTCTTGTGAAGCACTCTGAGACACTCTGCATGGGGCTGCTATATAAATCAAGCTGTTGCTGTAACCATCAAAGCTCATACTGGTTTAATGTAGTGATGCCTCATTTTAATGGTACGCTATGGATTGCAGATTCATGCTGGTCATTAATAATAATGCTTGCAACACTGAACTAGTGACTTTTGCATTGAAAACTGCAAAGTGCATCAGAGTGTTTTCTGTAAAGTGTAGTGACTATGTATTTTCAGGTGAATGCAACAAGCAATTTGTGAGCAGCAGTGACACACACAGAGCCAGGTGACTTGTACAGTAAGATCAGAGTAGAACATAGTAAATAAACTGTAAACTAATTAACTCAGTGAATCATAGGGCACAAAAGGAGGCCATTCGGCCCATCTAGTCTGTGCCGGCTCTTTGAACAGAGCAACTCCCCAGGTAGCAAGCCCATGTAGGGCCCAAATGGGCATGGATCAATCCAAATTGGCCCATATGGGCTTGCTACCTGGGTCAATCCCACTACCCAGCTTTCTCCCCATAACCTAACAGACCTGCTCTTCCTAAATAAAGATCTAGTTCCCTTTTAAAAGCTGTTATGGAATCCGCCTCCACCACCTTTTCAGGCAATGCATTCCAGATTTGAACAACCCGCTGAGTGAAATAATTTCTCCTCAGCTCCCCTCTGCTTCGTTTTGAAACTATTTTAAATCTGTGACCACGAGTCACTGATTCACCCACTTATGGAAACAGTATTTCCCTATTCACCCTGTCAAAACCTCTCATAATCTTATAAACCTCTATTAGGTCACCTCTCAATCTTCTTTGTTCTAGAGAGAATAAGCCTAGCCTATCTAACCTTTCCTCGTAGCTGAAGTCCCTCATTCCTGGTACCATCCTAGTAAATCTCCTCTGCACCCTTTCCAATGCCTTGATATCCTTTCTAAAGTGTGGTGACCAGAATTGTACACAGTGCTCCAGCTGAGGCCTAACCAAAGTCTTAGAGGTTAATCAGCACTTCCTATTTTTTGTATTCTACACCCCTATTTACAAAGCCTAGTATCCCATATGCCTTCTTAACGTCTACCTGTCCTGCCACTTTCAAAGAGTCACTGAAACAAATCCCCACATCTCTCTGTTCCTTCACACCCTTTAAAATTGTACTATCTATTGCCTCCCCTCATTTCTTCTCCCAAAGTGTATCACCTCACACTTCTGTTTATTAAACTTCATAGAAGTTTGTAAAAAAAAAGCACAGTATGTTGGGATAGTATATTAACTTAGTATTATAAGAAAACAGGTCATTAGTGAGAGCAGGTTACTGACAGTGAACTGGTTGTTTGAGTCAGTCACTAATAATGAGCAGGTCGTATGAATTGGTTTTCAGTCAGCCGGGCGTCTGACATGTGTGGAAACCCACTGCCATGCTTTAGACTTACAGAGTATCTAACTCAAACTGAGAATTCCATGTATCCCACCTAAACATGGAAACTCCAGAGATACATTGTTGAGTGTATTCACACTCTCTCCCTGGCAGGACGCAACCTGCTTAACTAATTCCAGAAAGTATTAGCTGCAGGTTGCCGAGAGGCATGGCTAGGGGACCCCAGAATGTCCATTGGAGTATTGCTGGAGTCCGAACAACCCCATCCTTTACTTTCTGTAATTGTAATCAGTCCATTCTCGGGCACAATCCAAGAACATTAAAGGGTTGAAAGATGTAGGAACTGCATTAAAGAGGAGTACAAACTGGGATCAGTGGGAAAATTGATATCAGGTCATGGAGAGATATACAGAAGGAGAGAGGGGAAGGAAGGAACAACATTAAAATTACACTTGTATAGTGCCTTTCACGTCAGGAGGAAGGAAGAATGAAAGGAGGGAGGGAAAGAGAGATGATGATTTGCATTTGAATTGAGGTCAAATTGGTTTAAGAAATTGATATCAAATTCAATATCAAAGCTGATTGGTTAATGTGACATGTGGTGGGAAGATGACCTGACAAAGATTGCAGCTGCCCTGTTGTTACCAATATACCTTAAACTTGATATTGAGTGTCAATAGACAGTAAAACCTCACAAAATGCAACCGTTGCAGAGGGGGGAACAGTAAGTAAGACAGGGTCTCCTAGAGTTGAACTGGCTTTGAACAGGACATAATTGGCAAAGCCAAGCAACTTCTGCAATCAGAAGTACTGTTGATAATTAATAATAATTCTTGCATTGGGTAGAACACCTTTTGCGTCAGGATGACAATGTCTCAGAGTGCTTGACAGGATTTACTGTAAAGTGTAGTAACCATGTATTTTGCAGGAGAATGCGGTGGCCAATTTGCACACAACAATGTCTCACAAACAGCCATCAAGTGAGTAAACAATTTTATTTGGGTAATTGTTGTCTAGGACACTGGGAGAGAAACTCCCTTCTCTTCTCGAATCGTGCCGTGGAATCTTTAATGTCCAGCTAAACAGTCTGACAGGACTTGGTTTAACATCTCATATGAAGAATAGCACTTCCAACAATGCAGCACTTTACTGCGAGTGTCAGCCTAGACAATGCGAGTTCAAAGTCCTAATGTGGGTCTTGAGCCCACAGCATTTGGTCTTGAAGCAAGAGTGCTATCAACTGAGCCTGGCTGACAGCCTGTCGAGGTGATCGATGGTTCAGATGCAATCACTAGCCTGTGAGCCACATGCCCTGGCAGCTAGGGAGTTCTGCACTATACAAGTCGTCCTCAGGAACCTTTGTCCACCATCGTTCATTCATTCATTCAATATCAAGTGAAAAGAAAATGAACAGAGGCAACAAAGTCTGCAAGAAAAAGTGGGATTTTCTAAGAGAGCTTTGAGGTAGCGTCCTAATGAAGGGTCCAGCCAACAAAAGTCCTCGCATTGTCTCTTAACCAATATTTTTAAAATCCTCTGGAGCGTCAAAGTCCTATAGGTGAGCAATTTCCATGTCATCATTCTCTCTCTGTCTCTCTTCCGCCAAGTGGAGAGAAATCTTAAGGCATTTCAAACAGAATTCCCGCAGACATGCTCTGTCACTAAGTCCACGCTGTCTTGCGGGAGATGGCTTGTTTAAAGCAGTCGGGGTGCGTATCCCCGGGACGCAGGCTCTGTTCAAGGGTGACCAGGAGGTCCTGGTGGCAATCCTTGATGTTAAGCGGATACTTAGCTTTGAGCAGCTCATATGCATTGATCAACTTCATGTCCTGTTTCTGCATCAGGTACTGGATGACACAAGTGGGGGCCAGGGAGTAGCCGTCCCGACAGTGCACCAGGACTCGCTTGCCCTTGCCGGCCGAGGCGTTGATGCATTCGTTGATGTCCTCGAAGCACTGGTGCTTCAGAGGGAAGGTGTCCCAGTTCGTGTCCACCTTGAGTCGCGACCAGCTGTGCTTAACGCTCCTGGAGCAAGTGCAGGGGATCAGGCAGATGTTGAGCTCCCCGGGCAGGTTGCTGACGTCGATGATGCTGTCGATGCTGTTCCTGCACAGCGTGCGGCCACTGTAGCCAGCGTTCAGGTTCCCCACGTAAATGCAGTCGGTCACTCGGGCAATGACGGGCTCCGAGTACTGCAAGGTCGGAACCGGGGCTGGGGCCTGGGTAGGAGTCTGTATCGGAGCTCCCTGCTTCCTGTCCGCTCCGCTCTCCGTCTTGGCTGAGACCTTGCGGCTGTGGTTCCTGGATTTCCTGGAGCCGGACCGGGAGGGGGGGTTGGAGTCAGACTCCGAGCTGCTGTTCCAAGGCGCAGAGAAGAGCGAGAAGCGGCTCGAAGACTTGGTCTTGGTCAGTGTCTCGCTGGAGCCGGACAGGCCTAACGCGTTCGAGCCCGAGGCGCAGAACAGGGAGGCTCTCTCCAGGGCTCCGGTACTGCTCGCTGCCCCCGCCGTGTACGCCTGCTCCATCTGTAGGTCAACAGAACGATTTCAAGATCCTCTCGGTCATTTACAAATCTCTGCATGCCTTGGCACTTCCCTATCTCAGCTATTTTCTCCCCACTTCACAAGCCATTATCTCCACTTAGCCAGCTCTGACCTCCTGTGCACCACTCTGTAAATGCAAGTTGTTTTTGACACCACATGGATGGAGAACTGGGTTGTGGGGGTGGGGAGAGAGTGTATGGAGTGCAGGTGGGAAGGTGAGAGTGAGGGTGGAGAGGAAGGGGAGAGGGGTGGGGGAAGAACTCTATGGAGTGAGAGCTGAGCATGTGATGATCACAAATGTCAAAATGTCCGACCAAACTGAAGTTCTCCTGTTAAGTCCCGAAACTCTCAGAATGTGACAGAGGAATCAAACCTTCTTAAAATCCCCTGGGATGAACAACGCAGAGCAGACCCCGTATTCAAATCCTGGCATTCCCCAGCCTTGGTGACAGCACCTCCATTACCCCCTGACTCACATCCATGACCCCTAACTCGTTTCAACGACCCCCGATGTTCCTCCCCCGCCTCACACTAACTCATCTCTTCACCTTCTATGATCCCAACCAACCCAACTCCTCTCCCACTAAGCTCTCACACACTTAGCCGCACAACCCACCTGGACTGGGCCGAAACCAGCCAGCCACCCAACGGCATACGAGGCGAGAGCCATTTTCCTGCTCTGAAGCCAACCTCGACTCTAATAAAGAGACATCCGCTCGGCTCTCTCAAAGACTAATGTGGTTGAAGCTCTTTTGAAGCAAGCACCATGTATGGATGAAAGGCAGACTGCTGAGTGCCAGCCAAGGCTTCTTCAAGAGCCGATAAGAGCAGTGTTGCCTTTGGATAAGCATCTCCTGCTCGTGATCTTGCATGTTAATTGGGAGTCTTTTAATGAATTCTGCTCCATGAATTTTTAACAGAGGCAGAGAGATGGCAGGGAGGGCAGTCTGCCTCTTTCCCTAATGTGACCATGTAGATCAGATCTGTCTCTGCAGTTTAGAGGCTGGGTAATAGCTCACACCAACCAACACATAATATAAATCAGTTTACTGGGTTTCAATGCCCACCTTATGTGGTGTGAGCCATTAACCCTCGGGAGGGGACGGTCAAAGGATGGGCCGATTGTAGTAAAACATGCTCCGGTGTCTAATACATAAAGTGGCAGAACAGGATAATGGGCTGAATGTCCTCCTCCTGATCTGGCTTTCCTTTGTTAGGTGTGTAAGCCCTGCACTCAGGTGTCCCCAGTTTGATGGTTCACTGAAGTAATGGGGATCTAATGGTGTTTGGGCGGGATGGAAGTGAGGGCATAATAATAATAATACACCTGCTTGTACCCTTTCCACTAGCCACCCCCTTTGCTCGGCTGGCCCCAGCCTCCTGCACATCCCTCACCCCTCTGCTCCACCATCAGAGGCCGTGCTTTCAATCACTACACTTTAAGATTATGGAACTCTCTTCCTCAATCCTTGCCTCCTCCATGCCCACCTTTCAGATGACACCTGAAGACCTTCCTCTTCTGCTGAGCCTACGGTAACCTCGCCCCTCCCCTGGCTCGACATCAAGCTCGCCACTCTTAAGCGCTCTGAGATGCCTGGGGGAATTTTCGTGGAGTCCTGTAGCTCAGTGGTTGGAGCACTCGCCTTACAAGCGAGAGACCTGAGTTCAATTCCAGCCTGGGTGAAACTCTCATTCATGGCTTCATCACGTCCAGGCTCGATTACACCAACAGCCTGTGTGTCGGCCTTCCCAACTCCTTCCAACCACTGAAATTCCATTCTACAGTCCCTCCACCTCACCCCCTCCCTAGCCTCCTTCAAGACCCGCCTCAAGACCCTCCTCTTTGATGTTCCCATTGGTCATCCCCGTTTCCCCTCCTTTCCCTCCACCCTCCCCAATCCAGACCCCCAGATCAGGTCTGAAACACTGACTGTCCAGCGCCTCGGGAAATCCTCCCAATGTGAAAGGCGCTATACCAATGTAATTTTGTTGTTGTGGATGTTAAAAGATTACGTAAAGCTTTTGGAAAGGATATATGCAGTGAAGCCCCACTTCCCATACCTGTGATTTCAAGCTGCTGTTAAATGCCTGACATTCCAAAGGCTTGTACCTCCCGCTCCCATCGGAAGAGACGGACAGGCAGAGCGGCCTATGGGATCGGACCGGGAGCTTGGGAGTGGACGTCATGGTTACGAGTTTGTGTTCCAGTCGCTCGTCTCTATTCATCGCTAGGTCTGGGCATGAACCTGGGGAGAGTAGAGAAAATAGGCTGATCAAAACAGACAACAACGAGTGTTTATACAGGCCTTTCACATGGAATAGCATCTCAGAGCTTTAACGGTGGCAGAGTTTGACGCCAAGCCACTGGAAGATAGGTGACTGGTGTAGGCAGTTTAAAGAGGAAAGTCTTCAGGTGTGATTTGAAATGTACAACATCTTAAAGAAAATGCAAGTTTGTGTTTCTATCTTTTTAGACTAATTGCATACAATAACAACAAAATTATATTGGTATAAGTATCTATTTCTAGCTTTCCTCATTCTCCCTCCCCCCCACCACCTCACTGACCAGCACCTTGGGACATCCCCTCAATGTGATACTGGGATGCTGTACACATTATGTGGATTCCTGTAGCTCAGTAATTAGAGCACTTGCCTTGCAAGTGAAAGACCTGGGTCAGATTCCCGGCAGGGCGAAACTTTGGGCAAGTTTCTTTACTCCACACCCCTGATAATAATCTCTCACCAAAAACAAACAATAATAAATTGGTCACTTCAATTCACGACTATTTGTGGAACACTCCTGTGCACAATTGGCTGCCGCATTTCACTCACAAATATACAGTCAATTCACTTTATTATTCACTTTGCGACGTGTAAAAGACGTGAAATGCACTGTGTCAAATGCAAGGATTATTATTATTATTATTGAGACTGCGACAGGTTGTCAACGAAACGCTGTAAATAATTTTCCATCATTCTGACTGAAAATCTGTCTGCATTGAGAAGATTCCCAGGTTAGCAACTCCTTTCTGATCTCTGAGCCTCGGAACAACCCGTCTCCTCATTCCTGTCAAACGGTGGGCAGTTAAATCAGACTGACCTTACATAGCAGTGAATCAAACAGGCAGCTGATTCAGTGAGGAAGCATTTCGCAGCCTGGCTCAGTGCCTCTCAGTCAGAAGGTTGTGGGTTCAAGCCCCATGCCGGGACTTGGAATCACATAGTCTAAGCTGACACTCCAATGCAGTGCTGGGGGATATGTTGCATTGTTGGGAGACATTAAACCGAAGTCCCGTCTGCCTGTTCAGGTGGATGCTAAAGATCCATGGTGCTATTCAAAAACAGAAGGCGCTTTAAGACGTCTTGGATTATTATTATTATTATTAAGGAAGTTTTTCTTGGTGTCTCTGCAATACAATTTCCACATATAAAATTGGTCACTCACTCCATGGCTGTCACATTTTTTACCCACAAAATACACAGTAAATTTACTTTACAGTACATTCTGTGAAGCCTTTTGAGACGTCTTGAAGACACGATAAAGCGCTGTGTATCAAATGCAAAGATTATTATTACTAAGTGTAGGGAACTGAACATAATCCAAAGATCAAAGCTAAATGCTTTGTAAGGCTCGCTTCCCCACTACACAATGCAAGGATTATTATTATTAGTAGTAGTAGTATACAGAAGTCATTGAGGAGCCTGAAACACTGATGGCAAAGGCTTCCTTAAAGCATCTCACTCTTCCCTACAGGAGAAGTAAAACCAGAACCGACAGATTCAAACTTACCAGGGAGGTTGGAGTTTACTCCAGCCTCTAGTCACTTGATTCGGAATGCTTGGGTTTACATATTATTGAAAGTAGACTAAGTTTTAGAAAGATTACACTGAGCGATCAGGCATTGGTAGCTGAAACACCAGTGATGTACAAAGCAGTGTTAGCAGTTTTACTCTGGCAGCCAGATAACTCCTTTGCAAATGTTGGGACTGTATGTGCTCCTGCGTTAAACACTAACATGGATGGTGTTACTGGGGTCTCTGGAGAAAACCAACACAGAGAACAGGACCCAATGTGACTGTTTACTGCTGAGACTTCTCTACGGGCTTGTGAAATGCGAAAACAGTCTGACTACCCAGGACAGGCCAAATGGCTCAGTCTCGTAAACTATGCAGATCTGCCAAACAAAGGGAGGTGATTGCTCCCAAGAGTGGGAGAGGCAGAAAAGGGGGAAGGGAGCACAGAGGGAGGGAGATAGAGATAGATAAGAGAGGAAAGCGCAGGGGTGAGACGATCAGGAGGAGAAAAATCCGTACAATCACACACAAAAGGGCCTTCAAAGAAATTACTGTAAAGTGTAGAGGCTGTGTGTTTTGTAGGCGAACGTGTGTGGAAAGGACATTGCGTGAAATATAACACAGGATTATGAGATAGAGTTATAGGTTAGGGACTTGTTTTGAAAGATAGGACTTGAATTTTTGTTATTGCATCGTATTGCTTCAAACATCTCAATGTGCGTCCTTGTGGCTGTCCTATGTAACTGACTGCTTTTGTCGACAAAAAAGACGGCTGTTTTGTTAACAGATTTTTTTTAAAGTCAGCTGGGTGTTACAAAGCAGTGATATGAGACAATACAGGAGCTGAAACAAGCATTGTCACTCACTCCATGCTACAGAAAATGTTATATCAAACATGTTAATTGATCATTATCTGCCATGAAAATGATGGCGCTCACTCACACTGATCCTCTGGATGTCAAATACAGTTGAACACTGAAATCACTCAAGTACTTCTGAATACAATTTATCATTAATTCTTCCACATGTTCAATTGTTTGTCAGTGCTCTTTTTGAAATAAAAACATGGGGTGGGGAAAGGGTTCTGTGGATACCCTGTAGAACCAGATTATGTAACACAGCCATAGGCTGTTCTGTGTTTAACTCTGGCTACAACCACAGAACTGAAGCCAGAGAAACCAGACTGATTGAAGCATATTGCGCTTGTTACAATACTTGACTTTATTTACTGACTACTGGATCTTTCCCCTAACCCCAACAGTGGCGTGTATGTGTGAGGGGGGAATGTTTAAACGTCAATACAGACTGGCTGAGTGGCTCAAATCACCGGGAAAAGCAGGTATGGTGCCATCTACTGCTGATTTATATATTGTACCTGGGCAGCAGTTTCTCTGGAGCAGCTGATTAAATCCATTCTTTTTTGACATTGAGCTATATTTATACAAATTATTGGTTAGGACACAACTCGAGGTTTGGTCAGGATGAATAGGGAGAAGCTATTTCCACTGGTAGCAGAATCAGTGATGAGAGGATGTGGTTAAAGGATAGTCACAAGAAGAGCAAAGGGGGATAGGTAGTTCGGGACATTTGTGCATCCAACGCCAGGAAGGTGGAAGGAGAGCCAGATGGACCCTCAATTCTAGCTGACTGTACTGACCTGTGCCACATTCTGAGTGGATGGAGGTTTGTGGGCAGTCGGTGGTCTTAATCGTTTGTTGGAGATGTGCTGTTACCATCCCTGAAATCAAAGTCACAAGGAGTACAATAATGAATAATTATTGGGTAATAAAGCTTTCATTTCACATAACGCCTTTCACATTCGGAGGATGCCTCAAAGCCTTCACATGACGCACTGTAAGGAATTTCAGTGTGTGGCACAAGTCTGCGCAATAATAACTTGTAAGATGGGCAGGCTACAATTTGGAGCGTACAGTGGGGATAGGCTCCGTTGCATTCTCCCTGCCCCTCCCCACACTTCTTGTTGAGGATCCCCTAGGAATGGCAGCCCAGCCTGGTCCTGTACCGAGGCCCGACCCCAAGACTCTTCCCACATTTTTTCCCGCTGCGTCCCTGCTCACCTGTGGTTCCATTTTTCTTAGAGTTCAGTTTTTTGTCCAGGAGCTTTAGTGCCAGCAAGTCTCTGTTCCATTTCTCCAATGGTTCCATTTTCCGGGACCCCTGAAATTTGTCGAGGAGTGTGTCCGTCAAGAATCCAACAACAACTTTTTTTTATACAGTGCCCCTCATAATAATAATAAGAAGAAGAATCCTTGCATTTGATATAGCTCTTAATCACGTAATTGAGACTTCTGAAAACGCTTCACAGAATACATTATGAAGTGGATTGACTGTATATTTTACGGGCGAAACGCGGCAACCAACTGCACATAACACTGTCCCACAAATAGTCATGGATTGAGTGATCAAATAATTTATTTATTTAGAAGGAGTTATTATCAATCTGCCAAACAATTAACAACCTAGTTCCTACTGCTAGCTAAACAGCACTGTGTGGAGTAAGGAAACTTGCCTAAGGTTTCACCCTGCCCAGAAATCGAACCCAGGTCCACTTGCTTCCAAGACGAGCGCTCTAACTAATATGCTACAGGATTCCTCAATTATTCTGCTTCAGCGCAGCACAGTGATTTAAATTGCATTAAACTGATTATACTGGGACACTGTGAGCTTGTGATGAAATAGACAAGACTTTTTCCCCTTCCCCAGTGCTCTTCCCTCTCCAGTCCTCCCTCTCCCGCTCTCTGCCTCCCCTCCTTCCCCCTCCTCAACCCTCACACTCCTCTCTCCCTTCCCCCACCCTTTAAGAAGACACAAATTGGAAGTTCCAGAACAATTCAATAACAGCAATAACCAAATGTGTGGCTTTGCTGGTGAGCTGGTTGCTAGGATATCTCGCCTACGGTTTTAAAAAAAGACATTAATCGTTTCAATTTGTTTTTAAATGATAGAAATATTGCATTGCGTGTTAGAAATTGGTGACTCGCAAAGCCACTTACATTTTGTCCCAATGTCTGCTGATGTCCTTGTCACAGTAAAACCCTTTGCAATTGTTTTTGCAGAAGGATATTTACTTATTATAGGTGTCAGCCTTGCTCGCTCTTTTAGTAGCTGTCTCACCTCTAAACCAGATGGTTGTTGATTCAAGACCTATGTTGGGGCTTTGAGCTTATGTAGTCTAGCTGATGTTCCAGGGTAGTGCTGGGCAACACTGCATTGTCAGATATGCAGTCTCAGCACCTTATCATGTCAATGAAATGCCTCAAAGCACTTCACAAGATTTATCGTAAAGTGCAGTGACTGTACATTTTGTAGGCAAAAGCAGCAGCCAATTTGCCCACAGCAATCTCCCACAACCAGCCATGAAGTGAGTGACCAATTTTATTTGGATAATTGTTGGCCAGGACACCAAGGATAAGCAACATTTGTTTGGTGCTTTTGAAATATATATATTTTTTAGTAGCAAACAAACATTTGCCGATAAATTCAATTATAAGCATATTGTCACAACATGAAAATGTCAGTGTCCACCGGTATGTACATTTGTGTATGTCCACCAGCTGTTGATTTGTTTGTCTGCCTGTGTGTGGGTGTCTGTATGTAGATGTATGCATGTATTTTGCCGGCCTGTATTATTTGTATAGGTTTGTCTCTGCTTGTACATATGTGTGCTTCTGCCCACATTTGTTTTAATGGCCTTGTACACTCTATTTATGTGTGCCTGTTTATGTCTGCCGTTATACCAGTGTTAGGTGTTCCTCTATATCTGTGTGTGTGTGTTATTTTGTATAGATGTGCCTGTCTGCTTACAATTGAACTTCGGTTCACATAACACCTGGTTAGCTGCTTCTCTATGTGGTGCCTGCCAGTGTATATGGGTGTTATTGTGTGTGTGTATGCAAGTGTGAGAGAATGCTTCTGTATAAGCTTACAAGAGTATAGTCAGCTATCTGTGTGCATGTTTGTGCTAAGAACCTGTGAGCTGCCCTATCTTGCTAAATGACAGCTCACAGGACTCAGAGCAGTATTTCTGCCTGTGTTGTTATATAATGCCTGAAACAATTAGCAATCTATAGGGTAGTGAAGGCTGAATATTATACATCAGAGACTTGGGGGTAGAGGGTGATGATACACTCTTAATTAATTTGCAGCAATGTGCTTTCCACATATGATTCAATGGGTACCATATTTACTCAAAAGAGAGAGAAAAAGGAACTTTACAGCAATTCTTGGCAACATCGATTTTAAAGTAAATTAATAAAAACACGCCTTAGATTTTGAGTAAATACCACCATTCTTCCTGAAGCTATCAAGCTAAATCCATGTTAGAAATAATACACCCCAACCCCCACCCCCACTCTCTCTCTCTCTCATGCGTGTATCTTCAATTTTAAAGATACAGTGCAAATCTCAGTCTCTGCTTCTCACTAATATATAAATTGATAGGCAATGTGGGACTAAGGGGATTTCATTAAAATGCAAACAGAGACTGGAGGAAATAGGCTGCCCGAAAATAACAGCAAGCCTTCCTGCATTTCTCCAGCTTCATCAAGTATATTCGCCTACACAATACACAGTCACTACACTTTACTGTATCCAGCTAAATGCTTTGAGATGTGCTCTTGAATTGAAATTGTTAAGATTATTATTCTTATTGTTTCCCTAAATCAGCACCTAGCTAGTATTGAATTTGTCATTAAGCCTTTACAAAAGATATTTAATAAAGGTAGACTAGCCTGTCCTACACTTTACCTTCCACAATCTTTAAGGATCAAGTCTTGACACAGCCTCATGCACAGCCTGAACTTATCTGCCTAAAACACAGGATAACCATAGGACTGAACTACAGCATAGACAGCACAGGATTGTTCACTGTAAAGACATACAGGTCTTTAAAATGAAGTGTTAGAAACTGGTTAGATTCTACAATATATACAGTCAATTCGCTTTACAGTATATTCTGTGAGCAGCTATATAAAATGCAAGCAATATTATATTATTTAAGTTGATTGCAACTAGTCAGTGTTGAGAAGCGATAAAGCTCACAAAGACTCAAGGATCTTTTGATCCAGTGAAATTCGCTCTTACGTGATCGATATGAGAAAAGCATTGTGTAAGACTTTCCAGGAGTTGCCCACGATTGGGAAGCAATCCCACAACAATAGAAATATACAGCACAGGAAAAGGCCATTGTCCATTCATATCGGTGCTCCTTTTTGAACAATTCATTTCACGTTGCCAATCATACTGGGAGATTGACAAATCGATGACCGTTTGGCTCTTAATAATCCTTGCATTTGCTCGAGCGCCTTATCACATTGGTTGAGACATCTCAAGGCGCTTTACAGAATATATTGTGAAGTGGATTGACTGTATGTCTTGTGGGCAAAACGTGGCGCCCACGGTGTCCCACCAACAATCCTGAATTGAGTGACCAAATTGCAGTATTATGTTTTATTAATTTTTGAAGAGTGATTATTAACCCCGGAAATCGATCGGCCAAATGACTAACCACCCATTCATACTTACCACTACATAAACAAGAGAGTGGAGGAAGGAAACATGCCTAAGGCTTCATCCTTTCCGGGAACTGAACCTGGTTTGTCTCGCTTGCCAATTCTGCACAGCAGTGCATCACAAGCAGTTGCTTGTGTTGATCAATAATACAAATAAGGCAAGATAGATCTTTGTCATGGTAATAACACGTAATAGCAGCACCATATAAAGACTGTTGTCCTGCTCCAGCAACAATGCTCCAACAACGAACAGCATGACTGTGGACACAATCGCAAACTATCAAACAAACACACTGTAGCGTATCTGACCCTCACCTTAAGTGTTCCAGCAGTTTGGCTGGACTCTGGCTTGTTGGAACCCCTCTGTGCTCAGCTTCTCTCGACGGGGTTGATTTCAAGATCCCCACACTCTTCTTCAAATCGCTTCATGCCCTGACACCTCCCTATCTCTCTGACCTGATTACTCCCCAACCCATTGCCTCCATTCGACTGGCTCCAGCCTCCTGCCTAGCTGCTATGGCTGAAGCTCATCAGTCATTCTCAATCCCTCCGTCTTGTCCCCTCCTACCCACCTTCAAATCCCGTCTATTGACCTCACATTTTGATCATGCTTCAGATCACCTACCCCTTTCCCTCTCCCCTGGCTTGATGTCAGACTCTGCCACTGTCAAGCGCTCTGGGACTTTACCCCACATGAAGCATGCGATATTCATGCAATCTGTTGTTGTTGTTTATATAACTGCTGTGTGCAATTAGCTACTGCGTTTCACCCACAAAATACAGCCAATTCACTTTACAGTATATCCTGTGAAGCACTACGCTTTGAGATGTCTTGAAGACATATCATACACGCACAGATTATCATTAATACAACCATTCTTAGGTGTTGTCATATTAAATTCAAGTGGTTGGGAGAGTGAGATGCATTCGAGTGAAACAAAACCTTACATCACCTTATTGCTGGAATGTCTTAACCCTACCCCCCCCCCCCCCACACACACAGTTATTTTACTCAGTGTGAAACATACACATACCTACGTCCAGCCGCGGTCCATAGATAAGCGCGCTTTCTCAAATCTGCATCCGATCCGTTAATCTGTCGGGGGTGGTGTGGGGGGGAAGAAGGAGTGCAGATTACAAGGATGAATTCTGTTAGTGGCCTTGGGCGATTGCAGCTGTTTGTACTGTATACACACACACATATACATACAAACACATTCACACAGATACACACGTACATACAGACACACACACATCGACAGACACAAACGCACACACACACACATATACAGACGCAAGCACACACATAATGGTTGAAACCAGTGGGTTTCAACCATTCCCCTCGTTCACTAAAGCTGCATTGAAACCCTTTACAGTTTGCGATGGAATCTGGGTCCCTGATGCTGATGATCTTAAAAATCCGGTCTGTGATGTGCTGACTTACCCAACCCGACTGGTGCTGTGTTGAAAGCTGAACATTTATTATATCAGTACATTTGACCAGCAGATATTAATCAAAGCTGCCAACAAACGTGTGGATCTTTGTATGTGTGTGTGTGTGTGTGCTGGACTGATGCAGATAGAATAAAGCAACAGGAACTTAATCACCCCACCACCGCCTCCCCACCAGGTCGGAATGAATCAGAATAAATCACATTAGTAAAAAAAAATCTATCGATTGAGAATCATTTAAAGGGACATTTCATGCTTCAAAGACCACCCTCGGGGCACGATTCGTGCTATTTAACAAAAATAAACACCTTTGAAGAAAGAATACATCTTTTGCAACACAATGCAATGCAAGAGGGGATTTAATTTAAAATGCAAGGTCCCAAACAACAGCACATTGTGGGAAAGGGGTGTGTGTGGGGGGGGGGGGGGGGACAATATTTGGTAAGTAATGGGGGAGGGAGAGAGCGAGAGAAATCTGATCCTTTGCAAGTCGCCTTTCTGTTCACTCACCTGGTGGAGACCTGAAGTTCTCCAGAAGCTATCACTGTCTCCCCTCCACACCATACTCTTTCCATCTGAACCGCCTCAGCTCCCTGGTCTCATTGACGAAGAAAGCCAAGAGACACACACACAGAGAGGAGAGAGTACACATGCAGTCCAACCCCAAGTCACCACCACACATTCATTTGGGATGCCTGTGTGCGGCCTGACTTGCTATTGGCTGGCATTGCCCCTGAGCCTGGTCTCCTGGATACAGTTCTTTTCAAGGTAATTTCTGTGTGAAATTGACAACACCCCCCCACCCCCCCCCCCCACACACACACATACACACTCCCAGCTCCAGGCTCTCACTCAGCCCCGATTTGGCATGCACAGAAAACCCATAGAGCCCTCCTCATTCGCTCCCTCCCTCCATCCTTCCCTCTCCCTACGCGTTTTCCAAGGGGGTTAATAATGATTTTTTTTGGAAAAAAATATTAATCAATAGCTAAAAGTAAACTGATCATAATTTGGTCACTCAACCCACCGCTGTGCGCTGGACACCACTGTGCGTTTCGTCCACAAAATAAGCAGCCAGTTCGCTTGACAGTGTATTCTGTGGAGCGCTTTGAGACGTCTCGAAGAACGCGATAAGGCACAGTATCAAATGCAAGGATTATTATAATATTATTACACCATCTCCATCCTCAATACATTCAAGGCAGTCCTTTGTCTCACTCCCACCACTTTTCACAGCGAGTCCCTGTTGCAACCTTAAACAATACAAAGCTTCAGTGACACTTTTATTATAATAATCCTCTCCGCCCTCATTTCAACCCATTTTTACTACCTGAGATGACATTGGATTTTAAAGGGTGTTGATTTTAGGATATTTATCAGGTAGATTTGCATTCCAGGAGTTGCCATACAATGTGGGTCTCTTGGTTTTTGTAAATAATAATTTTTAAAATTCATAGACCCAAGTAGAATTTCTCTTCACTCTTCCCCCCCCGCCCCTTACACACTCACATTCAAGTTACAGGTGCCAGACTAGCATTGGTTGGAAGTATTGTACTCTCGTTTTGTAAGATTTCCTCTGTGATGCCTCATTTCAAGAATGTAAATAAATAATAAAATAATAATCCTTGTATTTGATAGAGTTCTTTTCATGACAATGAGATGTTTCAAAGTGCTTCGCAGGATTTATTGTAAAGAGCAATGAACTATGTTTGTTGTCAAATACAGTCAGACGGTATTCAGATGATGTCCAAACCTATTCCAGCCAATGTTCTGATTCTCTGTTAGTCTTCAAGGCCTGGACGAATGCCCACTTTCTGCAGCCGAACACAGACAAGACTGATGCTTGGCGACCATCAATATATTCTGACCTGAGCTTCTGAACTCCTTAACCTTCCCTGGCTATCCCTCAAACTTACCAAACCTGTATCAACCTTTGTATCAGGTTAGACTCTCAGTTACCCTTCCTACCCCACATCCTTCCAGCACAGACACAGGTAACTAGAACTGGAGGGAATCAGCTCCCACCCACCCAATCTATCTATAACAACTGGAACATATAACCAGGAACAGCGGTTGAGTTCAGGACAATGGACTTGTTTCCAACAGGTCCTATAAACAGGCACAAACTGGTAACCAGTTTATCTGGCTGGACACTGGGAGTAGGTCCATTCTCTTTTTAATTAGCGTCAAGTGTTCTTTTAACATCCATCTAAACTGGCAAACTCAGAGAAGGTTCTGTGATTTAATTTTAAAACTATGCCCTGTCAGGAATTGAATTGAACCCAGGTCTCTTGTTTGCAATGCAAGTGCTCTAACCATTGAGCTACAGGACTCCAAAAAGATTATCGGTTTCAGTGTGAGAGCCTTGAGAGTGTGAACATGTTGCTGTATCACCTTTCGCTTTTCTTGTGCTGCTAAAGTTTTCCAGCAGGAGATTCAGCTGCTGACACAGACATCTCGCTGAGCATGTCTATACCTGTCTCTCTGTCTGAGTCTCGTGTTGCGTCTGGAGAGATACCTCAGCGGCCAACAGTCCTAGCTACTCAGGTGTCAATGGAATCCTCTACCACACACCAAGAGTAGAACATTTCCTCAGGGAAGTCAAGAGCTTAATGTGTAACAAAACCAATATCACTGACTGGAGTTAAATATCGCCATAAATCGCAGCTCTTCGCTAGAGCTGAAAATACTCCATCACTGGTTGAATCATAGCATACACCAGTGCAGTGTTGTCTCAACTGAAGGTCTTTTATTCACTAAAACATTGTAACATCCAAACACATGAATATTTTTAGTTACTTATTAAATATAATGGAAAGCTTGCACTGATGTTGTGTGTCAGCCTGGCTCGGAATTGCCAGCGCTCTCTCGTGAATGGAGTTTCTCTTGGTGTCCTGGCCAACAATCCCTCAAATGAAATTGGTGACTCACTCCATGGCTGTTTTGTTGGGACTTTGCTACCACATTCACCCACAGATACACAATTCCCAGATTCGATGGTAATCAGTTTTGAGACATTTTGATGTTATCCAATGATATCCAATGCAAGAATTATTAGGAATGCAGCAGCAACACTCTCAGTCTGGTACAAACAGTCCTTGAAACAAAGATTTGATGATCAACCAATCCTTGTTATGCAGTGCTTGTCTTGTGCAGCTAAACAGCGCTGGTAACATCAAAATATGTTTGATACATATAGAGTCTTTAGGCAAATATGGATAAATAAACTTTGCTACCACATTAGTAGGATAAACTCATGATAAGCTTGCTTCCTTTTTAAAATAGTGACAATCATGTCTACCTGGGACAGACAGAGGGGGCTTTGATTTAAAGTCTCATCCAAAGAATGTTTATGGTCACGCTCTTCTCAGAGCTCTTCTTGAGTGTCTTCTCAGAACGTCACCTTAGACTCTGAGCTCAAAGTCCCTGATAAAGGGCTCGAACCCACAACCACCTGAATCAAAGGTGAGAGTTACCATCTGTGCCAGGCTGCCACATTTCTCCCACAAATAGATAGTCAATTCACTTTACAGTATATTCCATGAAGCGCTTTCAGATGTCTAGAAGACATGAAAAGCGCTATATCAAATACAAAGTTCTTTTTGTGTAAGAGACTCGTGAACATGGAGCGTGATCAAGTATAAAATAAGTGCGTGCTCAAATCCTCTCTGGGATGTGTATAGAGCTAACGGGGCTGTTGATAATGAGCTCTCAGCAATGCGGGGAGGGAGAGAGAAGAAGGCTGAACCGTGGCGTAATGTCAAATCTATTTATTAACACAACAAAAGGCATTGGGAACAACCCACCGGCTTCTTCCTAGCTGAAGCATCAGCCAAATGTGGTTTGCTATTAGCATGCAATGAGCCACGTGACAGCCACTTAATCCAGCATGGCCATTTGAGTACAAAAGGCATCGCCTTCTGGCTTTTGATAGTCTCTCTCACGTCACGAAAGCTGCCACTTTACTGGGGGCAGGAAAGAGAAATAGGAGGTATATTTTCTACTGTTGTTGGGTATTTTGCACTAATGTGTAAGTGACTGTCTGGGGATTACACAATGAGAAGTTTTCACTGAGGCCTGGCAGGAGCTGTATATTTTTGTTGACATTTTTGTACTCGAGTAAAGATGAGAAAACCTGGGCTCGCAGCCTGCTGGACATCGAATGTAAAAGGTTCAATTTGAGTCTCACTCTCATCTGAGTCACAAAGTTACAGGCCCGAGGCCCATGTCAGGACCTCCAGCTCACGCAGTCCAGGCTGACACCCCAGTGCAGTGCTGGGGGATCCTACACTGTCACAGGTGCTACCCTTCGGGGTCACCCTCTGGAGATGTTAAACTGAGAATTCATCTGCCTGTTCAGGTAAATGTTAAAGATCCCATGCTGCTATTCAATAATGATGCAAATGACCCATTTTATGTGGGGGATTGTTGGCCAGGACACTGAGAGAAACTCTTTGAATAGCACTACGAGACATTCAAAATTCACTCGAAAAGGAAGGCATGACCTTGGCATTTCATCTCATCTGAAGGGCAATAATACAAACACTTTATATAGTGCCCCTTATCCACTTTAGTGTCTCAGAGCATCTCTGAAAATGCAACGCTCTTCCAACACTGCATTAGAGCTCAGCGTCTTGACATGGAGCTTGAACCCAACCTTCTGACTCAGAGGCGAGAGAGGGACTACCAACTGAGCCAAGCTGACACCAATTTGATCTAATTTTCCATGTTGCGCATTCTACTATCCTCTGCACTTCAGCACCTCAACCTATCCCCTTTCCCGCCTACCTCCACCCACACACATGGGTGTGGTATGTACATTGACCACACTGGTCTTAATCCTGTGGCCTCTATTCATGAGGTCAACAAATTACTGCTCATTATTGTTGAGTTCTGGGTTGACTCCTTCTGAACTCATTTCTATGAAAATTTGGGCTTATGCCTGTCAGTCTGGGTTAGGAAAACATGTACCCAAGTAATATTGGAACATTGAGTAACAAAAGCAACAAAGTTACACTTGTGTAGCATCTTTCATGTTGGGCATTGGACATGCAATAGTCCAGGACCAAGCTGGGGATGGTGATTGCGGAGGGTTGAGGTCCGCATGGGGAAGAAAGTTGATCAAAAGCACAATCATAGAGGAAGGCCTTGAGGTGGGTCTTGAAGGAGGCAAGAAATGGGGCAAGGTGGAGGGACTGCGGGATGGAGTTCCAGAGGGGGCGGAATGGCTGGAGGCCCGTCCTCCAATGATGGGGCGGGTGAGGTGGGGGACATGAAGCAGATTGGAGCCCGCTGAGCGCTGGGACCAGGCAGGTTGGTCAGGGGTTAGGAGGTCGCAGAGGTAAATGTGAGTAAGCCATGGAGGGGTTTGAAGGTAAGGACTAGGATCTTGAACTGTATCCTCTGTGTGATGGGAAGCCACTGGAGTCGGGTGAGGGTGGGGCTGATCTAGTCACAGAGCCTAGTACAGGAGAGGACATGGGTTGCAAAGTTCTGGATGATCTGCAGCCTGTGGAGGGAGGAGTTGGGGAGGCTAACAAACAAGAAGTTTGCCTAGTCTAAAATCAGAACCAAACTGTCCTCTCCGGTCTCTTTGTATAGAATAAAAGTTGTCATGCCCTTGACACCAACGCACAAAATATTAAGTCAAATCAGAGATTTCTAAGGATAACAGCTAACAACTGGAGGTTGTTCGAGTTCAAGACACAAGTCATTCAATGGATGGTTCAATAGCTGTGTTACTATAGATTGCCCACTTGTGTTGAGTACCGCCTCTGCTGAAGGATCATAGAGGAGTCAAGCCATCTCTGCTGAGTTCAATGAGAGTTCTCCACACTGTGTTGTTCACTTTGAGTGAATATCACAGTGTGTGTTCCACACCACAGAGGTTTAATGCAGAGGTGGATTGGAGCTCCTATTTCAACCCTCTGCATCGAGGAACCTTTGGGAGAATTTTTCTCCCCTCACCCCCCTACCCATTTTTAAATTTCACTTTGCGGCATTGGATTGATATTAAAAATGCTGCTGAGAAGTTGCTGGGATCAAATTTAATCAGTATAATTAATACAAAGTGAAATTGATGTGAAGTCATAATTCTCTTCACATGAATGGTGACGATAAGATAATAGTAGAAATAATAGTAATAATCTTTGCATTTGATATCGCACAGTTTTTGGGACAATGCTGTGTGCAATTGGCTGCCACATTTCGTCCACAAAACACACCGTCAATTCACTTCACAGTATAGTCTGTGAAGCACTTTGAGGCATCTCAATGACAATAATAAGGCGTTATATAAAATGCAATAATTCTTATTATCTCCACCTATTCAAGACATGAAATACAACAGCGAGCACACTTGCATAGTGTCTGGGCTGCGTTGCCGTCGCTTTGTCTGACTGGCAAGTTGCGGATTTCCCATGGTGACAGCCAGTCGCTGCTATGTTTGCTGCTATGGAGACAAGCCAACCAAGTAGGGGGAGGGGGGGGAAGGAGGGTGTGGGTGGTGGTGATAGACACAGAGTGAATCTATCTGATCATCTACTGTAACCCTGCTCTACATGTGTGGGCATTGTTTTTAATTGGTCTCGCCTTTCTGTGGCCCTTTCTACACAAACCGCGGACGTTTGGGAAGTGACTTTTACCCCTTTAGCTGCAGAATTGCTCGCTCATTGCTCTCTCATTACGCAGGGTATCGATCAGGTTTTGCCTGAAAACCCCCTCCATTTAAAAGTGGCTGATTCTTTTCACTGGCTGATCCATAATACTTTTAGCAATGAGAGTTTTAGCACAAATCCAACTTACGATTAACTTACGATTAACAAGCTTGTTAGTTCAGGCGCAGTGTGTAGCACTCTCACCTCTAAGTCAGAAGGTTGTGAGTTCAAGCCACGCATCGGGATTTTGAATTCACCGTCTAGCTAGGGGAGCACTGGATTGTCAGATGTATCATCAAACCGATGCCCCGCCTGCCTGTTTGAGTGAAGGTTAAAGGTCCCATGGCACTTATCAAAAAGGCCACTGTCCTGGTCAACAGTTCCCTATATCAAATGTATCTTATAGCTGTTTAGTGGGCATTACTGTGGGCAAATACAAGAGCTAGTTTGTGCAGTCACTACAGTTCACAGTAAACCTCATGAAGGGAGTGACCAATTTATCTGGGGGGATTGCTGGCCAGTATGTTAGAAGGAAACTCCCTTCTGGTTCCAACATGAGATCTTTACTGCCCCCTGACTGATGGCTGAAACTAATCATACAATGGTGAATTCATTCCTTTATAATCTGCAGGGCTACTCTCACGTCTAGAACTAATTCGGTGCATGGAAATTTTGGTGTAAAATAATGACTCATTTTCTTTTCAACGTAATCGAGTAAACAGTAGTCAAGTGAGTCAACCAACACGCCTACAGCAAACTGTTGTGCTTCCTAAAAAAAGGAGCAAAGTTGCTGAGCAGATTGTTGTTTTGGAGCCAGGTGCCCGAATCTTTCCCACACTGAACTGTTTCACACAACAACAAACTACATTTGTATAGCGCCTTTCACCTCAGGAGAGAGTTCCAAAGTGCTGGACAACAACAACAAAATGACATTTGTATAGCAGCTTTCACGTCGGGAGGATGTCCCAAGACACTAGACAATCAGTGTTTCGGACCCACAAAAGTGGGTCGGGATCGGGGTGGGTGCCGAGCAATGGGGGTGGCCAAAGGTATGGTCGAATAGGATGGTCTTGAGACATGTCTTGAAGGAGGCAAGGGAGGCAAGTTTCAATGGGTGGCAGTAGAAAGGCTGGAGGAAGTTAATGGTGGGCTGGGCAGGTTGGGGGGTGATGTGACCCAGGCCAGAATCTGCCGAGCGGAGGGAGCGGTCAGGTCGGTTTGGAGTTACCAGGTCACAGAGGTAGGGAAGGCTGTAGAGGGCTGCTGTATTTCCCTTTGGTCAGAAAACTGTGGGTTCAAACATGTGATACCTGTAACCTGGTGTCCACCAGTGAGGCCTCAAACCTGTGCTTATCAGATGTCAAATGACCGACTAGTGACTATCCTCTGTGGGACTGGGTGGTTGGGGGGAGGGGGTGGTGGGAGGTGAGTTTATTAGCCTTAGAGACATAGCAGGAACACACACCAGAGACCTAAATGTCAGGTAGCTTGCCATCAGATCTCTTTGTGTTGGCTTCATGCTGTGTGCATGAGAATCTAAAGTCAAGTGCAAGGGTTTCGGTTGCAACAGTGCAGTGTACAATAGCAGCAACAGTGAAGAGGATTCATAGATGGGATCCAATGGATAGCAGAGATCTGATGGCGCTGAGTGAGAAAGAGTATTGATGAAACAAAGTGAAGTACATTGCACAGCACAGATGGAGTTTGCTGCACTTTCTTAACACTAGTTAATTAACCCCAAGGTTCACTGCTGGAGCACAATGTAGTTATTCAGAAACAGGAGGAATCGATGCTAAGTAGCTGAATCGATGTTGCCAAGAAAAATTCTGATATAATCTTGTGGATTAGGATGTTCTTTTAAAATTCTCTTTAGCCCCTTCCTTCTGCGTGCTACGAGTTTAGTGTTCTCGTCTCCACCTTGAAAGGGTTGAGGCTTTGAGCTTGACATTGTGATTTTTTTTCTCACTGATTTTAGCTTTTGGCCATCTGGATGTCTGACTCAAACTCATCACTGAATGAGACTTAAAACCAAGTTCCCGACTGCCGTGCAGGTGCACGTTAAAGATCCCACGGTGCTGTTCGAAAACAGAAGGGAATTGCTCTCTCAGTGTCCTAGCCAACAACCCCCCCCAATTATAAAATTGTTCACACAGCTCACAGATGGAATTTGAAAGCAGAGAGGGGCGACGAAATGGAGGCATTTCAGGAGATAGTTAGGTGCAGAGAGAATGAATCGTAACTCACAGAAAAACACATTTCAGAACTGAAACATTGCACTTTGCATTCACAGGCCTGCAATTTCTGCCACAAAAGCACTAAGGAGTTGGGTTTGTTCATTTACTTGTGCCATTACTTTATTAGGTGCAATTTAGGAGGTTGTCACGGAGATCTTCAGCACCAAATGCACAGCAACTTAGTCCTGTCAGCATTTATTTTATTCTTGATGTAATGCCAGAAATTGGTGTCCCAAACGATTTTTGCTAGCACACTTCGCTCTGGGGCAGTGCGCCCTGATAGATAGAAACACACCCACTGTTAAATAACCTTTCCACTGCTTGTTAGAGGAGGAAAAATGTGTCTGTATCTGAGCAGCCCTAGGCAACCAATCAACAGAGGGAAAGGAACCTGAAAAATACACGTTCCAATAGCGCATTAGTGAGAGGCTCCTGTAAAGTAAATATTGTACTGTACTTAGGTGAGCCCTTCACAGATGAGTATAATTATGCCCAGAGTTCAAATGAAACAAAGGAGTCAGCTAGTACTTCTCTAACTGTGATCAAAGGCCTTTGAGGACTCCCAAATATAGAAATAATGCTGATCACCAAAGTTTTGAGTGATCATGAAAACTTCAGGTGAACCGAGTACGTTCATCATGCGAAGCCATCTTGTGAATTTGTTTGTGTGTGTTTGCGACACTGCTTCCTGATGCCAGGCCAGTGACGGGAACAAAATTTCTGTTGTTTTAAGAATGATTCCTCACATAACCCTGTGCGGGGACGAGCAGCCTAACAAGTTCATCTGCATTTTTGAAGGGTTATTTGCATAATATTTATGAAAATACATCCCTTTAATTGCTCTGACCTCTTTGTAATGTGCTATGCACTTGGGCATTTGTCTTCTTAAATAATAATAATAATCCTTGCATTTGATGTAGTGCCTTTCACATTAGGATGTGTCAGAGTATTTCACGGGATTTACATTGTATTTTGTAGGTGAATGTCGTGATGATGTACTGTCTTGTGCACACAGCAATATCAAACAACTACGAGAGACTGATCACTCAATCCACAACTGTTTGCGGGACCCAGTTCTATGCCATTAACTGCCATGTTTCGCCCACAAAATACACAGTCTAAACTGTACAATATATCTGTGAAGCGCTTTGAGATGTCTGAACAACATGATAAGGTGCTTTATCAAGTGCGGGAAGAAGGAGGAAGAGAGCACTTGAGAGAGGTGGAGATAAAGAACGATTGATTTGAACTCAATGCAGAAGTCAAGTAAGCATGTTAACACAAAATATGTACACATGTTTATTGTGCAGAGTACGTCAGTGATTCTACTGAGAGATAGCAAATTGATGAGAGATAATTATCAACGCCCTTCTGTGGTTTCAGTTGTAATACCTTTCCTTCCCCACCACACATAGACACACACACATACAGTTACATACATGGTTACATACACACACACACACACACATAAATACATGGATATACCCTCTTACACATGCATATAGTTACACACACAGAAACACATACACCTTCACACACCCCTTATATACACACACACACAAGTTACACACATGCACATTCACACATACATGTACAAAGTTGCTGTATAAGGGAATATTTCAGATATCCTGCCTGTGACAAGATATTCCCAGACAAAGATAGAAATTAGATAGATGCTTCATTCTTAACACAGGCAACTGTGAAGGGGGTTATGAGTTGCTGTGTTAAGATTGAGGCATCTATCTAATTTCTAGCTTTCTGCTACCAGCGCACCAGTGTGAGATCCTGGTGTAATGAACACTATGTGTTTTGGGAACCTTTGGCTGAATATTATACCTGTTTGACAAGTGTATTCAATCAATTCATTTTACAGTATATCCTGTGAAGTGCTTTGAGACATCTCAAAGACATGATAAGGCACTATACCAAATGCAAAAATTATTATATTATATTCTATAGATTTCTCGAACCATCAGATCAAAAGGCATCAACTATAGAAAACACAAAGTCTACAGATAGGAGGATTTGATCTGGATCACAAATAAATTAATACACAGTATTTCAAATACTGTATGCTTTTATACCAAATTAAACAATTCTGCCCTGGTATAAGATTGAAAGAGGTGTGCAGTCATGTTTTAGTCAAATTTGCCAATTGATCTAGCTCCCTAGCTCTCTGACCTGCTTTAACTCCACTCCACCAACAACTGCCTTTGCTTGGCTGGCTCTGGCCTCCATCTTGTTCCTCGTTCCTTTTGCCCCAACCTCAGTAGCCTAGTTTTCAGCTAGAATGCCTGCAGTTTGGAACTGTCTCCTTCAATCCCTCCACTTTTCCTCTGCCTTACTTTACTTAGATCATAACTGCAGACTTTCCTCTTCGATTGTGTTTACCGGAACCTCCACCCTCCCTCTGCATCCTGCTCCGCCACTGCTGAGCTCTCTGAGACACTACTCTACACGAAGGGTGCCACATGAATGCAAGTTGTTGTTGTTAGACATAGGTACAAATAAGAATAGGCTATTCAGCCCCTTTGGCCTGTTCCGCCAATTTAGAAGATCACAGCTGATCTATAATTCATGTCCAATTACCCTTGCCCCACATCACTTAATATCAACAACAACAAAATTACATTTATATGGCGCCTTTCACATCAGGAGGGCATCCCAAGGCGCTGGATCATGACCTAACAATATTTATCTACCTCCATCTTGAATCTGTTGATCTGAGTTGAATCTGTTGACCTGATAAGTTTGAGATAACATCTCAAACTTATCAGGAGCTGGTTTGTAGCTGTCAGCCTAGCTTGGTTGGCAACAGTCTTTTCTCTGAGTCAGAAAGTCATGGGTTCAATCCCCATATTGGGGACTTGGAGCTGATAGCATGGCCTGACACTCCAGGGCAGTGCAGGGCAGTGCAGTGCAGCGCTGGGGGAGAGCTGCATTGTCAGAAGTGCCCGGCATCAGATGTACAGACTTGGGGTGACTGTGCGTGACTGACTTGTCCAAGTTTCTGCTTGTGTCGGTAGTTTGGAAGGTGATTGGAATACCTCGCAGCTTTCTCCTCTCAGCTCCCGAGGCTTCATCGTGGAATTGCAAGAGCTGTCATAAATAGGCAGTAGGCAGCTGCATGCGAGAGGCGTCAGAAAAGAAGGTAACGAGACTTCAATTTGAGTGAACTGTTCACGTCCTCCTTGGACTGGAGCGAGTGCCACTGAGCAATGGGTCTCCTTGGGTTGGACAGCATGTCTGACCAGTGCTGCAGCTGATTGCCGGTGGCATTGCAGCCCAGGAAAAGCTTCCCGATGGGATCGTTCTTGCTCATTTTGTCATGATCCCACACGGAGATCACCAACCTCACCGTCTGTGCCAAAAAATAACCAACAGCATTAGCACGGAGATTCAACCTCATAGTGTCAATGTTTTTCCGGCAAAAACATTGGACATTTCAAGCCTTATAAAGCTTCTCCAATTCCCAGCACAATCATTTTTCCGCAGTTTCAGAATTTCTTTTTTTTTTAAATGGTCACATTTGATACAGAGCCTTTCGCGTTTGCAAGAAATCTCAAAGCCCTTCACCAGATTGTAGTTTATGGCATAGTGAAGGCGCTATATAAATGCAAGTTGTTCTTGCTGTAAATAAATGCAAACTTGTGGTTAGCCGA
Organism: Hydrolagus colliei; assembly: GCA_035084275.1. Taxonomy (NCBI): domain Eukaryota; kingdom Metazoa; phylum Chordata; class Chondrichthyes; order Chimaeriformes; family Chimaeridae; genus Hydrolagus; species Hydrolagus colliei. The sequence continues at coordinate 10,228,856 of CM068757.1, read as the reverse complement.
GGCTCTATAGGATGTTACCCTTGTTGCTCATTCCAAATTGTCAGACGCTCTACCCTTACCTGTATTTGTTCAAATGTCACAGTGAAATTGAAGGATTCATTAAAATATGGGTCCAAAGTGTTCTTCTTCACACTTGTCTTCTTCGATTTGATCTTCTTCTTGTCTTCAACCAGATGTATCTTAACAAATGGATCTGGGGAATCAAAGAACAAAGAAATGTCTTCAGATGATTTGATCTGTTGGAATAATATTTGCTGTCGGTGTAAACCATTCCTTATTGGAATAATATTCCCTGTAGAATTCCTCTTACCTGATGAACCGTCTATGTCCATTCTTTTGAGGTTCTTAGCTTCCAGGATGATCACAGTCAACTTGTTAGACGTGGGGACGTAACGCAGGGAAAAGCAGATATCACCTAGGTTTTCTGGCTAACAGAGAATAATGGGAAATGTTTAATGCACTGAGATTGAAGCGTAACGAAAAGGCATTGCTCCAAATGGAGCTATGTCCGCCAACAGGGCCAGAGGAGCGATATTGGGCAGTCAGCCGCTGGGAGAGCAAAGGATTGAGGACGCAAGTGATGTACTTCATGTGGTTTGTGAGGGTGGAGAGGTACAAGGGAGATATGAGGGTAAAAATGTACAGAGTAGGGATAGTCGTGGAAGGCTTGTGGAGAGGGTAGGAGGAAGATGTAGCAGGAGGAGGGGGCAGGTGGTAGGTGTCTATTTTGTGCATGAGGAATTCTGTGACCTCTATGTGTTGCCAGAGTCAGATTATAGGATCATCATAGAATCACGGAATTATATAGCACAGAAAGAGGCCATTCGGCCCGTTGTGTCTGTGCCAGCTCTTTGAAAAGAGCTAAATCAATCCCACTGCACTGCTCCCTCCCTGTAGCCCTGCAATCTTGTCCTCCCCAAATAAATACCTGAAAGGAGTTTTGCAGGGAAGGGCAGAGGAGATGATTAATGGTTAAGAAAAGGAGCCTGGGTTCACTTGATATAATTTATAATCTCTAGCCAAACTCAGGTTTGTCCACAATAATGTGTAATTCACGCCTTGAGTAACTCAAGCGATGGGTGTGGAGAATGTCTGAAAGAATGTGATTTCAGATCAGCGTTGCACAATAGTCCCTTTAAAACAATCCAGGGAACCTTCAGTGTTGCACTCTCCTTAATGTGGTTTGGGGTGTGACTCATCATATCATATTTCTTCTTACTGATTACTGGCCTTGTTTGGGTCTTGAAGATGATGGATTCAACATACCTTCCGCCAGGACTTTTTTTTATGGTGTAAGATAATCCACATAGAGTCTGAATCTGAGTGACTGAGATGCCATCTTTTGGATTTGGTGTTAAACTGAGAACCTGTCTGCCCTTTCTCTGGGTGAATATTAAAGATCCTGTGACACTATTGGAAAAACTGGGTGGTGGTGGGGTGGGGAGTTTCCTCTCCAATGTCCTGGCCAACAATCTTCAATGATGATTGATCATTCACTTTAAGGCTATTTGAGAAAAAGTTACTCAGTACAAAACAACAGCAACATTTGCCTACAAAGGCTGTTGTTACACTTCCATTTAACCTTCTTTCAATCTCCCCCTCTACCCAACCTTCATTCCTTCCTTCCCTCCCTTTTTCATTTCAATGAACTATTGCTGTCATCGGAATCTCCTAAATGTATACACCAACCAGTTAATGGGAAATGTGTGGCTTCCATTTCTTCATCATTACCAAATCCCCTCTTGTGGTTAAAGCCTGTTTCCCTATAAATACTCTTCACTTGACAAAGATCCTACCTCATCCTTTGCTCCAGTCAGATCCCGCCATTCTTCCATCACGTGAGTGGGATCGAAGGTTTTTAGAGGGATTCGTATTTCGCCGATGATGCCGTGCTTGGAAAATCTGTTGAAGTCGTACACTTGCATCACCAACGTCTTCATCTCACGCTCTTCCCAAATGAGCTGAAAGAGGACCAGAACCATCTGTTAGCAAGTGGGGAGAAGCCAGCCACCAATTTTGCACTGAAAGTAAGAATGCCCCTCAATCACGCAACTTTGGATGGTAACACGAAGTAGGCAGCTTTGGAGAGTCACCTCGAGTGAGTTCAAAGTCCTGATATATCTCAGAGACAAAAATGTCACTGACTGAGCAAAGGCTGACATCTCAGGACAATTACTGCTCAGGACTTCCCACTACGATTGTAGGTCTTTAATGCCTTAAAACACAGATGGTTAGCACCTACCATTACCAATCGCACGTTAGACAACCAGTGTGTGCAGCACCTTTTGAAATACGTGTGAAGATGATTACACCTACCTTGAATTCAAAACGCTCATTGAAGGTAGGATTCAGGTTATTCCTGTAAACTTTGGTTTCAAATTTTGGCTTCTTCTCTGGATCGAGGTAGACAATGACGTACGGATCAGAGCTTCCTATCACGTCCACTGACATCAGATCCTGGGCCTTTAGAATTCCGACATAGAGCTGCAGGGAATATAAAACAATGCTTTCGCAAATAGTTCAGGACGTACATCTGTAGTGAATTTGCTTCCTGCCTAGTTACAGACAACAACGACAAATCGCATTTACATTGCGCCTTTCATATAGGGAAGATGTGAAACTGTCTGTTTGTGTCCATTAATTGGTGGGTCACCAGCAAGCGGGCATAAAGAAAGGAGCATTAGAATTTTTATAAACAATAGCATAATTACATTTATGTAGTACCGTTAAAGTCAGAACAATGTCCTAAGGCTCCGGACAGTTAGTGGTTTGCATCCAAATTGGGCGTTGGGATTAAAAGGATGGTAGGTGGTCTGAAATTCCTCCTAGTCTTAGCCTGTAAGAGCACAGTAGGGAGACAGAGTCACCCTCTGATTATCAGCACAAGCATAATCATGATGGGCTCAATGGCCTCCTTTTGTGCCTTAAAACATTTATAATTCTACAGGGGAAAATGCAGTTCACAATCACCCTAGGGGTTAGGGAGCATAAAACCAGCCTGTTCCTGCTCCCTCATTAGCAGCCTGCGGCAGGCGTGTGGGCTGAGCTCACATGTGTCTGTCAAACCCTCTACACTCGGTGATGGTTTAAGATTATTGTGAATCCTCTGTGTCCCATTGCTGTCTCAGAGGCCATATTATACATTTGGGTCAAACTTCCTGGAGTTATTGAGACTTTCGAGACACTTGGAATATTATTTGACATTTCACACCCAGACGCGCAATTTTAGCCTCACCGATGTCTTTTGCGAATTGTATTCCAAGGAATATTGTAATTTTCCTGGACATGGAGATCCTTCCAGATCATCTATGTCTGGCTGCACCTGTAAGACAACCCACAAAGAGCTGGTCAGAACCAACACAAGTTAAGCATCCCACTCAATCCCTCTCAACTGTCTTAAAGCGGCATCTGTGGGCTTGTGATTGCGTTGGCAGAGATTTGTACAGATCGAGAGTCACACACAGTTACTCATTTTAATAAATTGGGCATCGTCACGCAATCACAGGTAGCCATGAGCCTGCGTGGGAGAACTTGGAAACTGTGTATGAAATGTATTGGGCAATGTAGGGTGGGCTTTGTGGAACGATGAGATGAAGTGGGCTGAAAGGATTTCACCTGAACTTCTCCTGGAAATTGATCACTCAATCCACGACTGTTTGTGGGATGCTACTGTGCAGAGTCGGCTGCCACATTTCGCCCACAAAATATACAGTCAATTGAGTTTACATTATATTCTGTGAATATAATTAATTATATAATTATCATTATATTTTGAGAAGTCTCAAATTGCTGTTAAGTGAAGTGACTGAGTGCTTGCAATTTTAAAAGGGGGTATTGCCAGTCAAGGTCCAGGGAGAGAAACTCCCTCCCTCACTTACCAGGCTGGTGGTGGTCGAGCCGTTCATGTTCTTCAGGTTGAGCTGCTCCTTCTTCTTTTTCTTCTTCTTCTTGCAGCAGCATTTTGCGATGATGCAGATGACGCAGACTAGGATCACAAAGCCTATGGCCGCCGCAATGGCATAAATAGCCCATCGTGGCACTGAGCGGGTAGAGCACAAAGGATGTGAGAACTCATTGAAACAGCAACGACAAATTACATTTACGCAGCGCCTTTCATGTCGGGAGGACGTCCCAAGGGACTGGACAGTCAGGGAGGGTTGGAGGACAGGGAGGGTAGGGGCAGGAGCTTGTTCGAAGACATGGTCGAAGAGGAGGCGCTTGAGATGGCTCTAAACCAGAGAGAGTTTCTCGAATATCCCAGGGGAGGCTCAGGATGTACAGAGAAGTTATGTGGTCAGCCAGGTGTCTGACACATCACCGTGCATTACAGTATCCAAACCAAACTGAAAATTCCATGCCCCCCACCTACACACATAGAAACTTCAGAGATAGATCACTGGAATGGGACGCACACTCTCTCCCTAGAAGGAAACATCATGTTTGACTAATTCTGGAAGCTGTTAAACCACAGAGTTTGTTCATTGCTTATCTGTAATTTGGACTTTGGAGGGGCTTCCCACAGACACTTGGAGAGTCAGAATTCATCTGTTTATCCTGTGGTTTAAATTGAACTAATTACAAAGTAAACGCTAAAAAGGAACTCAACTGTAATGCCTACCCCTGTGTATTTTGTGCATGAAATGCAGCAGCTAATTGCACACAGCAGGGTCCCACAAACAGTCGTAGATTGAGTGAACCCTTTTTTTTTGAAGGATTAAAATCCCCAGAGAGGTTTCCATCAATTGACTAACAACTGGATTCCTACATACTACTAGATAAACAGAGCTGTGTGGAGTAAATAAATTTGCCTGACGTTTCACCCCGCACAGGAATCGAACTCTGATCCTCTTGCTTGCGAGCTAAGTGCGCTAACCACTAATTCATTAATGTTACAATTAAGAAATTCCCCCCCCCCCCCACACACACACACTTCAATATCTCTTTTTTCAAGGATCTATCTAATTTCCCTTTGTAGGATTTGAAGTAATCTGCTTCAACAAGGATATGTGGCTAAGAATTCTACATTCCAGCCACCTTCTGTGTAAAGAACTCTTTTTAACCTCATCAATAACTTGTGCCCGTTCCCACACTGAGCACAGCAAACTCATGACTCATATTTGCATCCACCTGTTTAAATGCTAGCCGATCAGTGTTTGGCTGCCTCAACTGAGCGATGGATGTGTAGTTGTCCTGGGTTAACATGAGACTTGCAGTGTATAGCGGGGTTAGATATAGTCAGCGTATAAATATAGAGAGCATTGATGAAATACACGTGTTTTATCCCGGGATCCGCTATTGTGAAGTGCTCTGAGACGCTGTCCGGGGTGGAGGGCACTATATAAATCGAAGTTGTTGTTGTTGTTGCTGTGTTGATCTATTTCCATATATTCTCTGAGATATGGGCTAACTATTCCCCTCCACTGCTATAGGCACATTGCTCTGCTTCCGAAAATCCTTCCCTCTGCTTTCAAATCCCTTCTAAAAGCCTAACTTACTTCACGTTTCGAGTGGAGCCACGGGATTTTTTACATCCACCTAAACAGGTAGTCAGGACCTTGGTCAGGACATCTGATCCATTTACTACGTCCTACATCCCGAACTTGCTTGGGATTCCCACCATCTCTGTAATGTGCTTTGAGATGTTACACAAAATGAAAATCTCTATATTGTCATGCCAGCAGGTTTACGGGCTACATTTCAGGACTTACAGGGAATTTTATTGAATAGATCATCAATCAAGTTGCTGCTTTCTGTGGTAGCTATTTGGGTGCTGTTGGTTGGTTGGACAGCAGTCCCTGGGATGATGGTAGCATTAGGTGTTTCACTCATCTCCGAATGTCACTTGAATCCTTGAATCTGCAAGAAAAAGAAATCAAATATTACCTAATTCTGGAAGGTTTTTCGCGCACAGCAGGTCCCACAAACCAGTTGAGTGACCTATTTATTATTACTTGAAATGTCCCGATAGCTATGTTCCCATTAAGCTGCTTGAATTTAGTGAACATTTTATATCTAGAATAGCTTTGCCCTGTGTGCAACATTGCAATACTTTACTCACTCAAAGGCTGGAATGGTTTACCAGGTTGAGTGGTTGTGGTTTGGGGAATTTTTAAGTGTGGTACTGTTCTGGGAGAATGGTAGGACTGGTGTTTTGGAAGAAAGAGATCAAATTGAGGGGACGAGGCTTCTTTGTAAGAAACATTTGTTATCTAGTGATGTGAGCGTGACCAGGACTTGCTCACTCAGCTCTTTCCAGATGATACAACACAATTGCACTGACTGCTGCCTCAGCTCTACACGCACTCACTCAGTCATTCCCTCAGGTAATCTGATAGCGCCAGCTTTATTATTTGGGATCGTGAGCATCAGCTCATGATACCAGTGGTTGGAAGGGAATTAACTAAGCGTGATGAGGAGCTGGAGAGGAAGACACAACATCTGTAAGCTCATCAAACCTGCTGGGCAAAGTGTTTATCCTGCTGTGTGCCCTGGTGCCACATCAATCCCAGGGCACAATCACAGGCCGATCATTCACTCACTGACTTCATGGGGAATAATCCCCTTTTTAAAAATAATAATTTGGTCACTCAATCCACGACTGTCTGTGAGACACTGCTGTGTGCAATTGGCGGCCGCGTTTTGCCCACAAAATACACAGTCAATTCACTTTACAGTATATTCTGTAAAGTGCTTTGAGATGCCTCGAAGACATGATAAGACACTATATCAAATGCAAAGATTATTATTATTAATGGGGAGCCTTAAATTTCAGAACAACAACAAAGTTATATTTATTCCTTTCACATCGGGAGGCGCTGAACAGTCAGGTTGGGACCCGAGCAAGGAGCAGGGGCAGGATAGTGGGGGAGGGGAAGTACCATCCCTCAGATGAGACATTGAACTAAGGTCTCGTCTGCCTGTTCAAGTGAAATCAAAGATCCTATGGCACAATTCAAAAATGAGAAGGGAGTTTCTCCTGGTGCCTTGGCCCACATTCTCCAGAAAAAATTGGTCATTCATTTTGTGGCTGTTTGTGGTACATTGTTGAGCACATTTGCCTGCACAATACACAATACACACTTTTCAGAAAATCCTTTAAAGTGATTTGGGACTTTATTTATTGCTATCAGTTTTAACATGTCTTGAGCATTATTTAAAAGTATCACGATTACCTTTTGTACGTCAAGATCTATATTCTCAGGGATGTATATCTATGAATTCATACTTTTTTGAACATATAAGAGTAATAATCCTTGCATTTGATACAGCGAGTATCATATCGTTGAGACGTCCCAAAGTGCTTCACAGGATATACCGCAATATTTTTAATATTTTAATTTGAAGCTCAGTGATGGGTTTACCCATGTGTCAGATGCCCGGCTGGGAGAGAAAGTAATAAGGATAAATAATAGGCGATTGCCCTGGGTAAATAGAAGCTGAAATGACTCATTGAGTCATCGGCAGGACTGCTCTACCTCCATTCAAGCGTGTTTGTAAGGGTGTATTCCTGAAACACAGAAGGAAATCTGCCTATAAAATATGCAACAGCACAATATTTGCCTCCACAATACTGTACGTAGTGACAGCACTTACATTAAATCACTGCAAAACACTTTCTTGTTTTTATGAGTTAAAGGGTGAATGTTGTTAAATGTTAAATGTTGTCACAGTGAGCCCTCAAAGGCTGAGCGTTGTCATGATAGAAATTCTCTGAGTTGTACTGTATATACCCTGAGAACACTAGAATACGCAACAGCACCCTCTGCATTTACAAAATATCTCGGAGTACTTTCCAGTAATTACAGTCAAGTCAAGTGACTGTATATTTATAAGCAATCGCGGAAGCTTCACATGCACCAGAATGTCCCACAAACAGCGTTGAGGTAAATGATTAGTTTCACCTGATGGATTGTTGGCCAGGATCCAGGGAGAAACTCTTTAGAAAAATGCCCTGGTTCCTTTAACATTCACTTACACAGGCAGATAGACTGCAATTGAATGCCTCGTCTGAAGGTAAGCAGTGCTGTGCACTGTGTACACTATATAACTTCAAAGTCCTAATGTTGGGCTTGAACCCACAACCTCCTGATTCGAAGGTGAGAGTGCTACCAGCTAACACACGCATATCAGTCAGTACCTGCCCAACCTAAACAGCAAATAGCTTGCACATAACCACAGCCTACAATCTGTTCACTGTCTATTGTTTATGTTTGATAAATTGAACGTGAGTAAGACCGAGGCCCTCCTGATCGGCTCAAGCCAGCGCCTCCGCACATCGGGCGCTGCCAGCCTCAACATCCAAGGCTGTTCTCTCCACCTCACAAAGCCAGTCAGGAACCTCGGCATCACGTTCGACCAAAAACTCTCCTTCCTCCCCCACATCCGTGCCTTGACCAGCACCGCTTACTTCCACCTGCGCAACATTGCCAGGCTCCGCAACTATCTTACCCCCCACACTGCCGAAACACTCGTGCACGCGTACATCACCTCAAGGCTGGACTACGGAAACTCTCTCCTCGTCGGCCTCCCCAGTTCCTCCATTCACAGGCTGCAGGTCATCCAAAACTCTGCAGCCCGTGTATTATCCCGCACCCGCCTTCGTGACCATATAAGCCCCACCCTCGCCCGTCTCCACTGGCTCCCCATCCTCCAGAGGATCGAGTTCAAGATCCTCGTCCTCACCTTCAAGGCCTTACATGGCCTTGCCCCGCCCTATTTAACCAATTTACTCTCCCCCTACAAGCCCACCCGGACCCTCCGTTCAGCAGGACTTGGCCTGCTCCAAGCCCCCCGCCCGAACCGCACCACTATCGGAGGCCGGGCCTTCAGTTTTTCTGCTCCCACCCTATGGAATTCCATCCCCCAATCCCTCCGTCTCGTTTCTTCCCTTTCCTCTTTCAAGGCCGGTTTGAAGACTTTCCTCTTCGACCGTGCCTTTTGTTTCACCCCGAATTCTTCAACCTCCCCTATTTGTTTCACCCCTTCCTGTACACTCCCCTCCCAGCTCGGGTCACACGCCTCCTGTGCAGCGCCTTGGGACGTCCTCCCGACGTGAAAGGCGCTTTTAAAGTGTAATTTGTTGTTGTTGTTGTTGTTGATACAGAAACTCAAGATGAGAGCAATGGTGGACAGAAGCATCGTTGTGACTTTATGGGTGGATTTCGGCTCTAGTTTCATGTGAAAACCTATTTCCCCCAGGTCTAAATCTACAGCAGTGGAGTCCTGTAGCTCTATGGTTAGAGCACCGCCTTACAAGCAAGTGACCTGGGTTCAATTCCAGGCAGGGCGAAACCTTGGGCAAGTTTCCTTACTCCACACTCCTAATAATCCCTCAAAAAACAGTAATAAATTGGGCATTTCAATCTACGGCTGTTTGTGAGACACTGCTGTGCAATTGGCTGCCGCGTTTCGCCCACATATATGCAGTCAATTCATTTTACAGAATATTCTATGAAGTGCTTTGAGGTGTCTAGAAGATGTGAAAAAAACACTATATCAAATGCAAGGAATATGATTATTACTACAGCATTTCGTAACTGTTAAAAAAGAAAGCTTGCATTTGTTGTAGCTTCGTTGCTCATCTTCCCTCCGCTTGGCTCGGTTGGTAGCTCTTTGACTTCTATTATTATGGATATTATTACTATTTATTTTTTTATTGGAAGTGCAATTTTTCAAACATGCCTGAGTATATCGCATGTGAGTGTGGTGACTCCTGTACATGCATCAGTGTGTCGTACATCAGCCCTGTCAACATATATAATAATATATAATAATTCTTGCATTTGAAATGTCTAGAAGGCGTGAGAAATAGCCCCTTATCATGTTGTTGAAATGTCTCAAAGCGCTGCACACAATATATTGTAAAGTGAATTGATTGTCTATTTTGTGAGTGAAACAAGGGTACCAATCTAACACAGCTCTGTCCCACAAACAGTTATGGATAGAGTGACAAAATTGTTTTCCTTTTTTTTGGAGGGATTATTATCCCCAGAAATCAATGCCCCAAATGTCTAACAACCGGCTTTCTACGTATTGCTAGATAAACAGATGCCTGCGGAATAAGGAAGGTGTTCATTGTATATGTCAGTGTGCCTGCCATACATCAGTGCTCCTGCACATCCATTCCAAACGCATGTTTCACACATCGCACACATCCATGACCGCTGACCCTGCTGAATACATGTGTAATACACGCAAACACATCGCGCATGTCAGATCAAAGCTATTGAGCGAAGGCTGTCGGTGTCCACTTCGGGAGCAGAGCAATGCGGCAGTAGGTGTTAGGCCAGATTTCACACTGTCTCCAGCCAACCGCTTGTCCATCTGCTATACCTCACAGAGTAAAAACAAGCTGAGCTCAGTAAAGGCATTTGCTCGCCTGAAGTTCTAATCACAACGTTAAGAACCAGAAACTCACCAGGAATCTTTGACTTGCTGGTTCTCTGCAGTTCAGGAAACAGGAAGAAAGATCTTTGACAGGAGGTTCAACTTTTTTCCCTGCAGGAGTCCTTCCAATCTGTGAGGCTGCCACAGAACAACTTTCCTTTACCAAAGTGGGACAGCGGTGTGGGTGTGACACTGAGCACCGCGGCAACACTTCCTGGCTGTAAAAAGAAGTCTGACCGGCTTTTCTTCTTGAGAAATAAGGAAACCTGATGCTTCGATTGAGTCACACCCAAGGTATTAAATACATGGAGGCTAGAGTTCACACACCGACACAACTATGAAGAAAATGTGGGTATCCTTCATCAGCAATGAGAATACTGTATTGTTCTGGGTTAGCCCCACTGGTCCTCAACAACAACAACAACAACTTTGATCTATATAGTGCCCTCCACACCAGACGACGTCTCAGAGCGCTTTACAACAGTGGATCCTGGGACCGAGCCATGGGAAGGGGCAGAAAGGTGACCAAAAACATAGTTGAAAAGAAAGGTCTTCAGCTGTGATCTGAAACTGGGAAGAGAGGGGGGCGAGGCGAAGGGAGTGAGGAAGGTAGTTCCAGAGCCTCGGGGCATAATGGCTGAAGGCACAGCCGCCAAGGGTGGAGCGAAAGATTTGGGGGACATGGAGGAGGCCAGACCCAGAGGAGCGAAGGCAGCGGGTGCTGGGTTGGGGAGGAGAGGAGATCAGAGAGATAGTGGGGTGCAGAGGGCTGGAGGGATTTGAAAACAAGAGTGAGGATCTTGAAATCGATCCTCTCTGGGACAGGCAGCCAGTGAAGTCTGACGAGGACTGGGGTAATGGGGGAGCATAAGAGTATGCGGGTGGCAGAGTTTTGGATTAGCTAGATTTTGTGGATTGTGGTGGAGGGAAGACTGGAGAGGTCTCCCCTTTTCATTCTTGAAAAGAAAGCGACCCATAGAGGGACTTCAGAGAGGTGCATAAAATTCTAGTGAAGATATCCCAGCGCAGTCTTATCAGCAAAGTCGCATGTTCTCAAAGATGCCCATCGAGTTCACAATATCACAAAATCAGTTTGAGAGATGACTCTTCAGACCATCTGATCTCATCCTTCGAGAAGCCCCACCGTACCATTTCCCCCATCACTGCATCAAGCTTCACTTTTTTAAATAGAGTCCAGCATCCTGGCCTGAAACAACCTCCCTGGCAACCTGTTCCAGTCATTGAACAGGTAATGAGTAAAGAAACACTTCCTGGTGTCTGTCCAGAAATTGCTCTTTACTCTAAACCCACTTCTTCTTGTTTCACTGTCTTGTTGCAATCTAAACAATGATCTGGGTTGACTTTTTCAATCACATTTAAAATGTTATGCACCTCTCTGAAGTCTCTCTATGGGTCGCTTTCTTTCAAGACTGAAAAACTGTCGGGTAAGGAGTGTTTTGTTTACATCAGTGTTGAGGACCAGTGGGGGTAACCCAGAACAATATTCTCAGATATACCAAGGCAGTAGAGTAAGAGCATACAGGTTTATAGATCCAATGGGTAATCTTCGGACAGGTACCAGAGGGGAATTAACGAACGGAACATGTTTCTAAGAAGTGTGGTTGAGATTAAGTCACTGGACTCATTTTAAAAAAACAGCTGGATGATGCAAAATTACATTTGTATCGATAGAATAACTAAGACAAGTTGTTGATTCAACTATTTAAGATGTTTAGAGGAGTTACACAATAATATAACAGACAAATTTCATTTCATGATCTGTTGAAACTGTATTCTGCTCCCAATGTTGAGTTCACATAATGATCTGCAGTTTCTATGAATGGTCACCAGGTGGCAATGAATGCCCAAGCCTCTGATAAGATTCGTTCACTTACTGTTTGATCTCATATTTATGTTGATGTCTCACGATATTGAACAGACTATACTGGCCTGCGTGCAGAGTTGTTTAACCCTTCATTTATACCAATCTTCTCTGTAAGGTCCTACACTGCATGAGATATACATAGTTTCACTGTAACAATATTCGTGTTTGAGTCCTGACACTGAGAGTTACAATAAAATAATATTCCTCACATTTGGTGTTGCACCTTTCACGTCAGGCGGACATCTCACAGCGTTTCACACAGTACTATACAGGGTATAGTGTAGTGACCGTGTTTTGTGGCCAAATCCCAGCAGCTAATTTGCACACAGGTGGATGCAGAGTCGATACTAACTTTCAAAAGGGAATTGGGTAGGTACCTGAAAAGGAAATATTTGCAGAATTATGGGATAACAGAGGAGTGGGACTAGTTGGGTAACTCTTCCAGCAAGCCTTCACAGGCACGAGGGGCCGAATGGCCTCCTTCTGTGCTGTAAGATTCTATTTTAGCCAATAGCCCACCGGCTGATATCAGTTGACTCAGCACCTCTCGGGATTGAATCCTGGGACCCTCCAGGCTTTGGCTGTAGCCCTATTCAGTGGCCGAGCTATTGGCAAAACTGTAACAATCCCTTTTTCGAGAAAATGTGAAACAAAAAAAAGGTGGGGGGTGGGGGGGGGGGGGGGGGAGTTGCTGTGTCTGCAAAGTTACAGTTATTGTTTTCACGGACCACAAACCAGACTGACCCTGAGAAATAGAAGCCACCAGGACTATAGGCTGTTTACAATTCACAACAGGCTTTCAAAACAGCATGCTCGCAAATCCAGACTAAGGCACGTATGGACACTGAGCACACAACAGAGTATTGTAGATGCTGGAGTGAGTGTCATAATGTCAGTTAAATGTGAGGAGGGAGGGATCTATATCAGGCAAGTGAGGCGATAGTGGAGCTGGGGAGAAAGGCGATGAATGCATTGAAATGGTCAAGAAAGGAGGTGACGTAAGCATGGACAAGAATCTCAGCTGCTTTGGTTGTGAGGATGTTCTCCTTACGTGAAAAACTTTATAGAAATGTAATTTGTTGTTGATGTTGTCTGGCCAGGCTCCACTGGTTCCCCATCCCGCGAACGGATTGACTTCAAGATCCTCACAATCGTGTTCAGAATCCACTCTCCCTGGCACCACCTCCCACTCCAACCTGCTCACTCCCTAATCCATCACCAGGTGCCTCTGACTCGACTGGCACTGGGTGCGAGGGACGAGCAGGAAGCCCATCGGAGGCCGCACTTTCAGCCACTTCACAACCAAACTCTGGCTCACTCTCCCTCAGTCCCTCCGTCTTGCCTCCCTCCCTTCCCCTTTTCAAGTACCGCCTGAAAACCTTCCTCTTTAATCATGTTTACGGCCAACTCGCCTCACCAACACCCCTCTGCCCCCACCCACCCCACCCGCCCCCACCAGCTCGGAGTCAGATTCCGCCACTGCTAAGGCTACTCAGCATGTAGGACACTATGTTTGTACAAGTTGTTGTTGTTTTGAGGTATTGTCTGGAGTGGAGGAAAGTGGGTCCTAATCAGGGACTGGATATGGACAGATGGGGATCGAACAGTGCCGGGGGAGCTCTCTAAAGTCTTAAATGTTGTCCTTCGGGTGAGACATTAATTTGGGGCATTGTTGGCCAGGACACCGGGAGAAACTCACATCTTCGGTTTGAACATTGCCGTAGGATCTTTAACATCCACTTGGTGACCGAAATTACCTAAATTCCCGAATTGCCAGACCGCCCCCCCCCCCCCCCAACAGCTAGACTTAGACAGAGTTAACATCTCAGCTGGAGGACGGCACCTATGACAAGGCGGTTTAAGACCCTCCGGGATGGAAGTTCCCGAGGCGGGTCTTGAACCTTCTCACTCGGAGCTGAGAGTGTTACCCACTGTCTTTACTGCCTTCCCCATTACATCCACCAATGATCATTGGCCCTGTGTATGTATTGATGATGGTGATAATGATTTTTACCATGTGTTGCCCTCTCTGGAGGATCCAGAGAGACGCTGCTCTAGGGCGCCACCCAGTGGCATTGTATCTTTCACTGACGGCGGCCGCGCGCTGCACGCCGGGAGCTGCAGTCGTTTGCTGCCGGTGATGGGGGAAGGAGCGGGGTGGGGGGGGAAAGGAACTACATGTCCCGGCGGGCACCGCGCTCGGCGCCTGCGCAGCGGTGAGACGAGCCGGAACAGTGGAGATTGCAAGTGTAGCAAGTGGAGTGGAGGGAACTCAGTAAGTAACAATGGGAGTCAGTGAGAGATCCTGTGCACAGACAGGTTACATTCTCTCCAAAATGGGAGAAGGGAGGGGTGGGGGGGTAACAATAAATCTCCCTGCTTGGTTGCAATTCTTATCTGAATCACTCATTGCCTGAAAAGGGGGTGGTAAAGGAGCAGATCAAATTACTAACTTTCAAAGGGGAATTGGAATATTTGACTTGGGATGGGGGAAAGGGATCTGCATGGCTGTGGGGGGGAGAGTGGGGCTCATTTGCATTAGGGCTTTCAAAGAACCGGCACGGGCAAGACGGGCCGAATTCCTTCCTTCTGTGCCCTAGGATTCTATGATTCATTGCATTTTCAGCTTGGCGCAGTTGGTAGAGCTCTCTCCACTCTCGCCTCTTGAGTCAGAAGGTTTGTGGATTCAAGCCTCCGCCCTCCAGGTCAGGACTTGGAATCGCATCGTTTTTAAAGCTGCCTGCACTCCAGTGGAGTGGGTTGCGCTGTTGGAAGTTCAGATGGGACGTTAAAGCGAGATCCTCAGGAAGACGTTAGAGATCCCATGGCACTATTCTGAAAGAGAACAACAACAACAATATTACAATTGAAGAGCGCCTTTCAGGTCAGGAGGGGGTCCCAAGACACTGGACAGTCGGTGTTTCTGAGCCGAAAAGAAGGGAGTTTCTCCTGGTGTCCTCGCGAATACATCCCCCAAATGAAATTAGACACTCACTCCATGGCTGCTTGTGGGATATTGCTGTGTATGTGTGTTATTGGCAGTTATTAATAATAATAATAATCGTTGCATTTGACATGTAAAATGCATTTACAGGTGAAACGCCAGTTGCGCACAGCAGTGTTCAACAGACAGACATGAATTGGAAGGATTAATTCCTCCGGAAAGCAATCCACCAATCAATTAACAGCAGGTTCCTACCTATTGCTGGTTAAGCCGTTATGTTTGGAGCAAGAAAACTTGCCTTAGGTTTTGCCCAGCCCGGAATCGAACCCCGGTCTTATCATTTGCGAGGTGACTGTTCTAACCACTACTCCCTGGGGCTCCACGCCAATGGGTCTCTGCTTCTATCCGCAGATGATGGTGAAGATACAGCTGCCTGAGGGAAGCAGAATCAGGGAATTAACACTGTGACTGGAAAGTTCCCGAAAGGGCCGATGAGAACTGAGGGTGTTTTTGGAGCTCAGTCAGTGGTTAAGTTAATTTGGGAGCATGAGGTCTGAGACTCAATCCTGGCATTCAGACATCCCTCTGTGGTTTCTGATGCTATACAGCTACCCCTTCCATTCAATCTCTGCTCTTTTATCCCTTAGCAGGGATCCCTTGTCTCTCTTTCTCTCTGCAATGAGTATCTGCCTGTTCAGGACACAACAGTACATTTGCAAACTGGACAAATGTATTATCACAACAGACTTAATGATTGAAATCCTGGGACCTAATGTGTTAAAGAGCTGCTGTGGTTCAGGACTCTTAATCAGAAATACCAAGATCTATCCCTGATGTTATTTTTATTTCCTTTTGGAAAGCAGATTACAGAAGAACCAGACAGCTTCCTAGATAAGGTAGGAGGATCTCATAGATAACACAACCACACACACAAAGGCATCAGAAACCACAGAGGGATGTCTGTCGTTGTATTTGATTTCAGCCTAACATATTCCCATTACAGCATTAAACTCCTGTTAACTCTGCAAGCCAAAGCCCAAATGAGCCGGCTGGTCCAAACTGAACAGTGCCCACAATGACAATCTACCGAAACTTGGGATCAATTTCCAGCAGGGCAAAACATTAGGCAAGTTTCATAATTGCACATGCCTCTGTTTACCTAAGAGTTAATAGGAACCTGGTTGAACCTCTCATTCATGTCTTCATCACGTTCCGGCTCGACTATGCCAACACCCTGCTTGTTGGCCGTTCCAACTCCTCCCTCCAAAGAATGCAGATCATCCAGAACTCTGCAGCCTGTGTCCTCTCCCACAACAAACTCCCATCTCCGCATTTTCGCCCGACTCCATTGGCTCCTCATCATTCATAGGATTCAGTTCAAGATCCTGGTCCTCATGTTTAAAGCCCTCCATGGCCTTGCCCCATCCTACTTCTGCAACCTCATAACCCCCTACCAAACTGCCTGCTCCATGTCATCTGACCTAACCCACCCCACCTTAAGGTCTCTGCTCCAACTTCTGGAATTCATATCCTGCAATCCCTCCACCTAAACCCTCCTTAACCACCTTTAAGTCCCATCTCAAGAACTTCTTCTTCGACGATGGCACCCCCACTTTCCCTCCCTTCCATCCATCCCCCACAATCCTAGCTCAGGTCTGAAACACTCTGTCCAGCGCTTTGGGACGTCCTCCCGATGTGAAAGCCACTATACAAATCAAATTTTATTTTTGTTAGTCAATCGATGGATTGCTTTTCCGGGGTTAATAATTCCTCACAATTAGTCTCTTCAATTCACGACTGTTTCCGGGACACTGCTATGCGCAATTATCACAGATTATTACCATATCAGTCAATTAATTAACTTTACAATATATTTTGTGATGCGCTTTGAGATGTCTCAAATACAGGGATTATTATTATTGTTACTGTCGAGTGTAGTAATTGTAGGTGAATGGGAAACTTGACACAGCATATATTAAAGTCCATCTGGACTAGATATATAAATATATCTGTATATACTGTATTTATATGTGTGTATAGTATATAAATCCTGCAGCACAAGCCTTGTCCTGTGTTTTAACAGGATGCAGGTGAAATCAAAATAAATAAAGTTTGGTCCCACACTGAACAGAAAGTCCTCGTTCATATTGCCCTCGGATATTTAGAATTTTTGTGCAACAAAATGTAATTTTGGATATTTTTTCCACCTATGTTTATTTTTTTTGAAGAAAGTTTGTTATGTTAACTTCAGACTATATTTCAGTAGAAATTTCACTGATTTCCTCTCCCCCTCCCTCCTTTTTCCTTCTGCTGGAGTACAGTTTCCAAGGATCTCACTCAAGGTGTCAGACTGGCTCAGGGGGCAGCGCCCCTCTTACCTCTGGCTCAGGAGGTTATAGGTTCATGCCCCATAACGGGACATTGAACTTGCATAGTCTAAGCTGATACTCTGATACAGTGCTTCACACCATAGCATCTCCCCATCACACCAATCTCTTCCCACCCCCTCCTCTGCTCTCCCCCTCTACTCAGCTAACTCAGGCTAGCTTGGATCTCTAATCACCCACAAAATATGCAGTTAATCCAGAATCCCTCCGCCTCACCCTTCTTCCTTCACGGCTTTCATCTTTTACCCCCGTCCCACCATCTCCGGCTTCCGTCCACCCCACCAACTCAGGTACCCCAGCCGGCGTGTGAAGCACTTTAAGACGTTCCCCCCGATGTGAAAGATGCTGTATAAATCTAAACTGTATGACCGACATGGAGGGCTGGCTCGATTGCAACATGCCGTGGGCAAATGTGTCTCCTTGGAGCCAGTTTGCTTACCTCCCCTCCAAGGAGGATAGTAAGGATGAGGATTTAACAATTGTGCTAACTTAGCAGGTTTGCTGATGAGAGGACAGGGAGCCCACACATCCCTCCTTGTTTCATCTGCATTAAATTGATGCCCTCTCAATTTTCTATTTTGAAAAGCCGACATTTATTTTAAGTTTCCAGAGCTGGAAACAATTATTGATTTTTTGTTTGTGAGAAATTAAACGTTAACAGTAAAGGGCGTACAGTGTGCGCGTGTGTTTATGTGGTGAGGGAGGCTTGTAATCTGGGAGTGGGACAGCCCAGCTCGGCTCACTGAACTGTGTATAAAAGGCTATCTCTCTCTCTCTCTCTCTCTCTCTCTCCCTCCAACGTGTGCCTGGTGAGTGATTTAATGCAGTCTCTCTCTGCATCAGCTTTGCTTTGACATGGATAAATAGAACCACTCATCCTACATAGACAAAACCCCAATATTCTTAACTGCTCTGCTCAAAAAACAACTTCAAACTCAACACAAAATTGTGAGTATTTTTCGGCGTTTTCCCTTCTCTTTCCCCTGCCTAATTTTCTGCTGCCTCCCAGCAGCGCAGTCGCCTGATGAAGTGCTATTCAGACCCTCTCTGTTTCACTGTCCTTGTCATTGGATTGGATGAGTGTGCACAAAGCAGGTTCTGCTTTGCCAGACTCTCGTTGAGTGATGTGTGATAGCCGGCCATTTCACTTTATTTTGGTCAGTCAGTTGTCTGACACATGCAGAAACCCATCACCAGGCTCCAAACAGAACTGAGATTTTCATGCGTCCCACCTCTCACTGGAGGGAGGCATCGATCTTACCTATCCCGGAAATTATCTGCAGGGACCAGGGCTTGGGTACCTGAGAGTTTGCATTGGGGTAACTGCTAGAAGCAAGTTAATTGTGCACATATGATTGGTGATTGACCTCACTGTAATGCAGGAGCCCTTATAATAATAATAATATAATAATAATCCTTGCATCTGATATAGTATAGTTGAGATGTCTCAAATCGCTTCACAGAATATAATAATACTAATCCTTGCATTTGAAATAGCGCTTTTCATGCCTTCTGGACATCTGAAAGCGCTTCACAGAATATACTGTAAAGTCAATTGACTGTATATTTTGTGGGTGAAACAAGGCAACCAATTGCAAACAGTGACGTCCCACGAAAGGTCATGACCAAAGTGACCAAACTATTAAATTTTTTTGTTGAAGGTATTATCCACAGACAAAAATGTACCAATCGACTAATATCCGGGTTCTTACTTACTGTAAGGCAAACAGCATAAAGAAACTTACCTAAGGTCTCACACTGCCTGGGAATTGAAAGTCGGATCCTCTCGCTCGCGAGGCGAGTGTCCTTAGCTGCAGGAATTCTCCAACAAAGTTGGCTAGGCAGTGGGCTGGGCCAGAGGCTATGGCTTCCAAACCAAGGCTATTTTCAGGAATTCCATCTCCGCATCGGCTGAGAATAGATTTCCCTGGCAAAGCCAATGATTAGACGGTGTGGGTTGCAGGGCGCTTATTACGAGGCACAATCCTCCCTCTGGGTGTGTGTGTGTGTGTGTTGTGGAAGAGCAAGAGAATTGATGGTTTGGGAAACCTTGTAAATCAGAGCCCAGGAAGAGGCCAGCGTGGCAGTGTGAGCTCTCGCCAAGGACCGTCATTCCAGCCCGTAGCTTGGTCTTGAGTGAGTGTGTTGGGGAATGTATGTCATATTCTCTGAACATGCTCTCAACACTGCGAGAAGGACGCGGTGTAAATCCGAATCATAACATTCAGAGCTTTCCGGCACGTTACAGAGATGTTCTGATCTGATCGTGATGATTCTCTCCCCTAGGTCCAGTTGAACACAGAAGATGGAGGCTGGTGACCAGATCATTGTGAACAATGAGGTGACACAGGTCAGTAAAAATAATAATAATAACATTCCTTTCAATTGATATAGTGCTTTATCACCCCGTTGAGACGTTTCACAGCGCTTCACAGAATAATATCCTGTAACGTAGATGACTGTGTAGTTTGTGGATTGACTCCTCACCTACAGTCCCTGCTGCTGACACAAACTCTTGTTTCAAAGGCTTAGGGGGTCTTATTGGTGAACACTTGGTGGGTGTATGCTGACCCCTTGTGGAGGTTGGTTAGCCTGGCGCAGTTGTCAACTCTCTCCCCTCTTGAGTCAGAAGGTCGTGGGTTCCAGCTGCACTTCGGGACATGGAACTCATAGTCTAAGATGACACTGCACTGTAGTACTGCGGGGAGCATCGCATTGTCAGATCATATTAGAGATACCCACTAGATCAAATTTCTCATTCACTTCATGGCTGTTGGTGGGATGTCGCTGGGCCTCAACTGGTTGTTGTGTTAGCCCATATTGTATAAATTAAGATATAAAGTATATAATTGTTGTTACCTGCATCAGGCCCCATGTACTTTCTGCCCCACCATTGGTGGTCGGGCATTCCACATCTCTGCCCCTAGACTCTGGAACTCTATCCTGCAATCCCACCGCCTCACCACCCCCTCTATAGCCTCCTTCAAGTCCTGTTTGAAGTCCTTCCTCTTCGAATGTACTTTTGGCCATCTTCCCATCCCAACCCTCCCTACCCTTCTCTTCTTCTGACCCCTCAGGAGAGCTCTGCGATGTCTTTCTGACGTGAAATGTAAATTGTTGTTAAGATGTGAAATGTGTAATTGTTGTCAGAGGCAAATCTGGACGAAAGTGGAGGAGGCTGAACTTAGAATAAAATTGAAACCTTTTCAAGTTTGGAGAAGAGTAGAAAGTTGTTTCCTTTTATTTAAGAGATGTCCAGACAGCCCACAAAATGCTCAGTCGCAACACTTTACCGTATACCCTGTAATTTGGGAGGTCCTCCTGACGTTATCTGGTGGGTATCTACTGCCCCTTTGTGGCTGTGTATGGTATGTATGTTTGCATGCGCTGCCCACTTGTGGGGACCATTTGCGGTGCAGCTGGAGTTTAACCAACTATATAGCCCCATAGTTTGTCTTCAAAAGCCCTGGCTGGCAAACTTCCAGTTACGTATCCAGCTTGAACCTGTTAATGCTTTGGCTTGCACAGCATGTGACCAAAAAAAGCTTCTTCATCTGGTTTGTTTTTCCTTTCGGATTGGACATTAAATTCATATTTCATCTCCCTGCTCAGGTGGACTTCAGGCTGACAACAGCCCAGTAGGATGCTTTTATCAAGTCCAGTCACTCCATCGCATTGTCAGCCTCAGTAACACATCTAGGCCTGTGTTCACCATCCATCTGTCCCTTACTGTGTGGGACTCAATCACTCCTCCCAGCCTATTAATTACACCCTGCTAACCAAAAACCAAACTGATTTGACACCGCCCCCCCCGCCACCCACCACCCCACCTCTCCCGCGCAGCTGAACAATCATGCAGTGAACTGTAATCTGGAGTCTTGCAGCTCAGTGGTAAGAGCACTCGCTTCACAAGCAAGAGACCAGGTTTGAAACTTAGGACAAGTTTCCTTACTCCACATGCCTAATGATAATCCCTCAAAAAAAACGATAATAATTTGATCACTCAATCCATGACTGTGGGACACTGCTGTGTGTAATTGGCTGTCGCATTTTCGCCCACAAGTATACAGTCAAATCACTTTACAGTATATTCTGTGAAGCGCTTTGAGACATCTGGAAGACTTGAAAAACAACTATATCAAATGCAAGGATTATCATTATTAATCTACGAGCGATCGTTTCAACATAAACTGCTTCAGTGTCAGGCGGTCATTTGGTTTCGAAATCTTGACTTCCAACCACAAAAATAATTCTAATTTGACTTTCTCGACTTTTGACACCTGATCAGTTGAAAATTGCTGACGATCCTTGGATCACAAGATTGGTCTGGATGAAGAAAGCCCTTTAGCCCGTCTGGTCTCATCTTTCCAGATCACCCTCTCACAGCAATCAAGCTGTGATGGGGTGATCATAAACTTCTGAACTCTTATTCTTTTGTCGTGTATTAGTTTGGTTTTATGTTTTTCAAACCCTTTTTATACTTTATCCTCTGCATGTGAGATGGAAACACTGAGGTACGTTTGATGTGGCTGTCATTAATGACACAAATTAATTGTCACCAATGCTTAAGTCAGAGCTGCCAACCAGTATGTTTTTGCCGTGTTTGGTACGGTAAATTGAAGTAAATACGGCAGTACGATTTTTCTTGTTAAAATACGTTTTTTGGAAAATCCGAAATGTTCCATGCTCTGTCTGTCTCTCCTTCTCTCTGTCTCTCTCTTTCTCAGTCTCTCACTGTGTGTCTCTCTCTCTCTCTCTCTCTCTCTGTGTCTCTTTCCCTCTCTGTCTCTCTTCCCGTGTCTCTTTCCCTCTCTCTGTCTGTCTGGCTCGGTCGCGCGCTCTCTCTTTCTCTCTCTCTGTATCTCCCTCTCTTTCTGTGTCTCTTTCTCTCTCTCTGTTTGAGTCTCTGGCTGTCACAATCTCACTCACAGTCTCACTCTCTCTCTCTCTGTCTCAGTCTCTTTCTCTTTAACTCTCTCTCCCTGCCTTCAATAGCAGTGCTACCTACCTTATGCCGTCGCTGATACACTGTAAATGTTAGCGCTAGGCTAGGCGCAACGCATTACTGGGAACGATTTTTTTCATTTACAGAAACACAGTAGAGACCTCCCTCTTAACGCAATTTTTGCTTAACGAGGGGTTTTGAAGTCCCATTTTACTTGGCATCTTTTCGTGCTGTAATTTGTTCGTTAAGTACCGGTAGGTTCTGGGGAAAATACTTTTTTTAACTACAAAATACTGTTTTTAGCTTTCAGGAGTACTTTTTTTGTTAAAAAAGGTTGGCAGCTCTGTTAAGTAGAACTTCTTATCCTCTAGTTACAGTAAAACCTCGATAATCTGACATTCCGAAAGCCGGAAACTCCGTGTAGCTGAAACATTTCGAAAGCTTCTCAAGGCTTTGTGATTGACTATCTACTGATGCTACTCTGGCTTCCTCAAGCTATCAGGCTCAGTCATCTCCCCACCTAGTTGTACCCAACACCCAGCTAAACAAAAAAAAGTTTCACCCACTGCTGTCTTGGGACGTCCTCCCGACGTGAAAGGCGCTATATAAATGTAAATTGTTGTTGTTGTTGTTGTCTTATTGGAAGGGTCACGTGCTGAACTGTGACTGGCAAGCCTGCTATTAATAGTGATTTCTTCACATGATTCTTGAACTCTTGTTCCCAATCTCGCAATGAGCTGGCAGTGTGAAAAATGTTGAAGTTCGTTTGCCGGAAACAGAGTCCTTAGCATGTGTATATGATTGCATGATCAACGGTTCTCTGTATGATCGTGCATTTTCAGCCTCCGACACTTCCTTTTTTAAAATTCATTTGTGAGGTCTATTTATCTGTCAGAAATGGCCAAGTGTTAGCTTGGATCAATCTTAGCACAACCTCCCCTGGTTCAGAAGGCTCAAGCCCCACACTAGGGCTTTTGCTGACATTCCAGTTTGGCACTGGGGGGGAGGGGTGCTACATTAATGGAGGCGCCATCCTTCCGATGAGACGTTAAACTGATGTCTTGTTTGTTCAGGTGGAAGTTACAGATACATACAGTACTATGACATTTAAACTATGTTTAAAAAAGGGAGTTCATACAACAACGACGTCCCAAGGCTAAAAGATTTGGATGGAGACAGCCAATACGGTGGTGGTCCAACCTTGATCCAAGGTTTATTAAGTAATGCAAACAGCTTAAGTTTTTCTTAATACTGCATTGAGAGCACTGATACAGTAGACTCGATATCGATTCCACTGGGAAGTGTGCTGACTCTACACAAGTAATGGAGTCCTGTAGCTCAGTGGTCATAGCACTCGCCTTACCTGGATGAGAGACCTGGGTTCGATTCCATGCAAGGCAAAACCTTGGGCAAGTTTCTTTACTCCATTCCTGATAATAATCCCTTAAAAAAAAAATTGGTCAATTTCAATCCATAACTGTTTGTGGGACACTGCTGTGCGCAATTGGCTGCCGCGATTTGGCCACAAATGTACAGTCAATTCACTTTACAGTATATTTTGTGAAGCGCTTTGAGTCGTCTAGAAGATATGAAAAACGCTATATCAAATGCAAAGATTATTTCAAAATACATTTTTCCTTTATGTGTTTCTTACTCCAGCTCCCCTTGTCACAGAGATCGCTCCCATCCTTCGTATGCTACTTTGCAGAGAGGGATATGGACAATGTCTGGGCAGCCTTTCACAAGGTCTGCTTGTTCCTCAACCTTGAGATAGGCAGGTATCTGAGGCTGTAGCCTTTTCTTTCTGCGATCCATTGTTCTTCCATCAATGCTCAAGGATCCGCTTGTTCATCATCTCAGAGCAGGGAACATCTTTCCAGGAAAATATGGATTGTAATCGGAAACTGACCTTGACCAGTCCACAAAAGCTACTTTTAACCCTGCTAAGCTAGCCATTAAATCAAACAAACTATGGGTAGGTTACATTCTAAGCGTACATAAAGATTAATTCAAGCCTTAAAAACATTAAACATCACGATTACAATTTTACGCAAGGCACTGGACAATAGATGTTTTGGAACTGGGGTTCGGGGAGGGTGAAGGGTGTGTGGGGGGGTGGGGGGGGGTGGAGAAGGGGGGTGACCGAAGGCATGGTGGAAGAGGAGGGTCTTGAGAAGGGTCTTAAAGGAGGCAAAGGTAGGGGCGAGGCGGAGGGAGTGCGGGATGGAATTCCAAAGGGTGGGGACAAAGTGGCCGAAGACCTACTCGCCAACGGTGGGACAGACAGGTGGGAATGTGAAGCAGCCCGGAGCTTACTGAGCAGATGGAGCTGGCAGTTTGGCAGGTGGTTCAGAGGTAGTGGGGAGCCAAGGCCATTGAGGCCTTTAAAGGTTAGTACCAGGATCTTGAACCGTATCCTCTGTGTGATGGGAAGCCAGTGGAGTCGGGTAAGGATGGGGGTGATAGGGTCGAAAGCACTTTGGAGGATGTAACGATAATAAATAATAATCCTCGCATTTGATACAGCGCTTTTCATGTCTTCTAGACATCTCAAAGTGCTTTGCAGAATATACTGTGAAGTGAATATTATATATTATATTATATTATATATTTTATGGGCGAAACGTGGCAGCCAATTGCACACAGCAGTTTCCCGCAAACAGTCGTGGATTGAAATGACCACAATTGAAATGACCACAATTTATTGTTGTGTTTTATATACAGTACTGTAAAGTGAAGTGACTTGTAACTCTGTAGGCAAACACAACAGCCCATTTACACATGACAATGTCCCAACAAACAGTGAAGTGAGTGACTGATTTTAGCGATGGGACAAACTACTCTTTTTGAATAAAACCTTGAAGTATTTAGGAAATCCACCTTTAGTGTCAATGTCAAACAAGCTTTGGTTTGACTGACTCGTCTGATGTTCGTCACCTCTGACCATGGCTTTCCTGTAGTTTGAAGGGTTTCCTGTTGCACTGAATACGGCTGTCCGTGCTTGTGTGTTGGTTTTGCAGAAAGACTCCGCGCAGGCGGTGACTATAGCGGTGTCATCTCGTGCTATCTTTGACCTGGAGGACGAGCACGAGTTGTTCCTGGCGGAGGGCGTGGGGAACTACACCAGTCACCAGATCGCACATGAAAATGAGCCTCTGGCAGAGGGCACAGCATTGCCCTTCATCAGGGTAAGTCCCCGCCCCCACAGTCAGTCCCTGATCCTTCCAAGCACCTGCAGTCCTCTCTGCCTTGTCTCTTGCATCGCAGTCGCTTATTAATACACCGAATAAAATTAACCCACAACTCTCTACTCATGCCAACATTCACTTAAATTTTCACCTTAAAACAATAGAGCCCTTTACAAGCCAAATAAACAGTCATTTACATTTTATGTCGGGAGGATGTTCCAAGGTGCTGGACAGGGCAGGGTTCATACCGGTGCTGGGGTCGAAGTAGGGGTTGTGGAGATGAAGGGGATGAGCTGTGGGTGGGGAAAAGAGGGCTGAACAACTGCATCATAGAGGAAGGTATTGAGGACTTTGAAGGGGTGAGCTGAAGGGACCTCTCAGGTGGAAGTCTAGAGAGTGGGGGAGAATGGACTGAAGAAATGTGCCTTGAAAAGAACCCTCCCCCTCCTCTCCACTGCGGGGAGAGGTGTGAGATTTGCAAGCTTGTCTGTAAGATTATTAAGGGGAACAACAGAATAGATAGTGGGAGACTGTTTCCCCTGGTTGGAGAAACTATAACCAGGGGTCACAGTCTTAAAATTAGGGGTCAGCCCTTTCGCACTGAGTTGAGGAAAAACTCTTCACTCAGAGGGTAGTGAATTTATGGAATTCTCTACCCCAAAGGGCTGTGGATGCTCAGTCCTTGAACATATTCAAGACTGAGATTGATAGATTTCTTGTGGATAAAGGGGTTAAGGGATATGGGGATAAGGCAGGTAGGTGGAGTTAGATTAGAAGATCAGCCATGATCTTATTGAATGGCAGGGCAGGCTTGAGGGGCTGAGTGGCCCGCTCCTGCTCCTAATTCTTATGTACTTATGTCTCTTGCAGGCGGTTCAGATGGTGAATGAGAAGTTGTTGGAAAATAACCCAGAGGAGAAGCAACTGTTTGACATCATCCTGGTCTCCAACAACAATGCACAGAGTGGACTGCGCATCATCAATAGCGTCAAGCACTACGGTTAGACTCCCAGCCTAGCCCCCACCCCCCTCTCCCAAAACTCTTTTACTCTCACTGAACCTCTCTCCTTCCTCAAAGGCCTTTTCAACACTTCTTAATTTTACTTGGTCCAATTCCATTGCCCTTTCTCTCTCTTTCTTCCCATCTCCCACCTCCAAACATCGCCCCAGTAAAAAGCGAGCCTTGACTGTGAGTCTGGGCTATTCAATCGGTAAGTAAGCCACGTGCAGTGTAAGTGGATAAAAGGCAGAGAGGCAAGACTCGCACAAGTGTGATTGATATAAATCTTATCGCCCAAGTCGTACATTCTCCCCGAATCGCATTCAGTTTCCTATCAAAACCACTTTGATTTCTTTGTGCTATTTGTATGAATCGCCTCCTAACTCGGAACGCTGCTCCCTCACCCTCCATTTCTCCCGTGAGTGAGTCTTGTTGTTGTCCTGCAGGTCTGCACATCACCCGGTTCTGCTTTTTAAACGGGATCGATCCTTCCAAGTACTTGCAGTCCTACAACGTCAAGCTGTTCCTGTCAGCAAACGAGTCGGCTGTTTGCAGCGCCCTTAAGAGAGGTGACTCCTAAGCCCACGATAGAGTAACTAGGAAAGTGTCGGGCGTGTGGGGTAGTGTGTAACACGGGAATGACAGGCGTGTGCGGCAGTGTGTAATGTGGGAGTGACAGGTGTGTGTAACATGGAGAGTGACAGGCGTGGGGCAATGTGTAACACAGGAGTGACGAGCGTATGTGGTAGTGTGTAACACGGGACTGACAGGCGTGAGAGATATTGTGTAATACAAGGAGTGGGTGGGGGGGGGCCGGTGGTCAGTCTAATGGGGGGGGTGTCAGGAGTGTGATGGGTATGTGAAGTAGAGTGTAACACAAGGGGTGGGTCTGTAAGTGTGTGGCACAGGTGTGTGTTGTGTTGGAGTGTTTTTCAGGGTTGAGGGGCTTGTTTTGAGGTTCTGACCGTCCTTTCCCTCAGGGATTCCCGCGGCGCTGGTTATCCAGCAGGACGTGCAGACGGCGGCAGAGCAGCTGAGGGTGGTATTCGACGGGGACTGTGTGCTCTTCTCTGACGAGAGTGAGAACGTTTACAGAGAGAAAGGTCTGGACGAGGTCATCAAGTACGAGAAGGATCGTGAGCACATTCCTATTGGAGAAGTAAGTCGAGTGTCCCAAAATCCGTCAGTACTTGTGCCCTTTCCCACCAGACTCTGCTCCCTCCCCAGCCTCCTCTGGCTCCCCCCCCAGCCTCCTCTGGCTCCCCGCCACCTTGTTCCCTCTGCACTCCCTTCAGCCAGTACACCACAAAACTTTGAAACCCTCTCCCTCAATCCCTCTGCCTTGCTTTTTCCTTCCCCGTTTTCAGATCACGCCTGAAGGCCTTCCTCTTCAACCGTGCTAATGGTCACCTCCCCCTGATTCGGCATCAGACTCAGCCTCTGTTAAGTGCTCCGAGCTACCGTGCGTAAAGGGTGCCACATAAATGCAAGTTGTTGTGGTTGTTGCCCTTGTACTTGACAGCTTGCAATTCCCTGTTGAGCTGTTACAGATACTGCATTGAATGGTGTTTTGCTATGACTGTGTTATTGGCCACACAGGGACCTCTGAAGGCATTCGCCATGATCCTGGGGAACACAAAGAAGAAATTCCCCCGGGAGAAGGACCCCATCTGCACCTACCTGCTGACTTCCAGGAGCGGCAGGGACATGGGGGTCCGGGCCATCAAGACCCTTCGCGACTGGGGGCTCGAGGTCGACCAGGCCTTCTTCCTGGATGGTGCTCCCAAAGATCCCATTTTAGCCCAAATCCGACCCCACATATTCTTCGATGATTCAACTCACCACATCCGTGGGGCCCTGGCCTCTGGCACTCCCGCTGGCTACATCCCTCCCTGTAACAAGTCCTGAAGAGGTTTTTGCATCGATTGGAACAAGGTTTTTCTTTGTAGAGCTCCTTCCTCCCTCATTCCCCCTCCCCAACATCACTCCCTTCCTAGGACTCTCCGTGCTTCTAAACCCCCAGCCCTTGATCAGGACTGTTGGCATTATAATCTTGGCTCTTCTAATATTTACTTTCCTCTCTTCTAGACTCAATGGAACTTCATTGTCGTCGTCCCCCCCCTCACCCGCCCATCCACCCATCACCCACCCCCCACCCATCACTCACACACACCCCTCACTCCCCTCACACACCCATATACACACAAACATAGTCTGGCTCTGGGAGGGAGCAAAGTATAGGAGGTTTGATCAGTAAAATCTTTCATGGTTTTATTTTCCTGGTGGGGAGCTGATGGTGGAGGTGCCTTTTGATTTTCTCTTTCCTCCCACCTCCCCACCCCACCCAGCACTTGCCAGACAAGGTGCATTGGTTCCCAGCCTGATCTGTTGTGTGACTGGGTCTCTTTGTTGAATAAATAATATCCAGCCCAGAGTCACTTGGCTTCAGTGACTGAGGTACTTGCCAGGTGTCTGCACTGGCTAGTGAGCTCTGGGAGGTGGCTCGTGGCAGAAATCAAGTCCAGGACGAGAATGGAATCTTTATAAACTAGGTCAACGGGAAAAATTGCTGCTTTTAAAGCAAAAAAATTGCTCCTTTTTGCAGATAACGATAGATTTCTGAGTCAAACTAACATAGTTATTATATTTTAAAAATCAGTTTATATATAGATATATATATATCCGCTAAGGTATGAGGTTATAACCTTAGAGACAGACCGTGTAGGTAATAGAGAGTGGCTAGAAGGCAAAACTATATCCTGTAGTTAATGGTGAAGCTTATAGACAAACTGTAGAGCTAGGTGTGGGTTGCATATAAGTTAACCAGGTAGTTGATTAAAAGGATGTCTCAGACTATTAAATAAATAGATTCTGTTTCATATGATTTCACAACCTACTAAATTCAGCCCGAGTGCTGTATAATAATAATAATATAATAATAATAATCCTGGCATTTGATATAGTGCTTTTCACATCTTCTAGATGTCTCAAAGCGCTTCACAGAATATACTGTACGGTGAATTGACTGTATATTTTATCCTATATAAACGATAACCACACATATAACCATACACAATGAAAGTGACATTACAGACCTGGAGCAGTGAGTGCTACATTGAGTACATTGAGTCCTTCCACAACTCTGGGATTGCGTTTCCTGCTGTGTGTTACAGTACATACCATCCAGTGTTTTGCTCTTAAGAATATTCACTGTCATTGTGAATGGATGCAATGGAGCAATGCTTTTTGTTATAGTCCTGGAAAGCCAATCAATGGCATTCTGAATCCTGGGTGACCGCACATCCAAGAGGGATGCTATTATTATTATACTGTATTTATTATTTTTGGAGAGGAAAGAAAGGGTTGGGTTAGTGCGGGTTAATCTGGGAGTGAGTGCTGAAACCAATTAGGTCCATCAGAGGTGAAAAACGCGGCAGGGATATCTATAAAGTGAAGAAAGGAACGTCTCTGGGTCTCTGCAGAATTTTGTTTCAATGTAAATGTCCAGACTCATCTCAAGGGAGTCGAGACTTGGAAGTCCTTCAGAGTAGAAGCACTTGATGGCTCGCGTTTCTGATCCTGGTTGGGCTTTGGGTAGCTGGTGAGTGGAGATATTACTCAGGTATTTCGGTCAGAATATTTACGTACGAAGGGAAAGAGTGACAATCAGGCTTCCAGCTCCTCGAATTTGGTAGCCGAAGATATATTTTTATATAACCGGGCTATTGGGCTATACAGAATTTTGACTCTGGCTAATGAGTATTGGTTATTTTATGATAATAATAAGATATATGTCCAGCATTGGATTGTACACCTGATGTGGGAGTTTTTCACTGTTACACTTAGATTTGCTGTGGGGACGATTTGGTGCGCTTTAATGTGGGAATGTAACGGTAAGCTTTTTTCAGCACAATCATGAGACGCACCGCCTTCTCTGAATTTTAGCATGTCAACGCAATAATCTATCTTTACATGCTTTCTCTGTTGACAGGACTGTACAGACCACTAAGTTATTTATTCAGTATGCCGCGCTCCTCATGTCCACAATAAATTGAAAAGCTTTCACAAACTAGTCTCGTGTTTGTTTCTGTTTTTCCCCTCAGACTTCGAGCGAATGCACCAAAATTGTGCCTCTTTTCTGTTCACGGGGGAAACTGTTCCCTCAAATTGCTTTTCCTCTTCTTCAAATTAGAATTTGAGCAATTAAAGGGCGTTAAATCGACTCCAATAACGTTTGCTTTTCACTACGTCACAGTGCGGCTGATCAGTGGGGACTGCTGGTGTGTGGCAGCTTAACTGAGTCATGATAATCTTACTCCCTTGCCTCCTTCAAGATCCGTCTCAAGACCTCTTTTAACTGCGTCTTCGGTCACTCTCCTTCCCCCCCAAACCCCCACCCCCCCCCCCACTTCAAGTAGTGTGAATGGTCTGTCCCATACCCTTAGTTTACACTGATCATTGGAGAGATTGGTGCTAAGGAATTTTCACTGAAAGACAAGTAAGCCGTCTGAGGCAAAGGTTTGCAGCGTAAGAAAGATTATACTCCACGATTACGGGAATTGAGAGCCATTTGGGCACATGTGATTGTGTCTGGTTTAAGCACATTCAGGGCCTGAGAATGGAAGCCTTGTTGAATAAACCCAGCTCCTGTGAGAAGATTATACTGTCTGCTCTTTCATAATTTTTAACCTTCTGTTTACGCTGGATCCGATCGCACTGAGTAAATCTCTCTTGGCTGATTGATCATTTCTGTCAGCCCGGCTCAATTCATGGCACTTTCACCCCAAGTCAAAAGGTTGTGTGTTCAAGTCTTAAATTGGGATTTTTAACTGACAGTCATGGCTGCTGGGCCACAGTGTTTTTGGACACACTCCCAACAAGAAAGGCTATGTAAATGCAATGTTTTGTTGTGGTCGGAGGTGCCATCCTTTGGATGAGACACTGAGCGGAGGCCTGTTCAGATGAGCGTTAAAGATCCCAAGGCACTTCTCAAATTTCTCCCAGTGTCTACGAGCAATGATCATATAACCTAGGGCTCTTCAGTCCTGAAAAGAGATGTTTCAGAGGAAATCTTACAGTTGTATATAACATTTAAATGTGACTGAGAAAGTAAACCCAGAACAATATGTTAGGATGTGCTAAGATAGTAGAACAAGAGTGCACAGGTTTAGAATTCCAAAGGGCAATGTAAGGACAGACAACAGGAGGCTTTTCTTTATCCAGTGGGAAACCCATGGAGTGGGTTTCCCACTGGATAAAGAACTCAGTGGTTAGAGCACTCTACTTACAAGCGAGAGACCTGGGTTCAATTTCAGGCAGGGCAAAAACTTTCGGCAGGTTTCCATACTCCACACGCCTAATAATAATCCCTCAAAAATAAACAATATGAAATTGGTCCTTTTCAATCCACGACTTTTTGTGGGGACACTACTGTGCGCAATTGGCTGCCACATTTTGCCCACATATATGCAGTCAATTCACTTTATAATATAATCTGTGAAGCGCTTTGAGATGTCTAGAAAACGTGAAAAGCGCTATATCAAATGCAAGGAATATTATTCCTTTTGTTATAATTAACAGGAACAGGTTGCCAGGAAAGTTGGTTGATGCCAGGATACTGGATTCATTTAAAAAGCAACTTGTTGCTGCAGAGGATGGTAGAGTGGGTATTGTGGAAAGATAAGATCAGATGAGTCTCACGGCCTTCATCCAAACCAATTTTGTGAAACGCTTCTCTCTTTCTCTTGTTTACTGACCGAGGTTTCCATTCTAAGTTGAGTGGGTGACTGGCTCCAGCCAGGCTGTCAGGTAAATAACTCACATTGAAGGTCAATGTGGGAAGTTTTACTCTTAAGAGAGCAGCTAGTGTGAGAAATGGGACACATTTACATAAATGCGATAAGAATACAAGTCAGCGTTGGGCTGTTGTACAGAGCACAGGAAGCTGCATGCTGATGGGGTATTACTTTTAGCGTTCCAAAAGCATGTTGCAGCCTTGTGGCCCAACAACTTGCAGGGTTGAGAGCTGGTAAGAATGTACATCTGGTGAGAAATGTGTACGTGTGTGTGTGTGTTGGGGGTGAGAGGCTGGGTTTTATAACTGAGTAAGATGTAAATCTCATTACCAATTGCAGTTGACTCATGCCTTGTAGCCTGCAGGAGGAATATGGTTTGAAAGAGGACAAAAGTACCCTGAGAACATTGTTGGAAAAATAATTGTTTGTGATGGCTAAAAATGAAAATAATAATTCTTGCATTTGATGCCAAACACAAATAACATCTAGAACATCTCAAAGCGCTTCTCATGGAATTGCTATGGAGGACCGCTGGAAAGCCATCCGCCAATCAAATAACAACTGTGTTCCTACAACAACAACAACAACTTCGATTTATATAGCGCCCTCCACGCCGGACGGCGTCTCACAGCGTTCCTACTTACTGTTAGGTAAACACAGTCATGTGGATTAAAGAAACTTGCCTAAGGTTTTTCCCCGGCAAGGAATCGAATCTGAATCCTCTCACATGGGCCTCAAAGCAATAGAAATTTGCTGCACTGAAGAAGGCCATTTGTGTTGGCTCTTTAAAGGAGCAATCTTTTCCCTCCCACCCACCTGCCATTTCCCCAAATCCCCTTTGCTTACCTGTTCAGATAACCATCTTGTTTCCCTCTTGAAGCTAATATGGATTCCGCTTCAAGCACCACTCTCGGCAGTGTTCCATATCCTAACTACTCGGATTAATCTTTGGACCAGACTGTGAATCAGGGCCCGCTTCAAACGTTTGCCAGTGACATCTCAGACTTGCACTTCGCCACCTTCCGAAGCCGCTCACGAGCTCAACAATCTGGATTAAATGTTACTTGAATCTCCCTAATCATTTCTCTTATCATCCTTTGGGCATGAAAACTTTTCTCCTAACATCTCCATTTGCTGGTTTGCTAGCCAATTTAAATTGATACCACGATCATTGCAAATCGAATAGAAGTAGAAAGGAGTATTAAAAGCCTGCAGTTTACTTCTAATAATACCTGCATTTGATACAACGCCTTATCACATCTTCAAAATGTATCAAAGCGCTACACAGGATATACTATAAAGTATAGTGACTTGAGTGTTTTGTGGGCAAAACGCAGCAGCCAGTTGCGCACAGCAATTGATTGCTTGCGATTTGATGGGCTGTGAACTGATTTAGGCTGGCAGGTGATGCGGCCCGCCCGACTGTGCGGCTCAGTGTTTAATATACTGTGTACATTAACAAGGTTCTTTGTGTTGTGTGCAGCTGAGTGCTGGGGATGGAGGCCTATGCTGAGGTTGTGTGTCTCCAGCCCTGATCGTGCAGCCCGTTGTTGAGAAAACTGACAGCGAGCGACTTGTCACAAGGAAGAGGTCAGGGTCACATGATTAACCACAAATGTAACATGAAAGTTGTTTCCAAACCCAAATAGAACTCTGAGTCAATTAAGTCCTAATCTATCTCTAAGATGTAGTTCATTTATTTCTAGTGTAAACATGGGAGTCCAGTAGCTCAGCGGTTAGAGCGCATATCCCGCAACCGAATGGCCCGGGGTTTGATTCCCATGCAACAACAACAACAACAACAAATTACATTTATAAAGCGCCTTTCACGTCGGGAGGACGTCCCAAGGCGCTGCACAGGAGGCATGTGACCCGAGCTGAGATGGGAGTGTTTGGGAAGGGGTGAGACACGAAGGGGAGGTCGAAAAATTCGGGGTGGAACAAAAGGCACGGTCGAAGAGGAAAGTCTTCAAACCGGCCTTGAAAGAGGAAAAGGAAGAAACAAGGCAGAGGGATTGAGGGATGGCATTCCATAGGGTGGGAGCGGAGAAACTGAAGGCCCGGCCTCCGATGGTGGGGCGGTTCGGGCGGGGGGCTTGGAGCAGGCCAAGTCCTGTTGAACGGAGGGTCCGAGTGGGCTTGTAGGGGGAAAGTAGATTGGTAAGTGCAGAGTGAAATGTTGGGG
Source organism: Hydrolagus colliei (assembly GCA_035084275.1). Lineage (NCBI taxonomy): Eukaryota > Metazoa > Chordata > Chondrichthyes > Chimaeriformes > Chimaeridae > Hydrolagus > Hydrolagus colliei. The sequence goes on along the minus strand of CM068757.1, from coordinate 10,194,141 downwards.
AGGTTTCCTTACTCCACATGCTAATAACTAATCTAGATGGAGGATTTCTGACCAGGAGAAACTCCTTTCTCCTTTTGAATAGTCATCACGGGATCTTCCTAATGTCCACCTGAACAGACAGGACCTTGGTTTAACATCCCATCTGATGAGCAGCAACTCTGACATACGGAATGACCCTCCAGTGCAGTGCTGGGGATGGGGTTGGGTGGTTGCGTATCGGAGGTGCCGTCCTTCAGGTGAGGCCTGAAACGGAAGCCTTGCCTGCTTGTTCAGGTGAACTTTAAACATCCCATGGCACTATAAGATCCCATCGGGTTCTGACCCCTAAAAACAGAACGCACAGATAATCATTCTGATTACTAGATTTATTATTATTATTATTTATCATTGAATCATTCACTTCATGACTGTTTGTGGGGGATCGTTGCATACAAAATTAGGCTGTCGTGTTTTGCCCACAGAATATAGCCACCATACGATATAGTATATTCTGTGAGGAGGCATGCGACGTCTAGAAGATGCGCTAAGGTGCTCCCATCAAATGCACAGATTATTATCATCCCCCTGACCTCTGGAGCTCCCTGCCTCAATCCCTCTTTATCTATCTTTTCAAATACCATCTGAAAACCAACCTGTTTCGCCTGACCTAACCAAAGGTCACCTTCCCCACTCCCTTTTCCCAGTGTCCAAACTGAACTGGGGCTCTTTGAGATGCCATTCTGCCTCAGGGGGGTGCTAACCAGACCAATGCAAGTTGTTATTTTTCTGTGCCGAGGGTAGGCAATGGCATGAGAGGGTTAATACAGCGTGGAGCCGCCCAGCTAAGCACATGACTGACTATGTGACTATAAAGCTTGCTAAGTGTTTGAGGCTTCCCCAGTGTCAGGAACCGCTTCATTATCACTGCAATCATGAGAGTTGGGGGCTGGTTACTGCTGGTCACAGCCATCGCAAGTACTGAGGCGCTGGTCAGGTAAGAGGGGAGATACAGGGGGGTGGGGAAAGGGGGTTAGAGAGGGAAAGAAAAAGGCGAGGAGGGAAAGAGAGAGGGGGAGGAGGGATAGAGAGAGGGGGAGGAGGGATAGAGAGGGGGGGGAGAGAAAGAAGGGAGGTGATCAGAGAGAGGGAGAAAATATAGGAAAAGAGCAGAGAGAGAGAGAGAAGATGAAGAGGGGGACGTGGAGACGGAGAGGTAGAGAAGAGAGAGGGAGAGTTTGGGGAAGAGAGAGAGAGAGAGAGAGGGAGGGCAGGGAGACAGAGCAGAGAGGCCAGGGATTGGCGGGGTAGGGAGAGCATGGGAGAAGGGACAGAGGGAGGGAGGGAAGGAGGGGAAAGAAAGATGGGGAGGGAAGAGAGGGGTCTGGGGAGAGAGAAAGAGGAGAGAGCTAGTGACAGAGGAGAGTTTGCAACATTGTATCCCCCCTGACAGTAACAATGTAGCCGTGTCTGCCTGCGTCACTAGCCGCCGCCCCCTGTGTATCAGTGCCGTTGCCTCAGGGCATCAGTGGAGTTCAGGCGGCGGCCTCTGCTTTGTTTTTGTTTTTTTTGTTGCCCGCCCGCGTCTCCCCTCTCTGTTTATCATTATTTATAAGACACACGCCAATTTAATTCCATTCCTCTATTTTTTTTTAAAGATGTGTGTGTGTGTGTATATATATATATAGACAGTATACATATATAAATATATATAAAAAATATGTGTGTATATATATATATATAGTGTGTGTGTCTTGTGTATAGTCAAATCATTGGGTGAAAACAACAACAAAATTACATTTATAGAGCGCCTTTCACGTCTGGAGGAAGTCCCAAAGCCACATTGAGACATCTGGAAGATGTGATAAGCTTCTCTACCATATGCAAGCTCTATTATTAATCCTATCGCCTCTATCCTCGCTCGACTCCTGGCTTCCTGTCACACAGAAGATTCAGTTCAAGATCCTGGTCCTTCATCTTCAAAGCCCTCCATGACCTTGCCGCCCCCGTCCAACCATGCCATCGGTCACCCCTCCCTCCCTCCCATTCACCCTCCCCCACCTTGCCTCCACCCTCCCCAAACACAACACCAGCTCAGGTCCGAAACACTGACTGTTCAGCAGCTTGGAATGTCCTTCCAACGCTATACAAATATAATGTTTATATATATATATGTAATAGTTTTATTCATAGAGCTGTTCTCTTTGGTAGAAATAGTGGGTTAGAAGCCAGAGATGACTTAGGAAACACCTGAATGCTGTGATAGGAGGATGGTGTAAGGTAGGAAAGAGTGAGAACAAATGGGGAGGGGGAGAAACAAAGGGGATCTGTCCAAAAAAACCACAATAATAAAATTGGTAATTTCAATCCACGACTGTGTGTGGGTCACTGCAGTGCGCAATTGGATGCCGCGATTCGCCCACAAATATACAGTCAATTCCCTTTACAGTATATTCTGTGAAGTGCTTTGGGACGTCGATAAGATGTGAAAAGCGCTATATCAAATGCAAGGTTTATTATTATTATTATTAACTGTTCTCTCGTGATCCTGAGCGATGGTGACCTGGTCAGGTCAAGGGATTCCATTGGAAGGCTAACCTTAAAATATCAAAATTTCTTTCACTAGCCATATGTGTGGCCAAATTTATTCCTTAATGACAACCCACCCCCACCACCACCGCCACCCCCACCACCCCACTAAACTGCCACTTAAACATGGAATTTTTCCTGTGTGTGTGGAATGGAGTGTGCACCCTCTCTCTGGAGAGACACACCCAGATTTTAAAGAGCCAACACTTGCGGACCCCGACTGTGTGTTCAGGTACTGTGTTGGGTACATTGTCTGTCTTGTTGCTTCCATTAACTTTTTCTGCATTTGTAAACACAATATTGAATTAGTCCATAACTAGGTTACCGTTGGGATGGGAAGAAGATGTAGGTGTAGGTGGAGGTGGAGCACTGATAACAGCCCCAAATTGTTAATAATAAAAACAGTGTTTCGCTGGAAACGCTCACCAAGTCGGGCAGCATCCATAGAGAGGAAAGTAAGTTATCGCCTTTTCAGGTCGATGACCTTTTGTCAGAATTAGTTCTGACTGAAGGTCATCAACTGCCTGACCTGCCGAGTGTTCCCAGTGATTTCTGTTTTTATTTTAGGTTTCCAGCATCTGAGGTATTTTGCCTTTGTTATCCAAACATCATCAGTGGGTGAGATCTGCCTCGACATTGAGAACTGCAGTCTCCATTCTCCCGGGAGAGGTTGTTGTGAAGATTCCATAGTCGAGCACACAGCTGGATCTCTGCCACATTTTCATGTCTCTTGCTCTGCTGATGTTAAAATTATAGTAACTTCTTTAAATAGGAAGTGGGAGCATGTGGTAAGCAAAGAAAATAATGATTAACTTGGTTCCAAGTGACTCTGAAGATTTTAATATCAGCTGGTGGTGCTGGGACGTTAAATGCTTGTCGGCTGCAGAGAGTGGCATTGGACAACAACAACATTTTCGCTTATAAGGTCTTTTGCAAGGTGCTGGACAGTGCAGGGTTTGCACCCGAGGAGGGAAAAAAGGGTTATGGTGGTGGGAAGTTGTCTAAAGGCACGGTTGGAGAGGAAGGTCTTGAGAGCGGCCTTGCAGATAATTCTATCAACCAGTGCCTGCCATTCCTTTACTTTCATTGTACTTTGTTCCTATTTTGAAATGCTCCTTTGCTGAGCTGCATCGACTCCAAATCCATCTTGTCCTGTGTATGCACTGAACCACTTTAATGAGGTCACTCTGTCTCTGCACTGGAACTACACAGAAAGTTGGAAAGACAGACTTCGATACTTGTAATAACTTGAAGCTTTTACAGTACGTTAAGCCTTGCACTAGATATGAAAAGGGCAAGTATGTGTCCTTATATGCACTGCAGCCTAATTTAAACCACTTGGGTTAAAAAATTCTGTTCAACACAAGCAGTCACACTGAAGGCGATTGCCTTCAGTGTGACTGCTTGTGTTGAACAAAATTTTTTTCTATTTCATTCGAGGTGACTGAACTAAATGCTTGGAATCGTGGGCAGCAGAGTGCAAAGGCATGTTATGTTTGTGTTTGCAGAATTCCTTTGACGAAGTTCCGTTCGATCCGGAGAACCCTGAGTGACAGTGGGGGGCGTGTGGAGGACCTTCTCCTAGGAGACAAGCACAACGCAGCTTCCCTGAACGTCAATGGCCCAACTCCAGAAACACTGAAAAACTACCTGGATGTGAGTATCGCGGGCAGTACACCCAGCAATCTGCTTTTACCACTTTGTGTCCACCAGAAGGAATTACGAGGCCGGCATCAGGTTTTGTGTGTCAGCCTGACTCGATAGTGTCAATAGCGTTCTCACCTCTGAGCCAGGGTGTTGTTGGTTCAAATCCCACCTCAGTAGTTTGAGTTCAGGAGGCTGACACTCCAATGCAATGTCAGAGAAGCACACTGTTATTGGAGGTGATATGTTTCAGCTGAGACATTAAACTGAAGTACGTGCTTTTCAGGTGGACGGCAGTATTTGATAAGAGAAGGGTCCTGAAGTCCTGGCCACAATCCCTCAAATAAAATTGGTCATTCACTTCATGGGATATTGGTTTATACAAATTGCTTGTATTGCTGTTTTCATTCTCACTTCACAGTATATCCTGTGCAGCGTTTTGAGATGTTTCGACGATGTGATAAGGCACCATATCAATGAAATGCAAGAATGATTATGTTGTCTCCCTATGGTGTGTTATGCATGTTGTGTACTCAGTTTAAAGGTGAAGTTTCAAAGGATCTTGTCGAGCGTTTTTTGTGGACAGAGTCAGTACTCTCTTCCCATTTTCAGTTCCTCATGAGACAAACTGTATGAAAATATCAACTGCAAATTCTGCCCATCCAGTGTGCGTGATGTGTATGGGCATGCTTGAATCCATTTGGCCAAGTACAGTGTCTAGACTGTGTAAAATTAATCAAAACCATCTATATTAATGCAACAATTACATTTTGATAGTGCCTTTCTTGTCGGGAGGATGTCCCAAGGTGCTGGACCTTCCAGGTGTAATGCATCTTCCAGCGGCTTCACTGTTATTGCTAAACATTCTCCAGTGCAGCATTTCGGCTTTTAAATAATCCATTTTGTCTGCATGCTGTCTTGAGGAGCCAACTGCATACTTGCTATTGCTAATCTGGCATGAAAGGAAGCTGATATCTCTTTTAAGGTTTAAAGCAACATACTGTATTTGGCTTTCATAGAAGCCTCTTGTGCAGTGGTCAGCATTATTCCAGGTATTAATGTTGCTGTGTTTGCTAACGCAGCTAGTGAGTATCCTCCTTGCTGGAGGAGGCGAGCGGGGCCTTTGTAACTGAACTGCCTCCAAGGTGACGTGCCTGGCAATGGAATGTCAGAATTGAGTCAACCCTCTATCTTGGTGCTGATCCCTGACTGTTCAGCGCCTTGGGACGTCCTCCCGACGTGAACGGCGCTCTGCAAATGTAATTTTGTTGTTGCGGGTTTATGTACCAGGTGCGACCATAGTACTCCACTCTGGAACTAGGTAAGCACGATGGGTAACTCCCAGGGTGGGGGTGCAGGGTATGGGTGTAAGAGTGAGTTCTATTCCAAATGAGAGAAATTTCAATGGATGGCTGGCATGCTAACTCTAGTTTGGATACCCTTAAACATGTTGCTGGGTATCTGTGTGAATTGGACACACAGCTGACCAAACCAAGGGAAAGTGCAAGCAAGTGTGGTTTCCTGAGGGCTCGAGAGGGTGTTGGGTGTATTTGAGCATTCATTCAACTTCACTTGATGAATCAGGGCTTTGAAATGTGATGATGATAATTCTTGCATTTGATGTCGGGTCTTATCACATGGTTGAGTCGTCTCAAAGAGCATCACAGGATATACTGTGAAGTGGATTATTTGTGCATTTTGTGGATGAAACGCAGCAGTCAGTTGCGCACAGCAAATGTCAAACAAACAGCCACGGAATGAGTGACCGGTTTTATTTATTTATTCTGGATTGTTGGCCAGGGGAGAGAAATGCTTCTCTCTTTTCAATTAATGCTGTGTAACCAAAGTTTGTCATTGGTTGGTGTTTGTCAGGCTGGTTGATTTGTATTCTCAGGTGACTGTCTCAGCTCATTTTGCAAATCATGATACATTTGGCTTATCTTAGCTTGTGTTCAGTAGAGACTTCCTTCCCTCCTCCTCCACTTCCTGACTTTGGCTACTAAACCTGCTATAATCCTGTCTAAACCTGCATCTTGCTGTTGCATTGGCACAGTTTCCAAGGTGGTGACAGCTCCCATATTATCCTGAGATCTTAAGATCTTCTGATTTGGTAGAATTCTGAAAACTTCTCAGTTTGGAAGCCAGTTCTCTTCAGCAAAGCCAGAAAACCAGTCTTGAGACTAGATGTAAGAATATTATAGCAATGTCTGCCTGAGTGGCCAGGTTTAAGCTTGAGACCACGGTGAACATTAATAAATAATCCTTGTATTTGATGTAACGCCTATCATGTCTTCACAGAAGGTGCTTCACCGAATATACTGTAAAATGAATTGACTTTATATGTGTTGGGCTAAATGTATAAACATGCTCAACTTTTCGCCCTACCCGGGAATCAAACCCAAGTCCTCTCGCTTGAGAGGTGAGTGCTTTTATCAGGACTTCAAATTTTGGGGGCATCTTGAAGTTGGCAGAATTCTGGGGCCTATGCTTTCTTATGGTTGGATTGGAACAGATTAAAGGCTATAGACACAGTAACATCCACATAATTTGTGGTGTCCTGTAGTGTATTGGTTAGTGCACTCGCGAGTGAGGGCACCCCGATTCGATTCCTGTTCAGAGTGAAACTTTGCGCAAGTTTCCTTACTCCTCACACCTGTGTTTACCCAGCAGTAACTAGGAACCCGGTTGTTTGTCAATTGCCAGATCGCTATCCTGGGTTAATAATTCCTTTTTTTTACAAAAATAGTAACAATTTGGTCACTCAATCCACTACTGTTGTGGGACACTGATGTGTGCAATTGGCTGCTGCATTTCGCTCACAAAATACACAGGGAATTCACTGTATGGCTATTGTGTGAAGCACATTGAGATGTCTCAATGACGTTCTGAGGCACCATATTAAATGCAAGGATTATTATGATAAAGCTCCAGCCCCTATCAGTTGGCATCAGTGTGTCCAGCGCTGGGACCCCCAGCATCTCACCCACACTTATCCAGAGATTTAGGTTAAAGTTCATTTGATTATGAATAGCTTTCACAAGCACTTGGGTTGGGGGGTAACTATAGGACATTAATGTGTTTGACAGCAAAACACCCGCAGGCTATTTTCGTACACTCCGGGTGCCTTTGTAATTTTATGCATAGCTGAACGACTGTTGTGATCCTATTGTAGGAAGCCTGATTAAATACATGGATTATGTCTTTGACCGAATAAGATCCTGTCTGCTTGGCTTAAAGTGTAGGGACCGGGGAGGTAAGAGAAAGAGAGTGAAACGCTGCACACAGAGAGAGAGTTGAGCAAGGAGCAAGAGGGGAGGGGAGGCGAGAGAGCAGCAATTAACTCGATCAATCATGTGAGTGTGTGAGCGAGAGAGCCAGCGTCAGATCACATGCTTCCGAGAGGGGATGACTGATTTGCTGACTCATTTAGCACGAGGCATTCCGTGATCCCAGTCACATGATAATGAATCCGCAGAATATCTCTACTTGCGTTTTCTTTTCCTTTCTCTCCCCCTCCCCACATCAACATCGACCCGCTCTGATTTCTACTGAACACAGATCGTAGGTTCTGTGATTGTGCAAAACCTTTATTATTTAAACAAATGGAATAGGAACTGAGAACTTTTATTTCTGACCCGTGGATCCACTTATTGCGCCTGAGAGATTAAGTGGCCTCTAGGCATGGTTCCCACACCATTACAAAACCCATTCTCTGTTTGTTATACAAAGCTTGGCCTGCAGCCTGCAGAACTTTGCACAGCAGGCAGGTTAAAGGAGAACGCAAGAACATAAAATTTTTCTAGGCTTTTTAAAAAAAAAACAGTTTGCATTCCTGGCAGTTGCATACATATGTATGTCTTGTCCTAAATCATATATTGTATCCCGAGGTATGTCCTGATAGAAAATGATTCAATTTGTTCTTGAAAGAATCAACACTTCCTGCTTCCACAGTTTCCTGAGGAGCATGTTCCATAGTGTTTCCACACTGCTTTGGAGCTTTCCTGCTCTTTACATTCCTGGTGAGACTTTAGAAGCTGGGATTGTTCTCCTTAGAGCAGAGGAGGTTATGGGGAGATTTGATGGAGTTGTTCACAATTCTGAGGGGTGTTGATCGAGTAAATAAGGAGAAACTTATAACTCCTACCACTTATTTTCACCTGGCATTTCCCTCTGAGCAATAAACTGGTCACGTCTACTGTAGCCTTGCTGTCCTGACCTGCCCCTGTCTAAAAGTGGAGTGATTCATGCAAAACTTTTCTGGTTAATACCGTTTTTAGATTTGCATGTTTAAACTTGTGGGTATGATTTGCAATCAGGCGTTCTGTGTAATGTGACGTTCACTCTAGAGGTTTGAATTCTCATCACTACAACAAGTTGCAGTTGTGGGAGGAGCACCCATGTACTTTGTGAATTATTATACTGCGTGTATTATTAATAATTGTTGCTTTCAATATAGCACCTTATCAAATCCTTGAGTCTGAAAGTGCTTCGTAGGATTTACTGCAAAGTGTGGGTACTGACTCATTTGTCGGCAGTCACAACAGCCAGTTTATGTGGCTGCTTTGTCCCACAAACAGCCATGAAATGAGTGACCAACATATATCTGGAGAATAGTTGACCAGCACACTGGGAGAAACTCCCTCCTTTCTCTGTTCGAATAATGCCATGGGATCTTCAATGCCCACTGGAACTCATCCATAGTATGGGCTAACCATGCATCTAGCAGATTGCCACAAATAGAGGTAATAGGAAGTGGAATTCTCATTGCTGATGAAATGAGCGGAGACTAGTGGTTTGGTGTGACAATGGCCTCTGCATGCTTTGTGGTGTGTGGGAACAAATCTCATTTCTGTTGAGAGGTTGAAATCTTGTATCCATTTTACATAGAAACAGGAGTAGGCTATTCAGCTCCTTAAGCCTGTTCCATCATTTTATAAGATCGTGGTTGATCTGTCCCTTAAGTCCGGTTACATGCCCTTGCCCCGTATCCCTTAATACCCTAAACCAACAAATATTCATCCACCTCCACGTTTTCTTCCATAAGAACTAAATGACAGGTTTGTATTTCAAATCAGTCACCTGTGAAGTCCAGTGTGATGCGTTTCAAAGTGTGTTAACAGATTGTTATTTCTCTGAGCTCTGGGGGTAGAGTGGGGAGCCGGATAAAGGTCACTATTTTCGAAACAGGCAGTCAATTGTGCGCAACAGCTCCCTCAAGCAACCATCGTAATTTTTAGAAACGTTTTCCCTCCCTCCCTACGCCCCCAGGAGACATTGGTCTGCACCACATTAGGAACGAGGTTTGGAAACCAGCATTTTGTCGAGCTAATTTTCTTTAGTGTTTTGGCTGCTGAAATCTGAAGGGGACGAAAGGCTGAACACTTAGTAGTCTGTGGCTGTTGTGTGTCTAACTGTGTTCTTGGCTTCCTCTCTTTCAGGCGCAGTACTATGGGGAGATTGGCATCGGTACCCCTCCGCAGATCTTCACCGTGGTCTTCGACACTGGTTCTTCCAACCTCTGGGTCCCTTCAATTCACTGTTCTCTGTTCGACATTGCTTGTTGTAAGTATATGGGCATCAACTTCAAGATCCTCACTCTGTGTTTAAATCCCTCCATTCCTCGGCACCCCCCTACTCTAACCTCTCTCCTCACAGCTGGACTCACTGCCACCGCCCTATTGGGTCCGGCCTCTTCCTTGTCCCTGAATGCTCTGCTCCACTATCGGCAGCCATGCTTTCAGCCACTACGCCCAGAAACTTTGGAACTCCCTCCCTCAACCCCTTTGACTCATCGCCTCCTTTCCCATCTTCAGGTCGCGCCTGAAGACCTTTCTCTCCGAATGCGTTTATGGTCACCTTCCCACCATCCCCTAGTTCGGCATTCCGCCAATGTGAAGCGCTTTGAGACGCCGCCTGACATGGAGGGTACTATATAAATACAAGTTGGTGTTATGGGCTAGGAATTAACACATTAAGGGTGGGTGGGGGTGGAGCGAGAATAATCCTGACTGTCTTGTATAGTGCCTTCATGTTGGGAGAACATCTTATATCCTCTGAAGTTTTCCAATGTGGAAATGTCGTTAGAGACAGTTGAGCTCTTTATCTGCATAAAAATTGTTGAATGAAGAAAGACCAAGGTCCATCTAGTCCATCTTCTACCATCCTGGTAGTCGCTTGCTACAGTATGTGCATGTGTGGGCAGCTGGGTGGGGATAGGTCAGACTCTGTTCACTTAATACCAAAGCTCACACATGAGGTGGAGTGAAGGTTACACCAGACTCCGTCCCTACACCAGTGTCTGTGAAACAGCACCTCAGAAACGGGAAGTCAAGACCAAGAGCATGGGGGCCCCTTGCAGTGGAAAGAGAATTAGAAAGAAATGTTCTTTTATTTGTTGTTCTACCCAGTGTTGCATCACAAGTATAACTCTGACAAGTCCAGCAGCTATGTACGCAATGGAACCAAGTTCTCCATCCGGTATGGTTCTGGAAGCCTGTCTGGCTACCTCAGCAAAGACACAGTTATGGTAAGTGCTAGTGTTTTCAATGTTAATGAGAGTTTAGTACACACAGGTTCCTGTTTGAACCCAGATGTAAATGGAAGATATCAGCTGGCATCTTTAACAGCTCCACACTGAGGGCAGAGTGGAATGTTTTTAAGCTCTCTTCCTCTCTCTCTCTCTCTCTCCCTCTCTCTTTATCTAATCTGGTCCTGGTGGCTGACCCACTTTTTTTGCACAGCAATGAGGGATCTTCTGGAAGGAGTTAAAAGGCTGTAATTCAATGAAGCACTGTGACGTCCTAAATAGCTGAAGAGGAGCTTGGTTTCTGAAAGAAGAGATGGCTTGTATTTGTCCAGCCCCTTAATCACATCAGGATATTTCAAAGAACTCCACTGTGATCGCTGTGCAGTGAGGTGACCGTAGACGCACAGAGCAAAGTTTTGCATTTCAGCCATGAAGTGAATGACCAATTCCGAAGCCCTGAATTGGAGCCTGCAATGTTAGCAGTATCTCAAAGGGCTTTGGAAATAATTGTTTGAGTGTAGAGACTGTCTTTGTGCACAGCGAGATCCAACAGGCAACCATAAGGTGAACGGGCCTGCTTATCAGAGGGTTGTTGGTTAGGACACTAGGAGAAACTTTATCTATATTGTTTCAAAGTCTAATCCAAAGGACGGGATTTTAGTAACGCAGTGTTTCCTTAGCCTGGATAAGGAGGTTGGCTCCTGATAAAATACAGTTTATATTTATATACTGTAGAGCTTTTCTTGTCAGGAGGATGTATCAAAGCATTTGAGGCTGATCTACAGAAGTATATAGTCAATTCACAACAGTATATTCTCTGAGGCTTTGTTGGGGATAGCATGAAGTCAACAACAACAACAAATTGCATCTATATAGCATCTTGTTAGTTCAGGAGGATATCTTAAGGGGCTACACAACCAAGGGCACAGTTTGGTAGGGTTTTAGAACCAACCTCACTGTGTTTCAAATGCTTCTCTGTCTTCAATTTAAAGTCCTGTAGCTCAATGGTTAGAACACTTATGTCGTAGGCAAGAGACCTAGGTTCAATACAAGTCAGAGTGAAATGTTGGGCAAGTTTCCTCACTCCACACATACCTCTATTTACCAGCAGTAAGTAGGAACCCAGTTGTGAGTGGATTGGCGGATTGCTTCTCCGAGGGTAATAATTTATTTTTAAAAAATTGATCACTTCAATCCATGATTGTTTGTGGGATACAACATGTGCAATTGGCTGCCATGATTCACCCACAAAATATAAAGTCAATTCAATTGACAGTATATTCTGTGAAGTGCTTTGAGATATCTCGAAGATGTGTACGGTGCTATATCAAATACAAATATTATTATTATACTATCATCTCACAGATTGGGAACATCAATGTGCAGAGCCAGCTGTTTGCGGAGGCCATCAAACAGCCGGGCCTGGCGTTCATCGCAGCTAAGTTTGATGGGATCCTGGGCATGGGCTACCCCAGGATCTCTGTGGATGGAGTCTTGCCGGTCTTTGACAACATTGCGACCCAGAAGCTGGTGCCAAGTAACGTGTTCTCTTTCTACCTGAACAGGTAAGAATGGCACCTCGGGAGGGTACATCCACTTGCTTATCCTCGACCACGCTTTCACTGCTCTCCATTGCCTTCCTCCTCTTTACCTCTGTGACCTGCTAACATACCATTTTGTTCCGTGACTCCCACCATCGGCGATTGTGCCTTCCCGCCCCCACGTTCTGGAATTCCCATCGATCCCCTCCCTTTCCTCCTTCAAGGCCCATCTCAAGATATTCATCTTTCATCGCACCTTCACCCTGTCCTCCACACCTCCTCATTCCAAACCCACAGCTTGGGCTCCTTGAATGTAAAGCACCTTAGTGCATCAGTTTGTATGGTTTGCTTGCTCTACATCGGGCGCTGAGAGTATGGAATGACTAGTTGAGGTCCAGTCGGGGTTCATTGCTGAGCACACGTCATTCTGCAGCCCCAAGACCTTATTAAGTATTTTTACCCACAGGAACCCGGAGAGTCAGCCTGGAGGGGAGCTAATTTTGGGCGGCACCGACCCCAAATATTACACCGGAGACTTCCACTTTTTGAACGTGTCCCGCAAAGCCTACTGGCAGGTGAAGATGGACGAGTAAGTGTAAAGTTCAGAACTCTGCTTCGTCGTGAAACTGTAGTGTGTTTGTCTGTCGGCAAAACTCAGTTCAAGCGTGTTACAGGGAAGTCTGACTCCAGACAAAAGAGAGAAAGCAGTTTCTCCCGGTGTCTCACAATCCCCCAGATAAAAGTGAGTCAATCCCTTTATGGCTATTCGTGGCACTTTACCGTGGGTTCACTTACTATAGCCTCATTACACCTTACATTAAATGTTACACTATAAAGTATTTTGAGATGTTCCCCACAATGTGAAAGATGCGGATCTCTGACCGTCCAGCGCCTTGGGACATCCTCCCGGTGTGAAAGGCGCTATTCAAATATAGGTTGTATGGAATGTAAGGATTGTTTATGTGTGATTCCCTTAATACAGGGTGTCTATTGATAAGCAGCTGACTCTGTGTAAAGGAGGATGTGAGGCCATTGTAGACACAGGGACCTCACTGATCACTGGCCCTGCACAGGAAATCAAAACCCTACAGAAAGCCATTGGAGCCATCCCTCTGTTTCAGGGAGAGGTGAGAACTGAGTTTACAATGTGGATTTCAACCTGTTTGGACGATTTCTTCCAATGGTCAACGGTGTCCGTTTTTCCATCATCTCGTCCTCTCTATCCCTTCCTCGCCCCATCCAAATGAAACGTTTTGACGGCAAATGTACCTCTTCTTTTCAGTACATGATCGACTGCAAAAAAGTGGCTTCGCTCCCTGCCATCACTTTCAAGCTAGGTGGCCAGGAATACAAACTGACTGCGGAACAGTACGTCCTTAGGGTAAGTGGAGGTCGACTGAGTTGGTAGAAAATGTCAACTTTGAATGTTATTCTTGGCCAGTAATGCTTCAGAGAGACACTGGTCTGCACCACCCAGGCAGTTGTGCCGCTGCTAACATAGTTCTCACCTCTTCCTAATTGTCGAAAAACACTGAGTGGCTTTGTGTTGCTGAGTGATCTACTGGTTGGGCTTTTGGTGCCTGTTGTAAAGCGTAACACATGTGCAGACTCTTGCTCTCCCAGCATGGTTGCCTAAGCTGAGATCGTATAAATGCGCAAAGGGAATGAGACAATTTTATCTGGCTTGTAAAGCTGACTGCTGCACTTCACCTAGTTGGCCATCAAGGGGTGCTCTGAGACTGCACTGCGGCTCATTGTTTTTAACTGCTGGGTTTAGGATCGGGTTATGGAAGTGCATCGTTTTAAGGTGTGCTTGTTGTGTTTTCAGGAAAGTCAAGCCGGCCAGTCCATCTGCCTGAGTGGCTTCATGGGCCTCGACATTCCACCTCCCGGTGGCCCACTGTGGATTCTAGGAGATGTCTTCATCGGGCAGTACTACACTGTATTCGACAGGGAGAAGGACCGCGTTGGATTTGCGAAGTCCGTGTAGTCAGGGCGCTGACATGCCGCAGTCTGGCGATCAAAGTTGCACTAATTGTCCCGTTGAAAAACCAACCTGCGTCAGTAAACCCTCCACTAGGCTAGTTACCATGATCACAAAGTGATATTCCTTGAGGGACAGGCATTGCTTGTAAACTTCCCAGATTGGAGAGAGCGAGATATGCTACAGTAATGTAATAATTCAGGATCTCTTTTAACCCCTTCTATTTTTTCTTTTGCTTCCATTTGTTTTGGAATACTTCCTGGCCCAAATGCGAGTTGTTTTATTAAGCTTCTATTCATTATTGTAAAGCCTCGGTAGAGTCTTGTCTCCGCTGGCTTTCCATAGTTGTAATATTGGAGTGAACAATGAGGTTCCAGTAAGAAATTTTACAGTGAGGTTGAGGTGGGATTATTTTATAGTGGGGATTCCTTTTACGGTGCTGGATTCCTTTATGATACGGTTATGGTGGGAATTAGTTGAGTGTTTATATTTTCAAGAATCAGAATTCCTACCAGTGGAGTTTCAGGTGTTGGCCTGGGGGTAAGTGTTGACGGGGAAACAAAAATGCAAATTCAGGATTTTACTGATGATCTTTAATCTCTTGGGAAAAGAAGAAAGAATAGAAGAGGGAAAACATTGTGATCACGGGCAAAATACATTGACTTGGCTTTTTTTTTCCAAAATCCCTGAGGCTAGCTGGGACTCAACACTGGAAAATTGTCCTTTAGCTCATTATTTTTGTGTGTTTTCTCGAGTGCTTCCTTAATCTGTTACAGTTTGGTTTTTTTATTGTTGTAGATGGATGTGATCAAATGGAATAAAGTGTCCCTGTAACTGGGTTTATGTGTATTTTGATTTCAAGGACCTCACACTCTCACCTACAAATCCAAACCACTCCCAATGGCAATTCATATCTCCGATCCTGTCCCACCAAACTCCTCCACTCAGTTAAGATTGCTACACATCCCTGCTTGAGTGACTGTGTTGTGCTGTGGAAAAAGTTCTCAGTCCAGAGGGAATAGGAATTAGTTTTAATCTATTCCTCTTCCTGGCCCCTAGGCTGTGTTTCTTGACAGTTTTCCCATTTGTATATGTGTACGTGTGAGAGAGATATGCATTTGAAACCAGGATGGTCAGCTGTCATTACTGAGAAGGTGGATAATTTGTTCCACAAAAACGGAGCCAAAACTCTAAAGAGAGGGATTAGGTTGCTCAAACTGGAAATCAACAACAAAACTTCTCAGAGCTTCAGGTTCATAAGATATGGTTGTGGGTGGGAGGGAGGCAATCACCCAATTAGATAATTAGTTCTACTCCTGTAGGTGGCAATGTTGTCTTCCAATACAACAAGTAACCTTTTCAGCTCAAGAGTTCATGTCATTCTTCACATTGGAAGCTTGTTTTGAAGGAATCTATTCTGATGAAAGATCATTGACCTGAAATATTAACTAATTTTCCTCACTCCGTAGATGCTGCCTGACCTGCTGCAAGTTCCCAGCGACTTTTTTTTAATTTCAGCTGGTCTACGTTTGAATTGTTGAGAGTAATGAAAAATACACTTTTGTCAGCTTGGTTGAGTCAGAAACATTTTCGACTCTGAATCAGCAGATGTGAGTTCAAGCATCATGTCAAGACTGAGCTCACAAGCATCATGTCAAGACTGAGCTGACACTCGAGTACAGCGGTGGGGGAGTGCTGCATTGTTGGCGGTGCTGTCCTCTGGATACAATGTTAAACAAGATCCGTTATTGTGAAGCGCTCTGAGACGCCGTCCGGCGTGGAGGGTGCTATATAAATCAAAGTTGTTGTTGAACTGAGGTCCTGCATATTCAGATGGATGTTAATAATCCCATGCCCACTATTTGAAAAGAGATGGGAGTTTCCCCCAATTAAATTGCTGATTCAGTGTTAGGGCTGTTTGTTAGACATTACTGTGCACAAGTTGGCTGCCAGATTTTGCCCCAAAATAGTCACTACACTTTACAATAGAGTATATTCTGTGAAGTGCTTTGAGACATTATTCTGATATGTATCACAGGATGACAGTTTTAAATCCTGGGAACCTGTTCAATAGGAGAAAACAGCTCAATGTCAACCATGATTATTGCAGCTGACTGGCTCGATGGGGTGAATGCTGCACTTAGAAAATGGGTCTCTCATGTCGCCCGTATCCTAACCAACCTGCATTTCTGGGATAGTAGCTGGTGGTAAAGTTCCCCACCTAGTGGAGACATTTCCGTCATGAGCCCAGCTTCCTGACACTGGCTGGGATTGTGAAATAGCAGAGCTGTGGGAGCTAAATTTGTAGCCATCTGAGTGTCAGCCAAAGGGGAAGGTTTTGTGAACAAGTCTGATTGCATTGAGTTTTGTGCTCTATCTCCCAACCAAAATTCAAACCAAACCTGACCAGCTTTTGACTCTTTCTGGGGAGGGTGAGGAATTTGTTAACAGGGTCTACGAGAGGCTGAGTCGGCTCCAAGGTGAGGTACTTGGCAAAGGAATGTTGAAATCAAGTCAATCCTCTGGGGGTCTCAATATTATGGTTCTTAAGGCAGGGGAGTGGGTCTGTAGCACTGCTGATGATAGTGAGTCCTGATAGTGAGTCAGGAGTCCTGCAGCTCAGTGGTTAGATCATGTGCCTTATATAAGCAGGAGACCTGTGTTCAAATCCAGGCAGGTCAGGGCGAAACCTTCGACAAATTTCCTCACTCCACACACCTAATAATAATCTCTCCAAAAGAAAAAAAAGAGAAATTGGTCATTTCAATCCACGACTGTTTGTTGGATACTGCTGTGTGCAATTGGCTGCTGCATTTCACCCACAAGTATACAGTCAATTCACTTTACAGTATATTCTGTGAAACACTTTGAGACATCTAGAAGATGTGAAAAGTGCTATATCAAATGCAAGGATTAGTATTATCAAATATAAGGATCATTACTAATATCCCTGTGCTGGTTGTTAATATTACATCTTAGTTTTTAATTTGCGTCTGTTTCAACTAGACAACTAACGTGAAAACCACACAAACTGTTTCTCATACAATTGCTGGCAAGAGGCAAGGACTAGGGTATGTTTCTCTGGGCTCCAATATCAGAAAAAAATGACAACCGAACACATGTGGAACACTTCAAGATGCCATCCTTCATCAAGCGCACTATATATAAATGCAAATTCTTCTTGTAACACCCAGGAGTGTGGTTTAGACACTCTTTAAGCACAGAGTTGTGTCTCCATATGTGTCAGATCCTCCCCATCTGACTTAATAAAAATAATTTGAATATGAAATGGAACCACTTTGCTGAAACTCATGTTGCTGTTCGTTTGAAACTTCATGCCTGGCTTTTGAATTCAGTAACACACCAGAGCAGAATCAAACTGCTACACACAAGTTGTCCTATGTTTTTGTAACTTCAACTGTTTAATGTTGAATTAAAATAATCCTTCCATTTGTTATAGGTACTTTTCACGGTCTTCAAGACATCTCAAAGCGCTTCACAGAATATACTGTAAAGTGAATTGACTGTAGGTGTGAGCGAAATGTGGCAGCCAATTGCACACAGCAGAGTCCCACAAACAGTCGGGGATTAAAATGACCAATTTATTATTGTTTTAAGGGTTTATTATTAAGTAATAAACCCTTACTCCACGGGTAAGGAAACATGCCCAAGATTTTGCCCTGCCTAGAATTGAACGCAGGTCTCTCACTTGTAAGGCGAGTACTCTAAGCACTGAGGTACAGGATTCCACAAAGTACCAGGGAAATAGTTCATAAATTGGGGTGAAGTGTCCAAACTCACCATCAATCGCTTTGTTCCAGTTGCTGTACACCTGGCACACTCTTCAGGATACAAATGTACTATTACTACTTTCGCCAGCAATTGAGAAATTGCTGAGAAACACTTTGAGTCGTTTTCACGTTATTGTCCACTCCCCCACTCATCTCATTGCTATGCACAAATTGACTGCTGCTTTTACCTGCAAAATACATGGTCACGATACTTTAGTAATTCCTGTGAGGAGTTTTCAGATCTCGCCCTGACATGAAAGGTGCTGTGTCAAATGCAATTTTTTAAAACAAAAATGCATAACAAATTTAATTTATCCAGTGCCCTTTCTGTAGAATAGCATCTCAGATTGAGGATGGACTTGGATGGGGAGCAAGGGTTGAGAGGTGAAGTGACCAAAGGCATGATTGTAGAGGTAAGACTGAAAGATAGATATTGGATAGGTGGGTGGGGAGGGGCAAACAGGTGATCCAGAAATAACAGACAGCAATGACCCACTTCCTCCCCCACTTTCCTGCCTGATTTCATTATATCATGAGCTTTCACGTTGTGTGGGGAAGTGCATTGGATGGATTACTGTGGATGGAGTCTGGGCTCTTTGAGATAGGATTGGAGCAGTTTTTACTCCATTTGATACTGACAGTATCACTGGGAATGATGATATCTTTGATCCCTTTTTTTGTGTGTGAAAGAAAAGAACTTTCCACATATGTCCTGCCTTGACCAAAGCTGCAAGAGAAGATTTGCTTATGACTGGTTTATGAAAATAATGTATACTTTTGATATCATTTTCGGGATCTGAGGAACTTTCTGTCTATAGAGATAGGTCTCTTTTGAGCTTGCCTCTGCTTGCATTGTTGGTTTTGGACTAGTTAAAAAGGGAGGAAAAGTACAATTATTATACTTGATTAAGTGAAAAGTGAAGCTGGCTGGCAAACACACAATGTAACACACCAATGGCAGGTGTAACAGATGAGGCTAATTAAGTGACATTGAGTCAGACATTTATCTCTGTGAGCACTGGAGGGATTGGAAAACCTGCTTTTCAGCTCTGTCATGTTTTTCCCCTTCAAACTCCAGTAAAAGTTTGAATCCCATCAATTCAATAAAAACAAAAAAAGTTTAGTTTATATATGTATATCAGATATTATTTGATATAAAGTGTGTGTGTATATATATATAGATACTATATATATATATATATCAAATGCTTTGCAACGCACTTTATCAACACTGATGAGGTGAGTAAACTAATGGGTCTGTGTGGGAGAGAGAATCTCAGTTTTAGTTTTGCTGTGAATTAAGTGGTAGGAAAGTCTGAACTACAGTACTTGTTTGTTCTGAATCTTCTCCGATCATTATTAGTTCAATCTTATCCAATACTTGGCGTCTCGGTGGGAATCATGTGGGTCGGGTATTCAGCGTTATAATCATCAGCCTGTCTGACACAGCTACATTTTTCTTCTCTCTGCATTTTCTCCGACTGTTTCATTCGGATCAGTCTCGGTTCTACTAACCCCCATAGCTCAGCAATGAGACCGCACAGACCTTATTATTACTCACCTCCACTCCTCCAATAAAGTTTGAAGCAGACTGTTACCAAATGCTAGTGTCGCCTTCAACGGATCAAAGTGAGAGACAAACTAGAGGATGCCAGAGGGGGCAGAGATCTGAGGCTGCTTATCCGCGATACTAATCACTCATTGTGCGTGATCTGACAATAATTTGACAATAATTAAATTATTATTAATAATAATAATTGTCCCCTTAATTACTGTTTCTGCAGCAAACAAATAAACTTCGTGAATTTTCTTAACCAAGACAAGGATTTTTTTTATAAATACTTTTTATTATTATTTCGCATTTTTCTTGGAACAGTTTTTAGCATTCACACAGGAGATAAGATATATAAATATATATATATTTTACGTTGGCACATCAAACCAAGCATTTCTATAAACGAGCGACATTAAATATTTCAACGGATTTCGCGAGAAAAAAAAAGCAACTCTTATTTACAAGTATGCACAACGCTTTACAAAATAAAAAGTGGTCCACATTTTATATAATTTTTTGAATTTTGTTTGGGTGGGTAGTGGTCATGGGGTCCAAGAAGAAGGAGACTGGAGTTAATCATTAAACACTATCTTCGGTAAGATTCAGAAGCGCTTTGAGATGTCTCAATGACGCGATGATAATCCTTGCATTTGATAAGAGTGTGTTACCACGACAGTGAGACATCTCAAAGGGTTTTACAGAATAAATTGTAAAGTGGATTGACTGTGTATATTGTGGGTGAAACGCTGCAGCCATTTGTCCACAGCAGTGACCCATAGACAGTCGTGGACTGAATGACGATTACATTTTTGAGGGATCATTACCCCTGGAAAGTGATCAGGCAATCGACTAACAACTGAGTTCCTACTTACTGCTAGATAAACAAGCGTGTGGAGTAAGGCGCTATATCAAACGTAAGGATTATTATTCTCATGATCGCAGGCATTCATTTGAAGTTACCAGGGTGGTTTGTGTCATTGGTCTGTCCTTGCATTATTTTGCTGTGGAAGATCTCTCTGTTAGTGCGGATTCCCTTTCGGATTGGTTCGTCCCTTTGCAGTGATACATGTCGACTTTGACTGGCATTTGTTTGCCCTCAGTGTGGTTATAACACCTGGTAAATGGGGTTGTCATTTGAGACTTCAGTACGGGTACAGTTCGCTGGTGATAGGATGATGGCTGTGGGGTCACTCAGGGTCACACCTTCCCGGGGGGAAGTTGGGTTGCCCTCCATCCCATCTGGGGCCATCACGATGGGACAGCTTGGCCGGTCTGTGGAAATCCTCTCGACAATGCTGGACAGACAATCCAGGCTGGAAATAACGGCACTTTTCCCAGTTCTCGAATCTAAAATGCAAAATATTACAAGGTGGTCAACGGGCGAATTGTGTGAACTGACAGCATTAAAATGGTCACAGTAAGGATCCACCCTTACTAACGCCTTACATATTTAAAAATAAATATACTGTATAGACTTTGGCTGATGTAAGCATCACTTGTTTGAAATTAATACACTGTGTTTCTCTGCAAGAAACTGCAAGTAAATGATCCAAAATGTGTTTCTTGTTAGAAGTGACCCAGATAACAGTTTCAATATAAATCTTTCCTATTGGTATTTTCCTACCAAATCATTGAAATCAATGTAAAGTCCAGCTCACTACTCACTCTGTATGTTTGGTTGGTTGCTGGTGTGGAAATATGGGGGTAATGATGGTATGGAGTTTTAATGAGACAGTATGTGTTTAGTGTTGGTGTAAAGTGTTAGTGAGTCACTATGGGTCAGTGTTGGTGTGTTGTTTGTCAGTATGGCTCAGTACGTATTGGTGTCCACAGTATGGGTAAATATTGGTGTGTAGTACAGTACAGTGATTCCCAGTGATTCCCACACCTGGGAATCACTGAACTCTCACTGTTCAGTAAATAACTGAGTTTGTTATCACTGAACAACAAACTCACTGAGTTTGTTTCTCCCCTTTTAATTTGCTCTTGGTTTGTTTTTCTTCTCACTGAACACTTACCGTTTGGTGTTTCAGAGAAGTAGTTGTCGTAATTATTGCGTCTCCTGGTGCACATGGGCCCGCTGCAATCCAACTGCCAAGAAAAGGAGGGGTGGGGGTGGGGGGGTTGTCAGTATGGTTAGCCAGTGAAAAGAACTCCTCTCCCCTACCCTACTGTAACTCCTTCATAGCCCTACTGCTCTGGCCAGTCACTGAGGAACGAGGGAATATTTAACCCAGTTTATAAATAGGTTGAAATCTGGTGTAATTAAAATCAACACAAATAAACCCACCTGTAAAGTAACTTTAAGTTTTTGGTCAAAAAAAGCGAATAAGGTAAAACGCTCTACTTAATCCGTAAATCTAGACAGTCTTTATTATATTTTGTTGATCCTACAAGCGAATGTTATTGCTCATTTTCATATACATTACTCACATACCAAATTATTATTATTATACTTTTGTACCTTTCTTCTCTTGCCTCTGCCTACCCCAAAACCACACAGCTTTATGTTTCAATCAGGGATCGCTTGGAAGCAAAAAGCGTGGGAGCAAATGAGGTACAGTATTGTTATTAATATTTTGCTGAACTCACAGGGACCCATTAGATCACTACCTTAGGCAAGTTTCCTAATCCATGTTGTTAGTCAACAGGTGATCATTTTCCAGAGGTAATATACCCGGTATCCCCAAAAGTTTGGTTAACTCAATCAACGAATGTTTGCGGGACGCTGCTGTGCAATTAGCTGCTGAGTTTTGCCTAGAAAGTACAGTCAATGCACCTGATAGTATACAGTGTGAAGTGGTTTCAGACATCTTATTGACATGATAAGGTGCTATATCAAATGCAAGGATTATTATTATCATCATCACGTCATTGCAACATCTCAAAGCGCTTCCAAACATTCCTGGGGATTGTGTTTTTGGAAGCAAAATACATTTTTAACTCCAATCACCTATTTCCCCAAATCACACAGTCAACCCAGTTTACAATATGTTCTGTGAAGCGCTTCAAGACGTCTTGAAGACGCGATAAGGCGCTACATCGAATGCAAGGATCATTATTATTATTGTTAATACTACTAGTAGCAGAATGGGCGGCCTTACCATCCCATCAGAGCAGTTGGACTGTGGGCTAGAGGCGGCAGAATCCCCACTGTATTGATCCATGACCGAGAAATAGGTGTCATCCTGATCTCTGAGAAGCGCCTGGAGGCTCTCGATGTAGCGAATGGCGTTCCTGAGGATCTCGACCTTGGGCAGCCGCTGGTTGGGATTGGTGGAGGTGCAGCGCTTGAGGGTCTCGAAGGCTTCGTTGACCTTGCTCAGGCGCCTCCTCTCCCGCATGGTGGCGGCTTTCCTGCGGTCGGCGTTGGTGGTTTTCCGCTTGCAAGCCTTGCACGCCCAGAGGAGGCAGCGGCCGGCTTGGTGATGGCCACTGGGGGCTCGGATGTGCTCGTCCTCCGCCGACAGCGGGTCGCCTTTCAGGAGCCCCACGTGGACCAGCCTGGGGTCTAAATCCTCGAAGAAGTGGATGTCAGAAGTGGAGAAACAGGGGCCATCGTAGAAGTCATCAGCGGACGAGAAGGAGCAGAGAGAACTGTCCGTTATCTCCATGCTGGTCGGGGAGAGGGATGGAATTGAAGGGGACCTCACTTTGAGCCAGCGATCGCCTCCCTTCCCTTCTCCCTGTTTGCCTGTGAACTGTTGTGTTGCCTTTGGCTCTCAGCACCGCTGTGTGGGACCCCCACCCCCCTTTCCTATTGCCCCAGTGCCCACTTTTTGTCCTATTTATTCCCGAACTTTGGGGGCAGTAGGAGCGAGTCCTCCCCCTCTACGCCCAGACTGGCCCGCCAGCCAATCCGCTGGCCCGGGGGCCGCCTTCCCCTGTTGAGTGCCCGGGGTCTGATTGGCCGGAACTTCTCGCCGCCTTTGAGTCAATTTCATCCAAGTTTCAGGGCTGATCACTTAACGTGTGTCAAACCGTTAGACCCAGCTCTCCAATGACACTTTCTCTCTCTCTCTCTCTCTCTCTCTTTCGTTCTTTCTCTCGTTCCTCTCAACGTTTTTGGGGGATTAAATAAGACAATACATTTTCTCTGAGTTCAATTTTTTCTTGTCTCTCCTCCCTTCCTCTCTCCCCCTCTCTCCCACAAGAACCAAGTACTTATTTTCACGTGTCTGTCCCCCCCCCCCCCCCCCCCAGTTTCTCCCACCAGCCAAGTTACTGAGCCACTTGTATCATTTGAAGACGGATGGTAAATGCAGAGAGAGTGAGTCTCATCCCATACATTTGTTTTTGCCGAGGTTTATTCGGCGCTAAATAAACTTGAACGAAAATGAACGACTGATGCCAGATATGGGACTGAGTCGCTCGGGTTAAAAGCAACCAGCAACGAATGTACACAGGCAATGTCGCGTTCGCCTCGTTCGGTGGCGAATTTAATGAGAGGGTGGGGAGAAAAATAATAATAATCTTTAATATCTCAATCTCTAAAACTCTGTTTGCAATCAGCTTCTCTCCCCGTTCCTCGCCACCACATCTTATTTTATTGATTTGTTTTTCCAAATGAATTTTAAATCCACTCCTCCCCTCACTATGTGAGTGAGTGAGGGTGAGTGAGTTAAACTTTCAGCTTGTTTTTTTTTGAACCACTGTGTTGTACTATCAGAGACCGAATCTGAACAGTTTGCGCCTCCCATCTCTCGGAATGAAAGCGTTCAATAAAATAATTTCACTGCCCGATTAACGCAATATTCGTACATTTTCACGCGTTTTAGTTGCCCAGGTCAAGGTTAACCGATTTTAATCTCCCAACTCTCTGAGAAAGAGAGAGACTCGTTTTCTTCTTGTTGCTGTTGTTGTTGAAAATGGACACAATCCATATCGAGACGTACATTAAACCCGTCCAGTCGTGCGCCTGACGGTGTTTGAACAAATGTGAGGGACGGGGAGCTGGGGGTGGAGAGGAGGAGAGAGGAGACAGGGAGATGTGGGCGAAATGTAGTGAAACGCATCAGCTCAACTTTAGGAAGCCTGGTGAGGGTGAGGCATCCTTTTCCTCTCTCAGTCTCCTCTCCCTCTCCCACCCCACCTTTCCTATATATAAAAAAAACCTCGAGACGTCAGGAAGTGTGACAGGTTAGCGCTAACCCACTTTCAATGATCCCTCCACCCATTCCCCACCCAGTCACGTCTCGCCTCTCGGCTAGTTTGTCCATTACAACACCCAGTCCAACTCTAACGGACAAACTAGCCAGCGTTCACCCAACGTTTAATACCCGATGAGGCGACGAAGAGGAGAATAAGGGTCTCTGTATAACTGTGGTATATGATTGAATCTATCCAGATCGCAGCAATGATGAAGTGGGAACCAACGTTTGGTGGGGGGATCGGCAGCCTACCCATCCCTCACCATGTCAGTTCAACACATTTAGATTTACGACTCGAATAATCACTCGGCTTTCATGGTTCGATTTCAACACTTAATTTGTTTGCCAGCCGCGCTCTCTAATTAATGTTTCATTTTAATACCAATTGTAAATATTTTTTCGAAGCCTTGATCGCCTTCTCCCAACAATCTCTCAATTTCCTCCTCCCCCACCACCCACCTAAAGAAAAACTGACTGCAAAAAAGTTCTTTTTATGAATCTTGTCGTTTTAATTCTGATTGGTGTGTGTGTGTGTGGTGTGTGTGTGTGAGAGAGGTGTGTGTAGCTCTAACCCGGGTCTACTTAAACCACTTCAACACGCACTGAAAATACAGATTGTTTTATTCGCTGAATTGATTTCGATATTCCCTCGACATTCAATAAAATTTTCTTTTTTTTAAAAAGTAACACGCAAAGCACTTTGCCCTCAGATCTGAAACACTGCAGTCAGTCAGTCACAGTCAGTCACAGTCAGTGTAGGAAATTCCCTGCCCACCGCCACCCTGCTTTTTGTTAAATTAAGATTTGGCTGAAAATGGATAAACTTAACTTTTTACAAACTTCTGCGGTGAGAGAAGAGCCGACAGTGAGAATTCCCAGCCGGGGCTGTTGTGTAGAGGACAGAGAGCCTGATATACAAGGTCTGACCCTGGGGGAGGAATGTTACAGTCAGTGTCCGGTCTGTGCTGGCGGACATGAAGTGTTAGGTTCCCCACAACTATACACACACACACACAAATACATACACACACACACAAATACATACACACACACACAGCCCGCCCCCACTCTTTCACAACACACGGTGTAGCAAGTCGCATCCATCACACAGCGCTGGGGGTAAAACAACAAGTAGTCTCTTCTCTAAGACAGGGGAGGTAGGTTAGGATAATAGATTCCCCGTTCACTTGAGTTAAAATCGTGTTTTTTTAAAAAAAAGAGTAATGCGCGGATTGAAACGGTAGATGTTTATGTTGAAATTAGCCACAAATGTTATTTTTACATTTTTTAAAAATTCAATCGTTTCTGATTATTTTCTCTTTTTTAAGTGAGAAAAAAATCATTTTGGTTTTAAACGAAAGTAGTTAATGGGTTTTACAAAGTGAAGAATGATCGGAATCATTGTTATTAGTTGTGATAAAGCGAGTGGTGGAATATTGCTCCAATCATATACAATATTGCTCGTATATATACTGTATTATATATATATATATATACATACACACACACTTTTTTGTTCAGTATCTGGTCAAATATAGTACAGACTACTAGCCAACACCGTCCCTCCAAAAGGAATTGAATTTTTTATTGGGATCTGAGTACAAAAGGAATAACAAAGCACTTTGCATTCTGATCTACAAGAACACCGCGGTTGGAATACAGGGAATTTCAATGGGAAAGAGAAGGACGAGAGTAAAGGGTTAACACAGGCTGAAGAATCCACCCAGTGAAATCTCAGTCAACCGTCGTCCAAACTGTTTTGGCAACGAAACAAATACTTTAATTTCTAATATATATTAACACAACGCATTTTTTAAAAAAAAAGCTCGTTGCGACAGAATATTTCTGAGTAGGTGCAAGATTTCTGATGGCTTTGTGTGTGTGTGTGGGAGGGGTGCTTAAACCTTTAATACTGAATGTACAAAAATATTCAGTGTTGAGTTTGTTTTCTTTTTTTTAAAAAGACTCGTAGTTAGTTTATTCAAAAATACTTATTTTAAAATAGACACGGTTGAGTTAGTCGTTTATTTGTTGGAATAGAATTTCTAAAAAGGTATAAAAAAAAATTTCGTTTAAAATTCGCTTTCAAACACTGTGTGCTCAAAAGCCTTATTGCTCAGTGGTCAATGTTTTCAACCTCAAAACCCCACCGCTTAAAGTCATGAGAGAAGGTGGGAGGGGGAGAGACTGCAGGATAGGCAGTTAACGGATCCCACTGTTTCCCCCTATTGGCCATCTCTTTACTCTCAGTTCAAATCAACTTTTTTTGTGTGTGGTCAGACAGTCAGGTAGGTGTCTGACACATGCAGAAACTCATCATCACCAAGCTTAACAGTGTAGTATCCAAATCAAACTGACAATTCCACCTATCCCTGCTTTTGGGACATCTCAATGATGCGATGATGCACTATATCAAATGCATTTTCACCATTATTATTTTAATTCTTTTTGTAATTATTTTAATTACTATCATTATTATTATTTTAATTATTCTCCTAAAAAACCCCACAATCAGATTAAATATTGTGTTGGGACTCAAGCAATGTTCATCGTCCTTGCATTTGATACAGCGCTTTTCACGTCTTCTAGACATTCCCAAAGCGCTTCACAGAATACACTGTAAAGTGAATTGACTGCAATATCTGTGGGCGTTTACTTCATTTGAAACAGAGGCATGTTTGTGGAATCTCTTTGTGAAAAGAGTTGAGCTAGTCAACACCTGTCTCCTGTCTGTGCCTTTTTGTGGGGGGATAAATGGGGTTAGAAAAGGATCATAACACTAGAGGTTCTCTTAACCAAAGGGATAGCTAGTTGAAATTGATGGGTCCATCATAATGGTTGCTTAAAACTGTTCCTTTGACCTGTTGTAACAATAGTTATCCTTGTGTTTGATGTAGCATATTGTTGAGATGGCTCAAAGAGCTTCTCGGAATACATTAGTGAAGTGAATTGACCTTGTATTTGTTGGCAAAACCAAATACTATATCCCAAATTACTGTGTGCTGCTCAGATGCTGTGGTGAATGAAACAAGAACAAACAACAAAATTACATTTGTAGATCACCTTTCACATTGGGAGGATGAGCCAAGGCGCTGAACAGTCAGGGGTCACCCCCTGAGCATGGGAGTTTTTTTTTGGGGGGGGGGGGGCCGTTGGATGAGGTAGGATGGCGGCTGAAGGCACGGTCGAAAACGGGGGTCTTGAGACCGGCCTTGAAAGAAGTAAGTGAGGGAGCAAGGTGAGCCGGAGACATGGAGCAGGCCAGAGCCTGCTAAACGGAGGGAGTGGACAGGTTGATAGGGGGTCAGTAAGTCTGAAAGGTAATAATGGACCCAGTTGAGAAAGGAGAGGCCAGAGCAATTCTATAAAGGAAAGGAGTGTGCTCGGGGGAATACTGTGGAGAGGGGAACTGGGATTTTTGGTTTTGGGCTAGTTGAACCACAATCTCAAGCAGATCCGTCCAACTCTTCCTGCAGCCGGTCGATCATGTAGTCCCCGAAGCTGCCCTCCCCCTCATCTGTACAGCCCAGTCTGTTGGCGTTGGTGATCAGATTGCCAACCACTTTGATCTGCTGGATTTTGGGAGCGAGCAGCTGTTTTCTGATGAAGCTGGCCGTGTGAGGGTCGTTGCTCCCCTTGCTCAGCGAGTACAGCTCTTCCAGGAAAGTCACCATCATTTTCCATTGACTGAGAGCAAGTTCCAATGCCTGTCGAGTGTTCTTGATCTCGTCCGTTCTGGGTTTCTGCAACCGTGAGGTGGGAAGGGGTGGGGGGATGGATGGAGGAGGAAAATATTAATATGACCGGTCCAGTGCCACCATTGAGTATTATTTTGCAAAATTATTAGCGTTCAGTCTGTTTGGCATTGTCTCTGCATGTTATCTTTTAGCGCTCTGAGATGCGACATGTGTCGGTCTGATTCAGATTCAGTCTGTTCACTTGGCATCTTAAGAGTGTCTGGAAATTGGCAAATCATCGCATCCATTCTTAACTTTGATCTACTTTTTGTGCAGTTCTTAAAACAGAAAACAAAACGGCTCCATAAATTAAAGCTGTAGTTAAGAATTTGCCAAATTCTGGACACTGGGAAATGTGAATCTGGACCCAGGTAGAAATTTTTCCCTTGATCTTAACTGTGTACAATTTGTAGTGAAACATAACATTTAATGTCACTTGTGCAAAATTTGAGTTACAGGCAAACTTGAGTAATGTACTTGCATAATTTAGTGCAACCGGTACGAGCGCATGCGGTGATGGAGGAAAGAGGAGCGTGAGATGATTTGCTTATAAAATATAAGCAGTGCAAAGAAATCAAAGTTTTAATAGGAAACTGAATGGGGCTTGGGTGAATATAAGATGTAGGCGATTATACCACTTACAAAGATAAGACTTATGTGAGTTTTACTGCAGTACAATCACAGTATTGCACAGTCTCTAATTTGGTGTTCACCGGGTCTCAGGCTTGGCACACTCCTTTGTACCTGGATATCCTTGGCGCAGTAAAGACCGCCTCGTTCGGTTTGATAGTTGAGCAGCGTTTCGGCATTTTTTTCCTCCACATCAGCAGCTTTGTGGAAATAACGGGAAACCCTCGGCAAAGCGACATCGTCTTGTTGAAAAAACTCCATCTGAACCCAATTCCGAACAACAAAATCTACATCAACGCTGACTAACCAGCAAGTTTCATTTGTTAGTTATAACGTGTCACAATATAATGATCAGAATATTTGTCCATTTTATTTCTAATCACACTGCAACAAGTAGGAAATTGATGGGATCAGTGAAATTTGTGACTACATCTACATGTAATGCATCTACAAACGGATGATAATAATTCTTGCATTTGATATTGCGCCTTCCCATATTTTCGAGACTCCAAATGCTTCACAGAATATATTGTAAAGTAAATTGACTATATATATATGTGGGCAAAAGTGGCAGCCAACTATAAACAGAAGTGTCCCACAAACAGTCATGGATTGTTTGACCAAATTATTAGTATAATTTATTTATTCTGAAGCGTTTATTAACCCGGGAAAAGCGATCTGTCAATCAACAAAAAATTGGGTTCCTACTTATTGCTGGGTAAACAGAGACGTTGTAGAGTAAGGAAACTTGGCTAAGATTTGCCCAGTCAGGGAATCAAACCCAGATCCTCTCGCTTGCGAGGCAAGAGCTAACCACTACGCTAAAGGATTCCACATAATTTCTTGTAATTTAAGACATTCTTTCATTTTATTTCGCCCCTGAACAGCATCTTCCTGCTTTTGCGGTTTTGCTATTGGAGGCAAAGTGTAGTGACTGTCTCAGCAGGTGACTTTCTCTCAGCAACTTATTGTGCAACTGACTCCCAAGGTCTGTTTGTGCTATAGAGTTTGTTATTTTGTCATGTTGGTTGCATGATATTTTCCCCAAGAAGAATTCTCTTTTGGTGTTAAGACTTGAAGGTAACTGCGAGAGTCTAACCAGATAAAAACGCATAGTCTGCCACTGAGAGCGCTAACTGGCATGCCTCCAGCTAGGATGACCCTACCCATTCGGGCTTTGGCTTGCAGGGTTAACAGGAGCTGAATGGGAAGAATCCCTGGCCCCAATATTATTTTGTGAATGAGCCACTTAACTGATTAGGAGAGACAGCTGCCAGGAACCAGCAATGAGTCATACTCTACTGTCACTGGTGTTGCAGCTTGTCACTGCCCTGTAGGGTACACTGTAGGGAAATAGGACGACAACACCATTTAATTTCACTTCCGTGTGCAGTTTGTACACCATTTTGTTTTAAATAAACCCCAAATCCCATCTAGTGTTAACCTTTAGATTTGTAAAACAAGATAGACCTATACAGCGGGCAAAGCACCTTTGGTCACCTTTCTATCCCAGCCCCCGGCTCGGTCCCGGGATCCGCTAATGTGAAGCGTTCTGAGACGCCGTCCGGCGTGGAGGGCGCGATCGAAATCGAAGTTGTTGTTGTAATATAGTTCACAACCGACATTTCCGCCACATCTCAATCCATGACTGTTGGAGGGGCACTGCTGTGCGTTATTGGCTGCCATGTTTCGCCCACAAAACATACAGTCATTTTATGATATACTGTATGAGGTGTGTTAAGACGTCTCAACGATGTGATAAGGCGCTATATCAAATGCAAAGATTATTATTTCCATACAAAATTACATTATTACAATACATAATTTCACGTTGGATGGACGTCCCAAGGCACTGGACAGTCAGGGAATTGGACCTAAGTGGGAGGGTTGGGGTAAAGGAATGTTATTATCAGCATCCCTCACTGGGGCTTTAGGACGCAACAAACAGTGCAAATCTAATGTGGAGATAGAGGCAGAGATATTAAGCCACTCAGGGTAACTCTACTGGGTTAAGCTACTGGTAGTATAACTTATTTTATTACACAAAATACAGTCACTGTACTTCATAGCAGGGGCTCTCAAACTTTCTGACCTCAAGGCCTCCCAGGAAGAGCAGATATGAGTGTTTTGCCCACAATACACTCGTCAATCCACTTTAAAATAGAGTTCCCGTCAAGCGCTTTGAGACGTCTCGACGATGTGGTAAGGCAAATTCGATTATTAATTAATATCGAATGCAATGATTATGATAATATCCTGACTGAAGACCCACTCCCCCACCCACCCACTCGGGGCCGTGTGGGCTTCTGGAGTCCTGGACCCAGCTCTCTGGATCACTACCACATTGTGAGAGCCACAATATAAATGCAAGTTGTCGTTATTCCCAGGTTGGGCAGCACTGCTTTGCAAGTATAAACAAGCTCCGAGATAACGTCTTGGAAGTGAAAGGTGCCGTGTTGAATTAAAGGATTATTATTTATTTCCTTATTGATTTGTTCGTTTTTCTTTAGGTCAGAAGTGTAACCCATCTTGTGAAACTCATTGATGGTGGGGGGGAAAGTTGGAAGGAAAGGGCTCCACGATTTGTCCAACTGAATCACAGTCTCCTGATACTTTGTGATGTTGACAGGTCTGGATTTGTTGTAAGCTAAATCCTCACTTAATAACCCCCCCCCCCCCCCCCCCCCCGTGTCCAACAGTTTGTCTGGCAGATCATGAAATATCCTAAAGATCCGAACACTGGCATCCAAATTGTACCCCCACCCCACCCCTCCTCCCCGCCCCTCCAGCCAGGAGAGAGGGATGGAGGAGAGGGACCACGAGAGAGAGAGAGAGAGATAGATAGACAGACAGAGAGAGACAGACAGACAGACAGAGGGAGGCGGGTGGGTGGGGATTCGCCTTACCAGGGACTGGAAGCGGTAAGACACTTCATAGAGGAGGGAGATGAGTCCGCACACAGCCTCCTCCACACACGGTGGGTAGCTGTGCCTGACCCGGGTCCCGCGGACCAGCCGATGGTCAAAACAGATGGGCAGACACGTCTTGTGTCGCTTCTCCTGAGGCTCCATCATTGGCACCAAAGACAAGGTGGTGGGAGGGGAGGGGAGGGGAGGGGGTGAGGGGGTGTAGAGAGCAAACACAACTAGAGAAAACCAATACAGCGAGAAGCCGGGCAAGTGGGCGTCTCTCTTGAGATCCGCTTTCCTCTTCCAGTTCAAGTTCTGCTTCCTCCGGATCCAGGACCTCGCGGGTTCAAGAAGCTTATTAAGGGACAAGTGAGATATGTCTGTGGCATTTTAGTGTGTGTGTGTGTGTGTTTTAAAAAAAAACCTTTGTAAGAAAGCCCCGGAGATCCATCCAGACCGATGATGTCCTCGTCTTGGGGATGGAGCCGAGACTCGCTTCCAGTTTGTAGCAGCAACATCACCAACTCGTTCGGTTTCTCGCCCGGCTGATCACTGACACCGATGCCCCCGCGGCTAAACCGAGATGTATTTTGTAGCAGCGCCTCAGCGGAGGACGTCCCAAGGCGCTGTCCACAGCGCAGCCAGAAACACGGGTTTTCTGCTCCCTGTTCGGGTGTGTGTGTGTGTTTTTTTTTTAGAGAAGATGAATAAACCCTAAATGACCAAGATAGACTTAAAAATCCTGACCCCGAGATGATTGTTTTACGCCAAAGGAGCGATATTAGTTGGTAAAAGTTGGTCTCCAATTTCAATCCCCTCATGAAATCCAACGTTTCGCCCCCTGGCAGATGAGAAATGAGATTCATTTGTTTTGTAACACTGAGGGCTGTTTGTTTATGGGATATGGTGTCATCCTAACTCCCTTCCCCCAAATGGTTGTAGTATGAAATTAAGAAACCTGTGGGGAAAGTCAGAAACTCGTGAGTTTAATCTCCTTGTCAGGACTCTGAGCTCATAGTCTTGGCTCACACACAAATGGCGGTGTAGGAGCTGCCCTCCTTCGGAAGATATATTAAACCATGGCTCTGCTTGTTCAGGTGATGATGGAGTCCTACTGTAGCTCAGTGGGTAGAGCATTCGCCTTGCATGTGGGAGAATTGGGTTCAATTCCAGGCAGATTTGGTAGAGTTTCTTTACCCCGCACGCACACGCCTGATAATAATCCCTTGAACAAAAAACAAGAATAAAATGGTCGTTTCAAACCACGACGTTTCAATCGCAATGGTCGTTTCAGTCCACGATATTATTGTCCGACAATGTTTGTGGGACTATTATAATAAGGATTAAGATTATGATAATGATCCCATGGCACTATTTGAAATGAGAAAGGAATTTCACCCAGTGTCCTGGCCAACAATCCCACAGTTAAAATGGGTCATTCACTTCATTGCTATTTGTGGGACATTGCTTGGTGCAAATTGGCTGCCGCGTTCACCGACAAAATCCAATAACTAGAATTTACAGTGAGTCCTACGAAGCACTTTGAGATCTACTTATTTTGTCAGTGTGATGTAAAAGAGCCGGGTGGATTCCACAGGATTCAAACCCCATATGGCACGTGATGGAAGGTTTTAGAATAAAGGATAACAATTTGCATATGTATAGCATCTTTCACATCATGAGGACATCCCAAGGCACTGGACAGTCGAGGGTTTGCACCCGAGCTGCGTGTTTGGCAAGGGCCGGGCCAAAGAGAGTAAGGATAGGGGAAAGATGACCAAAAGTATAGCCAAGAGGAAGCTTTAGAGATGGACCTTGAAGGAGTTGAAGTGCAGGGATGAGGTGAAGGGAATCTGAGATAATGTTCGTTCCAGAGAGTTAGTGGGTGGATGGGGAGGTGAGTGTGGTGGAATATGCTGAAAACCTGACCTCCAATGTAGGGCAGGCAGGGTGGGTGACATGTAGCAGTCCCTCCCTAGTGGGTCTTTCTGAAGAATTGATGTTGAAACGGTGTCCTTCACCACAAACTGATTTATTGTTGAGATCCTGAAGTGATTTGATCACATGGAGTGGAATGATACAACAACAACTGGCATTTACATAGTGTCCCTCACACAAAATAGTGTCCCAAAACACTTAAAGGGTTGAGTGATGGAACTTGAGCCCAAACCATTGTACTCTCAAAACAGCTGACAGGTTAAGGACTTATTTCTTCCCCAGCCGCTCTCTTTGCCTCAATGTAGCCATGAACCTCCTGTGTATCTTGCCAGCTCTCGTATCAGATGGTTTCCTGCAAGAACAGTGCATTGCACAACCCAGAGAGTTCAGGTTTACGGTTTCAACGTGTAATTCTATCAGACTCCAGGCCATATTTCTTTACATCCAGGGTAACTAACACTGGAATATGTCACACAAAGGGAGGTTGAAGCCAGAATGCCAATGGAAGGAGAACAGCAGGTATTCTGGAAGGATTAGATCAAATGTGCCAACGGGCTTTCTTTATCCAAACTTCACTTGTGATGTTATTAACGTGACAATCATCCAAGTGAAAAAAAAAGTACTGAGCAAGCATTGCCTCATTCCAAAGTTGTCTTGTCGTTGAACTTAAATAGTTTGCATTTTTAAAAATAATTCTGGGATGGTTGAGTATGTTGGCAGCCACTTTCTCTTCGAGGGCTCTGGGAGATGATCCAAATTCTTTGTAGGCATTTGAACTGGTTCATGTTTTGAAGTCACTGCTTTATAAATAGAGGCTTGTGAAATTCAATTCAAGTGTAAGATACCCTTTGCTTCATGTTTTCCATTCTGCTGAGACTTTGTCTCTACGCTGATTGACAATGATCTAGCCATTTTTATAGCATGAAAGTAAACAAAGTCAGTTCAAGTCAATCCACAACAAATGTTCATGAGGAACTAGATTTGGCATTATTCCTCCATGCACCTCCCACATATATTCTCCCCCTCGAGACTCTCTCCTCCTGTACCACAAACCTTTCTCCGGTGAGAGAAATTGGTTTCTGTCAATTTTGCTCTTCATCTGTGTTGCTGTTTGAGCAAATAAGAGCAACTTGCAGGGATAACTTGTCCTCTCTAGGTGCCCCTCTGCCAAGTTTGAATTAATAACAACAAAATTATATTTATACAGCATTTGTCAAGTGGAGGAAGCGGATATATTGGTCTGGTGTTAATAGATCACAGAGTTCAAGAGGAGCAAGGACGTGGAGGACTTTCAAAATGAGGACAAGGATTTTTAAACTCGATCTTCTGAGCAATGGGTAGCCAATGTCAGGCTGGAACCTCACACCAGCTGACAGAGTGCAGAAGTGAGGAATGCCAATAATAATACTTACATTTAATGTAGCGCCTTTCACATCAGGAGGTTGTGTTTAAGCTTCCTACCCCTAACCTCCCAGTCCACCACCCCTCCTGATCCCAACCCCCACCTCGGGTCCAAATCCTCGACTATCCAGCAACGTGGGACTTTCTACCGATGTGAAACGTGCTGTACAAAATGTAAGTTGCTGTTGGAACAGGTAGATGGGACTTTGCTTTGAAGTCTCATCCAAAGGACAGCACCTCTACCAATGCAGCATATCCCCAGCACTGCGTTCGAATGTCAACCTGGACGGTGATCTGTAAGTCCTAAAGCAGGGCTTGAATCCACAACCTTCTGATACGGATGCCTGGGCCAGGGTGACACCTTGGCTCAAGGTGAAATTGCAAGTGCTGGTAGAGTCCTTATGTTTGGGGCTGATGGAGTACTGGTGATTTATGGTCTGGCTGCACTCTGGGGAATGTGACCTTTTCGGTTCAGTCTGCCCAGTTATATTTAGGTGAATTATTGAAATACTGTACAGAATGCTGGTGCTGCAACACAGGTTGAAGTGTGAACGAGGGAGTGGAATGTAGACCTCTGTTCACATGACCTAGTTTATATGTGTGCGGCATGCTTGCATGGGGTGTTTGGTGGACGGTCCGGCACCAGATTTGGTAGCTGAGGGGAACGAGGCAGCCATGGACCGGCTTGAGACACCAGTGGTTGGAAATTGCATCAGAGTCTAGGCCCCCAACACCATCTTGTCATGAAAATTTAAGGTTGCTCTTAATTGTGTCAGCCTCATGTGTACAACTCCAGGTCTGCTCCACAACCCTCTAATAATAATCCTTGCAATTGGTATAGATTGGTTTCACCCAACAAAATATACAGTTACAAAAATAAAAATAGTTGGGAACACTCAGCAGATCAGGCAGCATCTATGGAGAAAGGAAAGTGAGTCAACGTTTCAGGTCCACGACCCTTTATCGGTACTGGGGCATGTTGGGAGGGAGAGGCTTTTAACGACTAACAGAGAGGGAGGCAGGGCAAGGAAGACAAAAGAGAAAATGGGGCAGAGGACAGGAGATGATGGGTTAAAGAGGTGTTAGTAATGCAAAACAAAGAGGGGAGGTGGGGGGAAATTTGCGATGGAACTGGCAGACCAGAGAGAGAAAAAGTGTGTCTGGGACCCGAATTATGTGGTAATGTCACAGAAAGAGGGAGCGGGGGAGGGAGAAGGTGTACTGTTGTGATCTGAAATGCAATACCTACTTGGCAAAGGGCTTTTTAGGTGTAAGTTGGTGTTCCTTTAATTCTTTAACCTAAACCCCTCCCGCTGTGGTCATTGGAAGCCCTTTACTGATTGATGGAAGGAATAATACTAGGTGTGAATAAGTGCTGACACCGAGGCAAAATGTGAACAACCTAATCTAACATTGGGGAATAATCCAGTCACTCTTCAAAAGGAGCGAATACTGTAAAAGGCTGGCGTCTTTCATTCAGCGAGGGATTGTGTTCACATTCATCCCGTTAGGTCCAGTCACTGTACGTACAAGTGAAGGATGGAGTGAGTTGCACACATTTCAGCCGGGGCCAGAAATTCTATGTGGTCTTAGCTTGCAAAACAACTTAGTTGTTTTTAAGACAGCTCAAAACTCCTAGCACCAGGCTGTATGGTTGACTTTTCTCTCAGAAGAAGCACAGAACAGTAGATGAGAATCAGCTCGCAATAGGATTGCAATGGTCAGTTGAGGACATGTCTAGATCTCTTAAGTCCCAATGATATGACAGCCTGGTCAACCATTTATTACAGCTTGAACCACTACACTCACAATAGAGTGAGGTATATCTGCTGGGAGTTTGTTCCATACATGATAACCCGACAGCCCAGGCACAGGCTTATATTGTATTGTCCTTAAAACGGTGAAGGGCGGATCAAGCTTACCAAGGTTTGAACTCAAACCTTCCTAGTCCCTGGACAGCTTAGCCAACTGAGTTTCCTGAGATGATGCAGGAGCCTTTGGTGCTCTTGCTAAAATGGAAGAACTCCATTCTCCAGTACTGAAAAATGCAACTATTTGGGCATTAAATTTACTTTACAGTATATTCTGTGACACCATAATAAAATTCCGTGAACCATTTTGAGACATCTCGATGACATGATAAGGTGCTATATCAGTGCAAGGATTATTCTATATTATTATGCATTGAAAAACAAGTGGCAATCATTTCACCTTTGTCAGTGCAACAGGGATGCACCCAAGCCTGAGCATCCGTTATTGCTCATGTTCCAAATTCTTATCCCTGATGAATTGCTTCCTTATTTTGCAGAAGGTAGAGATATTATCTGTCATACACTTCCATCTTAATCTGCCTAATCTTTTCTGTTCTGTCTGGTGATGAAATATGATTTTGTAGCGGTAGGAGGGAGGCAGGACCGGAAAAAGTGGGGAGAAGCTTTCAGCAGTGAGTTATGACCAACCTCCTGAGTGGTAGTTAAGTCCTATTATATGGTTGACCGTGACTTATTCAATTTACAGCACATGTTCCATTTTTGTGTGTGTGATTTTTAATGGGGATTATAAACAGCTAGGTGAATACCCACTAAAAGCCTCCAAAGCATTTTGCAACTGCCTCCCCCATGACCAGGGAGGAAAATAAATATTGTATTATCAAATTATTAATAAATAATATTGTATTATCAATATAATACTACATTTGTAAAGCATCTTTTAGCATCGGGAGGACGACCCAAGGTGCTGAACAGTCATGCAATTAGGACCCGAGCGGTGTGGGTTTGGGTGGAGAGTCTGCATAGTACTAGTCTGAGGTTTTTAGCCTCTTTACAGGCCAAATGTAGGTGTCAGCCTGGCTTAGTTCATAGCACGCTTGCCTATGAGTCAGAAGGTTGTGGGTTCAAGACTCGAGTTGTCCGACACTGCAGTGTAGTAGAGTGCAGTGCTGGGGAATGCTGCATTTGGAGGAGATGTCAAACTGAGGTCCCATATGCTTTTAAGGCATTGTCTAAAAAGGGAAGGAAGTTTGCCCCAATGTCCAAGCTAAGAAATCCCCAAATAGGATTGGTCACTTACTTCATGGTTGTTTTTGGAAGTTGCTGTGGCAGAATTATTTGCGTACAAACAGTTTTGCTGTAAATCCTGAGATGAATCAGTGATATACTGTAAGCTTGATGTCAAATGCAAGAATTATTATAGATTACACATGAACCTATATATTGTACTGTATTTGAATCTAATTTTACATTTTGACATTTATTAACTGTCATTTTGAACGCAATTCATACCCACCGCTCTAATGATTTTCATACAGTAAATAAAAGAAAGACAGGATATTTTTCTAAAAATTATTCTCTCCTCAAAGTGCACGATAGTTACCATAAACTAGAGCGACTGTATTTCGCCCACAAATATATAAAATCAATCGACTTTAGAATATATTCTGTGACATCTCAACAATGTGATAAGGTAATGCCAAATGCAAGCATTATTATGATTACTTGGTAGATGAATTCCCTTCTCTTTTTCAAGTGGGATCTTTAATGTCCACCTGAACAGAAAGACAAGGTCTCTGTTTAATTGGGTTTGGTGTGAATTTGGCTGCCAACACTAACGTGATAGGAAAATCTTTCTGATATCATGTGAGGTTTCAAACCTAATTTGAATAGGAATTTGCAAATACTCTTCCTGCCCTTACCAATGAGACATTGAAATGAATTCAACATCCTCGTCTATGCATTCAAATCCCTTGATAGCCTTGCCCATACCTACCGCTACTAATCTCCTATAATCCTACAGCACTCCTCAAAGACTTGACTCTTTGAATGTCACCTCACCTTTTTCCCATACCCCCGTTAGGCTCTAGTCTCTAGCCAGCAGTGTAAAGCACTCTGTGGTCGCGTCCTGACATTAAAGGTACTGCGTAAATATGAATTGTATTCTAATTGAGTGTTGAGTCATTAAGAATGAGACCCGTTGCAACAACTTAAAGGACTAATGGATGCTTTCAACTCGTGGTTTTCTTTTGCTTGGAAAAAGAAGAACGAAGGTTTATTGGGATGGCGCCAAATCAACCACCTCTTCACTCAGCAGTGGCGTTCTGTTTAATTGTAATGCTGAGAACGGGATTGGCCTGAACACACACATCTGGTAAAGGGATCAACACCATTACCGATATCATTACCCAAGTATGCAGCTGTTTCTGGACTGTGTTGCGTAATGCCATCAGCAGCCTCTCTGCACTCCAAACCGCTCCGCTTATTACTCCTGGTCTGGGCATTGCTCCACTTTCTCTCTGATTCTCCTCTGTGTTTGTTTAACACCCACCACCCCCTCACCCACACACTCTCCTCTTGTTGCGCATCTTTTGCTCTGAATGTGAGCAACCAACACATGCTACAAGCACTCACTCTCCACGCCCCACACTCACCACCATCTGTGTGTTCCCATTCATGCATGCTCTCTGTTGCTCAAGAAATATGACTTCTTTCTCCTTGAAATATTAGTAAGCAGCTCCTGTGTCTGATGTCCTGGAATGGGTTGCCGGTGGAGATTTACAGCCGAAAATAATGTCATGGAGTTACTCAACTTGTTTTTTCTCCACTGAGGAATGGGCCTGGAACCTTGCCATTTGACTCATAGAATCCATAGAATTTTACGGCACAAAAGGAGGCCATTCGGCCCATCTAGTCTGTGCCAGCTCTTTGAAAAGAGCAACTCAATCCCACTGCCCAGCTCTCCCCCCCATAACCTAACAGACCTGTTCTCCCTAAATAAAGATCTAATTCACTTTTAAAAGCTGTTATCGAATCGGCCTCCACCACTTTTTCAGGCAATGCATTCCAGATTCGACCAACCCGCTGAGTGAAAAAAATTCTCCTCAGCTCTCCTCTGCTTCGTTTGGAAACTGTTTTAAATCTGTGACCATGAGTCACAGAATCACCCACCAGTGAAAACAGTTTTTCCTTATTCACCCTGTCGAATCCCCTCATGATTTTATAAACCTCTATTAGGTCTCCTCTCAACCTTCTCTGTTCCAAAGAGAATAAACCTAGCCTATCTAGCCTTTCCTCAAAACTGAAGTCTCTCAATCCTGGTACCATTCTAGTAAACCTTCTTTGCACCCATTCCAATGCCTTAACATCCTTTCCATAGTGTTCTGGTGGTGACCAGAATTGGACACAGTATTCCAGCTGAGGCTTAACCAAAGTTTTATAGAGGTTAGTCAGCACTTCCTGACTTTTGTACTCTATACCCCTATTTATAAAGGCTAGTATCCCATATGCCTTCTTAACAGCTTCGTCTACCTGTCCTGCCACCTTCAAAGAGTCACTAACACAAATCCCCAGGTCTCTCTGTTTGCTCACACTCCTTAAAATTGCACTACCTAGCCTATCTTGCCTTCCATCATTTCTTCTCCCAAAATGTATCACCTCACACTTAGATTCATAGATTCATAGATTCATAGATTCATAGAATTTTACGGCACAAAAGGAGGCTATTCGGCCCATCTAGTCTGTGCCGGCTCTTTGAAAAGAGCGATTCAATCCCACTGCCCTGCCCGCTCCCCATAGCCTAATAGACCCGTTCTCCCTAAATAAAGATCTAATTCCTTTTTAAAAGTTGTTATCGAATCAGCCTCCACCACCTTTTCAGGCAATGCATTCCAGATTCGAACAACTCGCTGAGTGAAAAAAATTCTCCTCAGCTCCCCTCTACTTCGCCTTGAAACTATTTTAAATCTGTGACCACGAGTCACAGATTCACCCACGAGTGGAAATAGTTTTTCTCTATTTGCCCTGTCGAAACCCCTCATGATCTTATAAACTTCTATTAGGTCTCCCCTCAATCTTCTCTGCTCCAGAGAGAATAACCCTAGCCTATCTAGCCTCTCCTCATAGCTGAAGTCCCTCAATCCTGGCACCATCCTAGTAAATCTTCTTTGTACCCTTTCCAATGCCTTCACATCCTTTCTGTAGTGTGGTGACCAGAATTGAACACAGTATTCCAGCTGAGGCCTCACCAAAGTCTTATAGAGGTTAGTCAGCACTTCCTGACTTTTGTATTCTATACCCCTATTTATAAAGCCTTATTTATTTATCCATATGCCTTCTTAACAGCCTTGTCTACCTGTCCTGCCACCTTCAACGAGTCACTAACACAAATCCCCAGGTCTCTCTGTTCCTTCACACCATTTAAAATTGTACTATCTAGCCTATATTGCCTCCCTTCATTTCTTCTCTCAAAATGCATCACCTCACACTTCTCTGCATTAAACTTCATCTGCCGTGTGTCTGCCCACTTTACCAATTTGTCTATATCCTCTTGCAGATAGCTACTATCCTCCTCACTATTTACTATTCTCCCTAACTTAGTGTCATCTGCAAACTTGGAAACTGTACTCCCTACACCCAAGTCCAGATCATTAATATTAAATATTAAAAAGAGCAGTGGTCCCAAAACCAATCCATGGGGGATGCCACTGCACACATCCCTCCAGTCTTGAAAAACAGTCGCTCACCACAACTTTCTGCTTTCTGTCTCGCAGCCAGTTGTGGATCTATGCTGCCACTATCCCTTTAACGCTGTGGGCCTTTACTTTCCTAATAAGCCCCACTTTGTCAAATGCCTTTTGAAAGTCCATGTAAACTACATCAACTGCGCAACCCTCGTCCACCCATTCCATTACCTCATTGAAAAATTCTATCAGATTTTTAAGGCAAGATTTGCCTTTAACAAATCCATGCTGGCTGTCCTTTATTAGCCTATATCTTTCTAAATGAAGATCTATCTTGTCCCTGATTATAAACTCTGCAAGTTTGCCCACTACTGATATTAGACTGACTGGCCTGTAGTTCCCAGGTTTGTCCTTCTGCCCCTTTTTATACAGAGGAGTAACATTAGCAACCTTCCAGTTCTCTGACACCACTCCTGTGTCCAAGGAAGATTGAAAGATTGTGACTAGAGTCTCTGCTATTTGCTCCCGTACTTCCCTTAGTAATCTAGGATGTATCCCATCCGGAACGCCGTCAACCTTTTTAGTACTTCCTCTCTATTTATACTAATCCTATCCATTTCTTCTACCCTCTCCTCCAATACTGTAGAATTGGCTGCATCCTCTTCTCTTGTGAAGACAGAGGCAAGGTACTCATTCGGTACATCAGCCATGCCCTCTGCCTTCACAATAAGATTTCCTCCTTGGTCCCTAATTGGCCCCATCCTTGACCAATCTTTTACACTTAATATGTTTGTTAAATACCTTAGGGTTCCCTTTAATGTTACCTGCTAATTGTTTTTCATGTAGTCTTTTTGCCCCTCTATTTTCCTTTTTAAGTTCTCTCCTACACTTCCTATATTCTGCTTGGTTGACCTCTACACCTTGGGCCTGACACTTGTCATAAGCCTCCTTTTTTGTTGTTTAATTTTAACCCCA
This sequence comes from Hydrolagus colliei, assembly GCA_035084275.1. Taxonomy (NCBI): domain Eukaryota; kingdom Metazoa; phylum Chordata; class Chondrichthyes; order Chimaeriformes; family Chimaeridae; genus Hydrolagus; species Hydrolagus colliei. Next base: position 10,151,344 of record CM068757.1, on the reverse strand, counting down.
ATTGCCCTCCTCCTATCTGTTTTTCCTGAGCTCCCCTCAGCATAGTTGCCAGTCCCATTTAATGCAGGAATCAGGTATATGTCATGAGGGCACTGATGACAGACCAACCAGCCTGGCTCATCAGCAGGACATGGAAGGGCAGAATGGTCACTTGGAGCAGGAATTCTTCCGACTCAGCTCCTGTTAATCCTGCAAGCCAAAGCTCTAATCACCTAATGCATCATGTGGTCTGAGCTGGACAAGCAGTGCAGAGCTTGCCAGATAATAATTGTAATTGCCAGCTATGCTGTTTTAGCTGGTTCGACAGCAGCAGTCACCTCAACACTTATTCTGGGGTTCCCAAGCCAACCTGTGCCTAATACTATCCAGAAGTAGGTAAGCAGGGTGCGTCCCTCTGAAGAGAAAGTGCACATTCCATTCTAGACGCAGCAATTGCCATGTGTAGGTGGCATACTCTGTTTGGTTTGGCTACTCTTAACCACGGTGATGGTCGGACACCCAGCTGAACATGCACAGATGGGACCTCAGTTGAGCTTCTCATTTAAAGGCCAGCACCTGCGACAATGCAGCGCTCCCCAAACACTGCATTGAAGCCTAGTCTTTAAATTCAAAGCCCAGAGGCTTGAATCCACAACTTTCTCAGTCTGAGATGAAAGTGCTATCAACTGCCATACCTAATATATAGTGTAATGTAGTACTATAGAAATTGAGAGCATAATTTATTCCCTTGTACTTGTGCTCTTTCGGTGAAAGAGTGATCTGATTGCATCAGTTCTCCTCCATGGCCTGAGGGAAATACAGACCATCTCCTATTGAGAAAGCCATGTTATTGATCCTTAGTACCAAGGACAATACAGTTATGTGGAGAGAATCTCAGTGCCTGCTAATTGATATTGTAGCCTAAAATAACTGGATTCCAGCAGTAACACCATGGGGTTTTACTGAACCGAACAAATTGGATTGTCAAGCTCTGGTAAGGTGGTAATAAAACAGGGTGGGGTGGAGCTGACGGGACGGTGGTGTTGTGAGAGAGACACCAGATCGGTACACAGTCCTATACACCCCATCGATGCCTAGGCAATGTGTAATCCTATGAGAAGGAACCGAACCCCACATTAACATGCCAGTAAACCAATGGTGCAGTGTTTGATAACAGTATCACTGTTCCCTTTCTCCCCCACCCACCCCACCCACACTCCACCCCCTGTAGGCAATGACCCCCCACCTGAATAACTAACTGCAGCTCGTACATCAGCCCCTGACATTCCACTCTGACACAAGGTCCCGAACAGTCCACTGAGCCTACGCCTGTGTTACCCATCAACACCTTGGGTGTAAACTCCTACTTTAAAGGAACATCTTACAATAACACAAACACTGCAACAACAGGGAGAACGAAAGAGAGAGGGGCCACCCAGACAGGACGGACAGAACACAGCATGATCAGCTACTTGTACTGTGGCCTCTGCTACTTACTGTCAGTGACCACTTACTGTCTTGCCCCTCTTTCCAGCACTATTCCCTTTGTGAGAACAGATGGAAAATGACCTGAACAGGGCAATGATGTTTTACGGGGAAGTGGCTAAAGGAACAATGTAAGGTTAGAGGAAAGAGCAGAGATATGGAATTTGAGTAAGTAGTCAGGGAGTGAGAGGTGCTGAGGGGTGCTTCAGACCAAACTTTAATAATAATAATAATCCTTGCATTTGATCTTATCGCGTCATTGAGACTTCTCAAAGCATTTCATAGAATATATTGTAGATTAAATTTTGCAGATGAAATGTGACAGCTGATTGCCCACAGCTGTGTCCCAAAACAATCTTGGATTGAGTGACCACACTTCTTTTTAGGAGGAATTATTACCCCTGGAAAGTTTACAACTATTTGACTAATACCCTGTTTCCTACATACTACAGAAGCGTGTGGAGTAAGGAGACTAGCATAAGGTCTCAACCCGCCTGGGAATCAAACTCGAGTCCTCTTGCTTGCGAGGCGAGCGAGGTAACCACTATGCTACGGGTCTCTGGAAATAAAGACCTGTTCATTTCTTGTGCTGGATTTGCTTGGCAGAAACATTTATGTGTTCATACAAAAGGGATGCAGTGCCTCGGTTGCTGGTAGGAGCTTGGTGGCAAGTCCCATTTCATCTAATCTTCGGTAAAAATGTAACGGACAGGTCTTGGTGGCAGATGGAATATGCATATTGATAGCAGGTGTCAGCAGGGAAGGAACACACTAGTGTGATTTGTGCAGGCAACTTGGGGGGGAGATGGGGGGTGGGGAGGTGACAGGGCTAACAGGTGTCATGAGGGTCTATGAAGCCTTACCATTAGACCTCATGCGGACAGCATCAGGTGGCCCGATTATCAGCTTGCAGGTTGGGACAACACTTGCTAACTGGGTGGTCCTGCTGCCTATTTTGATACGAATGAGGGAGTGAATTGCTGTCTGTGCGCAGAGTTGTTTCTTGTCCATTTCTGGCCTGCAGGCCACTGGTTGTCTACCACAGTGGTAGTTTATGTGCTCCAATATAGCTGGGATTAACAGCTCGTTTGCATGGGAGAGGCAACCTCAGACCTTGCCCTTCTTTTTCTCTCCTCAGTGCCACACACGTACAAACTTCACAGAACAACTCGTAACCCACATCATTGACCCTTCACAAGGCACTTTGCTTTAGGCTGGATGGCTGTAGCCTTCTCTCCTGGTCTTCACGCATTGCACAAGGTGTCTATTTAGCTGCAGATGAATGGAGATTGAGTTACAGTCGTAAACACCAGGCAGGCCCTTTGCTCTAGCATGTAGCTCATTAGCAATGCCTGTCCACCCCATTTAGAACATGACCTGCTTTGCCCTTGAATCAGAATAAGATCTTGATGGCCTTCACAGAAACAAAGGGGAGATCAGAGCAAGTGGTTTGGGATGCGGCGGGGAGCTGGTTAAGTGTAGTCCCATCCTGTAGCCAAGTGGTTAGCATGCTAGCCTCGCAAGCAAGAGGACTTAGGTTTCATTCCCGGGCAGGGTGAAATATTGGATAAGTTTCCTTACTCCACACACCTTTGTTTCCCTAGCAGTAAGTGGGAACCCATTTGTTAGTCGACTGGCGGATTGCTTTCTGGGGGTAATAATTCCTAAAAAAAAATAACAATTTGGTCACTCAATGCCTGACAATTTGTAGGGCAATGCTAGCGCAATTCCTGCCGCATTTTGCCTATAAAATAGACAAGTCAATCTTTACTTTACCATATAATCTATGAAGTGCTTTAAGACTTCTCAATAGTTTGAGGCACTATGTCGAATGCAAAGATCATTACTTCTGTAGTATTATTATTATTTATTGTATAAAGTCTATTTTAGTCTGGTTTCCTGCACGATACTTCCACCAAATACATAGTCAAAAAATGTATTTGTTAGAATCCCTCCATTTTGCACTCTTCCTTGGGACAGAAGGATATGCGGTGGAGGAATTATGGGATTGAGATCTGAGGGGTCGTGGCTGAAAGCTCTGGGGTTGATACAATGGAATATTCCTTCCACAACACCACAGTAAAACCAGCCAGGCTTAGTTACAGGGCGAGACACTGTATCTACAAATGGGTCAGAAACCCTACATGCCTCTCATCCAGTGAGCACATGGAGATCAGCGTATGCTAAAGCTCTGCCGGACATGAACAGGATGTAATAAGACATAAGACAGCCCGAAAAGAGACAGAGGTTTTCATCCTGCTAAAAACCTGTCTTTAGTCATCTCCTTTTTTTGTAATAATAATAATCCTTGCATTTCATAAAGCACCATATCACATCATTGAGACATCTCAAAGCACTTCACAGAACATATTGCATTAGATATATAGATGCTTGACTGTATTTTGTGGATGAACCTTATAATAACAATAACAGCAAAATTACATTTATAGAACGCCTTTCACATCGGGAGGATAATACTATGGTATAAGAGTAGCCTTGGAACAAGTTTGTGTGCAAACTGAGCTGTCTGGGATATACTAGGGTGGTTGTTAATAATGAACGGTTGATAAATGGAGGTGGTTGCTCAAAAAGTTTTGTATGTGAAAGGCTCTATATAAGTGCAATTTCTTGTTGCAGATAGTGCTTATATCAGTTTCCATTTCAACTCCTTTAAAATGCCAGCGATCAAGAGGTGCGTGGGATACGTGTGACCGGGGTTGTGCTTTACAATGGCCGAATGCTTGTTCCGCTCAAATCCAAGGCATATCGAACATCAATTCAATCTCTCTCAATGCTCGGATCCCACAGTTTTGAGATTCCCCCCAATCCGTACAACGTTTCTCGAAAACAAATCAATCTTGTTACCAGGGAACGATCATGTCACTGTCATAACCGATGCATTTCAGCTCAAACCAAGGTCCACAGTAACATGATCTTTCCTTGGGTGAAGCTTGGCCCCGTAATGTATATACCGTGCAATAAAATGAGAGTGGTGCTTGTTTTACGGCCTCAGTATAGCACATTCCACTGTTTGGTCACAGCCTCGGGAGAATGTCAGGGAAGGGGGTGGGTTGGGGAGCAAGGACATTAACTGATATGGCACTACATTAAATGCAAGGTAATTGTTATTATGATTATTACAAAATATACAATAATTTCACTGTATCTTCTGTGAAGCACTTTAAGACATATTGAAGATGTGATAAGGCACTGTTTTAAATGGAAGGATTATTATTGTTATTATTGTCTGGGAACCAAAACGCAGTGTTTTAGGCTGCCTAGTGAATTCGAACTTCAAGTTCTTCAAGTTAAGAGCAGCAGATTGTATTATGAGCAGATCCTGGTCAATGTTCCTATAAAAGATGTACTGTACTTTGGTTTCTACAATGCGTCACGTGTAAACTATGTGTACAGAGAGGATTTTCTTTTTGGTCAGCGAGGTGTCTGTTACATCTGGAATCCCATCGCCATGCTGAAGAGTATCAAAACCAGACAAGAGTTTCATACAAGTGTTCTGGGATGCTACCCTGCATGGTGGGGGGGGGCTATATGAATGCAAGTTGTTGTTGCTGAATCCAGACACAGTTTCACATAAGGATGCCACCTATACATGGAAGTTACCCTGTGTCTAGAATGGAATGTGCATTCTTTCTCTTAAGGGACTCACCCTTGTTACCTAATTCTGGACATTATTAGGCGAACATTGGAAGCCACTGTATCAAATGTGAAGATTATTATAATTGTTCTATTATATTTCAGTACTCTCTGAAGCTATCCTGCGTGACAGGCACTATGTAAATGCAAGTTGTTGCATTGAATTTACACATGGCACATAATAATGAATCCCAAGTGTCCATTATTTATTTGATTTGCAATGTCCCAGTGGTCCCAGACAGCTGTTCTACAACGGTTACTGGGGAGCAATGTTGGAGGATTTCTTCCACAACAGGGCTAATAGAAGGTATGAAAAATCAGAGGTCAGAGCATATCAAAGGGAGCTACTGTACCATGTTTTACATGGGGCCAATTTGCTTGGACCTTGTTAAGACAGAAGATTCTTAATCTCTCATGGCAAATGTAGTAGCAATGATAGACAATGGGGAGTTACAGAAAAGTGCATTTGATCCAGTCAAAGGTGGATAACACACACTGACAGTCGGCCCTGGGTCAAATGGGCTTCTGTGTTGAAACATCCTGCGGTCAATTCAATAAATGACACCAATGGTAATCCTTGCATTTGACTCAGTGCCTTTCACATCCGGAGACGTTTCAAAATGCTTCACAGGATTTACTGTAATGACTGTCTATTTTGCAGGCACATTTGACAGACAATTTACACAATATTTCTTGCCCGCAAACAGTGATTTCATGAAGGACCAATTTTTATCTGGGGTATTGTGGGCCGGGACATCAGGAGAAACTCCCTTCTCTTTTGAAATAGCGCCATGGGTTCTTTAACGTTCACCTGACCAGGCAGACGGAACCTCGATGGTTTAATTTCCTGGAACGTCAGGCTAGACTGTGGGCTGAAAGTTCTGAAGAGGGGCTTGAACCCACAACCTTCTGACTCAGAGGCGAGAGTGTTGCGACTGAGTGTCAGGCTGACACCTGACCCGCGTTTGTATGGAGTTTAGTGGTCACTCAGGTTTGTAGAGATTGCTCACTGATGCGGCTTACAGCGTGTGTCTTGCACAGCGCTGACTGAGTTCAGAATAATGTATAAATTCTTTCCCCTTGAACGTGTTGCTAAGTAATCCTCCCCTTGCTAATCTCTCCCTGCTCAGGCTCCCGTCTCTACGTGTAGATTTACGGAGCGACCCACTGATCCTGAGTTGCTTCGTGGATTTGGATAGTTTGCGGAAATTAATCCTCAGACCCATGGTGATGCAAAACACTAACTGTTGTTTTAAGTACTTGAGGCGCCGTGCTGCCTGGGAGGCTCTCTCAGCGAGGCTGGTGTCAGCAGCTGGCTGGCAAACCCTTGGGGAGTGAGCGTGCCATGTCCGAGAGGGGGAAAGAGAGAGGGTGAGTGACAAAGATGGGGTGTGGGGTGGGGGGTGGAGGGGAAAGAGATGGGGGAATGCGGGGAAGTAAGGTATATACAGAGAGGGAATGAAAGAGAGGGGGGAGAGTTAAAGCGATAGAGAGTGAGAAAGGCAGATAAGGAATGAACGGGAGTTCATGAGAAAGACGGCGGATGAGAAAGAGGATAAGAAACGGGGAGACAGAGCGAGAGAGAAAGAGAGAGATGGGGAGAGAGCAATCAAGATATATATAAAGAGAGGGGGATAAAGAGAGAGGAGAAGAGTTAGAAAGATAGAGGAAGGTATTGTTGGAAAAAGAGTGAGAAAGACAGAGAGAAAATAATAAGAGCAGAGAGTGAGAAGGACGGATATACAGAGAGAGAGAGAAGGGCTGGTGACAGATTGGAAGATTCTGTGTGGTTCAACCACAATTAAGCAGATTGAAAGCTGCCAATGGCTGAGACTGTGAGCTGAAGGCTGCACCCTGTTTCCCCGCCAGCGACTGGTGATTCTGGGCACAGAAACCCTGACCCCTGTGAGCCCAAGCCCTGCTCTCACCTTTGACCCCCTGGGGTACATCCCAGCTCATGTGAACTGACTTAAAAAGCCTGATATTGCTTTCCCCCTAAGAGACTCGTTCCGCGTTCAGCGTTACAATCTGTCACGGCATTTTCACACTCCACATTACGAGCAACAGTAAAATCATTTTACACTGAATTAAGGCTTGTTGTGACAGCTTGCAGTGTCTCTGCCGGTTGGTGGGAATCCAATCCTTTCTTTAAAAGGGAGATGCACATTCACTAAGACACTCTGGGTCTAGTCCAGCAAAGAGAGAATGGAGACGGTCTGGAGCTCTAGCCTTGCTATGACAGTTCCCCTACAGTAAGGCTCTCAAGGGTGTGGGTTCAAGCCCCGGTTGGGCTACTTGAAATCATAGTCTAAGATGACAGTGCAGTACTGGGAGAGAGGATGTTTGGTGGTGGTGTTGGTGGCAGTGCAATCCTTCAAATAAGACATTAAACCGAGGTCAATTTACCTGTTCAGATGGATGTTAAAGATCCCATAGCACTACTTGAGAAGAGAAGGGAGTTTCTCTCTCTAGGTCCTGGCCAATAATCCCCCAAATAATGTTGGTCACTCACTCCATGGCTGATTTGGGGTATATTACCGTGTGAAACTGACCGCTGCATTTTGCCCACAAAATATACATCAATCAACTTTACAGTATATTCTGTGAAGCGCCTTGAGACATCTGGTGGAGTCCTGTAGCTCAATGGTTAGAACACTTGCCTTACAAGCGAGAGACCTGGATTCAATTCCAGGCAGGGTGAAACCTTGAGCAAGTTTCCTTACTCTACACACTTCAAAAAAAAATTGGTAATTTCAATCCATGACTGATTATGGGACACTGCTGTGCGCAATTGTTTACTGTGTTTTGCTCACAAATATACAGTTGATTTCACTTTACAGTATATTCCGTGAAACGCTTTGAGACGTCTCGAAGACGTGAAAAGCATATCCAATACCGGTAATCCTTGGATTATTATTATTATTATCTCGATGACGTGACAACAATCTCTCTGTCTTCTGTACATCTTTCTCCCTCTCCTCTACATGATTCTCTCCCTGTCTCTCTATATTTTTCTCTCACTCTACAGACCATCAATAAGTTGACACTTTCTTGCAAAGTTCATATATTGATATTCTATTGAATGCATAAAATAGACATCGAAAGCATGGATTCTTATAAAGGGATTGAAAAGCTCTTTTCTTGGCCAGTGCAATGCCTGTTTTTTGTGGTTGGGCAAAACATATCATACGTTACCGTGAGAACATTTCAATGATTTTTGTTCGTAAATTTGGTAAACAACAATAGGTGTTCAGCCACTGACCATGTAAGTGCCCCGAGTGTGTGAATTCAGGGCTGCAGTGAAATCCGAGTGGCTGGGAATAAATGCTATCTATCCAGGTATGCTTAGTCGGCAGTGTTTTGCGTCCCTCGTCATTCACAAGATCCTGTGGTGCAGGCTGTAATTCATTCATTCCCCAGGAACCAGCTGTCTGTCTGTCCCCTCCTGGAAAGACAGCCGAGTTAGGAGTGTCACACCATTTGTGAAACCCATCTCAGCCTGGCTAATGCCCCTTGTTAAAGCCCAACAATTGACCATTCATAGGCCCAGGGTCCAGAGTTCCTATGTCCCTTAATGACTTAGCCATGTCAGCACCCGACCAGCGCCTGGGAAAAATTGATGCTTCGCACACAAGGCACTGGGGACTGTTTAGAGCTTTCTAGCACAAAGGGGAGGAGAGGAGTGGGAAGAGCATACTCAGGCCCACTGAAAGGATGGTGAAATTATAGGTTGATGTTTCCAATACAATGCTTGGGGAGCATTGCATCAGATGAGGTATTAATCCAATGCCCTGTCTGCCAGTTCAGTTGGACATTAAAGATCCCATGGCATAGGCGGAAAAGAGAAGATAGTTCCTCACTTCCCAACATTGGCCAACATTCCCCCAGATATAATTGGTGACTCACTTCATGCCTGAAGTGGGTGAAGCAAAATGGCTGCCATGTTCCCCACAAAATATAGTCACAATACCTGACAGACAACACTCAATGACTTGGTAAGGTGCTATATCAAATACAAGGATTATTATTATCCCTGTATTAACTGACATAGAGAAGGGCTTTCAGTAAAGAGTACCGGTAGTTCACATTGCAGCTGGGCATATCTTCCCCCCACAATCCTTTAATATATTTGTTTGTTGCCTCTGTCCCTTTCTTCCAAGGGAAGGTGGCAATCAGATGTGTTGTTCTGACCCTGATGGTGATGATCAGTAATGATGTCAGTCAATAAAGAGTGTTGTGTTCTCTGCAGGAAGGCTAGCACATTGGCCCAGATGGGTTCCAGCTACCTTCTGGGTTTTACAGCTCGCTTCCTTTTGAAGTCCCCATTAGCATGTGTGTGTGGCTCAATAAAACTGGGGGATGCCACTTGTTTGTCCCTCCACATAGAAGGGACAGAAATGCTGTGGCTATTTCTTTCTATCCCATTAATCATCACACAATTGATCGCCAGATAGATTAGATAATCTGTCCTTTCCCCTATTCCCCTAGCGCAGGGATGGGTAAATTGATGTGTATAACTGTATAGATAGACTATAATATCTTGTATGCTGTAATAAGCAACACTTATTACACATTAATTATATGGGAATTCTTTCAAGCTGTTTTGGGTTCCATCATTCCTTGCATTTGCTACACTGCCTCTTCACTTTGAAATGTCTCAAAGAGCTTCAAAGAGTAGTGACTGAAGCATATTGACTGTAAATGCTTCTCATGATCAGACCACAGGGAGGCGCAAGTTACTTGGTCCCCACCTGTTCATGGGACAGTGTCCCTCTTCCCATTGCCATGTCTCCCCTTGCTCCCATGCCTCAAATTCCAAACGCATTGCAGACCATTACCAGTGCTAGTTACTGGCAGTCTCCACCAATGTAGTGTGACGCTGCTGTATCCAGAAATGAACACCTCACGCAATGCTTGTCCCGTGATCTATGTACAGAATGAGGCTGTGACACACCACAGGCATCTCACCACAACATAGAATGACTTCATTGCCCTTTAGAGTTCATCCTGTGAGGTGCTATGGGATGTCCTTCTGAAGTGCAAGGCATTATATCAAAAGTTTGGATCTGGGTAGGCTTATGATTCATAGGCTGTGTTTCCACATTGAAGTAAATAACCAACTAAAACGTACATCTTTGGTGCCCAATAAATGCTGGCTACAGAGATATAGATAGACTGTATTGTCTCAAGTCAAGCGGAAGTGGCCATCAATAAGTGGCTCCCAAAACGTTCTTATGAGACTGGGTAATTCCGTGTTCGATCGCTAATGTGTTTCCAGGTTTTTCCGTAGTGAGTATTTATGGCATAAATCAAGAAATATTCAATCGAGAAAACGTGTTTTGTTGGCCGACCCAAACGTTTGTATTTCCTTTCTGTAATCGTGTATACGGTGCTGAAGTTTTGGCAAGTATCCTGGGCGTCTCTTGGGCCCCACCCAGTGGCCAGGTATGGAACCAGCGTTGACCTGGGAACTGCTGTGCTACCTGCAGATGTCTAGTACAACTTTCACATTGGTGAAAGGCCGGCTCACAACACTTCGCAAGATGTATTGTACAGTGTAGTGACCGTGGATCTTGTAGGAGATTGCGGCAGCCAATTTGTGTACAAACAGCTAGGAAGTGAATATCAAATTTATCCAGGGAAACTCCCTTCACCTTTTGAATAAGAATAGTGCTGACGGATCTTTAAAGTTCACCTTAACAGGCAGACGGGATCTCGGCTTTAAAGCCTCATCTGAAGGACAACACCTTTGACAATGCAGTGCACCCCAGTACTGCATTGTAGTGTAATAAACTAAATACCTCATTGCTATTTGCGAGACATCGGTGTGCACACATTGACCACTGTGTTTTTATCTCCAAAAACACACAGTTGCCAGACTTTACAGTAAATTGTGTGAAGCACTTTGAGGCATCCTCTTGATGTGAAAGATGCAATGTCAAATGTTGAGGATTATGGTTTCAGCTTTGGAATGAAACTGTACTCCCCGAGGAACAGACTTGCTTCAAGTCTGTATTGAAGGCTCATTTCCACAGGGAAGTGATCAATCTCAGGTCTGAATGTGCTGCCTGTGCACACAGGTTTGGGCATGTGAGGAGCAGGTGCAAAGCTCACTTCTATGTGGACACTGTTGTAAGTGCCTCTTTTGCTCTCCTCCCGGACTCCGCATTACAAGTTTGCTTCCTGTGTCACGACCCTGGGTTCCTGACCTGCTACTGTAACTCATCTCCTGTGACTGACAGTTGTAATTCCCAATTACCACGCTGCGCTCTCCCATTCCATCGCTGAATTTCATTCCAATTTCATTGCAGCCATCTCCTCTTTCCCACTCCATCTACCTCCACTTTGCCCTCCGGCATCTCTCTCAAGGCCACCAACCAAGGAAGAACTCTTAAAGGTGCTTTTTCCCTCTCACATAGGTGGAGCATTCCACCTCCCCTTCAATCAAGTCTTACAATGTAACCTCCAAAATATTTGAAAGCACTCTCTCTGAAAAGTATATGTCCCCATAAACTCCTATCTTCATGGTATGACTAGTAGGTTCTGTGCATGCTCAGCTCTTGCACTCAAATGCTGAGATGCCTCTGTCTTAACTCAGTTGGTAGGCTCGCGCACCAGCACCAGAAAGTTATGAGTTCAAATCTCCTCATTGAGACTTTGAGCTTACCTGTTACGTTGACACTTCAAAGCACTGCTGGATTGTCGGAGGTTCTTCGGATGAAATGTTAAATCATAGAATCATAGAATTTTACGGCACAAATGGAGGCCATTCAGCCTATCTAGTCTGTGCCGACTCTTTGAAAAGATCAACTCAATCTCACCGCCTAGCTCTCTCCCCATAACCTAACAGACCCGTTCTCCCTAAATAAAGATATAATTCTCTTTTAAAAGCTGTTATCGAATCAGCTTCCACCACCTTTTCAGGATTTGAGATTCCAGATTTGAACAACCCGCTGAGTGAAAAATTTCTCTTCAGCTCCCCTTTGCTCTCTTTTGAAACTATTTTAAATCTGTGACCACGAGTCACAGATTCACCCACCAATGGAAACTATTCACCTATTCCTATTTCCTATTCACCCTGTCGAATCCCCTCATGATTTTATAAATCTCTATTAGGTTTCCTCTCAACTTTCACTGTTCTAAAGAGAATAAACCTAGCCTATCTAGCCTTTCCTCAAAACTGAAGTCCCTCAATCCTGGTACCATTCTAGTAAACCTTCTTTGCACCCATTCCAATGCCTTAACATCCTTTCTATAGTGTTCTGGTGGTGACCAGAATTGGACACAGTATTCCAGCTGAGGCTTAACCAAAGTTTTATAGAGGTTAGTCAGCATTTCCTGACTTTTGTACTCTATACCCCTATTTATAAAGCCTAGTATCCCATATGCCTTCTTAACGGCTTTGTCTACCTGTCCTGCCACTTTCAAAGAGTCACTAACACAAATCCCCAGGTCTCTCTGTTCCCCCACACCCCTTAAAATTGCACTACCTAGCCTATATTGCCTCCCCTCATTTATTTTCCCAAAATGTATCACCTCACACTTCTCTGCATTAAACGTCATCTGTCATGTGTCTGCCCACTTTACCATTTTATCTATACCTTCTTGCAGATGGTTACTATCCTCCTCACTATTTACTATTCTCCCTAACTTAGTAACATCTACAAACTTGGAAACTGTGCTCCCTACACCCAAGTCCAGTTCATTAATAAATATTAAAAAGAGCTTGATTGCCTTCTCTTTTTGATCATGGAATCTTTAACATAATCTCTAACAATCTGAACACCAGGGTATATACTGAGTGACTTAAAGTCCTTACTCAGAGGTCTAGATGAGAAGCTCAAACTGCATGTTGGGTAGACTTTACCTGTATGAACTTATATCAACATTTTCACAAACACAATGAAAGACATCCTGTAATAGCTCTGTACTCTGTACCAATGTTGTCTTAAGAACACAATTTATAATTACAAATTGTGAGTAAGGACATACTGTACTTGATTAGTATACATAATTCAGGTCACTACACTAGTATTCTAGAACCGTTGTAGAATTATCACCAAATCCTAGAAGTTAATAATAATAATTCTTGCATTTTGATATAGTGCTTTTCACATCTTCTAGACATCTCAAAGTGCTTCACAGAATATAATGCAAAGTGAATTGACTGTATGTATGTGGGTAAAATGCGGCAGCCAATTGCACACACCAGTGTCCCATAAACAGTTGTGGATTGAAATGACCCATTTATTATTTTAGATCCACAACTGTGGATCAAATATTTTCTATCTCTGCTTTTTTTTACAGCAGAGATAGAAAATATTTGGTCAACTATTAATCATGAGTTATGTTGCATGGTATTCACAAGCCATCGTACAATGGGGGAATTTAAGAACTCACAGTGTTCTAGAATAGTAGTTTATGATGTCCTCCTGATGTGAAAGGTACTATACAAAGTGTCATTTTATTGTTGTCGTGACAGGCACTATACTGATTTGAACAAGATTTTGAATTGAATGTTTAGAGAAATGGTGCCATATTCTGGAATGCTATATTGCACTGCAGAGTTTTGCGTTGATTTAGAACAGATATTTTCGCCGCGTGGTATCACAGATAAAACTGTTTAACATCAAACGTGAGACACATCAGAGATTATAATGGTAAAGAATTTTTATTTTTACATTTAACAATAACTACAAGCCTTGCATTTGATAGCACTTGATCTGATTGTCGATATATCTCCAATATTTTCAGAGAATATAGTGTAAAATTACATGACTGTGTGTGTATGTGGGAAAATGTGGCAGGCAATTTGAGTTATAACAACTTCCCATAAACTGCCATGAAGTGAGTTACCAATTTTATTTGGGGATTGTTGGCCAAGACACTGGGAGAGAGAAACTTCCTTCTCTTTAAAATTAAGGTTTAATTTTAGACTCCTATTCCTGATTGACACTCCAATGCAGTATTAGATTATTAGCGATGGATTCCAGCTATGTTTTTTTTAATGTTTTATTTTCCGAATGCTGGCTTTGTTATTTGTCGACTGAGAAGGTCTAACTCAGACTCCTGCCCATTAAAGTGAGCTGGGCAAAAACCCAGGCACAGAACACATTCAACATCTGTGCAATGTTCCTATGAAATCATAGCCGTACACAAGAGCCGATGACTCTGTCCCTTTGGGTATTGTTGAAGCTTTGTCTTCCCAGCTCAGAGATTAATTTCACTCGTGAATCATAACATTGAAACTCTTTTCAGCCAGACTAACAGAAACATGCGTGTTACACTGGAAATCGTGACTGTGGCACGGTGAGCCCAGATCCTCTTTTGTAGCGCTGGTCTCAAAGACTATTATTAGCAAGAATCTGGGTGCTTCTATATACTGCTGTTACCTCAGGAGAATACACTCATACCAGAGATATTCAGGCTGTGTCCATGGGTAGAGTTACCTCTTAAGTATTTATATCACAGGGTCTCATATGCCTCTATCTTACTGCTGCCTGTCTTAGTAACTTGACTTGTTGCTGGGAGGACAGGCCACAACCTGATGTGCTGTGAATTTTAGTTGTAGACCATCAACCCTCATCCTGGCTTAGTAGGTTGCACTCTCATCTCTGAGTCAGAAAGTTCAAAACCCCTATCGGGCCTTTGAGTTCATAGTCTAGGCTGATATTCCAGTGCAATGCAAAAAGGCACAGAAAAGTGGAGGGAGTTTCTCACGATATCCTGGTCAACAAATTTCAATATAAAATGTGCCATTTACTTTATGGCTGTTTGCTGGACATGGCAGGCGTAAGATAGACATCGACAATAATAGGTCCAACGCCTTGGAATGTCCTCCCATCGTGAAAGGCACTATTCAAATGTAATTATGTTATTGTTGTAATACTGTTTTGACATATGAAAATGTTACAAAGAGGGAAGCATCACTGAAGATCACAAGATTGGCTTGGATAAAGAAGTCCATTCGGTTCATCTGATCTCATCCCTGCAGAATAGCACTCACACCACCCCACTCTCATCCCCCCCATGATATACATAGAGAGTTAATGACTGTGAGTTATGAAATAGGATTATGATGATAATTACTATAACCATGCCATGGTTCCTGTATAGAATAGTGGATATATATAATGCAAAGTTACATTTATGTAGTGCCTTCCATGTCAGGAGGATGTCTCAAGATCCTGAATGGGTCCAAGTTGCAAGCTGGAGGCTGGATATGTATCATAATGAATCCCCAAGGGTGTATTACACACTGGATATCCAGTGAATGAGTTGGGAGTAATTAATATTACATATGTTATGGATCCCATAGTGAATTATAGAATGCATTTGTGATTTGGGATGTATCTAGAGAACCACGGATGGGTTGTAGGCTGGAATTGAATCAAGGGGTTCAGATGATTTATGTATATTGTGATGGATCCCAGCAAGTTGCTGTTGTTGTTAAAGTTTGTTACAGGCTGAAGTCTAATCGAGGTGGTTGATGTATAGAGTGATGGATACAAGGTATGAGTTACAGGCTGGAATCTAATCGAGGGGTTCAAAGTAGAGAAAGAAAGGAATATAACATATACCAGATGCTTTTATGTTTGACTTGAACTCTGAATTTGACTCCAGCCCGTAACTCACTCCCAGGCGAAGCAAATTGTTCTCTTCGTTTGAGTCAGTCGGAGTTTTTGTGACTTTGTGAAATGAAAGCCTTTTCAAGAGCTGGTTTAATACCGTTCCGCCAAATATGGCAAAACATCCAGTGGGATTATTCATTCTCTTTTCCAAACTGTTTTACTTCCCCCTTTTTATGTTCCTCTCTCTCTTCACGCCCCGCCCTCTTCACTCCCCCCCAGCCTCCTCAAGCACCCCCACCCCAGCCCCCCCCATCTTTGTGCCATGACATAATCTGTAAAAGATTTTGACAATTTTCACGGCGTTTTAGGAAATTTCACAGAATTCGTGACTAAACATGAGGTGAAATGGCCCGACACTTACTGCGCTTGTCAGTGTTGTCCTGTTAGATGCAGGATCCTTATTTGAATTTTCCAATATTTTGTGGGAGTGGGGAAGTTGGCCCTCCAACCTTCACCCACCCATAGTAACGCACTGCTAACAGAGCATGTGATTCATGCGTGACTGCGATTGCACAACACACCAGCCGCTGTTTATCACTTACCGTTCTGAAGCTTGGCTCAGTGTGGAAGCACGAGAAGAAAAATTCCATCTCACTCAAGGGAACAGACTGGTTGAAATGCATAAAGGTGCCTTGGTGCCGACAAGTCACTTTCAGTCTTGTGGAGTCCCGAAAAGTATTAGTTTAGAGCACTCGCCTCAAAAGCGAGAGGACCCGGTTCGATTCCTAGGAGGGTCGAAACCTTAAGGTCAAGGAATCAGGGAATATAACAAATAATACAACAAACAAATAACAACAAAATTACATTTGTATAGTGCCTTTCACATCGGGAGGGCATCCCAAGGCACTAAAGCTGTTGCATTTGATATCATGCCTTTCAACAACAACAACTTGCATTTATTTAGAACCTCTCACTCAGCGTAGTGTCCCAGATCATTTAACAGTGGTGAACCACTATGTATGCTGTTACAGCAGTGTGGTACTGTAGTGCGCCAAGTCGAACTATATAAATTTGTATTTATATAGTGACCTTCACGCTGGGAGGACTTCTTAAAGTGCTTTGCAGGATTTACCGTGACTGAGGGTGACTGAGGCAGAAAATTTTGCTCCCTGTAATGTCCCCCAAACAGTCATGGCTGATTGTATCTAGGATTTGGTGTATCTAGGACTCCGGGAGGAACTCTCTTCTATTTAAATAGGAACAGGCAAGGATAATTTGGGCCATCAAACACCTGTCAGGTTGGCTTGGTTGAATCAAAAGATTGTGGCTTCAAGATCCATGTTGGGACCTTGAACTCACAATCTGGGCTGATACTCCAATGTAGTGCTGGGGTGAGCTGCATTGTCAGAGGTGCCTTTGCATTCAGATGTGATTTTAAAACCAAGGTCCTGTCTCTCTGTCTGTTCAGGTGAAGGCTAAAGATCCAGTATATCAAAACGATCATTCATGGTTATTTATGGGGCTCAGATATAAGCAAATTCAGTACTATGTTCACCTATGAGGACAGTCACTCTAATACACAGCAAAATCCTGTGAAGTTCTTTATTGTTGTCTTAACGTTATGATAAAGTGTGATACCAAATTCAAGGATTATCATAGCGTTATTCCACATCCCACTGTTACAAATGTCCTTTGGTCCAGTAATCCTCCAACTCATGAGTGTTTACCCAAGCAAGCAGCGTTGCTCCTTTACTGCACTGCTGTATCAGCATACACTGTGACAGCCCACACTGACCTCGAGGCATGAGTACCATCAACCAAGCCAGGCTGAGTTGTGCAACCCTCTGTGTAACTTCTCTGAACATCACACAAAGCAGCAACCTGCTTTTAGAGGAGCCTCAAGCTGTGTGTTTTGATGCTGTTGTTGTATCTGCCGAGTTGCGTAGCGGCTGACATTTGAGAAGCTCAGCTGTGTTGTTGATGGGTGCACACGGCTCACACGGGTGAACAACTCTAGAAATATCTATCAACCTCTCGCCTCCCACTCCACCTATCCCCATCACGTGACTCTTTGCAGTATGCTTTGATCCATGTTGCTTACTTATCAAATCTGAAATTGGTACCTGAACTCACATAGTCTAAGCTGACACTTTAATACAGTATATGTGTGTTGGGATAGGGGTTGCATTGTTGGAGGTGCCGTCTTTTGGATAAGGTAAACCAAAGCCCCGTATGCCTGTTCAGGTGGATTATATATGGTTATATAACTCTTGGCACTATTCAAAAAGAGAAGGGGGTTTCTCTCTCCCGGTTGTCCTGGCCAACAATCCCCAAATAAAATTTGTCGCTCACTGCATGGTTGTTTGTGTGACACTGCTGTGCAATTGTGTGGCTGAATTTGCCTACAAATATACTGTCACTACATATCCCAATAAATCCTGTGAAGCGCTTTGAGACATCCTTCCGACGTGATCAGCTGCCTTGCAAAATACAAGGATTATATTGTTATATTTTCCTTGAGGCTTTAAGAGAATGCGCTCCAGAACAGAAACTCTAGAAAACGTATGTCACAAATACGCAATAAAAATACTCTAGCTCCCCATGAAATACACTCTCTAATTCATTGTGGTTGGATGGTGAGGATTGTAGCCAACCTCATGCAGAGACATAAAAAATCATGTAGCATTGGAGGGCATTGACTTTCCAGGGGTTTCACGTAACTAGTGCCTCTGATAGGTACAACAGCTGTCAAAATGGTGCACATTGTGCCTACAAACAATGAGAGCAGAGAAAGAATGAAACGCACACCAGCCTCAGCTGTTGCATGGCACAGGCTGTGCTCCCAGACATCGATCATCGTACCAGTGAGATTCCTCGGTCCCAGCTCTTGGTTCCTGTTAATGTTTTAATGACAACAGCCCTTGACACAAGCGCTGATAACGTCGAGATGTTTCAATGGCACAGATCATTCCTGTTAGGGAGTACTGCAATGCCTAGAAAACACGAAAGTCACTACACTCTGAAAAATATCCCATAAAGTGCTGAGAGGCATTTTGATAAAGTGATAAAGTACTATATCAAATGCAAGGATTTTATTGCCTGGTGCTCTGATCAGTCGACACACACATATTTAGAGGTAAAGGATAAACAAGGTGCTGGGATTAAAGTTCTATCCTTGCTCTGTGAACTGGTGCAGGCTTGATGGACCGAATGGCTCTGTAGATTTCTATTTTCTATCCAAGCAGTGTAGCTAGTTGTTCAGTGCTGTAGATGGCGCTGTGGTTGGAATTCAAGATGGTCAAAAATCATCTAGTGTTGACTGAATGCACATGGGAGCAATCTGTATTATTTGGATGTGTTTAAGTATTTGTGAATAAACTTAGGATCTAGGTAGTGTTCCTTTAACCCTACAATATATCTACAAGAACTCAACATTTATTAGCAGTTGTTTGTTTATGTCCATATCTCAGGCTGATATGTAACTTTAATTTCTCTACCCAAACATCAGCTGATTACAGATGTTCCACTTCATTCATAATCATTCAAACCTTCATTCATATAGGAAAATAACTAGAGAGGCCAGGGGATAGATTGACAGATAGACAGAGATATATCCTTGCTTTGGAAGTAATAGTACATGGATGCGGAAGAAAGGAAAAAGTAGGATTGAGAGACACGCTATATCAGGTCCAGGCTTGATGGGCTTCAAGAATAACAACAACATGCATTATATAATGGCATTCATGTAGGGTAGCATGTCAGAGTACTTAACAATTATTTAGTTTGGCTCTGAGCTTGGGAGAAAGGGGAGGTGACAGAAGACAAGGTTGAAGAGTAAAGTCTTCAGGTATGATCTGAAGATGGGCAAAGAAGGGACAAAGCAGAGGGATTGAGTCCTCCTCCTCCTATGAACTTCAAATACATGGATTATTTGCCCCATGTGGAAGGATTGAGATCCAGAGAAAGTGACCTGCCTCAATACAGAGTGTTCACTGTGGAGGCTGAGAAACCTACACTGCAGTAAAACATTATACTTTAAGTCATTTAACTGGATAGAAAATGTGATGGATTCAGAGACCAGCTGTTCCTAGGGAGCTTTGTGAAGAGATTGTCTGCTTAACCGTTTGGCTACTGTGGCGCTGTCTGCCTGATTTAATCTATTCAGTGACGGGTGTGCTAATGTCTCACACAGAGAATGGCCCTCGTGTGTTCATTGTTGATGGACTGCATCAATCTCCTGGTGTCTTTCTGATGGAATTTATGGAGCATTGTATGTATATCGAAATCAAGACCCTTGTCTCGGCATTCAAATCTCTCTATGACCTCCTTCTACCTTAACTTAGCTACTTTCTGTAAGCCTGCCACCCCAATCCTTCACTTTGGGGCTGTCTCCCTCCGTTCCCTCTGCTGAACCGAACTTCAGGCTGCTTCATGTCCTGCACCACTATTGGTGGGTAAGCTTTCAGCAATTCCACCCCTGCACTCTGGAACTCCAACCCAGAAGTGAGAGCGCTACCACTGAGACACAGGAACATAGGAAGTTCCTATGACTCGGTCCAGCTGAACATGGGAAGTATAAGGAGTCCTATAACTCTCGCCTCGAAAGTGAGAGACCTGGGTTAGATTTGCAGAAGAGTGCGCAATTGGCTGCTGAGTTTCGGACAGCAGAGTTTTAGATAGGTCAGAGCTTATTGGAGGGTAGAACTCAGCAGACCAGCTACAATTAAGAGAAGAGAACACATTTTTTGAACATGATGTGCTTTACGCAGAGTCCGATCATTCCTGGCAGTGACAGATATAGAATTCAGGCTCTTGCAGGGAATGCGAAAAATCACTGAACCGGATGTTTTCATTTCCCTCGGATTATGGGAATCATTTTTTGACACTGAGATGGGGCTTTAATGAGGACCAAGAGGAACAGCCTCAATACTGTGAAGTCTGGGGGCATTTTTTCTGTTGTGTTCTGGATATAGTTGGTTAGGCTCTCAAACCATGTGAAGGTTATGTGCATTTGACACCGCACCTATCATGTTGGGAAGACATCTAAAAGGGTTTTACAGGATTGCTATTGTGAAGTGAATGCTTGCATGCATGGAGGTGACACCTTTCTGCATGTGTCAGATGCCTGGCTGACCAAAAGGAAAGTGCATAAAATGCATTTCTCCTTAAACATTCGAGGATCTGCCGGAAAGTCGATGAAGCAAATTCCTAACAAACTGCAAATCCGTCTTGCAAATAGGTCCCTGGAGTGCTTTAGAGAGTGATGGAGGTTGACGATTCAAAAACCTAATTCATTATCCAAACTTTCAGAGCTATATAAGTGTGGATTTGCGTATGTGTTGGGGGTGCAGGGGAGAAAATTAAAACAAAAGGATAAGTTGTGAGCTGAAAGAGAGAGATACAGGATATAGCCTCCTTGTCAGAAGGAAACAGCATTTGATGATGATTCATTATTATGCATTTTGTTAGCCTGCACAAGATTTGAACAAGATTAGTTACTGAATATTGCAGTGGTGTCTCCTCAAGTCCTGTACAATGGGGATTTGTGGACTGGCTAATCGGCAATTCTACACTGGATACAATATTCCAAATGTGCGGTCTCTGGGCAGCAATTATGTGCAATGCGGAAAAATTACTGCAATTAGTTACTGTTTTCATTAATATCATGCTCATTGATGGCTCCGCTGGGCATGCGTTGACACGGGCAGAAGGGCGGTCTGAGGGAAGGAGGAGACAGCTCTGTTTATGATGATTCTAATGCTGCTCGCCCCTGGAAAGATGTTTCCCGATTATTACCAGAAGCTTCCACGCTTGTGTTTATGGAGATTTTACTTGAGTCCGGGGAACGAACACCCCCTTGTAGCGGTTGAGCCTGGAAATGAGTTCAGCTTTTGCACATGCTCAGCAGGGGGCTTGTGATCACAAGGACGGTGAGAGCTACCACCACCCACCCCATGATTGGGTCATTAATCAGAATCCTTCCTTTACCTGGGAAAAACTTTCCAACAACAGTCAAATGCCCAAACCCCTGGCTGGCTGCAGTGAGAACTTGTGTCTGAGCTGCTGCCTCAGGCTTGTAAGCAACACGCCAGCTCCTCCTACGCATCAACATCCAAATCATCAATATCACTGTCCATTTTTAATAATGCTAACTGCTAAACCATCAGTTTCCATTGTTGTATTACCACCATGTGCTGTGAGGCTGTCTCCCTGAGATAGTTTCACCCCCTGCCATCTCTTCTTGGTGAGGCATTCTATCCAGCGCCTGAAGGCAGAGTTGCATTAACTTCCAGTTAGGTTGTGGGTTCAAGCCCCAGGTCAAGGACTGTGAACTCACATGGTCTAGACTGACACCGCAAGGCAGTGCTGGGGAAGCAATGTAGTGTTGGAGATGCCGTCCTTTGGATGAGATGCTAGATGGAGGTCCCATCTTCCCTGGCAATTCTTGAGCCTGATGCAGTTTTTTAATCGTGATCTTGAGTTTCACGAATTCCAAGACATCAGGTCACTTTGGCAGAATCACACGTTGACCACTAAAAGTGATCTCTGTCTCCTAGTCCACCAACACTCTCTAAATATTATTCTACCAAGTAATACTTTTACAAAGAGTGTTTGATTGATTCCCTTGTTGCCGGTATCTTGACAGTCGTTGTTTGCACAGGGTGTGACAGAGCCAGTAAGCCCGCATACTTGGTTACTAACCAGTAATCTCTAGATTCAGTAGACAAACAGAGAGGACGTCTCGGCCAGGTCACCTCAAGGACCCGGTCACGGCAATTACAGACTGTTTAGGAATTCTTCACGTTGGGAGAACTGATCCCCCAAAATATAGGATAATATGGCTTCAGATTACCTGTCATTTCTTTCCCTACTGGGCTAATGTCATCCGCAGATCTGACAGATTTTGAGAAATGGTTGTGTGTTAACATAACAGCTGCCCCATAAAAAGGCACCAAAACTAGTAGACGGCAACAAGGCTGACAACACATGAGCAAGTGATGAAGAAGAGGATAATAGTTAAATACACAAAGGCTGATTGCTGTGTCGGGGTGAACAGTAAGTCACGCATCATGGACAGTGATGGACAGTCACACAAAGACTTGAGTTACAGGCCAAACCTAGAGGTGAAAGCCTTAAAGCTAGTTCAGTGGAAAGTTCAACATTAACTTGCATGTATGCAGTGCTCTTCACATGGGGTACAGCCCCTGAGTGTGTAGTTTGACGCTGAGCCTTGTGACTCAGAAGCGGGTCCTACCGAGTGTCTTTCTATTCCTTTCTCCCTCATGTGAGATACATGAGTTCAACTCCCAGTAGGGTGAAACCTTGGGCAAGTTTCCTTACTCCACATGCCTGATAATAATCCCTCAAAAAATCCAATAATCATTTGGTTACTCAATCCACGGCTGTTTGTGGGACACTGCTGTGCGCAATTGGCTGCCACGTTTCGCCCACAAACATAAAATCAATTCACTTTACAGTATATTCAGTGAAGTGCAAGTCTAGAAGACGTGAAAAACGCCATATCAAATGCAAGGATCATTATTATTATGCGTGTATCTAGCTTCCTCTTTGAATCGGTCTTAAAGTGGGTTATAAAGTTGGTGCTGGAGGGAATAAGGCAGAGGGGCTACAGGATGGAGTTCCAGAGACAGTCACTATCTTATACAAGCTATCTGGATAGGGAAAGAAAAATGGCTGGATTCAGTGGCCAGATTCCGGTTTATCCTACTGGGACAGTCCGATTGAGTGTTGAGAGAGGAGGTGGAAGAATGAACCATGAACAATGCTGATTAATGATTGCGGCAAGGAATCTGGAAGGCTCTGGGGGACACATTGAAAATGAAACGTAACCATGAAAAAGCAATGATTTTTATGGAGTTGACCTCTTCCACCAGGGAGAAGGTGAGATTAGTCAACAGCAAAGTGTCCTGTTTAACATGCCCAGCCTGAGCCAAATTTCAGATTTTGTTCCAGATTTTAACCCTTCCCCGACAATGATCATATTCAAGGCAACACTGTCAACTGTTTCTCCAGTAAATCAAGGTCAGCCAACTCTCTTGGGGTCAGTCTCTCTTGAGAAGAGGCATAGTTTTCAGTGTTCTGATATGCAGCCTAGCTCAGTTTGGAGCCTAGTTGTCTACGGGTCTGAAGGTCTTGGGTTTGAGCCACAGGTTGGAAGTTTGAGCTCACAGTACAGCCTTGCAGTCTAATGCTGTATAGCAGCAATTTACATTTATATACTGTAGCACCTTTCACATCAGAGGGTGTCTTGAAGAGCTTCACACAACTGACTGGGAGCCCCAGCTGGGAGGAGGCTAATAATAATTATACTAATTCTTTCATTTGACACTGTACCTTATCATGTGGTTGAAGCGTTTCACAGAATAAACTGTAATGTGTAGTGTCTCTGATGGCACTTTGTGAAGCAAGCAATATCTGCAGCACTTCTTATTATAATTCTTGCATTTGATACTATGTCTTTCAAGTTGGGAGGATATCTCAAAGTGCTTAACTGTAAAGTTAACTTCCTGCATTTTGCAGGCAAACACAGCAGCTAATTTGTCCATGAACAGCTCTGAAGTGATTGAGGCATTTTATCTGGGTAAATAGTTGACCACCAAGAGAAATTCCCTTCAATAACTCTAAAATGACCCTTGAACATCCAGCAATATTATCCCAATACGTCCAGAGAGCTTCTGAATGCAGTTGACGTTACGTGCCTTCAGTCAGTTCCTTTGTTGACTTGTCACGACCTGATTTACTCCCCATGGTTGTTCTGTACCTTGCCTCAGACAACTTGAGGTCAGGTCACTGAGTGAGACCATGGAAGATTATAACTACATTACCGCAGTTCATAGAGTAATACTATCTCCTGGACTGGTTACTTCCTAGTGTGGTGTCTTTAAGTCATCTGGGTGGTAGAGACCTCTCAAGCTGTCAAAGGTCATTAAGCCTATGGATTTATGGAAAGGAAAGGGATAATCACAACTATTTAAGGGGAAAAGGTGATGTTACTATGTGGACCTTGTTGTACAGCTTTCTGCACATGAATATTTATGCTTGTTTGGAGATGGATAACTATTACTGATCAGAAAGATGAATCGGAGAGCTTTTTACAGAGTTAGGACTATATATTAATTTTTTGATAAAAATTGTTTCAGCTGCACTTATTTCTCATGCAACTGTGCTGATCTATAATATTTATGCCTAGTGTCTTCGGGGCACAAACTCACAGAAGGGATTGTTACCCCTGGAAAGCTATCCACCAACCGACTAACAACTGGGTGCCTGTTTAGAATCATAGAATTTTATGGCACTAAAGGAGGCCATTCAGCCCATCTAGTCTGTGCCAGCTCTTTGAAAAGAGCAACTCAATCCCACTGCCCAGCTCTCTCCCCATAACCTAACATTTACTGCTAGGTAAATAGGCATATGGAGTAAGGAAACTTGCCTGCAGTTTTTCCCTACCGAAGAGTTGAACTCACTTGCGAGTACTCTAACCAAAGGACTCCATTGAGCCATCAGTGTTCTATCTGAACAGTGATGGTTTACTTCATCTATCCCATGAATTGCCGCCACAAAGCTTTCTAAGAGATGTCCCTTTTCAAAGCCAGATTGCAGCATAAATTGGTGTTTCCAAACCTGCTGTGTTTCCAGACCTTTGTTTCACTGTTAATACATGATTTGTGTTGCAGCATTATAATCAGCCCTGCACTGGTCTTTCTAAAGCTGCTCAACACCTGCCTGACCCAGGGGAACAGCAGAAGTATAAATATTCCCTGTGGCATTTAAGTACAGAGCCTCAACATCTGTACGGGTTAAATCCCCTCTGTAAATCCCGCTGCTTGAATATAAACATTTTTGTGGATGACGAGAAAACAAAAGCCCCCCAAAGTAAAACGTTAGCGTTCTCTGAAGGACCTTCTGATATTTCCCTGTTCCATAGACACAACAGCACGTGCAGAAGCAGTTCGAAAATAGTTTCAGATCTCTGGTGGATTGTTCACTGTTCAGAGCAGGGACGTTTCGTCAATTTGAAGCTTTAGAGATGTCAGCTTGTATTCGGTGCTTTGATAGTGCATTTGTTTCCATGCCAGCCTGATGTGCCACTCAATGCCTGCACTTACTTTTACGTGCCGTGAGACAGCATTACACACTGTCAATTAACATTCATTTCTCCTTACAGTGTTTTAGTTCATCCACATTGACATGTCTCGCTCAGTGTGCTACCAGGTCAGAGGCGGATGCCAGGAAGTATTTTTTTACTCAGAAGGTAATTAAAGACTGGAATTGGTTACCAGGATAGGTAATTGAGGTTAGGAATGTTGGGATCATTTAAGAAACTGATCGATGTTATGATGGGAGGCTGATGGGGATGGTAGTTTGTAAGGATAAGATTAAATAGGCCTTCTTTACCTGAACCGATCTTGTGTGAATGTGTGGAGACCATTTATCCCATCAAGCTCACTGTACTATTTATTGGTTCAAGTTGACCTTATTTCTTTGTTTCCACCTTTCCCCCAACTTTTTTTTCTTCCTCCATAGCTATGCATTTTCTTTCCCTTTTTAAACACCCAAATTGGCTGTGCATTGACTACCCCCTGAAGCAGTGCAGTCCACATCTGCACTAGATGGTTTTCTCAGATGTTCTGTCAGCACAGATCAGGGATTAGAGCTGCTGAGGATTTAATTTAAAGGATTCTCCTTTACCCAGAACAGATTCAGTGTGTCTCTTCTTGTGTGCCATATTTCCCTGGCTTATCCTCTGAAATGGGAAGGGTGGGGGAGCGGGTCAGCAAGGTTACAAAGGGAGAAGCTGGTCAAACATAGAAGCCCTTTTATTTGGTTTGATCCTTCAGGTGACATTGTAAGGCTGCTTCCTGAGAGCGTAGGACCAGACATCAATGTCATGCCCTCTCTCAGTGCTGTTGCCTGCTCAATCACTTTCCTCTCTGAGTGCTGCTGGTTTGTGCATTAATGCCTTCAGGCGCTAGAGGTTAAAGCACTGACAAGTGAAAATACTCGTATCAAATAGACGCCTTGCAACAACTAATCACCCGAGCGATTCTTCCAGAAGTATGGGATCTGTCACATGCCAATTACTAATTGATGATAATCCTTGCATTTGATTTAGCAGCTCTTACATTGAAAACATTCCCATCGCTACCAACAGCTGGCAACAGCAAAGCAGGGAAGGGATTTGATGACCAATAATAATAATCCTTGCATTTGATATAGTTTCATATCATATCTTCGAGACGTTTCAAATCCCTTCTCAGAATATACTGTAAAGTGTATATTTTGTGGGCAAAATATGGCAGCCAATTCCATACAGCAATGTCCCACAGATGGTGGTGGATTGAGTGACCATTTTTTAAAGAGATCAATGAAGGGGAAAATTTGCTATTAAAAAAAATACACCATCAATACACTTTACCGTATATCCTATGATGCACTTTGAGCTCTGGACACGAAATGTGATGTGTCAAATGAAGGATTATTATTATTCATCTTGCACCCAATTTGTAGCCTTGCTTACCATTCATGGTTGTTGCATGTTGCTGTGTGCAAATTGGGAGGCAGGATACAACCTGTGCCACCCGTGCTCAGTTCTTCATCCTTGGCAATTGGCCGCAAAAACAGGATCTAAGTGCAGAGATCGGAGGTGAAATGCTAATCATAGATTCCTCCGATTGACTACTCCATCCCCCACCAGCTGCAATGTCTTTAATAGCTTCACAACAGATGGCACTGGATGGAAAGGTTTGTAATTTGCAAGGTGGGCAAGAATTTTTACAATGTTGCACCTTAGTAATAACGTCTCTGGGCAGCTTTAACGTAAAGTTTTGACTATTCTTCATATGCTAATTGCAGCAGCCATCTTGTTGAGGCTGGCAGCGCCTGCACATCGGGCGCTGCCAGCCTCAACATCCAAGGCTGTACTCTCCACCTCACAAAGCCAGTCAGGAACCTCGGCATCACGTTCGACCATAAACTCTCCTTCCTCCCCCACATCCGTGCCTTGACCGGCACCGCTTATTTCCACCTGCACAACATTGCCAGGCTCTGCAACTATCTCACCCCCCCACGCTGCCGAAACACTCGTGCTCGCGTACATCACCTCATGGCTGGACTACTGAAACTCTCTCCTCGTCGGCCTCCCCAGCTCCTCTATTCACAGGCTGCAGGTCATCCAAAACTGTGCAGCCTGTGTACTATCCCGCACCCGCCTCCGCAACCACATAACCCCCCGTCTCCACTGGCTCCCCATCCTCCAGAGGATCGAGTTCAAGATCCTCGTCCTCACCTTCAAGGCCTTACACGGCCTTGCCCCGTCCTATTTAACCGATTTACTCTCCCCCTATAAGCCCACCTGGACCCTCCGTTCAGCAGGACATGGCCTGCTCCAAGCCCCCCGCCCAAACCGCCCCACCATCGGAGGCCGGGCCTTCAGTTTCTCCGCTCCCACCCTGTGGAATTCCATCCCCCAATCCCTCTGCCTTGTTTCTTCCCTTTCCTCTTTCAAGGCCAGTTTGAAGACTTTCCTCTTCGACCGTGTCTTTTGTTCCCCCCTGAATTTTTCAACCTCCCCTACGTGTTTCACCCCTTCCCGAACACTCCCCTCCCAGCTCGAGTCACATGCCTCCTGTGCAGCGCCTTGGGACGTCCTCCTGACGTGAAAGGCGCTTTATAAGTTTAAGCTGTTGTTGTTGTTGTATGTCAGCCAATTTCAGTTGTTTGAGTTCACAGGCTAGGCTGATGCTTCAAAGCAGTGCTGTCAAAGTACTGCATTGTTGGACATGCTGTCCTGTGGTTCAGATGTTAAACCGTGGTCCCATCTGCTAATTCAGTTTGATGTTAAAGATCTCATGGAGCTATACCAAAAGAGAACAGAGGTTTTCCTGAAGAAGAGAGGTGTTCTGGGCAACAACCCAACAAGCTGGACAGGAAATTCATTTCATGGCTGTTTGTGGGATGTCGCTCTGTGCAAAAGGACACTGTCATTGCACTTGCAGTAAGTCATGCAAAGTGTTTTGAGACATCCTGCTGACATGAAAGGCACCATGAGTGTAAAAAGTATTATATTAGCTTGATGCTGTGATGAGAGAATGGTAGGATAGATTTTCTGAAGGGAGGAGATGAAATAGGCAGAAGGGACGTCTCCATCTGAATCTATCGTGGGATGGATTTCTACCATTTCCCCTTCGGCGAAATAGGGAACTCGCTGCTTAGGACCATCTGCCCCCAAACATATTTGTACAAAGCCAGTATCTATATATATTTATATATATATACAGCACAGGGGATCTTTAATGTATGAGCCTTGATGCAAAAGAGTTTGAAGTTCCTTCAATAATGTGGAGGAGTGAGGCAAAAGACTACGGAGAAACTGGCAACCAGAGAGTTAACAGCAGAGTTCCTGTGGGGGTTGTAAACATGGTTCTACAGTAAGCGATTTGCTTCCAAGTTTCTTTTAGACGATGCGCTCTTGCCTTTCACTTCAGCAGCTGGTGTGAAAATTATTTTTGAATTGGAAGCTTTCCAAAGTATCGGGCTCACCCGGCACATTTTCTGCCCTGGCTTCAGGTTTCTCAGTCCTGCTTAAGAAATGTCTCCTGTAGCTTTGCCTGTAATCGTGGCTCATTAACCTTCTTGCAGGTGTGGTCTTCCAGGCAATTAATGTTTCGAAAGTCCTGAGGTTTACAAGCCTAGGACTTTTAAGCACTCAAGGACGCTATTCTCGTGAGGAGCACTATATGAATGCAAGTCGTTGTTGTTGTAGCAAGCTTCGTAGCAGTTACTAGGACCCTGGTTGTTAGACGATTGGTAATCGTTGGATCATTTCTGGGGATAATAATTCCTCACCCGCGATTGTGCATAATTGGTTGTAGTTTTAGCCCACAAAATATATCATCAATTCACTGTATAGTATATTCTGTGAAGCGTTTTGAGATGTCTAGAAGACATGAAAAAGTGCTATATCAAATGCTAGGATTATTATATTATATAGTGTTTTGCCCACAAAATATACAGTCAATTCACTTTATATTCAGTGAAGGATTTTGAGACATCTCCAGGACGTGATAAGGTACTATATCGAAAGATTATTATTATTAGTACTATTATTATTAACACACCTGAAAGACTTATTCAGTGCAGCTCTTAAACTGAGAATCATTGAATGATGGACTTCAAACATTTTAGCTGAACAACATTGTCACTCACAGTAGGGTAGAGTGATCCAAGCTTTTCCATTAGACTGGACACCACTCTGTGTGACTATGCTCTCTGTGGGGGGGAGGTAAATGGATCTCAAACTGAACTGATTCCACAATGACTCGGTTGGCAATAGGTCAGAATTGAGTTAACTCTCTGTAGAGGTTTCAGTAATCCAGGTGGATCTGCAGGACTCCAGAGCATTGCCTATGACACCACAACCAGCTTGGCAGTTTATCCTGCAAGCCAAAGCCTTGCTGACTAGGGTGGTCCTAGTCAGACAACCAGTGGGAAGCTTGCCAGAAGTGTTTAAATGCAAGCTATACATAATCCTTCCATTTGATATAGTGCCTTATCATATAATGATAGCTATGCAGTTTTTGTTGGTTAAACCTGTTCAGGAGGACTTGAAAGATAGCATGACATTATTGAAAAGTGAAGGGAATTTCGTCAACAATCCTTCCGATAAAATTGGTTGTTCACTTCATAGCAGTTTGTGAAACATTGCTCTGTGGAAAACTGTCTGCCATGTTTATCTACAAATTATAGGTCATTACACTTAATAAATGATAAATAATAATAATAATCATGCTTGCATTTGATATAGCACTTTTCATGTCTTCTAGACATCTCAAAGCGATTCAAAGAATATAGTGCGAAACATGGCAGCCAATTCCACATAGCAGTGTCCCACAAACAGTTGCAGCTTGAAATAATCAATTTATTATTGTTATCTTTGAGGGATTATTATCAGGAATGTGGAGTGAGGAAACGTGCCCAAAGTATCGCCCTGCCTGGAAATGAATTCAGGTCTCTTGCTTGTAAGGCGAGTGCTCTAACCACTGATCTACAGGCCTCATCAAGTAAGAGCTGCACGACTTTACAGTAAATCCTGTAAAGCACGTTGAGACATCCTTCCAATGTGAAAGTTATTGTATCAAATGCAAGGATTATTATTCTTATTATACTCCACGCCGGGTAGCATCTCAGATGGGACTTGAAAGGGGGTAGATAGATGGCAAGGCAGAGAGATTGAAGGAGAGTGTTTCAGAGTTCTGGTGTGTAGTGGTTGAAAGCATGACCTTCGATGGTGGAATAGATCTGAGTCATGTTTACAGCCCACTCATCACTTTACCAAAAAAGGTTGCCCTGTTGACTGCTGTGCATGTCCATTGGCAGCCATTATTCTGTAACATCTATCAAAACCCCCAACTCTTGTCCATAGGCATCTAGCTCTTGTCTGTGAGCAGGAACCTTCCCTGGCCTGCTTTATGTGTAATTTCTGAAACCTCAGGTGTTGACTTCAATATCTCCGGCTGCATGCATACAGTCCTCACTCACCCATCCTGTGTAAACCCAAGCCTTGTTCATGTGCCTCAATGAAAAAGACACCCAAAGAACTTCAGGAGTGGTTTTTATTTTGAAGCTTTTAAGCTCTACCCTCCCCGATCCTGACCCCAGTTTTGGTCTGAAACACTGACTATCCAGCACAGGCGCTATACAAATGTAATTTTATTCTTGTTGTTGTTATTTTAAAGATTTTTATTAATAATCCTAATAATCTGCATTATAAATCGCCCCTTCTTAACGTCCACCTGAACTGCCAGGTGGGGCCTCAGTTTAACATCTCATTCGAAGAACGGCACCTCCAGCAATACAACGCATCCCCAGCAGTGCATTGGAGTATCACTCCAGGCTACATCAGTTCCAAGTCCCAACTTGAGGCTTGAACTCACAACCTTCTGACTCAGCTTTATGAAGTTTAAGGATTATTATTATTAATAAACTATTTTGGGAGCAGAATACCATTTCACCAACTTGTCATGCAGCATGGCACCTGTGTCGATACAGCAATCTGCCAGCACTGAATTGTCATCATGGACTTTTAGCCAAAAGTCCCAAAGCACATCCCTGCACAGGAAATTGTCAATCTGACTCCTGCGTGCATCAATATCACAATGTCTATCTCCAAGCTTTAGATACAGGTTTCCTCAACTCTCTTATTGAGATACCATTGTGTAAGTGTATAGTATGATATGCTATAAGCCTTATATAAGCACTACCCTGGGACGATACCCTGTGTGATGGGCACTATGTAAATGCAAGTTGTTATATTTCACTGCTCATATGCACTTAGATCACTGTGGGCAATTTCCGGGTAATGTTGAAATTCACCTTTAATTTGTTCTGGAAAGCAGAATGAGCTGAAATGAGATGTGTTTGAATGGCCAGCCTTTCTTTCCCTGACTCACTGGTAGAGGAATGGTGTTTACTGCTATCAGGCAGCTGGCCCTATGACTGACTGGCATTTGAGCGTGCTTTGCTGCCTCTTTCCAGATCGCTTCTGTTTTGCAGCCTATGTCGTCACGTAAAGTGCAGCTGTCTCTGGGATGAAGAAGCTACTTTTGGGGTGCCAGCCAGTCTGACTGCTTGCAATAAGAGAAACCCAGGGGCCCTTGTGGCCTTTGGAACGCCATCCAAATCCTGCTGAGCTGGAGATTCAGCTCCCTCTATGGGTGGGTCAGAAAAATGTGGTAGAGAAGATTTCTATATGAAGGCTCCATTTGTAATAATATTAATAATAATAATCTATGCATTTGATATAACATCTTATTACATCTTAGGGACATATCAAAGCACTGCACTGAATGTAGTAAAAATAATAATCCTTGCATTTGATATATTGCCTTATTATGCCTTTGAGATATCTCAAAGCACTTTACAGAATATAATGTAAAATGAATTGACTGAATATATTGTGGGTGAACGTGGCAACCAATTGCGGACTGCAGTGTCCCGCAAACAATCGTGGATGAAGTGAACAAATTAATGTTATTTCTGCAAGCGAATGGACACGGGTTGGATTCCCATACAAGGCTAAACCGTAGGCGAGTTTCCTTACATCACGTGTCTCTGTTCACCTAGCAGTAAATATGAAACTGATCATTAGTCGATTGGTGGTTCACTATCCGGGGTTAATAATCCTTGCAAAAAATAATATTCTGGTCACTCAATCCATGACTGGTTGTGAAACACTGCTGTGCGCAATTGGCTGCTCAGTTTTCCCCACTCATTTCGAAGCCCATTTTCTCTACATTGGTTTCAAGAACTGCAGCAAATCAGCTTTAAAGGTGAGTGATTTCAACAAGTTCCCAAATTGTGGACCCCTCAATACAGATCCCATCTGGTAGCACGAATACGAGCATTAACTTTTGCAATTCCTGTTGCTTGGAGTCCTGTAGCTCACTGGTTAGAGCGCTCACCTTGCAAGCGAGAGACCTGGGTTTGATTCCAAGCAGGGCAAAACCTAAGTTTCCTTGCTCCACATTCCCGATAATATTCTCTTTAAAAAAAACAATGGTCATTTCAATCCAAGATTTTTTGTGGGACACTGCTGTGCGCAATTGGCTGCCATGTTTCATCCACAAATATACAGTCAATTCACTTTACAGTATATTCTGTGAAATGTTTTGAGATGTCTAGAAGATGTGAAAAGCGCTATATCAAATGCAATGATTATTATTATTATTACAACTGAATCATATGGGATCTGACCCATCTCACATGGTGGGTGGGTGGTGGGAGGTGAATGGAGGTGCCATGTTTCCATTACCTCCACGCGCAAAGTGCTGGCTGATTAGGGAGGTGTGATAAACACCCTGGACATGGCTCTTCATGCATTGGATTAGATTCTGTTTATTTGCAAACGAGGAATCCTGTTTATGAGCACATGGTTGAAGCGGATCTGGAGGACAAAGCAATTGCAAGCATGCTCTGCGCATTTGCTACTTAGAGTTACATGGAGTGACATGGCACTGAAACAGACCCTTTGACCCAACTAGTCAGTGCCACTGTTTCTACTGCTGTAACTGAACCTGGAGTGAGCATGAATTGCAGGAAGTATCAGTCATGTCCTACAACGGGACTTGGAACTCGTAGTGTTGGTTGTTACTCCAGCGCCGTACTGGGTGAGCGCGGCAATGTTGGAGGTGATGAGGCATTAAATCGACGTCTGCCTGCTCAGGCGAATATTAAACACTAGATTGAGATTCCCCAAGTGTCCTGGCCACCAACCTGCACCCAGCTGAAACTTGGTCAGTCGCAGCTGTTTGTTGGACATTGCTGTGAGTAAATTGGCTGTTGCGTCCAGTTATAAAATGCACAGTCATCGCACTGAACAGCATTAACTATGAAAGCCTTTGAGATGCCTTGATGTCATAGGCGATACACAAAGTATAAGAATTATTAATAGAAAGTTTGTTGAATTCCCTCCCCTCCCCCACATGCACATGTTGCCTAATGAAACATAAATGAGCACGTGGAGTCTGTCTCAAGTTGTCATTAAACATTTTAAAACCTGCTCAATCATTACGCAATGAGCCAGAGGGAGCTCTTCCCCTCTCCACGCACCAGCCCCCCTCCCACCCCCCAAGAGAAATGTAACACTTCTACAAGTGTGCAGCGCCGGTATTGATCATGGGGGTGAAGCGCACACACAAAGGGCCTCTTACATAGAGCGGTGGTCAATGCTGTGCCTCCTTCCAAGTGTTGATCTGCCAGGGAGCTTTACTTTTCTTCTGTTCACTTCTCGAGTGCCCAGCCTGACAGCTGGGCCTTGATATTTTGGTTGCAGCCCAACAGGTTTGCGGGCCTCAGCTGCTGCAGCGACTCTCTACATCAGCACAGCCTGCACACCGAGACATAGAGGTTGAGAGCATTGGCTAACAAGGCCAATGGGCCTCATTGTTTCAACGGGCGACCAGTTGTTGTTGGTCGAAAGAGGGAAGGGAGAGAAGGGAGAGGGAAATAGGATACAGTTTTGGAGATGGGAGGGTTTGTGTGTGGGTAGGTGGGATGGGAGTGGAGTGAGGATTCTACCCAGTATTGTGTTTGCAGGATCTCACACTCTCCACTGCCAAGCGGAAAATAAATTAATCTTCCGCTAACCTCTTGGACTCGAGCATAGCATTTTTTTAAGGTTAAAAAAACATAGTGAAAAGCAGATGAAAGATTTCTCAAACCACAAGCCAGCTCACAGAATCTCGTCCAGGCAACCAATTCGCTTGTTTTGCAAAACCAATCATCACCCTTGTGGTGGAAGCATCAATTCCGAGTCCGTGATTGATGGATGAGAGTTTGGCGTACCAAATCATATCAACTTACGGCATATAACAGTTTCTCCTTATTTACTCTATCAAAACCCTTCATAATTCTGAACACCTCTTTTATATCTCCCTATAACTCTAAGATAGTGTGAACAACTGTATTTAAATCAAAGGACACATAGTGAGC
Organism: Hydrolagus colliei; assembly: GCA_035084275.1. Taxonomy (NCBI): domain Eukaryota; kingdom Metazoa; phylum Chordata; class Chondrichthyes; order Chimaeriformes; family Chimaeridae; genus Hydrolagus; species Hydrolagus colliei. The sequence continues at coordinate 10,116,146 of CM068757.1, read as the reverse complement.
TTTATTAAATATATACATATATAAATATGATATCTCAAATGCAAAAATTATTATTATATATTATGTATAGCTCTCAGGAGAGATTAAATAAAGTGTTTGTTTGACTCAATTGGAGGTACTCTTGTCTCTGGATGAGAAAGTGTGGGTTCAAGTGTCAGGTACGGACATTGAGTCTTATTGTTTAGACTGACCAGCGCCTTGAGACGTCCTCCCAATGTGCAAGGTGCTCTAAAAAATGTATTTTGTTGTTGTTGTTGATGCGCTGAGTTGAGCTTCCTCTGATGGACATGAGATCCTTCAAATGTGATCTTAAAGTAAAGTTCTATCTGCCTGTCCAGGTGGATATTAAAGCTTCTCCTGTTCTAAGTGGGTTACTCATGATGTCCTAGCCAATAGTCCTCTAGATAAATTGACCATTTACTTTATGAATATTTGTGGGGCATTGTTGTATGAAAAGTTGCTGCTGTGTTTGCCTACAAATGCAATTCAGTAGAATACAAATTCAGTTTTGTATAAACATGTTCAAGTCAGGAGGATGTCCCAAGGTGCTTAATACAGTCAATACACTTGGTTGGGTAGATATTAAAGACAAGGTGGGGTTCCAGACACTGTGTCAAAATCTCTCTCTCTGTTGAATCAACAACAACAATTAGGAGGAAGGAGGAGGGGTGACTATTGGTCAAAGAGGTATGTCTTAAGGAAAGGGTAACTGGAAGAGAACGGAATTGGAGCCTTCTCAGAAGACGGTAATTGAGCAAAATGCTGTATAATTTCAAGTGACAGATGATGGGTTTCAAGTGTAAATAGGAGAAAATACAGAGAAAGGTTGTGTGGTGCATACATATATGCTAGATACGAGTGGTACTGGGTGAATATGTGTGAAATCTGTTTCTGAACTGAGAGATCTTTATATCTGAATTCTGGGGATCCTCTCGCTTGGCTGAGTGAGAAAGATACGTGATAGCTCATGAAACAGCTGTGGCCATTAGCCTCTGACATGTCTGTCATGAAATAAAGCAGAACTGAGACGCACTGCGCACTCGAAGCGAAGCCATCAAAACAAACACACGGCTGTAAATGCATGTTGTTTTGCTGGTGTAAATATTCAGTTAGAATGTTTTCTTCGCAGCTTCCTGTTCCTCTGCACAACACACAAGTAGTAAAGTTCAGTCACTAAAGTTAGTACAATAATAATCATTTCATTTGATATTTTCACATCTTCTAGACGTCTCAAAGCCCTTCACAGAATTTACTATGAAGTGAATTGACTGTATATATGTGGGCGAAACATGGGAGCCAATTGCGCACAGCAGTGTCCCACAAACAGTCTTGGATTGAAATGACCAATTAATTATTGCTTTATTTGAGGGATTATTATTAGGCGTGTGGAGTAAGGAAACTTGACCAAGAATTTGCCCTGTCTGGAATTGACACCACGTCTCTTGCTTGTAAGGCGAGTGTTCTAACCACTGAGCTTGTTCTAAAACGTTTCCACTTCAGGTGAAGATTCTGGGTGTGATACTATTGGGAAAGGGGAAGCAGTTTCAACCAGTAACCCCCGCCTAACATTCCATGTTTTATCCACACAATACACGGTCCATTCATTTTACGATATATTCAGTGAGACATCTCAACTATGTAATAAGGCACTATATCAAATAAATAAAAATAATTATATTTATTATTATTATTGATTAATTAACCATTCACCTCTCAGCATCTCGTAGGACCTTGCTGAAGCATATGCCAATCGAGTTTGGTTACAAAAACAATCACCACAGTGTTCACTGAGTTAATGTGCAAAATTTTCAATTGGTTACAAATATAATACCAATACATTTAACCGCATTAATAACTGCTCAGAATGGATTGTTGCCCAAGTCATGGTCATCTCTCTGTTGTTAGGGTCGGGATAGAAGTGAATGGTGATTGACAGTGACGGCAGATGTCTGTGGAGTGCTCCCAGTCGGGATTCTATTCCTCCACCTGTTTGCTGCTGGCTCATATCACTCTCTGACCTGCTGACCAGCGGATGCTCCCTCGGGCATCTAAGTTCAAGCATCCTCTCACACATGGTCTCTGAGAGACTTTGACAGCCTTTGAATTGCTGTATGAAGACAGCAGTGTCTGGTCTGCATTCTTGTCTGATAAATTCTTGTCTAATAGGAAAAGGAATCAACCTATTTAAGAGGAAACTTAATTTGTGCACAAGGGAGAAAGGAAGAAGGGTGTAGAAAAGAGGAATAGGTGGTGTGGAAGCAAGGACTAGTTGGGCTGAATGGCCTGTTTCTGCACTGTAATGTTCTATGTAATTCTATGTAGTGTGATCCTAAGTGTTTTATGCCTCAAGTGCTGTGGCCTTAGAAATATTTATACATTATATATAACATATGAAGTACATTCCTGATAACTCTTCTATCCAAAGTAAAATACCTCAGTAACCAGTTTTCAGGCATTAGTGTGTTAGGCATATGTATAAATACAAAAATGATTACTTCAGTGGTTGTGCCAAGTTGATCTAGGATGAGTCATGAGGAGGCCTTTCCAACCAGGAAAAAAAAATTGGTGTCTTGTTCTACAATTAAATGTAATCATTTTGTTAGTCTTCCAAGATAATGTATTACATTTGAAAATATTCTTGATTATTTTACCCAAAGAGCAACAAATGGCTAGAATGGTGTTACTACCAAGACTTGAGACTTTCAAATGCCTCCATGGCCTCACTTCATTCTACCTCTGCTGTCCCCTCCAGCTTCACTCCCCCACCCACTCCCTACTCTTTGTCAAATCAATTTCGAAGTATGTTAACCCACACCATCATTATCTGTGCCCACTTCCTCCCTTCTGATAACCATCCATCTCACGTCCTTCCTCCCTTTTTGAACTCTAACCTTGCTTTCAGTTAACTTCCTCACAAGAGAGGTTTGCATCATGAAGGCCCTTCATCTGATTTGATCCTGTCCTTCCACAACACCCACCTGACCCTTTTCCTGTGCCAGCAACGTTCCACTTTGACCAGGTTTCCACTCGATCTCTCCAAAGTGCTTTGAGGCAAAATCTTATTTGAAATAAGCGATATAGATTCATAGATTCATAGAATTTTACGGCACAAAAGGAGGCCATTCGGCCCATCTAGTCTGTGCCGGCTCTTTGAAAAGAGCGATTCAATCCCACTGCCCTGCCCGCTCCCCATAGCCTAATAGACCTGTTCTCCCTAAATAAAGATCTAATTCCCTTTTAAAAGTTGTTATCGAATCAGCCTCCACCACCTTTTCAGGCAATGCATTCCAGATTCGAACAACTCGCTGAGTGAAAACATTTCTCCTCAGCTCCCCTCTACTTCGCCTTGAAACTATTTTAAATCTGTGTCCACGAGTCACAGATTCGCCCACGAATGGAAATAGTTTTTCTCTATTTGCCCTGTCGAAACCCCTCATGATCTTATAAACCTCTATTAGGTCTCCCCTCAATCTTCTCTGCTCCAGAGAGAATAACCCTAGCCTATCTAGCCTCTCCTCATAGCTGAAGTCCCTCAATCCTGGCACCATCCTAGTAAATCTTCTTTGTACCCTTTCCAATGTCTTCACATCCTTTCTGTAATGTGGTGACCAGAATTGAACACAGTATTCCAGCTGAGGCCTCACCAAAGTCTTATAGAGGTTAGTCAGCACTTCCTGACTTTTGTATTCTATACCCCTATTTATAAAGCCTAGTATCCCATATGCCTTCTTAACAGCCTTGTCTACCTGTCCTGCCACCTTCAACGAGTCACTAACACAAATCCCCAGGTCTCTCTGTTCCTTCACACCATTTAAAATTGTACTATCTAGCCTATATTGCCTCCCTTCATTTCTTCTCCCAAAATGCATCACCTCACACTTCTCTGTATTAAACTTCATCTGCCATGTGTCTGCCCACTTTACCAATTTGTCTATATCCTCTTGCAGATGGCTACTATCCTCCTCACTATTTACTATTTTCCCTAACTTAGTGTCATCTGCAAACTTGGAAACTGTACTCCGTACACCGAAGTCCAGATCATTGATGTAGATTACAAACAACAATGGTCCCAAAACTGATCCCTGTGGCACACCACTGCTCACTTCCCTCCATTCTGAAAAACAGCCGCTCACTACAACTCTCTGCTTTCTGTCTCGCAGCCAGTTGTGGATCCACGCTGCCACTGTCCCTTTTACGCCATGGGCCTTTAATTTTCTAATAAGTCTCTCATGTGGCACTTTGTCAAATGCCTTTTGAAAGTCCATGTAAACTACATCAACTGCACTACCATTATCCACCCATTCTGTTACCTCATCAAAAAATTCTATCAGATTTGTAAGGTAAGATTTGCCTTTAACAAATCCATGTTGACTGTCCTTTATTAGCCTACATCTTTCTAAGTGAAGATCTACCTTGTCCCTGATTATGGACTCTAGAAGTTTGCCCACTACCGACGTTAGACTGACTGGTCTGTAGTTACCAGGCTTGTCCTTCTGCCCCTTTTTATACAAGGGAGTAACATTAGCTATCCTCCAGTCCTCTGGCACGACCCCTGTGTCCAAGGAAGATTGAAAGATCGTGGCCAGAGTCCCTGCTATTTGCTCCCGTGCCTCCCTTAGAAACCTAGGGTGCATCCCATCCGGACCAGGTGACTTATCCACCTTGAGCGACGTCAACCTTTTTAGAACTTCCTCTCTGGTTATAATTATTCTATCCATTTCTCCTACCCTCTCCTCCAATACTATGGCATTGGCTGTATCCTTTTCTTTTGTGAAGACAGAGGCGAAGTACTCATTCAGTACATCAGCCATGCCCTCTGCCTCCACAATGAGATTTCCTCCTAGGTCCCTAATTGGCCCCACCATATCCTTGACCAACCTTTTACTCTTAATATGTTGGTAAAAAACCTTAGGGTTCCCCTTAATCTTACTCGCTAATTGTTTTTCATGCAGTCTCTTTGCCCCTCTAATTTCCTTTTTTAGTTCTATCCTACACTTCCTATATTCTGCTTGGTTCCCTTCTGAATTTTGAGCCTGACATTTATCATAAGCCTCTTTTTTTTGTTTTAGTTTGGCCCCGATTTCCTTAGTCATCCAGGGAGGTTTGGATGCCTTACATTTCACCTTTGTGGGGATGCTTTTGACCTGTGCCTGAACTATCTCCTCTTTGAACGCTGCCCACTGCTCGTTAGTTGTCTTACCTGCCAATTTTTCTTTCCAATCCACCTTAGCTAGGTCCCACCTCAACTCATTGAAATTAGCCCTTTTCCAGTTGAGTGTCCTCACCTGTGATCGTTCCTTATCCCTTTCCATAATTATTCTGAATCTAACGATATTGTGGTCACTATTCCCTAGATGCTCACCTACAGAAACCTGTTGAACTTGCCCTACCTCATTTCCCCAAACTAGATCCAGCAATGCTTCTTTCCTCGTTGGACTGGAAACATACTGATCAAGAAAGTTGTCCTGCACACACTTCAGGAATTCTTCTCCCTCCTTGCCCTTTACTCTACTATTCTGCCAGTCTATGTTGGGATAGTTGAAGTCACCCATTATCACTACTCTATTAGCTTTGCATTTCTCTGTGATACGCTTGCAGATCTGCTTGTCTATCTCCTCCCCACTATTTGCTGGTCTATAGTATACCCCTAACAGTGTAACTGCACCTTTTATATTCCTCATTTCTAACCAGATAGATTCGGTTTTTAGTCCTTCTTCCACCTCGTTCCTTTCTAAGGCAGTCACTGAGTCCTTAACTAAAATTGCCACCCCGCCCCCTTTTCTCCCTTCTCTATCCCTCCTGAATACATTATAACCAGGAATGTTCAACTCCCATTCCTGCCCATGCTTGAGCCAAGTCTCTGTTACTGCTATAACATCATATCGCCTCGCAGCAACCTGAGCCTGCAGCTCACCAATTTTATTTCTCAAACTTTGTGCATTTACATACATGCACTCTACGGCACAAATTACTTCCTCTGCACTTTTCTCCCGTCTTAGCCTTACCCCTGTCCTCTTTGTTACCCCTCCCGTATCTGAACTACTGTTCAGTTTCCCACCCTCACCCCCCAGGATTAGTTTAAAGCCCCCCCCACAAAACTCGACAACCTCCCTGCAAGGAGATTGGTTCCAGCCCTGTTCAGGTGTAACCCATCCATTTTGTACAGGTTCCACCTACCCCAGAATTGGTCCCAATGGTCTAGGAACCAGAAACCCTCCTTCCTACACCACTTCTCCAGCCATGCATTGATGTGCCTTGTTCTAGCATTCTGGAACTGGCTTGCTCGAGGCACTGGAAGCAACCCAGAGATCACCACTCTCGAAGTTCCACTTTTCAGTTTTCTTTCCACTTTTCAGTTTTCTGTATGTGCGTGTTGTCGTTGGTGAAGATGCACGTGAACTCTTTTAGGATTATTAGGAAAGAATACACTCCCAGGAAGCTGACCATGTATTGAAGAAGCAAAGCGACAGAAATGTGTTAAAAGTGGGCCAGCCACAGGGAAGTCCTCAGTGCAAGGTGAGGAAAAAGTAATCTGCGGTCAGTACCTTCATTGCTTTGTCCCAGATACACTGAACCACCATTTCAACCTCAACTTTCCAAGGCTGGAAATTTGAGCTATGCTTGGAAATTCCAATGAGGATCTGTTATTTCCTAATTGCAGAAAGTGGCTTTGCTTGAGCCCAAGTGAGCATGCTAGGAGGCCTAGTGTGTCTCAATAACGCGAGGAGTGAGTGGTCGTGCAAGGAGCCCGCTTCCATTCGGACTTTCTGTTTGTTTCATAAGCAGAAAATCCAACTTGTTGAAACGGAAGAGGCCTAATTACGACTCTCTGGTAAAAATCGCTCACAATACCAACAATCTCCATCAGAGAACCATACATCAGCCAGGGTATTGGTTTACTCCATGAAACAGAACAATAGCGGCCAGGGGGAATAATACATTGGGTGCTAACACATCTCCGCTTTTTAGTGAAATCAGCAGTTTAGTCTTACATAACAACTTCCAGTATTTTACTCCGAGTGATACGCGATCCACGGAAGATTTACGACGAGACCGAGAGCTGGGTTTTAGAGTGTACACTTATAGCATTTTTATTATTAGTTTGGGGAGGGCTCCCTGGCTTCTTCCATCAAACGTCTGCACCCGTACACCCCCCTGACCCTGACATTGGTGTTAATTACCCTGAAAGAGTGGGTCCCAAACCTCAGCGGTGCTCACAAGATCGCAAGAGAGGTTTGAGTGAAGACGTCTCTTTGGCCCATTTGTTATCCATCCATTTATTCTCAAGCAGTAGCTGCTGAAGCTCTGCACACCCAACTGGTGGAACCGTTGCTCATTAGATAGGGTGTGTGTCCAAGCTTGTATGTGTGAGGGCATATTGCTCTCTCAGTATTTTCATGGGCTCACAATGTATTCCTGGTATGTACTATCGACCTAGTGAGGGCTCACACCTGTGCTTGTCATATACCTTCCAACGAAGCTGGAGTCAACTCCAAGATGAAGTCCTTGAAGTCTATGGCAAATTGGTGTTGAGTTCATCCTCTATGATAATAATAATAATCCTTGCATTTGATATAGTTCTTTAATATATCTTTGAGATGCCTCAAAGCATTTTACAGAATATACTGTAAAGTGAATTTCTGTATACTTTGGGGGAGAAATTATGGACATTCATCTCACAAGCGAGAGGGCCTGGGTTTGATTCCCAGGTAGAGTAAAACATTGGGCAAGATTCCTTACTCCACATGCCTTTGTTTAGCTAGCAGTAAGTAGGAACCCAGTTGTTAGTCAACTGGTGGCTCATTTTTCTGGAGGTTAATAAATCCTTTAACAAATAATGATTTGGTCACTCAATCCATTGCTATGCGCAATTGGCTGCCATGATTCACCCACAAACTTTGCAGTGAATTCACTTTACAGTATATTCTGTGAAGCATGTTGAGATGACTTGAAGAAGTGATCAGGCAATACATTAAATGCAAGGATTATTATTATGTTATTATTATTATTTTGATCTGGCTCCTAAGCCAGGCATAGTGGGAGTCACCCTAGCTCAGTTGGTAGCACTGTCACCTCTCAGTCAAAAGGTTATGGGTTCAAGCTCCAGTCAGGCCTTTGAGCTCACACTTATACAAGAGTGCAGTACTGGGTGTTCATATTGCATTGTTGCAGATGACAACCTTCACATGAAATGTTAAACTGAGGTCTTCTCTGCCTGCGGTTCCCATAACATTATTCGAAGAGATAAGTTTATCCCAGTGTCCTAGTCAACCATCCCCTAGATAAAATGGGTCATTTGTTTCATGGTTGTTTATGGGACATTGTTGTACGAACACAGCCATAGACCACTTGGGCTAAATGGTCTGGTTTTGTGCTGCAACAATCTGTAATTCAATTGTACTCAAGAGTGCACTTTACTATTTATGTACTGAATAACTACTACTCCCCTCCCCAGTAAGTACAGTGAAGACTGATTTACATGGGCACTGCCCAATAAAAGCATCTGGTCCTGGGTAGATGAACGAGATGGATTCATTGTAATTTTAATCCTGCTCTTCCTTCCCTTTGAGATGCCCACTGCTCTGGACGCCCTCTAACATATTGCTTGTGATCAGCAGATGGAAGCTGTTAGCTCCGGTGAATGAAACCAGGGCACAGTCCTGCTGCTCACCCACACAGGTTGGAACAATCTGTCATTTAAGTAGCATGACTTTCCTGTGGCCAATTCTGTAATCCCGCAGCAATGTGATACTGAACAAGGAATCCACTGTTATCCAATCGGCCTGGCTCAGAAATTTCCCTGTTTGGTGGCATTGCTGCCAAAAAAACCTCCTCTCACTTGGTAGGAAACAATCTGAAACACGAGCCAAAATGACACTTCGGCCTGACTTCACAGATCCATGGGCTATCTGACCTGCGTTTAACTCTGCTGATCTCCGCTGTGCTGGCGATCGCGCTTCTAGTATTGTTGGCTGTTCCCCTACACCTCCCCCATCTTATTTCAAACCCCCCACCTCCCCCTCCGTCTTGTTGGAATGGATGGGGGAGAGGAGGGAAGTAAAAGAGAAGAGATCAAAAAAAATTAAAAAGTGTTTGGGTTGGAAGCTGTGTGCACTGGCCTCCTCCGAGCTCGGAAAGCTGATCTGCCGTCAAGTTTTTTGCTATTGTAAACAATAGGCCCATTCCTCATCAGCACAGTTGCTGCTCTGCCGTCACGAACCGACAGGTTCAAATTAACTCACTTCTCACTTGGCAAATAATCTTTCTGAAAGCTGTGGGCAGCCCGACATAACGTACTGCTCTTACATTGCAAACTGTGCTTCAGATCCCTCACATTTTTTAAATTCAAGTGATATACAGCTTGCGAAGTGTTGCAAAGTTAACCTGATTTAAAACCCCACACAATAATCATTTCCAAGGCATGAGGTATGTTGGGAATTATTTTGCAATGCTTTTCAGCTGAGCTTTAGAATGCATTCTAAACACAATGAGACAATACAATAGGCTTTAATGAAGGGTTTGCACCCAGGCTGGGGGGTTGAAATTAAGAGAGGTGAAGGGCAACATGTGGTGGAAAGATGACCAAAATGCATGGTTAAAAAAGGTTTTACAATGAGCCTTAAAGGAGATCAGGGAGGGGGGGTGAGGTGAGGAGTCTCTGGGATGGAGTTGCAGAGGATGGGGCCAAGGCTGAAGGCCCAACTGATGATGGTGGGGAGCAAGCAGGGTGGGGATGCGGAGCAGATGAGTGTTCACCAAGTAGAAAGAGTGAATAGGTTGATAAAGTTTTAGTAGGTCACAGAGTTATGGAGGAGCAAGACTGTGGCGAGCTTTAAATGTGAGGTTGAAAAGGGAGATAGACAGTTAAGTCAGGTTGTAGATCGATAAAATGGTAAAAGGGCAAAGGGATTTATAATAATGATACTCCTTGATTAATAATCAAGCAACACAGCACTCCCCTGGAGTGTCAGCCTAAACTATGGACTCAAAGATCTGATATGGGGTCGGTAATGATTGTCAAGTGGACTGATTGTATTTATAGGTAAAAGCAGCAACCCAACAACGTCCCACAAACAGCCCTTTCTTCTAAAAGTGTCATATGATCTTTAACCTCCATTTGGTTAATAATGAGAGTTGTTCTGTTAAGGTGAGGCTTCCCATTCTCTGCCTCTGGTTAGTCACAGAGGGAACCGAGGCTACAGCTATGTGGTATTCAAAGACATGGCAAGTATTTGGTAGTCATAAAACTATATTCCTCCATTTAATCTGGATTCTTTTTTGATGGTTAATATCAGGCTAATCTCCATGGAGCTATTTAATGAGGGTATAACAGCATAATAGAACCTGAGGCTCAGAGAACGTGTGTGATATGCACAATGTGCTGGTGAGTTGACTGTGCATGTTTGTACGCATTCAGGGACACTACTCCGTATGAAGGGCACTCTGTAAATGCAAGTTGTTATTGTTGTTGTTGGATGAAACATGTCTGATATGCCTTAATCCATTCACATGAATGATAGTTCATCTTTCAAATGATGGCTGTTGTAACAAAACGGTGTAAAATTCTTTATTCTCTTTATCATGCTTCCTATGTTTTAAATTTGTTTCAGCGTCTTCTCCCCCCCCATTCTTTATCCCACTTCTCCACATACTACGTCCCCTCCTGTCCCCATTATAATTTGCCCCATTCCAACCCCCTCTATGCATTGTTCACTGGTTGAAAGATCTGCTCCTAGATTTTTTACTAGAGAGTTTCACCTAATTTCAGCCAGAGGTTTCTTTCTCTTCTTCCCTTTAGAGACAGACAGAACTTCTCCTTGAGAGACTAACTGAGGACCTAGATACACCGTGTATGGAGAGTCTTGTATCAGTGTTACTTCAGCCTGGCTGTAACTGTGGAAAGTTTCAATTATACAATTAACAACAACAACTTAAACTTATAAAGCGCCTTTCACGTCGGGAGGACGTCCCAAGGCGCTGCACAGGAGGCATGTGACCCGCTGGGAGGGGAGTGTTCGGGAAGGGGTGAAATACGTAGGGGAGGTCGAACAATTCGGGGTGGAACAAAAGGCACGGTCGAAGAGGAAAGTCTTCAAACCGGCCTTGACAGAGGAAAGGGAGGAAACAAGGCGGAGGGATTGAGGGATGGAATTCCACAGGGTGGGAGCGGAGAAACTGAAGGCCCGGCCTCCGATGGTGGGGTGGTTCGGGCGGGGGGGCTTGGAGCAGGCCAAGTCCTGCTGAACGGAGGGTCCGGGTGGGCTTATAAGGGGAGAGTAAATCGGTTAAATAGGGCGGGGCAAGGCCGTGTAAGGCCTTGAAGGTGAGGACGAGTATCTTGAACTCGATCCTCTGGAGGATGGGGAGCCAGTGCAGACGGACGAGGGTGGGGGTTATGTGGTCGCGGAGGCGGGTGCGGGATAGTACACGGGCTGCAGAGTTTTGGATAGCCTGCAGCCTGTGAATGGAGGAGCTGAGGAGCCCGACGAGGAGAGAGTTTCCGTAGTCCAGCCGTGAGGTGATGTACGCGTGCACGAGTGTTTCGGCAGCGTGGGGGGGGGGGGGGGGTGGTGAGATAGTTGCGGAGCTTGGCAATGTTGCGTAGGTGGAAATAAGCTTGAGGGGTGTTAGAATCTCAAGTTTCATATTGGGTTTTCTTATTTCCTTCCTCCCAATTTAGACAGGAAAACCCAAGAGCCCCAAACCTTATTGGCTTCACTTCATATGAACTTGGGAATGTGATCTATCTGGAATCTACAATGAGGAACTTTCAAACATCTGCAGATAACACTGACTTCAGAGGTAAGAACCCATAAGGGGATGGGGAGGGAAAGATGTCCCAAACAGCAGTCAAACAGCTATGTCTTGAGTGGGACATAGAATGAGGGAAGCAAGCAAGTTGGAGGGGCTCTGAGATTACTGAATGTACTTGTGCGACGTGACAAATGAAGTATGCATCATTTTAAAATAGCAGCCTCACTTTCCGGGGGGCACTCGATAGTCCGAAGGTTCAATAGTCCAAAAGTTCATTGTCTGATGGTTCGATAGTCTGAACACACAAATTTCCTATACCCGGTGCGGTTACCGTGGTTACTGCTCGATAGTCCGAACCACCAATGAAATAAGGTTTGTTAATCCGAACATTTGGTGCAACAGTCCGAAGGTTCATTAGTCCAAAGGTTAGGGTTATGGTTAGAGTTAGAGTTATGGTTAGGGTTAGGGGAAGCTTCGGACTAATGAACCTTTGGACTAATAAATCTTCGGACTAATGAACCTTCGGACTATCGAGCGGTAACCCACTTTCCTTCAGTAACAGAACTGATCTATCAAAAACCAAATGCTAAATGGAACATATGTTCTGTAATGCACATCAGAATTGATCAACACTTACTCTCATTGAAATCACAAACTCAGGCTTGTCACAGATAGGAACATAGAAACAGGAGTAGGCCATTCAGCCCCTCAAGCCTGTTCTGCCACTCTATAAGATTATGGCTGATCTGTACCTCAAGCCCAATTAACCACCCTTGTCCCATATCCCTTAATACCCTAACATAACAAAGCATCACAGACAAACCTCTGACCCATAGTACAGTACTACCCAGGGACTATTCAATTCCTCTTACCTGCAAAGCACTTTGTTCTTGTTTTATGTTTGTGTACGACACATGTGGAAACCCATTACCATTCTTAAGAATATCCAAACTAAACCAATCCATTCAACATGCTATCTCACTTACAGATGCACAGTCACCTCACTTCTCAGTAAAATCCTCGACAATGATATACGCTGTAAAGAATGTACAGAATATTGCTGTTTAAATCTTCCTTTATTCTGCCTGCAAACGTGATTGTATATCAACAGATCTGAAAGTCTGTAACTGGCAGCAGGTCCCAATTAAGAAAATGTCTTACACCCTCATGTTACACTGACATCTCTATACCATAATATTAAATTGACATCTCCATACCCAGAAATTACACCAACTCCTCTAATACCCATATACAACAGTGTAATCTGTATATAACCACCTCTGTACTCGGTGCTAAATGCTCCAGTTGGAGTGTTTCTCTGCATATAGTCACCGATGGGAGAAAAGCTCCTCTGTGTTATGACAACATGGAAAAAGATGAAATCAAAGTCCAAGCTTCTTTAAGCAAAACAATTAATTAAGTTGCTGTTTGGAAATGTGATAATGAACGTTTTTGCTGCACGATTGACAGAGCAGTTTTACAGAGAGCAGGATGCAGCCCCTTTGGGACAGGCAGCCAGGCAGCCTGTCATGAGGAGTTGGAGGTCACACAAACAGCACACGCAGGGCTCTGCTTTTTGACTGTTTCAGCTAATTTGGTCCCAGCGCACCTCTTTTGCTGTTCGTTAACCTGCAGTTTGATGGAGCATAAGCCTGGCTCCCCAAAGAGCTTGGGGTTGAATTCCTGACCACAAAGGTTAGCCCTGCAATGTGTCGCTGTTTATTGCACTATAAATGCTTCTCACTTACCATGTCCTTTGAAGTCACTTCGTGGAGGATTTTCACAGCACCAATCAACAAAAGCAAAAGATTTAGAAGCAGAGTCCATCACTGTATAATCCAAATATTAACGCTGCCCCATTTCATACCCTGGTATTAACACTGTCCCACTTTATACACTGATAATGACATCGGCCCTCTTTATACCCTGGTATTAAAACTGATCCTCTTATTGTGCCATGGGACATCTTCCTGAAGTAAAAGGCACCATCCGAATAAAATTTGTTGTTTGTTGTTATAGATCCTGTAGTGAAATGGGAACTATCCAGACCCTCAAACAAATCGTTTTGGTGGCTTGCGTATGTGGGCACCAACACTTATTAGTGGCTGTGTTGCTAGTTTTCCATAAAATACTCAGTTAATCATATGAAAAATAAAGGAAATGTCAACAGGCGCACATCTCAAACAGTTTTCATTTAGATTTGACAAACTGCATTTGAGAAAACACTTTTCTGCACAAAACCTTGCACAAACAGTAACAAGATAAGAACAGCACAATAACCAAAAACCATTTTTGCAAATTTTTACGGTATTAGGGACCAGAATTGTTGGTATAGTTGTAATCGGCTTAGTGGATATGATACTCATCAGATTAGGTTGAAGTCTGAAAACATTAGTTATTTTGCCATCTTCATCTAAGCCCCTCATGATGCTTTGAATCAGCCGGGTGTATGACACCTGTGAGTATCCAAACCAAACAGAGTTCTGAATCCCATCTTACACATGGATATTGCAGAGATAGATTATTGGAATGGAATAGCTACTGGATCAACACTACATAGATATCCAAGCTGGCCAGTGAAGCTGCTGTGGGGCTAATGTTTCTAATTCAAGAGTCATTCTTGTCACTAAATCTAGAGATTTATTTACATATATCAGAGCCCAATATACGTCAATTCCCTCCTTCTAGAGGCAGCGGGCGGTATGGGGGTGAGAGGTGGGGAGATGGAGAGGGCAAGAGAAACAGTATCGTCAACTGCCACTCGATGAAAGTCGTCAGATGGACATTGTAAAGTCGGGACATGAAGCAACAAATCCCCAAACTGCAGAGAGTCCGCATTATCAGATTGTGGGGGGAGTGTGTGTGGAGCACACTGCAAGCTTGTCCTTGACTTTCGAGTGAGAGTTGGGCCCACTGCTGCGGAGGGGGCCACTAGACAGTAGCTCTCTGAGAGCGTATGAGGGTGGGTAGGCTGTTGGCTGGACGGGCTTTCAAACCACATTTGACAAAAGGCTGCCCCAGATACAATGAGATGGATCTAATAAGAGACCAATGGGTCTCATGCAGGTATGAGAGGAATGAGGTATGAGCAATGATTAGACAAGCTAGGGCTACCCAGTCTTCAAAACTTCCATATCAGGACTTGAACTTATACAATCAATCTGCTCTGACTTTCTCCGCAGAGAATTTAGTAAAATTACAAATGGTCGGAATTGTTTTCAGTCATTTCTGAGCTTTTCCTTGGGAATTTGAGTGTTGGGTGGGGGGGAAGGGGGGAGGGGAACAGTTGCGGAGGGGAGATGCGGGTGTTTGGATCAAACTGTGGAAAAGTAAAGATGTTGCACATCAGACGCTGTCAGCAGCCTTCGGAGGAGGAACAGAAAGCTGGGCTGACATCTGACGCTTATCAAACAGTGAGCGATTTTCCTCCCTCACCCACCCCCCACCCTGCACATCGAGCCGCTCCAGTCCAGTCGAGCTCGGCTTTTATTTCAAACAGCTCCCAGAATTACATCCTTAAAATTTGTCAGAATCTCCGTGTGCAGTTGGAATTGAGAGTGGGCTTTGAAATTGGAGCAGCTCCCAGCCTGCTGGCGTGCCTGTTACAAGTGGCTGCTGGTGAAATGGACAGCGCTAATTAACACACAGCCACGTTACTCTGGACTCCTTACTGCCCAGCCAGGCCTGCTCCGCATCTGTCTCCCTATACCCTCCCCCAACCTTCCCCTCGCCTCCCCTTCCACTCCCTTTCTTTCCTTTCGTTTGAAAACATTTTAAGGGGGCTTTTGTTTTTAAAGTCACAGAATAATTGGCCATCAGAGTGTTTTGATCTGCATCTCAGACCCTGCACGTGCCACGCACCCTCCTGCCTTTGGGTAGGCAGAATAATGGAATTTCACTGTGTAGGAGGAGGCCATTCGGCTCACTGAGTCTGCACCAGCACTCAGAGCAAGTTGTCCATTCAATCCCCCTGCCCTGCCCTCTCCCCTTTAAGTCTATATCCTTTTTATATCTGTCTACTTCCCTTTGAAGCCCACAATTTATTTTTGATCAGTTGGCTGGCTCTGATACATGAGAAAACCTATCACCTTGTTTCACAACAGAATTCCAAGCAACCAACCTACATGTGGAAATCCCAGAGCTACATTGTTGGACTGAAATGCATGCTCTCTCCCTGGAGAGACACATCCTGGTTACTTAATTCCAGAAAATATTAAGCACAGGTTGGCAAGAGAGAATTTGTGCATAGCATTATTCCACAAATAGTTCTTGGAGTGAGTGATTAATTTTAACTGGGGTTAGTTGTCCAGGGATACTGGGAGAAACTTCCTTCTTTTTTCCAATAATATCGCGGGATCTTTAACATCCAGCTAAACAAGCAGATGGGATCTTTGTTTAATGTCTCATTCAAAGGATGGGATTTGTTCTCACAGAACATCTTAGTTTGAATTTTGGTTGCCAAAAAGACTGCAAAAGGAGCCAGGAGTCCACTCAAGACTTAACAACAGCCAGGCGAGATTTGAGGATCAAAAATCCTGAGTCTGGACATGGGTTTGGCAATGCATGTGAAGGTATTTTAAAAATCTCTGCTCTCGGTTCATAAAAAATACACTTCCCCCTCCCCCGGAAAAAGAAAGCAACTGATGTGAACCTGAGATTTGACCTACCTTATAATATTGAGCTAGATTGAAGTGTTAGTGAGGCGTGTTTGTTTGTTTGGGGTCAGCACTATTGACCCAGACTGGAGTGTTAGTTATTTGACCTCTCTGGTCTGTGGTCAGGACCATTGACCCGCTTGAAGTATTGGTGATTCCTGTTTGCTGTTCTGGGGTCTGGAGGGCCAGCCACTCCTGTTTAATGAGCTGGGGCTCAATGCTGTTGACATTCCCCTGGTGGTTATATGATTCAGTTCCGGATGGACTGCGGAGCGTTCGAAAGCACGCCGAACGCTTGTTTGCCATTCCCCAATTAGTGCTGCCTCTTATTATCTCATCAACTCTCTCGTGCTTGGTAAAACTTACTCCCCTGCCAACCCCCACCCCACCCCTCCCTCCCCACCACCACCAAAAAAAAATGATGGAGCCTATAGATTCTTTAGTGTTCAGGCAATTCTTATGTGAAAGGCACTATACAAGTGTCATTTTGTTGTTGTTGTAAAGCCAAGATGGTGAAGAGCAATTAACACCCTCTCTCCCACTAACGAAGCCAGATTGGCAACTGGGCTGTAGGGGGAGGAGGACAGACTCCTCTATCCCAGATATTGTATCATTGATACTTGTGACTTTGTTATTCTGCATTAGTTCTGAAATAATCCCTGCATTTGATGTAGCACCTTGCCAAACCGACAAATTGTCTCAAAGCGTTTCGCATGGTACACAGTGAAGTGTAGTGACTGCATTTTGGAGGTCAATATGGCAGCCAACTTGTGCATGGAAATATCCCACAAATGGCCTTAAAGTGAGTGACCAATGTTATCTGGGGGATTGTTGGCTGGGGTACCAGAAAATGTCACTTCTCTTTTGTAACAGTCAGGTAATCATAGAATTATTCAGCACAGAAGGAGGCCATTCATCCCATTGTGTCTGTGCCGACTTGAAAAGAACTGTCCAAATCAATCCCAATTCCCTGCAAAATTGTCCACCCAAAATAACTAAGTACTTCTCTATAAAAGTTGTTATCGAATCAGCTTTTACCACCCTTTCAGGCGATGCATTTTAGGTCCGAAGAAATTGCGTGAAAAAATTTCTCCTTACCTCCGCTCCGTTTCTTTTAACAACTATTTCAAATCGGTGTCTTTGGGTTACTGACCCACTCGCCAGTGGAAATAGGTTCTCCTTATTCACTCTATCGAATCCCCTGATAATTTCGACAACTTCTATTAAGTCTCCTCTTTATATCTGTATTATTTGTTTTTTCTACGCCCCCCTGATTTGAAAGGTGCTCTGTAAATGTAATTTTGTTGTTGTTGTACATGACTGGTTGGTTTTAACGTCTCATGTAAAGGACACCATCTCTGATACAGCTGCACACTCCCAGCACTCCACTGGAGTGTGAGTGTCTGAGACTGTGAGTTCAAAGTCCCAACGTGAGGTTAGAACCCACAACCTTCAGAGTCGGAGGAGAGATTGCTACCGACTGAGCCAGGCTGATTCTGATATCAGGTGGAATTGGGGAAGAGGAAGGGGGCTGCTGTAGAAAGACCTTGAACCCTGAGCACTGATACAGCACTTTGCCATTGATTATCTGCACTTTCAGCCCACATCTGGTTGCTGTTGACTTTAGCTACATGTTTCTATATGAACCGACAGCTTAGTTCTTCCAGACACTGGAGTACACTAAGTTAGGGTTGCACTTCACAGAGAAAATGTTTCAAACGGCTTGCAGAACTCAGGGAGCAGTGCATTATACAGATGGACATGGTATTAATCTCCACATGGAATATTTAGCTGTGTTGTCAGGAAGAGAAATGGTCGGTATATCAATTGTACAATGTAATAAAGTGGCAGAACAGGCTCAATGGGCTGAATGGCCCTTGTTCTGAGCCTCCTAACATTCAGCCTCTTTGAAATTGCTGAAGCCAGCTGGTTATTGATGATGCCGGCCTCTGGATTAAACGTTAAACCACGTGTTCACTCACTCCATAGCTGCCTGTGGGACATTTCGCCCACAAATATACAGTCAATTCACGTTACAGTATATTCTGTAAAGCGCTTTGAGACGTCGATAAGACGTGAAAAGCGCTATATCAAATGCAAGGATTATTATTATTGCTGTACTCAAAACTAGCTGCCGCGTTTCACCCACATTATACACAGTCAATCCACTTTCAATATATCCTGTGTAAGCACTTTAAGACGTCTGATTGATGTGATAAAGCATTATACCAAATACAAAGATTATTTATTATTATCTTTATGATTACATTGACACAGCTGGCTAGTGGAGTAAGCACATCGGTAAGTAAGTTCATGCTTGCAACCGTTCATTGGGCTGATTGTATAGATCACCAGTGCTAACCTGAGTGCTGAGCCTGGTTCCCAGTCACCGTTGCTCAGCTGTTAAGGATATTTTTGCTCCCCTCTTCCTCCCCTCCTAACCCCACTTTTCCTCAATGCTCCCCCTGCCTGATGTGAATTCAGTCTGAGATTCCCATCGCGGCGTGCACACCAACTTTCCATTAGGGTCAACTTCAAAGAGGAGGCAGCCTTGCATGCAAGCACCATTGCACCTCAGAGAATACCCTCCGCAAATTGTTTCAATAATTGGCTGCGGCGGAGGCAGAGAAAGATAATTATCTTCACATCCCGACCGCTTTTATCTGCAAAGTGGAAGCATTATTCTTGGCAATATAAAGGAAAAAATGTTAATGAACCGATTGGCAAAGCGTGGATTCAGTTCTGAAAGTGATCCCCTAGCGGGATTAGAAAGTAATAACGAGATTTAAGAAAGGATGTGACTAATAATGATTTTTCTCCAGTCTTTAAGCCTCAACATCTGTGATCACCAATTGCAATATATTTACAATTAATTATTGCTATGGTCGCCCTTTTATTTCTTGAGAATATTGCCCGGGTATGTTTTTCTTTTCCTCTGCCCCGTCGTATCATTTACACTTCCCACAGATGATGGTATGTCAGTGTGTTTCACACTTCCATCCCACAAAAGACTAAGCCCTATTGATACAGAAGTCAGAAAATCAGACGCAAGCAAAACAAATCAATGCCATTTGAATCGACTCATGTCCCAGTGCGCCGCTCAGGCTTCCCAGAACAAAGCTGAGAAGGTGTGAGTTTCTAATCCTGAGTTTGATTTCACTGGAGATGATGATGATAATAATAATCCTTACATTTGATATAGTGCTTGATCATGTTGATGAAAAATCTCAAATCGCTTTACAGAATATACTGTACTGTAAAGCGCATTGACTGTGTATTTTGTGGGTGTTATACAGAGTGATCAGCAGATTTGGTTCTGAGAGTGACAGATTCCCCCCAACCCAGAGTGACAACCAGCCCCCACCCACCACTCCACCGCCCCCAACACTCAGACTGATATCCCTCACTCACCTGGAGAGACAGATCTTCCAGTCCCCAGAGCAAAGCTTACCGCACAACCCCCTTGCCTGCAGCTGACAATACTACTAGATGAATGATTGCCATTTTTCATTCATTGTTCCAGACAAAGTACACATTTCTGTTCTTTATTGTCAGCGTTCAGGTGAATGGACCAAGCCTCTACTGGGCATGCTTCAAAAGCTCCCAGCCTTGTTTTCGGTGCTTTGGCAGCACTGTGACCAGCAGAGGGAGCACTGACACCAGATACAACCCATCTTTCACTGCACCTGGCACACACAGACCAATAGCAGTAAACAACATCTACTTGATCTCTCTCTTCTGACCAGAGATGATGTGTTGCCTTGGACATGTAAATGGTCTGTGCCATACAACCTTAAAGAAGCAATATAAGAAAACTAGTCCTTTAATTAGTCTGTGGTTAGAGCATGTGTCTTGCAAGCAAGAAACACAGGGTTCATTCCTGGCAGGATGAAACTTTGGGCGAGTTTCCTTACTCCACATGCCTGATAATAATTGTTCAAGAAAAAAATAACAATACTAAAATTGGTCATTTCAATCCAAGGATTATTATAAACTAATAAGACAAAGTTGCATTTTTGTAGTGTCTACAATATTAATAATAATAATCCTTGCATTTGATATAGCGCCTTATATTATTGAGATGTCAATGACAAGAATATATTGTAAAGTGGATTGATGTGGATTTTATGGGTGAAACACAGCAGCCAATTGCAAACAGCAATGGTCCACAAACATTCAAGGATTGGTGACTACAATTTTTCCTTCTTTTGAAGGATTATTGCTCCTGGAAAGTGATCCGGCTAACTCCCTGCAATCAACTAACAGCTGGGTTCCTACCTACAGTTCAGTAAACAGAGGCGTGTGACATTAATGAAACTTGCGTTTAGATTTCACCTCAACTGGGAACCAAATCCAGGTCTTCTCGCTTGTGAGGCCAGCATGCTAACCAATATGCTAGAGACTCAACTGTGAATATCTGACAATAATATCTGTCAAAAGCAATGCTTTACAGTAAATCCTATGAAGCACTTTAATATATTCTCCAGTGATTGCAGTATATAGCCACTATACATATTGGATATCTATCTCACTGAGCTGCTATTTAATCATATTCCTTAATTGTTGTATTTGATGAAGCGACTTCCACTTCAGGAGGACATCTCAAAGTGCTTCAGAGAAGTTACTGTAAAATGTTAGACGGTGTTTGTCATGTAAATGTTCCCTTTTTTTAGTTGAATGAGGCAGCTGATTTAACCTCAGCAATGTCCCACAAACAGCCATGAGGTGAATGATCATTTTTGTCTGGAGGTTAATAAAACTCAGTTTTTCTAAATACTGTAGTGCCTTGAGGTCTTTGTCTGCCTGAATGGGCAGACAGACAACTGCTGAGCTCAAAGTTCCAAGGCAGGCACACTTGATAACAGGACATTTTACAGGATTTCAGTAATAAATACACCATAGGTTCATGGGGTTTATACTAGAGATGGCTTTGATATCAGTTCACTTTAAGCACCATCATCATATCAGGTAACAGATGAACCTCAATGCTCAGTTTGTTCAAAAGATCACCCAAACTTCATCTGATATCTTCATTCTACCCTGAGTCTGGTGTTTCATGTTCACATGAGACACCCGCCCGATTGACTGCCCGAATTTCACCTAGTCTTAGATGTAAGACAGTTTGGCCTTTAAAATTGAGCATTGCTTGTTCGAGCAGATGTTAAATGACACTGGTGGAAAAGGGAAGGGAGCTTGTCTCCCAGTGTCCCAGCCAATGTAGTCCCAGATAGAATAAATTAGTCGCTTCACAGCTGTTTGTGGAATGTTGACTGCGTGGAGCAGATTCGTAATAATAATAATAATTCTTGTGTTTGATATAGCTGATATAGCGGCTCATCAATCTTTCAAGACATCTCAAAGCGCTTCAAAGAATATATTTTAAAGTGAATTGACTGTCTATTTGGGGGGGACAAATGTGGCAGACAATTGAGCACAATAGTGTCCACTTTATTTTTTTTAAAGAGATTATTACCCCCGGAACAGAGATATACCAATTACCCAACAATTGGATTCCTACTTACTCCTATGCAAACTGAGGCATGTGGAGTAAGGAAATTTGCCTAATGTTTCGCCCTGACAGAGAATCAAACTCAGGTCCTCTCGCTTGCGAGGCGAGTG
Source organism: Hydrolagus colliei (assembly GCA_035084275.1). Taxonomy (NCBI): domain Eukaryota; kingdom Metazoa; phylum Chordata; class Chondrichthyes; order Chimaeriformes; family Chimaeridae; genus Hydrolagus; species Hydrolagus colliei. Next base: position 10,094,118 of record CM068757.1, on the reverse strand, counting down.
CTATATCAAATGCAAGGATTATTTTTATCATCTTAAATCTGTTCCCTCTCATTTCTGGCGTGTCGACTGGTGGAAATAAACAGTTGCTGTCTCTCCTGTCTTAGCTCGTTTGAGTGTGTCCCACCCCCCCCTCCCCACTCCACCCCCTCTCCGCTTCCCCCCAACTGTGTCGCTTCCTGTTGCTTCAGTTGTTGCGGGCTGACCTTGGGGATTTCAGTGTCAGCACAGGGAGTACATTTCCAGAACAGAGCTGATCGCCTTAATATACGTCCATAAATTCTCAAAATGATGACGCCTGCTGATGGCATTATCGGGTTTCTGAGTGCGCATTCCCGCAGGACAGTGATTCTAAGCTGTCATTTTAAGCTTACGCAGTAAGCTCGACCAATGCACAAATTTCAGCACTGTGAGCGAGCCGTCGAGCACCGCACAGTGCATTCCAAGACTGGATTACACTCGGCTTCCTCTCCTGAACACTGACACATTTTCACCGCTTATAAATATCCGTGCCGGATCACCCACATATTGTAAAAAAAAAACTTTGAGACTCAATGAGACTTCAATGATACCTTGATGGTTAAGCGCCTGTGGCTGTGTCCTATAATGATAATATAATAAAATTCCTTGCATTTGATATAGTACCTATGTGAATAGCGCCATATAGTGTGAGTTGTTGTTGTGGCTTGTTGCAAGTTGCGGTCAGTTGCCATATAAATAACATGTCACAAAACTTCCATTGAAGTGAATGACTGATTTTTTTTTCTCAATGGGAGATGGTTGTCATGGGATCTTTAACTCCCGAATGAACAGGTGTTCAGGACCACGGTTTAATGTCTCATCAACGGGCATCACGTCCGACAATGCAGTGCACGCCCACAGCACTGCATTGGAGTGTCAGACAAGACTAAGTGACTATGTGCTCATGTGGCAGTTGAACCCAGGATCTTCTGACATGTAAGTGAGAATGCGACCAACTGAGCTAGACTGACACCGGATTCATTGTCTTCAATGCAAACGCTTTGTTATTTTGAAAGTGAGAAAGAGAGAGTGAAGCCGTATTGTCCATTATGGTGACAAGGGTTACGGGCAACTCTGAGGATGTGTTTAATACGTGGACAAAATAAAAAGTTTTTTTTTAAATTCCATACACCATGACCCTTCCCTTTAAAGTGCAATTGAGTTCACAGAGCAGCCTCATGCCAAATAGCGATCAAACTTCTAAAGCATTTTTGCAACGACAGCCCTTTTACAACAGAACTTGAGACTCACTGTTGAGCGTAGATTCTGCCAGTGCTGATGTGTGCACCATTCCCAACCTGAGATTAAGAGCTAATTATATCTCCTCCCATCCACTGGTGAGAGCCTGGGTGCTTCACTTCTGCAAAATACATTGCCTGCTACATATTTTTAACACAGCCTTTCCTTGTACAGTACTCCCATCTGACAAAAAATCTGTTGTTTTACAGTACAGTTTACATTACACTTTATGTTGATATGGTGCTTTTCACTTCAGGAGCATGCCTCAATGTGCAAATTGGCTGCTCGGTTCATTAAGAAAACACAGTCACTACACTTCACACTGCTGGCCAGACAGCACTTCTGACAATGTAACACCTCAGCAGCCCTGCTCTGTAATGTCAGCCTAGTCAGGCTCACCATAGTCTTGACCAGTGGCGGCCAACCTTCCGGTCCACGGGCCATAGATTGGCCTCCACTGGTCAAGACTATGGTGAGTTCAAAGATTGCGACATGAGGCTTGAACCCACAACTAAGCTGAGTGTTACTAACTGTACCAGGCTGAGAGGCTGCTTGAGGAAGGAAGGTGATATATTTTGAGTAAACTCTTCTGTGTTTGCAATGTACAATTTACACATCTTTACAGGCAAATCAGGAATTTGCTGCCGAGTAAACAGCAAGGTTTGCACAGGACGTGTATGTCATGGGAGTGTCAGCCTGTCTCAGTTGGTAGCACCCTCAGCTCTGAGTCAATATGGTCAAGGGTTCAAGCCACTCTTTAGGACTTTGTAACTTCAGGTGGGCTTGGCGAGGTGCCCTGTGCCTGACTTTTCTATCAAAACCAGGCAATGTGTTAGAATTTCACTTCACAAAGCATTGCTTGCTGTGCTCTGCAGTCATTTGGATGGGGACCAGAGCTGTGTTCAGTATCAATGCAATTAGCCTGTGGTATAACACTAGAGACGCTGCTCCTACAATGACACGGGGGCCCTTAACCTCCAAGTGCTATTGCCTTGACAGAATTACTCCAGTATAATTAATGTTGTTTTTCTGTTCATTTATTTGCAACCCAAGCTATTGAGTTTCAGATTGAGGGGCCCCCCTAATCCCTGGGATTCTCTTGCCCGTCCTCGTCCGTGGCCAGCCTGTGGCTGTAGCTGTAAGACAATCCTTCAAATTAGCCAATTCCCGAGGGACGGCACTATTTTAGGGGACGGGGAACTGATACCAGAGAAGTGAAGATTGCGTCTCACCATATCTCAAATAGCTCAGCATCAGGAAAAATGCAGACTGGATGACAGAGATATGTTAATTAGTTTTCAAAACACAAGCCTTGCAGACATAGGAGGACTTGTAAGTTATTAGTACATCTGTCTCTTAGGCCTCTGATATTCTGCGTCTGGTCTTTGGAACTCCATCCCTTTGCCTTGCTCCCACCCCTGTTTCCTTCAAGGTGTGTCTCAAGACCCTCCTTTTTGACCACTCCTTCGGTCACCTTCCTATCCCCAGCGTCCCTGGTCTCTAAGCCTCCTGATCCCACATCCCAGCTTGGGTGCAAATCCCTGATTGTCCAGCACCTAGGGATGTCTTCTTGACGTGAAAAGCATTATGCAAATGTAATTTGTTGTTGTTGTTGTTCAGCACAGAGTGCCACGTTAATGGTCTAGACCAGGGAAGCTGTGCTTCGGATGAGACACTAAACTGTGCTCCCTGATCAGGCAAACTATGATCTCAAAGTCTTCAGCTGCATAAGTCTCCTAAAGAACATATGCTCCCTCACACTGGTGTCAGCCTGGCTCAGTTGGTAGCACTCTCAGCTCTGGATCTTGTAGTTGAGGGTTCAAGCCCCACTTTAGGATTTTGAGCTTTTAGTCTCAGGTGACACCAAGAACTGGCTGTAATCCCCAGTAGAGTGGTAACACACCTACTCTTTAAATGTGTCAGCCTGATTCAGTGATAGCCTGAGAGTCAGAAAGTTGTGGCTGCAAGCCCCACATCGGGATTGGAATCTGAGCTGAATGCAATGCTGATGGTGGGCTGCATTGTTTGAAAAGCCGTCCTTCAGATGAGACCCTAACCTGAGGTCCCTTCTGTCAGTTCAGGTGGACGTCAAAGATCCCAAGGCACTATTTGAAAAGAGAAGGCTGTGTCCTGGCCAACAATCCCCCAAATAAAATTGTGGGACACTGCTGGCTGCTGTACTTTGTTCACAAAATAGTCAATCCACTTCACATTGTATCATGTGAAGTGATTTGAGGCATTCTCGATGATGATGGCACTATATCAAATGCAAGGATTATTGTGATCCTGAAAATACACAATCAATCCACTTTATAGTGTATCCCTTGAAGTGCATTGAGACATCCCAATGATATGATAAGGCGCTAAATTAAACGCAGTGGTCATTTGATCATGATTTTAACAGTAGAGTGGTGACATACAGTCTGGTGGCACACACCCAGGAGGTTCGAGCGGCCTGATAGGAAAAGATACTACTCAGTCCATGAGGGCACCAAAAGCCAGCAAGTGTACGGCGGTGTGTTCAAACTCCAGGCAATACACAGCCAGATTCAGGACTGTTTGTACAACTGCTCCGCTTCAGTAGCTGCTTGCAGCTGAATAAACTCAAGAGACAGTTGTTTGAAATGGAGAAAGTGACTACAATTCGGTCCGATTTGACCAATTGACGCGATGGAATATTGCTGAGCTCCCCCTGTGGTTTCAAGCTGCATGTCAGGACTTAGAGTTCACAGTCTAGACTGACAGACACTCCACTTTCAGTCACTATACCCCCAGATTATGGTACTCTCCTCCTGAATCCCTCTACCTTGCTTCCTCCTTCTCCATTTTCAGATCACAACTCAAGACCTTCCTATTCCACTGTGCCTACGATCACTCCTCCCCCCACCCCCCAGTCCTCAGCTTGGCGTCAAGTTCTGCCATTGTTAAGTACTCTGAAACATTGCCCTGCATGAAAGGTGCTCCATGAATACAAATTGTTATTTTCATGTTTGAAGCAAGCGTAAACACAGGTAAATGAAACTGACCCCAAATTATCAATACGATCGGGACAAATGTACGTTTGCGTGCACAAATGTACAATCAATTCACTTCACTGTATATTCTGGGAAGCGCTTTGAGGCGTCTCGAATCAAATGCGCCATATCAAATGCAAGGAATATTATTATATTCTGCTTGCAATAGGTAAACAGGAGGCTATTTAGTGAACTGATGAACCTACAACAATCGGTGAACCCATTCCACCAGTCTCCCCAACACCCCTTTTCAGCTACCCCCACCAACTTGAGTTCCCAGCCATAATGTAAAGGGCCGAGACATCCTACTGACGTGATAGGTGCTTTACAAATGTAAATTGTAATGTATAGTTGTAATGTATATTAGATCATGACAAAGCTTTTAATTCTCATTGTCCTGTCCTTTTGCCCTCAACACCTCCAGTAACCAAATTTTTGTCTATTCCTGTTTGTGGAGTTTTGTACTGCATTAGTTAGAGCACTTGCCTAGCAAGCAAGAGGACTTGGGTTTGACTGCCAGGCAGGTCAAAACTTTAGGCAAGTTTCCTTACTCCATCCTTACTGTTTACTGAGTAGTTGGTAGGGAAACGGATGTCAGATAGCTTTCCAGAGGTAATAATCCCTTTTTAAAAAAAATTGGTCACTCTATCCATGACTGTTTGTGGGACGCTGCTGTACACAACTGACAGTTGCGGTTTGCCAACAAAATATAGGTAGTCGATTCACCTTACATCACTTTGAGATGTCTCAACAACATGGTGTGATCCTACATGAAATGTAAGGATTATTGCTATTATAAAAAACTTCCTGTTGATTCCAGTGTGCTGGGGCAATGGAAAACGAGCATTGCCCAATTCAGCCTTGATCGCTTCTCAACTTTCTTGCTGAATCTAAAAAGCAAACATCACCAAGCCAGAGTATGCACCATGAGCAAAGTGTCCACAGGGTCATCAAGACTCTAGCTCGCTCTGCAAAGCATCACCTCCAGCTGTTATTTTTAACCGGATGAAACCTTAGCAAGCTGTAATGTGCGTAATGGCTCTTAATTTTTTTTACCCGAAGTGTTAAATCAGCTTTCCAAAATAGATCCGGGCTTTATAGGAACACAGATGGCAGGAGCCAAGGGTTTAGAACGTGCTGACAAGAGAATAATCAAGATGAAAAGTCCCTATTACCCGAGAATTTCTCTCAACATGCCTTCGCAATTGAGCAGAGCTCATCCCATATTCCCCAGTAACTTAAAATCTTCCACATTGGTAGTTGAGTGCAGCCTTTACTCACTGTGTGAGTGCTGGGTTTCTATTCCCAGAACCTCCTCACATTTTGCCACGTTACACTATGTATCGCCCGCAAGATATATAATTTGCAACTAATACACTTTGTGTAAATCACGAGTCGGTTCTCATGGCTCAAATGTCATGACAGAATTTGTTTCCTTTGCATCACCGAAGTGCGAGGGTGTCCCAAATTCCACCTGGATTTAGCTTTCTGAGGGTTCTTTCCCCTAGAATCCTCAGATCAACAGTGTTAAGGGCAGCAGAGAGGCCTTAAAATAACTTGAAGAAAACTGGCTTCAAAGTTGAAGCTGGATTAAAGAATCTGCCACCTTCTGAATCCTATGACATAATGGTAATAAGTGACACTTGCATTTTACTCAGTGCTTTGTCACATAAACGAGACATCTCAAAATGCTTCAGGGGACTTCACTGTAAAGTCTAATGACTGTGTTTGTAGTCGAAGGCAGAAATGCTAAGCAAATGGAAAAGAAGCACTAATGGATTTAAAGGCTCCGTTATTTATTGCCACAAGAAGGATCAAGTTTCAAAAATTCTTCCAGAGATTAATGTGGAAGAAAAATTCTCAAATGTTAAAATATATCACGTTTAAATTGATATCTTGCAATTTGCTGCTCCATCAGGACCTCTCTGCTGCCCTTAACACTGTTGATCTTCAGCTCAGGTCCGAAACACTGATTGGCCAGCGCCTTGGGACATCCTCCCGACATGAGAAGCATCATACAAATGTAATTTTGTTGTTGTTGTTGTTGTTGACCATCCTCCTCCACCACCTCGGCTCCCTCATCTGTGTGTCCACAATCACCTGGTTCGAGTCCCACTTGACCCTTGCCATAATTTGGTCTCTGCAAACAGTTTCTCCTCCTGGCCCACCCTTGCCCCCACACTTTTTCCTCATTTATATGCACCTTAGACATGGGACCACAGGTATACGGAAGACACCAAAATCATTTTCTCTCCTCCAGTCGTGATCCCAGGCCCACTGATGTTCTGTCCGGTTGTTTGTCAGACATTCAAGACTGGATGAACATCAAGTTTCTGCTGCTGAATGTTGACAAGATGGTAGCCATACTCCTTGGTTCCTGTCAGTGTCTTCTCATGTGCAGCTCCAACTTGCTTTACTTTTCCAGCCTATCCTTCAGACTTACCTTGTGTGTAACCAAGGTGTCCCAACTGGCTTTGGCTACCCCACACCCAGTCCTAGACATAGATAATTTTTCTCCATCTCTGCCACATCACCTCCGACCATACTTCTCACCCAGTGCAGCTGAAACACTTATCCATGTATTCAACACCTCCCACCCTAACTATTCCAATGCCCTCTTCACCAGCCTCCCCAGCTTCACTATTCATAAAATCCAATGAATTAAAAACTCCACCACCAGTATCCTCTTCTGTACTATACTCCCATTGCACCCCCATTACCCAGTCTTGCCTTGCCAGGCTTTCCTGGCTCTCTATTGCAGAATGGATCCATTTCAAGATTCTGACACTCATATACAAATCACTTAATGATAGGGCAAATCCCTATTTGTTTACACCCCACACCTCTGTCCGCCCCTTTGGCTCAGCTGGTTCTGGCCTCCTGCATGTCACTTGTCTCCTCCGCTCTACCATTGGCAGCTGTGCTTTCAGTCACTATACCCCGAGACAATGTCTCTGCCTCAATGCCCCATTATGCCTCCTCCTCCTTCTCTTCGACCATACCCAGTCTCCTCCCCTCTTTCCCAATTCGGCATCAAGCTCCACCACTTTTGAGATGCTACCCATATGACAGGCGCTAAATTAACTGCAAGTTGTGCTTGCAACGTGCAGTAACTGCATTTTATTAGCGAAAGGAGCAGCCAATTTGCAAATGTCCCCCTAAACAGCTGTAAAGAGAATGATCAATTTTTATCTGGAGGATTGCTGACACACATGTTGCTGGCCTCTATGTTTGAGTTCATGGGCTGTGCCAGGGTGTTCTCACCTTACCCCTGTTTGCATGTGTCCAGCCTTTTATCATAAAATGTCAGCATGACTACATTTCAGCTTGGCTGTGACCATGGGATGGGAGTGCCAGCTTTCTATGGAAAAAAAAGGTCAGGCACTGAATTTGTACTACATGTAATCGTTTGCTATGAGTAACTGCTACTAATATTAAAGCATCATTCCTCGAGCTCTCGTCAGGTCTTATAGCTGGCTATTGGTCAGGACTTGGAATCACTTAGGCTAAACTAACACTGCAATTCCGCACTGGAAGTCTGAGGTGCCCGAGACACCTAATGCACTTCACAGGACATAGCATAAAGTGGAGTGACTGTATTTTGTGGGTGAACACAGTAGCCAATTTGTCCATAGAAATATTCCACAAACAGTCATGGAGTGAGTGACCAACATTATTTGAGGTTTGGTTGACCAATGCTATTTGGGGAGCAATATTAGAATGTAATTCTTCAAACTGAAAGGAACTTGTCAAGGCTAATTATTGATAAATGACTGTGGATAGAAATTCCCTATCTATATATATATATATATATTATAAACCCTTAAAGGTCCAGAGGATTGGTATGAGCATCATTTTCATGCCAGATAATGATTCTTCATCATGTTTCGGTGTGACATCTTCCATAACATGGATAGAGTGGCGTGGGAGTTAATGATATCGGGCGTTGTTACACTCCACTCATCTGCAACAGAAAATAAAAAATTATGTTTGGAATAAAACAGGGGCTAGCAGGACTTTGTGAACAATAGCAGCACCATGATACCTTTAATGTACAGCTTAAATCAAGCATTAGAAGAAATGCACCTTTAAGAATCTTCATGTGATTTGTGACTGGAAGGACTTCACAAAATCAAAAGGCAATTTGTACCAGATCATATGGGAGGAATTCCACCCAGGGATAATTTGACTTTATTCATGTGGCATTTCAGAGAATCCAGAATTTTTACAGCAGTATATTATGTGAAGCACTTTGGGCATAATAATAATAACAATAATGATAATAATAATCCTTGCATTTGATATAGCACTTTTCACATCTTATCGACATCTCAAAGCGCTTAAGAGAATATACTGTAAAGTGAATTGACTGCATATTTGTGGGCGAAATGCGGCAGCCAATTGCGCACAGCAGTGTCCCACAAACAGTTGTGGATTGAAGTGACCGAGTGTTTTATTTTTTTTTCTTGAACAATTATTATCAGGCATGTGGAGTAAGGAAACTTGCCCAAGGTTTCATCATGCTATTGCACTGTTCCACAGGCTTTTTTATCTCTCAGAACTCAGTGATCCCCGATTGTAATCAGCAAAGTTTACCAGCGAGATCAGACTCAGTTTCTAGAAAATCTCATTGAGAAAAGATTTCAAGGGCATTGGTAGCTGTCCTCAGGGAGTACGTCAGTGCATTGCAAGACATTGGCAGATGCAGTTGGTTAGCTCAGTATATCTGGACGTTTGTTATTTTAGAACTATTCACCCTAACCGCAGGAGGGAGATGAATTGACATCAGTTGGAGATGCAATCAATGGTTTAGCAACTCTCCTGTTGTAACTCACTCTCTGATCCTCAACCCTGGCAGAATCAGGAATTCTACCAATAATCCTTGTATTTCACACAGCGGCAAGTGTGTCAAAACATCCTGAAGTGCTTTATTTACATCACGGCCCCAGCAACTTGGGATGTCCTCCTGATGTGAAAGGCGCTATACAAGTGTAATTTTGTTGTTGTTGCAGAAATTACTGTCAAGCAATTGCTGATGGTGTACATTGTGGGCATAACATGGCAGCAAAAGTGATGAAGGGAAATTTGTCTGGAGAGTTGTGGCACAGTGTGAAATGGGAGGAAAGGGCTTCAAACAGTATCTGAAAAGGCAGAAGTACCTTGCCTCTATTTACGCTCCATAGTCATTCACAGGCGAGGTTTTAATCCAATGTCACATCCACCTTAGCACCTAGAAAGGTTAGAGATGTATCGGGTAATTTCAAGAGAGAAACTAAGATAATCAACAACGAGAATAGGATTACGAGGAAAGTTGGTTGAGGCCTGGATACTGCATTCGTTTATAAAGCAGCTTCATGCAGTGATGGGGAGATTGTTGAGTGAGTATTTATTCACCCAGGACTTATGGAGCCATCTCCTAATGTGGGACTTGCTGACCTAGTGGTTGACTGCCATTCTTCTTACCAGTTGCCCTGGAAATGACACCTGACATCAAAATTAATATTCAAAAAGGGTGAATGCTGTGCAACAACAGCATATAGTGCACTTCACATGGGGGCAGCTTCAGAGCATTTACAGTGATATGATGCTATATCAAATGCAAGCAATTATTATATTTAGTATTAATAATAGAATTGTCTCCCAAATTAAGATTGAATTTCAAGTTTTTTTTAACCCCCTTGCAAATATGCAAATCTTGGCACTTCATCATGGTATGAAAAATATCACACTGAACATGGCGATGGATCATTATCTGCCATTAAAATTATGGCTCTCACTCACATCGATCTGCTAGACGTCTAAATACAGTTAAACGCTTGCACTGAATACAATCAAGTACTTTTAGATGCATTTATTTTTATTCTTCCACGTATTTCAATTGTTGATCAGTGCAATGTAGGGGCAAGAGAAAAAAAATAACTTGGGGTAACATGACTTTGTGAACACCTTGTACATTGTTCATTAATCCACTTTGTTTCTGATGGAGCTGAGCTGTTCAGTTGTGACAGAAACAGAGTTTTTTAAAAATAAATATATTATATATATATTTATGGACACAAAGGATTCATTCTTCGGAGGAACGCTTTGTTTAACAGCTTGGGTCCGTTGCCTTCAACGTTCGGGCCTTTCAAGAGTTTAGGCCGAGAGGTTCGTTGGAGTCAGGGTTTAGAGACATAAGCATTCTTCTCCCGCACCGCCTTTCAAAACGTCTTTACAGTTTATCTTTTTGCTTAATTCTCTGCAGCTGTGGGGAAATTTTAAAAAACTGTACAGAGCCAACACTGGCGGCACTGTAAATGCAGATTCGGGGGCAAGACTCAATCATTTTTTCATTACTTGCTTTCTGTAGATAATCCCCTTCACTGGCAGGAATCCCGAGAGCGGCCCATGACAACAGATGGCAGTAACTGATATATCCAGTAATTGTAGCCAGTTAATGACTCGGGGATAATAGCTGGATAAGGCCTGGCCGATCTGACTGGTTCAAACCACCTGCTGCATCTCACTGAATGAGCAAACAGTTTCTGAGGAGATTGGGGGGCAGGTTGGGAGAGAGAACCCTCTGCCATGCATTCAGCAATGTCATTTTGCACCTCAGTACTATCTGGGTGCATTCTGTTGGGATGTCCTCTTGACGTGAAAGGCGCTATACAAGTGTAATTTCCGTTGTTTGTTGTTGTTGTTGTTGTCAAAACTGTTCTGTGGGCACCAGGGATTTTATAGGAAAAACAGCTGGTTGCAAAGACAATGGAGCGGTTTCCTCCCTCCCAGATGTCAAAGGGGGCATTTCTTGGATAAAATAACATTTTGGTGGTATGTCTGTAAATCTGGAGTTGTCCACATCTGTGCCCTGAGGCACCCATTTCCACCTATATGCTTGTCCATACAATTTCTCCTTCCTCGATAGTTTGTTACTACCATTTTGAAGTTCCATTTGGTCCTAATAATTCAGCTGGTATCATTCTCATCTCTGAGACAGAAAATGACTGACTGACTGACTATTAATCCTTGCATTCAATATAGTGCCTTACATCGTTGAGACATCTCAAAGCATAAAATATCCTGTGAAGTGAATTCATTGACTGTATTTTGGGTGTGAAACGCAACTGCATTTTGGACACAGCAGTGTCACCAAAACAGTTATGGATTGTGGACCAGCACAGGATTTTGATGTTGGGGAAGAAACATTTGTAGGGCTATGGGGAAAGAGCAGGGAATTGAGATTAATTTGTGGGATATTGCTGTGAGCTAAGTGGATGCCACATTCACTTACAAAATACTCGGTCACTACACTTTGCAATGATTCAGGTAAAGCACTTTGAAACCTCCTCCTGATGTAAATGATGCTCAAATATCAAATACTAGGTTAATATTATTATTAATAATTCCACTTGTTAATTCTCTCTATGGCTAAATAATTTTACTTTTAGAATTCGTATCCAATTCCTTTTTGTGTGATTCTTTTGCCTCAATAACCACATTTGGTGATAAAACCTTCACCTTCAAAATCCTGAGTGAAAAAAATATATTTTTGCTAGCAATCCAGAGACGATTCCCTCTTATTGAAATGTCTCACCCCCAAATAAAACTGGTCATTCATTTCAAGGCTGCTTTTTGGGACATCTCTGTGCCCACTTTGACTGCCAAGTCTGCCTACAAATACGGTTACTGCACTTTCAGTGTATCCTGTGAAGCGCTTTGAGATGTGACATGAGAAGCACCATATCAAATGCAAGGATTATTATTTTATTATTTATGACATCCTTCCTGTTAAACCTGAACACATGACTTCAACCGCAGCTTAACTGACATCCAATGTCATTTGCACATGTCTTCCCTACTTTAAAATTTCACCTCTAATTTAGATAACTTGGATTCACATTGGTCTTTCTGATCACTTTAGAACCTATTGATTAATCTACTAGTTAGCCAGGGTTGACTTATCAGGAGTTGACTTGTGTTCTTCTTGATTTCAGTCTCCCTGCAATACATAATATTCCCTGACCCTGAATAGTTAACCTGGTCCCAGCATTTTGCCTACAAAATACACAGTCACTACACTTTACAGTATGTATGTCCTTCCAAAGGATAACGCTGAAAGTCCTATACCAATAAGTGTTTTATTTTTAATTATAAGGTCTCTGAGGGCAGTTTTGATCAAGCATCCAGTGGCTTTCCTCTGATGAAACTGCAACCTTACAAGATTGGTTTGGATGAAGAATAGCCTATTTTGATCTCATCCTTACCCACCCAACTGCATCAACCTGTTGCTTTTAAATGAGTCCAGAATCCTGGCCTCAACGACCCTTCCTGATAACCTGTAATTACCCATCAGGTAAACAAATACTTCAGGATATCTGTCCTAAAATTGAGCTTTACAGCTCTAAACTTGGATCCACCTGTTCTGCTGACTTGCCACATCTGAGAGTATTATTCTGGGTTCACTTTCTCAATCCTATGCTGAATCTTATTCACCTGTATAAGGTTCCTTCTGATTGACATGCAGAGATGCGTAACGTCTCTTTCAGGATTTGGCAAAACCAGCCCAGTTTCCAAAAGTGTGTGTCTTCACATTCTCCTTAATAAGAAAACGGATCTGTGACTTTCTCATTTTGGTCAGTTTCTGCAAGGATCGAAGCCAAAATCGTCCAAATTGTTGGATGTGAAAATGGGACTGAACTGTAAGAATTGAGCCGGTGTACACCTGTTTTAATTTCGAAACACATTTCATGGGCAGTGATGTGATGATTCCACTTGGCTACAAACCTCTGTCCAAATTTGCTCTACCCACACTGTCCCACCTCACACGCCCTAGATGGTTCAGACAATAACCCAGTGCCGGCCTCACGTGCCCCAAGTTGGGCGAGCTAAAGACTGCGGTTTTGAACATCTTGTTTTTTCATTTGTTACGGACATTTGTCCATGCAGCTGACTCCCTGCAAAGGACAATCTGCCTGTGTTCCAGCAGTAGACAGCTGCAGTCCAAGTTATAGCCGAGCCCCACTCCTGGGATTAAGCAAACCCCTGTGCAGTGTGTGCTAGGACAGTGCCACACTCTTAGTGCAACACACCACCCTCAAATGACTTTATTGCCGTGCTCCTCCGCTCTGTGGTATCGCCTTTCAACATTGTCTCCAAAATCCCCGTGACGATTGTGATTCGACGGGGTGGGAGGGAGGGGGTGCAACTGGCTTAAATGTTCAGTTCAAACCATTACACCACAATGTATGTATTGATTGGATAATACTTTGAACAGGAAGTGGCTTAAGCACATAACAAATATCATATCAGTAACTCAAACCTCTGCTCCGGGGAAATGGGATTGACTGGTATTGAGGAAGGCTGGCTCTTCCGTATGTAGTTAACACATTAGATCTGGATGAGGAGGCTGTATGAGCTTCTTCCCCTGCACATCTGACCTGACCTGAAATGCTGGACTGATCTGCTGCCACGCACGAAAACTCCCGAAAGTCCAACTCAACCCCATTCCACCCCATTAACCCTTTGTTAAAAACTGGCCACAACCAACGCTCCCCTCTCCTCCCACCCCACACAGCTCAATTGCTTTTTGATGAGGGGGTAATTAATGACTGAAACCAGGTTACCTGGAAGTGTGGCTGAGCCCATGGCATTGGATTAAGTTCAGAAACAAGAGTTTAATGCTGTGATGGTAAAATGGTGGTGTGCGTAGTTGGGAAAGATGAGTTCAATGCCTTTCTTCATTTAAACCTAAATGTGGAAAGTCGGCTTCAATCAAGACTGGATTTAATGTGCTCTGAGACGCCATCCGCCGTGGAGGGCGCTATATAAATCAAAGTTGTTGTTGTTGGATTTAAGAATGTTAGTCTGACTGTGGTTGCCATCGTATCATCAGTAGATAAAGGTAACTCGAGCCATCACAGTCTAGACTCATCACATTCCCTATTAGTGGGTGAACAATCTGACCCTTGGTGATGTTTGCTTCACATTGATAGGAAGAGCTGTCATTGAGGGATCAACAATTTACTACCAACCAGTCATGCCAGGGCTGTCATTTCTGACATCTCCTGTCTAACCCTCAAAAAGATTTGAGAATCTAGACTTTTTATTAACTTTTCGTCTTACAGACTGAAACTCCTTAAATTAAATATTTAAGGAGCTAATGATGTGAGATACTGCATAAAAAAGATTCTGAGGGCTGTATTTCATACACTCAGGAAATGCTCTGGCACAAAAGGTGAAGATGTGGACCTGGAAATTAATCTGCTGGACCCTGAGCTGTAGAGCTTTGTTCACCAGCCCTATTTTGAAGTGTCAGCCTAGACTATGAGCTGCAAGTCCTAACATAGGATTTGAACCCACCACCATCCGACTCAGTGGCGAGAATGCTACCAACTGATCCAGGCTTACACACACACACACACATAAGGGTTAAAGGAACATGGTTAACAGCGCCCTAACGAGTGGACTTTACATGTGGAAATAATTGCATTGGACATGAGTTGAATTTCTTGAAGCACAAGAACCAGGCAAAGCTGTTGTGATTAATGCTTCACACACACGTTTACTGGTATCTGCACAGATCCAGAAAATGAAATGGTGATAAGGAGATTTATGCAGGACATGTAGAGGCTGATTCCTTGTATAATTGTCCGTAACTCTGCATGCTCCCTGCACGCAGTCCTGGTTGAGACCCCTTGGGAGCCAAACCAAGGCCGATCTTCCTTTTGTAATCGACAAAGCATTCAGCTTGGAAAACCGTAGTAAATTTCTGAATGAGTCTTTGTGCCTAGGATTTAGCAATAGATCCTCTGCATGTGTTTGTGGTCTTTCTTGCTCTCCCCCTCTCTCTGAGTACCATCGGCAGGTCAAGCATTACATCAGTGCATTTTATTATACATTGGGTATGATCATGATCATGGCCTGAAAACAACAAGCAGTGTTGGGATCTTTAACATCTATCTGAACAGGTCGATGGCAACTCTTGTTTAATTTTGTCAGGAAGCACTGATGTAATGCCTTCTGTGAAATAGTGATCCTTGTGACATCCTTGAATGTAGCTATTTCTGAGCATGTGCCATATGGTTAGATAGAGTGGATAGGGCATGGAAAAAGACCATTTGTCCCAACTATTCCAAGCTGGTGTTTATACTCCGTATCAATCCCCTCACCAATACCTTTGTATTCCTTTCTCCCTCAAGTACGCATTAAGTATGAAGGTGTACGATGTTGTGGGAATATACAAATGCATAGGCTATATCCATAACATATCCTGTTATAATACAGGTGTCAGTGGACACTTGAGTGCTTGTCAACTTTCTTGCAAATTGTGTGTACACACGGGAAGTGATGCCAACTGCGACCATTTTAAAAGGAAGTGATATCTTCTTCAGCCTTTTTATTACAGGAAGTTACGTCAGCAATGGCTATTTTCACAGGTAACCAGCTGCCCATGTCCCATGATTCATACTTATTCTCTTATCTGGCTCTAAAGGGAGTTTGACAGCTTAGTTCTGGGCTGATAGCGTTGGGACATGATCAATGGATTACAAAATTAAATGGAGTTGCCATCGACCTGTTCAAATCATTGTTAAAGATCCTATTTGTCGACTAACAACCATATTCCTACTTACTGCTAGGCAAACAAAGCATGTGGAGGATAAAGGATAATAATAAAATTGGTCATTTCAATCCATGACTGTTTGTGGGACATTGCTGTGCGCAATTGGCTACCGGGTTTCGCCCACAAATATACAGTCAATTCACTTCACAGTATATCAAATGCAAGGATTATTATAAAATTTATGAAACCATCTAGCATTTTATTATTAATACTGTACTAACAATCATTGCATTTGATATAGTGTCTTCCACATTCAGCAAACATCTCAAAGCGCTTCGCAGGACATATAGTAAAGTGGAGAGACTGTATTTTATGTAAATAAGAGCAACTTATTTGCGTACATCAGTGTCCCACAAGCAGCCATGAACGGAATGGTCAATTTCAGTTGGGGGATTGTTGGCCAGGACACCAGAGGAAACTCTCTTCTCTTTTGGGGATCTTTAATGTCATCCTAGACAGTTGGATGGGGCCTCAATTTCATGTCTCATTAGAGATCGGTTTTGAAGTGAATAGGAATTTTGCTTGCATCTTGGATTTCTTATTAACTACATATCGGCATCCTTAATCTATTAAGCAAACCCTTGCTGTTTACAAAGCTTTGATTTGATGCAATTCATGTTCATTTTGAATTATCTTTTTTTTAACTGTTCTTAGTATCTATATTGTGATCTTACAGCGATTAGCAGCAAATCCCTATGAAGCGCTTTGAGCTGTTTTGACATCACAAGCACGATGGCAAATCCAAGGATCATTACAATCATTATTATTATTAGACAGGGGGTAATCTGAGACAAACATTCACTGATTGGCAGATCAGTCAGGCCCAGGTGCCTCTTAACTCCCCATGTTCCCAGAGTTCAGACTCTCCTTTAGAAGGCATCAGATGAAAGAACCCACTAATGAGACCCTCTTGACTTGTGAAGCCTCTGAAGCTAAAATGGTCACCAAGGAGAAAGACTCACTTCCTTGCAATTCAATCAGCTTCCTCAAAACACACGCAGAAAACAAGCCATTTCTGGAGCCCCACAAAGCTTTGAAGTGCAAGGGAACAGAGTGGATTAGAGACAGAATGGGGGTGGGGAAGCGGGCTGATACATTTGCTTCTGATGTTAATAGTACGGGTCTGCATCAGAGTCTGACTGATCTTCACTGTGGACAGTACATGCACCGTGTACTGCATGTGCTGCACTCAGGCCTGGAAAAGAACATGCACTCAACACTCCATGTCGTCTTACTTGTGAGGACAGCAGTTGATTAAGGTACTGCTATTGTCAACAAAACCACCTTTATTCCGTACAATCAAGCTCCTTGTCCTTACAATCAAAGCCTTCCATGGTCTTGCTACTCTCTACCTCTGCGACCTATTAAAACTTCACCAACCTGTCCTCTCCCTCTGCTCTACAGTCACTGGCCTGCTTCACATCCCATGCCCTTCCTGATCGGGTATCGGTGGTCAGGCCTTTAGCCTTTCTGCCTCCCACCCTCTGGAACTCCATCCTCTGGAGCCCCTCAACCTTTCCCCCTCCATTGCCTACTTCATAGCCCATCTCAAGACCTTCCTTTTTAACTGTATCTATGGTCATCCTCCCTCCTCCACCACCCCACCCCTTGCCCTCCACCCTCTCTGACCCCAACCCACAGTTTACGTATAAACCCCTGAATGTTTGCCTTGGGACGTCCTCCCGACATGAAAGGTGCTATATCAATGCAATTTGTTGTTGTTGTTGTCCAGTGGGTTGAAGAGCTTGTCTCTCTGTTGTAGATGTCCACTCATGCAGGGACAGACCTGAAATATCTGTGTTGTTTTTCACCATATGAGCCATCTAGTCCAATACCAATCTCCTGCTCGCTCCCCATTCAAGCCTTTTTTTCAAGTAACTATTTAATTCCCTTTTATAAAAATTGTTTTCTTCTTGCAGATGACACAGAAAGGTGATCAGGGCAACCCTGACTACCAATTGCCATCATATATATATAGATTATATAGTAATAGCAAACCTCTTCTATGTTTTAGGGAATAGCATAATATCACACAAATATTTATAAGAAGCACCTTACATGCATCAAAGAGCTTTGCAGAATTTATTGACAAGTGTAGTGACTGTGAGTCTTGTGGCCAAAAACTGATATTGCTATGACTGGGACAAAATGTGCACAAATGTAAAGAAAGTTTTAATTTATTTTATTGTTTAAATAAAGTGCACCGAAATATACAGCTGATTGCCAGGTTATTTATGCATATGAACAAATCTGCCCAAACAGCTAGTCTAAACTAAATTTTTTTTCCAATTAGAGACGTTAATTGTTGCCTAGTCTAAGTGTGAGCTTCCGACTTATTTCCAATAAAAGGCTTGTGAACCCGGAATAAGACCAAAACAATAGAGCGAGGCAAAGGCTTCTGAATCTACGCTAAAACTTTCAAACAGCAAAATCTAATTTGAAGAGAAAAATTTAAAAATTTGACACATTTATAACTGCGAACCAAAAAAGAAAAGTCTGTACAAAACAGGTCCAATGTGGGGACTCGTGTAGAAATCTACATTTTTTAAAATTTTAAACTATTTATTTTAGTTTACAAATGGAATTTTGTTGTTGTTTAAAAAGATTTCTGCTAATGGAATGCGGACCAAAGCTTTCAGGCTCTCTCAGATTAGACAGTGTAGTGCAGGTACCAGTTTAGCAAATTTATTTGATACCAGTTCTTAGTGTGACTTCTGATCACAGTTTTCACTGTGAACTGTCCGCTGGTGAAGTTGAGGGTGTGTGCGAGGAGGTTGAATGGAATGGGTTACGAAACACAGACACACCTTTCCTTCATTAATTCAGAAAAAACGAAGATTTCTACAGGGAGTTCGGGGACCAGTGAAGTAATGTGGGTCTGGTCGCAGACCTTGATAAACCTCTGTTTGCTCTGTGGCTGAAGTATCTTTTTAAACCAGTCATTAATTATAATAATAACAATCCTTGCATTTGATATAGCACCTAATCATGTCGTTGAGAAGTCTCAAAGCGCTTCATAGAATACATTGCAAAATGGACTGACTGTGTATTTTGCGGGCAAAATGCAGCAGACATTAGCACACAGCAGTGTCACACAAAACAGTCATTACCCCCAGAAAGCAATCTCCCAAAGGAATAACCAAGTTTCTATTTATTGCTGGTTAAATAGAGCCATGTGGCGTAAGGAAGCCTGCCTAAGGTTTCTCCCTTCCCGGGAATCGAACCCAGGTCCTCTAGCTTTTTGAAAGCGAATGTTTTAACCACTATTCTACGGGGCTCCGAATCCACTTTACAGAAAATTCTGTGAAGCATTTTCAGATGTATCGTGAAGTGATAAGACGCTATATTCTTTTCCTTATTATTATTACCCACTCGGTGTCTGACTGGCTGTGTTTAGGACCACTGACAGGAGCAGTCTGTCGGTTCCTGGATGGTGTAGTTGACCCAGGTGGAGTTGCCGCTGCAGTAAAGCTGTACTGAGCGTTTCTGCAGCCCGATCTCCCGGCAGCACTTGCAGAACCTGGCGTGGGTGTTAATGCTGTAGTTGTAAATACTGGCGGAGGGGCACTTCCCGTCACAGGAGACTATGTTCACCTGTAATGAAAGGGAAAAAAAAAAGGAGCAATACAAAATGTTTGATGGTTAAATCGATAAATAGTAATAATAATACTTACATATTACATTTCACCCACAAAATACACAGTTGACCCACTTTTAAGAATAGTATAATAATCCTTGCATTTGATGTAGCACCTTATTGGGTTATTGAGATATCCCAAAGCATTTCCCAAAGCGTTGTGAAGTGAATTGACTATATATTTTATTTTGAGGGCAAAATGCGGCAGCCAATTGCACAGCCAACAGTCGTGTCGAACAAACAGTTGTGGATTGAGGAGTCAATTTTTCTTAAAACAATTATTACGCCCGGAAAGCAGTCCGCCAAATAACTAACAACAAAGTTCCTACACACTGCTAGGTAAACAGAAGCGAGTGAAGTAAGGAAACTAGTCTAAGGTTTCACCCATCCCGGGAATCAAACCTGAGTCCTCTCACGTGTGAGAGTGCCTCACACGTGCCTTGAGTGCCCTGACCACATTACTCCGTGACTCCATTTTACAGTGTAGACTTTGAGACGAGAATATCTTTTGGTGTTGGGGCCAACCTTGTGTAACAACTGCGCCTGGTCTGTTTGATTTTAAAATCGGAAGTAGAGTGTGACGTAGGTGAGCAAAGCAGTTGCTTTTAGCAGTGGCAGGAGGTGATTAGTCTTCCCTTTCCCACGTTACTCACAGGTCTGTTACTCCTACAGTCGTTCTTTCGTATCGTCATCCGAACAACCACCTTCTGGCAAGATTTCACGTCTTCTTTACCTGTGAAGCACACTTTAGTTCCCATTGCCTTAGCCCCGAGAATACAGCCCCATGTATTTACAGTGAGATGCTCTTATGCCTGGCTTAATAGTTACAATGTTCTGTATTCAATACAAGTTCACCACTTATTTATTTCCAGATCAGGATCTTCTTCAATTGAGATATCAATGAAGTGTTGGCAGCCGTGTGATTCAGCTGCATTCTAAGGGACGCCCACCTCCCACCTCCCCTGTTATTATAAACACAAGGGTGTTTTCTTGGCTTAATGTAATTTCATCCCAAATTCAAATATATTGAAATACATACATACACACACACACAAACACACACACACATACTGTTATGGACTTCGGTGGACTGTGTTCTTAGAACAATGAAATCTTCAAGCAGAAATTTTTAAAACTCACTTCAGCACGCTGCTGAAATGCACTCGGTTTAGATCAATGCTTTTAGTTAAACATGTACTCACAGCTTTTGCAGCAGCCATGCAAGTAGGTTATGACTGAGCCTCCGATCTGAGGAAGAAAAAAGTTGGTTTGTGTTGTTCATTAACAGAAATAATAATAAGAAAACTTGCGTTAAGTAGAGTGACTTTCACATCAGGAGGACATCTCAAAGCGCTTCACTGTTGTGTATTTTGTAGAGGAACAAGATAGCCAATCTGTGCACAACAATGTCCTCCAAACAAAATGTGACAATGTGTGTTATAACATGATGCTATCTGTAAAAATACGACGTCTTGTGTGTGTGTGTGTTGGAAATGTATTATCAATGACTGGAACAGGTTGTTAGGAAGGGTGATTGAGGCTCGGACACTGGACTCATTGGAAAATGTAGTCTGATCATAGAATCTTCTGGCACAAAAGGAGGCCATTCGACCCAAGAGCCGGCTCTTTAAAAAGAGCAATTTAATCCCACTCCTCAGCTCTCTCCCCATAACCTCGCAAACCCGTCCCCCAAAATAAATGTCTACCTCTCTTTTAAAAGTTGTTATCGAATTGGCCTCCACCACCTTTTCAGGCAATGTACTCCAGATTCAAAAAACTCACTGGGTGAAAACATTTCTCCGCATCTCCCCTCTGTTTCTGATGCTGTGATGGGGTTGCTGGAGCAATAGGTGTTTTGGAGCCAAGAGATTGGATGCACCTTCTTCATCCAGACCAATCTTGTGTTGATGTGTGCATGCTGTGACTGACGTGATGTGACACACTGACCTTCAGACACTCTGTCTCATTGAAAGGAGGGCAGCTGAGAGGCGAGGTGATCAAGGTGGGTCCAGAAGTCATCTCGGTGCAGTTGTGCCTGACACAATTAGACATCCAGAAGGTCCCGGGCTTGAGGGTGGCACAACAAGAACAGGACATTAAACAATAATTAGACACGGTTTGTTCGTGAAAGCAATCATGTTTTCTTGTTAGTTGCAGGACTCTTCACTGCGAACAATTTCTGGTGTCTGAATACTGGCATTTTACTAAACAAAATAAATATGGTGTCTCCCTAATAGGCACAGGACACTGTCCAGAGATGAATGACACCTCTACAGTACTCGAGGGCAGGGAAGTGGCAGAACACACCCAACCAAGTACATTTGATGTCTAATAATAATCCACGCATTTGATATCATACCTTTTACGTCAGGAGAACATCTCAAAAGGATGTTTCCCAGGATTTACAGTAAAGTGACTGTGTATTTTGTGGGTGAACATGGTGGCCAATTGCACACAATAATATCCCACAAAACAGCCATGAAGTAAATTATCATTTTATTTGGAAGGGTTGCTAGCCAGGATACCAGGAGAAACTCCCTTCTCTTTTTGTGCAGCTCCCTGCTTTCTTTAATGTCTTCCCGAGCAGGCAAACAGAAGCTTGGTTTATTGCCTCAAACAAAGGATGGAACTTCCCAATGATGAAGCACATCCCCAGCAACTTATTGGGAGTGTCAGCCAGGACAATGTCAGTTCAAAGCCGTGACACATGTCTTAAACTTACAACCTTTTGACTCGGAGGTGTGAATGCTCTTAACTGAGCCTGGCTGAAACACATTACTTTTTTGGCCCCAAATTCCTCATTGAGATGTCCTCCCGATGTGAAAGGCATTCTATCGATGTAATTTTGTTGCTGTTGTTGCTCACCTCGTACAAGGCTGTGGTCCCATTTTCCATGTTAAATAGGCAGGAAATATTCTTACAGATTCCACAACAATTTGTCAAGTCCGCCGGGGGAATGTAAACCTGGTTCTATTGATGGTAAAGGGAATGAAAGGGTGAGATTAACTCCGTGTTGCCTTGTGTTAACATGCTGCTGCTCTTGCAGGCAGATCAAAGCTAATCACTGGAACAATTGTGTTCTATTGTTACAACTGAGATCAATTTCAAGTCGTGTGTTTGTAGTTACATTTCATCCCATGAGAGATTATAATGTGATTTGACTGAACCATCCACAGATTCTGTGTTCTGAAAGATAGCAGAGGGGCGGATATGTGTGGGACTGATAATAATGATGATAATCCTTCCATTTGATATAGCACCTTATCACATTGATGAGCGTTTCACAGACGATATTATAAACCTATATGTGGGGCAGAATAAGTTACGGCAACTGGCATTTAGCTTAACTGCTTCAAAAAGAATAGGAGATAGATAAAGAATCCTGGAAATTCCCAACAAAGAGATTGACACCAAAATATGTCACTCCAACCTCCCAGTGGTGGGTGGGAGAAGATGGAAATCAAAGTTCAAGAAAAATATTGGAATAAGTAAAAAAAAATAAGTTTTTAAAAAAATCACTGGGAATAGGAAGAAAATCTGACCCTTGTCAATTATCGCCGAGGAGTGTTTAAAATGTACTTGTTAGTTTGCCTTAAAGGCAAATCGTGAGGGTTCTCAGCTGCCGCATAGACACATGTGGTATTACCGTATTACACTGTGATGAGCAGTTGACCGCAATGACGATGAGCTGATAGAAGCCGGTTCTGTTGTCTTGATGGTGTGTGCATTGCATGGTGTGGCACACGCTATCTGCCGTGTGCTCCACAATGGTCTGTCCGGGGCGCAGCATGCCTTTCTCTCTGTCCATGCACACATGGTCATTCACTGCAACAGACAAGACAATAAGAGCATATAAGACCAAGGTCCATCTCATTCGCCTTTCACCTACACATGCAGAATTTGTCCTGAATCACCTATGTACAGTAAAAGCCCGTTTATCCGGCACCTTCCGGGGGGCCGACTGATTGACTGTGCCAGATAACTGGACGGCAAGTTGCCAAAAACCCAACATGAAAAATTAACTTATTTTAAAACATATCATATTAATAATACACTAAATAGTAAACAAAATATTGTATGGATACTTACCAATAAAGATTCCAGGACACTCAGTAAAAAGATCGGTAAAAAAGCATTTTCACCAGTTGGTAAAACCCCCCAAGTTTGTAAGTTTAATAAATGCGCATGCACACGCATTGCGCGCATCTGCAGAGTGAGCATACATGCGATTGCTGGAATGGGGAATTGCCCCGGGAGGGTTTCGTGCAATCCGGTTGATCGAGTCACAGACAAACGGGCTTTTACTCTACTATATCCTAATGTTATTTCCTAACAGAAAACTATCTGTGTTTGAAGGAATCAATGTTACATAAATCCCATAATCTGTATTAACACTCAATCTCTTGCTTTGAATTGAAATCCTCCAGCTTGTGTTATATCCGATCCAAATATACTTATTCCTGTGGTGCGATGTAAAGTTTATCTTAATTATGGGTCAACTTCAAGATCCTCATGCTCACCTACTTATCCTTTCATCCTTTTCGTACGCCTCTCTGATTCTGTGATACCACCCCAATTTTCCTCTGCTGCTCACTGCACCATTCAGCAAACTCGCGCATACTGGATGTACCTGACTAGCCTCCCGCCTGACATTACCAGCTAGGTTTTCAGTCACTTTTCTCCCACCATCTGGAACTCGCTCTACCATTCCATCTTGAGCACTTTCTTTCTGTATTCAAGTCCCACCTTAAATCCTACCTCTTCAAACCCACCTGTGACCCTGTCACCTGTCACCTCTGCTCCTATCACTTGTTCGACATCGCACCCCCTCTGTGTGAAGGACGTGGGTAATGACATGTTGGTGGAGTTGTCTGTTCAGTGTAGGGCACTTACCACACTTGTACTTTGGGCAAACACACTGATCCACTGTGGTCTCTCTGTGCTGCTCGTCCACCTGCAAGACCTCACCCTACAAACACCAGACAGACTGTTACAATTCTGCACACAAGAGAGGCACGTTCAATAAACCAAGGCTCATGACGCCTCACTTACCACTTGGCACTGAGGTTTCGGAAGCGTATCGCATGCACATTCTGAAAGAAAAGGAAAGAGCAAAGGTCACTGATGATCTCGTAGAGTGTCCTAGAGGCTGCTAATCTGTTACAATGATAAACAGGACAGTGTCATACCGCAGGAACGTAGTGGGCAGCACTGATCGGGTCTCCAAGCCTGGATCACCTTCATTCCTAGGGGGCATTTGAACTCCAGGCAACGATAGATCTCGCAATCTAGGGAAAAGACATTACGAGAAGTGATGTAACTTGATGTAGAGCAGGTGTCGAGGTTTCTCTTGGGAACGCAATTGGTGAGCTGCATTTTCGATGGTTAATGGATGAATCTTACCACAGTGATAGGAGGGGCAGCACTTCTCTGTGGTGGTGTTGTTCACGGTGAGGATTTCACCCTCTTGGCAGCTGGGAATCGCATCCGAGCAGGAACCGCACACTAGGTCAGAGGGGATAGATAGCACCTTTTACACCTACAGTCATTGCTAACTATCATCCATTTCAGGAGTCCTGTGGCACAATGGTTAGATCACTCACTTCCCTGGTGGGCAAAATCTTAAGCACGTTTTCTTACTCCACATGCCTGTGTTTACCTAGTAGTTAGTAGGTTGAAGAAGGCCCTTTGTTCCAATTGATCCCACCCTACTGTCTTCCCTTGTGTAGCCTCAATGATTCCAGTCTTCTGACTATATCACCTTTGTTGGTAACATGGAATATAACAAAATTGATATTTATATAATGCCTTTCACCCCATGGATTTCTCAATGTGCTTCAAGGAATTTTAAGTTGCTGGCACTATTTGCCTCCACTGCCTTTCCTAAGATCTGTTCCAAACCAAGATGGGAGGACGGTAGGCTGGATGTTCTGGAAGGATGAGAGATCAAAGGTTCAAAGAACATTTTTTTTAAACTTCATCCAAATGATCTTGTGATCTTGTGAATGCAAATGCAAAACTAAATAAAAGAAGCCATCAGATTGACTGACGAAGAGGTTGCTAGTACAGCACAGGTAAATGAGTTATTTGTAACTCCCGACCTGACTATTCAGCGCCTTGGGACGTCCTCCCAACATGAAAGGCACTCTATAAGTGTACTTTTGTTGTTTTGTTGTTATTGTTGTAATCACATGTGTGACTTACTGCAAATATATGCCAGGCAGCAGCTTCCATCAGTGCGGGTAGCAATCAAAGTTTGGTCCTCTTGACAAACTGGGATATCTGAATCACACTTGTCCGGATCACACTCTGCAGAGAGTACGCAGTTTGTCAGATCAGGGAATAATGATAATCTTGGTTCAATAACAATACTTGTATTTTATATTTGATCCAATGATGTCAAAATGTCTCAGAATTCTTCACATATAAAATTGTTCACCGCCACGATCATTGGGAAAATACACAGTGATTAAACTTTACAGTGAAATCCTATGAAGCTTTTTGAGATGTTTTGATGATGTGATAATGTGTTGTATCAACAGGAGGATTACTAAACTATCAATAACTTTGACCCTGCTGTGCGTAGATGGTGGGGCTGAGATCAAGACCTCATGTTGACCTTGTGAGTAAACTTACCGCAAAAGTAATCGGGGCAGCAGGAATTTGACTTGTAGAGAGAGATGAGTCTCTCTCCATCTCCGCACTGTGGAGCAAAACTCCCACACACTGTCTGATTGCAAACTGAAGACAAGAGAGAATGATGGTCACATTAGTGTAAGACTGAGAGATACATCAGCAGCAAATCCATCACAGTCACACTTCACTGGCAAGCTTTAGTTTTGTATTTTTATCTCAAAATGGAAGGAGTGTGAAAGATATCCTTCCCTGACGTCCTCCATCCTTCATCCTCTCTCTTTCTTCTTCTATCCTTTAGTCTATCCCCTTAAGCTCATTCCCTTCATCCCCTTCCTTTCCCCCCCAACATTCCCCCCCTCCCTCCCCCCTCCCTCCCTCCCTTCCTCACAGAGGATCAACTCAGATCACTGATCATTGCTGAATGATCCTCAGCGGAGTTCCATTCACAGACTTACCGCAGATTTTCTGTGGGCAGCAGTTCCTGTCACTGGCCAGGCTGATCATCACCTCCCCTGAGCGGTGGCAGGCTGGCTTGGGGACAGAAGAGCAGTTCCAGTCCACTGTACTGATGGTCCCATTCTCCAGACACTGGTAGGTGCAGCAGCCGTCGAGCGAAGCACTCCAAGTCTCACCAGTGGCGCGCGGGACCCCCCAGCTATCAGTGCAGGCTGCAAATACATGTACGACTGTTAGATTAGCACCATCAACGCATGGACTTTCACCCCAACAGAGTCCGATTATCCTTTATGAACAATGTCACAAAGACCTTAACAATAATAATAATAGAAATATTTGCCACTGTCTATGGGCAGAGACTGTTCTTACCACACTTCTCCTCGGGCACACAGAGGGTGGAGTCAGGCCGATGGAGGATGGTGCCCTGGGGACAGACACAGCCCTCACTCAGGATAGAGCAGGTCGAGTCCTCTGAGGGGAAGAATATCCGGTTCTGGCAGGTCTTGGCCTCACAGGTCGGCACGCAGGCCTGGTATGTCAGGTGGGCTGGGCATGGGAAAGCTGCAAAAGCAACAGAAAAGATTAAATCCACACACGTTTCTCACAGACAAAAGCCATCAGTGACAGTCCTGATCTCTTTATAAACTACCCCAATTCCCTGTTCTTTCCCTATACTCTTTTAAGTACCTGTCAAATTATTCTATAAGACCGTTTTGACTTAAAACTTAACAGCCATGTTAAATTTCCTGACCAATTTTAATTGGGGGATTGTTGGCCAGCTTTTCTTTTTGAATAGTGCCACAGGATCTTTAAACTCCATCTGAACAGGTCTCAGTTTAACGTCTAATTTCAAGGACAGCACCTCAGACAATAATGCTTACATTTGATCACATAACGATGTCTCAAAGCATTTCCTCGGATATACAGTAATGTGTTGCGACTGTTTATTTTTGGGTACTTATACAGAGCCCTTCACATAGCCTAATTTCTTGCAGTGCTTCACAGTTGGACAATGAGCTTGGAGGGAAGGCGAGGGGGTGTGTCCAGCAGTTACTTACAGCAATAATCTGGTTTCCGCCACTCAATGCAGATGTTGAATTTGTTACAGACTGCAACGTAGGCGGCGAGAGCCGAGCAGGGATTGCTCACAAAGATAGAATCCCGCACCCAGAGTTCACAGAACATCTCGGGAGAAACCTGGTCATTGAAACAAAACGGGAGTTTTCACCAATACCCGATTTTGAGTTGCGTGAGGACTCAAATTAGCTGGTGGCAAATTATAATGATCCTTGCATTTGATATTGTGCTTCATCACATCGTTGTGCCGTCTCAAAGCACTTCATATAATAGATTGTAAAGTGGATTGATTGAATATTGTGTGGATGAAGAGCAGCAGCCAATTGTGCACAGCAGTGTCCTACAAATAGTTCTTTAAAGGTGTAGGATCTACTTTAAATTGCAGGTAATTTGCACACAGATATGTCCCTTAATCAACCAGGTAGTGAGTGACCGATTATGTCTGGGGAGAAAGTTGAGCACTAATTGGCTGCCACAAAACACATAGTGACTGCACTTCACAGTAAGTCCTGCAAAGTGTTAAGTGTATGAAAGCCATTTGGTGTTTCGAGACTCGGGGTCAGCACCTGAGAGTGGCAGAAGCTGAAGGTCTCGTTGCGTAGCATCCTGAAGCATTCAGAGCAGTCGCTAGTTGTGCAGTTGACCTCAATCCGCCGGCTCATTCTCGTCCCAGTTCTGGTGCTGGGCACCGTCCAGTCATCCACGAAGGTCACAGGATCATCGGTCTCCTTCAGGACCGTCCCATTTTTCAAGGTCAGGTCATTTTTGGGGTTTCCATCACAATAACCTGAAATTGTGTCAATAGGTTCAGCGAAACATAACAAGCTATGGTGCAGGTGAGAAGAAAAATTCACCCTAAGCTAGATTGACTCTATTTTTATGCATTACAGAAAGCATCTAGAATTCATAGAACAATAATAATCCTTGCATTTGATATACAGCCTTATCATGTCGCCAATACTTCAAAGCGCTTTGCGAAACTAACTGGGTGAATACGGCAGCCAATTTGCATTCAGCAATGTGTCCCCAGCATTGTATTGGATCGCTCCTTCAAAGAGGCTGCGTGGAGATGATGAGCCGATTGGCCTTTTCTGTGCTGTAAATCTCCAAATATGTAATGATTTCCGCTCCCCAAAAATAGTTGGTACATACCACATAGCCCCACCGTAGTGAGCTTTTTGTTAGGTGTGCCAGTTTCGATGACCATAATTCCTGTGCTGTGAAACCACTGGATGCTGACGCCAGCTGGGGTGAGGATGGTGTACATACTCCCAGTGTCTATGATTTCAAAATCAAACCTCCGGAAGGGAGTGTAGCCATAGCGCGAATTAACGATCAGCTGCAGAGAAACAGACAGAGCCCATGTTCATCACACTGTTCATCACTTTTCTACGATTCGAGAAATAAAACTGCTGTGGTTTTGCTCATAAATGTTAACAGATACTTTGGAAATTGCACATTGAGCACTGTGCTAGAGTATTAGCCCAGACTTGATTTCCTTACCCACAAGGCAATTTACGTCTGGAACAAATTAGCAGGAAGGGTGGTTGAAAGCACTATTGGGAGGATGTCCCAATGTTCTTTGCAGAGTACCATATACTGTAAAGTGGATAGATAGACAATTGGATTCCTAGTTGCTGTTAGATAAACAGAGGGATGTGCTGTAAGGGAATCAAACCCAAATTCTCTTGCTTGCAAAACTAGCATGCTAATCACTAACCACTATGGGACTCCTTGATAATACACATTAATTTCCCCTCAATAAGTCAGAACACACATTAGTCAACAGCTATAGCAGAGCACTGACTGAAGTGATCACCAGTCCTAGGATCCTTTCTGTGGACTTCAAATCTGCTCAAACCAGCTTGAGGTGAATAGAAGATTTATTTGAACAATGTAGAAAACCTTACCCTTCTCAGCTCCCGGTCGATAATGACATGGTTTGATCGATGAGTTATATTGAGCTTCGTTAGACACAGAGAGGTGGAGTTTATTAAGGACTGGTTTGTCGGGATCTGGTTAGGGAGAGAGATTGTTTGACAATGAATACTGTGATTTCTGATTTTGTAACATATTGCACCAGCAAACCACTTTTTTTCTGAACACTTTGAACTCACAATGAGATAAAATGGTTAGACGCTTTATATGGAATAAGCATTGATTTGAAAGAATGCTGAATGGAGGCAGGTAAATAGACAGCATAATAGTAATGATCAGAACAATAGATTTGATATGCAGTCGTAACTTCCACATCAGAGATGGTCACAAAGCTTCACAGGATCGACAGTAAAGTGCAGTGATTGTGTACTTTGTCGGCAATCACAGCAGCCAAATTGAGCACTGCTAATGTCCCACAAACATCCGCGAATGACCAATTTTTATCGGGGAGATTGTAGGCCAGAAGATTTGGAGAAACTCCCATCTATTTTTGAATAGTGCCATGGGATCTATCCATAACATCCACCTGAACAGGCAGACTGAACATGACTTTAAAGTTGTATCTGAAAGACAGCACCTACAACTACACACTTCATTGAGGTTTTGGTCCAGGCTGTAAATCCTGTAAGTCTTGAATCTTGAACCCACAACCTCCTGATTTGAAGGTGAGAGTGTTGCCATCTGAGCCAGACTGACAACCATATCCTCTTTTATCCTGTGAAAAACTAGCAGGGGAAGATTTTTTTTGAGTGTAACTATAGAAATGCACTGTTTACAGGTTGGAGCACACTCAAATATTACTAAGGAATTACAAAAATGTATCGTATATCCTTTCAAATAAAAGGGGAGAGGAACTATTCACATAGAATTTAGAGAAAACCCGATCTTTTTCAATAATGCTGTGTGAACGTGGACAACTTAATTAAAGGCTCCACATTTTTCCGTCTTGACAGGGTATCAAACTTCCCATCTCTTTGCACAAATATTGGTAATAGATTCACAGGAATCAACCCCCTTCACACTGGTTTGTTACACTATACCAGGCATCAGAGACATTTAATAACATTCAATTAAGCCCTAATTTGTGCAGCGCACCAGGTGTTCCTTCTAAGCAAACACGTCAGCGCTAAAACCAGGCTTAAACTGGTTTGGGTCTTGTTTAGATCCACCATTGGATATGACCGAAACCCTTGGAATCAGGTCCCCTGGAAATGAGTCCCCCTGGAAATCATGTCCCAGGCAATCAACAATCTCATCGGTTGCAAGCTCACTGTTGTTAACATCCAAGTGACAACTTCCTGCTGCTTGTCGAGCTAGTACCACCTTATTTGTCGGGTCATTGCTTTGCAGGATTAATAACATTATCTAATGTTGAATTATTTAATGTTAGATACTTTATTACAAACGGTGCATTGACTGTTAATTTGCAGAGCAATGGCAAAGCATTCAATAATTCTGTACTCCTTTCTCAAGATTTGCTGCTACAGTTGTTGAACTTGTTATTCCAATTCTCCGTCTTTCTCACTGGAGGTTTTAATATACACAAGTTGCTAAGTAAGTGGGTTCTGAAAATCTTGCTGTTAAAGTGCTTGCAAGAACTGTCAACGCACATTGATAAATTGACTGCTTTCATCAACATTAATCAAACTGTATTTCCTTGGGGATTCTAAAAAAGACTGGGAGCAGGGATTTCCACTCAGCTCCTGTTAGTCCTACAAACCAAAACCTTAATAGGTCCTAGCTGGACAAGGCAGCAGGAAGCTTGCCAGACAGTGCTCACAATAACAATGCATGTGGTTTTAAGTAGTTAAAATCCAGCAGTTATCCAATGCTCACCCTGGGGTCCTCAGGCCTTTGCTTTTGCCAACCTGCTCTCTGGAATTAGGTAAGTATGCAATTCATTCCAGACAGGGAAATTTCCATGTGCAGGTGACATACAAATGTGTAGATCTCTCACTCTGGTTTGACTACTGTTGGTGACTGTTAAGCAAAGTGACTGTTAAGATCCTTTATTGTTTGGGGATTTTCAGTGACCTGCTTGGCAACGAAATGGCCGACTCAATACAGCAATAAAGCTCTTTAGATGTTGAGTTCATTTATTACTGTAGTAGTGCTTTTGTCAGGAGCAGAACAGAGAGTAGTGTCTTGATAGACTTGTGCACAATGAAATAATGTGGTTTTATGTGTGCATTGTGCAGTGGCCTGATGGGCATGGTGTGCTGCAAAAGTACGCAGGAAGTGACGGCAGCAAAGATTGTTCTTACACAAACAAAATGGCCGACTTTGCACATGGAGTGAGTGCTGGCTTGGTTGTGTGATTTACTGCTGGTTTGAGCTTATCAAGATTTGCCTCAGAGCATGGTGGCATTTTACGTTTTGGCGGACTGTGAGACACTCACCCGTTGCTGGGAGAAACAATTGCTGGTTTCCACGGTAACAGTTTCGTTCATCAACGAGACAACAACATATGAAGCTGCTCCAGAGATACCAAAGTAGCTTCCGTCAAATGTGATCACGTGCAGGTTGGCAAAAATGGAACAGCGACCTGCAAAAAGAGGAGATCGGCCGACATTAAAGGCTTGTAAATTGATGGAATGACTTTCGCCTATGAGCAATGTCTCATAACAACAGGGATCACTAAATTGGAGAGAGGGAGATTAAGAGAATTGACCAAATTCACAGGCCAAGAGAGAATTTCCCAAGAGGGTTTTGCAGGCTGGAAAATTACAATAGCAGATTTCAATTCAAAAGGGAGTCTCAATATCGATATAGTCAACTGAGCCCCAGAGCTAATGCATGGTTGTTGTAGAGAAAGTAAATGAAAGTAACGTCGATAAAGAAAGGATGGGTTTTACTGTTTTCAAGCTGCATTCAGCTAATGGTGTTTGAAACTGCTCACAGAAAACTGGCTTAAAAACAAATTTGCCAAATTCTGGACACTATAGGAATCCAGACTCATGCAGAATTTCCAACCTCGACTCCTCATAATAATAATAATAATTCACCTAATGTTTAGATCCCTGGCAACACTACAAAATGACAGCAAGCTGCCTTCCAAGGTAGCTCTCAAAGTGCCCAGAGCTTTGATTTTGTGTTTCAGTAATTGCTGAAAGCTTTGCATCTCTCTGCGACCGACCGACACGTTTCAATTAAGGCTGAAATGAGGCCCGGAACGCTAATGCCAACAGCTGGTTTAATAAACCGTGATCTTACTCGCTATCTTTCATCGTGTCTGCCCAATTAGTTTGCAATTAAAAGTGTTTGTGGAAAGATGCCATGAAGTCCATATTCTTGCAATAACGACAATCCAGCCCTCTTGTGCACCTTCACTATGTGCTTGTTCTTTCAATAATAATGAGGCGGAGAAATACCGTTAGCGGGCAACCTGAGTTAGCATTTTTTTAAAAAAAGGAGGTATCATTGGCCACTAAAACACAGCATCCAGTGTTGAATTAAGTAAATAATACTTGAATTTCATATAGCACCTTTCAAATACGGAAGATGTCTCAAAACGCTTCACAGATTTACAGTAAAGTGTAGTGACTGTATATTTGTAAGGCAACACAACAACTATTTGTGTACTGCATAAACAAATTTTTCATAAACAGCTATGAAGCAAATACCGATTTCATCTGGGAGTTTAGTGGGCTGGAAACCATTAATCCAACAAACATTTCCAGTATTATCAGCATCAGCAATTATGGTGAGTTCAATTTATTTTATATGTGTCCCCAGATTTGTTTTACGAAATATGGTTACCCTACATTACCACAGCTTCCTGTGGAGGCAGCACATTTCGGTATTGTGAGTTTCCTGCCACAGGGATCAGTTTTGGGACCATTGCTGTTTGTAATCTACATCAATGATCTGGACTTGGGTGTACGGAGTACAGTTTCCAAGTTTGCAGATGACACTAAGTTAGGGAGAATAGTAAACAGTGAGGAGGATAGTAGCCATCTGCGAGAGGATATAGACAAATTGGTAAAGTGGGCAGACACATGGCAGATGAAGTTTAATGCAGAGAAGTGTGAGGTGATGCATTTTGGGAGAAGAAATGAAGGGAGGCAATATAGGCTAGATAGTACAATTTTAAATGGTGTAAAGGAACAGAGAGACCTGGGGATTTGTGTTAGTGACTCGTTGAAGGTGGCAGGACAGGTAGACAAGGCTGTTAAGAAGGCATATGGGATACTAGGCTTTATAAATAGGGGTATAGCGTACAAAAGTCAGGAAGTGCTGACTAACCTCTATAGGACTTTGGTGAGGCCTCAGCTGGAATACTGTGTTCAATTCTGGTCACCACACTACAGAAAGGATGTGAAGGCATTGGAAAGGGTACAACGAAGATTTACTAGGATGGTGCCAGAATTGAGGGACTTCAGCTATGAGGAGAGGCTGGATAGGCTAGGGTTATTCTCTCTGGAGCAGAGAAGATTGAGGGGAGACCTAATAGAGGTTTATAAGATCATGAGGGGTTTCGACAGGGCAAATAGAGAAAAACTATTTCCACTCGTGGGTGAATCTGTGACTCGTGGTCACAGATTTAAAATAGTTTCAAGGCGAAGTAGAGGGGAGCTGAGGAGAAATTTTTTCCCTCAGCGAGTTGTTCGAATCTGGAATGCATTGCCTGAAAAGGTGGTGGAGGCTGATTCGATAACAACTTTTAAAAGGGAATTAGATCTTTATTTAAGGAGAACGGGTCTATTAGGCTATGGGGAGCGGGCAGGGCAGTGGGATTGAATCGCTCTTTTCAAAGAGCCGGCACAGACTAGATGGGCCGAATGGTCTCCTTTTGTGCCATAAAATTCTATGATTCTATGATTCTATGATAGCTTGCATTTGCCCAACATGCAGGAATTAACATCAGCAGCAACCTGACAACCTCCATCTTATAACATAGGGAGCGAGCGAGCCATAGCCGGAAGCAAGGTATACTGCATTTCCTATGAGCACAGGTCCATAAGACACCAGCTGTACAAGAGAAGCCATGCTGTACTGAGGGAGTAATAAACATTGGTGCCTTGTAGTTCTAATAATACATAAAACTGTTGAAGAATGAAAGGAATGGAACAAAGCCAGGCAATTCTTACATGGGCAATCCCACTGTGGACAGCACTTATCACCGTTCACCTGCACAGCAAATCCCAGGAAGCCACAGCTTGGTGGAGTCACATTGTGCAGGCAGTTCTGCGACCTGTTCACTTGGATTAACTGCCCATCCACACAGATGTGCTGAATGCAGTCGTCCTGTTGCTGGAGAAAAGGTGTCTGCAGCAAACATTTCAGACACAGAGTTAATTCACAGCGTTAACATCCTGAATTTATTACTGAAATATCAACCCTCAGTACTCAACCTCACAGAACACTGAATTAATTAATGATGAAAGGCAACAAGTTACAACCTCTTTTTTAAAAAAAACATTAGGGTACAATAATACAGAATAATCCTTGCATTTGACACAGTGGCCTTAATGTCTAAACGGCTCCAAGAGTTTCACATGTAATTACTGTCAGATGTAGTGTCTGTGAATTTGGAACCGAATGCCTCAGCCAATTTGTGCCAAATAAGGACCCACAAACAGCCGTGAAATGACTGACTGTTTTATCTGTAGGATGATCGGTCAGGATACCGTGAGAAATTTTCATCCATTTGTCAAATAGTGTTACAAGATCTTCAATATCGACCTGAATAGCAACAGAGTGGAACTCGCTGCTATAAACTGTGGTTGAAGCAAAGAGCATAAGAGAAAGCTTGATGCATACATGAGGGAGAAAGGAATAGAAGGGTTTAAGAGAGGAGATTAGGAGGAGTGGGGGGCTCCTGTGGAGTATAAACACACAGAATAGTTGGGCCGAATGTCCTATTTATGTGCCGTATCATTCTATGTTACTCTTTGTCACGGCGGAAAAAATGGGGAAGGATTAAGCTTGTTCATATTTACACAATTTGGTGTGTTGCAACTTAAACTGCGAGGGATAAGTTACTTGCTGACCATCATTCACCGCTTTGTCACTTACCGTACATGGACTGGTTGGAGGAACAGTCAAAGCTGTCATGTGAGACATTGAGAGCATTGTTGTGCCTGCAGCAGGTTTAGGTGTACTCAAATAGGCTGCAGGACTAGTTTCACTTGGATGGGTGGCTCTGGAAGTCGTGAATGTGGTTGGCGAGGGAGTTAAGACAGTTCCGGAAGCAATGACCAGCACTGTAGTGGCATTAGGCAGAGGCAAAGCGTGGGGTGTGGATGGAAGGGCTGACGATGTGCTGATAGTGGAAGCAGCAGACGTGCTTGGGGTCTCTTTGTGTGACACGGTCCCATATTCAGAGGGAACAACCCCACTTGGACTCACAGGTCGGGTGATGCCAATGAGCTGTGCAGATGTTGGGGCTGGAGTGACTGGTGTAACAGTGCTATGTGCTGCTGGCGCTGTGGTTATCTTTGCAATTGCTATGGACGTGGTCAGGTACAATCCTGTACTTGGGGATTTTTCAGTCACCGCTCCTGTTGAAGGTTTGGTTGCTGTGGACACGCTGGCTGTAGGCTGTGTCACACCTCGTGACTCCAATGCTGTGGCCGTCCATCCTGGATGAGCACTGGCAGTGACTGGTCTTATGGGGGCTCCTGTGTGTAAAGTCCTCGCGGACAGAGAGGCCGAGGGAGAAGATGTGATCTTTTCCGTGATGGAAACACTTGTGGAAGCAGTGGTCCCCGGGGTGCCTGGTGATGACGACGCTGAAACGCTGAGGGTGGCTCCACCTGTTGGACGTGGAGTGACTGTGGCTTGGGACACTGTTGTTTTGGAGATGATCTCTGATGCTGGAGTGGTGTGAGATGTTACTGCCGTTACTCCAGGCCCGGGTGTCACAGGTACAACTGTAGCTTTTGCTTTCGAAAATGTAGTCGAGATGGATGTCTCAGGCATTGGAGAAGAAGCATGGGTTGTTTTTGCAGAGCTTGGGGTTGCTGGGGTGAGTGACAGATGTGTAGTTCCCCAGCCCGTTGCGCTTGAACTAACAGCAGACGTGCCCAGGGTGGGCTTGGGTGTAGAGCTTGATTCTTGAGATACTGATGGTGGTGTTATCATTGTAACAAAGCTCAGCCCACTCCACGCAGGTAATCCTATGGAACCGGCACTTGTCGAGGGCGTTGAAACACTTCTCGTGGAGGAACTTGCTTGCGTCCCCATAGGAGACAACGATGAGAACGCAGGATAAGTTTTAGTTACCCACATTGATGTGAATGAAGCTGGATGAGTTGTAAAGGTTGATGTAGTGTTAACTCCGGTGAGAGCCGGGTATGTTGTAGCTGACGTGGTTGAGGT
Source organism: Hydrolagus colliei (assembly GCA_035084275.1). Taxonomy (NCBI): domain Eukaryota; kingdom Metazoa; phylum Chordata; class Chondrichthyes; order Chimaeriformes; family Chimaeridae; genus Hydrolagus; species Hydrolagus colliei. The sequence goes on along the minus strand of CM068757.1, from coordinate 10,057,178 downwards.
GGGTTTCATTGACGTTGGGTAGACAGGGGAGGTTGATGTGAACACAGGTTCTGTGGAGCTTGTGTATTCAACACTTTTCTGTGTTGCTGTCCCTGTTGGTCTTGGGTACCCTGTAGCTGGTGCGGATGTCGAGGCCGAATAGGCTGGCGTTATTATTGAAGGAGCTTCTGTCAACAGGAGATATATGGTAGTTTTGGAAGGTGAGGGCTCTGGGGAGGACCCTTTGGTGGCTGCGGTAGCTTCAGCCTTCACTGTTGACATTGGGTAAACGTCACCTGGTGTACGGGTCGTGATGGTGGTCCTTTCCGTCCCGCTGATGTGAGCTGTGGTTGCCGTACTCGTTTCGCTGCGTCCTTCCGAGACCCTGGCAGAAGTGATCACTGTTGCTCCCTCGGTGGTTGACCGCAGCACAGTGTGTGCAGATAAAGTTGCCCCCGGATAGGATGTTGGCACTGAGATTGAAAGTGTTGATGGTGGCTCTGCCTTTCCAGTGGAACGCAACGTCACTGTTTCAGGGGTGAATTGGTACTGTGTTGTTTTACCTGTTGCAGTCGTTGGATGACTGGAAGCCACCACTCCTGTGGGGGTAGGCACCGCTCCAGTTGATGTTGTCACTATTTCTGACAAAGCTGTGTACGCTGTGGATTTCGAAGTGCTCACGGATGGAACCTTAGATGTCGGAAGTGCTGATATTCTCGACGTCACTGATCCACTTTCTGTTGACGGAGAGATTGCCCTGGGGGAAAGGGTCGTCTTCCCTGTCAACGCTTCTGTTTCAGGAGCAGTTGTTCTCCCTGACCCAGTCTCAGGTCTACCTGAGGTCATCCACCCAGCTATGGATGATGACTGAGGCCGTGTTTCGGGTTTGGTTGCCGAAGTGGATTGTGTTGTGATTGGGGCAGCATGAGGCACTGTTATAGAATGAGATGTTGCAATTTCCACCGAAGTAACTGTGTAACTGGCGGGCAGTTTGGTAGGACTAGTGCTTCCTGCTATTGTAGTGGGTTTCGACAAGGGGGTCACTGAGGTGGTCATCACCTTGGCTGAAGAGGCGGATGATTCGAACACTTGCTCTGTCATCGGTCTTGTTGTCCGCGACGTTATCTTTGGTGATGTGAAGATTGTGGTGCCTGTCATTTCCGGTGTGGAGGGGGAGGTGGTCACCGTAGAGGGAGATCTTGCACTTGTGACCAAAGGAGATTGTGCAGTTGCGGTTGAGCTGGTGGTAATGGATGAAGGAAAAGCTCCCATTGTTTTTTCCGAGACTAAGGAAGAGCTCGTGGTCATGATGGTTGATGGTGAGAATGTGAAGATGGTGGAGTGAGAGGATACAATTGAGGCTGAGGTCGAGGTAGAGCTTTTGGTGGTCCCCAAGGTTGAAGGAGGCCCCATGGTAATGGTTGCACCTGAGAATGAGGAAGAGCTTGCTGCGGTAGTTGCTGAAGATGTGGGAGAAGAAATGATCTTCACAGCTGAGGATGAAGGGGAGATTATGGTTGTGGCTTTTGAGGATGAGGACGATGTGGCCATTGTGGAAGGAGAGGTTGTGGCTGTTCTGACTGTGGAGGATAAACTGGTTCCTGCGGGCAGCTGAGTTATCACGAGACCTTCTACAATTGTGGTGGAGACAAGAGTCTTTAAAGTGGTGGCTTCAGGAGTCAATGTTGCCAGTGAAGGTCCAGGCTGGGTGCTGAACGCAGGGGTTGTGGCAGAGGATGTACTAGGAATCCCTGATGGTTCGACTGAAGCATTAAAGGTGGTAGACGTCCCATGGAGAGAAGGGATGGTCGCAGTGGGTTGAACAGAGACTGCTAGCTCCACACCTGGGGAGAACCCATTATTCAGATTTAGTTTGTTAGTGATCCTTATCATTAACATATAGGTAGGGGATACTTATAAGATACATCAGACACAAGTAGAGTCAAATAATAATAATAATAATGCTAATAATCCTTATATAATAATATACAAGGAACTTACAGTCCTCTAGATAAACACATCTTTGTGTATCTTCATCCAGGACCATGTTATGTGGACACCGCGGCACACAGCCTTCAACACTGTGGGAGAAAACCAAACCATGTTACACAGCTTCTTTAATGCTTCAGTTAATGTATGTAATTCATATCAAAAAGGCACATATGTAGATTCTCATCAACTGAGCTTCCACAATCAATATTTAGATAATACTGGCTTGAGGGTTGACAGGCTGTCTCCTGTGAGTGACTTGGAAAATAGTTTTGTCCCTCCCGTGGCAATTTATTTCTCCTTAAATGCAACTTTGAAATGGTTGTTGCAATGGAATGACAGAATTAACTCTTGCCAACCTGCATCTAATACTCAATCAGAATGAGCGGAGTGCATTCCTTCAAGGAGAGAGTTCAAATCCCATTCCAGACACAAGGAAATTTCCATGTGTATGCGGTATACATATGTGGAATTCAATCTGGTTTGATATTCTTAAGCACGGTCTTAGATTTCTGTGTGTAAGACACTCAAAAAAACAAAACAAAAAAAACACTATTTCTTGAGATGCTATCTGGTAAGTCTGTGTTCGATCGTTAGTTCGCTTTCAGGTATTTTTGATTGAATATTTCTTCATTTATGGCACAAGTTGTTGTAGTTGTAATGTATCTCCTTCATTGCCAACTCTTGGCTGTACTGTTTGTAAAAATTATAGGAAACCTTAACAAACATGGAGGCTAGACACCTATTTTGCCTGTGCTTGTGTTAGCTTTCCACTGCAGCTATCCATTCTAATCCCTTTCCCATCAAGTCCAACTCAAAGCCTTTATTTAATTTTTATTCCATAAATTTTATCTCATCTGCATTTCACTGATACATCTCAAATAGCCACTAGTGGCAAAGCATTCCACATTATATTACCCTCAGATCCCAACTGCCCTAGCTTTGTTGCCACTAAAAATATTCAGTTGTACATCCGCTCTACGGGAGGAAAATCTGTCACTATTTAACGCCTCATAACCCTGGGGTCTGAAATTTCACCTCGTCTTACTGCAAAACTATCTCGTCATAAAATTTAAACAAGTGTAGAATTGGGGAAGATTCTCAGTCTCTATTTGGAAGCTGTTTTTCTCACTGCTTTTAACTGGATTAAGGTGAAATTTAAGAATTTTCCATTATTGTTCCTGATTAAAGTTTAATGATATGATACAATCACTTACATCACAGGATGTAATGTAAAGTGTAAGTCATTGCATTAGGTGTTTGTAGCCTGGCATTTATACACTAAGACCAGGTGGAATTTCAAGCCTCTGAGTGCCTCATTTAGATCCTGTTTTAACCAGTACAGGAGTATATTTCATTAAAACCTTGCACCATAAGAACAACCTATATTTGCATAGAGCCCCTCACTCAGGGTAGCATCCTAGAGCGCTTCATTCCACTTTCCCCTGAAATGGATTGTGATTTGTCCATTCTGACTTTATTCAACTGTTTTTGACGGAAAGATTGTGACTGTGTTTCAAGAGACAAGTGCTAGCAGATGACTAGCAGGGCTTACATTACTCTCCGAGAGCCCAGAATAGCCCCCCAAAAACCACTGAGACCAGAATGAAATGCTATGAATGCACACAGATGTATGGGGGAATGGGTTTGGCTCATGGTCACTTAAACCCCTTAAATTCTCAGACATTGCACAAATGCATGCATACCATGCCTAAGATTTTGTGTATCAATTTTTGAATCATGAGCTGAGAAAATGACTTTGGATTGAGAGACTAACCTTGCAAGTACTTTTTATTTAGTTATTGGGGTGAGCTTTGTGATGTCCCGTGATTATTACAAGGTAAATAAAATAAGAAGAACTAAGTAATCCTGGTTATTTGAAACAGTGATTGATTGCATCTTTCACACTAGGAGGACTTCTCCAAGCACTTTGCAGAGTATTTACTGTGAAGTTCAGTGACTGTATTTTGCAGGTGAACATGGCACGACAGACAATTTATTCACAGCAATTTCTCACAAACAGCTTTGGAGTGAATATCCTATTTCATCTGTTGTCCAGCAGAGTGGTGCTTTGTGGAACAACAGTTCCAGTGACAAAGCACCACTCTGCTGAAGCCTTTTCTCCAACCTACAAGAATAACCTGATATGATGTAAAAGCCAGGATAACATTTTTCAGAATTTAAGCAAACTTTGGATTCCTATTTTCCTGAGTGATTATTTAGAAACACTTATTTAAATATTTTGGTTTCTCAGGTGGTGGAGGAGGAGGAAAGATGAACATGTCCCCCCCTCTCTTTCTCATACGTACTTTGGTAGCGTTTGACAAGTCTTGCCTGTCGGGTCTCGGCAGGTTCGGAAACAAGGGCTGGCACACGTCTCGTACCGCCACTCACAGGTGGAATGTGCTGGGGACACAATCTCTGCATCTGCAAAAATATACAGTTTATCACTGGTGAGCAATGTAATCCTTGCGTCTGATATATAGGACCTTTCATATCGGGAGGTCATTTCAAAGTGCTTTGCAGCATATAATAATCCTTGCATTTGATATAGTGCCTTATCACTTAATCAAGATGTCTTAAAGAGCTTCACAGAATATGCTGTAAATTGAATTCACTGTATATTTTTGTGCATTTTCACATGATTATACAATGTTTCTCTATGTAAATTGGCTGTCATGTCCACCTGCCAAATAAACAGTCACTACACATTGTAGTAAAATCTCGTGAGACATTTTGAGATTTTCTTTCCTCCTGCCGTTGAAGGCATTATATATTTTGTAAGGATTATTATTTAGCTGGTTTTATGATCTGATACCATTACTCAATGAAACTTGTTGGATACTGTACTAGATAGTGGGAAGCTATTTTCTCAGGCACCTAAAAAGGAGGACTTTACGAGATAAAAGATACAGAACAATTTTAGGAGGATCGAAAACAACGAACATATTGGACTGTAACAAAACCAAGTCTCAGGAATTTACCAAACCGTGTTGAATTAAGTTCTTTGTTACAGTTGAATTCATAACATATGGAAGCAGCGAAAAGAAATACTCGTTCATTCCTCATTCTAAGATTACTGTAGAATCCGCGCAACATTCATTGAACTTCTGACCTTCTTTGTCCATTACGTTGCCCAGCTTGGAAATAGGAGGCTTATAGCCTTATAGCATTGAATATTAAAGTTACCTTGACTCTGTGCGTGGATTGTGCCCTCTACCAAGCCAGGCCTCACAAGCCCACTCACCACCACCAACCTTGCTTATTTCCACTGGCTCCCAAATCCACGAGTGGATCAAATTCAAGAGTCTCATCCTTGTGAATATTTAAATCCTTCAGCAACATCTCCCCACCACCACCTTACCTCTGTGAGACTCTTATCCCCCACCCAGCTTGGGCTCTCAGTCAGCTATAATGCTTTGTACTGTACTGTAGTCGTGCCCTATGCTGGAGTCACTGATGTGTGTGATCTTTAGCCAGAGTTGTGCAGGAACTCTGAGTGTACCATGATCATGTCATTCAAGCCTGTGGGGAGGATTTAATCAATTTTCTGAACATTTCAGAATCGTAAACAGTTTGGGAATTCTGTCTGAACTTTACGAAGGTGGTTGTCTTCAGTGTTTCAAAGGAATTTACAGATATAAGCAGCTTCAGAATTCCGTCAGATTCAAGAATTTGCCAAATTCTGGACATTGTGAAATGTGACAGAAATAGAGTGAACTTGGATCTGGGTGGAATTTCTACACCCTGATCATTTACTCTTCATATTTCCAGATCCCAGCAAGTTAGGAACCACCAAATACTTCACAAAGAAATGTCCTATCACACATTTCTTAGGGAAGTAGAAGGGAGAGGATCATGTTCAGTAGCCTCTTGTTTCACACAGGGACCAAAATTCCACTTAGTTTTAGCCTCTAGGCCACTCTGTCTTCAAGGTGAAGCTAAAGTAAACCTGTGAGTTCAACCTTGATTTGGAAGCTGGGTGTGGGACTATATGTGTTTTGTGGGGGATTATTGGCTTTGGACTTCTCGTTTTGAATAGTGCCAAGGGATATTTAACATCAACTTGAACAGGCAGACAGAGCCTCAGTTTAACATCTCTTCCAAAGGACTGCACCTCCAACAGTGCAACACACGCCTAGTACTGCATTGGATTGTCATCTTAGATGAGATGAGTCCCAAGTCCCAGCAATGGGCTTGAACCCACAACCTTCTGACTCAGAGATGCGCGAGCGACCAACTGAGGCAGGCCACAGCATTGTGGCGTTTCATTTCCACTTATGTTTTGTCAACGGAGGCATTTTGAAGCTCAGAGGCCAAGTTCAACAACCTGTGTAGTTCTACATTATCGCATACAGCATTTATAACAGCTGCGTCACATCCCCATCTCAATCCCATTCAGTTCTCTCTGTAACTAAGAGCCTGACATTCCAGAGCCCCTTTTGAACTCTTCCCCAGTACTCTGCCGTTTCTTTCAAAGGTGTAATCCGACTTTCAGCTCATTTTTGGGGCAACAGCTGATGGTGTCCGACAAAAGGTTGTTATTATTTTAGAAGCGTGCAAGCAGGTTAGAGTAAGATTAGGAGTTATTCCAGCAATGCCACGCGCAGTTTGCCGAGGGAATAACGAGTACAAAGCAGCGTTTCTAAAGGATGACTTTGAACTCGGTTCCACTAATGTTTCAGAGAGCAGAAGGGAAATAATTAGGAGCAGACGATCGAGGAGATCATGCACAGGCTGACATTTACCAGCCAATTCCATCCAGACCTTAGTGTAGCAGCAGGGGGTGGGTGGGGAGGAGGGCAACAAGCCATGGCAACATATATACTGCCATCCGCTGGCTGCAGATGAACATGACCATTGCATAGAATGTATTCAATGCGATTGTAATAACTCCAGTGAGAGTCATGGCACACAAAGTTGACAGCACAGAGGAGTGGGTTCAGGTTGGTGCTGGTGTTCTCCTACTCTTTCCCCAGTGTATCTGTGCTAGTTTTCAGTCCCCCACTGGAGTTCCCCACTTCAATCGCATTCTCCTACTCATTCCGAATCTACCTGTTCTAGTGCTCGCTCCCCCATTAGAGCTCTGATACTAATGCCATTCTGTATACTTTCCCCATTGCATTTGTGCTAGTGCTTGCTCACCCACTTGACATTCTACTTTGATCCCATTCACCAACTCATTCCCCATTGGTGCTCGCTCCTCCACTGGAATTATTTACTTTTATCCTCATTTTATTGCGTCTTCCCCCAACATATCTAGGCCTGTTCTCATTACCCCACCACAGCTCTCTATTCCAGTTCCATTTCCATATTCAAACTCCTTCACCATAATTTGTTTCCTTTAAGTATTCAATATCCTTTAAAATCATGTTACAACTGACCTAAACAGCCATCATATGTCTAAAAACATGCAGTAATGATAAGAGTGAGTGGAATAGTGAGTACACAGATTGGACATGGCATTTACTTATTTTGAGCCCTTTGGTTAAGAACTTTCGTAACCACTCCTGTTTAAATTGACTGGAGTGTCAATTTAGACTGTGAGCTCAAAGACTCAAGGTAGAATTTGAATCCCCAATCTTCTGATTTGGATGTGTGAGTGCTATCAACTCAGCTAGTGATATCAACTGAACTGAACTCTGTTGTACTGCATTGTCACAAAGGCTAAATATAAAAGTTAGGCTAATATATAGTGATTAATAAGTTTTCTATATTTATAAACATGATGCTTTTAACACAATGTATCATTGGATCTAAGAGCTTTTGACTTGCGGAAGACCTGTCTATTATTTTGTTCATTGCACTCATCCCCTCATTGCCTTTGGGACCACTGTTCCCCAGTTGGGTTTTCTCTGATCTAATATGCCAGGCATTCGCAACAGTCAGCATGAAACCCAATCTGTCGTTGCCTCTGCACTCTGTAGCCGGTGTAACTTTTCCATTAACTTAAACAAATGTTGCTATATTTTTAGAATGTGTAATTACCCTGCATCAGCAAGCTAGGGCTGAGACTGTATGCCGGCTATAGTGCAGGGGTGGTGGGGAGGGGGGGGGGGGGGGGGGGGAGAGAGAGAGGAGAGAGGGAGGGGGGAAAATGAATCAAGTCCGTTGGAGCTTTGCTTATAAAATGCTGAAACCGGAAACCTTTGGAGGAGGTGATTAATGAAATGCCTCTCCACCATTTGATCTGATCCCAGTGGCTGAAGTAAATTGTTTTGGTTTTCATACGCAGCATAGATAAGATTTTTATGGATGAAGGTCAAAATTAAACACTTTAAACTACATGGAGCCAGGTCCACACAATGCACCACCGCCAAGGAACGCAACATGCTCTTGGGCGACTTGTCTCAAAAGATAAATAAAATAGGGATAAGTATGCTTCGGGGGCAGCTCAAGGGGAGCTGGTCCAAGCTATTACTTGCCTCCTCTGTTGGGCAGTCCAGTAAGCAGGCAAAGACGCCTCGACAAACGTCGACACTTGAAAATGCTTTGTTGCTGGACAACAGGCACTTAGCAATGACAAAAGCTGTCGTTTCGCTGAAGTTGGAGCGTGCCAGTCAACAGCTGTGCCTGCCTGCCATTCTTTACACACTGAAAACATAGTGAGGGCCACAATGCGACCATTACCTCTAACCACTCAGTACTTTGTTAACATTGGATTCTTGAAGCAAATGCAACTGGGGTCATTGAACCTATCCTAAAATTTGCATTTGATGTTGTCTCAAAATACTTCACAGGAACTATTGTAAAACTCGGCCACTAATATGCGCACAGCAAACAATCATGAAATGAATGACCAATTTTAGCTGCTGGGACACCAGGGGAAACTCTTTTTGAACTTCTCTTTCCAAATTTACCTAATCTATATCCAACCCTCCTCCTCTTGCCCCCTTTCCTGTTTGAACTTTTATATTGGGACAAAAAAACTTTACAATATCAAATGCTGAATATTCCCCCCTACACCCCACATCACACACCAGGCCCTGAGTGACTCCACCATGACCTCACCTGCCAGCCGGAAGAGCGTGGAATGCCTGAAGCCCTCCGAGTGATTGTACCTCATGAGATGGAGGGAGGCTTTCATGTGGTGGACAAAGAACCCTGGCTTCGCGTATGATTCAAAGGCATTGAACCCCGAGATCCAGGCATCCCTGTGGATTGTGAACGTGGCCTCCCTGTGAAATGTTTCGTTCTTTTGCCACTTAGAGAGGTGCAGTCTCCCCTCTGATCCAGCACAAAGGAAATAATTTGGTCTGTCAGCCGCTTCCAGTGAAACAAGAGATCCGTCTGTAGAAATCGAACAAGAAAATTCAATTATACATTCACCTTATATTTAATCCTTATATTTGATAACACGCCTTTCAGGATGTCCCAAAGAGCTTCACATGATAAACTGTATACTGTGCTATGTGTTTGCGGGTGAATTGGGTAACTAGTATGCGCACAGCAATGTCCACAAACAGCCGTGAAGTGAATGAGCCTTGCATTTGAATGAAGTGGAGTCCTGTAGCTCAGTGGTTTGAGCACTTGCCTCGCAAGAGAGAGACCCGGGTTTAATTCCAGGCAGAGCGAAACCTTGGGAACATTTCTTTACTCTCTACACACCTAATAATAATCCCTTGCAAAACAGGGTAATAAATTAGTCAATCCACAACTGTTTGTGGGACATTGCTGCGTGCAATTAGCTGCCATGTTTCGCCCACAAATATACAGTCAATTCACTTCATAGCATTTTCTGGGAAGCGGTTTGAGACATCTAGAAGATCTGAAAAGCGTTATATCAAGTGCTAGGATTATCATTATTATTAATAGTATTATCAATTTTATCTTAAGTCCTAAGACTGGAATAATGATGGACTTGCTCCCTCATGTTTATGCATCAATAAGACAGATGGCACCTAAAATTTGTAAGATGTGTAAAATGCATACTAGTCTCAGTGATGTGGGTCTTGGACACTAGAGACATACGAACCTTGTAGTTTAGGTGAGTACAGTCCCGGAGTCAGCATAAATAGGGACATTATTTCTGTACTGGAGATTTCGCCTGTAGCTGGAAAAACACCACCTGACGGATCGGCCGCCACCACTGTGTCTTTGTCCAAATAAGTAACCAGTGTGTAAGGACCATTTCCCAGCACTGCAGAAGGAATAAAACACCCAGTTCCATTGGGAAAAATAAAGCATCACAGGAGTGAACATCATCTGCATCTGTATTATTATGGGAATTAATATTTCTGCTAAATTTCTTCTCCCCTCCCCACGAATACGAACAAGTGTACATTTTTTTTTAGAAAGCACCTTATGAAAGCCAATTCAAAAGCAATGACAGTCAACTCTAATGACTGGTTTTTATAGGCAAACTAAACACCAACAAGATCCCACAAACAGGTTTGAGGTAAATGACCATTTAATTTGCACTTGGACTGCTGGCCAGAACTGCGGTAGACACTTGTTCTTTGGACAAATCCATGGATCTTTAACATCCACCCGGAGGGTAGAGCCTTTGATTTAAGTAAAATCAATTGTATCCCATTAGTTTGTTGCATTAATTTATCCTTCTGCATTGAGGTCTGGCTCCACATCCATTAAGTAACATGGAGTTCTTTCAGCTGTCTCACTGTAATAAACAATGTGGTGTTAGCTCCAGCTATGTAGCTTTTTCTAGTGGATCCTCAGCACCCTCTAGAGGTTTAGGTTGATCGCCACTCGATCAGCTGATTTTCTATTACTCAGCTGCTCAAGTAGCAGCAAGTTCACTTCAAAATGCTTTGTTCAGCAGTGGCTGGCCTCATGTATGCAGTAAGCAACTAATATACTGTAGGGTGTGAGCTTGAATCAGGTTACAGGTTCAAGGCCCCTTATTGCTGACCATCCAGCGAAGTGCTGTCACACTCAGCAACATAAACATGGAGGTGCATTTAAACCTAGATGATAGAAAACCATGCGAGTATCCAGACCTACTCTCCTTAAATTAGTCTTACCTTTATTATAATATTCACAATCATAAGCTGAAAGAAAGCAGAACAACAGGTCACTCAATGGAGCAAGTTAGATTTCTCATGTCTCAGCATCACTTTTCTCAATATCAGGGCAAGCAAACCACGAACAGTGATTAAGTAAGATACTTCAGTTTTGAAAGAAGATGTCACAGTGGGGAAAGGATTAAGAAAGTAAACCCGGAACAATATTTTTGGATGTACTGAGACAGTAGAAAACAAGGACATACTTTTAGACAAAGAACAATTTTAGGACTGGCACCAGTAAGTACCTCTTTAGTTAAAGGGTAATTAATGACTGGAACAGGTTGCTCGAAACAACATTTGAGACCAGAAAATTGAACATGTTTAGCACATATCAACAATGTAAGGAACGATAGTCAGATATGTGAACAAGGAGAACAAGGAGATCAAATAGGCTGAAGGACCTTCTTCATCCAAATCTCTCTTGTGATCTCTAGTTATAGCATTGTCTTATTAGGGTCTTGCTCAATTTTCTCTTCCTCTGTGTATTTTACAAGTTTGATGAACTGAGGATGATGGCATGGCTTTGAATTTTATTGCACCTTCTTTAGCATCTCTGGTGATAACTAGGCCATTTAGTGTGATCTCAAGATTGGCACAGATTGGTACAGTATCTCATTCTTCCACAATGCCCACTATCTACCATCATCTCATCCCAGCACCAAGATGTTATTTTAAATGAGTCCCTCAACTACCCTTCCTAGTAAAGTATTGTTGGAGTTCATTTATAATCATTTACAGCCACTTATAACCAATTATAAACAAACTCTCCAACTTCCCAAGGCATTGCAGTACTCACGGCAGACCATAGGTGACCTCCAGTCAATGGGAACTCCGTGTTGGCAGCATAGATGGGCGTACGCTAATACACTAGTGCAGAAACATTGGCAGTCTCCTCCCCGGTTACAAGCACATGTGTCCGTCAGGCAGTTGGAATAAAACCAGGTAACATCAACCTAGATTCATAGAAGAGATAGAAGTGAGGCACAATTAAATACCTGGGGAAACCAGTTTTACTCTAGCCAAGTCCCACAAACAACCATGGGAAACTCACTTCTCCAACCTATATAAAAAAATCAATAGAGCAAAGAGACACATTGGGTCGATTGCTCAGCATCCTCTTCCCCCACTTTTAGATCTCTGATCTTCCAGCAAAAGCCTGGCTCAGCTGGTAACACACTCACTTCTGGACCAGAACAACATAGGCTGAAGCTTCCCGTTGGTCCATGAGTTTATAGTGTAGGTTGTTACGGTAGTTCAATATTAAGCAAGGGGCGCGCTGCTTTGTCAGAGCTGTCATTCTTCAGGTAAGACATTAAATCACGATATCTAACGATATTGAATAAGTGGGGATGTGAAACGGAATATTTCACATCTCCACTTATTCAAAAAGAGAGCTGAGTTTTTCCTGGTAATCTGGCCAACATCCTACAGATTAACCTGTCTGCCATGTTTGTCTGCAAAAAAGTCAATCACTAAACTTGACAATAATTGCTCTAGTGAGTTTTTGTACATTCTTACGTATATAAGCTGTTATGAAAATTTGAGGTCTCTCTCTTTTTGAGTCACTCACTCCATCAATGGTGCAATAAGACAATAAAATGAATACAACCTCTCGCAATTGTGTGCACTCACCACAGGATGGCACAACTCAAAGGTCGAACTCAGTAATATCCCACATTCCTTCTTGGCGAATGGCTCTCTGAGTGGGTTCATGTTGCATGGGTTGCGGATGTCCGGGCTGTTCACACACTAGCAAATAAGGAAATTATTGACTTTGTTTGCTCGCTTTGCAATGTCACTTCTGTGGATTGACAGTCTGACCATGGGCCCTGTGATTGACAACTCTGACCCCGGTCTCGTAGACATATATTTCACAGGACTGAAATAAATCTATCCCAAATTGTTTCAAATCCCAAATTACCTACCATACCATTATTCTAGATTAGGCTCCCAGTTTCACTTGGTTTAGGCAGTTTGCGATGTTTTCATATGTGAACCCAGAGAAACGATATCCTTTATAATTTAGGAAGGAGTGAGTAGGCTTACATTTTATGTCAAGTCTGAAATGTTAGCTTAAGTATGTCAGAAAACTATTTACCTCCATCGCTGTCCAGCTATTGCCAAACTCCTGCGGGTTTGGTGATTCCATGTGATCTGGTGTGTTCATTTCATTGGCTGTTTTTGAGTCAAAATTCCCACACAGGCCGGATAGCTTGCCCTGCAGAAAAAAATAGAAGACCCAGTTTGCCTGAGGGCCCAACACTTTCTCTTTAAGCACCCACATTGGCTTTCTATAAGGGTAAAGATCAGCACCAACCAAACTTCCCACTCTGGCTGATACTTAACGTTCCTGTTCAACATCATGAAAGTTTGACAACGTCAAACCCACTGCTCAGGTTGGTCAACTCTTCAGGTCATGGCTCATTTAAAGACCTGATCTGTCACTTCTCTAGTGGGTTGGGTCAATTTGTCCACAACAAGTGTGGGTCTTGACATCTGGTGAACAATCCCCCAATTAAAATTAGTCATTCACTTCATGGCTATTTGTACTGTACTTCATCGCTGTCTGCAAATTGGTTGCCTTATTGCTGCTACAAAATATTTAGTCACCACACTTTACAGTATATCCTGTGAAGTACTTAACATGTCTTGACAACGTGGTAAGATGCTATATCAAATGTAAAGATTATCAGGATTTTTATTAATACAGGGAGTATGCTGGATTGACATGGCCTCACCCAATGAGATATATTTTAGGAAGAAATAACTCTTGAAACAAAAGGATTCTTGCAAGACTTTTTTCAACCATGTATTGTACATAAAGAGAAGGTGGAAATTGGAGGTGTGTATGCAGTTCTGAGTGTCCCACCCTCAGGGGGCAAACAGCATAACCTCTACCTTACACAGAGAGGTGAAGTTTAGAAAATTTTGCTTGAAAAAGGGTAAGGGGTTATCCAAGTCTCGATGTGGAGCTTGAAACTTCTGACACATAGGTGAGATTGCTGTGGACTAAGCCATGCTGACAGGAAGAACAATGACTGCTATGAACTGATTTTGTTATGATCTATTATCAATTAAGTCTTTCTCTGAAGAAGTTGATTGACTTTGATGGTGTGGCCAATAAATGGATTTCCTCATTATAAGCTCACCCTTCAAGTTTGATAACTTTCCCAACCAGCTGAATTTCACCTCATTGGAGTCCGGTGACAAAGGTCTCTTACCTGCCACCTGGGGCCAACCTGAACATGTATCGTCGTCCCTCGGTCCCAAAGTAGAGTGATCTCTTCAGTGGGGAAATGCACCACAGTGAAAAAACCCGCTTTCCACACGTGCACTGTCTCCCTTGGATCGATCATGCTGGAAGGATTCTGAGCAAATCCACACCAAACGGTTAATGAAACATGCAATAAAGAGTAGGAGCTATACAATACTTGTTTTCCCCTTGCCTCCAATTCCCAATTACAGGTTACTTAACTTTCCATAGTTGGCTGATGGAAATAATATTAATTTAAAGATGTTTTTGTGTTCTGATCCTGTGAAAATATCTCTGGCACATTCCAAAGATGTTGCCAGAAACCATAACTTTAGAAAATTGTGACACTGCACCTTGCACACGGTTTCCATTTGGTTTTCCACATCTTTACAATACAATACATCAAGGCTCTGATGTGTAAAGAGCCTTTCACATCAGGAGGATGTCTGAAGGTGCTGAACAGTCAGAGATTAGGACGCGAGCGGGAAATGGGTGGAGTGGGGTCGAAGAGGAGGGACATGAAGCGTGCCTTGAAGGAGACAAGGGAGAGAGTGAGGTAAAGAGAATGTGTACTTACAGCATTTCCAGTGTCGTCGTCAAACACCAGGAAAGTACGACCGATAGAGACAGACAGAGCCTTCCTACAAATAGCCCCGTTGTAACAGTCAGTGTTTTCAGAAATGATAGACAGGTGTGAATCTCCAAGGCTCTGAGAGAAGGAGAGTTCTTTGTTAGTGTGTGTTAGAGATGTGGGATAATAAGAGCATAAATCAATTTATGTGGTATGATTTACACTGTAGTGGCAAGAAGATCACAATAGAGATCTGAACTGGCTCCAAGATGCTGTACTTGGCAATGGAATGTTGGAATCAAGTCAACCTCCATTGTAATCTTGGTAGCCCAGATCCTGAGCCGGGTGGGTCTGAAGTATTGCTGGCCACCTCTTATAATAGAGCAGTTAGTCGGGCTTATTGCAGGACTTGGAGGGACATATAAGTTACTGGGAGCAGGAACTCCTCCCACTCCGTTCCTCTTAACTCCACAGGCCAAAGCGCTAAAGGGTAGGTTATGAGAATGGTCCTGGCTAGAAAAGCAGCAGGAAGCAACGACAACAAAATTACACTTGTATAACGCCTTTCACGTCAGGAATATGTCATGAAACTCACTGAAGCTTGCTACACATTGCTCTGAATGGTACGCTATGCTGTTTTAGCTACTTAAATTCCAGGAGTTACCCCCAGTGCACACTCTGGGGTCCCCAAGTCTTGGCTCTCACCCACCTGTGTCTAATACTCTCTGGAATTATGCAAGCAGAGTTCACCCCTCAAGGGAGAGAATGCACATTCCATTCTAGACATAGAATTTTCCACATATAAGCGACATACATTTGTGCAACTTTGTCTGGTTTGGATGCTCTTAAGCAATGATGATGGGTTTCTGCAAGTGTAAGGCACCCCTCAGGCTGTGTCAGTGCTTCAGGCCGGGAAAAATAAAAATTTATTAAGTCTAGATGGAATTTCGGATTTCCATTAGTGTAGAAGGAATTGGGGAATGCAAATCAACAGTAATTGACAACCAAAAAAGTAAATATTTTACCTTCACCAGGTAAACTTTGCAAGCACCGATAAAGTCATAAAGGAGTCCGTCAAAGGTCTTATAGTGGCGATCACCGTAAGCTGTACACATTGAAGGGCAGGGTTGAAATGTGCACTGGAATGTTCCCTGCTGGCAAACACTGAAAGGTACGTCATCAATAAGGGGATGTTTGTAACTATTTCATTCATCTGTATATGTATTTTGCTTGAAACCCTATCATTTAACAAAAACGATCTTCAATTGCGCCATGGGGGAACAAGGGAGTAGAGGCATGGAAGATGAGATTCCGAGTGGTGGAGGCTCATATGGAGTTTAAATATTGGCATGGACTAGTTTGGCCAAATCTCCTATTTCCATATCATAACTTCCCATGTAAATTTATGTAATTACGATGGGGTGAAGTTTGAGACACTTCATAAGACGTCTCCATAAATAATTATCCGAGTTGGATTATGGTGATTCTTTGAAGCATATCATCCCAACATCCCAGAACTTTGCTGTAAAACAATGTACAGTATCTCCGGAGCAGAGTTCACATGGTTGATGGAAATTCTAGTGGAATACCGAATGGAGTACTGAAGAAGAAAATTACATTGCTCAGAGAGATGGGAGATGCATATAGTTTAGTCCATTTTTAAACTGCGTGTCATGGGCAGTTGAGCAAGGAACAGAAAGGGATCCAGACACCACCAGCACAAGAGCTATATAATTGACCTCTATATCTCACCACACCTCTGTGAACAGTACACTACATCTAGACTTCCTAGGCCTGCAATTCCAGATAGTTTTGTTGGACTTTACAAATCCTGAATTCCAGACTTTTGACATTGGTTTCCTGTTAAGAACTGCTTCCATATTCACACTGAATTCAACAATTTGCCATAATTCTGTGCCATCTTCAATATGAAGACTAAAAACTGTCACAGGTTAAAGACCAGGTGGAATTTCAGGCTTTCTGTCCATAGCTGCTGACATGCCAATATGAGGACTCATTGTTGAACAAAAGCCCTGGCCCTAGCGTTGAAGCCAAACACTATACTGTCTTCAGAATCAGGATGATGGAGCTAACACTGTCGATGTCTCACTTACCAGGAATGACAGGGTGATGTGACCAGGTCACCAGGAAAATATTCCTTTCCCTTCCATAGGCAGGGGCATTCTTCCGGCTTAAAGCATTCATTTTCATGTCTCACGAGGCTGATAAAAGATACATGCAGAGTATAGTAAATAACAGGCTTATTTTATCCCTTCTCTTTTGCCGCTTGCGATGTTTGCCAATGTCACCTCCAGCGCAGGTAATGTAACAAGGGAATTGGATCATCTTTCTTTGAGTGAAGTCCTGCCAGGCACTTTTAAAGGGATTTGTCCACACGCTTGCCTGGGAGATGGGAGAAAACTAGCCAACATTTCACCTCACAATTTTTTTTTCCAAGTGCACAATGTATATGTAAATAACTAGCCTCATGTAAACATGCAATGCCTCTTGTACAATCAAGCTCATATGTGTCTGCCTCTCCATTATATACATTGCCTTGAACACAGAATCCTTTTGTGTATGTGCTTTATGCAGAGTTGTCTCTATTCCAACCAGGGTGGGTCAAATTTGCCTTATTCCTTAACAGGACTCCTCAATAAGAAATCTTGATTTATCACTAAATTGAGACTTTGTACAGTATATCATCCAGTCTTACAGGAATTGCTCTCTGATTTGAATTATGCCTGCGATTCTAATGGAATTCCTTATTAAAAAAACGCTGTTTCAAATTATACTCTTCTAAAAACCTGGTGATTTGGGCTCTATACATGCATTTGAGACACATATCACAAAGTTGGTTTGGACGAAGAAACTACTTTGGCCTCTCTGATCTCATGCTTTCAGAATCCCTACCCTAACCATCTCCCATCAAAGCATCAACCTTGTTTTTTAACGAAAGAATCCAATTTCCTGACCTCAATCACCCTTCCCGGTAACCTCTTCCGGAGATTAACCACCCTTTTGGTAAAGAAAACCCTCTTGGTGTCTGTCCTGAACTTGGCCTTTGTAAATCATAACCTGCGTTCTATTGTTCTACTGCCTTGGTGCATCCTAAAGTAAATGTCAGGTGTAAGAAGGACCAGTCACTTCCACCACAAGCTGAAACCAACCGTAAAGCCAAATGTGCAGAATAACCTAAGCAACAGTGGCCAGATGTTGTGTGGCACAGCATCAATGAACTGATGTATAGTAGTTCTTGGGGATATATTTCACCAAACACGAATGAGAAACTCTTTGAGGTGCGCAATGAGTGATGACTCACCAGCCACATGTGAAAAGGCTGGATTAAAAAAAAATCTGCTACAATTCTGCTTCTCATTTTCTGTTTTTTGGAAGCCATTCTTGCTAATAACCCAGGGACATTCAGTTGCGTTTTATTCCCACCGGTGTGTGACACTGAGGCTCAGAACTGTTCAAAGAATATACAGCAACACATTCAGAGAAGAAGCATAACACAGGAGTTTCATCTGTGTAATGTAACCCGGCAGATAGAGCAGGCATTAACAGATTCCTTTGCTAACAAGCCACCAAGAGAGGATCACTTTCTGCAATCAAAGAATTCATAACAACCCCCCATTCACCCTGATGCTGAGGCAGCAGATTAAACACTTCTAAAAAGATGAGAATGTTAAATCTAAGATTAATAACAAAAGTTATTTGCTAAGTATGATCTATCAAAGCACACACTGTAACTTCCGAATATGTGCGCAACTACATGGTATAGTATGAACACGGTATAGAAAGATCATAATAAGCGTTTAAGCATTCAACATTTCATCATTTACTTGGTAAAAGCCAACCCATGCTTTGGCTACTGAATGTACTATATTACAATAATAATACAACTAATAATAATGCTTTAATATAAGGTGTATAATGCTGACAGGTCTCAAAGTGCTTTACAGTGCTCTACTGGTCAGTGTAGTGACTGTGTATTTGCTGTCTCACTCCCTCTGGCTGAAGCCAAATCTAAATCCCTCCTGAGAAAGCTGTGATGCCTTGGGTTTGCTTTAATTAAACAGTGCTGATGTGCTGCGTACTCTTCCAGGATTCGGTTAATCTTCTTAGAAATGACTTGATCCACAGGCTGCTTACTTGTTACTTCAGACAAAATATACAGCAACTTACTGGGAGAAGATAATGGATGAGTCACATCTAACATTGCTGCTGGAATACCACATTCCACATTCATAATAATGATAATCCTTGCATTTGTTGTAGCACTTTATCACAAGATCAAGATGTCTCAAAGAACTTAGGATGCAGGAACATAGAGCAGGAGTAGGTAATTCCGCCCCTCAAGCCTACAAACAGACAGTCACTATACCTTACAATAAATCATGTGAAGCGCTTAGAGACATCCTCCCAATATGAAAGGCGGAATATCACATGCAAGAATTATTATTATTATTGTTATATCGTGGTAATAAAAACTCATTATCTGTCACACTAATCTCCATCACTTCTCTTTCTCGTATTTCTCTTAATTTTCAATTCCAATTATTACTCCACATGTCCATATCAGTGTGGAAGAACAAAAGGACCACTGCAGAACTCCACTTTCCATCCATCAGCCTTTTCTGTTTCCTATTCTCCAGCTCACTCGAGCCCACTCTTGGCTATTAAAACCCTTCACCTTCACTTAAATGCTGAATCCTATTAAATGCCTTCTGAAAACAGCAGTATATTATTTCCACTTGGTATCCCTGATCCACTAATTAAGCTATTTTCTCAGAGAATACCAATGCAGTTGAGAATAATGATCCATTGTTGCCAAAAAGATGTTGTCCCTCTTCATGGCCTCCATAGACTTCAGATAAAAGCTGATAACATTCCATAGAATGCTCCTTAGCATTTACCCTACTAGCATTGATAGACTAAATGATAAATTCCATACTTCGGTATGCCAGGTCACCCTTCAGTTCACCCTTCACAAGTCTGTGTCCACGGAAATTGATAGAGAATTAAACCAAATCCTCTTGTTCCTTCCCTACCTGATCCACTCTAAATATTCATCCTTCAGATGAGGCATTAAACCGAGATCTTATCTGACTGTTCAGGTGGACACTAAAGATCCCATGGCACTTTTCAGAAAGAGAAGGGAGTTTCTTTGTCCAACCAACCCCTACCCCATACCCCCCAAAACAAATTGATCACTCACTCCATGATTGTTTGTGGGACATTGTTCTGTGCATCTGGCTGCCGTATTTTTACAGTGTGTCCTGTGAAGCACTTTGAGACATCTCAATGACATGATCAAGTGCTATACCAAATCCAAGGATAATTCTTATTATCAGGAATGTTAGAAATAAATGGAATTGAGTGGAGAAGAATTACAAGCATTTCCCTGCCATGATATTTCTTACTTAAATTAAAAAGTGTTGATACCTCTCAATACCCATCCTCGAATCCTGATAAGCTTCTTACTCAATACCTAATCCCACAAGGCTGCCTGTCTATCACTCAAAATTAAAACGGAAAGCAATTTATTGGGAGAAAACTCAAGGTAATAAAGCTGGATCAAGTCTCATTATTGTTGAAATTCTTGTGGGTTTACTGTCAAGAAACAGAATCTATTTTTTTTCTTTGAAAA
The DNA here is from genome assembly GCA_035084275.1 of Hydrolagus colliei. Lineage (NCBI taxonomy): Eukaryota > Metazoa > Chordata > Chondrichthyes > Chimaeriformes > Chimaeridae > Hydrolagus > Hydrolagus colliei. The sequence continues at coordinate 10,036,707 of CM068757.1, read as the reverse complement.
GGCTGAAGAACTTTCTTCTATTCATTTTTCTACTTAAATCTCCAGCACAGTAGAAGCACGTTCAGAAGCTTAATTTCATCACTTATTTCTCAAATATCATCCATTTTACAAAGAAGTCAGACAATTTTAGATTTGCTGTGTTGAGGACTTAAGTACTGGTCAAAGATCCTCCAGATAAATTGTGCCAGGGTGTTTTGGCTTGCTGCTTTTGCCTATAAATACAGTCATCACACTTGCCAACAGTGATCTGTGAGGAGCTTTGAAACATTTTGATGTCATGCGTGCTATATGAACTGCAATGATTAGAACATTGTCCAAAGTACCAGCCTGGCTCAGTTGGTAGTATTCCTGCTTCTGAGTCAAAAGGTTGCGAGTTTAAGATATACTGATTCGTTTTGAGCACATAGCCTTGACTAATACTCCAATACAGTGCTTTGAGGGTTAGATTGTTGCATTGTCAGGGGTGTCTTCCTTTAGATGAGGTTTTAAACCCAGAGAGTGCAAGTTCTTTACTTGGAGGGACTTATCTGTCTCACCTCATCATGCAAAATAGTTGTCCTTCCTGTGAGATGTTAAACTAAGTTCTGTCTATCTGTTCAGGTGGACACTAAAGATCCTATTTAAAAAGAGAAAATTGTTTTTCACACTAGATAAAATTGGTCATTCACTTCATCGCTGTTTGTGGCACATATCTATACACAAACTGGCTGTTGCATTTACCTACAAAATACATACATTACAATTTAAAATAAAATCATGTGAAGTACTTCAAGACATTCTGCTGATGTAAAAGAACACAGTATCAAATTCAAAATTGATTTAATATTAGGAATAGGTTAGAGCTAAGACTCGGGAGAAACACAAAGTATATGTTGGGGTACTGCTGATGTTTCACCAACAACAACAACAAATTACATTTATAGAGCGCCTTTCACGTCAGGAGGACGTCCCAAGGCGCTGCACAGGAGGAGTGTGACCCGAGCTGGGAGGGGAGTGTTTGGGAAGGGGTGAGACACGAAGTGGAGGTCGAAAAATTCGGGGTGGAACAAAAGGCACGGTCGAAGAGGAAAGTCTTCAAACCGGCCTTGAAAGAGGACAGGGAAGAAGCGAGACGGAGGGATTGGGGGATGGTATTCCATAGGGTGGGAGCTAAAACCACATAACTTGCTGTTGAGAGCATTGTCTGGTAAACTTGATCAGCTAGGACCAGCTGGTTCATTAGGTTTTGTGCTTGCAGAATGAACAAGGGCCAAGTGGGAAGAATCCCTGCTCACCACCCCACCCCCCCCCCACCCCCAACCCTCTCCCATCCAGTGAAAGAGCTTGTAAGTTGGATGGGGAGTGAGAAACAAGATATGAAAAAAACTAAGTTAGAGAACTTGCCAAGTACAAAGGGGCACAGACCTGAGAACTCTCATGTGTAAAATGGGTTACACACAAATACATGAAAAATGAATCTGTGAAAAGTGTATCAGTTGTTAAGCCGTGAACTTCATTAACAATAAACTGGTTCGCAGTGCAGCTATTTCATAGGAAACTGGGAACTGGGCACTGAATTTCAGTGCTGGATGTGTAACGTTGCTTGCTACCTCTCTTGCCTGAAGCCCAGCCAATTTTTTCATGAAGACTCGATCCTCAGCAGAAAGTAGGACTGTGTTCCTTAATCCAGCTATCATTAAACAATCCGTTAACCCTTTCCCTGCCCGCGCCTTGCAGACCCGCGGCAAGCACTTTTGAAGGTCTGTTAGAATTGTGCTTGGCTGAACAAAAGCCTACTGTACCAGTAACCAGTTGCTCAAGCATGTCTGGCACTTTGATGAAACCGAGAGAGCGAGGAGATCAGTTACAGCGGCCGTCAGTGCGCCACATTGATTCGGGACCAAAGTCTCTTAATCCATTTTCTGATCTGGGTTATTGACCCTGATCTGAAACTGACCACAAATCTCATGGAGTTAGAGAGAGAGAAAGAGCAAAGAAAACCCCCAAAAAATCAATTGTAATACTGTATATTCAGAGTTCAAAACTGGTCCAAAATAATCCGATGGTCCACAATGCATTTAGTTCAAAAAAACTATCCTTTCATTAACAGAGGCATCTCCATCCCAGAAAATCTTTGGACAAGATGGAAACAGTTGGCATTGTGTTTATTAATATTTCTGGTCAAAAGTAGTCATGTTACTTTGGCATCCTTCCAGTCTATCTGTGCAGCCTGACGTCCTATTAAATCGGTTACACTGGGCTCTGAAATTTGTCCGACTGTATTGTGCAAACCTTCACAAGAAGGTAGATCATATTGATATTTATGCAAATTCATTTACTGCCTCGACTTCCATTGCTAATTGTGTCCAGAGAATGATCTCAAGGAATGCATTCAGACAACTAGTCTTTGTCCCCGTGAAATCTCTCCAGGCTTTTTGCTTAAACATTTGGAGACTCTGTTTCGCATACTTAGGTAATGGCTTACTTGTGCTTTAAAGCAATAATCTTTGATGCTGTAGGATTTGACTTTCTTTTTCTCTCCATGTAACAATTTTTTTTAAAAATCACATACCCTGGGCTCCAGTGTTAATCACTGTGTACAGCTAAAGGAATTGCTTTCAGGGGCTATGTGCAATTGTCTGCTGCATTTCACCTACCAAATATACAGTCAATTCACTTTACAATATATTCTGTGAAGCACTTTGTGCTGTCTCAATGATGAGATACAGTGCTATATTAAAAGGATTATTATTACTATTATGCTTAACATAGCCAAAGAAATATAGAAGTGAGCAAGATCTGGAAAGTGAACAAACTGTTCAGATTGAATTAAAAATAATAATCCCTGCATTCGAATTAGCACTTGATTACATCATCGAGACACCTCAAAATGCTACACAGGAATGGGCAAAAGATTACTGGCCAGGATGTTGTTACAATCTCCCTTTTTTTGGGTGGTGCTGTGGGATGTTTACTGTCCACCTGAACAGATAGATAGGACATCAGTTTAACATCTCATCTGAAGGACAGCAGCTCCCCAAAGCGCTGCAACCCAGGCTGTGAGTTAAAAATCCTGAAGTGAGGCATAAACCTTTTGACTCACAGGAAAATATGCTGTCGACTGAGCCAGGCTGACACCTAGTTGCCATTTAATTCCTTTACCCAGAGAGAATGACGAATATGGAATAGATGACCGGGGATGCTGGAGATAGACTGCGTTGGAAAACTGAAAGGATTAGGCAGCTATTTCGCAAAGAATGTGATTGAGAGGTTCAAGTAACACTGTCCAGTAAATCCTATAAACTGAAGTAAAGCTTTAAGATCGCTTTCCTACATGAAGGGCACTATAACCAGTAGAGGATTATTAAAATAAACAATGGATGATATTTTCAAGAATCTCTGTGCATGAAAGTTGTGTTCACCACTGACCAGAAGGGTGTTACAGAAGTACTTTTATTTCAAAGCAGAATCGATCCAGTGGGGAAATTAGCACAGGGAGATTTATGAAGGAAAAGGGAAGGAGAATGGGATTAGAGAGGTCCAGTGAGGGAGCGAGTACCAGCACAGAATTCAATGGTGGAGGAACTTCGTTCTATGCTGTAAACTTTCTACATTTCTATGAATAATGGAAAGTAACAGATTTGGAAACAAGAGGCTGGTTAACGTTCTGATGACGGGTCACACTTGACCTGTAAGAATCCACCTTCTGTTTCAGATACTCTTTAAGATGCTGCTTCCAGAGTTTCCCTCAGAACTGCAGAGTCCATAGATTTGCCTTGTATCCCAATTGGTTGGTGCATTTCAATTCACAATTCTCATCACCGATAGCACTAGCAACAGTGACAACTCATCACGTTACCAGGAGTCAGCCTGGCTCAACATAGCACGCTCACACCTCTTCACTCACTCCCTCACATCTTTCCCAGGCACATCTCAAAACCAATCACTTTGACCGCAGTTTTGGACATCCACCCTTCTCGGCTCCCACCCTCACCTTTGGTGTCCCTCCAGCACTTTGAAGCAATTTGACACATCCTCCCATGAAAGGCGCTTGATATATTCTATTCTATTTTGGTCAACTGAAACAACAGCAACAAACAAAATCATATTTATAGAGCACCTTTCACGTCGGGAGGATGTCCCAAGGCACTGAAAGCAGGGCTATTTGATTAGGATTATGTATTACAATATCTATTATGCTTTTATATTATAAGACAATTTTCAGGCTTATAAGGCAGGCAAGGGGTCAAAATTATATTTTACTTCATTGAATTCCTGTGTGTTATTCTGTTGTTTTGTTCTTTTTATTGAAGACATTTAATAATAATACTAACAATAATCCTCATGTTTGATATAGCATATTTCATGTCAGATGGACATCTCAAAGGGAATGACAGGATTTAACATGACTGTAAATGACTGTATTTGTGAACGAACATTGCAGCCAAATTGCACACAACAATATCCCACAAACAGACATGAAAGGAATGACCAATATATTTTTGAAGGGGTGGGATGGTTGTTGTTGGCCAGGACACCGGGAGAAACTCCCTTCTCTCAGAATCCGATGGCCTGTTGCAGTGCTGTAGATTCTATAAAACTATAATGTCAAACAGGAAAGATAATGTCTGAAAGATAATGTGTTTCAGAGAGCCAGTGCAGGCACAATAAGTCGAATGGTCTGCTTCTGTGCGATAAATGTCTATGAGCTCCTGGTACCTGGATATTAACAGTTTGGTATTCTCCATTGGCTTTGCCTTCTTTGTAGTAAGCCAGTGTGATATCTCTCTCAATCTCTCGTTCTCTATCCGGCCCCCCCACACGCCCCCTCCCCCACTCCCCCCTCCCCACTCCCCTGTTCGAGACAGACTGGCTTTTGTGTTACAAGAGCAATTCAGGAGGCTGACCTACTTTCATTCTTTTTTGCCTTTACAAGGAATGCATTGGGTAAACACGGGTTGTGAGCTACCTGCAACTCCGATTACTCCTCCTCCACTCTTGCTCACAAACACAGCAAAATAATGGATCCAACTTGGCAGTTTACAACCTTGCATTTACATTTCCCACTTATGCATGTGTCAATATTTTGGTTGACTTTGTGTTCAGAACATCATACAGGCTGGTGTTATACCTAAGACTGTGGATTTTACTGTGATTTTAACTGGAACCTGCCAGGTACATTGTACCACTGTGACGCTTAAGGCAGGAATTTACCAGGGCTGGTCCATCCAGTGACCGGTAAATACAGTGCTACCATCTCAACAGGAGGACAAGACCTTGATTTAACCTCTCATCCTAAGGGCGGCATATCCAACACTGCAACACTACCCTAAGGACTGCCCTGGAGTGTTGGTTTAGACTGTGATTTCAGAGCCCCGACATGGGGCTTAAACTCACAACTGACTCAGAGGTGAGAGTGCTCCCAACTGAGCCAGGCTAAGAGATACAGTGACCAAATTGTCAGAAGTCTCACTGGGTTGAAATCGATACACACGAAAAAGGGCTTCTTGTTTAGTTATAATAAACCTTCCTTTTTGATATGTGCCTTTCACATTGGGAGGAAAGTATTTACTGCAGTGTATTTTGTAGGCGATTGGGGGCAACCAATTTGCGCACAGCAATGTTTCCACAAATGGCCAAGACGTGATTGAACGATTTTATCAGGGAAATTGCCAGCCACTACACTGGGAGAGAAACTCTGCTTACTTTTCAAATAGTGCCACGGGATCCATAACATCCACCTGAACAGGCAGACATGATGGTGATTATTAAATGATTACTACCATTAATCAGAGATTCTTTATCTAACAAATTGCCAAAAGAGCTTTCAATGAAAATCAAATCTGCCCTCCACATATGCAGAGATTAATAATAATAATCCTTGCATTTGAAATAGCGCCTTACTTCTTTGAGACATCTCAAAATGCTTCGTACTGTAAAATTAATTCACTGTACATATTGTAGACAAACAATAGTTTCCATGCTAAGTTCCTGGGCAATGTAACAAGAAATGCTAACTAATTCCCCCCACCATCTTGCTCCCCAACCATGAAATGAACACATTATTTTGAGATGAGGTGGCCAGGTATCCAAAATACAGCACGGGCTAGTACTGTCCTTCACAATCATTGTCCAGCCACCAATTACCTCACCTTCTGCTAATTATTCCTAAAGTTCAGTGTGATTGCTGGAACTTCCATTACTCCACAACAGCTTCCATTTGTAACATTTCTCATTACACCCTGTTGTCTTCAATGAGAAATGTCTGAAGGCGTTTAATACTGTGATCTGCTGGATTTCACATTACAGAATCAATCAGAACTCCATCAATGCATCAAGTACAGTGTGGAAGCATAAATTATTGATATAAAGTAAGCAGCATTTTATACTGTTCCAAACATCAGGAAACTCCATTGTCAGCCAGAAGTAATTATTCACAACTGCTAATAGAGCTTGAAAAGTGATGTGAGTTGGTATTTTCAGTTTAACTGCAGTCGAAATTTATCAGCAAAAGCAGTAGCTCTCCAAGAAAATAGAGCACTGGTACACTAACACCTCACTCCAACACTACACAACACCACAAACATTACACCTGACTCCCAACAACACAGCACATTCTTAACAATGCTCTGCATACACATACTCTAACTACTTACCATCACTAAGTATCACATATTAGTTTATCATCACTTACCCAGGTGGACAAATGCATCCTGACAAACACGGGGAAGGCCCGGAACAGGTGATGTTCAATAGTAGATCCTCGCACGTCTTTGTACATTCAGGTTCTCTGTTTAACTCCATTCCATTGTGAGAGTGACTACAGTTAAAGTAGATTTGTCCCAGGGGGCACTGAATATCTGTAACATCATGAAAAATTCTTATTGCTTACTTGTTTATCTGGTACAATATTATCTACTTGCAATGAACAAAAGGGGATAAATTTGGCGGATTTGCAATCGCTGTCCCTGAGCAACAACAATATCCTGCTCTATGAATGTCCTCCTATCATGAATGCACAATGACAGATGCAATGATTATTATTGTTGTCATTATTATCTGGTATGATCTCTTACTTACCAAGGCTGGAACTCTGAGACTGCATGACACCTTCAGAACAAATCCTGAAAACGATAAGAAAAATGTGACTTTCTGTTGGTGACCTGTCAGTCTGGCTCAGTCACTCGAACTCTAGCTTCTGAGTCACAAGGCTGTGGTTTCAAGCCCCACATTGGGACTTTAAACTCACAGTCGCAGCTGATATTCCACTGCAATGGTGGAGAAATCTACACGTTAGGAGATGCTGTCCTTCAGTTGAGCCATTATAAAGATTGAAACGTGAAGGGAGTTTTTCTTGATGTCCAAATTTGTTATCATGTGCATGGTAAATTCTCCAAATTGTCTTTGAAACATCCCTTCAACATTAATCAAATGTAAAGATTATTATTTTATTTATTAGATCGCAAAGGTTTATCATCACTCTGCTCCATCGGATGGTCAATGATTTGTAATTTACTAGGCATTTCTTTTCATGAATGCGTTTTGAGCAGGGATATTTTTTGCAAAGGATATTAGGGCAGTGAAAGCCATTGAGGACACTGGGAAACTGCAAGCCATGGGACGCACGTATACGCTGGTAAATCAATGAAAACAATTGCAATAACTCACCACATTCCTGACGATTGAATTGTCACTTCTCCTGGGGAGTATTCTGCACCCAGGAAATAGCAAGGACATTCGTTCCTGTAACAACAAGATTACATCATTATAATGTTCACAATTTGGATGATTTTCATCTTAGCCAGATCATTAAGAAATCCATAACTCTCATTGAGATCTTTTACTTATTTAGTGACCTACTAACTAACTTAGTTAGTTTACTTTGTGTATTACTGTAGTTGCTTACTTTGTGGATTACATATTTAGTAACTTACTTAACTATTAGTGACTTATTTAGTGACTTAGTTCATTTACATTATTAATTTTTTTAGTTTTAAAATTCTTAGAGAATTAGTTGCTTATTCATATACCTAGTGACTTATTTAATTACTTAGTTATTCAATGACTGTGATTTAGTTACACACATTAGTTATTGGTTATTTAATCTCATACTTCTATCTTTGCATACTAACTTACTTACTCACAGAAGTGTAACATTATACCTGTTTTGCTGTTTCTCACTCTGGTATCAGGATTAATACGGGGGAGTCACAATCTACTCTACGGGAACTCTACAATCTACTCCCTATTGCAAAACATTTACACTATGTTCAAAATTCACTTTACAGTATATTCTGTGAAGTGCTTTGAGGTGTCTAGAAGATGTGAAAAGTGCTGTATCAAATGCAAGGTTTATAATTATTATTTGGATATTTTCCCAGTCAAATGCTGTGGGACTTCACTGGGAAAATATGGGAAAAGGGACTATGCTGTCTGCCTGAGGGGCGCTATAGAATTTCAAGCTGTTGTTGTATTGTATCAGAGCGGAGTTCCTGTGGGTGGATATTAATCATTTCCCGGTTTCCAGCCAGGTTCACCACTTGGGCAAACCCAGAAGCCCAGACTGTCACTTACTTCTTCACACAAGCGTGAGCTCTGCTGTTGTGATATGTACCATCAGGGCAGCTGCATCCTTCAGCACAATCCCCAGCACAAGTCTCCGGGGCAGAGAGAGACTGACACCTCCGATTGCAGAACGATACGCAGGTGCCGTACACCATTGTGTCTGGGCATTGAAGGGCTGCGGAGATTAACGTTACGCATCAAGATCAAAATTTTAGGATATTTTCCGAATGTAAGCGGACACAACAGCCAATTTAAACATTAAAGCGTCACTGTTCGAAATTTTAATACTGATGATTTTAGTTGTTCAGAATGCAAGGGAATCGTTAGGCTGGATTCTGGCAGCAGGTTTGGTCGTTTGGGTGCTGGGTGGGGAGAACACAAAATTGAGACCAAATACTTGTCTGGGTGTGTAAATTACATGCAATATTCTCTCATATTCTTTCAGGAGCATCATGTAAAACATCAGGAGAATCCTTTTCAAGTGCTTTGAGATGTCCTATCAATGTGAAAGGCACCATTATCAAATGCAAGGATTAGTACTGTGTTATTATAACCTACGTTTTCTTTGAAACAAAGTAAATCAAACCCTCCTCATAGAAAAAAAGACTCTCATTAACCACATTCCAACAGATTTAAAATGAACGAGTAAATCATCTGAGATTCAATGGATATCATACCAGTCAAGTACTTTCTTTTGAATTGTACAATTGGCAGACTTTCAATATAATCTGAAACAAAACTATGCATCTCGGCAGAATGCCAGGGATCCAATTCACTTTTACATTCTGTAGAATCAGACCCACTGTGGATAAATTGCATTTTTCATGACTGATAGCAAATTATGTTTTTGTAATGTTTTAGCGAAAAGCAGAATTGCTCTTTTTGCTGCTGAATTTACCCGCAGAGTGATGGCTTTGATGGGGTCACATTTGTGGAGTCAAGTGTAACGTAAGACTTTGAGCTCATGTAGTTTAAACCGACGCTCCATTGCAATGCTGTATTGTCAGAGGCGCCGTTCTTCAGATAAGGCATTAAGCTTATAATAAGGTCTTGTCTCCATTTAGTTAGATGTTAAAGATCCCACTGAACTATTCAAAAAGAGAAGGGAGTTTCTCCCAGTGTCCTGACCAACAATCCCCTTTCTAAATTGATCGTTCACCTCCTGGCTGTTGATGAGACATTGTAGTGCACAAGTGCTTTGGGACGCTATCCCATATGAAGGGCACTATATGAATGCAAGATGTTCTTGCAATTTGGCTTCAGCTTTCCCTACAAATACACATTCACTACGCTTTACACTAAATCCTGTGAAGCACTGTGGGATGTTTCGGCATTATTGGAGTTGGAGCAAAAGCAAGCATTGTTTATTTGTATTAAGTTACTCTTGTCGATCTCCCGAACATGCATTCAATGAGAAGCAACTCACCACACTCCAAGACGTGTGATCTGAAATCCAGCACAACGCCGTGTTTGCTGCACTGCCGAGCATAGTGGGCGAGAGAGGAGCACATGCAGCTCTCCCCACATTTACACGTGTCAGCTTTACACTGCTGGTGGTACAGCTCTGGGCTCAGGTATTGGTGGCATGGGGCAAACAGCTCCCCCGTCATCATGCTGCACTTTGCTGTAGCGTAGGATGCTGTGAAAGAAACAATCCACATCCTAGCAACTCTCTTTAAATTCCTCCTAAAAATTCCCCTCAGGAATATTAGAACATTATCTATGAAATATCTTAAATTGACACTCCAGCCATTCCACTATGGACAATGAACAATGGATGTGACCACCGCCCCACGTTTCTCACTTTCCCCATAGAACAGCACCCTCAGCACCTAACACACTAACCAATAGTTTAACAAAACACCTTTTTATCAAACAATGTGAAACTGTCGACACAGACAGTGTCACAGTGTAAGGTATTGGTAAATTAACTTCAAATTAAATTCAAGTAACTGCAGTGAAGTTAAAAATTTCTACAGTTGCTTGCAACTTAACTGGCCAGCAGCACGCACTTTATCTGAGATGCTTTTTCTGGACCTCAGTGAATGGCTAACCCCTCCTGTTTACTCACGTGCCCCTGTTGGTAGCAGATGTCTCCCCAACGCTCAATGTCTGTGCCATGCGAGACCTGTTGGTCTTCCACATATGTGTTAGAGCTCTCACTATGCCTGTTAAGGTATCAAAATGCCCAGTTCTGCCAACATTTGCATGGTTGTTACACCCCCTGCCCCCCCCCCCCCACCCCCAATGAGACACCAAGTCTAATCTCCTGCTTGTTCCTCATCCCTTTAATAGTCCTCCTTTATAAACTCTGATCCAAATCCACTTGATAAGAAATTATGGGTCCGCCCCAACAAGGGGTTGCTACATCCTATACATAAATCCCTAACACCCCTCAAATATCCTGTAACTTCTGTCATCTTCCACAGATAAGCATGAATACAGTGACTCTGTGCTTGATTCCCTTTTGCTCAGTCTGCAGGGATTGAGAGTTTAATGGTTCAGCTTTTCAACAAGATTTAATTCTGTATCTAAGAGTCCTATGTGCACACACCTCTCCCCATCTCAAGTTGCTGTTTTCAAGTCGTCTGCAAACTGAAACAATACACATCAGGTTCATGCAGAGGGCTTTAGCTTGGATTTGTGTTGGTCAGCACCTAGCATTGTCTCAGTGCAATTTGACACTGTGCGTTGCCTGGCCTGCTTTGAAGAACAGGGACTGTTAAGTAAAAGGAATAGTTAAGTCAACTCTCCAAAGGGCACTTTGCCCCATGAACAGCAGGTTTGAAATTCCTCCTTCTCTTAGCCGACAAGCCTATTTTGTCTAATATTCAAAACAGTACAGAATTGTGGTGAATTCTTTGATTGAGCCTTAATTTGGAATCTGATTTTCTGACACTCTTCAAAAGATCCGGTCGCCAATTTGAGGTTGAATTGAGGGATTTCTGGCAACAGTTCAGGCCTGGGAAGAAGCATGATCTATCACTCACCAGCTTGCTGATGCATATCACAAGGATCCACCTCGGGAATGTTGGTGCCGTGGTTACAGGCGCCGGAGATTCGCCAAGAATTGGCAAAGAGCTGAGGCGTGCTTTCAACCATCCCTGCCGCCGACCTTGGGAAAAGGATGAGTAGGAGATGAGAAAGGTACATCAATGGAAGAGCATTGCAAGGACTCAGCAGCTACCCCTAACATGGTCCAATGCATGCCATTTTGCACACAACAACATCCTATAAAGAGGTCATGGATGCTGGATCCATTCAAATTTTCAAGAATGAGGTGGATAAATATTTGTCAGGTAATGGTATCAAGAGATATGGGGCAAGGGCGGGTAATTGGAGTTGAGGTACAGATCAGCCATGATCTTATAGAATGGCAGAACAGGCTTGTGGGTCTGAATGGTCTACTATCATTCCTATGTTCATATGAACTGATTTTACTTGAGGGATTGCCGGCCAGGACAACGGGGAAACTGCCTTCACTTTTCAGGTAGTGCCATGGGATGTTTAACCTCCTCGGTTTAATGTTTTATCCAAAGGGTGGCACCTCAGGAGATTCAATACCCACACCCCAGCACTGGACCCTGAAAGAGCTACAGAATCGATCAAAGATTAAACTTAACAGTCTAATTGCCATTGATCTAACATACTGAAATACCGTCTGTTCAGAGCTATGAGACGTCCACCTGACATGAAAGGTGCTATTCAAATGAAACTGGATTGAAACAAGTCAATTTCTAATGTTTCCCCGATGTCCTAGCAACAATCCCCCATAAAAAAATAATTATTCAGTTCACAACTGATTGTGGGGCATTGATCTATGGAAAGTTGGCTGCCGCTTTCCCTTACAAACTACACAGTCACTATATATAAGAGTAAAGTGCTTTGGATTCTTCCTGAAGTGAAAGGTGCGTTATAAAATATGAGTTATATTAATATTATTTTTCAATTAAACTGCCTGCAGATGTTAAACTGCAACCACTAATGGCTAACTTTTTAAAGCAACAATTTCTTAAGAGGTCGATAGAGAATGTGCTTCAGCTGCCGTTTATTTGCCGTTTATGAGCGTATGGTACTGGGTAATGGGCATATGAAAAGCACTGGTGCCAGCCCTCGCCAAGCCTCAGCCGTAGGTGTGAAACAAACCTCTGTCCACTCCCACAATAACGTTTCTGAGTTAATCCTTGTTGGAAAGAGACCCAGGAGTTGAGGTGCAGAAAAGTTGTGATTGTGATTGCCGTTCATTGTGAACTGAGCTGCAGTCAGTCACTAACTTCAAATTAAATTCCAATTAGCCTCAAAGCACGACAAGTACTCACAGGAAATCATCCTGAATATTGCCATTGAACGTTCCACACAGCCCAACGGTGTCTTCTTTCCACCTCCCGTCCACTTCGATGTACAGGCGCCTCCCCTCTCTGTCATACTGCAGGCGCAGTCCAAAGTCTGTCTTGACTTGCACAAACACAGAGGAGAGCTCAGTGACTTCAAATAACTCTGTTGACGGACAGAAGAGGGATCTATTAACTGAGAGCTCTGAAACGCCCAGCGGTATCAATTGGTATTCATCCAGACAGAGCCTGATTGGACATCAAACCTAAAAGGCCCCAAAATTCCCCTCAGCTTTAGCCCGTGTAGCCCAATTTGTTGGAACATTTTAAGTTTGCACAGAAAGTTAAGAGTTTTTAAATCCAGTCTTAATTTGGAAGTCCCCTTTTCCACAGGGGTTAGAAAGACTAAAGCAACTTCCAAATTAGACACTTTTGAAGTTTTCTCTTGCAATCTGAGCAAACTTAATATTTTAACTTCAAAATTTGGTTTTTCAGGCAAAGTCTTATCATAAAATCGCAAGATTGGTTTGGTTAGAGCACAATTGGGATGTGACTCAATTTTTACAGCAGTTAAAAATACCACAAGGAAAGCCAGACAGTTTAGCTCAACACATTGGCCATTTTTCTCATCCACTAAAAATGGCTGACTTCTGGGCAGAAGGTCACATCACCCAGGAAGTTATATCACTGGTGACCTGATGTTTCAAAAGCTCATCAATTTTTTTTCGGTCATGTGTGTTTCAAAGTGAGACAGCTTTCCGTGCGCAAGTGCAGTGAATGCAAAAGTGTTGAGTGGTGATGGGGCCCTGATCATGTTTGAGATGCTTGACGAGTCCAACCACCATGATATAATGGGAAGCTACTGTAGACACATGGCACCATTTCATACCATCTCTGTAAGGCAGGCTGAGCCTGTATTGATTGCCATGGTACACGTCCCCTGAATGAGTCAAAGTCAGCTGTTGCCTGAGATCCTCGTCGACCACAAGACTCACTGACTGGATGCAGGCACCGTCTAGATTCTGAGGAGAGAAGCACGAAAAAGGGAGACCGTTTCAGAGGTGATATAATACATAATAATAATCATTGCATTTGATGTAGTGCCTTATCATGTTGTCTCATAATGTCTCAAAGTGATTCATGTGATATTCGGTAAAATGTAATAATAATTGTTATTATTATTTTCACTGGTCTCCGATATAGTTACTGTTCGAAATGTTAGGGAGGCATGGAAAAATTATTCTCAGCAGCAGCCTACAAAGAGCAGTGAGTTAAACGATGAAGTGTAAGTGGGTCTTGTTGTGGTGAGTTTGGACAAGGGAGGAATATTGGCCCGAAGAGCGTCCTGATCCTCTGCACAATGGGAGAAATTCAAGCCAACAATAATTCCCTGTTCTGATGAATTATCTCATTGAGAACTCTGCTTCAATCCAACTCAACAGGTGTTTTCACATCAACCGCTGCCTCTTTCACCAGCCACTTTGCAAACCTCCCTTTTATCCTCTCCCACTCTTATCCCCCACACCATCAAAGACCTTGCTCCTGTCACCCGAGCCACAGAAGAGGGCTCAGCCCAGGCAATTCTGTGTCCAATTTACTGTCCAGGACGTGTCTGCCCAGTTCACATGATTTGTAAATCAAACTAGTCTTGATGAAGATCACTTTCAACGTCTCGCTGGCACCAGACGATTGCTGGCTTTGTGCTCAGAGGATTGAAGGCTTTACAACCTTTTTCTTTCTCTCCAGCTGAAACGTGATGGTTTTAGGTGATGCAGTTTGGCAACAATAAGCTTGAAAGGCTTTTATCAAAGCCCGCATGTAGAGTATACTACCAACATACCAGTCATCCTTACGTCATGCTCAGTCCAAATTTCACTCAGCCCTGATTTCTTAACCTTGTCCTGTCTGCCACCCATCACTCCCTCGCTTACCCTCTGTTGCTTAATGCACAAGGACAAGTATAGCTTTCTTACTGTCCCACAATGAGTGTCCTGGAGGCTGATGGCAAACTTTCCAGAGTTGCGACTCTTGGCCAGGATGTACTGACAGGTGGCCTGGAAGGTATATCCCCGTTTATCGAATGTCATGAAATGAATGTCACCGGTCACAGAGCATTCCGCTGGGAGAAACATGTGGGGGAAAGGGAGGGAGGGAAAAAGAGAAAACATAAGCACAAATCAATACTGCAAGCGATTTTTAATAATAATAATCCTTGCATTTGCTACAGTGCCTTATCACGTCGGTAAGATGTCTCAATAGCTTCATAGGATCTACTGTGAAGGGTTTGCTGCTCTCACAAAATATACAGTCAATTTATTTTACCATATATTCTGTGAAATGCTTTAAGACGTCTTGAAGACGTGATAAAACTCTATATCAAATGCAAAAATTATTGTTCTTGTTACTATATTAGTGAGAAATGGAGTGACTGTGTGTTTGTGGACAAACATGGCAGCACAGTTTGCACAGCAATGTCCCGCAAACAGCCATGGAATGAGTGAACGATCAATCTTATTTGAGGGATTGTTGGCCATGACACCGAGAGAAACTCCTTTATCTTTTTTCCTGCATAGGGATGTCGTCCCAACATGAAAGACTCTATATGGATGCAATTTGTTGTTGTTGACTATTGCCATAGTGGGGATCTTTAACATCTACCTGAACAGACAGACAAGGCCTCGGTTTAACATCTCATCTATAGAACTGTTCAATCCCAATTCTTTCTTTCCACTATCTGTCAATGTTAATAATTGACTGAGCTGAGGGAACCATAGAGAAGGCACACTCTGGATGGGAAGGATGTAGAAAGAGCACTTACCTGGACAGATATGATCCGTGCAATTCCAGGTGCCTCCAATGCAAATGCTGGGGTTTGGGGAAAATAAATATCAGCTAAACGTTCAATTACATTCACCAGCCTACATTTAAGAAATAATAATGGTAATGCTGTACAAGTGTACTTTCTCCAAGTTTACTTAATTATTTTAATAGAAAAATAATCTGCATAATTTGAACAAGCTGAAAATGTACAAGCTTATTATGAGCTGATTAGAATAACACAAAACTGTACAGTAAGATGTGTATAAAGTGTATGAGTGCATTATGTATATCTATCTACCCACCTACTGTATGGGTTTCTATAACTATCTGCTTACCAATGGGGTTATAAATGGAGTTGCCTCTTACCTAGGTTTCTCCAAAACTCATACAATGTTATACAGTAAAATACCTAATTATATTGTAAATGGTACAGTGAAATGCCAGATGTGGCATTTCAGCAATTTAAAGAACATGGTACTTTATACTCCTCTGCTATCTTTACAAGAGCACCCTGCCCTCTCTCTCTATCTTTAAATCCTGCCTTAAAACCAGACCATTTAACCCTTCTCTTCTTCCCTGACCTATTGGCATCCAACCCTGTCTTTGTAAAGTGCTCTGAGATTTTATCCTATATAATGGGAGCTATATAAATACAAGTCAGTTATTACAGTGTTACTGAACAAGAAACATGTCCTTGAAGTCAGGTATTGATGGAAAGTCACTTACCAACTGTTGCATGAGTCCTGTACAGTTGATCCTGGTGCATATAACTGACCGTGGGACACACAGGGGCACTCAGTGGGTATCACACAGCTTCCATTTTCATAAATATAACCTGTGAGAAACAATTCAGGCACATTTAGATAAAAATACTTGTGGGTTTTCCAACCAAATAATGATGCTTAATAAGTATTTCTTTATTGAGACCCAGAAAAAGCTCTGAGAACATTATCAAGGTTGCAACAAGTAGAAGAGGGAATGGGATTTTTGGGGTTTCTTTCTAAGTCCATTTTTACCATCCCTCTCAATATCTATACTATGCAAATATCTGTGAATTTCTTCCTTTTAAACACCCTCGTTGATTCCATCTTTCCTGGGGCTTGATATTCCTCATCTTCACACTTCTCTGTGTGAAGAATTGCTTCCTGACCTCAGTTCTAACTGTTAGAGGCTTAATAGTGGCCAAAGTCATTTTTTATTTTTGTAACCCTAATACTTAGCTTGAAGTAAATGTTGAACTATTGCATTTCCACAATGCAATGCTGCTATAATTCCCCTCTCTGGTACTCTCTTCCCCAAAACCCTATTGCCTTGCAAGAACAATTTATATTATTATTATAGCAATGTTTGATGCACTTTGATATGTTTCTTCCAGATGAAAGAGGCCATATGAAGTGCAAATTCTAATTGTTAATAGCTAATAATAGGGAACCAACCTTCAGGGCAGTAGCATCCATCCAGACACTGGAATTCACTGTCGATGCACACCTTCTCATGTTCGCATGATGCAGGACAGCAGTCAATACACTCACGGAACACAAAATCACCTTCACACGTTATCACTACACAAGTAGAAGCAGAAAAGAGTCCGTGATGAAGGTGACATCTATCAACTGATGGGAACAAGACTTGGGGCCAGCTAATCTTCCTACAGGATTGCAATATATTGAAGTGCTCTCTGTAAATGTTTGTGCTTATGGAATGCCATCCCTCAATCCCTCAGTTTCGCCTCTTCCCTTTCCTCTTTCAAGGCCGATTTGAAGACTTTCCTCTTCGATCGTGCCTTTTGTTCCACCCCGAACTCTTTTACCTCCCCTTCGTGTTTCACCCCTTCCCAAACATTCCCCTCCCAGCTCGGGTCAAACGCTTCTTGTTTAGCGCCTTGGGACGTCCTCCCGACGTGAAAGGCGCTATATAAATGTAAATTGTTGTTGTTGTTGTTTTTGCTGTGATTGAAAAACGAAACACAACCATTTTGGGCACTCAATATCAACATCATTGCAGAACAATGGTGTCTCTATTCTCCACTCTTAACCTTAATCCCAATTTTAGACTAACCCTATCACAATGTGGCAGCCTGACTCAGTTGGCAGAACTCTTGCCTGAGAGTTAGAAGATTGTGGGTTCAAGCCACACGTTGTGAATTTGAACTCACTGACACTCCAACTTATTATGTATTATGCCATCCTTCAGATGAGATGTTAAAATGAGGTCCCATCTGGCTATTCAGGTGTACATTAGAGATCCTTTGGCATTATTCAACAAGAAATGGGAATTTTGTCCAAGGTCCTGGCCACCAATTCCCCAAATAAAGTTGATCATTCACTCCATTGGCTGTTTGTGCGACGTTGCTGTGCGCTAACTAATTTTCATGTTTGCATCTGCTAACAAAATCCGCGGTTGCTACAATAAATCCTCTGAAGAGCTTTGTGAGTCCTCACAATGTGAAAAACTGTACATCTAATGCAAGGATGATTATTGTTATTACTGCATCAGTATAAATCACTTGTGTTCTCACACCAGACAATCTTAGGCTTTCTCAAAGGGAAATTGCCAATGTATTTCCCATTGACTGCAAAGATTTCATGCTGTCCTAATGAGACACTCATCGCATCTTACTGCAGTGGCTGAAGAGCTGCCTCCATTCATGCAGTGGTTGATCAGCCTGAGCGCAGGACCTTGCGTATTCTGTCAGCACTCGACATAGCGATGCATCATCAACCCCAAACCTGACAGAAAAAAGAAAGGGAACTTTGTTGAGTTATTACAGAACAATAACCCCACCCGGAGATTCAACTCATCCTTTGTCTACAATAATTTGGTGTCTGATACATGTGGAAAGCAATCTTAAGGGGATTCAAATCAGGCTGAGAATTCCACATGTGTATCTCACCTACACATGGAATGCTCACTCTCTCTCTCTCTCTCTCTCTTCCTCCTTGAAGGGACGCACAGTGCTTACCTAATCCTTGAGAGTATTGGAGATAGTATGGCAAAGATCAAAGCTTGGGGTCCACAGCGCTTGCATTGGGGTATTGCCAAAGTTTAAAACCACATAGGTTGCCATTGAGACCACTGGCGAGCCACCAGCTGCTTATCTGCTTATCCAGTGACCATATCTATTCAGCTCCACAGAAATCCAGCTTTACCCCCAACCCACAAACACCCACACACAGGATAGCCATAAATTGGTTTCAGAGTTAAAACACAAAGGTTTGTCTCCCAACTTCTCTCACACAAACCAAATTAATGTAATCCGTGCATCCTGCCTCAGTAAAAGAACTAAGTCGAGGCTGCAGACATCCACCCCATGAAAATCAGTTCTTCATCAACTGGATACAAGATTGTTGCCCAAAGGTCTATTCCAACCCCGCCCTTGGGCAACGTTCACACTGGGTTTAGAATTTTAGAATGAAATCCAGCAGCTCCTTAAATAGTGTCAGAGGTTTTTTTTGCTGGTAAATTATTTCTTCTAAACCCCTGTACTCACGTGCAGAGGTCATTCAGACAGCTGGCCATAAATGGATAGGGGCTGACGCAGTGATGGCAGCGGGCGAATGGCTCCTCAAGAAGTATTGCACAGATATTCCGTATATTCTGCAGAAGATTGAAAGCCATTCAATGCTCTCATTGTCAAACAAAAATACATGAAAATAACTTACACTGATATACCTGGAATTACCTGCAGGTAAATACAGCAATGCCCTAGAAACAACAGTAAAAGGTAAGGGTTGCAAATTAAATTGACCCACCTCAATTGTTTGGGGGTTCTGTTCAGAACATGGTGGTGAATAGTTGATGGGGGTGATATGACAAGAAATCTTGCCCGGAGTATTCTCCATCCAACTGTTTCCAAAGATGGCAATTTTGTTTGTTAATACACCTGAAAAAGAATTTGATCACATAAGGTGACGGACATTCAAAATTGTTACTTGTGGGTAATATTCTATATCTCAAAGTCTAACATCAAATATTTAATAAGCCTACAATAATTTTTGAGATGTCTCAAAGCGCGTCACAGAATATACTGTAAAGTGAATTGGCTGTATATTTTAAGGGCGAAATGCGGCAGCCAATTGCTCACAGCAGTATCCAACAAACAGTTGTGGAATGAGTGACCAAATCATTTATTTAGTTTTTAATACATTATTACCCTTGGAAAAGCAATCTGCCAATTGCCAAGGCAAACAGGGATGTTCAGAGTAAGAAAACTTGCCAAATGTTTCGTCCTGCCAGGGAATCAAATTCAGATTATCTTGCTTGCGAGGTGAGTGCGCTACCCACAGTATATTGGGACGTCCTCCTAATGTGAAAGGCGCTCTATAAATGTAATTTTGTTGTTGTTGTATGCTATGGGACTTTGCAAACACTTCAAAGAGCTTTATAGTATTTTCTATAAAGTGTGACGACTATTTTGCAGACAAATGCAGGAGCCAATTTACACACAATCATTTCGCATAAACAGATGTGAAGTGTATGACCAATTTTATTTGGGTGTTTGCTGGCTAGGACACTGGGAGAAACTTTCTTTGCTCTTTGAATAGTGGCATGGGAGCTTCAATGTCCACCTGAACAAGTATAGACAGGTCCTCGGCTTAACTGTGTTCACCATTTGTATCATGGTGACTTTGAATTTTGCACTTACCGTAGCTGGTGTACAGGTCGTCTTCCATATCTCCGTTGAAATTACCGCACAACCCACACGTCCTTCCAGTGTACTCTGGGGTCATCTTTATATACACTCCTGAAGAGCCATCCCATGCAAGCGAAAATTCCCGGTGGTGTGTGGCCAGTATATATCCAGCTATCTTCTCAAACTTCACGTTTCCCTTTTCGAAAGGCAGCTGAACACTGGGGGGAGTCAGATCAGAGCTTTCAGACTTAAAGAGTATTTAGGAATAGGAGTTGGCTTTTCAGCCCATCAGCCCTGTTCCACCCTTTTATTCAATCACGATAGACATTTAAATCTCTGCCTTTCCTCCCTAACTATTAAGACAAGACACGTACTTCCTCATTAGCTCTATTTCCCTTTACATATCCCATCCAATACCGAGTTAAAAGTAAGAATCAATGCCTTGCAATGCACACAGCTTTACAATTGCAACATATATATTAATAAAATAAACTTTACATTTGATGTAGTGCTTATGATGTTCCAACATCTCAAAAAGTTTCTGTAAAATGTAACAACTGTGCATCTACAGGTATATATAACAGTCGACTTGCACAACATTTGTACAACAAATAGCCATGACCATTTTTATCTGGGGTAAGTTGGCCTGGAGGCCAGGAAAAACTTGCTTCTCTTTTCAACTCAAACCATGGGATCTTTAACGTCCACCTGAACAGAGAGATGGGCCCTTGTTTAATGTCTTATTCAAAGGACAGTAGCTCAGTAGCTCTGACAATCCAGTGTACCCACAACACTGCACTGAAGTATTGGGATGTGAATTCAAAGACCCAATGTTGGGCTTGATCCCACAAACCTTCTGACTCTTGAGGCAAAAATGTTACTAACTGAGTCAGGATGACATCTGATTAACCAGAAGGACCTGTTGTCAAAGTGGAAGTAATCACCTCTGTCCATCATGGATGACTTGGTAGTTTTGCAGAAGAATTTCACCCTCATAGGGAAAGTATAAACTGACCGATCGTTGGCAAGAAGAGGAGGACGATTTGCAGGCTGGGTCATTGTGTATCTGTGGAAGAAAAGCCACAATACACACTTCAAAGGTCTTGTTTTGCAAATAATTTTTGCTCAGCTTTACAGCAAGGGAGAACAGACATAAATATCCGTTACTCTTGACTACCTCTTGGAAACCCAAGTGCATGTCAGATTCAGGAGAAAGGAAATGAAGTTTTTCTTTTATTGCCAAGGGATTAAATAACGAAAATCTATTGAGTCTCACCCTGTTGATTCCATAATGAAACCATTCGAATACAACAAAATACCTTATGTTCAGGTCATTGCTCTTATTAATCACTAGGGAGTGGGACTGCTATATCTTACTGGAGAACCATTCCCTTTGCCGACAGAGGTGCGTTTGTCAGACAATGTATCCTTTACATGATTACTTCACCAAATAGCTAACTATCTCCCTCTTGAGTTTTCTGGAAACGCTGCCTTGTGCTCTCTCTCTGGCTAGCCTACGGTTCACTTTATTGAAGGCAATTTGCTTCCAAAACCGTCGCTGCCTTTGCAGTAAATCCTGCGAAACACTTTGAGACCTCCTCCTGCTGAAAGTACTCCCTTATCTCTTATGTTGCATTTATTAGAATGGTTGCAATTTTCTACATGCAACAACAACAACAACAAATTACATTTACATTTATAGAGCTCCTTTCTCTTTGGGATGACGTCCCAAGGATAGGGCACTATATAGCTTCAATGAGACTTTGGGGGTTCTGAACTCAACTGATTTGGCAAAGTAACCCAACATCTGTGTCTTCCCAGGTAGCAAGCCCATGTGGGGCCCATATGGGCATGGATCAACCCAAATTGTCCCTTATGGGGCCCATATGGGCTTTCTACCTGGGTTGTTTAATACACTCTCTTGTTGTTTTGATATGGCAAGCAATGCATCTACTAACCCAAAGCTATCTTTCATCTTCCTCCTTGGCAGGTGCTCTATAAGCACTAGCATGGACCAGTTGTGCCAAATAGCCTATTTTGGTACGGTTCTATGTCACCTCTTAATTAAGAAGAATTTGCACTTAGTAGAGGACAGATCAGTCCTATTGACTGCTATTGATTGCCTTCATGTGGAAGCCTTACATCGAATTTAATGCTCTTTAATCCTATGCATGAGTAATCCATATCATAGGCTCCAAAAGTTTGATTGATGAATACTGCATGTGTGAGCTCAAATTCACACAAAACATTATATTATCTGTGCTTTGGGTGAACTTCATGCTTTAGACAAGATGTATTTGACTTTACCACCTTGATCAAGTGCGATGTTGAGACCCAACACCTAATGAATATTGGGTAGGATGGTCCTAATAGCACAATAGTAGGAAACTACTAGCCAAACAGTGTTTTCAATGGCAAGCTGTGCACTTGTCTTCAGTCAACAAGGCTGCTGAATGAGCTATTACTTACCTAGGACCAAGACTGTAAAATCTGGAATTGCAAGTGAGGGGAGAAGAAAAAACAGACCTCATTAGGTCTGTGCAGCATGAAGGAAAGAAGATTATATTTTATTTTACTGGAATGTAAGATTTGGGGAGCTTGTAATCTAGACATAGAAAGGAGACACTCTGTGGCTTTACCTTTAACCACAAGGATACCTCTGAGTCACTCCGCAAGATAATTTTAGGGATTTATCATTAGATTATTCATTGAGATATCACATGGAAAGCCCTTCCACAAAGTATTCTTAATAGCTTTTAAATGGAATTGGATAAACATTTGGAAATAAACATTTGGAAGGGTAGGGTGAATGATCAGGGAGTGGGATTTTTCAGAGAGCCGGCACATGCATGAAGATCGGAATAGCCTCCTTTTCTGCTATATAATTCTAGGATTCTATAGGACATACACACAAATATCAAAGAAATTGTTTGCTACATAAAAGAGTTCCTATTGGAATATCCTCTTTGTTCTAGTTTTTCTTTACCCAGAAGGTAATTAATGACTGGAACAGGGTGACTGAGACCAGGACAATGGACTCATTTAAGAAGCAGCAAGTTGGGTATTCTGGAGGGCTGAGATCATATGGGCCAAAGGGCCTTCTTCATTCCAACTAGTCTTGTGATCTTATGGTGAAGCAAGTTGTGTCTGAGAGCAGTTGGAAGCAAGGCTGGGCCTATGATTTTCATGGGACATTTAAGAACTTGAGAAAGTGAGCCAATAATGAAGAAATAATGAGAAAATAGTGAAGGGTAAGAGATGGGTGGGCTCTATCATGCCTCTTAGTTACTTGTTGTGGACTGACATTGGATGTCTATCTGTGCTCTTGCCCAGCGATCACTCATGGGTACAGAGAAACTAAATAGAGAGACTGAAACTAAACACACCCTGAAAATAAAATCTCCAAACAAGTACATTGCCTTCACGTACAAATAGTTTCCTGAATACAATCAGCGTAGAAATACTTGGTGTTTGTACAGTAGAATTAATAACCAGTTCACCACAATGCTCTTGCTCTGTCCCTTACCTGTATTAAAAAGCTGTGCTCACTTTGCTGGCATTCCCTTACAAGTGTGTAGCTGCAGTTTCCAGGGTAGTAATAGTAAAGACCATCAAACGTCTCGTAGTTAAACTGACCCCAAGTTCGACAGATTAAATCACGTTTGTAGCCTTCATTGGGAACTAAAAACAAAAAGGATTACAAATATCTTTCAGATACCAAAAAGTTATCTATCAAAGTAGACAAGTTCCAACTCTAGCTTTGGTTAAATATATTGCCTTAACGCTAAAATATTACAGCACTGTCAGTGTTGTTATATTAGTTCCTGGGGCAGAACATGTCTGTTTTATTCAACAACATTCTAACAGTTGTAACATTTCTGAAAAGGTCTTAGTTTTAAATGGGAAAAAGAGTTCTGAAAAACAATTCATTTTGCAAAGTGTGTTTTTGGTCACATATCCCTTATATTTAGAACTTAGTGAATAATTTTTAAAACATTCTTTGTTAATTTTTTTTTAATCGCAATTTTCTTTTAGTGTGATTGTTACCTGTTTGACACTGCGTGCCATTTGCTCCTGATTCTCTGCAGTCACACTTGCCCCTGCTTACACAAACCCCTCCATTGAGACATGGAGGTGAACACAGCACTGTAAAGCAACAGATCACATTTACTCAGGACTTCACTGAGGATAATTGTTACATATTTGGCTATTCTGCTTTTGTTCTGCAGTTCTTATATAGGCTTACAAATCATAACTAAATATAAGAATGTAGATTCACTTTGTGGGCCAAGACCCTCAATGAAGCTTTTAACTCATGTAGTGTGGAAGTTCCTGGAGAGAACAGTACAGTTAGATGTCAAATCGAGGACCCATCTGCCTGTTCAGGTGGATGGCATGGTACTATAGTATTAGAAAAAGTGAAGGGAATTTCTTCCAGTTTCCAGGCCAACAATTCCATGGATAAAAATTGATTGTTCACTTCATGGCTATTTGTAGGACATTGCTTTTGGCAAGTTATCTGCCATGTCTGTCTGCAAAATACACAGTCACTATAATGTACAGTAAACTCCTTTCAAGACAGAGGGGAAATCTAAGATAGCTCGAAAACAATGTTGACCAAAGGCAAGCTCAAGAATTTAAGAACAAATTGTGGTCATGACTTGTTTGTCAGACACCGCTGTGTACAATTAGCTTCCTCATTTCACCCACAAAAGTTAATTAAATTTACAGTACATTTTTCAAAGTGCTTTGTGACGTCTCAACAGTGTGATAAGCTAATATATCAACTGCAAGGATGATTATTATTAAAGTCTTAAAAACAGACAGTAGGTGCAAAGAGGAGAGATTTGGGGAGAGTGTTGCAGAGAACAGAGGCTTAAAGCATTTAGCATGCTCCAGTTGGAATCACCTGGTTACAGGAAGACAATATACAATGTTAGAGATTTTTGTTCATTGAAGTCGGACTAACAAGTACAGTGGAGCATGATGTGAACTCACACCAAATAGTCTAGATTTCAACTGCCTATTGTCTTTACTGTCTTATTCCCTTCCCTCCCTTGTCCCCATGATCAGTGAGTATGTTGCTCTTTTCCCCTTTGTCTCCTGAAGATATTTGATTCCATCTTCCTCAAAGTGCTTTGCAGAGTATATTCCTATTCAAGAATTTGCAATGCCTTGTCAGGAGGCTGTCAAAAAAAATAAATTAACTTCACAATATACTCTGCAAAGCACTTTGAGATGTCTCAACAACATGATAGTGTGATATATCAAATGCAAGGATTACTAATATATGAGTCTTAAAAACAGACAGCAGGAGTGAGAAGGAGAGATTTGGGGAGAGTGTTTTAGAGAACACACCCGATGTGAAAGGCGCTATTCAGATGTTGTTGTCGTCCACTGAAGGGTGCATCACAGCCAAGTATTTCCCAGCAGTAAACCTTTAGCTTCCAGCACAGTTCTCTTGACAGTGCTGATAAGCAGGGTTAGGGTTAGACTGATTTTACTCTCCTTTATCCAGGCGCTGGAATCAGTTGGAAGGATTTCAGCTTCTTCTCTGACTGGGATCAGTTATCTCAACATTTGTGCATTTTTGTATTGGACTGTTTCTTGCTACCTTTTCCCATCGAGCTCTAAAGGCTATTTGCTTCCAGTCATTTAGGTGAAGTGCTTTGAGGTGACCTCTGGAGGTGAAAGGCACTATATAAATGCAAATTCTTGCTGATGTAAACACTATAAATCTGGTGTTTGATTTCCCAATCAAATGTTCACTTGAAATACAATTCATGGCAACATGTTGAGGAAAGTATTATTGGTCATTGAGCTGATCTTTGCAAAAAGAAAGGCTGCTTAAGACACAAACCGGCAGCTCTGTATGGCAATGCATTTATTTGTTCTGTGAGTGAGCACACTACAAATTATTCCGTTGATGCAACAGAATAATTTGTAGTGTGCTCACTCACAGAACAAATAAATGCATTGGCCGAGGTTTCATTCTCCCAGCAAGTGCTTCATATTCAGGCTCACTGAGCCTTGAGCTACTTCCTATGTGGTGATTGGGTTCCCACAGGACGTGCTTTGAGATTCTGACTGATTACAGGGGAAGCTCAGGCACAGGTGAGCATTTCAGTCTGTCATCCCCCGAACACAAAGGGAAAATGATTCTGTTTAGCATCACTAGACTAAGTTTGTGGAGTCCTGTAGCTCAGTGGAGTGAGCACTCTCCTTGCAAGTGAGAGACCTGGGTTGAATTCCAGGCGTGTCAGGGCGAAATCTTGGGCAAGTTTCCTTCCTCCGCAAGCCTGATAATAATCCCTCAAATAAATAAAAATTGGTAATTTCAATCCACAACTGTTTGTGCGACACCGCTGTGGCTGCCGCATTTCACCCACAAATATACAGTCAATTTACTTTACAATATATTCTGTGAAGTGTTTTGAGGCATCTAGAAGACGTGAAAAGTCCTATATCAAATGGAAAGACTATCATTATTATAGGCTCCTGCATATCCCTCATCCCCTGCTATCAACAACTATGCCCGAAACTCTGGAACTCCCTCGCTCTCTCTATCCTTCTACCTTGTCCCCTCCTTCCCTAGTTCAGATCACGCCTAAAGACCTACCTCTTCATTCATGCTTTCAGTCACCTCCCCAATTCCCTAGGCTCGACGGAAACATAATAAACCCAGAAAATGCTCAGTCATTCACGGTATATTCTGTGAAGCGCAATGAGATATTGCGATGACACGATAAGGCACTATATTAATCATTTGTCTTGTGTTAAGGCGAGAAATAAGAAAAGTGTTGGTTCTCACTTACTTGGCAATGCTCGTAAGGATGGCGCTGATCCCCGCGCACCAGATGAGGTTGCAAAGAGGGAGGTTGGCACAGCAGTGATTCCAAAGACCTAAATAATATTTTTGTCAAGAAGGTTTCAAAGGAGATTCAAGGCAACCTAAAAGCTCAAATAACTAAACAGATGTTCATGACATTCTTAAATCGACAACAGCTAAAAACAATACTTATATATTTTTTAAATTAAACCTTAAATGGGAATCCAACTAGTGAATTTAAATTAAAATGAATTAATTACATTTAATTAAAATTAAGTGATTTACATGTAGGTTTCATGTCACTCCAATTTGAAATCCATCTGGTGTACTTTTTAAACATGATAAACGGTGTGGAGATATTATGGAGATATATTACTGTTAGGCTGATGTCTTCAGTTTACAACACAAATCTCTGCCTCTCACTCATGCTTGGCCATCATTTCGATAAGGAATTTCCTTCCTCGTTATTGCTGACAAGTTACTAATTTCCCAAAGCTCAAAAGCAGCCACTAACAGGTTGGCGATGCAGCCGAGCGCTCACAAGTGCAGCAGAGCCGTGGGTTTGCATCCCTCTCGGTTTATTAAATATTGCTTGGAGCTCTGTAATGCGAGTCAATGTCACTTTTATAATGGGAAAAGCCTATCTCAAGGTGAGCTGTGCAGTTGCACTCCCATGTTGGGCAGTAGGAGCTTATCAGCCACAGTTGCTAAGCTCTATTAGCATTTTACATTTAAATATAATCAACTGTTTGTGGGATATTGTGGCCACCCTATTTTGCCCACAAAATGCACAATCAATCCACTTTACAGTGTGTTTATTCTGTGCACAATTGGCTGCCGCATTTCGCCCACAAAATATACAGTCAGTTCCCTTTACAGTATACTCTGTGAAATGCTTTGAGATGTGATAAGGCACTATATCAAATGTAAACATTATTATTATTATTATGTTCATTAGAATTTTTAAAAGGATTCCAAGCTTGATAAGGACACCACCGTGGTGCATTTCAGCACCTTGGGATGTCATACTGACATAAAGGTCCTACAGTACAGTATATAAATACAAGATGTTGTTGCTGTTGGTATTCAATTTGTTTTGATTTCCCACCTTCAATTCAACCACAAAAACTTAGGGCAATTGACAATAGTGGAGCACGACGGACAGCTGAGGCAAATTTCAAATAAATTTTGAATCAAACTTTTAAATTCAATTTGAATTTTCAATGAAAATTTGCTTGATTGTGCAGAGCGAGACGAAGGGACGAAGGGAGGATGTGAAGCAGAACGCTGGCGATTATCATGTGGGTGCAGACTTGCACCTTCGTTCCCAAAGATCTGCACAATCAGCCCAGTGGCAAACTTAGTTGGAAGAGAACTTTGCTCTCTTAAATCTCAAAGCCCCTTTTATTTTGTTAAACTGTTAGTTTTCTGGAACAACATTGCCCAGCACATTGCATTTTCGCCAACTTTTTTTTTTGCAGAGGGGTCTAACAGTTTCACAGAGGCTCTCCTTCCTACCTGGAAACTTGTATCTTCTTTCTGCCTTATTCCACTGGCATTTGTTCTGGTGAGAGAACAAGGGTGGGTTTGTTGTGTGCAGGTAATAAGCACCTTCATTGGTAACACATGGGGCTACATGACTAAACTAGGGACAAAATGATCAAAACTGGAGGTCCCTCCACTAAATCATACGCTTTAACATTCACAGAAAACATCTCTTAACTGTTTAATATAAACTGCTGGGCGCAATTGGCTGCCGCGCTGCACACACAAAAATACACAGTCAATTCACTTTTGGGTACATCCTGTGAAACTCTTTGAGACGTCTCGACGACAACGATAAGGCGCTATATCAAATGCAAAGATGATTTTGATTATTATTAAATTAAATTCAAAATGTTATTCTACAAATCCTTGCAAACCCTAGCGTTTAAACCCAAATACCTATGTCCATTTCAGATGATTCCCAAAAAAAATCCTGCAATATCCACAAAAAATCCCTATTATTGTATCCCTTTTTGGGGACAACTATAGTTGATGACATTGCGTTCGCGTTAATTAATGTTGGATGGAGTTAAAATTCACCCAAAGGGCATGTTTACCCACCTATCTGGGCTGTGATCGCTCCTCGCACTCCAAACCTCTGAGACTGAAAGGGAAACGAATATTAATCGGAGGTCGCATTTCTGATGGGCGAATTTCCCGTCGTTTCACGCACTTTCGCAACCTTAAAACGATAAAATCCGCATTCGTAATTTAACGCAGGCTGAGAGGCAACAACGCGTTGTTTTTTTTACTGAAAGTCACCATATTGCATTGAAAGGACCATGTTTTATTTTGAGTGGATGGATTCATTAACAAACACGCGAATTAAGGTTTTTGAACCGCTCAGAGGTATCTTTATAAACTTATTTCCCTCTACCCCATGTGCAACAAAGCAATATTTAGCGCAGGTGCGGTATTCGGTTCGATAAGATTAGCGAAAGGCGCAGTTTTGAGGATTTCATACCCGCAGGTTTCGACACACAACAAAAAAAAACTTTCTTTACCTTGAGATGCTGAGACAAGCGCACAATAGCACATCGAATAGAAATTGAGATTAATTCTGCTTCGGGTCGAGAAATCCATGGGTGCTTTAGTTCGGGTGTCGCCCAGAGGGTGTGAAAGCCAAACTAGACACGTTTCCAGCAGTGATCTGGGTGGATGCTCTTCAACTAACAACACATGATTCGAGATATTGCGACTTTTCGATAGTAACGGAACGACGTCTCACTCACACTCTCTCTTTCTTCCTCCAACGCTGTGTCCCAGACCAGCACCGCCCCAAGCAGCAGGTTAAGAGCGAAAGCTTATGCAAATCCCACCCAGACGTTCCGTGTGCAAATCAGCATCGCAATATAAATCCAGATTTCGATTAGTATTCGTTAAATAGACTCAGTAAATCACCCCCCTACCCTGGTTATTGAGTCTTTATATTGAATTCAAAGACATTAACCAAATGCCACAATTTTCACCAACATCCACAATCTGACCCTTTCCCCACAAACATCTTGACTTGTTTTTTTTTAGCAAAACGTTTGATTTGTTTTTTTTTGCTGGAAAGGAATCTTCCTTTCACCAGCTACAAATTCCAAATCACCCTTCGTGAGAATTTCCTCTCCTCGAGTGATTTCAATCAAGTCATCTTAATGATTAATATATATATATATATTTTTTAAACTTTAGAAATGCAGTTGATTGTGAAATATTTTAATAATTTGAATTGTTCCCCTCCTGAAAGTTAGCAGTTGAATTATACAGGACTGGATTGAAAAAGGTTTCATTCTATTGAATAAAGTGGATAATGAATAATCGTTGTAAACTGGAAAGGGAAGTAAAAATAATAATAATCCTTGCATTTGATAAAGCGCTTTGTCACTTCTTCGAGATATCTCGAAGTGTTACACATAATTTACTATGTTTTTTGTGGCCAAAAATATATTATAGGTATGATCTAAATCTGTTCTTTCATCTATTGCAACAATTTGCATTTATAAAGTAAACAAAAACGCAAAATACTGGATATGCTGGAAATCTGAAACAAAAACAGAAGTAGCTGGGAACACTCAGCTGGTCAGGCAGCATCAATGGAGAACGGAGAAGTGAGTCAACATTTCAGGTCCATGACCCGTTCTGATGAAGAGTCATGGACCCGAAATGTTGACTCACTTTCTTTTCTCCATGGACGCTGCCTGACCTGCTGAGTGTTCCAAGCGACTTCTGTTTTTGCATTTACATAGTGTCCTTTACGCTGGACAACATCTCGGAGTGCTTGATCTATTGATCATTAATCTATTCATCATATAAAAAGGCAACTCTTTGTTTGCCTTAGTTGACGATGTTTGTTCTGTATCAGAGGAAACGCCGTGGGGAAGCTCTCTGGAGGTGCTGGCTCTAAAGGTACAGCAGCAGATCAGGGAGTGAAAGGGCTGAGAGGAGTCAGTTTGGTGTTGTTGTCGCCAGGGGGCGCCGTTGTGAAGTCCCACATTCAGATACATCTGGGCAACAATCCCCCAAGTACAATTGGCCATTAGTTTCAAGATAATCCTTGCATTTTGATAAAGTGCTTTTCACATTTTATCGACGCTTCACAGAATATACTGTAAAGTGAATTATGGGCAAGATGTGGCATCCAACTGTGCACAATGCGTGTCCCACAAACAGTCGTGGATTGAAACGACCGATTTTATTATGATGGTTTTTATGGGTGTTTTGGGAGCATTGCCCAGCGCAATTGTGCTGCCAGGTTTGACTGCAAATAAACAGTGTCTCCATTTTCACAGTAATATCCTGGGAAGCACTTTGAGACGTCCTTCCGATATGATAAGGTGCTATACCAAAAGCAAAGATTATTATATTAATGACTGGATTGGGACGGAATAATGGCTAAGGCCAGGAGTCTAGACTTATTTAAGAAACAGCTTGATGTTGTGATGGCACTATTCAAAAAGAGAAGTGAGTTTCTCCCTTTGTTTAATGTCTCACTTGAAGTCTGTGGTTAAGGCTGTTCTGTGGAGTCCTGTAGCTCAGTGGTTAGAGCACTCGTCTTGCAACCGAGAGATATGGGTTCAATCCCAGGCAGGGCAAAACATTAGCCAAGTTTCCTTACTCCAAACACCTGATAATAATCCCTCCAAAAACAATTTGTCATTTCAATCCACAGCTATTTATGGGACACTGCTGTGTGCAATTGGCTGCTGTGTTTTGCCCACAAAATATACAATCGATTTACTTTATAGTATAATCTGTGAAGTGCTTTGAGACGTCTAGAAGATGTGAAAAGTGCAGTATCAAATGCAAGGATTATTATTATGCATACAGGCATAGAATAGAACAACACATTTTTTTATACAGGACAGAACTAGCAATGTGAAACCCAATGGGTTCCGAGCAGACAAAGAGCCTCAAGCTAATTCCGACAACAGAAGTTCATTAAAATCTTCAGAGCAAAGTGCACCATTTGTACATTTTTAAATAGAAAAGTCAGGAATAGAGAACCTTTGTTATTGCAAACTTCATTATTACGATGATAATTT
Organism: Hydrolagus colliei; assembly: GCA_035084275.1. Taxonomy (NCBI): domain Eukaryota; kingdom Metazoa; phylum Chordata; class Chondrichthyes; order Chimaeriformes; family Chimaeridae; genus Hydrolagus; species Hydrolagus colliei. The sequence continues at coordinate 10,004,475 of CM068757.1, read as the reverse complement.
CCCAATCTCATTGGCAACACCACTCAGTAAGTCCAGGAGTTATGACCTGATGACATTCTATGTTATTAAAACAGCCTAACTTGCTTCATTATACCATGAAGGTCCTATTCTGTTTCTTATTCATTCTCAATATTAATCCTTGTGAACAATGTAAGTGGTGATTTGCATTCTTTGGAAAATACAATCTACAGAATGAAACGTTACACCATATATAGCAATGCTTTATTGGGAATAAGGTGTAGATCTCATGGGTATTTCAGCAGCACTGCAGAGGTGCAGAGAAGTGACCCGGCAGGTTACTGCAGCATAACGCTCACAGCTTTGTTGGAAGTAGTCTAGAAGTAAGAAATTGGTACAACAATACCCCAATCTCTCCAGAGAAATAAAACCTGTTTGAAAGTGCAATGTTGTCTTTCCCATTACTGTTGAATTTCAAGGAAACTGTAATAAGAGAATATTTTCTATGGGCCCAATCAATCTCCAAAAGGAAGAAGGAAGATATCTGATCATATACATTATTCCTTCATCCCAGGTAACAGACCAAAATGTATCCTATGCTGATTAGATACACATCTTGTGGATAGTAGATTCCTGTCTAATGAGTGTGATTATCTTGTGTGAAGTAGTAATTGAGCAGTTCATTTTTCAGAATATTAATCTTTCACTTTTCTGGTGTATTATATTCAAGGTAAATGTGTATTTTTTGGGTTTCTATTGCATGTTGTTGGGATCTGCTGGGATGGGATGTCCTCCCGACGTGAAAGGCGCTCCATAAATGTAATTTTGAAGCGCTCTGAGACGCCATCCGGCGTGGAGGGCACTGTATAAATCAAAGTTGTTGTTGTTTTGTTGTGTAACTGCTTGTCATGTTGACTTGACTATGATGCACATCTCTCTTCCACTAGATGGCAATATGGAGTCAATAGAAGATTTGGGTCAGTAATTATGAATGCAAAATTGTTTTAAATATCATAATCTATATACTGTATATAATAAAAGGTCATTTTCAACTTAAAATGATGACACAGTGTAGAATAGCTGGATTATCATGTGTAAAAATAAATTAAACAATTAGAGGGTCAAAATTCTGGTATGCAAAAAATTGAGTTGATGATGATTTGCGAAGTCCCGTAGCTCAGTGGTTAGAGCACTCGCCTTGCAAGTGAGAGACCTGGGTTCGATTGCAGGCAGGGCAAAACCTTGGGCAGGTTTCCTCAAACCGCATGCCTGATAACAATCCCTCGAAAAAAGCAATAATAAATGAGTCATTTCAATCCACGACCGTTCGTGGGACCCTGGTGCACAATTACTGCCGCCTTTCACCCACAATTATACAGTCAATTCACTTTACAATATATTCCGTGACCCACCTTGAGACATCTAGAGGATGTGAAATGCACTATACAACATACAAGGATTAGTATTATTATAATAATTCATGCATTTGATATAGTGCCGGATCGGACCATCGAGGCTTCTCAAAGTGCTTCACAGGATATATTGTAAAGTGGATTGACTGTTTACTTTGTGGGCGAAACGTAGCAGCCACTTAGTGCACAGTCGTGCCTCACAAACTACCGTGAAGTGAATCACCTATTTTTATTTGGAGGACTGTTTGCCGGGACACCAGGAAAAACTATCCTCTCTATAGTTACAAGGCGCTCCAGGGAGCTGTCCTGCACAAAGGGTGTTAAATAAAAGCTGTTTCGCCCACAAAATATTCAGTCACTTTACGGTATATTATATTCCGTGAAGCACTTTGAGACATCCCGAAGACATAAGGCACTATATCAAATGCAAGGATTATTATATTATTATGGCATTGTGCCGTCTCACAATACACTTCAAAAATACTCTTCACTCCTTTTCTCTTATTTAAACCCTACACTTGTACTTCCGAGTGTTTGTTTTGAACTCTCTCCACCTTAATTAATCTTAGTGTGTTTTTTGAGGATTTTTTCCTTGGGAGAAGAGGGGGCAGAGCTCTGAGAACCCAGGCACTGAGCTCTGTGCTGTCAGGCTGGGTGTGAGCTGGGCTCCCAGTTGTGGCTTATCTCACAGGCATTGTGTGAAGTGGCCGCTGACTGCGCTGTGTATACACACACACACACACATACATACACACACACCCCGGGGTCAGAGGAGAAAACCAGCAGCTCAGGTCGCCTCCAAACGACGCTGGAGGAAGGCTGGGGCAATGGAGAAAAAAGTGGCCAGAGAATTCAGACACAAGGTAAGGCACCCACCGCCTGGCTCACTGAGCCCACTGTCTCTGAGTAGTTTCGCTGCTCTTTGCAATGTTGGGGGAAGTGGGTGTCACTCAGGGAAGGGATCAAGTCACAGAGTTGGGGGGGAAGGGCTTTGCGTTGGGTTAGAATTTCCCTGCTCCACACAGAGCCACGGTCGGTCGGCATCAAAGCGCCTTCTCTTTATTCCCGACCCAGGTTAACTCTTAAGGGTGTCTGCGGTAGGGTCTCTGAGCAACAGAAGTTCACGGAGCCCCCCCCCCCCCCCCCCCCATACACACACCTCAACCCCAATACTCCCCCCCACCCAAACACATCAACTCCTTCTAGGAGCTAGCAGGAGACCTGTCTCCCTCGCTCCTGGCATTGACTGAACCCGGTTTCTTATTTGAAGTGTTGCACTGAGAGACACTGAACTCAGGACAGAGGATTCCTGCGTTAAACCTGGTAACATTACACCCCGAGCAGAGAAGCCGGGCTTGGGAGTTGGCCAGGCTCTGCAGCCAGGTAACACACATCAGCTGAACATGTCAGCAAAAGGAGGTCGGTCGCCTTTTAAACTGGGAAACTTCCTAACGTGTGGATATGGGGCAACTTTTAAATGCTCTGAAATAGACTTGATGCCAGTTATACTTGTGGTTGGAACGGATTCCGTGTATTTTTGATATTTTTTTCAGCCTGTACACCTGCAGCTTACAATAACAAAACCACAACACAATTATATTCATTGAGCGCCTTTCACGTCGGGAGGCAGTTATTACACTGTCTAACTACAGTTTAGTGTTTTGCCTTATACAGTAGATGCTCTGTGTGCATGTCCCACTAGCTCTCTGTGTGTGTTGGGGTTCACTGGCTCTCTCTATGTGGGGGTGTTCACTGGCTCTGTGTGTTTGTGGGGGGGGGGGTTGGGGGGGGGGGGGGCTGTTGGATTTCACTGGCTGTGTGATGGGACATCCTCCTGATGTGAAAGGCACTATACAAACGTAAGTTTTGTTCTTGGGTGTGTGTGTATAAAGGGGCACAGGTGTGGAGGGATGCGCAAGCGTGTGTAACAAGCCCAGATGTCTATTGAAACACGTGTGGATAAGTGCAAATGTGTCATGAGCACAGGTGTGAGTGTTGACTCGGGTGTGCGGATGAGTACAAGTGCGTAATGAGCCCAGGTGTGGTGGCCGAGGGCAACCGTGTATATTGACACGACAACAACAACAATTACCTTTATAGAGTGTCTTTCATGTAGGGACAGGTGAGTGGTTTGGTGCAAGTCAGAATCAAAAGGTGCTCGATGGCAGGTGTAGTCCATGAGGCGTATGTTTGGTACCAGCTGTGACGCTTTGCTGACTGACCTCTACATTATGGCATCTGCTGCCTGTGTTAGGGATTACCAAGCAAGAGGCCGTCTATTTTTGCGCTGGACAAGGTCAGCGTAGTTCTTGAGATAGCATTGTGTAGCAGGTATTGATTTTGACAGATTTTGATGCCATGGTCTCCACGCCCATTGTAACCGAGGTGTGCTGTGGTCTGTATTGTTTTCAATGAAGAATTATTTATCGTTGCCTCCGATTTTTCTAAGATGAGAAGGAGACTGACAAACCAATAACAGTTTGTTTCACATGAAAACCTAGCTCTTCGACCTTTCCTGTTGCCACTCTCCCCTCATTCTCTGTTGCTCGGCCAGCCTCTTTCTAAAGTACTTTGAGACTCATGAATTGCACTGTATAAATTCAATTTGTCATGTTCCAATTTTCTTTGGCTGTGACCTTTTAAACACCAGGCTGTAACTCATGTCCAAATCAATAAAGTTTTTCTGTATCCACACTTTGTACGTGCCCTACTGACCCAGCTTCTTCCTTCACTCAGCCTTCCCATGACCCCTGCCCTGTCTCCACCACCATAACTGGAATTCCCATCTCCTCCCTTCCCATTTCCATACTCTAAGCTGACATCCCAATGCAGCGCTATGGGTGTGTTGCATTGTCAGATGATATGTTAAATCAAGGTCCCGTCCGCCTGTTCAAGTGGACGTTAAAGATCCTATGGCAGTATTCAGGGGAAAAAAAGTTGATTTCTTCTGGTATCGTGGCCAACAATCCAACAAACAAAATTGGTCATTCGCTCCATGGCTGTTTGTGTGACACTGCTGGCTGTCATGTTTCACCCACAAAACACAAATTCAAAACCACTTCACAGTATATCTTGCGAAGCATTTTGAGATACCTCAACAATGTGATTTAGGCTCTATATCAAATGCAAAGATTGTTTTAAAGTTCACCTTGACACTGTGACTTTCTGTCATCTCCCCTACCCTGTTTAGTAATCATTCCCCCCCAGCTCAGGTGCCTGTACAAAGCACATTGAGAGACGTTTACTCATATGAACAACCAAAAATAACAACAACATTACATTTATATTCCGCCTTTCATGTCAGGAGGACGTCCCAAGGTGCTGGGACTATGAGAAGCATTATACAAATATAAATTGTATAATTGACTATCCAGAATGTGTGAGAATAGATGGTGGGTCTCAGAGATAGCTGAGTGTCTGCAATGTTTTGACTGTTTCCAGGAACAAATAGTGGACAGCAATAAAGAGCTGTATATTATGTCTCCGCTCTGTAAAGTTTCATTTTGAGGTCAGTACCCCAACGGGATCCCCAAGCCTTAGCTCTTGCCAACCTGGTTGGTAAGCCTAATACTTTCCAGAAATAGGTAAGCAGTCAAACAATCTTATCTCTGGAATCTCCATACAAAGGTGCAAATTTCAGTTTGGTTTGGTTCCATGGTTACAAATGATATGCAAGTGACCTCAATACTAATCAAGTAAAGATGAGTTAGCATTGTAGGGTTGTCTGTCTAAATCAATGCTAGTTCTTACCTCATGCAGACGTGAGTCAGAGTAGATAATAACACAGCCCATTATTGGGACATTTGCTGGGCAGTGACATGTAGCTCCCACTCCCGTGTTATTCCAGATAGGGACAAAGGAACAATGTCATTTCATGTGTGAGGCAAAGTGGCAAGTACCCCCAGATAAATTGGTCCTTCACATGGCAATTTGACTGCCATATTCTCCTACAAAGTGCAGTCACTACGTTTTGCTGTAATTGCGGTGAGACGTTACGATGTTATAGGACCTGCATCGAATACAAGGATTATGTATTATTGTTTTAAACTGTGATAATTGAAGATGTCAAGCAGTCTGCTATTAAATCACTCCCTGGTAACACAGTTTGCTTTGGCCCTTCAGATCACTAAACATGAAAGAAATTTGATCTGGAACAAAATAGCTAATTGGAAAATAAGTTTGTGGCGCGAGTCAGTGAGCTGTGGCACATTGAGCTGGAGTGCTGTCATCAATCAGGCACAATTATAGCAAAGGGTGGCTTAAAACTGTGTTTTATACAGTGTGAGCCTCATGTAATTAGACCTCTCTGCTGGATCGCCCTGAAATTCTTGTGCTCAGGCATCATCATAAATGTGACTATAAATCTCTCTGCTTCCGAATCAATTGTAACAACTCCCGGCCACTGTCTTCAATAACAACCCTTGCATTTAAATGGGTTTTGAGGTAAACGGTGTCAGCCTGGTTCAATTGGTGGCAGTTTTGTCACAGAAGGTTGTGGGTTCCAGACATCGGGACTGTGAGCTTGCAATCTAGACTCACGGTTCACTGCATTGTCGGAGGTGCAGGCCTTCTGGTGAGCTGTTAAATCAGGGTCCCAGCTGTGCCTGTTCAAGCGAATGTTAAAGGTCCCATGGCACTAATTTAAGAAATAGCAAGGAGTCTCTCCCAGGTCCTGGCTGACAATACCCTGGACAAAATTGGTCACTCACTTCATGGCTACTTGTGAGACATGGCTCCACAATCCACAGAGTCCAGCTGATTCAGAACTCTGCCTCCCGCGTTCTCACCCGCACCAAACTTCTCTCCCCCATTACCCCAGCCTCCACTGGCTCCCTGTCCCCAAGAGGATCAATTTCAAGATCATCACCCTTGTCTTCAAATCCCTCCACTCCTCTGGAGTCACTCCCCCTACCTCTCTGACCTCCTCTCTCCTCAAACCAACACCCGTTGCCTTTGCTTCACTGGGTCTGGCCTCCTCCATGTCCCCTGAATCCTCCGCTCCACCCTCGGCGGCTGTGCCTTCAGCCACTATGCCCCGAGGCTCTGGCATTCCCTTCCTCACTCCCTTCGCTTCACCCCCTCTTTTCCCAGTTTCAGGTCACAGCTAAACACCTTTCTCTCACGCCTTTGGTCACCTTCCTACCCCTGCCCCTGGCTCGGTCCCGGGATCCGCTATCATGAAGCGCTCTGAGACGCCGTCCAGCGTGGAGGGCACTATATAAATCGAAGTTGTTGTTGTTGTGCAAATTATTTGCTGAATTCACCTACAAAATAACACAGTCACTCCACTTCACAGTAAAAACATGTGAAATACTATGATAACATCACTATTTCAAATGCAAAGATCATTATTATAAATAAAGAGTTTTTATTTTGTGTTACAGATGTTTGGCATTGTAAATCATCACCATTCCCATCTGATATTAGTTCCCACTTCCTTTCTGCAGCTTGTGACTTGCACAGTGGGAGGGGAGCACAGGGGTGGGTGCAGGTCACAATAGTTTAATCAGAACATAGGCTTGGCTGAAGGATGTTTATAATCCTCTCATGTTAAGAGGTGGACTAGCCACATCTAATTTTATGCCTTTTGCTTGTGTGACAAAGGTGACAGAGGGGCTCTCAGTAACGAAGAACACAGTATTGAATTCAACATTCACCAGCTCTTGGCTGGCACCTGACACATGTCCAAAGGAACTTGTGCTCCTTTTACTGGCCGTTCTTGGAAACTGAGGAGAGAAGCGCTGAACTGCGAATATATTTTGAAGCTCATTGAAAATATCTTCAGTGCAGGGTATATTGTTGGTGAATCGCTCTCTCTCTCTCTCTCTCTCTCTCTCTCGTCACTGTTTAATCTTTAACCTTCTGACAGTATGGCGTAAGAGGAATTACTCCTCGGCTGTTTTATCACCACAGCCTTTCGCTTTACTACTTTACGATTGATCTTTGATCCCTACGTATTCTCAGAACTTTAGACCACACTCCGATTGGTTTGTTCAGCGGGCAGACGGCTTATAAGGTGCATTTCACTACGCAGCACATCTTGCATATGATGTGTTCCACATGATGTGCATTGCAGACCTGACATGTCTAAAGCATGAACAATATTTATACCTTAGACATGATGCCTGAAATTCCACCATTAAAACCATGTTATGCTCAAATGGAAAGTCTAGGCACAATCTGGAAGCTAGTTTTCCTCAGTTCTTAAAAAGAAACAGCTCCCAAATGAAGAATGAATTATAATACAATATGTCCTGGCCTCACCCATCCTGGCGAACTGTCCCAGATGTTAATTGCTCTCTGGGTAAAGAAATAATTCCTGCTCTGAAATTGCCCTTTGCAAACCTAAACCTATGTCCTCTTGAAGAGGTACAGACATGGACTTGATGGGACTGGAACGGATTTTACAACTGATCAGTCAGTTTGTAAATATGGGGAACAGAATCCCGATAAAATCAGAGGAGCAAAGCTGACCGATGCCTTGAAGTTTACTTTACACCCCTCCAGTTGCCCCTGGAGACGGGATTCATTCCGGAAAACAAACCAGTTCCGTTGAAAGAGTTATTAGGGTTCAACAGCAACATAGTATAGGATACAGTTCAAGATAGCAACTGTTGAGAGATAGCAAGAGACAAGGAAAATTTAGTTTTGACCTGATCGAGAGCAGCTCACTGATGACTTGTGTTTGTATGTTGTTGTGTGTTTGAGCATGACAGCTGGTGATACCATTAATTGGGCATTATAAATCAGACGATTCAGGGGATGGTGTAGGCAGTTCATCAGTGATGCAGGAGCAGGAAGGAAGGGTGTGGATGGTGACACAGAACAATCTGTTACTTGTTATCTCCTGTTAGTAAACAGGAGTTGTACTGGCATAGTTATTCAGGTCTGTGGATTTATTAGCTGTGTCATGGGCAACATTTGAATGTTGAATAGTCTGTGTCTTCCTGGCTCAGTTGGTTCAATTTAAAGTTCAAATCCCACATTGGCTCCTAGTTTAGGCTGACGATCCAGTGCAGTGTAGGGGGAAGCGCTATATTCTTTGAGGTACTGAGATGTTGCCATGAGCAGATAATGATGCCCTGATGTTATTCATCAACTAGAAGATAATTTTTACCCAACGTATTGAAAATGAGGGAGACCATGCAAAATTTGATGGCTTAAATAAACTATTGCAACACAACAGTAATTGCTGTGAAGACAAAGTTATTGTCATTTAAAAAATGCAAGTTCTCCTCTTTGCAATTAAAATAAACAAATGCTCATTTTCACAAATATGTTCACAACAAAATATTAATAATTTCTAATACTGAACATTAGAGGGTACCAGTTTGCTTCATGTCCCCCTCACTGCCTGCTCCCCTTTCAGCCTTAACACTTTCAACCTTTTGTCCTCCACTCTCTGGAACTCCATCTCAGAGACCTCGTGATTCGCTCCCTCGGTCATTTAAGGTTTGTGTCAAATCTTACCTTTTTAACTGTGCTTTTTGGTCAAGTGGAGGAATTCAATCAGGAAACCTCAATTATTGAAGGAACTAAGGAAATTCTCTCCTGTACGAGAGGATTAGGTGAGAGCAAGCGCATTGTAAATTGACACTAGCCTTAGAGAATTTCTTGTCAGCAAGTGGGGTAGTAGCTATTAGCAGCCAGTTCACTTGAGCAGCAGGTTACTGCTCAGCCTCCGCTGCTCATATTAGGTGCCCTGGACTATTGAATACACTGGTGTTTTGTACACTGATTCTGGGTGAGAAGGAATGTGCTACGTAAATGAATGGCCCAAGAGGTTCCTGAGAGTATTCATTGAACAGCTCAGCAATCATAAGGTACACAGAACCTCATCGACCAAATGCATTTTCAGACCACTGCTCCTTTTTCTCCCACCCACCCCACCATCCCTAATTGTCTGTGCCAGAGAATCAGATTCCTTACATCACTGTCCTCCAGCAGTCTGTTGCCAGCAAAACGGTTAATGAACAAGTATAAGCTTAAAGCTGACAGGCTCTATGTCTGTGATGAAGTGGCAAGACGTTTCAGGAGTCCACATAGGGTACCAAAGGTTGTAAGGAGAGCGGGTGAACGAAGCAGAGATGCTGACTAACAATACAGACAATACAACCTTTGGTTGCTGCTGTGCATTGACTAGCGGTTTATTCTCATGCAACCAGCATTGTTTCTGTGAATGATTCCAGCTATATTTGTATCTTCTTCTCAGGTTGACATATTGATTGATAATGAAGCGGAAAAGGACTACCTGTATGATGTGCTCCGCATGTACCACCAGTAAGTAAAATGCCAAACCTCCTCCCCTCTAACACTTGCTCGTGTTCTCTATTGTGTGTTTTTTTTAGTTGACTGTTTGTGAATCGTTGCTTGCGTTAAGGAGTGTGTGCGGACAATTGTCAACATTTTGGCAGCTATTTGAGGTTTAAAAGCGTCTGAACATTTCATAGAGAATTTTATTGTCGGTCCTGGGAGAATGCTAGCCATCAGACAATTGAAGACTATCTTCTTGAATGGATTTTTTGATTAGTGTTGTTTACGTTGTCACATTTTCATTGCGTTCCTTGAACAATTGATGTGGAGGTTAATGAGGGTTAAACAATTTTGTTCAGGGCTTTACTCTGGAAATCCTATTAACAGCCAACATCAGCCAAAGGCGACATGTGTAACGATGTTCAGAATTTTAACCCAATACTGTCTGTGCTGGTAGTTATATGGTTGCTGTAAACATTGCCCCTTAATATTGAGTCCCAAGCATGGATCCGCACACTGTGCCCTCTGACTAATTACATTGCATGTGTGCAAATCGGCTCTCCATTCTACACAGTCACTCCACACTACTATAAATTCCATACAGTATTTTGAGACTGTCGTCTGACGTGAAAAGCGCCATATCAAATGCAAGGATTGTATTTATTATTCCTATTTATACAAAGTGCTTTCTATTCGTGTAGAAAACACAGATCTCAAGCAGAGTTGAAGTGAGTCATGAAACAAACCCACTCGGAGGTGAATAGAATGGAGACAGGGTACATTGCTGCTGAGCATTTCAACAATATCAGTCTGGCTTAACTAATAGCAGACTCGTCTCTGAACAACAACAACAACAACCAAATTACATTTATAGAGCGCCCATCACAAGGTTGTGGGTTCATACCCCACATTGGTACTTTGAGCTCATAATTCAGGCTGATATTCCAATAACGTGCTGAGGGAACACGGCATTGTCAGAGGCGCCGTCCTTAAGAGAGATGTTAAACCGAGGTACGGTCCGCCAGTTTAGGTGGTCATTAAAGATCCCACGACATTTATTTGTAAAGAGAAAGGAGTTTCTCCCAGTGTGCTTGCTGACAACCTCCCAAACAAAATTGGTCACTCACTTCACGGCTGTCTGTGGACCGTCGCTGCTGCGTTCACCTACAAAATACAGTCACTACACTTTATAGTAAAATCCTGTGAAGCCTTTTGAGACGTTTCAATGCAGCGATAAGGCACTACAATCAATTATTATATTAATGACTCAAACCTAATAAAACATGCGGCGGAATGGAGGTATTTGGGAAACATTATTTTGAACTCAGCTAATGGGCATTTTTGTGCTGCGACGGAAATGTTTTTTTTGTAGGAGATATTGTGTCCTTTCATGGCTTCAATAAAGGGAGTACAAAGAGGCTGAAATGTAGACGGTGGCAAAGTTTCCATGTGATCTTGGTGGAGAGGAGCGCTTTGTTTCCCATTGGCTGTTTTTCTGATTCAGTTTCACTGGGTTTGTCTAATTGCTCTGTGCCATTCATAAAGTGAAGCTGCCTGTGTTTGGGTCTGTCGTGAATGATCTTTTGTTAATAATTTAACGCCTGTGCCAGGTTACTGAAATTCACAGTTCTAAATGCAGGAACTCCACTGTTGTGCGTTTTGTCAGCCGTTTATCTAGCTGGTACATTTACGTTGAAGAATACAGTGAAAATACTCAATTTCTATTATCATAATAATAATAGTAACTTGGCATTTGACATGGCACCTTTCATGTCAGTAGAGTCTCAATGCACTTCACAGGATTTACTGTAAAGTGCAGTGTCTGTGTATTTTTGCAGTTCAATGCAGCCGCCAATTTGCATACAGCAATATCCCACAAACAGCCATGAATGGTAGTGGTGTGCCATTGATACTGCTGCTGTTCTTCTGACTGGTGGTGTTCAGAGGTCTGAGAGAGGCTAGCAACACCAGCTTGCTGAGCTGCTTCAGTGAGCACTGCAGCCACAATGCATAATAAAAAGAGAAAAACAATAACAATACTTGCATTTCATTATCGCGCCTTTCACGTCGTCGAGGCATCTCAAAGCGCTTCACAGTATTGACAGGAAACGATTTGTACTGAACATTAACCCACCAGCAGCTATGAAGTGAATGGCTTATTTTATTTGGGGGATTGTTGGCAAAGATACCGCAATGCAGAAACTTTCAAAGTGGAACTTAACTAACTCCCTCGTACCCTTACATCATGTTGAAATTAAGGGAAATCTCTAAAGCTAACCTTTGCCTTGTGCTTCTCTCTGTAAGGTCCATGGATCTCCCTGTTCTGGTTGGAGACCTCAAGCTCGTGATAAATGAGCCAGCTCGCCTGACGCTGTTTGAAGCCATCCGACCCCTCATCCCACTGAAACACCAAGTGGAGTATGATCAACTCACACCAAAACGCTCCCGGTAAGATGGAGAGATTGGAAGAGGGACAGGTTTGCCTTGATTAAAGAAACACAGTGGTCCTTGGCTAGCAATGAGATGTTTGCAAGCCAGGAATTTATCATCTGTAAAAAAATATATAATAATAATAATCATTGTACAGTATATGGTTTAGCGCCTTTCACATCGGAAAGATGTCTCAAAGTGCTTCACTGTTAAAGATCCCGTGGCATTAATTAAACGAAGAGGGAGTTTCTCCTGGAGCCCTTGCCAAGAATCCCTTAGATAAAATGGGTCATTTGTTCCACGGCTTTTTGTGGGACATTCCTGTGCACCAATCAGCTGCCATGTTTGCCATTGCAAAATCCAGTAACTCCACAAACAGTACATCCTGTTGAAGCACCATACCAAACACAAGGATTATTATTATAATTTGGGGTATTCACTTCATGGCTGTCTGTGGAACATTGCTGTGCAAATTGGCTACTGTGTTTGATTACAAATACAGTTGCTGTATTTGACAGCAATTTCTAATGAAGTGCTTTGATGTTATAGTTGCTGCATGAAATATAGGGAATACTATTCTGAAATGGAATCTCCTGTGGCCTCAGGTCTGTTCATTTGAGAATGAACATGCTGGAGATTGAGTTCCTATCACCCGTTCCTATTCAAATTTTACAAGCCGTGCAGTGTACAATGGCACAATGGAGAGACTCACACTGATGTCTCTCACCCATGGATGCCTGGAGCTAGGTGGACTGGCTCCAATAGGGAATCAAATCTCTCATTATTTAAGACATGTTTTTTTCTCCTCAAATGTGCAGTCCTGAAAATTGAGCTTGCATCAGATTCACATTTACGGTCAATCCACATTCATTTAAGTTAGTCAGAAGGTAGTGAGTGCAAGCCTCGCTTTGGGACTATTAACTCGTTGTTCAGGCTGCCATTACGGCACACCGCTGGAGGGGTAGGGGTCATTTGTTAAAAGTGCCATCCTTCAGGTGAGATGTTAAACCAAAGTCCCACCTCTCTGTTATGATCAATGTTAAACATCCAGTGGCACTGTGCGAGGCAGTTTCTTACAGTGTCCTGGACAACAATGTACCAGATAAAATTGATAATTTGCTTTCCCAACATGAAAGGCGCTCTATGTGTAATTTTGTTGTTGTTCATGGCTGTTTTGGGACATTGCTGTGCACAAAATTAGCCGCTGTACTCACTTACAAAATCACGTCACCTTTTTAATAAATGCTGTGAAGCACTTTGAGATGTGAGAAGGTGCTATAACGAGTGCAAAACTTATCAATACTATTTATTATTATAATTATTATTTACAAGTCTTTAAGTTGTATGAGATGTAGGCTGCTAAGAGAGGTAACAAAATTGTTACAATCTTGAAGGCCCAGGAATGAAAGGGTTAAAGCAGGCAATGGTGCAAAGTAGGGAACGGCGATATATCGCTAAAACCCGATATGATTTTCATATCGATATGCCGAGATAGACATTTTAAAAATATCGATATATCGAAAAAACTATATATCGAGGTAAAAAATCGGGGTGCGAGCACAATCAACTACAAGACCCAGAATGCTCATCTCTACACACAATGCACAGACCGAGGTGCAAAGCCGCCATCTTGTATTCATAGTCCTCGAATACAATATACAGGTATGCAAGGGGTGGGGGGAGAGAGACGGCTGTGGGTGGGGGGGGTGAGGGGGAGAGAGACTGCTGGGGGGTGGGGTGAGGGGGTGAGAGACGGCTGGGGGGAGGGGGAGAGAGACGGCTGGGGGGGGAGGGAGAGAGAGACGGCGGGGGGGGGGGGGGGGGGGGGGGAGGAGAGGGGGAGAGAGCCGGCTGGGGGGTGGGGGGGGAGAGAGATGACGGGGGTGGGGGGTGCGAGAGAGGGACAGCGGGGGGGGGGGGGGGGGGGGAGAGACGGGGTGGATGTGATAATATACAGATAGATAAAGATGGGGGGGGATGAGAGAGAGGGAGAGAGACATAGAGAGACACAGACAGAAAAACACAGAGATGGAGAGAGTGAGAGACACAGAGAGAGAAAGATATTTACCTCCTGAGAAGATAGGCCCCGAATGCGCGCGCACCCGAAATGGCGCGCATGCGCAGTACGAAAAACGGAAAATATCGATATTTGGGTATATCTCGATATGGGCCAGCCGATATATCCATATCGGGAAATTCCCATATCGCCGTTCCCTAGTGCAAAGTGTATTGTGCGAAGGAACAGGGAGGAGGGTGTCAGGCAGTGTGTTAGCAGAAAGGTCAGCGGAATTAAGTTCATGTGTGCACTTGCATTCCTCCAATGGACAAATTAAGCTGAGCAGCTCTGACGTCCACCGACAAAGTAATCAACCAGTTTCACTGAGAAAAGTAGGTTACACAAACACTCAGGAAGAGCCAGTATCCGAACAATGGCATCGATTGTCATCCTCACTGAATACAGTATGTCACGCATTGCGTGGGATGCATGCAGTGAAACAACCTTTCTGCAATAAAGTGCTATTTACCGCTTGACAAATGTCATTCAAAGAGACAGTTGGCTGCTCAGAGATGCGTCTGACTGATTGCCAACAGAGTGGGGTTTCTCTGATCATAAAAGGAGCTTCCTTACAACAGGGGCTCGCTGCATTCCCCTTTAAACAGACTCCTGACAGTGGGATTAGTGCAGGATGGTGTTTGTTAAAGCTGCAGATCACAGGTTAAGGACTGAATGGAGCCAGTTTAACTCCTTGAGTCATTGGGGCTGTTTTCAATGGATTTACGTGAGAACGATTCTGTTCATGTGTCGGCTGCATACCACTTTTTCATTATAATAATAATGCTTGCATTTGACATAGCACCTTTCACATCTAGAGGACATTTCTTGGTTTCAAGACTCTTAAGTGTGTTGTGTGTATCAGACGTTTGGCTGGGCAGAAAGTGATCCCGTGACATTCTAGATGTCTGTTGTTATAGTAACAAATGGGGACATTGAGCTTGTGCAGAACATTGTGAAGCATGGCAAGGGAAGCTCACACTGCTTTTGCACAATGGACAATTATAGATATGTTTTACTGCTATTTTTAACTTAAGTTGGAACTAAACGGCTCAAAGATAGAGGACTTTAAGGTGACTGATCAAGGTGGATGGGGAGAAGGGGATAAGAGCAAGATCTTGTACCTTCAGTGCAGTGTGAGGAATTGGCAAAGGAGTTATGACCGCATTGTCAGCAAATCTAAGCATACTGATGATTTCTACATACAGCTCTCCTTACAGTGTAGAACAATGATGAACATTATAAGTTCTGAGGCCATCCAGACATAGGAACCATGGACCCAGCCCATATTATCATTTATGATTTTATTATTATTATTGTGTGTCAGCCTGGCTCGTTTGGTAGCAGACTGCTGGGCTGCTCTGCCTTGTTGGAGGTTCCATCGTTTGGATGTGATGTTAAACTGAGGACCCATCGGCCTTTTATGGGGAACTTTAAAGATCCTGCGGTACAGATAGAAGAGAGTGCTTCCTGGTGTTCTGGTCAGTAACACCCCGATTAAAATTGGTCACTTACTGCATGACTGTTTGTGGGACATTTCTGTGGGCAAATTGACTGTTTGCTTCGTAATACAGCTGCTACATTTCACATTATATTCTGTGCAGCGTCGCAGAATTAGTAGGTATCATGAAAGAAGCTAAATGAAATGCAAGCTTCGTTTTTATTGTAGACGAGTTGAAATGAACTTTTGTTCCTTCATAAAGGAAACTGAAAGAGGTTCGTTTGGACCGAACATCCCCTGAGGGACTAGGCCTGAGTGTTCGTGGGGGACTGGAGTTTAACTGTGGCCTGTACATCTCTCAGATATTGAAAGGAGGTCAGGCTGACAATGTGGATCTCCAGGTAAGCTACAGCATCAGTAAACGTGTATCTTTATTTTTTGTGTGTTTCTGCTCAATGAAATTTCCTTAAAACTGATGTTTTGTTTTACAAATGTACATAATGAAAACGCATTGGGTCTCATTTTTAGGTCATCCCATCAGATTAGACATTTACATGAGGTTTTGTCTGTTCAGGTGGACGTTACAGATCCTATGATTTTGTTTGAAGAGGGACGGAAGTTTAGATTCATTGGGCCATTATTTCATGCCTATTGGTGGGAGCTGTTTGTATGGCTTTTCATTCACTTAGAAAACTAATCACTACACTCTTACCAAGCTGGGATTGTTAAGTGCCTTGGGACATCCCCCTGATGTGAATGTATAAATGTAAATTTGTGGTTGTTGATGTTATCAAATACAAGGATAGTTACTGTTCTACTAAACTCCTGACAAGTCGAACCTGGCTTAGCTTGTCACTACCACTTAAGTCATCATACTGTCAATATCTCTGGCCACTGAACCTTTTTCCTTCGGAGAATCAAGTTATCACAAGATTACCGTATGTATTGTAGACAAAAGGAATCTTTCTTTCATTGTAACCTTTTGAAATGAGGTGTCCCTTGATATAACCCCCAGTAGATACATGGACTGGGTTATTACTGACTTCTGTAATCATACATTGCGAACAGCATCCACCTCTAGTGCATGACCAGCTGCTCATTCCTCTGGAATTCTTAAAAGACAATGCCTCCCCCGTGTGTGCCCTGGTAATGAACACACACTGCTTGGAAAGGACAAACCGAACACAACTCGTCGATCTCAGTTGAATCACAGCAAATGAAGCCCTTTGAAATATGCTTGACATTCAGGGGAGGGGCAAACAAAGACACCCATTGCTAAAGCTCTTATTGCAATGCGGATCTGCAGTGGAGCGCTTCGGAATGGGATTGGACCATTAGTCTTTCTGCGGTTTGTGTTTACTGACACCAAATGTCACGCTTTCCTAGAAGTTCCACATGATGAGCTCAATATCCCCCTGCGGGGATTCTGGTTAAATATGCTGTTTGATCACAGGCCGATTTCCTCTGGGATTCGCACCGAAGCAGAGAAGCTGGTGCCTGATATGCAATGTCTTTTATTTTGTTGCATCTGTAAAACAAATTTATAGCAAATAATAATCCTTGCATTTGATACAGCACCTTTCATGTCAGGAAGATCTCTCAAAGCACTTCAGGTTACTGTAAAATGTAGTCGCTGTGTGTGTTGTAAGTGAATGCAGCAGCAAGTTTGCAAACAGCAACATCCCCCCCAGTTTTTCCCCCCACCCCCATTCTCCCCTACCCCAGTAGCCATGAAGCAAATCTGTGCGGGTGTGGGGTAGTGGGTGTGGAGGTGTTGGTCAGGATATTGTGAGAAACTCCCTTCTTATTTGCAGAGTACCGTGAGATCTTTCATATCCACCCAAACAGACGGTCGGGACCTTGATTTTAATATCTCATTTAAAGGATGCTCCAGTGTGAAGTGCTTTGCACCATCCTCCTGACATAGGAAC
Organism: Hydrolagus colliei; assembly: GCA_035084275.1. Taxonomy (NCBI): domain Eukaryota; kingdom Metazoa; phylum Chordata; class Chondrichthyes; order Chimaeriformes; family Chimaeridae; genus Hydrolagus; species Hydrolagus colliei. The sequence continues at coordinate 9,986,997 of CM068757.1, read as the reverse complement.
AGGAGTAGGCCATTCAGCCCCCTCAAGCCTGTTGCACTGGTCTATTCAGCCACTGTGCCCCGAGGCTCTGGAGTTCCCTTCCTCACTACCTTCACCTCGCTCCCTCTTTTCTCAGCTTCAGGTCCCAGCTGAAGACCATTCTCTTCGACCGCGCCTTTGGTCACCTTCCTCCCCCTGCCCTGGCTCGGTCCCGGGATCCGCTATTGTGAAGCGCTCTGAGACGCCGTCTGACGTGGAGGGCTCTATGTAAATCAAAGTTGTTGTTTTTGTTGTTCTATTGAATCATGGACGTAAATTTGACGTGAACGCCACTGTTTTAATTGTAAGGAATATTTATTGATTGTATTCTGAGTTTGTGCTAAATAATAATAAATTTTCGATGCATTTTCAGGTTGGGGATGAGATTGTCCGAATTAATGGCTATTCAATCATGTCCTGTACCCACGAGGAGGTGATTAACCTTATCTGCACTAAGAAGACCGTCTCTCTGAAAGTCAGACGTAAGTGTCAAAGCATAGCATTTGCTGTTCCAATGATTTGCTGCAGAGGAGAATCTCTGTTCTGTGTGTCTGAGAACCCTGTTTGCAAAATCTGATGGAAGTCATTGATAATAAGGAAGAAGTTTAAATTATGGGTTAAAAAGTAAGATAGGTTTTCAGTTGAGGTCATGATTACTTTGGGTGGAGAGTTGACTTCAGCAGTTGTGCTTAGCAAAGGAATGTTGGAATCAAGTCAACCCTCTGTGATGGTCCTTGGAGTTTGATTTCTAAGCCAGGCAGGTCCACAGTGCTCCAGGTTACTGTCTGTAACTAATAAACCAGCCTAAGAAGTAAAACAGAAAGCATTAGAGGAGAAACGAAAAGAACTGGAAAGAAAGATCAATAAGAGTAGACAATTTAGATAGCAGATAGCAGTACAAAAGATGTGTACACATCCTTACTGTGCTGGATAGTTCTGTTAGATGCTCAGTCCTTGAACATATTTAAGACTGAAATTGATAGATTTCTTATGGATAAAGGGATATGGGGATAAGGCGGGCAGGTGGAGTTAGATGAGAAGATCAGACATGATCTTAATGAATGGCGGGGCAGGCTCGAGGGGCCAAATGCCTACTCCTCCTCCTTATGTTGTTATGTTCTATGTTTTATTTAGAGTGCTTGACCCTGGTGACTGTTTTAGAAGCATTAACCGTACTCTCTCTCTTTTACAGATATTGGAATGATTCCTGTCAAAAGGTGAGAATGTTGTTGTTTGCCTAATTGATAGCCCGGGCAGCATTCAAATTCGAATGAATGCTGCCCAGCGAGTCTTTTTGGGATGGGGCATGCCAAGCTCGTGAAAAAAATGGAGCGCATTTGACTTTAAAGTCATACTAGTGGCAAGCCGATAAAGCTAGCCTTATATCCCACGTTGTCACGCAGGTGCAGTATTCCGGTTTGCCGCTAGTAAAGTCTAGGGCTTTGGCTTGCAGCTAGTAAAGTCGTGCGACTTTGAAATCACGCTGCCGGTTTTTTTCCCCCGCTTGTTGTCCTCCATTTGGGGAAGGGTCGCTGGACTGTAAACCTCAATCAGTGGGTGTGAGAAGCGCAGGAGAGTGGATTTGACGGTGGGTGCCAATGTAATATTCTGTTATTATCTGTTATCACTTAATCTGGTGTGTATGGTGTGTGTTAAAAGAACTTAAATTTTTTTGTAGTGGGTTTTCGGCCGCGGGCCACCCGAATATTCGGCAGGCGCTTTAACCGGCATTGGCCAGGTCCCACAGGTGCCGGATAAACGGGCTTTTACTGTAGTATCTTATCACATCATTGCAATGTCTCAAGGCATTTCACAGAATATGCCTAAATCGGGCTTTTACTGTACTGTAAATGAGTCTCCTGCTTGTGTTTTCCAATGTTTCTAACTAATATGAGGAAGGAGTTCTGAAATGCTGTAACCTTTGCCCCATATTTCTATTTTTGTTTGAGCATGTTCCACCAATTTATTCCCAATTTATTGGGCCTCATCAGATATTTTAATCCCAATGCCCTGTCCTTTCATTTTACTTCTTAATAGCACGATACCAAAATTGAGTCTGTTTCTGGTCAGTTGTGTGTCTGTTAATGTGTGTGCTGGTTCTTGGTTTTGCTTCCTAATGTGAGATGATGTATATATTTATGATTATGTTTTCCATAACAGGACCAGCAACATATAAGGACAATTTTGACTTGTCCCAAAAAGGGCAAGGGGTAGAGGTGGTGGTGGGAGTGGGGGGGGGGAAGAGAAATATTGACAGAATTGGCTATGGAAACAAATCTTCATTTCTGGTTTCTCTTTAGTTCTCTTGAAGAATCTCTCAAATGGCAATTTGTGGACCAGTTTATCTCAGACAGTGGGGTAAGAAGTATATTTTTGTTACCGTTTATTCTGCCTTTTTAAAATTAATTTGTGGGCCTATTCTTACATTCTTACTGTTCATTTATTGTTTTTTTCCCCCTTTCCCAACTTTGGCCCGTGGCTGTTATTAATTATTGGAAAGGCCGGGAGCTGTAAAATGTATTTTTGGTCTGAAATTCGTCCATTCAAAGTAGCTGTGAATTTAATGTGTTGAAGTAGCAGAAACATCGTTGAGTCATCTGTAGTGAGTGGTGCTTTCAGTGGGAAAGAGAAGGGTCCTCCAATCTGGCTGTCAGTCTGGCTCAGTTAGTAGTACTGTCTCCTCGGAGTTGAAAGGTTGTGGGTTCAAGTCCCACATCAGGACTTTGAACTCACGGTCGATGCAAACATTCCAGTGCAGTGCTGTGTTGTAGGAGATGCCTCCCTTCAGTAAGATATTAAATATGGTCCCATGCACCTGTTCAGGTGGACGTCAAAGATCCCCTTGCCTTATTTTGAAAAGGGAAAGGGGTCTCCCCAATGTCCTGGCTAGCAAACTCCAGATAAAATTGATCAGTCACTTCATAGCTATTTGAGCATCATTGCTGTGTGCAAATTGGCTGCTCTGTTTGCCTATAAAATAGACTTACAATAAACAGTCACTACACTTTACATTAAGTTCTCTGAAATTCTTTAAAATGTCTTCCTGATGTGAAGGCCAAATATAAGAATTATAATCACTGCATGAGAGGAGATGTTGTCAAAGATACTGGAGTGACAGCACAGCTTTCAGAGTGAAAAGCCATTTTTTGGAGAGCAACTGTTCATTGTTAAACACAAAATTTACTCCACTGAACTGTGTCCTTCGTTACAAATTCATGAGCAGAGACTCGAGGAAGAACTGGTTCTAATTTCACTGGAACAGAGAAAGTTAAGGGAAGATAGAGAACATCAAAATAATGAGAGTTTCTGATCGGGAGAAACAGTTTTGATGAGCCATTGATTACTGTACATCAATTTAAAAATGATAATAATATAATGGTCTTTCCATTCGATATGGCAACAGAAAATATCAAAGTGCATCATGTAATGATATTACATTGCCATAAAGATAATTAGTATAGGAGAGGATTATAGATTTCACAGAATACATAAATGAAGGGACCATTATGTATGTGTTACATGGTTAGTGTCGAAATATATAATTTTTTTTGTGTCCTCATGATTTGATGATCCTTCTCATTTTTCTACAGGATGGGAAGAGCAGTGTGGCTGGACTGACCTCTTTAGGAGGCAGGGAAATCAAGGACAAGAAGGTCTTTGTCAGTTTGATTGGTACCAAGGGCATGGGCTGCAGGTGTGTCTCCCATCTTCTGGCTCATGCGGGGTCCACGTTTCTAGAGGAAACCTCTAGCCTTGTCTGGCTCATACTGTGCTCTCCTGTCTTTCTGTTACAGCATCTCCAGTGGTCCCATTCAGAAGCCAGGCATCTTCATCAGCAACGTCAAACCAGGGTCTTTGTCTGCAGAGGTCGGCTTGGAGGTGAGTGAGCTACATAGAGTGGGAGAGTAGGTTGGGTGGGGTGTGGGGCCATCAGGAGAGTGGGGCTAACAGAGGCAAGTTGTTCATTGCCAAATTGAGCCTAGATCAAAAGAATCACGTAAAGCAGCATTTGCCGAGAACCTGAAATGAAAAATCTTTTAAGGATACAGTGAAGATTACTCACAACGGTTAAAAGCGTGGACTTTATTGTAGATACGGACTGAGGGTTAACAGGAGGATTGCTGAATGTATAGCTAGCTAGGCTATCCTGCACATCATTTAATTTTAAAATAGAATACGTTCTGAGGATGTTTTTGTATTTTTATGTCCATCAATTGCTGTGTTCCTTTTGTTTATTGTTCTGTTTATTGTATCTGCAGGTTGGAGATCAAATCATAGAAGTGAATGGAATGGATTTTGGAATTATGGATCATAAAGAGGTACGAGCTGTCTCACGTAGTGTGTTGCATAAATGATTCTAGTTATCATAGAATATTACAGCACAGCATATTGTATAACTCATCCTTCCAAACCAATGACCTTTACAGGGACCCATAGAACAAAATTTCATCTGTCTCAGCCTATTGTGTCTTAACATTCAATTTGTTAAAAAAAATTCCATTCAGTGTGAATTTAGAAGTGGGTTGCTTTTGAAGAATAGAACATCTATTAAGCATTCCAAATTAAGACTTGGATTTAAAAATTAAAATAAAAATAAATTAAAATAAAAAATTATCCACATTTCTGTGTGATTCATATCAATCCTTGTGTTTTCCAATAAAGCTGGTTTTAAAAGTCTCCTGTATCTTTCTCGCCACAAACAGGCTGTCCGAGTGCTGAAGAGCAGCCGGACTCTGACGATTATTGTGCTCACTGGTGCTGTAAGTATTCTGCTCGAAGAAAACTAAGTGACGATTGCGACTTGAAGAAAATAACACCATATATTAACATCTGATTAGTACTTTTTTTGGGTGAAATATTTCGCCGTGGTCTCTATAACAATTAAGTGCCAATATGACTGTGTTTTGTCCATCAGCCATACATCTGACATGTGGAAACCCATCACTTTGCTTAAGAATCTCCCAACGAACGTCCCGAGAGTTCTACTTATCTGTGGAAATTTCCCTATGTCTAACATGAAGTGTTACTCTATTCCTCCTTCTTCTCCCCCCACTCCCCTCCACCCAAGGGATACATTTGCAAGCTACTTGGCCTGCTACAAACACATTTCCAAATGTGCTGACCGGTCAAATCCTTTGCTGTCCCAGGGACAACGAGTTGAACGTAACATTAAAAGTGAACAATCACTACCTTGCGGAAGGCGAGCTCAGTTATCTTCTCCAGTTAGCAGGCAAGCAAATCAGCACTTGGTTCCACTTGTGTGAACAAGGAGAAAGAAGCACTTGTTGACTTTCAGGGATCCTGTAATTTTACTGAAGAGCTATAGTTATGATACATTATTTTTTAGAAATAGTCCTCAGTCGCTTAACCTTTTTGAGGTATTCATATTTAGATATTTGGCAGTGTGCCGTGGGACATTTAGAAGGGAACTAGATAAATGCATGAGCGTTTTTTTTTAAAAAGTGATGGGATGTGGGGAGAGCTGGAAAATTGGATTTAATAGCCTGATGTAGGTTAGCAATGGCGCCCTCTTCTGTTGGTTTCTTTCTGTACTGAAATTGTCTACCATTCCATCTAGGGAATTTCACGCAATGATTGTTTCTTACAACACATGCTTGTCAGGCAATGCTCTCAGTGGCACCTTGTGGATTGTCAGCTGATTAAACTCCAGTCGTTATCCCAATGCATACTCTGGGTCCCCAAACCTTGGCTGTTGCTACCTTGAGTGTAAACCCACTCGCTGGCAGAGTGCGCCCCCTCCAGGGAGAGAATGTGTATTTCATTGACAATGATTCCAGTGCAGTATTCCAGATACTGGGAATTTTCCATGTGAAAATGGCATGCATGTCTGGAACTCTGTTTCTTTGAGATATTCGAGCATGGTGATAGGTTTCTGTGTTTGCTACCCGACTGACCAAAAGCTGAGTGAGACCTGTAGCTCAGTGGTTGGAGCACTCGCTTTGCAAAAAGGAAAAAAAATGGTCACTCAATCCATGACTGTTTGTGGAAAACTGCTGTATGTAATTGGCTGCCACATTTTGCCCACAAAATATACAGTCAATTCACTTTACAGTATACTCTGTGAAGCCTGCTGAGATGCCTCAAAGATGTGATAACGTGCTATATCAAAATGCAAGAATTATTATTTGAAAGAAACTCTTTCAAGAGATATAAAGGAGATACAGAGAAGTGAATAGAAGGTGAGCAGTGAAAATGTAAATGCAAATTCTTGTCGTTTAAAGATCACATAAAACTGTGATTTATATTTGCTGGGTTTCACAGCTCATTATAATGATGGGAGATTTATTCATTTTAGCACCCTTTCCCGCAAAAGAATAATTAGTGAGCTGCACATTGATATTGCTGTTATGTCTCTTCTTTATCATTCATTACAAATATGTGCAGAAATTCATTAGAAATGGGTGATTTAAACAATACTTTACAGATTTCATGGAGTGGTACTGTACTTTCATCCTGAATAATTGGAAGTACATTTGGTTGCGTTTGAGGAAATTAAGCACTATTGTAGAAGCATGGAAATCAGTTCACTGTTGCTGGCTATGTGTGTGAGTTTGGCTCAGTTAGGAGCGCTCATGCTTCCTAGTGAGAAGGTTGTGGGTTCAAACCCCATTCAGGACTTGGAACTCATATCGTCAAGGTTGACACTCCCAACGTTTCGGTTTGATGAGGAACTATATCATATGTAACTATTGTGTAAATTAGAATGTAATAATCCTTGCATTTGACCTCATCACATCATCAAAGTGCTTCACAAGAATTACTGTCAAGTGTAGCAACCGTGTGTTTGCAGCTGAACAGGCAGTCAATTTGCGCATAGTATGGATCCTAGAAAGACTTATGAAGTGAATGAGCAATTCTTATCTGGGGGGGTGATTGTTGGCCAGGACACTGGGAGAGAGAAACTCCCTTCTCTGAGATCTTAATGTCCACTGAACAGGGAGGCTGAAATGTAACGGTCTGTGTTTTTCCGCTACCCCCCGTGGCTCAGTATGCGTTGCTCCTTTCAGGGGAAAGAGTTGTTTCAGACAGAAGACGAACGTCGTGCTGAGCGGTACCGTCAGGAGCAAGAGCGACAGGAACTCATGCATCAGAAGAAGTTAGCGATGGAGACCAACAAGATATTAAAAGAACAGCAGGAGAAAGAGCGAATGTAAGTTGTCGCCTTTAAACACAGTACTGTAGATGACTCGATTCATTTTTAAGGGTTCAAAATAAATTGACCCTGTTCATTGAAACATAGTAAAACACTGGCTTGAGGTCACTCTGCATGAAAGCTATCACGTGAGCCATTGGTCTACTGTAGGGGCAGAAAGGTACTGATTGAGAGCTTGACACCACAACATAATACAATATATCATATATTCCCAGCCCGAGAGGCAGTGCAGAGCAATGAGGATACCTATGTTGTTACAGCGATGAGTTATGGGCAACGGAGCTAAGGTTTTTCAGTTTTGAGCAGATAAATCCCAGGACACATTGCAATGCGGAGTTGCTGTCCTATGAATGACCATTGATATAAAGCACTGCCTACCCTTTCAGGACGATGTTAAAGATGGCACTATTTGAAAAGAGAAGGAGTTTCTCCCCTCACTTTCAAGCTCAGATAAATTTGATCATTCACCTCATGGCTGTTTGTGGGAAATTGCTATGTACCAATTGACTCCAGCAATCGTTTGCAAAATACAATCACTACACTTGACCATAATTTCAAATTGAGGTGAGTTGATGTTAAAGTCACTGTATCAAAGGCAAGGATTATTACAGTGATGTGAAAATGATTAAACCTCTGCTTGTATTTCTAAAGCTTTTAGTAAATTACCTTTAGGGTAACATGACATTTCTACAATAATCTCATTGAAGTATGATGAAGTAGGGTTCATAAGGACTTGTGAATGGTTTTGGAGGATAAACAGTGGCATAATATTCCCTTTGAGATCAATTAGTAATGAGAGCATGAGTTCAGGTTTGTTATAGAAGAGTTAAGGGGGTGGTTTAAGGCTTATGAGAATGCAGAATGCTTTGTTTGAGTGGCTGTTGAAATTAAGAGCATAACAACATCTTAAAAAGGAATCCAATAATTGTGAGGGGTTAAAGAACTTTGTTAAGCCTTTGGCATGTAACTCTCTCTAAGCAGGAAAATTAGTGGCCACTCATTAAAGATTGAAAGGATCTCACCCAAGTTATCAGTCACTTAATGTCTTAGCAAAATGAGAAGACAGAACAAAATATGACTGTGAATTTAATAAATAATAATGATTGAAATAGCTCCTTATGATACATTGTCAATGTGTCAAATCACAGGATTTGCTGTGAAGTGTTGTGAATGCATTTGTAATCTTTGTCTTTGCTTTAGCTCCTCTAATGCCAAAACAACTCAGTTTTACAGTTATTAAGGTAAAGTGTGGTCAGTGCGGCAACCGATTTGCACAGAGCAATGTCTTGAAAACAGTCAAGAGATGAGCGACCACTTTTACTTGGAGAGACAAATTAGAAGGTAAATGTTCTCACTGCAAGATGAGTCTGAGGAAATGACATTTGAAAGCTGAGTACTGAAGGAAACCCAACTCTCAAACAAAAGTAACTGTCAGACAGAGAGATAGAAAGAGAATGAACTGTGTTCTTAAATCTCTGTTTTGTATGTTCAGACGGAAATTAGAGATTTCACAGAAGACGAATGAAGAACAAGAGCGATTTCACCAGGAAATGGAACAGTAAGTCTCCCCTCCCAAAGTATCAGTTGTGTTATTTTCCTTAATAATGATTTACAGTGCAGTGAATAGTTTGAGATAGCCCAGCAGCACGTATAAAGCTTCATTGTGCAGATCCGAGCATGGTTAAGACTGATTAACGTACGGGTTTAAAGCACTTTCGATTTTGAGCCTCGGACACTTGAGAACGCAATAATCAGGCTTTACCAGTTCAGTTTTCTGTTTGATACCCATGTCAACAGGTTTTATTTGCACTGGATTCAAACATTCCTGCATAGTTGGAGGTTCCGTCCTTCAGATAAATCATTAAACTGCCTGTTCGGATGTAAAAGATCCCATGGTACTATTGAGAAAGGAGTTTCTCCTGAAGTCCTGGCTCACATCCCCCAGAAAACAGTCAATAATTTCATGGCTGCTTGTGGAACATTGCTGTGCACAAATTTATTGATACGTTTGCCTACAAAACATATAGTCACTATATGTTACAGTTTTCCTGCTTTAAAAAGTCATCCCAATGTGAAAAGTGCTATATCAAATGGAAGAATTGTTAATTGACTAATTCCTTGGTATTGGTGCAAAACGTAACCAGATTTGTCCTTAGACAAGTTACAGAATCGTGACTAGATGTATATAACTGCAGACACGGACCCTATCGATGTTTGCTATTAATTGCCACCCTCTTCCTGAAGGTGGTAACTGAAGAGCAAGTGGAGCAATTACTCCATATTCTGTTTCGCAACCAATTAAATCAGTAACATATTGAGTAACAAATTTCCTGACAAGAATAAGTGAAAACTGTACAGTTGAGAGAGCAGCTCCCAGTCAGTGCTGTCTCTCCTCTGAGCAGAAAAATGAGTATCTTTCACTTGACTGACTTCAGAACCATTTCGAAGTGTCAATATCTTAGCTTTTGGAGCAGTTGGCAAGGAGGCAATCTATTCATTAAAGGAAATGAATCGTGGAACGTAAGAATTTAAAATTGGATTAAGTATGTTTTCTTAAATGACCAATGTTGGTGGGGTTTTGTAGGCATAAGGCTACTCTAGACTAACAATGCAGTGCCAGGGGAATGCTATCTTGTCAAATGAAATTTTAAACCGAGGTCCTGTTTGTCTGTTCAGGATCCCATGGAACTATTCAAAACCAGACGGGAATTTCTCACAATTCCTGGCCAAAAATCCCCCAGATAAATTTGATCACTTTACGGTTGCTTGTGAGATATTGCTGTGCGTAAAATCAGCTGCTACATTTGCCTACAAAATAGATAGTCAGGAGAGGAAATATTAGTTTCCACACATTCAGATAGATTTATATTCAATAATTACAGAATGACTTAAAATACATTTTCAACCCCTGCTCCTACCAGTTGAGAATAACTCGGTGCGTTTTTGGCAGGATAAAAGCGGAGGAGGAGAAATTTAAGAAGGAGTGGGAAGAAGATTGGGGGCAGCAAGACCAGCCCAAGAGTTCATTCGCTGTCATGGCTGATGTGCACCAACCTCCACCGTCAAAAAACAGAAGTAAGTGTTTCGGGCCTGTTTGATGGCTTAGTTAGTTACAGAAACACTATTCATTTTGGTCCAAACTGTGTGAGCTGTCCTATGGAATCATTTTAGCATCTTATTCGCACTCGAAGCTGGAGTTGTCTACAGATAAAGAAGGTCTCATTCATGCATCGCCCGGGCTCAGTCAGTGTCACTCTCACCTCTCTTAGTCAGAAGGTTGTGGGTTCAAGCTCCACGTTGGGGACTTTCATAGTTCACAGAATGGGCTGACACTCCAGAGAGTGTTGCATTGTTTGAGGTGCAGTCTTTTGCATGAGACATTAAACTAAACTCTTGCCTATTTGTTCTGGAGGATTCTGTATCACTTATCGAAAAGAGAACAGAGTTTCCTCGGGTGCCTCTATGAACAATTCCTCAGGTAAAATCAGATGTTCATTTGCTAGTAATTACAGTACATAGATTTTGGATTTTGTATGTGCGGCGTGCATTGCAATGATCATTCTATTTCTTAACTGATATTTCCTTAACCAGGAATCTGAATCGTGCAAATTGTGCCCATGGAGACCCTGTCTCAGCCCATTTACTTCCATAGTGGAGTTCTGTAGTGACGCAAACTCGCCACAAATCAGGAATTGAACTAGGGACATCCCAGCCCATGTACAGCTCACATCGTCACTGAACAGATTTGCTGAGCCCCCAAAGCACTTTTTAATTAGATCAATAGTCTTGCAAAGAGATATTTCTTGATGAAGGGAACACAAAATAGTGGCTGTGAAAGCGAGGATAATGGCTGGTGACTTTGAAAGAATGACTGCAGGGAGCCTCACTTTTAATCCCTTTGTTCCTTGCTCGACTCTCCAGAATGATTGAAGAATAACAGAGTTCAGCTGCCGAGAGTGACAGTATCTCTGTTCTTTTGAGATGCTTTCTGCTTAATCAGCATAAGTGAAGGTTTCACCGCATGTGTTAGACACCTGGCTGACCAAAAGAAACTACAGCTTGTACATACTACTAACATACACGTGTACACATTCTTTCCCAGAACACAAAACGAAAGCTGACAACCAGAAGGGGAATGAACATGGCTTGCAGCCGGAGGAGCAGCAGGTTTGACAACCAGGGTCCTGTGTTAGAGCTCAAAGGCGGATGTGTGTTTGTGTGTGTGGCTGTTTATATATGTGTGTGTGTGTGCGAGCGCACACCACCTGTCAATCAAAAACAAGACTGCCTATGAAACACAAAGAGAAGCTATGATACTCAAAGCTACAAGGTCACTTAAGGTCAACAAACATTTACGATATTTCTAGCTCTACTTTTAACTCTGGGCAAGATAAAAGCAAGAATCAAGTTGAGATATTAAACTGTGGTCCCATCTACCTGTCCAAGAGGGTGTTAAAACACCCCATGGCACTATTCGCCTGGTGTCTTGGCCAACAGTCTTCCTATTACTCCCTTCAATGCTGTTTGTTACAAACAAAGGGATAATGCTATACATTAATTGGGCTCCCACCTTTCCCAAGAAAATGCACAGCCACTACATTTTACAGTAAATCCTGTGAAGTGCTTTGAGACAGCATGAACAGTGGGACGAGGTGTGACAGTGGGCTGTACTCAGACTTAACTCAAGTTTCTTTGCAAACTAAGTACAAAAATACAAAATCCTCTGCATTTACATAGAATAGCAACTCCAGGTAAGTTGCAACCAGAAGGGGAATCTGGGAACTTTCCTATTTGTAAATGTTTGCTCAGTGCTATGCACAAGGAATGAGTAATCTTCATTTCCAGCTTTATCTTCCCTGGCGAAGGGATGGCGATTTCAGGATGGACAAGATCTCTTCCTCCACCACCAATTCCTCACCAGTACTGTGTGTCTTTTAACTGGCTTCCTTGATCTTGAGTTTTCTTAACCACGTGATTTTCCCCTTCATCCCCAGTGTTTGGGTGGTTTTACCAATACGAAGGCAAATTCCCCACCATTCGAAAGGTAGTGGGTTTCAGCTTTGTGATGAATTGCTTATCTTTCTATCTGCGTGGTTTGCATTTGCTTCTCTTGTCTTTGTCCTCCTGACGTGAAAAACATTATATAAATGTGCATTGTAAAACTGCAGACTGCCTGCTGTTTGTGGGAGATAAATATCCCTGGAGACTGCCCTAAAGGAGAAGGGATTATTTTGGCTAATAGCTGGTAATATTTGTGGCCATTTGTGGGGTCTAGCTGTGTGCAAAATGCTGCCATGCTTGCCTGGAAAAAACAGTCACTACATTCGATGCAAATGCTTTGAGCCGTTTCAGTTGTGAGAAGGTGATGTAAAATGCAAATGCTTTGATTCTTACCATTTTGTTGGCATGGATTTTTCTGAGGTTTGTGCATGGCTTGAGGTCTGAGACCTGTTTTGGTGGAGTTTCTGTTACTTTCCATTGCCTGGGTCAGTTTACTTTAAGAAGAACTGAAAGCTCAGACTGTGGCCTCCCACACAAAAACCCATCTCAACCGTTAAACCCCACCAGAAAGGGAAAGAGAGGAAAAAGTCCAAGAAGGAGATATTGTTTGACCAGAGAAAGAACAAGAAGGAGATGGAGTTCGAGCAGAAGCTCGCAAAGGAGAAAGAGGAGATGCTGGAGAAGGAAAAACAGCTGAAAATTAATCGTCTTGTTCAGGAGGTACATTGTAGCAGTGGCAGAAATCAATATAGCTCACACTATACCCTCCCAATTCTAATTCAGCTTCAGACAAGGTATAGCTTTTACCCTGGGAATATTGGGTGATCACAAATGTTCCTTTGCTTATTTGTAGTGGGATGTTGATACACCCTGTGTAGATACCAATGTTTTTAAAGACATCTTTGTTTTTGTGGTATAACATAATGGCTAGAAATCCTGTTTAATTGCTTGCTCTGGGCCAGTAGATGGTAGTGTTTCTAGTCTAATGGGCATGGCCCATTGCTCTTTTGAGTTCTTACCCATCTCTGATAGCCAAAAGTCTAGCAAATGAGATAATGGGTTGAAAGTGAGATGTTTTCCAACTTTAAGTAGTTTAATGCATTAAGGCCTAACCGTCACAGAAGACCTAACGTAAAGCTGGGCTGAACCACTGAGATACGGATCAGACTTGGTCAATTGCTTTAAATAGCTATATATTATTAAATAGCTATCTAATTTGAGAGATTCTCTTTCACAGTAAATGCCCATTCACATAACAACAACTTACATTTATATAGCAATCCCTCCCTCACCCCCCCTCCCCCCCCCCCCCCCACCCATGCCATACAGCGTCTCAGAGCGCTTAAACACAAGGCATGAGAGCACAAGACAATTTACTTCCGATCCTGGGGCTTGTTTCCAGCTTGGAGGCTGACACTCCAGGTGCAGGATGTGTCAGAGGCCATGTCTTTCAGATGAGACACAAAACCAAATCTCATCAGGTTTGTCTTGATGTGGACCAGAAAGAATCCAGCCTACTTATAAGCAGGCACTTTTTCCACATTAGGATTTAAATGCTCTAACAATCTACTAGATTTTGCGACCCATTGCTGTCATAAGCAGCTTCTGCGATTGCCTGCAAAAACTCCCCTATCTTTCAGTCTGGTTAACTCCTGAATCTCTGTGACATTCCGACATGATGAGGAACTGTAAAAATGCAAGCTCTTTCGAGGCATTGTAACTCTCAGTCACTTTGTAAAGTTGCGCATCTAAAGTAATTTTATTCAGCCTATGTCTGAGGTTTGTTTCGGGTTGGTTTTACGTATTGATGGGGAGTCCTACTTTCTTCATTGAGATCTAGATCTTTTACTGTATTACACAGTTCCCCAAATGTTGCCCAGCAACAGATTTCATCCACAGTGAACACTTCCATTCAATCTGCTTATTGTGCACTATTTACTGTAATTATTCATTGGTAAAACGTACAATGCGCAATGGTATCTTTATCTGGTGAGTGACAAGCTGTAAAGTTACTCAGAGTGCTTGATGGACTACTGCAGGTATCGGAGACGGAGCGAGAGGACCTGGAGGAATCTGAAAAGGTTCAACACTGGGTGGAGAGGCTGTGTCAGACTCGGTTAGAGCAGATATCTTCAGGAGAGAAAGAAAGTCCTGAGGTAACAAGAGTTGTGCAAGGTTACCAGGCGAGCCTTCAATCATGTTGCCCTCATTCTCTAAATCACTCTACCTCAAATCTTCTCTCTCTGCTTTTACCCCTTCTGAGACTGTGCCCACTATCCCACTCTGCTCTGTTTCCTATTCGATCTCTGTTGAGCATTCTTTGACATATAATTACATGAAAGACACTGTATAAATCCAAATTGTTATAGTTACTGTCCCTGTGTTAGGAATCTATGAACTGAGACTCATGTGAGAACTTTGTATAAAATGTGCAATACTGAGACAGGCCTTTTGAACCAAATAGTCCATGTTGATGTTTATATTCTACATAAATCACCACACATCCTAATCTTGCCCTCATCCCCATGCTCCTATATTCCCTTCTCTTCATTGAGGAGCCTGTTGAGAAAGAATAGTTTGTTCTCTGTATTCTCTGTTTGGGCCATGCTGGGGCCAGGCGAGAGATGGGAAGTTGGGGTTCACAGTTGGTTGTTTGAGCAGAGTTTCTAGTTGCATTGGTTGCTTTGCAATTAAGTTGGACCTCTTCTCCACTAACAGACCCCGGTGCGTAGGTTTGCTGGTGGCCTCCAGCTGCACACCACGGATTTAGACGATATCAACTTAGACCAGATAGAACAGCCTGTAAAGAGGATGGCCCCTCCACCACCCTCTCCTCTGTCAGTGTCTCCGCACCCATCCAGGACACTCTCACCAACTGTCCAACCATTGCGGAAACTACCAGCCCCACCGTCACCTTCATCACGGCATCCATCTCCATCCCTGGCAGGCTCCAGGCTCCCACCTCCACCACCTGCCCCTCCGCTCCCTAACCATCACAATGTCATGGCACGCTCACAAGGCACCATTCCAGAGGAGCGTGAAAGGGTCACGAGCTACTACTCCCGTGCTGGAATGGAGCCCATCAATGAATGGGAGATACAGAATTACAGATCAAAAGCTGGGTACAATGCTGTTATCTCCACAAACGGTGACTATTCCTATCCGTCCAGCCCGAAGGTATTGCCTCTGTGTTGCAAGGTGTGCTTTGCTGTGCCTTTACCCTCCACTTTATCCTTTTCTAAACTTTTTCTCTCTCTCTCTGAATGATCAATCCAACCTGGACATATAGGATCATTCAAAGTGTTGTTTCGGGCCAGCTGGCTGATCCCAGAAACAAATTATACCATGCTCCAGCTATTGATATTCCCTTAATCAATTTATTTGCCAGTTGAGTTGTTCCTAAGCGCATATCTTGGAATGAGCCCCGATCTGTCTCTGGATGGGAGATCCATTAGTGAATTCATTATCAATATGTTCTAAGTGTATTGGAAGGCTGACAGGCTGGCATGACTTGTGCTTTTTCTCTCACTCTCTCTCTGTGGTGAAGGATCCAGCCACAATGGCACTGCTGCAATGTGTAACAAGTTGTGTGTTATCCTGGTCTTAAACCTTGCCCTCTGTCCGCTTTGAATGGGCCAAAACAGCCTTGTATGCAATGAAATGAAAAGTTTGTAATAATATGAACAATAAGCTTAAAACAAAGCTGTGTATTAGTCACCTGTGGTAAGCTCTTACACCCAGATCTGCTGGGTGAGAGTTGAAAGAGGAAAGTAGAGGAGGCCATTCAGCCCATCATAGCTGCCCTGCCTGTTTATAAGATCTTGACAGATCTTCTATTCTTGGTTCTTGGTGAAAGGCCAATGCCCTGCTGTTTTAACCCTTAATATCTCTACTACCCAAATACCTTTACTTTGTTCAGGTGTGTGCTTTACTGTTACATTCATGTTTCAATCTGTGTTTGTGTGTAACATACTGAGATGATCAGGACTTTGAAGGTTAAGATCAGCAAATAAGAGCAATTAAACCTGCTTCAATAGTGTTGATTAATTGAATGTGAAGGATATTTAATGAGTTTTACCCTTGGCACTCATGCCCTTTTCTCCTTTTAAGCGAAGAAAAACCTGGAAATATACAGCATGTTCTTGGCTTACATTTCTGTACATGTTTGGTTTGACTTTACATTTGTTGCATGGATCATTTGGTTAACTAACAATAATTAGGAGCTGATTTATTTGCCTCAGGTTAGAAGGAACACATCTCATGCCAGCAGAATCTCTTCTGTATCCATCAACCCATTGGTACGTGATAGTGTGGTGGTGCATCCGTACATGTGTGCATTTGTGCCTGCATAATGTGGTATCTTTTAAGTATCATTTTTAAATGAGCTTTTAGGTACACGTGGAAACCCATTGCCAGATGTAAGAGTATCCAAATCGATCTGTGAGTTCCATATGTCCTGCCTGTTCTTGGAAGTTCCATTCCATTAAGTATCTGAGCCTATATGGCACACCACAGGAAGAAGGCCAACACTGGGTCTTGTCTTTCACTGGAGGCTCATGCTGTTGGAATTTGAGATGAACACAGTTTGATTGAATAAACTAATCACCCAACAGAAGCACTGGAAGTCCACCTCTTCTTACCCATTAAATTCATTTTGTCTTTAAATTTAAGATGAGGCAGAAAATGCTTAAATCCAGCCTTAAACTGAAAAACAGAGCTTCCAAATTAAGACAGAATTTAAGACTTTCTTTCAATTCTACAACATATAAAATTTTAAGGCTTCCAATTTCAAACATTTCTTATTATCTTGGGTTTAGGGCTATAGGTGTTGTATAAATTGTATTCGAGAATGCTTAGCCACTGAGCAGTAGCTGGCTGTTTCTTATTCACATCAGTGCAAATCACTATCTTTGAACTTACTATTGGAAATCTACCTACTGCTGGAACTAAAACAAAATTACATTTATAGAGCGCCTTTCGCATTGGGAGGACGTCCCAAGGTGCTACGCTCCTCTGTGTTGTCCAGAGGTTCAAAGTTGGCATTTGTGCTTGTATGCAAAGCATCACTTGGTGAACTGCGTTGTTTTGTGTACTGGTGTATAAATTAGGTTTTCAAAAATTACATATATTCTTGGGGAGTGGAGTCATAATAAGCATGCAACCCATGTGTTTATATCAGGAGTGATGTGCTAGATGTGTGTGTCATTTGAGAAATAGTTGAGCTTGACTGATGTCCAAATTAGTGGAAAGGATAAATCTCACCTTGCCCAATGTTTGTAGTAACCTTTACGTGTTCATTCTGCTTTCCCCACTTTGCTTCTTCTTTTTATCATATGCCGCACGCCTACCCACAGCAACTTGCCCCAAGCCCACCATCGCAGAGACGGCCAGTGGGGCCCCTGGCTTCCAAGCCAGTTATGTTGCCCCCCAGTCCCAAGGTTCAGCACAGGTCAAGAATCAAATCCGAGCAGCTGGTAAGTGTTCTCACATTCTGTGCTCCGTTGGCATTGACTATTTGCTTATTTTTATTCCTTTACTATTAGCCCCCTGCAGTCAGGCATTTACGGCTGCATTTTTGAAGCTGTATGAAAAATAATCAATAGCTCAGTGTGAGTATGAGTAAGTTAATAGGTTCAGATGCTAAAGTTATGCAATCGAGCCTAGTTCCTTCTTTACCTTTTTTTAGTTTAAAAATCATGGGCGCTTAGGAGGGGAATCTACCATGAAATATTTGTAGAGGAAACCAGGCTGGGATTGAAGAATGGAGACAGAATCATATTTTCCATTCCCCAATCCCTCTGACTTGCTGCCTTCCTCACCTCATTCAAGGTGCATCTCAAAAGGCACCTCTTTGTCTAGGCTTTCTTTCCTTTCCCCCACCTCACCGCCTCGGATTCTACCCACAACCAGGTGCCCAGCTAGCAGTGTTTAAATACTTTGAGATATCCAACCAATATGAACAGTGCTATGCAAAAGTAAATAGTCTTTTATTGTACTTTTGCTTGAACAATTTGGGGGTTCAGCAAGTCTTTGTGTGTGAGGGTGAGTAAATCTATCGTAGGGAGGACTTTGTAGGGTCACTGTCCTTTCTTGGTCTAAACTTTACCCTCAGGTCTTGTGCCCGCACTATAATCTCTCCACTCCTGCTATAATCACTTACTAGATTGGTGTCACGCTCATGCTGCATTATGCTAAAAGAACAATTAGTGTCAAATATAAAGAACAACAAGCTGTGTGTACAACAAGGCAATATTTCAACCTAATTTCCCCAATAACGTACAACTTCACTGTTCCTCCTCATTTCTCTGAGTGTTAATGCCAGTAGAACCCTTTCAATCAAATTAGTGCCTTGTAACTTACTGAATGCCACCTGCTGTTCTGTATTGATCGCACTTTCAGCTGAGATGGCAGTGAGGCCACATATTTGATGCTATTTATACATGTTGCACTGTATGCTCTGCTTTATACTGTATATTGCTTAAGAGCAAGCAAAAGGAAAACATTTCATTTACAATTATTATTATCCTGATTACATTTACTATATATTATTATATATGTACATGTATATAAAGATAAATGCTTGGATTACTTTTTTTATGAACTGAGAATAACTTTGAATTCTCTGTCAACCAGATAATCTTGCAACAAAGGCCTTCGGTTGAAGGCAGTACTCTGAATGTCACCAATAATCAAAACTACTTGATGATCCTGTCAGATCCTCGTTATACTAGACACATATACAATAGTTCACTTTCCACTTTTCAACCGTGCTTTGTAATTCTTTGGGTTTGTTGTACCTCTTATTGTTAAAATAACAATTTTATGGAAGTATAAAATAGCTTCCCAAGTTTAACCTCGTTTAAAATCATATAGGATTTGGTGATGATTCTTGCTGGTTGTAGGTTTTTTCAAGTTATCAAGTAATGTCAAGTAAAATCAAATTTGCTGATAATCGTGAACATTTAACCGTAAGAATCTTAAAGAGATTGTGGAATGAATAAAGGCAGCTTGGTCCATTAAGACTTCTTATATCTCTCCATGGTTCCTGTGTGATAGTCTTAATGTCATTCTTCTCCCCCCCACCCACACTCTCACACACTCACTGCTATTTATTTCCAAGATTCAAGGTTTTTCGACACTGTGTCCCGGCCTACCTGGTAATCGAGCCAAAGGTGCAGCTATTCTTGTTAGCCTCATTCCCTTCTATCAATAGATCCTGATTTAGACCCTTTTCAAAGGATTTAACTATTGTATATCAACTGGGAAAGTTGTTTCCAATATTCACACCCTAACAATCCCCTCCCCAGTCCCACTGCAATTTTAAACATTTTGCATTGATGTCCTGCAAAACCTTAATTCTGCTTACAAGTCAAGTCTCCCCCCCGACATCCTCCTATTTATAGCAACATAGCTTTTCACTGGTTCTTGTCAATCTCTAATTTGAAGAGGCACTTTGCATTCGAGTTACAGTATGAAATATGTGTTGGAATTCATTGCCTGTGTCCTATCTGAGCTCTATTGTTGGTCCAAAATGATGATAATCACTCTTAAGAAAGATCAGCCTAAAGTTTTCAGTGGTGAAAGCTTTAAGCTTGTGTTTTGGCTGGTGAACTACAGGAAAGTATTTTGTTTTGCGGCAGCTATGTCCCAGTCACCCGCAGACACGCATTGTAATGAGACTGAGAGTGCCACCTACTCGTGAAAATTTCCCTGTGTCTAGAATGGAATGTACTGGAGGGACGCATCCTGCTTACCTCATTCCAGGAAGTATTAGGTGCAATTTGGTAAAAATCCAAGGTTTGAGATCCCCAAAGGGTGCATTGGTGACTGCTGAGGTTCAACCAGCTAAAACCACATAGCTACAACAACAACAACAACTTTGATTTATATAGCGCCCTCCACGCCAGCGTCTCAGAGCGCTCAATAGCTTGTAATTGAGAGCAGTGTCTGGCAAGCTTTGCATTGCTTGTCTAGCTGGGACCAACCTACCTGTTAGGGTTTTGCCTTGCAAAATTTGCAGGAGCTGAAGGGGTAGACTTTGGCCCCAGTGGCTGTAGTTCTGTAATTACAGAAGAATTCTGTCATTCTTCAGATATGACAGAAATGGCTAACTTACTAGAGGTAGCAGATGGTGCCTGTGGAAGTGAACCCAGCATGAGTCAGTGTGTTCAGCAGAGGAGGATACAAACTGCAAAACAAAGGGAGCACAATAGCATTTCTGAAATCCAGTGAACCAGAGCTACCAGTCAATGCCACAGAGATGACTCATTGGAAGTGGTGATTTATTATACGCTGATAAGACCCCCGAGTGTGATTTTTGACAATGCCATACAACTGCGGATGGGAAGAAAGTGCTTGAATTAATGCTCTTATTCTTGCGCACGTTTAACAACATGTTACACTGAATTACATAGGGGATAACAAAATGCTTTAGTTGCACTTGCTCGGTGAGTCTTTTTTTTAAAAAAAACTTACAATTTTATATCAAAATACTTAAAATTACACAGAATTACATCAAATTACATAGAGTGAAACAGCAGGGAAACAGGCTTTTTGGCCCAATTAGTTCATGACCATGTTTGTAATTCACAGAAGCCACCACCCCTTCTAATCCCCTCTTCTATTCCCCTTCTCCTTCCTGGATGCATCAGATTTCCTCATAACTAGATTGGAGTCTTTTTGGCTTCTGGCAGTGAAGGTCCATGTTTTTACGAAGCAATTCCCTAAACTCCCTTTTGCATCTGCTACTGGCAAGCTTCCCCCCTCACTCTGGACTCTCCAATAAGTGGCTGCACAATAATTACAGTCGAGTAATTGAGCGAAAGGGGCAGCCATAATGCGCACAGAAAATTCCCACAACAACTAGGAGGTGAATGTTCAATCTGTTCAGATGATTGTTGGCCATGATGCCAGGATAGCTCTGTTCCATTGCACAATGGAATCTCTTAACATGCAGTCTAGTGCTGCATTAACGCTGCACCTGGAATCAGCTGGATGTTAGACTTGTGCTTGAACACAAGTAAACACTTTGAGGTTCAAATGCAGAAAGTATTTGTTTGGCAATGTTGCAACAATACATGTTTGAAATATAACATGTCACCAGTCTCAGTGTGGTCAATTACGTCAAATAATAATAAGCAATTAGGAGCAAGATTAGGCCATTTGGCCCCTCAAGCCTGCCCCGCTTGCATTTGATATGCAGTAAAAGTCTGTTTATCTGGCACCCGATTAACCATAACTTCCGTATAACCAGCATCGCAAAAAAAGGTCCGCATTCGATTAACTGGCATTCATCCGGAAAAATGCATGAAAAGTTTGGTTTTTTTAAAAAAAAAATTACGGATTTGGCCCAATATCCAGCACGTACTTTAACCGGCATGGCCAGGTCCCACAGAATATACTGTGAAGTGAATTTATTGTGTATTTTGTGGATGAAGCATGGCAGCTAATGGCGCACAATGACTGCTGGTTTCTAATTTTGTCTACAGCAAAGCCCGCAAGGAACTCTGCAACAATTAATAGCTTCACAATTCTGAGTGTTATTGAAAGGAAAGGTAAGAGTTGGCAGGGAGTGAGGGAAAAAGCAATGACAGGATTACACATTGGAAAACTTGTGGTCAAATGCATCCTTTAGACTTTATACGAGTTGGGTGAAAGTGGGATGAGATCCTTAAGTAGGATTTGCAGATTACAAGGTATTATCTTTCTGTTTGTGTGCTTATCTCTGAGTGCTCTTCACTGAGATTTCAAAAGAGTTCAATTTAATTTTTGCCCACTCTTATATGTCTGGGTTTAACGTGGAGGTGTCACTTCACTGTTGTCGGCCACTTTGTGGCTGTTTGTGGCAAGTCGCTGTGTGCAAATTGTCTGCCGCATTCTCCTATAAAACACAGTTGTTACACTTTAAAATGAATCCTGTGAAGCACAGCCATCCTCTCGCTGCGAAAGGTGCTATATTAAATGCAAGAAATATTATTATTTATTGTCTCTGAGTTTGAATCAATGTACAGTATTTGGTTTCTGCTGTCCAATGACCTGTCCAATTCTGTGGTATCTGGCCTTACACTATTCCAAAGTTCTTTAAATTTTTGCAAAATATCCTGCCTCTGGGTCAGAAGGTTGTGAGCTCAGGCCCTACCTCAGGCCTTTGGGCTTACTCTCCAGGCTGATATACCAGTGCAATGTTGAGGGGAGCACTGCATTGTTAGAGGTGCCAACCTTCAGATGACATTTTAAACTGAGACCGTGTCTGCCTGTTCAGATGAATTTTAAAGATTCTGTGTCATTATTTGAAGAACAAATATATTTTTCATATCCTTGCACTTACCGTATGATGAAAAGATCTTTTGAGATCAGAGAACAAAACACTCACTCAGTTTGGTGTATAATTGAATCACAGAAAAGTTTCTCTTCAAGCAAAAAGCAATTACTCTGTGATCAGCCTCAAAGGAGCAGCTTTCTGAGCTTCTGAGGTACATTTCAGGGGAAGATGTCGATTCCTTGAGCTATTTTATGCCAGGTAAACTGAAACACAAAGACGTTTGTGCATGTTAACCCTTTACCTCTCATACCCTGCAGATCCACTCCCCGCTTTAATCCTTGTTTCTGGGCCAGAAGGCTGTGAGTTTAGGCCCTACCTCAGGCCTTTGGGCTTGCAGTCCAGGCTGATACACCAGTGCAGTGTCTTGGAAAATCCTCATGACATGAAAGATGTAATTTTGTTGTTGTTGCTTTAGAGCCCTACAGTCTGAGGGATTTTGTCCACAAAATATACAGTCAATTCACTTCACAATATATTCTGGGAAAGTGCTTTGAGATGCCTTGAAGATGCGATAAGGTGCGATAATTATTAGAATGCCAGGGTCCTATTTGCTCATTGATCTAATCCGTATCAGCTCGTTGTTCTAGGTTCTTCCTCTCTCAGCCTTTCCTCAGCATTGAAACTTGACCTATCTCTGCCACTCTACCCCTGGGTTGTTGAGTCCCTCATCCATGCGTTCATCATGACTGAGCTCAATTACTCCAACATGGACTCCTAGGCTCCTTTCTACATAAGCTGTGGACCACGCAAAACCCTGCAGTCAGTGTCCTCTCCCGCAACAGGCTTGACAAGTTTATCGCCCCATCTTGGCTCAGCTCCACTAGCTCCCCCTCTCCCTGCAAGTCAAATTCAATATCCTCGTCCTAGCATTCAAATACCTTCACAGCCTCACTCAACCCTATCTCTGGGAATGGAAACTGTTCATTCAGCAAATACTGCAGTCTGCTCCATATCTCCGGTTGGATTTTCCCCCCATCACCATTTCCCCACCTTGTGCTCCAATCGGCTGTGGTGAGGACTGTTGATACATTCTCCCAACATGAAAGAAGTGATATAAATGTGAAGTAATATTGTTATTCTTGTTCACTCAGCCATTTGCCCTCTGGAGCTCAATAAAGTGAGCACCAACACTGGCAAGGGATTGAGACTGACACTTACCAAGTTGACTGAGATTTGAGCAGAACAACAGGTTTGTGAAGTGAAGGATCGGAGAAGCAGTTATTAGAAGTTTAACAGGAGTTGCTAAGGTAATTCCATGCACAGTGGGATAGCGTGCAGCCAGAAATTAGGAGCAGATAAAGAAATCAGTTGTTATGTCCTGTTGACCTGCCCTTTAAGGTGATGGGATAGAGTTGTACTGGCGCTCTGCAAATAACAGTGTCAAGTGCAATTCAACACGTTTAATGTGACTTACAAAAAGGATGCCGCGAGACCAAGTGATTGATAATCAATCTGACAGCTTGCATGGTGTGAGTTGATGTTTCGTATGGCCTGGTATCCTTACCAGGCTGCAACTGAACTTGAGCTCAAGCCAGTGCTCAGAATAGTTTACAAAAACGCAAAATACTGCAGATGCTAGAAATCTAAAACGAAAACAGAAATCGCTGGGAACACTCAGCAGGTCAGGCAGAATCGATGGAGAAAGGAAAAGTGAGTCAACGTTTCCATGACCCATTGTTCAGAACTCAGAATACTTTGGCTGGTTAAACTCCAGGATCGCCCCAACTCACATTATGTGGCCCTAAAGCCTTGTTCATCACCAAACTTTACCTATATTTTCTGAGCATAGGTGAGCAGGGAGGAAAGTGTTGCCTGCCACATCAGACAAAAGGATGGCCACCTGATGTAGGTGGATCGCTCAGTAGTTTGGTTTGGAGATTCTTTGAGTAAATTGCTGGGTTCCAAAGCAGTCAGAACAATTATTGCCCCACAGAATGGAGATTGACTGAATAACCGATGTGGCGTTTATCTGGATGGAGGCTTTGAAACACAAGTTCTGAAAGTCAAGGACAATGGGTGGAATCGTGTCAATTTATGTAGGTGTTTGTTGAAGATCCCATGACACAATTTCGAAACGAGAAGGGATTTTCTCCCGGTTTTCCAGCCAACAATCCCCCAGAAAAATGGGCCATTCACCTCAAGGCTGTTTATGTGACATTGTTGTACGCAGATTGGATGCATTTGCCCATAAATACACACTCACTGCACTTTACAAAGTAACCTGTAAAGTGATTTAATGTGAAATGTGCTATATCAAACGCAAGGATTATTGTTATGTATGAAATTTGTCTTGTGAAACGATCAAGGCTGAGAAACTATTGACCTTCAAGGCTTGACTTGTTGAAGTGTTTGGCTGAAGTGGATTCGCTAAGTATATTTCACCTACAAAATCCACATTACACAAAATCCTGTGAAGCATTTTGAGATGTCTTCACGACGTGATGAGGTGGTACATATCAAATACGGGGATTATTGCAAACCTTGGGAAGTGCATTGGATTCCTACTAGCACTATGCTCTGTTTGGAAGAGAGAGATGTCACGATCGCTGATTGCAATGTTGTGGTTGATTACGGTTGCTGCCTCTCAGTTTCCAATCTGCAGTGTGCTGTTTTTATATGTCAGGTGCTAGGTTCCCATACCGAATTAATAACTGCATTGAAGTTCATCCCTCACTCTGCACTCGCACACTCTCATATTGTAGCTGTAAATCACACTTCCATTTTTGAATACTATATTTTTGAAAAAACATCTGGCATTTTATATGGTGCTCTAAACACCACTATACTTCAATATATCTATATGTTTATATGTTTAAACATCTATATAATAGTAATAATAATCCTTGCATTTGATATAGCTCTTTTCACGTCTTCTAAACATCTCAAAGCGCTTCACAGAAAATACTCTAAAGTGAATTGACTGTATATGCATTTGTCCTGGCCAACAGTCCCCAGGATAAAATTGGTCATTCTCTTTGTGGGACTCGTTGTGTGCAAATTGGCCCACCGTGTTCACCTACAAAATACAAGGTCACTGAACTTTACAGTAAATCCTGTGTGGCACTTGAGGCATCTCAACAACATGATAAGACACTGTAGCAAATGAGTTATGATTTGTCAACACTGATGTCATCTTGACATCAAGGTGTTCATTGTTACTCACCTCAGGTGGTCTCTAGAAGTCTGGGGGTTGTGTAGCCAACCTCTATCATTTCAGAGTTCGAAGACTGCAGAAGCGCTGACCAAAGTGATCCAATGTGTAAAGAGGACAGACAGTTGCTTGAGCATCAATCCTTCCTTGGAGATGCTTGCACTTTTAAGAAGTCGATATGTCGATTGACTTAAAGGAGCTTCTGTGAATCAATACGATTTTAACAATAATTTGTGTCAATCAGAGACTGAACACAAACAGCGTGATGAACCATTGATTTTAACCCTTGCTTCTCACCAGTGCTTTGTCTATTTATTTGACCACAGCGCTAAACACATCAGCTGAAATTACAACAACAACAAAACATCAAATGCAAGGATTATTATTTATTCATGTGGTCTATGCATGCATTTCCCAGCTGGGAGAGAAACTGACTTAAATATTCATCTCTTTAAAAATGAACACTTCCCATGTTTTGAGCTAAGTTATATTTATAAATATCAACCGTCATACAATCTTTGTACAGTACATGCATTATTTATACTCTGTCAGGACTCTACTTGCTGATTCTGCTGTACGCAAAATGCATTGTTCTAAAGTTCACGATGAGCCAGTTTTTTAAAGAAAAATTCTGTCATCTAACCAGTCAGCACACCAGGCTATCAGTTAAAGTGAGCTAAAAAAGCAGTGTCCTGTTGGGAAATGGAAGTGACAAAATTTCTGACCTTTTCAAAGCTACATTGGTTCTGAATGCGCATATCAGCAGGTGGCTCGTCAGCAGGGATGGAGGAAAAATCAAAGTGGAATTTCGGTGAGAGAGATTAAAAAATGCTGGCCTTCTGCTCTGGTAAAAATAATCAAAAGTCTAGTCATCTGGACTGAAGGGGATTTGTGGATGTTTCCCATCTACTGTCATCTATTAAAATGAGACTGATCCATTCTACAGAGCAATAACCAGATGTGCACGATAATTGTTTGGCAACGGGCTGTGAAATGGATGTTGCGAGGTGAGAGGGTTTATCTTTAGTTTTATCCCAGACACAATGAAACTAACACTCGCTCTTCCTAAACCACCAGCTGTTGAAGTGTAGTGGATTTGATCCTTGTGACTTTGCACAACTAGATTCAGAGAACGCTCGGATATTGTATCATTTCCATCGGGACCATTGTGCTAGTTCAAGGAAATACCACATGATCTGAACCTGAACTGACTAGTGCAACGGTCCACTTCTGAATTCCATAGATTTACAGGGAATGATACCCTACCCAAACATGCCATTCAGCCCAATTAGTACATGCTGGCAATATAGTCCACCCCTCCATTCCCAATTAACTTGGTCAGATTTTGCCTTTGTTTTTGTACACAAATCATCCAATCTTAACACATGCGTTTGGAATCCTGTGAGCTCCCCACAGAGTGTTGTGCAGATATCGCAATAGGAAATAACCAGATTTATGTTAATGCAGATTTACAGTTTCCAAAGCTGAAGATTACTGCAGTTGGATATTTTCCAACTCTTGTGTGGTGGATCGAATCCCTTTCACGTTTGAGTTTTGTAACTCGCGCTGTATTCAAACACAGTGACCCTCTGATATGGGGATTCAAAAAAAGAAGGGAGTTTCTCCCGATGTCCTGGCCAACATTCCTCCAGATAAAATCAGTAACTTACTTCATGGTTGCTGTCGGACATTGCTGCGGCCAAATTGGTTTCTGTGTTTGCCTATGAAGTTCAGTCATTATAATCTGCAGTAAATCCTCCATTTTTTGAGATGCCCTCCGGACGTGTAAAGTGTTGTATCAAATGCAAGGAATATTATTATATTTTAAGCATGTGAATTTACACCTTCCTATTATGTGACATTTTTCAGCTGTGCATAGAGTCATAGGAAGGAAGCCATTCATCTGATAAGCAGCTCAGTTTTCTTGCAGTGGAGCCAGCTCCTCTATTCTCAATTCCCTACAGTTTCCCTGAACCCTTTTGCAGGATGCTGCAGTGCTGCAGAAAAGCTGTGCCACGAAGCAGCACCTACAGAAATTGCTTGTTGTACAAAGGCTGAAAGGAGATTGTTCAGGCGTGGGCTTGAAATTCAGTGGCAGTGAATCTCGAACAGAGGTGTCTTGTCTGCCTGTCCATAGCTTGCACCAGGAATAGGATGTCCTACCTCCATGCCCAGGGGGAACGAAGCTTTGCGATCCCTGCATGTAACAGGAATGGCAGCGCTATTGTTAGGAGTTGGTGCAGGTTTTTGTTAATGTAGGTGTAAGGAGTGGCTACTTATAAACAGTGCAAGTCTCTCAGAGTTCATGTTGTTTGCATCACGGTTATGATGAATTTTTCCCAGTGCAAGGTTTTCAGATTATTTGTGTGTCATCATTTTTTATCTGAAAGATTCTAGACCTGGGAGAAACTTTTCTCTTTCCTAATAGTTTAATGAAATCTCTCATTGAATAGGATAAGTAGACAGGTGCCTTAGAATGTCTTCACCTCCGACAATAATGTGCTCCACCAGGTCTGAGCTGGAGTGTCAGTCTAGACTGTGAGTTCAAGGTCCCAACAATGTGTGGTAAAATCAAATGATTGTTCGGAGCTGTGGTTTCTCTTGGATTGTGTTTGCAGAAAAGGCAACATGAGCAATTTGCACCAATCGCAAATTAATGAGTCCCGATGAATCACTGCTCCCATTTATCGGATCTGTTAATTGAGTGTGGAAAAAACTTGTACAACATTAATTTGAATTGTCTTTCCTCTACGTCTAATCTCACTTGACCGATAAAATCTTTTCCCTGTATTCTTCATACCCTGGGCAGTTTCTGTCATTGTACGAACATGTTGTCATTAGTGCAGCAATTCGCTTGTTCTTTTTGGTCTGATGTCAATCGGAATTTGTTATTTAAAAGGCTTGAAAATGTTTGTGACAGGCGTGGAATCTCAGAAGCTGTGTTGAAAGGGGATTAACTGTGCACTGGCTGGCCTGGTAGTTATACACCCCGCACTGTGCAACACACAAGCTGCTTTCATTAACCAAAAATAGTTATAATGAACTACTAATAATTGAATAATATTTTAAAAGCAGCAAGTGGTAGATTTCCAGAAATTCCCATTTGGGAAATTGTGAAAAGCAGGTGAATTCTGGGGAGAGGTCAGGCATTTTGCCTCATGTTTAAGGTCAGAGAAGCTTTTGATCCCAACCTTTGTGATCTCTGTGACTAAACGGCGTATGTTCAAGCCGGTTATTATAAAGCATTCCCATGTTCCTCCCTTCACAGCAACCAGAGATGCTAAAGCGGATGGTGGTCTACAATTCATCATTTCGATCTAGAGGAAAGCATGTAAATAACCAGCAATGCATATCTTTACTGCCTTGATTCTTTCTGTGTTCCATCTGGCTCCGTCTGCTTTTCACAAAGCTGGTCTTTGCATCCGCGTTCTCAGTTCCTAACCTTTGTCATTGCTGAGGCTGAAATAGCTGCCTGTGTATCACTCTGGTCGGCTTCACTGAGCTTCGCTGTGTATTTAGTGTGTGGTGTGTTGAGTGTGTGTTTAGTGTTGGCATATGCCTCACTACAAATCCTGAGGTCAATTGCACTTTGAGTAGCAGGAGTGGACCATCTAACTGGCCGTCCAACTTTGTAAAAGATTCTTTTGACGCAAACACCTCATCATGTAATCAGTAATATTGTTGAGCTTTCCACTCTTGCCTTGATTTAACTCAATACCTTCTGGTGTTTCACAAGTACATCAAGTATTCATGTCCTTTCAAATTCCAGTAACTCATTCCTTGATCCTAAAATAGTAATTCATTCCACATGCCAATCTCCTAACTCATTCTAATCCAGCACCGCCAGTGTGTTGATGTTGCGGTGATGGTTGTGCGTGCCTGAAATATACATCACTTGCTTGAAGTGCAAGTTGAATTCCATATAACTCGGGTATCAGCCTTGTTCAATTGGTAACACTCAAACCTCTGAGTCACAAGATTATGGGTTCAAGCCCCAATCAAGACTTGGAGCTCATAGTTCAGATTGACACAGCAATGCAGTACTGGGGTATCCTGCATTATCTGAGGTGCCTTGCTTCAATCAAGACATTAAGCAGAGGTCCTATCTGGCTGTTTAAGTGGACACTAAATATCGCATGGCATCATTTGAAGAGAAGGATGATTCTTCTGGTATCCTGGGTATCCTCCATGACTCCATGTTTGTGGACAACCCTACCTGCAAATTGACTGCCCTGTTCGTCTACGAAATGCGAACATTTTATTAACCCCAACTCTTCGGAGGTGAAATAAGACTTGCAAATATATATTATGAGCAGCAGTTATCATCCCCCCCCCCACCCTACAGTGGTGGGATCCATTCTCCTTCCATATCTAATATGCTGAGATGAAACAATAGAGTAGAAGAGCAGGGATATGTATGTGTTTTTTTTTGCAAATATAAGGCTCAATATGGATCCTCCCTTAATTATTTTTTATCAAATAATTGTAAGGGGGTTGTTCCAAAGTATTGAAAGACTCCGGTATATTTTTATGAGCTACAGTAAATGTGAAATGACCTTAAATGATCAGTGCTCCCTGTGGAGAGTATGAATGCATCATTTAGTTTGAATCTAAATTCATTTAAACTTGAGGCCTGAAATCCCACTTAGTCTCAGCCTGCCAGGGCATTTAAATTGCAGACTTGCGGATAATTTTTAAAATCAGTCTAAATTTAGAAGCCGGTTATCTGCAGTTCTTAAAAAGCAAACCAGTTTCCAAACCAGACTGAATTTGAATGTTCCACAATTCTGACCAACCTAAATTCTAAGACAAAGGGAATTTCACAAGCTAAGACTTGGATGGAATTTCAGGCCTTTAGTCAAATAAACCAATTGCTTTTTATGGACAGGAGCTAAGTTGCTCACTTAACTCGTATCCACTGAGACAATTGAGACATTAAACTGGTCATGTCACCAGTTGTGAAAGGCTATGATTCTTGTTTTCCCGCACATCTGGTTTTGGTTGACAGGTGGAATCTTGATTGACGAAGAGCAGCGCACTGGAGAATATGGGCAAGTTCATCCTGTCTTTACCAATTAAAACATGAACAAGCCTTCAGTTGGAGGGTGTGCCACAGTCTTAGTCCCAGAATTGCTCAGAGACTCAACATTAAAGACTACTGTCTTTCTGGTTGAAATTATTTAATTTGGTCTCAATTTGGATGCCGGTTTTCCATGGATCTTTCAAAATCTTCCAAATCAGGATTGAATTTTAAACTTTTCAAAACTTCTGCACAGCCTTAAATGAATGGTCTTAAATTGGTGACTATGGTGAATTTGGGGCCTCTGATTTCAGATCTTACCAAGATGTCTGGTGCACTTTCCCTTGTCTGAATAGTGTTTGGTAGAAGCTGATTTGTATAATAACCCTCAAGAATGCTCAATGTGACTAACCTACTGGTCCAACAGTTTTGTACTTAGCGACAATAAATCCTTTGCTGTAATATTGATAGTGTCCACTGTACCACCAATGCTAACATGCACAAAAGCTTTTCATTGCTTATGGATTCAAGGGCAACCCATGATACTGTGTTAACACAGACAGTGGCTTACGGGGAAGGATGTGATATCATTTTGAGTGCTTGCGTGTGGAGGCAAAAGTTAGGGAACTCACCGGTGATCAGACTGTTAGGCACATTGATGTGTTATTGCACCAAACTGCTTCTACTGTGTCTGAATTGGGGCCTTTAAATGGTCTAACATAAAATGTAACCTGATTTGGTTTCTTGTTGCAGGGCTTCCAGAAATATGTGGAGGATTTTGATCCTCATTGCATGGTGAGTAACGCATTAAATAACAAGGCACAGAGAATTTATCTTGGAGCGCAATATGACAAGGGCGTGAGAGACAACTCCTATAAATGAACAGTGCAGGCTGTTTATGCTGTTCTTTCCAACTGAGAATCATGTTTGTATTATAATTACAGGTTTAGTCTTCTGTGCTCAGTGGAGCAAATAGTGTCTGTTATTACAGTGTCTGTTTCGTTATCAATCCATTCTTTGAACTGTCTCTGTGCACCAACTCATTGCGCCAATTTTAACTGCACAAGCACTTTGTTTATTCCTTACAGTTCCCCGTTTGTCTCCCACGCTGACACAGGCACTAGTAGCTCTCTACTTGGGCACTGACAACTCTCTATGTACCTCATCCCAAAGTTAGATTCAGGTGTGAGAGCAGACACTACAGGCATGAAATTTCACCCAATCTTTTCATGTGAGATTTAAGATATTTCCGAATTATAATAAACCTTGGGCGAGGAAACTTGCCCAAGGTTTTGCCCTGCTGGAAATTAAACCCAGGTTTCTTACTTGCAAGGTGAGTTCTCTAACTACTGAGCTGCAGGACTCCACATTCCCAACCAATTGGACTTCATAGTGGGAAATACAAACACAGTAGCTCAGCTGAGATTGGGTGAAGCTCATTAGTTTGTTTGAACTTGTAACCAAGTTCTTTGGGATGGAGCCCTACACTCCATTTGTTCCCCCCACCCCCTCCGCCCACAGTCCTGGATGGGTTTGTAACACAAGGAAGGCAACAGACACAAATCCTTAGGGTTCCATGAGACATCTCCTTTTATTGTACAGCTCTTCAACAATGGATTATTAATTTAACACCCAAATTAAGATCACCAAACTATTTGGGGTTGCTTAGAATTCCACACATCTTTCAACATTTTATTTTAACGCTGTTTGACTAAGACCCTTGGATATAGTGATTGGAAAAACTGATTGTGCATGCTGAGTACTAGCATGGTATTTGGCTTGATTAATATATGATGATATTAATGCAAATTATAATTGCCTTCCAGTTCACCTCAGACCAGATTGCTGGAAGAGATATACGCCTCTTGAGAATTAAAAAGGTAACAAGAATGACTGTACTGCTACCCTTTGCAAACCACCCCACTGGCAGATAGAGTGCAGTGCATTGACCATCAGTGCAAAGCTTGCTGATCAATGTACGCACTGGCAAACTTGGTGGTTTTAGCTGGTTAAAACACCAGCAGCTATCCCAACACAGATGTTGGGATCCCAATCTTCGGCTCTTGCCAATCCTGAAACCGGTTTGTTCATTTTCCAAAGTTTACATAGGTTGTATGGCATGGTAACAGGATGTTCAGTGTTTATGCTCCATATAAGAATTTAAAAACTACAGATGTACAGTTAAATGATGATCTGAACACCCATATCAAAGCTATCATTGGACAGATAACCGGATTTCATATGTATGGAACATTAATTTCAGAAGTTTAGTTAAGTCCATACTTAGCACATACTTTTGCAGTTTGTCCAAATTAGTATTGTTTATTGAAGCTAGGTAAAACTTTTTGCAACTGATTCTTGAGGGTTTTGATGTAGCTCCTGAAGCACTTTATGTGTTCAATTTAATGACACAAGCGATGGTTGGCTGAATTAACCCTTGAGAGCTGGACTATGATGTTGCCTTGGGTTGCAGTTACGCCACATCTTGTCAGGCTCTGTTTTCTAGCAGCAGGTGTTAAACATCATTTTGATGGTATCCTTTGTGAATGCCACTATTTAAAAGTTCAATTGTTGTAGTTTAGTGGTATTTGATCTCCAGACTGACTTGATCATGTTCCTGTTACACAGGAGGGCCCACTGGATCTTGCGGTTGAAGGAGGTGTTCAGTCTCCAATTGGGAAAGTGGTGGTGTCTGGGATCTACGAAGGTGGTGCTGCAGATAAGCATGGTGAGGATCCTTTCCCATGCACTCAAAACACTCTCCAGCACACCCAGCAGATGCATAAAACCTCCTTGACATCCACTTTGAGGATCATTTCACATTGCCAGCAGAAGGGAGCAGCAGGTAGCATTGGGTACCTAGGGAGAAATGCCATTCAGGAACTCTATTAATACAGCTCCTTTCAAGGGCGTGTGGTGAGAGCCAAAGCTCACCCTTTGAGATTGTGTTTCATGATCGTGCAGTCTGTGTGACGCTCCTTTTCTCAGGGATAAATGTTGGTGTAGCAGATGGTGTGAGAGTACTGATTGAAGTCTCTGCATTGCAGACTTTTGATGAATCCTTGCAACCCCTACGATTGCTCATGATATGTGGTCGAGGCAACATTGACTGAATGACATGTACACACAGTGTAACAAACAGTGAGGATTGTGGCAGACAACATTTGAACTTGAGTTCCTCGGTCGATTCAAATTTGATGGAGGGGTGTGGGGTTGATAATGCAAGCAATGGAGTTGATATGAATTGGAACTTATGAATGGTGGAGCGAGGGAGACCCCTGAGAATTGGGTTAGAGAGTGGGAAGTAATCAAGCAATGGGAAGTAGTGAAGATGTAAGAAAGTTTCCAAGGAAATGATCCTTCGCTTCGTTGGTTGAGATCTCAACCAAATTCCCAACCCAATTTCTCCCAATTCCCCCTCATATAGGCATTTATGTTCTAAGAGTTAAACGGTAACAGGTTAAAATTCTGGCCATGCTTGCTTGGAGCTACTTTGGGATTGTTGAGTAATCCAAATCATGGCTTTGAATAGGAAGTGTAATTAGATGTCCCAGGTCACGAGAAGAGAAAAGGGCATCAGTTGACCACTCAGCTGATGCCTCGGAGATCATTACCATTAATGAAGCTCCTACTTTTCTGCTTCCTGTTGATTGCAGTGTAACAGCTGAGCGAGGTCGAGTTACATGTAACCGAATCCAATGTGTGTGAGTGTTTCAAGAAATGCTTGCATATAAATCAGTCCTGTATTTAGTAGGCAGTGCTGTAGTTATTATGACTAAATCATTTCTGAGCAGTGTATTGGATAAAACTATAAAGAGTGGTTACACATGTAATGTCTTTGACGCCTCCGATAAAATATCTTCCTCAACTGGTGTGTTGGTTGCTACAATGCTGGTGTGTGGGCTATGTGTAGTTGCCACTTCACACTGCAGAGCAGTTCTGACATTCGTTGTTTCAGCCCCAGAGGGCACTGATCTTCCCTTGCACCACCCTCCATGCACCCCCCCACCCCACACACCACCCCACCCCAACACACACTCCAACCAGATATGGGACATTTTATGCCAGTTTCTCTTTTCGAGATGCAAATTTTTGTGCGTTCAGATACATTCGGTAGCCAGATACTTTGAGTCACATTTGAAACCATCTTTATTAACAGTAATATAAGAGGTAGACACAAACAACTAGGTACTACAATTACAAACAACAACAAAATTACATTTGTATAGTGCCTTTTACATCACGAGATGTATGCATCAGAATAAACAAGTTTATACTCTAAGGATTAGTAATTTATCTCCTCCACGGAGCTTGCTTCTGTAACTGATCCTTCCCTACCTGTAAAACAGAATGACTGAAACCATACTACCCGTTCCAATAGTTTTGGACAACAGCAGCAATTTATTATTTTTATATGGCCCTAACCTCTGCAACTCACTCCCTCAACTCTTGTGCTTCGACCTATCTCTATCAGTGTTAAATCTTCCTTAAAACCTATATTTCTGTATTCACCTATAGGGACCTCTTCCCTTCCCCTTTGCTCAGTATCTGATCCCACCTCTTTGAAACACTATGTGAAAGGTGTTGTATAAATTCAAGTTGCTTTTATTATACTGTGTTGCTGTGAAATGATCCAAATTCCTTATAGTCTGTAAATAACATTTTTATGGCTTTCTAACTTTCTTCTCCAGGTGGAATAGTGAAAGGAGATCAGATAATGTCCGTCAATGGGAAAATCTTGACAGACTCCACTCTCTCTGAAGCTCAAACATCACTAACAAAGGCTTGGAACAGTGGCGGGGTAAGATGCTGTCCTTCATTCTAGTGTATTCCTGAGCTCACAAGAACTGGATTTAATTACACTTTTGACAAAAGAACATATCTACATAGACCAAGGCACAAAGATAATCTCTCTCACTCTCTCCCTCTCTGGATATCTCTTACTTTACATTTACAGATCTATGTCTATAATGGTAACCATTTGCAAGTAAAGTTTTTTTGTGTGTGGCCATTTTAACTTTGTTTCCACAACACTGACAACAGCAGCAACAAGTAACATCTTTCACATTGGGAGGACATCCCTCACTGACCACACTGAAATGTAGATCGAAGCTACATTTACAGCAGCTGTGTTGAACATCCTCGTTTAACAAACTAAGGGAAAATGCACTGAATCTGCTCTCAGTGGACAAGGTGTTTAAAAAAAAGCAGCAGCTTCCCACCCACCTCACCTTACAACGCATTGTTCTGTATGTTGTGGGACCTGGGTTGGTTCTGCTTCACATTCTCCTGCCCAATTCACTTCACCATCGGCAGGTGAGCTTTCAGCCAATCTGCCTCAAAGTCCCTTAAAACCTTGCCTTTTACTCCCCATTTCAAAGCCTCATCTCATCACCCTTCTGTACTGCTCTTTCGGTCACGTCTCCCCAATGAAACAAAATACACAGTGACTACACTTTACAGTATATCCTGTGAAGTGCTTTAAGACAATGTGAAAGGCACTATATCAAATGTAAGGATTATTTTTTACTATTATTAATTCCAAGCCAAAACCAGTCTGTGAACAGAGGTCAGGAAAGGACAGCTGGCATCTTTTTGAGACGTGAATTATTCATCAGAATTCAGAGCTGATATTGTGATGCAGATTTAATCTTCCGTTTTAAATCATTATCCAATCTGGAAGCTATTTCCTTCCTTTACATTCTCTTCCCTGTCTACCACATCCTCATGAGCTGTTTTTGTCAAGGAGGACAGATTATATTGTATTGTACAGGGCCGTACGCAGGATTTTTTTTGGGGGGGTGCGAATTGCTAGTGATGGGACCAACAATGGCCGGGGGCTTGCGGGCTGCCCCCGAAGCCCCCTCGAGGCTCTGACGTTTTACACAGTTTGAGGTCTTATTTAATCGATTCAGAAGATCCAATATGAACGGTAAATGTTTCATGCCCTTGGTGTTTAAGAGCATCAGTATTTATTCAGTGTTTTTATTTTCCCCGGTAGTCCGTGTCTAAATTTTTTGGGAAGGTCGAATACTCTATACTCTGGAGCGCGATTGGGGTATTGGCAGGTGGGAGTTGTCAGGCTGCATGGAGAGAAGGGATCAGTGGAGAAGTGTGGTTGTCAATGCCCAAGTTCGCTCGATCAGATGACGGTGAAACTATTTTTATGCCAAATTCGTGCGACATTGATGTTTTTTCACTCTGGGTACAAAATTGAACGTGAAATAAAGTCGCACTGTTTATCTTTGCGGTCATATGTTTTTTGCATGCCAGTGGACGTCTCTAAAAGCTATTTTTAATTACAGGAATACATCTTTAATAATATAAATAAAATGTGATAATCAAGACAAAACAAGAAACGTGATATTTCAGAAACACGCCTATCAAAACTTAAGTCATTTTTACTTACATTTATCAGAGTAAAATACGATTTCAGCTTCCACAAAGTGGTGCTACCTTTTTATGTAGTGACTGTATACGGGATGATTTCCGATTGACACACCACGTGGAATAGGCGCTAAAGCATAGGCTACGTCCATGAGTATTTCTTTTAAAGATAGGCATTCCCGTCCAGCATATAACTTTTTTGTTGGGTTCTCAAAAGCTTTAAGTTCTCAGAAGCTTGTAAATATGTTGTCATTGTTTGCTAGCATTACAGTCACACCTCTCAAAACTTGAGTAATTTTTACTTACGGTGATCAGATGAAAAGATGATTTTAACTCCAGAATTGGTGCTGTCCCTTGTGGCTGTTTACGGGATGATTTCCAAACGAGGATGGATTTGAGTCTTGGCGCCTATGTTTATCCAATCACGAGTCACAGACTCGCCGCGTCATAGACTGGTCTATCGACGCGGTATGTTTTGGGGAGACGCCGATTCTGGTGTGCGACTCGATAATTTTATATTAATACTAAATCATTCAAAGATGCGTGTTTATAATTTATACATAGTTTTGAAGAACTGATTGTTACACAAATGCTCAATAAATTTACTTGGTATTTAAATTTGATAAAAAATACAATTCTCTACCCCGGAAAATGTGGACCTTTTATAATTTGGGGGGGTGCGTACGCACCCGTCGCACCCCCCCTGCGTACGGCCTTGTTGTAAACATGGCAGTGGAGACTGACTGATACAGTAGGTTTGGAAACTTTCATTTTCGGGACATGGTTTGCATTCTTGCTCAAGAAATATAAGATGGCTACTTTTTCTCTCACGTAGCTCCAATTATACAATAATATATATTTTTTAAATTTAATACAACTCCTTATCAAATCATCAAACTACTTAAAGCACTGCACAAGATTTAATTTAAAGCATAATAACTGCATTTAAAACATAGCAGGCCAGGTTGCGCATCCTTCAACTGAGGCAATAATCAGAGGAACATCTGCTTGTTCGTCCAGTAGATGTTAAATATCCTGTGCCATTACTGCAAAAAGAGCAGGGAGTTTCTCCTTGTATCCTGGCCAACAATCCAACAGATAACTAACTGGTCGTTCACCTCCTGGTGTTTGTGCGTACAAATTAACTGCTGCATCTGGCTAGAACAACAGTCACAACATTTGACACTAACTATTGCAAAGCATATTAATGCATTTTGTCTTTCAAACAGCGGTAAAACCTGCTCAGTTTTGGCGCTCTTTGTGCACCAGTAATAATAATAATCCTTGCATTTGATATAGCGTTTTCACATCTTATCAATCAATGTTTCAAAGCACTTCACAGAATATACTGTGAAGTGAATTGACAGTATATTTGTGGGCAAAATGCGGCAGCCAATTGTGCACAGCAACGTCCCTACAAACAGTCGTGGATTGAAATGACTAATTTTTATTATTGTGGGTTTTTTTGGACGGATTATTATTATTAAGTGTATTATTAATACATATTTTTGCCAGACAGTTGTTTTCCCCCTTTAACATCCTCACTAGCGAGAGAAGCCAAGGAACAAGAAATGGAACAGGATGAAATTAGACTAGAGGTTATTAAAACGATAAATAAATTACAAAATTATAACAACTAAAATTCTGTCACTCCAGGCAGCAATTCTGATCTCTGCTCCCAGCCTGTGAACACTGGTGCTGTTTGCTGAAAGCTCACAAGGAGCATATCCTTGCTGGGTGAATGGAAGATGAGCAAGGTTTATTCATAACATAAACATAATGTGCTCTTTGTGTTACAGGATTGGATTGACCTTGTTATTGCTGTGTCCCCACCAAAGGAATATGAAGATGAAGTGTAAGTTTACCGACCGGGCTGGGAGTGAGAAATCATAGCTTTTTTGTTCTATGCTACATATTTAGTGAAACAACATTACAATAATCTCTTCAACAAATTGTTAAGCTATTTGTAATTTATTTACATTTTGTTTATGTGGTTCCACCCAACAGCAACAACCACAACAAAATTACACTTATGTAGCCTTTCACATGAGGAGGATGTCTAAAGTGCTGGACAGTCATTGTTTCAGACCTGAGCTGGGGTTGGGGACAGGGAGGGTGGAGGGAAAAGGGTTTGGATTTGGTGTGACTGATGGGACTGTCGAAGAGGAGGGTTTTGAGATGGGACTTCAAAGAGGCCAGGGAAGTGGGGAGGAGGAGGGTCTGCGGGATGGAGTTCCAGAGATTGGGGGATGTGGAGCAGGCCGGAGCCTGCTGAGCAGAGGGGGCGGGCAGGTTGGTAGGGGGATAGGAGGTCGCAGAGGTAGGGTGAGGTGAGGACATGGAGGGCCTTGTGGAGCAGCACTCCTCAGATCAGAGTCCAGCTCACCCTCCAATAGTGCTGCCTTAAGATAACTTGCCTCTATGATCGCAGAGGCTGTTCAGTGCTTGGCGTCCACTCCAATTTATTTTCCGCATAACATTCCTGATCATTGTTTATCCTCCTCCTTGTTAAGACATTCTTGAAACTTAGCACATTGTGAGATTTCTGGAATCAACCCATGTTCCACCCCTGGAAGGAGAAGCACTTTATTCTTCTCCTCCGTAATTCTTCCATACACTCTCTCTCTCACTCTCACTAAACTTGTAAATTGGACGCGCATCCAGCAAACATACTCTCTTATTACAAGTGAAGAGGTGTTGAAACCTAGTCAGTGTTTGCTCAGAGGTGTCATTTACCAACATATGCCTGTGAACAGCAAACTTCTAATTTCATTGGTGAGCACACGTAGAAGTGAAGAGTTTTGATATGCGTCTGCCACACCAGCAAATATATTCATCAGAAATGAAGGAGGTTCATTCAGTCTTTCTGATAATTCTGTTCAGGGTGAGTTTCACTGTTATTGCACTGGTTTGAAATGAGAAATGAGCTCAAGTATAAAGCTTGGGTGTTGTCAATGGGAGAGCGGTTGATGTATTTAAATGTATTGGTATTTCCATCTTCAGTCCCAGGAAATGAAGTGAAGTGATATTTCTTCTAACAGTGGAGGGGAAAATAGCGATCAGTCTCATTTACACTCCCACTCCTCAACACATTGGCCCAAGTTAGATTTTTTAAAAGATTCACACCTATTCTCAGTTTTCAATATATGCTCCACAATGGGAAGCTAATTTATTGCTTACATATAATAATGTGATCACGCAGCTGATCTGTTAAACACTCATATTTTGTCCAGTGAAGGAGCGAAGAGTTTTCAAGGGACAAGTGGGGTAATCAGATGATTAATCCCCTCAAATCTGGTGTTTATTGTTTATTATGCCGTGGATCACTAAACGGTTAAATTAAACAACAAGATTTGTGGAGCTCTGCTGGTCAGAGGACCTTGAGAAGCAGGGCTCCATCAATCACTATGAGACACTGCAGCATAAATTCATTGAGTATCCAGTATATGAACACAGTCTCATTGTTCCATAATATATGTGCTCTTACCTGGAATGCATATACCAGTTACCTCAGGCAAACTGAGGCTTTCAGTAATAAGACTTCAGTATTAATTCAGTTGATTCCCTTACAGAATGATTTATTGAACACGTATTTTTCTTTTAGTGGTCTTGAAGTTCAACTGAATAAGGAGACACTGTAAATAGTTTTCCATTGATATTTCTATTCAACAATAATTTTATATTCAATTTAGGAGAACATCTGAAAGTGTTTCTCGGACACCTCAAAGTGCTAGCTAGAAGAGGAGCTGGGATGGAGGGAGGGGGTCCAAAAGGGAAAATAGGTTTTGCAGCAAAAGTAAGGGAATGTATTTGGATATTTGTCCCTTGGTACTTAAAGAGGCATCTACTGCCTTCACGAGAAAGCATTCAAGCTTTTTCTTTGTTTGTAACTGGAGAACCAAAAAGATAAGATGGTTAGGCTTCAAGTCATGCTCGCATTATGCTGGAATGATATTTGACTCATGCCATTGTACGATATAGCATTCCTTAATAATTCTTATACAATGCATTGTGTCATTGAACATGTCAAAGTAATTCATAGGATTTACTGTAAAATGTAGCCATGAAGTGCAAAACCAATTTTGCCTCAGGGATTGTTGGCCAGGACACCAGGAGAAACTCTCTATTGTTTTTGGATGGTGCAATAGGATCCTTACCGTCCACCCGAACAGGCAGACGGGACCTTGGTTTAATTTTTCATTTCAATAAAGGCACCTCTGAGTGTGACCATCCTCCCCAGCACTGCGTTTGGGGAGGGGGGAGGGGAGGGTGTCAACCTAGACTGTGTGCTCACCAAATAAAGATTGTGGGACTCGAACTCACAACTTTCTTTAATAACTGTAGTTTTATTTGGCCGTTTCTCACACTGGACACTTTTACAACCATAGGAGTTCTCAGTCACTTTGGATACTTAAATGTGTTATTGCAAGGAGTGGAGATGCACCTGATGTTTCCTCTGTCATGACATTGCTCATGAACAGATCCAGACAGATCTTAGAGTGAAATTATTACAATAGCTACGAGTAGATTGATATTCCTCTTGTGTTCTCCTCCTCCTTCCCGGTCACTAACTGAAAACTACACTTCCTAAAATGTAAACTTGAGAAAAGGGGGAAATGGAAATCAAATGTGAAAAACAACTCAGAAGCGTTGCAGTCAAGAATTGGCTCTTAGAGTTAAAGTCAAGAAAGTGTGTGTTGCGAGAGTTAGTTCTTACCGGACTCCGGCATGGGTAACAGTAGGCAGTGTAAACCATCCTTCAATCATTGATTTATGAGGTGGACAAATATTTTGGGTAGTGGCGACTGTGTCTCTCAGACGGTAGGGGATTTCTGAAGGCATTGGGTTGCACTGAGTAATGTTGTTCCATTCTGTATGTAGCCCCAAGGCAGCTTCATCAGTATCTGCCAATCTCAATGCAAGCAGAAGGACTAATGAAGGCAGAGCGCCAGTACACATAGAGGGGTACCTCTTGCAGCTGTAGCCTGAGTGTAATACCTCCAATGGTAACTGAACTCATCTGAGCTTTGGCATGGACTGCTTGTGAAAATATCATGTAGCTTTAGAGGGCATCTGTCTGTGCTTGTCTCATCTGCATCTTCATTTTTGAGTACGTCAAAATGCCTTCAGTTCTTTGTGGTCCTGGTTTACAGTATTCCATTTGATTGGATGTTGGGACACTTTTTCTTTAATACAATTGCTTAATAAGGAAACCTGCCTTTTCAGATGAACTTTAAAGATCCCATTTGTGCTGTTCGACAAGAGAAGGGAGTTTCTTTCAGTACTCTGGCGAACAATTCCCTGACAAAACAATAAAACATAATTGGTCATTTATTTCAATGGCTGTTTGTGGAACATTGATGGGTAAATTTAGCTCCTGCATTCACATTAAAAATACACAGGCAGTATACTTTACAGTAAATTCTGCAAAGCGCTTTGAGATATCCTCCCAATGTGAAAAGCACCATGTCAAATGCAGGATTTTTAAAAGTTCGCATCCTGCAAATGGGAAAGTGGCCAGGGCAGTCAAATGCGGTCAAATCTCAACAATTTACTGGACATGAAATCAAACAGGATTTGTTGTTAAGAAATCCATTCTGATTTTAACCAGGGGAGCCATC
Source organism: Hydrolagus colliei (assembly GCA_035084275.1). Lineage (NCBI taxonomy): Eukaryota > Metazoa > Chordata > Chondrichthyes > Chimaeriformes > Chimaeridae > Hydrolagus > Hydrolagus colliei. Next base: position 9,944,304 of record CM068757.1, on the reverse strand, counting down.
GGAGGATATCTGCCCCAGATATCCTTTGAGTGAATGGAGAAATCTATTGTGCAAGTTTTAGCTGAGCTGTATGTTTCAGATATTTCACGACACAATCATGTAAATATTCAAATATCCACTTTACATTTGAAATTACGATTTACATTAATAGAGGCACATGTCAAAGCATTTCACACAGCTGACTGAGAACCTGAGTGGGGCTGTGCGGAGGGGAAAGATGTGTGGTAAGGCAGGGTGGCTTAAGGTGGAGAGGCAGGCATCCATTTGCCAATAGAATGAGTTCCTTCAGCAATGACATATATTCGATTTTCTTGTTCTGGTTTCTAATTTCAGTGCATTAAATGGGAAGTTTATTTTTGCAGCTTTGACACAATCCCGAAGGCACATAAACCTGTTCAATGTTACTTATCTTCGAGATCCAGAGTTATACAAAAAGAGAAGCATAGTCTAAGGGCACAACCTGCTGCTCAGAGGAACTGAAAGGCATTTGATGTGTCCTGCATTACATCCTCATGGCTGGAATGTTCATGTCAAACTCACTGTTAAGCTACATAATATTTCTAAATGTGTTCACATTCTATCAACAGTTGTAAAACACTGCTATAAGATATTTCTGATCAAACAACAATCCTAATACAAGAAACAAAAAACAGAAATCGCTGGGAACACTCAGCAGGTCAGGCAGCATCTATGGAGAAAGGAAAGTCAGACAACATTTCGGGTCCATGACCCTTCGTTAGTTTATTGACTCACTTTCCTTTCTTCATAGATGCTGCCTGATCTGCTGAGTGATCCCAGCGATTTCCGTTTTTGTTTCAGATTTCCAGTATCTGTAGTCTTTTGTGTTTTGTTTATAATCCCAATACAAGGTCCATTCTGACCTCTATGTTGCCAATGTTACATACTGGTTGATAGACCATTACTGTAAAGGCTACTTAATATATTTTTTATCTATCAATAAATTTAGGATTGTTTTACATTACTGAAATCACAATTAGATAGTTATTTATGCCAAGTATTTAATTTTCTGCTTCTTTTCCTTTTTAATCCTATTGAAATATATATAAATATGATATTGTTTAACATATGTGGGTCAAATATTAATTTTAAAGTCCACACTACTCGACATCATATTGACATTTGATGATGTGTTAGTGATCCAAAGAGCTTAATGGGTTCCCTTCCCTTCCAGGAAGCACCAAAGCATAATCTTTTGATGAAGGAAACAAGTCAAGAAAAATTGGAAATCTAGGTAAACGTGCATTTTTTTTCTATTGTTACAGAACCTTCTTTTGATGATGAAGATATCCATCCACATAACGCTTCCACTCACCCACTGGATTACACTGTGTTTCCGTACAAGCCAGTGTTTTAATAGAAATGAGCAGCGATGCAGGAATTGGATTTATTTTGATTGCTGCCACTGAGTTAGTGCAAAGATGACAATGATTGACAAACCTGCACAAATCCAGAAACAAAGTCAACACATTCGTGTTTTTTTTAATGTCTAATAACAACACTTGGTTGAAACTTTTGATTTTATACATAATTGTGTCAAACTAGCTTAGTTAAAAGCAAACACATAACAGTCTACACTGACAGGCCTCACTGTAAAAATCATTCCCCTTGCTCCCTCCCAATGAACCTTCTCCCCTAATCGTTGCAGTAGCTCAAACCTCAAGAACACCAGCTTTTGAGGATTAATTTGCTCACGTTTACCAGTCCCCATCACAATATAACAATTTACTGTACAATCGTAAAAGTCCTCTACAACACCATTCTGGTCATGCTGTTTCATTGATTACTACACCAATACGTCAGTTGAATGTGTGTGTACAGGACATCTTGAAGTGATCTGCACGCACTGAGCTCTTGTGGTTTTGTTCCCTTGCCAGAGCAGTAGTAGCCTGCGTGCGCAACAGCCTAGATGGTCTCTGTCTCTTGCTCTGTTGCAGCATTATGAATATTATTATGCTCCAGCTGTGTTGTTACTTGACCAAGGGAAGGGAGCTGGGCACTTTCACCTCAGTATTTTCAGGATTAGCCTGATGGAAGTTGCAAAATAATTGATAGCTTTGAGAAAGTGAAGGTAGTCTCACTAAGCACACAGAATAGTTCACTGATAAAATAATTAACTCTTACGCTTGTATAGCTTAAGCCTTATACAGTAACATCACAAAGCGACTTACAGACAACTGCCGTCAAATGTAGTTGCTGCGCTTTGCAGGGTGGAATGCGACTCTGATCACCATTTCAGAAAATAGACCGCACAGAACATAACAGCATAGAAATGGGCCATTCAGCCCATCGAGTCTGCACTGCATTCTGAATTCACAGAAATCGTTTGGGGTTCAATAGGCGACCCTTTCCTGCAGAGTTGCTACTCTCAGCAACTATATGCCTTAACTGAAAGATCGCATTTAGTCCCGCTTGTCATGATACACATCTCTGAGATGTAAGAGAGCAGTACAGATACGATTCTTATTGATCAATAACAAATCTCAGCAGTTACCATCAAATGGAGTCCACAATTAGATGGTTATTTTCCCAAAACATGTTCATGTACAAATTGTAAATTGTTTTAAAATCTTTTGGTCATGATAATTTTCAGAATAAACCCCAGTTGGTAAACTGCTGAAATCAAGCATCTTTGTATGTGTGCTGAAATGCATGCTAACAGTGCATTTCCATCATATGATAATTAATAGTGGGATGATGTGTGATATTATGCCTTAAACATTGATGTGTGCGTTCTACACAAGCAAGGTGCAGAGAGGACCTTTGCAAGCGAGAAACCTGGTTTCAATTCCAGGCAGGGCGAAACCTTGGGCAAGTTTTCTTACAACATACACCTAATAATAATCCCTCGAAACAAACCCACGACTGTTTGTGGGACACTGCTGTGCACAATTGGCTGCTATGTTTCGCCCACATATATACAGTCAATTCACTTTACAGTATATTCTGTGAAGTGCTTTGAGATGTCTAGAAGAGGTGAAAAGTGCTATAACAAATGCAAGGATTATTATAATCTTATCAAACTCATCTCTATATGTCACTGAATGTCTGCCTGATGTATCTTTTAAATGTACAACAACAACATCAACAACAAAATTACACTTATAGCGCCTTTCAGATCAAGAGGATGTCCCAAGGCACTGAAAATGTAACAAAGAACATTAAGTTAGCAATATGACCTAATTCGCTAGAATGATACATTAGCATAATATAACTGGATACTATAGCTATATCCAGTGATGCCATATAAAATGAGGTGGTTAATAATGAATACAGTACTTGAATACTATATCTGGAACATTGTCTGGATGTGAAACGGTTCCAATAACGGAGCTGCATAGAGAAATTCCACCTGGGTCTAGATTTACTTCTTTTGTTCTGGTCAGCACCCTCCCAAATAAGTCAATCTATGTGGCTTGGCTTTCTGAGCAAATTGGCTGCTTCACTACAAAATACCCATTCACTACACCTTACAGCAAATCTTGTGAAACTCTCTGAAACACTACAGAAGCAATTACATCAAACACAATTTAAAAAAAATTATTACTAAATTCATGTAGCTTTTATCAGCCTTCAGAATTTGGCAATTTAACTTCAACAGTAAGAGCGCAAAATCAATAATTTGCCAAATTGGGGATAACAATAATAATTATTACTTGCATTTGATATAGAGCCTTATTATGTATTGAGATGTCTCAAAGCATTTCATAGGATTGACAGTGTATGGTGGGCAAAAAAGGCAACCAATTTCGCAAAAACATGACCAGTTTTTTTTTATTAGGGATTATTAAACCCCCAGAAAGTAAACTGACAATCAACTAACAACAGGGTTTCTACTTACTGCTATGTAAACAAATGTGTGTTGAATAAAGAAACTTGTCTAAGGTTTTATCCTACCCAGGAATTGAACCTAGACCTATTGCTTGTGAAGGAGTGTGCTGACCACAATAGATACAATAAAATGTTACATGAATCTACGTAGCATTTTAATAATTTTAATAAATCGAAACCCAGGTGGGATTTTTTTTCACCTACCAGAGGCATTTGAGTGAGTCCTTAACACTTACTGCTAAGAAACCAAAATGATATAATCTGTTATGCTTCATAATCCCATCACAATTCGAGAGTATCAGGCAGCTTTCACCTTGACAAATTCCAACCTTGATGAATAAAATAGGGTAAATAATTAATGATTTAGTTAACTATGTACGAAAGTTAGTATCAAGCTTGTCTTGTGATGTGCTTCTATTACTTTGGGACACTATACACTTGGCTCGCCAGGGCTTGGATTGAAACCGTGTTATTTTGGCATTGTAACCCAACAAACCCACACTGTCGTCTAAATGAGACATGGTATGTTGTTTGTGGCTCAGGTAACAAGCGGTAGAGCTCATAGGGAACAAAGAGGTGGCGCTGAAAGAACAAAGAGGTGGCGCTGAACCATTGATCCTGCTCTCATATATTGTTCCCACTGTTCGTGCAGTTACAGGGAAGAAATTAATCAGTTAAGTTTAAAAGAGGTGGAGAGAAGTGGGTGAGAGGAAAGAGAAGGGCGGGGGAGTGGGGGAGGGAGAGAGATAAGGTGTAATGGGCTTTGTGCACTTGAAGAGATGAGAGGGACATCCTTTGTCAGTCTCTTACCCAACAGCCGCTGTTAATCCAGTACCACGGAGAGCACTCGCCACTCCACCCGACTCCAGTCACAGCACCCGCTCCCATCACCACCGACAATTCATCGCTCATTTCCGAGGATGAAATAATCCTCTTGGAAACGGAATCCTTCACCTAAGAATCGCTTTAACCCCCCAGCCACCTCCCTCCTCCTCCAGCCTGAATTCACAGCCGGGACAACGTGAAGTCACCTGGACAGCAGCTGCTGGAGAATAGCCTGGGATGGAATGAGCACACTTACAATATTGACCTACTTTCACCACGTTAAGGAGGAAATGATTTTCAGATGATGTTTTTCCAATGGCATTTTGTGTGTGTGTGTGTTACTGTCACGGTTCTAAGATATTATAACATCCGCCGAGAGCTTTCTCTTCTGTGAAAGCACGTATGGATATGTTATATTCCAGCAATATTTCATCATATTTCCATCTCAGCCTTGAAACCCAGGGTGGAAAATGATAACCAGATTCAAAGAGGTAAGTTTCTTATTTTATTGGTGGAAAAAAAACTCAGAATTTTTTTTGGGGGGCGGGGGGCGGTCGGGGTCGAGTTATTATAACGTAAAAAAGGTGGACTCTCTTTGCCTTTACCGAGAGCATTTCAACTTATTAGCCCACCGTGTGAATCCAGAGGACAGTGTTAGATCTGAAATGAACCATTTGCAGACAAAGAAAGGACTGAATGGGGAATGAAACACGATTTTGCTCCCCCAATTCCTAAGCCCCCCCCCCCCCCCCAAAAAAAAAGGGCATTTCATCCGCCGGAACGCTAGAATTTGTTTTGTGAACAAATAATCAAATCGGGATCTTTCCAATGAATATATTATTGACATGCCAACATGCAAATCTTAACGCATTGTGTCCCATTAAGAGCCACCGGTATCTCTTCCCATTGATAGGTTGTGTCATCTTTAAAGACAATTGAAAATGCATTGCATTTGCCTAGGATTCACTTGATTCTGAAATCAGTCTGAGTACACACTCGTTTCTCTCTCTACCACCCCCCCACCCCATCACCCCGCTTCCCAGGCGGTCACCCCAAGGTTGCCCTAACGAGGTTGATTGAACTTGACATGCACCAACCGCAGAGCTTAGTGTTCAGTGGGAACCAATGTTGAGGCAGTGGGAGGGGTTGTGCTCGCTTGTCGGTCAGCTGGAGGAGAAGGAAAACAGCTTAGCTTCTCGGGGGGGAAATTATTTTGACAAAGTCACTTTATCAGTGACCCCTCGGAGGCTGTCTGCATGGGGGAGACACCACTAGAGACATGAGACAATATCTTGTCATTTTTGTTGGTGAGAAGTATAGCCTGATTTATTTAGGGGGCCTGGGGAGTCTCTCCAGTTCCTCCACTTCCCGTCTAACCTATTCCTTCTAAGGAAAAGTTAATATTGTATGTTTTTTTAAAAAAAACACAATTCCATAAGTTAACTCTATGCTCTTAAATTGTACTTGTTGTATCGATCGATGAAAGTGCGCCATGTTGGCCATTCAACTTTCACATGTCAGCAAATTTAATTCAATCTTTTGGAATAATGTATACAACCGGGAAACTGCGGGAAGGATTCAAGCGAAGAATACAGGATACAGCTGACTATGGTGTTCGGAACAAGATGAGTTAAGTTGGGTGGGGGGGGGGGGCACTAAATTAAAACTTTAAGTCTGTGGATTGTTGGAAGGTAGGAATTTGGAGAGGGGGTGGTGATAGGAGAGGTAAGATTTGGAGGAATTAAGGAGATTAAGAAGGAAATTGAAATTGCATGGATTTGTAATTTCATCATAATAATACAGGGCAGACTGCACAAGACTGGATTATAGAAACAACAATTTCATGTTTTATACAGCGTGACGGAGGAGGTCATCACTAATGGCTTCACATAGTTGGACTGAATTAGTATCTGTTTGGTGGAGATATCAATAACTCTAGCAGTCTTGAGTAAAAAAGGAAAGACAGAGCATGAAGTGAGAGAATTCAGTGGGTATTCCCACTGAGAATGCTTAATCAGTATAATATGGCCCCCAAGTGTTTCATTTTCATATCCTCTATAAACAGTTTACTGCCTCACCACCAACTACAATTTTTTTTACATTGGAACACATGTACTTTTATACACGTCTTTTACATTTTTACACATTTCCTTGTTTTACATATTGTTTTACACAGATCTTGCCTTACAAATCTGATAGAATTTTTCGATGAGGTAATGGAATGGGTAGACGAGGGTAGCGCAGTTGGTGTAATTTACATGGACTTTCAAAAGGCATTTGACAAAATGCCGCATGAGAGGCTTATTGGGAAAGTAGAGGCCGACGGCATTAAAGGGACAGTGGCAGCGTGGATCCACAACTGGCTGCGAGACAGAAAGCAGAGAGTTGTGGTGAGCGGCTGTTTTTCCGATTGGAGGGAAGTGTGCAGTGGCATCTCCCAGGGATCGGTATTGGGACCACTGCTCTTTTTAATATATATTAACGATCTGGACTTGGGTGTAGTGAGCACAGTTTCCAAGTTTGCAGATGATACTAAGTTAGGGAGAATAGTAAATAGTGAGGAGGTAGTAACCATCTACAAGAAGATATAGATAAAATGGTAAAGTGGGCAGACACATGGCAGATGAAGTTTAATGCAGAGAAGTGTGAGGTGGTACATTTTGGGAGAAAAAATGAGGGGAGGCAATATAGGCTAGATAGTACAATTTTAAGGGGTGTTAGGGAACAAGGAGACATGGGGATTTGTGTTAGTGACTCTTTGAAGGTGGCAGGAGAGGTAGACAAAGCTGTTACGAAGGCATATGGGATTTAGGCTTTATAAATAGGGGTATAGAGTACAAAAGTCAGGAAGTGCTGACTAACCTCTATAAAACTTTGGTTAGGCCTCAGCTGGAGTACTGTGTCCAATTCTGGTCACCACACTATAGAAAGGATGTTAAGGCATTGGAAAGGGTGCAAAGAAGGTTTACTAGAATGGTACCAGGATTGAGGGACTTCAGTTATGGGGAAAGGCTAGATAAGCTAGGTTTATTCTCTTTGGAACAGACAAGGTTCCAGGAGGACCTAATAGAGGCTTATAAAATCATGAGGGGATTCGACAGGGTGAATAAGGAAAAACTGTTTCTACTGGTGGTCACAGATTTAAAATAGTTTCAAAACGAAGCAGAGGGGAGCTGAGGAGAATTTTTTTTCACTCAGCGGGTTGTTCGAATCTGGAATACATTGGCTGAAAAGGTGGTGGAGGCTGATTTGATAACAGCTTTTAAAAGAGAATTAGATTTTTATTTAGGGAGAACAGGTCTGTTAGGTTATGGGGTGAGAGCAGGGCAGTGGGATTGAGTTGCTCTTTTCAAAGAGCTGGCACAGACTAGATGGCCGAATGTGCCATAAAATTCTATGATGCTATGTCTTTGCTGCACTATGGCTCTTCTGCCAAAGAGATGAGAAAGACCTTAGCTGTGAACATTGAAAATGAAAGCATCAATTAATGATAATAATAATCCTTGCATTTGATATAGCGCTTTTCACATCTTATCGATGGATCAAAGTGCTTCGCAGAATATAGTGTAAAGTGAATTGACTATATATTTGTGGGCAAAACGCGGCAGCCAAACAGTCGTGGATTGAAAATGACCAATTTTATGATTTTTTTTTCTTTGGAGGAATTATTATTAGGCGTGTCGAGTAAGGAAACTCGCCCAAGATTTCGCCCTGATCTGCCTGGATTCGAACACAGGTCTCACAATTGTAAGGCGAGTGATCTAACCACTGAGCTATAGGAACTAATTGATAATTAGGAACAGAGTGGTCTGATTTGGAGCATCTGTTGTATTGTGGCTATAAATGTGGCACTCTTAATTTAAAAGCAGTATTCTCCCCACAGTTTTTAAGATTTAGGGAAAAACAGTTTCAAACTCTGATTCCAAAATTCAGCATCATCCCTCACTTAAATATAATGGCATGAAAGCCTAAATCTATGTCAAAGGTCAGGTCTCCTGTGTCATAAAATGGTTTGGTCTAAAGTATACACACGTAATCATTTGTCAACAAAAAATAACCATTTTGGATGTCAGCTTCATTGAATTGGCATTACTGTCAAATGAAAAGATTACTAGTAACAATCTGGGATGGGAACAAAACTGCAGGTGGTACGTATGTTGAGGGAACTTTATATCCCATGGGGTCAAGACCTTTCAGAGAAATGTAGGAAATGTTTCCAGGTTTCATTCCACGCAATTCCAGACCAGAATCAATATACAGTAAAAGCCTGTTTATCCGGCACCCAATCAACTGTAACTTCTGTATAACTGGCATCGCAAAAAAAGTTCCGCATTCGATTACCTGGAATTTATCTGGAAAAATGCATTGGAAAAAAAAGTTTTTCTTTGGCGTTTTCAACCGAATATCCGGCAAGCACTTTAACCAGCATTGGCCAGGTCCTGAGGGTGCTGGATAAACTGGCTTTTACTGTATTTGGCTGCAATTTCAAGCTGTAATTTGATAAAGTAGCCCCTTTAGAAACATTCAAAGCTTACTTTATGGTTTCAACAGCAACAACAAATTGTGTTTGTATAGAGCCTTTCACATGGGGAGAATGACCCAAGGTGCTGGTCAGACGAGGGTTTGGAGTCAAGGGGGGTGGAAGGCAAGGGGTGGGGGGAGAAATGGGAAGATGACAAAGGCCAAGTCTTGGGTTGCATCTTGAAGAAGGCAACAAAGGGAGCAAAGCAAAGGGACATTTGAATGGAGTTCCAGAGGATGGGGGCACTTTCAGACATTTTGACGACCAGATAAGGAGCTATATTAAATGCAAAGATTATTGTTACTACATTTTTCCTGGGTTGATGCAGATGAATGTGATTGCAATAAAGCTTTCACCCTGCACCATTTCAACTAGCTTAAATTTGTTTAGTCCAGCGAATCGTTAACTCTGCAAGTGGTAATTAGCACTTGAATCCTTTCACTGTGGTTTGGGATGGGGGAGGCGAAAGTATGCAAACAGCTGCTACTGTCTTTCATACAGAAATCTCAAACTCTTAACAAGTGTTCCATTGAAAGGGAATTGGTTCCCCCACAATGTACAAATACCCTTGGATAGCATTGGTATGGATTCTCATGCAATAGGTGCCAGCTTGGTTCAGGTTCTAGTATCTTCACCTGTGGGCCAGAGGGGTATTGATTCAAGCCTCATACCACGACTTAATAAACTCATGGTCTCGGGGTAGGCTAGGACCATGAGTGCAGTAATTCAGATGAAACATTTTAAACCAAAGTCCTGTCTGTTCAGGGGGGATGTTAAAAGTCTCATGATACCACTTGAAAAGAAAGGTGAGTTTATTCTGATGTCTTGTCAAACAATCTGCTAGAGAGAGAATGATTTTGTGGCTGTTTGTGTGATGCTACTGTGTGCAACATTGTTTGCAGTGTTTTCCTACAACAAAGAATCATTGCACTTCACAAAAATGTCATGAAATGCTTTGAGACCTTTTCAACATTATAAACACTATGGAAGGATTATTAGCACAGCCAGGAATCTTGAATTATAATGGAGTAAGATTTACAATTTGCAAAGCCAAAGCGCACATAATCAGCTGTATTGCATTGTGTTTACCAAGCCCCGACAGGTTGTAGTTATGTGATTGAGTAGCCTATTAACATGGATTCTGGCATCGTGTGGAAATCGCTGAGTTATTGTTTCTTGTTTTGATGTATGTTTATTTCACTTTAATATAGTACTTGGCAATAATTCACATTAATTGTACCTGCCAGACTATTATTAATGTTGTGTATGAGACTAAGCTAATTGAAGGGTCAGGCTGCCTGAGGGGGATTTTCCTGCCTAGTGTATGAGGTAATGATCTGTTTTTCCAACAATTGTTATACCACTATGGTATACAATCAAAACCTGTACAGTATAAAAGGCAATTCAACCCATCTTACATGTACTGTGCAAATTACCCCTGGGTACAACAACAACTTTGATTTATCTAGCACCCTCCACGCCGGATGGCGTCTCAGAGCGCTTCACAATATCGGATCCCGGATCGAGCCAGGGGCAGGGGTAGAAAGGTGACCAAAGGCGTGGTCAAAGAGAAAGGTCTTTAGCTGGGACCTGAAGCTGAGAAAAGAGGGAGCGAGGCGAAGGTAGTGAGGAAGGGAATTCCAGAGCCTCGGGGCATAGTGACTGAAGGCACGGCTGCCGAGGGTGGAGCGGAGGATTCGGGGGACATGGAGGAGGCCAGATCCAGTACTGCAAGTGCCTCTTGGATACAGTTAATCTGTATCTGACTCTGCTTTTATAAGCTTCACATTGTAATAACCATATTTTAAGTTCTGGTCAAAAGTAAATGTGTTGCAAAGGTTAGTGGAATAATTCTATTTTGACCAATTTTGTGTATGACAGATGGAGCAATCTATGACAGTACTTAAGTAATCTAAATCCAACAGAGTTCTACGTATTATTTCCTTGGGTTTGGTATGGTGACTTGCTTGTCGGAAGGACATCCCAAAAGCTTCACAGGATATGTGCACTGACAGTGTTTTGTGGGTACACAAGGCAGCCATTTGTATGCCAGGCATAATTTGGATTGCAATTCAAAGGTAGAAGGTAAAGCACAGAATGAAATGCTTTCAGTCAATCATCCCTTGCATTGAATACAAAGCTTTATCACATCATTTGAAATGTCCCAAAGTGCTTCAGGATTGATTAATAGTGTAATAAGCTTTGCATTTGATACAGCACCTTTTCATGTTGGGAGGACAGCAACAACAATAAAATTACATTTGTATAATGCCTTTCATATCAGGAGGATGTCCCAAGGCGCATCTTAAATGCTTCACATAATTAACTGTAGAATAGATAATCTGTATTTAGAGGCAAATATGACCATTCAATTGAATGCAGTAATGTCCTGCCAACATGAAGCAAATGATCTATTTTATATGGGAAATTGTTCAACAGGACATCAGGAGAAACTTCATTCTCTTCAAATTGTGCAAAGGGGAATCTTTAATATTTACCTGAACATGTGAGAGTAGCTTGGATTAAACATCTCAGATGAAGGATGGCAGCTCTGACAATGGAGTGCTCACCCAGCACTGCACTGGAAGCTCAGCCAAGACTGACCAGTGGTCAGTTGTGACTTGATGTTTAAGCCCATAAACTTCTGACTCGAAGGTGAGAGGTTGAGCAAGTGAGCAATGCTGACCTTATATCAGTCACTTAATTTCCTGCAGAGCACTGTGTGTCCTTATTTTTACAAGAGAGGCACTATCCAAATGTAAGTTACAAGTAACAGTAAATAATTTTAAGAAGGTCATGTGATTTTGGTTCATGTAAAAAGAAAGCCCAACTTTGGTGCTGTGTGAGAAACTTCAGGCTAACGTTACTGTTCTGTGCAGTGTGGCTGTCTCAGTTGGTAAGAACTGTGAAATTTCACACAGTTTAAAGAATAACCCATTTGGCAGCTCAAACTGACAATATACATGGGCAGAAACTGGAATTCTCAGCCCCTCCCAAAGGTCATGGAACATGGATCCATCCACACCTTTAAGAATAAGGTTGATAGATTTTTAGTAGGTTAGGGTATTAAGGGATACAGGATGAAAGTGAGAAATTGGAATTTAAAGGATTAGTAGATCTAATTAGCCATTATCTAAAATTACCAAATTAAATGGCAGAACAGGCTCGACGGGCTGAATGGTCTACTCCTGTTTCTATGTTCCTAGAACATGAGTAAGATGCTATTCTACAGACTTTTGGATTGTCGAGCCTGCAAGTTATTTTAAGAAGGAATGGCTTTCCCAGCACCAAGCTAGGATCAAATTAACACTTGCTACAAATGTGCCCATGTGAGTCAGGTCAGCCATCTGCCAAGCCCTGTAGGTGGGGGTTGCTGTTGCATGTGTACTTGAACTGGTTAAAGGATTCCTTCAGATTAGTTGACCCAATTCTACTGCACAATGATTATTTATTTCCTTTTTTCAATCTGACAAGTTAGTTTATGTTCATGGGTTAACTTTAAAAGGTACGATAATTTGGATTGCAATTCAAAGGTAGAAGGTAAAGCACAGAATGAAATGCTTTCAGTCAATCATCCGGAGGATCACAACAATCTATATGCCTCTTCATCAGGAGGAGGCTAGTCAGAAATATGTTGGTGTGTAACTTGAAATATAAGAGCCGTGTCTTCTGCAGCAAACAGAATAAGTGGAATATGATACATTGATTACCTGGGCTGGAAGAAGAAACTGTAGGCAAGTTTCCTTATTTATCTTACAATAAGCAGGAGCCTGGTTATTAGTCAATTTCCAGATTACTTTTCCAGGTCTAATAACCCCTTCAATATTTCTACAATTTTTTTAAAAAAAAATTGGTAATTTCAATCCATGACTCTGTGGGACACTGCTGCTGTGTTTTGCCTACAAAATACAATCAAATCACCTTACAGTATATTCTATGAATATACTTTTGAGACGTTTCAAAGATATGATGAAGCACTATATCAAATGCAAGTATTGAAAGCAGTGCCTAGCTTAACAGCACAGAAACAAGCCATTTGGTCCTATAAACCTTCCTGATGGTTCAGTGTGTTCAGAAACCTGCACAAGGTCATCAATCACAATTTTGTTTCTGTTACACAGCCACACAATGCCAAGCCCTCTATGGGATACAAATGTGTGCCTGTAATTTCTCCATATGCTAAATCAGAAGGGGACTAGGCAATAGAAAATTGTCAATGTACATATTTTATGAAGAGAGTGGCTAATATATTGGAACAATTTGCCCCAGAGAGGCAGTGAGGAATGCTACCATGGATGTTTTGCCCACAAATATGCAGTCAATTCACTTTACTATATTTTCTGTGAAGCATTTTGAGAGGTCTAGAATATGTGAAAAGCACTACATCAAATGCATGTATTATTAATATGTTTTGACACCAAAGGGAGATTTGAAGGGATATACAATTTACACTTGTATAGCTTTAAGAGGACACCCTAAGGTGCTGAACATGGTGGTGGGTGGGGAGGGGGGTAAAGATAATCAAACATGCAGTCAAAGAGGTAGTTCTTGAAACAGACCTTGAATAAAGTGAGGGAGAGTATGAATCATAGGGGCTCTGAGATGGAGTTCCAGAGTATGGGGGCAGGGGGACTGAAAACCCAATAACCGACATGGGGGGTGGTCCTATTTGAAGATGGGACCATCCGGGTGAACTGTTGGGAGGTCCTGGTCCTCGACATTAATATTCATAATTTCCTTTGTAAGTGTACATACCCAGAGAAGGGCACAGAGTGTGTGCAAGAGGGGGATTATGACAGGAGTACAAACATTGGCAATGACTGGTTGGGCCAAATAATATTCTATGTAATTCCTTGTCAGGAGGAAACAGTGAGGGAGGGAGAGAGAGAGAGGGAGGGAGGGAGGGAGGCACAACACAGAGGGAAGGTCCTTTTGATCTGTTCTCACACTAATCCCATAGTTAACCCTGGCGCGTTCTCCAGCGACAGAGTGTTACAGGCTCTCTCCAGATGTGACAAAGGCAGTAATCGTACAGTGAGTTATTTTGTATATTTGTCGCCCAGAATTTATTGTTTTTCCCTGTATTGCTATTGTATTGAGTAGTGGTGTGGTTAGTGCAATCATTTATTCTCGCGGGTATTTCCCGAAGTTACCTTGTGTTGAGACATTCTATGTGAAAGGCTCTGTACGAGTGAGACCTGGACATTGCTGCGGGAGACAGCAACAATAATACATTGTAATTGTATAGCGCCTTTCACACCGGGAGGACGTCCCGAGGCGCTGGACGCTGGAGGCTTTGGCTCCTTAGCTGGTGGGTCGAAGTCAAGAGGGGTAGAGGGGGAATTGAGGGTGGGGAGGATGACCAAAGAGAGACGGTCAAAGACAAAGAGACAATGCAATAAAACTAACCATACATTTGAGAAAGCGGGACACTCGCTCTCACATTACGATAAACATAAGTTCACTCGGGACACAGAATGTTTTGGAAAGCCGAGGATCTGCACAACCACAGAATGGTTGGATTCCCAGTGTTAGTTGAGGTGGTTCAGGTTTCCCAGTGTGTCTGTGTGTGTGTATGTGCTGAGTGACTGACTGACTGACTGACTGTGTGGGGGGCAGCTCAGCGAACCTGCCGAGACCCGCACCGCTCAGCCGGCGGCTGTCGTCGCCCAAGTTGGAGCCGACGCTGCTGTAATCAGCTGAAGGGTCACTGATGTAAACCAGAGGAATGGATCTCCGCGCTCGTCAGTCAGGGGATACCTGAGCCAGCTCAGCTCATTCACAGCTCGCCTTCCCCTTCCCCCCCTTTAACGACACACATTTATTTTCCTCCCAGAGAATGTGCTAAACCTTTTTCTCTCTCTCTCTCTCTCTCTCCCTTCTTTTTGATCCTCTCCCCCGTCCCCTCTTCTCCCTCTCCTTCTCCCTCTCTCTCTCTCGCCTCTCGTCTGGGATTTTGCTCAGACTCCCAGTCCCACTATGTCCTTGGCTTTCTGTGGCAATGACAACGACACGGCTGCTTACAACGTGGACAACGGTGTCCTCAACAACGGCTGTTTTGTGGACGCGCTCAACGTGGTTCCGCACGTATTTCTCCTCTTCATCACCTTCCCTATCCTATTCATAGGTAAGCCTTGTTTACCATACGCCGCCTGCAAAATCACAAGCATTTTATTCCACGCGTTGCGTTTATTTATTAGTAGTTATTGGTTTGCTTTTGAGCAAAAACATCTATAAAAGTATGTAAGTGTGTACATATATAGATACACATGTGTGTGCACGTATATATAGATGTACTGTGTATATATAGATATAGATATATGACATTTCAACTCCAATATCTGTAATGTTTGTGTGTTTTGAAGGTTGGGGCAGCCAAAGTTCCAAAGTTCACATCCATCACAGTACCTGGCTTCATTTCCCCGGCCATAACTTGCGATGGATCCTTACTTTTATTCTCCTGTTTGTGCTGGTCTGTGAGATTGCAGAGGGTATCGTTTCAGACGGGTGAGTGAGTGTGAGTGAGTGAGTGGCCGCGTGTGGTTTACTGCTTGATCTGTTGGTGCTATTTTTACTGGAAGCCTGAGTGCGCTTCTCTCGCTTGCTGAGTCTGCGTTTGTTTCTCTCTCTCTCTCTGTCTCTTTGAGTCTGTGTGTGTCGCTTATGTGTGTGTCTTTCTGAGTCTGTGTGTCTTCCTCTCTGAGTCTGTGTGTGTGTGTCTCTCTGTGAGTCTGTCTGTCTCTTGTGTGTGACTTTCTGAGTGTTTGTGTGCGTCTGAGGCAGTGTGTGTCTCTCCCTCGGAGTCTGTGAGTGTGTGTATATTTTCTATATATATATTTATATATAGTACTGTATATATCCCCGTCCTTTAAATATCATCTCTATATGTGTGTGTCTCTCTTTCTCTGTGCCTCTGTACTTAGACCAAACTCGCTGTATCCCTCTATTCCCTGCAGTGTTACTGAGCATGTGATTCACCTTCACATTACTAACCTCCTGAAGAAACTCTTTCATATCCCTCCATACACACGGATGAGATTATTGCCAACAAAAAATCACCAGCTGCCCACACATTCAGTTAAAAGTGTGCCCGACAACAATCTAAGTATTATCGGAATTGATCAGAGTGTTATGCCAGCACTGGAAGGTTGTAGCCTGACCCAAACTCGGACCCTTTAAAGTTGAATTCTGAGGTTTCATTATATTATATTTCATCTCACTGGTGTCATTCTCTCTTAACATGAGTCTGCTCCTAGCTCCGCTTTGTGCTCATGTATGAAGCCCCATCATTTCTAAGCGGGAAGCATTGATTGATTGATAATAATAATATAATAATCCTTCCATTTATATAGTGCTTTCCACATCTTGATTGATTCAACGTCTTGATTGATTCTGATTGTGCACAATTGGCTACTGCATTTCCCCCTTAAAATATACAGTCAATTCACTTTACAGTACATCCATGAAGTGCTTTGGGACATACCAACCACAATAATTATTATTATTGTTGTTATTATTATAGTATTATTATTATTGACCCCACTCTCCCCCCCCCTCCCCCCCACCTGCGAAGAGAAATAGTCCTTATTTGAACCCCAAGCACTAAAATAACAGGCAGAGTTGTTGTCTTTTGGCTCAGAGCAAACCAGCCCCACACCAAGCGTTGCCAGTAAAGCAGAGGGATTTGTTGACTGAGACAGGAGCCTGGTTCAATATTCTGTAATGGATAACTTTCCCATGGGAGAATGCATACAACCTTGATGCAAATAACCTTTTCAGTCTTGACTAAGCCTCACATCCTTTCAAATATATAAAGGCTTACCCACATGAAATCTTGTAGAGTACTCTGAGTTGTCTTGGCCAAGTGATGAAGCCCTTTAGTAAGTACAAGTATGGTTATTGTGGGATCCATTAACGATCATCAGGAAACCCAAAGGAACAGGAAATTAGGAACAGAAGCACATTCATCTCATCAAGCCCACTCTATTGCAAACCATTTCATGGCCCATGTACCATAATCTAACCACACCCTTCGTGCTATGTTCCTTGATATCTATACTCCCCATCTCATTTCTGTGATGACCATCGCTGAATGTCCTAGTAGAAGAAAATAATTTATATGAGATGATCATACAACAGGTTCAGATGAAAAGGACCCTTCGATCCATCGTTCCAGGAAAATGATCTGCCAATCGACTAACATCGGGGTTCATAGTTACTGTTAGGTAAACAGAGGTGTATGAAATGAAGAACCTTGCTCAATGTTTTGCCCTATCTGGAAACAAACTTGTGTCCACTCACTTTTGAGGCGAGTGTTCCAACCAATATTCTGCAAGACTCCATTACTGTACAGTACTGTATTATCAATCCACTATAACATCATGGAGTCATGACAATGCTGGGCAATGCAATGATAAGGAAAGTTGGTTTCAAAGAATAGTGGAACAATATGGTTCTTTTAGAAACAAATAGATCATGGTAACATTTTTGGTAAGTTGACCTTTTTGTTTGTGTGGTCTCAGGTTTTCGGAATCCAGTCACCTGCACCTTTACATGCCGGCTGGCATGGGCTTCATGGCTGCCGTCACTTCGATTGTTTATTATCATAACATCGAAACATCAAACTTTCCCAAACTATTGCTGGGTATGTCTCTTTGTGGTGCTCATAGACTTGTACTGCTTTCGTTTTGTTTTCCGTGTGCTGTTGTTATCGTTCGCTCACCAAACAGTCACTCCACTTTACGGTATTTCCTGTGAAGCGTTTTGAGACATGGTCCTGGCGTGAGACCTGCCTTGACTAATGAAAGGATTATTGTTATTCCAGTGCAAAGTGACATCGGTTGTGCTCCAGTACACGGGAAGTGATGTCGGTGATGTTTCGCTTTGTACTTTTTATGCGGAAAGCTGGTTACTGATTGTGTCCAGTCCAAGTACACAGTCCCTCGTGCTGTACCACAAGCAAATCTACCCTTAAACTGGAGGTTTATAACAGTCCCGTCCCTCTTGTCCCCCCACCCACACTACCACTGCTTGCAAAGTATTGGAGGTATACTGTAATCCACATTTACACAGAGTGAGTTTCCTGAATGGATTTCTCTTTCTGCCAATATTTAGACAGAAATGGCTTGAGATCTTTGATAAACGAGGCACTTTTGTTGTGTTAAACTAATTGAGCAGTTAATAAGTGTGCTCCATTGGGCACCATCAATGGCAAGGTCACAACTGAAGGATCAAGAAAATACCATAAAATGACCAACTGATTGTTTTATTCAAGGCTCATTGCCTGTGAAGTCATAATTTATAGTCACTTTAGCTGCTTCTTGGCGTGTGAACCCGTAGACTAATATTATATGTGTTGTTGGACTGTCCGTTTAAAAACAGTGTGTTTTTTTCCTCTCTCTCTGACTGTACATGGCCATGTCTTTGCTCCTGAAATAATTTATGTTATCCACTGTTGAAGGATGGTATCAACCCTGACCATCACTATAGCTACACAGGATATCTCTGAGTGACTGATAGGGTAACAGATTGTAGTGTTTGAACTTTGTACTAATGTACATCATGAGATGATTTATCGTAGATTTAATCCAATAGTTAAAAGTATCTTTATTTCCACATCACCTGCCTGATGAATGTGGCTGTAAAGGGATTGACCATGGGGTGGATGAAAGTTTTAGGGCGTACTCCTGACTTGAAAGGCGTTATATAAATGGTCGTTGTTGTACTGCCCTGGCGCTGTAGAATTGTCTGAACGTTCAGTTTATCACATTGTATCATAACACCAGCCTCTCCTGCTGATCAATGAGCCTTGAAGATGTAGACATATCATTAACTTAGTGAGTCAAAGCCCTGACAGGTTAGGCAATGCTTGACTAACAAGTACTGTACTACCTGGTTGTATTAAACACACTTATAACAAAATTACATTTGCATAGCACCTTTCACATCAGGAGGACATTAAATGTATGTTCGAAAATGAAAAGCTTTATCCTTTATTATGTTCCTAAAGTGAGAGATACCGTATAAACAGAAATAATTTATTACCTATTTAATCCTAAATTAAATTAATTTCAGCGCCTTGGGACGTCCTCCCGACGTGAAAGGCGCTCTATAAATGTAATTTGTTGTTGTTGTTGTTAAATTCTGGAGACCTGTAGCTCAGTGGTTAGAGCACTCGATTTGCAAGTGTGAGACCTGTGTTCGAATCCAAGCAGGTCAGGGCGAAACCTTGGGCAAGTTTCCTTACTCCACACGCCTAACAATAATCCTTCCAAAAAAAACACAATAATACAATTGGTAATTTCAATCCATGACGGTTGTGGGCACTGCTGTCACGTTTCACCCACAAATATACAGTCAATTCATTTTACAGTATACTCTGTGAAGCACTTTGCAATGTCTAGAAGACGTGAAAAGCGCTATATCAAATGCAGGTATTATTATTAAATTATTATTATAAATCTTTACATTCACTATTTATTTGAAAGACTGTGTTCATGTCCTATTTTGTATTGAGCTATATAGAGTCTTTCAGCATTGGACTTAACTAGTCCGTGTCAGTGTTTGTACTCCACACCTGCCTCCATTCCTCCTATTCCCCTCAATTATATTCCTTTATTCTCTTATCCATGTATCCATCCATCCTTTAACACTTCCAGCAATGAGCTCCACATTTCTCGGCGTGAAGAAATTCTTCCTAAACCTAGCACAAACTAGTCTTTAACACCCCAAGGTTAGTACAAATAATAGACATTATAATCTAGTATAAACTATGCAAAAATATGAAGATACAAAACCAAGATATTTCCCCTCAAGGCCTTGTATTTCTGGTTTCGTTAGCTGAACACTTCATTAATAGTGTCCATTCCGACCTTTGCTCAATTTTTGGTTTATTTTGTATGTAAAGAATGACATACTTAACATGTATGTCATGTTACATGACATACCTTATATGACAATGTGTCTTTACCTTGCAGCCTTGCTGGGCTACTGGACTATAGCCTTCATCACAAAAACAATCAAATTTGCCAAGTTCTGCGAGCTAGGCATTGGGGTGAGCCAACTCCGCTTCTGCATTGCTGCACTGCTGGTCGTGTTATACGGTATGCTTTTGGTGGTGGAAATCAACGTCATCAGAGTACGGGTAAGTGGGTGTGGGATATGTCTGTCTCTGTAATGTCAGTTTAGACTATGTGAGTTGAAAATCTCAATGTGGGACATGAACCCACAACTTTGGTCTCGGAAGCGAGAGTGCAACCAGCTGAGTCAAGTTGATGCCTGAAAATGTATAGGTTTAAAAGGCTGAACAGTTGTTTCCTGCATTTCAGTAACATTCCCAGTTCAGGAATTTATATAAAATCCAGAGGCAACCATCTTTACTGTAAAGGGCTTTATCAGTTGGACACGTTATAACCCTTGCATTTGATATTGTGTCTTATCACGTCTTCGAGCCATCTCAAAGCCATTTACAGAATATACAGTACTCTAATGAATCGACTGTATGTTTTGTGGGCATATTATATTGTGTGCTCGCTTGTATGTCCTGAGGATGATTCTTACATTGGTGAGCTGGCACAGTGCTGAGGGAAGAAGCGAGGCAAGTTTTTGGTCTAAGGTGAATTTAAATCTAAGCCCTACGAGGTACCTGATACAGATGTTCTCCATTTCAAACCAGTTACAGCAGCAGAAAGACTGGGTGTGGCAGATGTGCCATTGAGGGTATTTATTTAATAATGGGACAGCTGCAGAAATATTGAATTACATCCTGTAATTCCAATTCCAGTTTATTACTCTGTTTCCCCCTAAGCTTATCATGCATGATCTTCAGAGGCCTGCACATGACATTCCGTCACTTTTCAAAGGCAGCATCTTAATACTGTACAGTTATATTTCACACCAGCGGCGGCTTCATTAAAATATCACATTTATTCCTACCTGAAGGTTAATTCATTAAAGTAATTGAACACTGCTAGAAGTAACCAAATAAAATCCTTGCAGTTGATGCTTGCAAATACTGTATCTAATATATGAATTATTATTTTATCTATAAAAATAAGATACATTATAACATAAAACATATAAAAATGTGTACAATTTTAACAATGTTTCTTGTACCTGAAATCGCTGGTTCTGATCTGAGGCATGACTCTGGCATGTATTCTGGCGGATGTCTGGTGCATGTCTGCTGAGTGTCTGGCAAGTCAGTGTTTGTGTGCTTCCCCTATGCCTCCAAATATAAGGATTGAAATGATTTCCGATCCAAGTCTGTCCCTGACTTTCTATTTTGGTGCAGATGCCTTTATAGTTCAGCCCAAGATACTTTCCAAATTGGTCGTTCTGGTCTTTCTTGAGAGGAAGTGCTGGTGACTTTCTCCTCAGGATTATAACGATTGGGAAGCCTTGCGTTCTGTTCAGTCTACAGGAATCCAAAGAAATCTGTTAGCTATCTGAACATCATTACAGTCTCTGTGATGATTAACAGTGACCACTTAATCATGTCAGATACATTTCCAAACAATGTGGAAATAGGATTATATAATGCACCTGAAATACGCAGCATATCAAATGGAAGCAGTACAGTATTTGTTTTATATCTGATGGGCTCTACATCTAGATAGAAGCAATAGATCAAATTGACCTTAGATCAGAAATGATATTCCAAGCCCTTGTTATTTGTCCATTTCGAATGAGAATTGCAAACAGCACAGACTCGCCAAAGGGCAGAGCCAGTGACCTGAGCATTGGAAGAGATGTGCTTGCAAATAATTTAGCGTGAAAAGCATTTTGATAAACTATTAGTCAAGTTTGATCGGTTCCCTCTTAATTGCTTGTCATGACTGCAGGAAACATTGCAGGAGCCAGCAATACTTGTGCTAGTGCCTGGAGATGTGAAATCAGCCGTCTTCTATCAAGTTACTTCTACCCTAAGCTCAGTACCCTGTGAGCAACATAACATTTCTACATTGGCCTTATGCATCTCTCTCCAGGCTACCAAGGAAAGAGGGAGACAGTGTAAAGTGTGTGAATTTGTTTGCTATAATGTCTTCTGTTCTGCTTCAATCTGTTAATTGTTGTGCGCAATTTGTTGCTGTGTTTCGCCCACAAAATATAGTTAATTCACTTTACAGTACATTCTGTGAAGCGCTTTGAGACATCTCGAGGACGTGATAAGACACTACATCAAATGCAAAGATTAATATTATTACTGCTAACTGGGGTGTTTTTTCTGTCTTAGCGTTACATCTTCTACAAGCACTCGCGGGAAGTGAAGCCTCCAGAGGACTTACAAGATTTGGGGGTGCGATTCCTGCAGCCCTTTGTCAACCTGCTGTCCAAGGGCACTTACTGGTGGATGAACACCTTCATCACAACTGCACACAAGCGGCCAATTGACCTGAAGGCCATCGGCAAGCTTCCTTTCGCGATGAGGGCTGCTACCAATTACATTGACTTGAAGGATGCTTATGACGCACAAAAGGTAAAGCATTTCATTATTCGTGATGAATGGATGAACAGGCAGAGATCATAGTCATTGGCCACCCTAGTGAGTGAGAATCTGTGTTTTCCCTCTAACTAAAATAAGACATTGCCAACAGTTTCTCACTGCTCCACACCTTGCCCATGGACTAACAATCATTCTCTGGGTGTAAGATCGATCTGTCAGGATGAGAAATGCCAGGTTAGAAGAAGCTTCAAATCCCCCATCTCCTACTCTGTTTAAGATAGAGCACTTTTCTCTGTATCATATGTAGATTTTATCCATTAACTCACTGCAATAGCAAATTCAAAGTTGGATACACTTGTTATCTTTGGCTCTCGTGCATCTAATCACACTGGCAGGTCGTGTCACAGAGGGAGCACGAGAATCAAGGAATTAATCAAGTAATCTCTACGTCAATGAAGGAAGCCACCTTCAGATTCAAGGCTCAGGACGTTAACAGGCTGTTTCCACTTGTTGGTGAGTCAAAACTGAGGAGGCAGAAACATAAGATACCCTGGAGCAGATCTAAAAGGGAGTTTTAGGAGGAATTTTTCAACCCAGAGGATGGTGAAAACTTGGATCTCACTGCCAGAAGCTGTGGATGAATCAGAAAGCATCAGTACACTTCAGAAGAAACTTAACTTATACATGAGGGAAAAGGAAATATTATAGATGAGTATAGGAGAGAGTATTGGGAGGGGTGAGGGCTCATGTGGACTACAAACACTGGCTGAATGACCCGTTTCTGTGCTATAACCCTCTGTGTAGCTGTATTCCTTTCCCCACTACATTGCAGGATGCAGGAAGTGCCTCTGTATGTGTTGCCTGAATATATTGTTATATCTGGTTGAGGGAAGATTGGATAAAAGTCAACAATAGATATTCAGTGAATGTGGAAGCAATGGATAGTAAAATTTGCAACATTCTTCTCTGTCGACTGGCGGAGTTGGATTGCAAAGCCCACAAAACGTGTAACATGAATCCACCTATGGCAGGGTCTCGCTCAGCTTTTAAATCCCCAGAGCAGTTTTGTTGATATTCACTGCAGTGCTAAACGGTGAGCTCAGCTTCTTTAAAAACAATAATGCAGTGTCAGTGTTTGTGTCCATAATTGCTGGAAAAATGTATCAAAATGTTACTTGAACAACACCATCTTAACTTTCACTGGTTGTGTCCAATATTTTGCAGCTAAGCTAATTTCACACCCAAAAGGCTTTCATTATTAGTTGTATTTTATGTTATATCAGACTTCAGATTAGAAATGGCTCTTTACAGGTTTTGAGAGCCACAGATCCAAGAGAAACCTGTACAAGAAGATGTATATTCACTAACAAAAACATATTAATCCTGAGAAGTGCTTTGAGACATCTTGCACATGTGACAGGTTATTTGAAACACATGGTTTTATTTTAATATTCACACTTAAATGAGTCCAGTAAACTTATAACATGTGTAAAATTAAAATAAGCAATTATGTTATATTGGGGTATACCTTTCAATGCTGCTTCCCCCAATAGCTCAGGTAAAGCCACCACTGAAATACTATACATCTGATGGGGTCTGTGCTGAAATCCTATACTGGTGATCCAGGTGCATGTTAGAATGTTCCATGTCAAAGAAAGAGTTCCCAGCTTCTTGGTCATATTCCTCCCTCATCCAAACTCACCAAAATGACAATGCATTAATTTTTCACCTCGTAGCCAGTTTTAGACCTTGTTGATGCATGTTAGCAGCAATGTTTAATTACACAGAATCAGTTGTTGTGCTTCAAAGAAATTCAAATGCAAATACCACTGAATTTGGTTCTAACTCACTTTGCTTGAATACTGGTTCACTCTGTGTTGGCTCTGTGTTATAAAGGGAGTTAGAAGTTTATTCACTCTAATTGTCACCTTATAACACATCCCCGTGGTAGTTTACTTGATTTGATTTGCTACATTAAGGAGTTCGCTGGTAAAAGTCATCGCACAACAAGTTTGCTTTAACGTTGAATGTGCTTCTGTCTATTGTAGAAGAAGACCTCCACTAGCCCCCAAGGCTCCAAACTGATTTGGCGAGTGCTACGGCAGGCATTTGGACGTCCCATTGTCCTCAGCAGTACATTCCGCATCCTGGCCGACTTACTGGGATTCGCAGGCCCACTGTGCATCTCTGGGATTGTACATCACCTGAGCGATGAAAACAATACCTTCCGACCTCAGGTATAGCAGGCCTCAAGCTATCTCTCAACTTTAAGGTCCTTCCCCTGGCCTGTAAATCTCTTCATGCTAGCACCGCTCTACCACAGTGATCTTCTCCTACCCCGCTCTTCAGTTCGATACCTGTGGTGGCTGAACCTTCATCTGAACCACATCCAACCTCTGGAATTCCCGCTTTGCTTTTCTGTCTCACCTCTACCTGCCTTGAAATTCCTCTCCTCAAACCAGCTCCTGTTGCCTTTGCTCCACTGGGTCTAGCCTCCTCCATGACCCCGAATCCTCTGCTCCACCCTCGGTGGCCATGCCTTCAGCCACTATGCCCCGAGGCTCTGGAATTCCCTTCCTCACTACCTTCGCCTCGATCCTCTTTTCTCAGCTTCAGGTCCCAGCTGAAGACATTTCTCTTCGCCTTTGATCACCTTTCTACCCCTGCCCCTTGCTCGCTCCCACGATCCTCTATTGTCAACCCTTCTCAGCTGTCCGGTGTGGAGGGCGCTATATAAATCGAAGTTGTTGTTGTGATGTTTTGGAACTGCATATCTTGTTTCAATCTAAAGAAGAGAAAGGTCAAGGCTGTTATAAGTTTCCATTGTACTGTGGGAACAAAATGATTGCTGTCATGAAAAGCACTTGTAGCCAGCTTAGTCAGCCTGACATTTTGCAGCAAAGGCCTTTACAGAAGATAGAATAGGGATTAGTTTCCAATTTGGAAGTTTGAATTGCATGTGGATTTGAAGATTGTGTTGTTGTAAGTAGTCTTCGATACAACAAAGCGGATAGTTTGGGTTCCCAGACTGTCCCTGTGAGTTGACTTGGGATTTGCAGTTGGCAAAATGACCTCCTTTGGTGCTAACCAGTATTGAATACCAAAATATCTAAAATTATATTTTGTACTGTGAAAATGATGCGTCCCTCACAGCCTCTGCTCTTCCTTCACAGGTCAGACTGTTGGGAGTTTACTTCATTTCATCCCAGGAATTCCTCGCCAATGCCTACGTCCTTGCTGTCCTTCTATTTCTGGCCCTGCTTCTCCAAAGGACATTTCTCCAGGCATCATACTATGTTGCCATAGAAACTGGAATTAACCTACGAGGAGCCATCCAGGTACTGATTAATTTCTCAGGCTAGGGTTTGTCATGTTGCTAAGATATTTCCTCTTGGGGTGGCTTCTGCCAATTGGTCTCTTTTGTTCCCTTTCAGTTGAAGCATTTTGACTCCTTCATTTTCCTTCTACCAGCTCTGCAGTGCTGCTTGTCAAAGCACACTTTTCATATCTGAGCTTTTAACCCTACTAATCATCCTACTAAATCTGCAAGCCAGCAGAAGCTTGCCACTGAGCCAGGCTTGAGTGCTGAAAAAGGTACCACCATGTACATTCTTTTCTTAAAGAACTGCAGATATCTTGGCAAGCAATGGTTCTGTAACAAGGAGAGGTACCAAAGCTCAGGGGAAGAGAAGAGACGCTCTAGATCTAATAACCTTGCAGAGAGAGTGGGGAGCATGCAGAATTGACTATCCAGGAAGGTGGGTTCAGGCAGATTACATTACATCAACCAATTTGAGAGGCAATTAGATTTTGTTCTGTTGAAGTGATCAAATTGAGGATGATAGACTGAGCTGATTGTAAATGAGCTTATTTTAGGACAACCCGATGGAAAATGAGGATCTCTAACCTCAGTAGCTTTCAATTTAACAATGTCAAAGTTTGTACCTGAACCTGGTATTAATTACTGTGCCTTTTCCTGAACCAAGTGGTTTGAGCTTGTTGGAGAAATAGTAAAATCCGCATGACCTACTGCTGAACTTGACACCACTTTTGGTTCCTTGTGATTAAGTGAACACAAGCCTTAAACGTCTGAAATAATAATAATAATCCTAACATTTGATTTGGTGCCTTTTATATTTGGAAGCTGTTTCAAAACCCCACGTTATTCCATCCATTTTAATTTCCTCCTTTTAAGGCAGTGTTGAGATTTATATGGATTGAAGTTACCGACATTATGTAAAAAAAGATCAATAGGAATATGCAGCCTCATTTTGGAAGTTGATTTTCCAGATCTCTTTTAAAAGATCTTTGGAGTCCTTGTAGCTCTGTGGTTAGAGCATTGCACCTTGCAAGTAAGAGGCGTGGGTTCGATTCCAGGCAGGGTGAAAACTTGGGCATGTTTCCTTATACCACAAGCCTGATAATAATCCCTCGAGGAAAACCCCCCAATAATAAATTAGTCATTTCAATCTATGACTTTGTGGGATACTACTGTGTGCAATTGGGCACGACGTTTCACCAACAAATATAGTCAATTCACTTTACAGGATATTCTGTGAAGCGTTTTGAGGCGTCTAGAAGATATGAAAAGTGCTATGTCGAATGCAAGGATTATTATTACCTGAATGATTCCATAATGGGCTGAGACTGCATGGAATTGTGAGCCCCAGAAACCCCTAGTGAGAGAATTACAAATTACTTTCTCATAGATTTGGAAAATAATAATAATCATTGCATTTGATAAAGAGCCTTATTGTGTCATGGGGACATCTCAAATCACTTCACAGGATATACTGTAAAAGGTGGTTTGACTGAGTACTTTGCTTTGGGATGTCCTCTTGGTGTGAAAGGTGCTATACAAATGTAATTTTGCATTGCATGTCAATCTATCAGACACAGACTGAGTGGTATCAGTTAATTACCCAGTAAAATTGAGACGTGAAATAAACTTTTTCCATACAAATCTACACAATATTAAGAAGGTGAGTTTACTGTTCTATTCCATTGAAGGTAATTCTAGAATTACCTCCATTGTGTGAATAATGCACCTCTGCAGCTTCATAAATGAAGGTTGTTAGCCTTGCATTGTCACAGTTCATGTGGCTGCAATGTCCTTGCTGTAACTGTGTGTGAGGACAATTCACAAAATCATTGCACCATCCCAACTAGTTTAAGTTTGGCTTTACTCCAGTTCCTTTGCATCTCCACTACTTACCTGCAGCCTCTTGTCAACACTGAATGCTGAATCAGAAAAGCAAT
Organism: Hydrolagus colliei; assembly: GCA_035084275.1. Lineage (NCBI taxonomy): Eukaryota > Metazoa > Chordata > Chondrichthyes > Chimaeriformes > Chimaeridae > Hydrolagus > Hydrolagus colliei. The sequence continues at coordinate 9,916,405 of CM068757.1, read as the reverse complement.
ATTATTGCAGTAAATGGGCATAGTTGGAGCTGGGTTCTCTCTAGCTAATGATAATAATCCTTGCATTTGATATAGCACTTTTTCACATCTTCTTTCTAGATGTCTCAAAGCGCTTCACAGAATATACTGTACATTGAATTACCTGTACATTTGTGGGTGAAGCACTGCAGCCAATTGCGCACAGCAGTGTCCCACAAACAGTCGTGGATTGAAGTGACCAAATTATTATTGTTTTTTTTAGGGATTATTATTAGATGCTTATTACTGAGAAATTGCATATGTTCTATACACAGTATACAGGTCGCTTACCTTGGTGAAATTGTGAGCAAGATTGCGATTCTCAACTATTTTATTTAAATTTCAGACAAAAATCTACAACAAGATTCTCCGTCTGTCGACCTCAAACATGTCCATGGGGGAAATGACAATGGGGCAGATCTGCAACTTGGTAGCCATAGATACAAACCAGCTGATGTGGTTTTTCTTTCTCTCTCCTAACCTGTGGGCCATGCCAGTGCAGGTAAGTGTTTGATAAAAACCAATCTCCCTCCCATGAATATCAGAATAATCCTTCCATTTGGCAGATTGCCTTTAACATCAGGAGACTGTCTCCAAATACTTCACAGCATTTATTGTAGTGATGGATTTTTCTTTTCAGTTGGCAAATGCAGCAGCTAATTTGTACACAGCCGTAACCCACAAACAGCCATGAAGGGAATGACCAGTATTATCTTGCGGGTTGTTGGTCAGGACATTGGGAAATAAATTCTCTTGTGCTTTCCAATAGTGCCATAGAATCTTTATATCCACATCAACCTTCAGTGGTACTTCAGTTTAAACTCTCATCCAAAGGATGGCACCTCCAGTAATTGCAGATGCATACCCCCAACAACAAAATTACATTTGTATAGTGGATTTAATGTCGGGAGGAGGTCCCAAGGTACTGTACAATCACTGTTTCAGACTAAGCTGGAGGTCGAGATCAGGGAGAGTGGAGAGCAAGCGGGGAAAAAGAGTGTGACTGAAGGCACGGTCGAAGAGGAGGATCTTGAAATGGGTCTTGAAGGAGGCAAAAGAAGCAGCAAGGCAGGATGAAGTTATAGAGGCAGGGTGGCTGAAGGCTGGCGGTGGTGAGGTGGGGAACATGAAGCAAGCTGGAACCCACTGAGTAGAGGAAGCAGGCAAGTTGGTAGGCAGTTAGGAGGTCACAAGGCAGGTGGGAAGCAAAGCCATGGAGGGCTTTGAAAGTCTGGACCAGCAATGTAATGCAGCGTTAGCCTCGATTGCACACTCACGAGTCCCAATGTGACATCCTCTTGACATGGAAGGCAGTATATTAATACAGTGATTTATTGTATAATAATAATCCTTGCATTTGATATTCCACTCTACCGGACGTCTCAAAGCGCTTCACAGACTATATGGTAAAGTGTATTCTTTGAGACCTCTAGAAGATGTGAAAAGTGCTATATCAAAATGCAGAAATTATCATTATAACTGTGAAGTCTTTTGAAACATCTTAATAACTTGATAATGTGCTATATCAAGCACGTTATCAACGTGGATGATTTTTAATTTATTTTTTATCATTTATTATTGAGACGTCCTCCTGACGTGAAAGGCACTATACAAGTGTAATTTTGTTGTTGTTAAGCAGAATGGTAGCTTTGAACCAGCCTAGGAGCTGAATTGGAGCTGTCCAGCCCTCAGTTCTGAAATTGCTGTATTGAGCATCACTTGGCTGGCACTGGGTTTTCATTGATTTGGAGGCAACAGATAATATCTCCCACACAAAAACAGAAGTTGCTGGGGAAACTCAGCAGATCAGGCAGCATCCATGGAGAAAGGAAAATGAGTCAACCTTTCGGGTCTACAACCTTCTGAGTTTCCCCAGCAACTTCTGTTTTTGTTTCAGATTCCCAGCATCTGTAATATTTTGTGTTTTGTTTAGATAATATCTCCCATTCTACCTACAACATGGCTTTTTTAGTGTAAGGTAGACTACAGAACCTTGACACCCAAGGGACTGATTTGATTCTTCATGCCACCGTTTATGGGCAGAATTATCATAACATGTTTAGTACTTCTAGTCTTTGACTGTATTGGTGAATCTCACTAAGCTACATTTATATTTCTGTGCGCAATGCAACAATGATTATTAAATTCTCAGAACATGCACTTACTGTGTACAAATTATTATCTTGTGTCCCAGTCTCTTTGTCGCCCTCCCCATCCCTCCCCCTTTTTTTATTGACTCATTCTGTCATGTATCAACTTCAGCCACTAATTATATCCTTGTCCTCTGTAACCTCTCCCTCTGCGTATTGTTCTAAGAGATGTGAGGGACTGAACCTTTTTCATAGAAAAAGACAAATAAGGAGGACATGAACAAAGCATTTAAATTGCTAAGAGGCAGAGATGACAAAAGTGTAAAACTCAGGTTACTGAACTTATCCTGTAAGTGCTGAAGTAATAATAATAATCTTTGCATTTGATATAGTGCCTTATCATGTTGTCAAACTCTCAAAGCTCTTCACAGGATTTACTGCAAAGTGAAGCGACTGTGTTTGTAAGCATACATGGCAGCCAGTTTGGGGTTTAGCTGGCACTTTTGTGATATGTCAAAACGCTTCACAGCTTGCACTGAAAAGTGGGTGAAAATCAAAGTCATTGATTGAGTAATCCTTTTTTTTGGGAGGGATTATTACCACTGGAAAAGTGACCAGCCAATCAACTAATAAATGGGTTCCTACTTACTGCTAAATAAATAGTGTGGAGTAAGGAAACTTGTCTAATGTTTCATTCTGCCCGGGAATTGAACCCAGGTCCTCTCAATTATGAGATAAATACTCTACAGGATTGTATCTGTCTTGTCTGTATCCTACTAATGTTATCGTAGGGCCCTTTAATAGCATTTCATTATCCCCATCTACAGCTTGTTTTGAACATCTGAGCAGCAGTATATGGGTGAGTGTGTGTTTTGTGCGAGAGAGATGTAATCACTCTGTGATTGAGTGAAGCTCAGAAGCAGAACAGGCACTGGTATGAAATAAACATGTTGGGCAATTTATTTCAAAAGAATTGAAATATTTGAAAAGAATTGTTTGTGAAAGCCACTCTTATCATTGACAAACAGCATATCTTATGTACTTGAAAGTGATTGAGAGCAGGCAAAGGGGAGTTAGTTGAATAACACTGAGAAGAGGTATTAACTTTTAAACCGCTATTGCCACAGAACTGATATGCACGCACCAGCTGAAATTTAAGAATTAATTATCATTTGTATGTTAAAGATGAAATGGTTTGCATTCAAGGAATGTTGAGCTTGAACCAATATTCTTTGGAGTGTGTTACCAACTGAGCAAGGCTGTTACCTTAGGCAAGTCTCTTTACTCCATATGTCTCTGATAACCTAACAGTAAGCAGAAACATGGTTGTTACTCGATTGAGGTATCGCTTTCCGAGCATAATAATCCCTTCAAATTAAATACAATTGGTTACTCAATCCATGACTGTTTGTGACATGCTGCTGTGTGCAAATGCCTGTTGTATTTTGTCCACAAAATATAGTCAATCCATTTTACAATATATTCTGTGAGACGCAATTCAAGGGTTATTTCTATTGTTATTGTGTCTGTTTCGGCGTCTCTTTATTTTCTTGGCTCCAATCAAGAATCTTTGTAATGGTTTGTGTGGAATTTTAATAGTGAAAATTATGATGATATTAAGTGACTTTCAGTTCTCTGGGCGTGAAGCCCCTACTATTCATCACTTGAATGTGACAGATGTTCCATTTTGGCAACAATGACAAAGCAGCTTAGTATCTGTCATGGATCACACATGTATGGGAACTTGGCACCGACCTGCAATCTTGCACAATAACTTCCTGTTGTGGAAGAATAATAACAGTGACGGACCGCAAGGTATTGCCTTGTCTCCATTTATCTTTCAATGCACCTAGTTATTGATTATTTCCTGCTGATATACTGTACTCTGATTCAGAGATGGAGTTTGTGGGACAAAGTCATTTAACCCTATTAGTATCAGTAGTACAGATTTCATACAGTATCTCCCACTGAATCAGTGTTATTATTATCTCCCAGTGAATCTTAACCCAACAGCTTTATTTAAAAAAATAGACTGGTCTTCCCTTCATGGCTGTTTGTGGGACATTGAACTAGGTGTCCTGTTCCTAATAACTGTCTCAGATGCATTTGTTTGTGCTGTTGGTGAGGACAGAATCAAGCTTGTCTGGGACCCCAAATGGATGGTCAACCTTCACTGCCCAGCCTCTCATATGAGCACAAAATGGTTGCAGAATGTGGAAGGAAAAGAAAATAGTGATATGAGCTCCAGGGTCTGAAGGTCCTGGGAAAGCAGGAGCCAATGTATTGAATATTAATTTCAGCACAGTTAGAAGCAATCTTACACAGACCTAGAGTTGCACTAGAGAAACAGATCATTGGGACCACTAGGCATGTTCATATTCCACTTTAGCCTAATCCCCTCCACCATACCTTTTCTATTCCTTACTTCCGCATATATGCATCATGCTTTCTCTTAAATACATTGTACAAAACAGAGTATGTGGCGATGAGGAGGAAGAATCCAAAGGAACAATGACTACAATAAAGAAGTCACAAAGGAAAGACTTGCCAGGAAGTGATTCGAGGGTTAGCGAGGGGACAGCTATCACACTAGAAGAGGAAAGTTTGACTAGAGGAATCTTTCATGCTGGGTTGTAATTACTGAAAGAACATTTTGATGATCATTTAATGCTGATCATTTTCTGTGTTGGACTGAAGCAAGGCAGTACATGGCATTATTGTAAAATCTCTTCACAGCTCTGACAGCAAACCATTCAAGTGTGCCTCAGGCAACAGAATCTACTCCAGCTAGTAGTTAACATTCTGGATGACAATTAACTCTGGCAGCCTCAGTTCATTTCTCTCGACCCACTGCCCTCCTATTGGATGAATGTGTATTGGCTGTTGTGATAAATAATAATAATAATACTAATTTCATTTGGTATTAATGCTGTTTATGGGCAGAGAATTGCCAACAAAGATCCCATGGCAGTCTGGCACTCTTGATTCCTAAAGCTCTTTACAATAAAGTGTAGTAACTGTGTATTGGTAGGTGACAATAGAATTATTCTGGATCAGGAACTGATGTACAAGAGAGATTGAGCAGTAATCTCCCCATTGAACTGTTTTTTGCCAATTAGCCATGGCTAATTGCCTCCACCAGTCAAACCTTCAGTCACCACACCACTGCCATCTGGAATTCTCTTCTATTATTCCCCTCTCTATGCTTTCACAACTCTCCATAAAACATGTCCTTTAAAGCAAGCTGTTAGTTGATTAACTTTCCCTGCTCGGAGTACCATATCATATTTAACTCCCATATGACATTTAACTGCTTCTAGATGTTCAATTTACATAATTGGTGCTAATACAACTGTAAGTTGTTCAGCAGTATTATAAATGCGTGTGAGGAAGACACTCAATAAACCTCTGTGACATATATTCCCATAATTGTACACAATTTTAAGATAATTGCCCCAAAGTGGAAACCGAGAGGTTAAGGAAATGTCTTTACTTGAAATGCCTGACCTAGAAACATAGAACCATAGCAATTTACATAAATGAAGAAGGCCATTCAGCTTTGTGTCTGTGCTGGCTCTTTTAAGAGCAATCCTTTCAGTTCCATTTATCTGCCCTTTTCCCACACTTGTAAGGCATGCAGTCAATGCAAGTCTTGAACACTCAACCCTCTGAGGCAGGACTCAGCTCAGGACTATTCAACATCATAACTTTTATAATAACAATGATGATTTGGGAGGTCCTCCCAACGCAAAACGTACTCTATAGGTGTCATTATATTGTTGTTGTTTGGACCATTTTTCATACATTTAATCTGGATTGCAGCATTCAATTATGAAAAAGTTTTTAAACTTGGAGTTTTTTGTAAATCAGTAGTACTGTATAGTATATATAAAATAAAGCTTGAATTTGATGTAGCGCCTTATTATTTGGGGGGGCTCCTGTTCTTGCCTGATGTATACATACACTCTTTCCAGCAGAGGTCACTGCATTGCAATCAGGAGCAGGAATCAAGGCTGTACCCCATCTCCCTCCTTACCAACTGTGAAGGGGAAGTGGGCCTGGCAAAGAACAATTATATCAATCAGCTTATCAACTAAGAGGTCATATCGTACCCACCAGGCATCTTTTTTTGAATTATTTAAATTGGATTGATCAGATTCAAGCATAAAGTATAACATGGGCCAATACGCAGGTCAACTATACATGGTACATATCACAATTACACAGTGTCAACTTTGCAATGGAAAGATTCTCCTTTGCAGCTTGCCACTCCCCTCCTTTCTCCGTCTCTCAGATTCCACAACCCAAGACACAAACTATTTCTGAAGTTTTCAATCACTTTTTTAAAAGTCTGTGCTTTTTCACCTCCTTGGGACAGCCTCACGATATGAAAGGCACTCTGTAAATGTAATTTTTTTGTTGTTTTCAACACAGGCAGGTTCTGGGGCCAAACCATTAACGTCCATGATTTTAATTATTTTTCTAGCTTGTTTGATTACTTCTGCTTCCCAGGTAGCAAGCCCATGTGGGGGCCATATGGGAGAGTGTGCATTCCATTCCAAAGATCTACTCAGGGATTTCCATGGGATAGGTGGGATGTATCGAATTCTGGGTTTCCGCATGTCTCAGACCTGGCAGATGAAAAAACAAACCATAGTTTTATCTCAGCAGGTTATGAAAGGTTTATAACCTATCGAGATAGCAGTATTGCAAAATTCTACAAATTCTATGTTTAATGGGACACAGTGGATCCAGTATGAATTGTCATTCTCTGTTGTACCAGATCATCGTGGGTGTGATCCTTCTGTACTACCTCCTTGGAATTAGTGCCTTAATTGGAGCAACAGTGATTGCAGTACTGGCCCCAGTTCAATATTTTGTAGCAACTAAGCTTTCTCAGGCCCAAAGAAGCACATTGGTAAGTACCTCTTAAATTGATATTGATCTCCAATTTTTGTGCTTTTTGCCAGAAAATCCTGTTTACTAGATTTACATTTTTTCATCCTTTATTATTTACCCCAAGCCACATTCCCAAGATGAGGGAAGCTCTACAGTTAACCATCACCTTATGCTACACTTTTTCAGTGACCACCTGAGCCACTTGAGCGAGTTCGCCTGCCAATCCTTCCATCTGTCCATAGTAATATAGCCTCTGCTATGTCCATCCCTTATATTGATCCAACATTCCTTTGTAGCACAAAACATGTGGTACTCCAACCACAATGCTCTCTTCTGCTGTCATGTTCAAGCACATTCAAGCAGAGCTGAAGGAGGTTTTCTCTAGATTTATTCCAAGTTGCACCTTGACCAAGTCATCAAGATAGAAATAATACCCTGCGTACTTTGTTACAATTCTGGAAAGAAGAAACCAAGTGCTGTGTAGTTTGGTTTTGCAAGGACCAGAAAATCTAACCAGCATAAGGAACTTGCTGGAGTTGAAGTATTTGTGTATGTGTTCCAATATGGAGTGGCTGACTGCGAGGTGAGATGGTCCTGAGATACCTTAGCCTGTCTTCAGACTGGTTGCTCTTTTTTCTCACTCCCACAGGAATATTCAAGTGAGCGACTAAGGAAAACCAACGAGATGCTGCGTGGGATCAAAGTCCTCAAGCTATATGCCTGGGAGCACATCTTCCACAGCAGTGTAGAGGAGACACGGCGCAAGGAGCTGACTAGCCTCAAGTCCTTCGCTCTCTACACCTCCATATCAAGTAACATTTTCTGAATGCCACAAACTGGCATTCAGCTTGAAGACATTAGTCACTTAGTGTATTTCCTCTCTTCAGGATTAAAGCGAGTTGGTTCATGGTCTCTTAGCAAATTTTCTAAAATGTTGTGTTTTCTGAGCTCCCTCTCTTTCTCTTTACCCTCCCCCCACCACCCCCAAACCTGCACTCCCTCTCAATTTTGTAATGAATTTTGAGATGTCCCACTGTGTGAAAGGTTCTACATCAATACATAATTGTTTTTGTGTTTGTTGCCTCACCCACTTCTCCCAACAGACTGGAAACCAATGGAAAGAAACCAAGATCCAGGAGGAAACCACAAGTTATAGAACCTAAAATTTCTAAATTCACTATTTCTCAGCTCACTCTACATCCTATCCCCATTTTCCATTAATTTCTTGCACCCACTTCCCAATTGCTCATGCTCCAAAAATAAGATGTCCTCAATCCACGTGGGTTACTGGATGAGATCCAGTCTGGAGACCCAACACGTCATGATCATTGTAATCTCATCTGTTAGGTGACTTGAGTAATATAACCTGGTTGTATGACACTAGTAAATAAAGTAGTAAAACTAGTAAGACACCAGGAAAACAAAACATGTTGTCAGCCCAGGTCAACTCTCGGTTAGGGTTTCGCCCCTTCATTTTTTACTCCTTGTCATTTCTTCCCAGCAACATTTCAGTCTGAAAGTTCTTTGAGGAACCCTACCACTGATATAGGAGAGGCAAGTTGCTGAAAGTGTGTTAAAAGATCCATGAACAACAACTTGCATTTATATTGCACCCTTCAAGTGGGGTAGTGTCTCCAATGGAACAGAAGTTAGGTCCCTATTGTAGTCTCTGAAGACTAGAGCTGCATTGCTTTAATGTACAGCCAGCTGTTTATTAAGTGTTGTAAAATTTCATCTGTGGTTTTATTTTATTCTTTGTTTTGCGAGGCTTGTGTTGTACTGTACTGTAATAAAGATAATGGGGACAGTAAATCTGATAGTTACATAGCAACTGAACTAACTTCACTATCATAATGTAGCATTTCCAGTGTGTTTTAAAGCAGCAGATTATCAGGAATTATTTGCTCTTACATGTATTTTATACATTTATTATGTACATATTACATAAAATTTCCACTACATAAAACACAAACTATTAAACTATTAATCTTCTTATATACTACATTGCTTAAATTCATCAACTACACACAACACATAATGGAAATTAGACACTTGAATAAGCTCAAGACCTTCCATGGAACCAGTGATAAATCTGCACTCATAACATTGAAGCCACACAGTCAGAATAAACTATTGTCTAATCTTTTGTCAAACAATATTTTCTAGATCAGATAGGATTGGGCTGGTTCCACTTCATTCATGAATTTCTCCTTTTATTTGCAGTTTTCATGAATGCAGCAATACCCATTGCGGCAGTCCTTACAGTAAGTAGCCAGTGTTTCTTATTCCTTAGCACAACTGGTTGCCTCTTTGCTAATGGCAGCAACTGCCTTAGGTCTGTTCCCCCCTGGAGACAAAGACCTGAGTAAGATCCGAAGCAAAATCTTATTGAAGAAATTAATCATTTTTAATGTACTAATCCCATACCACTGGTTCCCCTTAGTTTAATAATCTACTTTATTGAGCATTACAAATACACAATCACTGCTCTACTACAGGAAATCATGCGCTTTAAGATGTTCTGTTGAAATGAAAGGTGCCATAATCAAATGCAGCGATTATTATTTATTTGATTCACTCTTAAAAGAATGCATAGATTGCCAATTCATTTCTTTTACGACATTGCCATGCACAAATTGGCTGCAGCGTTTGCCTACATATGCTATATCTACTTGCCTTTTACGCCAAGAGGGCATCTCAAAGTGCTTTACACTGTTGGCTAAGCACCCAAGCCTTGGAGGGGGGGGGGGGGGGGGGGGGGCGCGGGGGGGTAGTAAGGAGGGAGCCCGGGGTGGACTTAAAAAGGATGAGGAGGGAAACTGGCCAAAAATGCAGTTAGAGGTTTGTCTTGAAGCAGGCTTTGAATGTGAGGAGGGAGGAGGTGTGGATGCTAAACCAGTTACTATACCACACGTTACAGTAATATTCTGTGAAGCGTTTGTGACATCCTTCTAACATGCAAGGTGCTTCTCAAATGCAAGGATTATTATAATAAATGGATAATTCTTTCAGAGCGCAGTGGTGGGCTCTCCTAATGTACTGTGAATTTCCACTGCTGTAGGTTTCTAAAATGAATACAGATGTGTTCCCTTTACGAAGAACTGATTGCAGATGTTTTTGATTTCTCCCAAAGACGTTCGTAGTTCACACCCACGTGCATGAGGACGCTGACCTCTCACCAGCTGTGGCCTTTGCCTCCCTCTCTCTCTTCCACATCCTCATCACACCTCTCTTCCTGCTGTCCAGTGTGGTGCGCTCCACCGTCAAGGCCGTCGTCAGGTAATACATTGCTTGATCAGTTTCATTATATACTGCAACACATCTTTCTACACAAGCGAGGTGAGGCTGAGCAGTCTCTATGGGAGTCCACCACTATCAATAATTATAATAATCCTTGCATTTGATATAGCGCCTTATCACGTCTTCAAGATGTCTCAAAGTGCTTCACAGAATATACTGTATAAGACGAATTGACTAAACACTTTTGGGTGAAATATTGAACATTTGGAGAAATTATACATTTTTGGATATTATTGATGGCTTTGACTCCCGTTTTACCCCTGACTGACCTCTCATTTTCACTTTTGACCCCTTTTCAAGATGCAGCTTAGCTTTAGTCCAATATTTTGAGCAGTACATGAGCCACTAAAGGCGACCTCGGACGGCGACCCAGTTTTCCACCTGGTTGATGTTCCACTAAGGAACAGTAGTTATAAGACTTCCACTGTAATTGTATGCAGCCAGTGCCTTTGGTCTGTCCACAGTTGGTTATTTCTGTGCATTTATAACTCCTTGCTGCATTCACATGCACATCTGATAGCAGCAGCCTTTTATACCACTCTCCTTCAGTTACATACACAGGAGAGATTTTGCAGAAGAAGACTCTTTGGCTAATCTGGCTAATCCTTCTCAAACACCCATTCTCCCATCTCAGCATCAGGCTTTTATTTTTTAACTAGTCCAATGTCCTGGCCTCAAACAACATTCCTGGTATAGATATGAATATTGTTACAAAACTATTTCTGAAAGATTATTGCTTTCAGAAATAGATGATACGTAATAAACCATTTGCTTCTCTACCCTTCTGGTTGATATTTTGCTTACAAAATATATAGTCACCACACTTTATAATAAATCCTGTGAAGCTCTCCTGACGTGAAAAACACTATAAAATACAAGGATTAATATATAAAATGGATGTTCTTCCACCCATGCTCCGCTCATCACTTTAATTGCACAACAGCAAGTCTGCTTAATGAAACACTGAACAATGGGAATTCACATAGGATTGTACTGCTCAAGTCCTTAATATGAAATGAGATTAATTGAAATTCAGCATACAACTGTTGATTTACAGAAAAATAATTAACATTGATTTGGTTGTTTATAATAAAAGTATGTGCCTGAGGTTATTCGATATTGAGACTTTCAACTTGCATTCTGGTGCAGTGCTGGGGGAGCTCTACATTGTTTGAGTTGCCATTTTTCAGTGAAGGCTTTAAACCCATTCCCCTCTTGCCTGGGTATTAACGTAACATTTGAAAAGGGGAGGGTTTCGCCTGGTTTCCTGATAAGTTGATCAAACGGATCTATGATCATTCGGCGATTTATGGGACCTGGTTGTACAAACATCTGTCTATCTGTGTTTGCCCACAAAACCAGACGCTACACTTGTCAGTTAATGCTGGCAAAACATTTTAAACAGTAGGAAACCTCTAAAAAAAAAAAAATCTTCCCAATGTGCTGGAATGCACTAATTCCCTCTTGTCTGTCTTCCCGTCAGCGTGCAGAAGCTCAGCGAATTCTTTTCCAGTGAAGAGATTGGAGAAGACCACGACCGAGCCACTGTGCAACTCAACGTTGAAAGCAACAGCATGTACCAAGCCATAGTGAGTACAGAGCAGCGAATCAGGCATGCTGCATGTCCCAGCTGTCTTTGTCATTTCCAGAATCTTCCCAGTCTGTTGTAGAATAGTCTCCCAGTAGCTGAAATTCAATCACAGTAATTTCCAATATTAATAGCATCGATACTGCAAAGCACACTCTGTAAGGAATGTGTAATGTAGAACTGAAGCTTTGATGTGTGTGTGTATGTTTAATTTGCACTTCTCTTGCAATGACTTCTTACCCTTCCGTTTTCCACTCACTCCTGCACAGCCCCTTAAAGTTATTAACCGCAAACGGCCCACCAGAGAGGAATGGCAAAATTACGAATCTCAGCCCAGGCAACAAATACTCAGCACAGAAGGAGATGATGTTTGTATCAAGGTGAAACTCATGGACAATTCTATCTACTTTTACAGTAATTTCCTTTGTGGTTGATGAATATTTGAAAGTTGCCTATTTCTGAAACAAAAGCACCATCAGTGTTCACACTATCTCGGGGCTCTCTGTAGTCAGAGAATATTTGAGACACATGACAACAAGGAAGGAGAGTGTCGCTGTTCACTTTCTAAAGTGGCGGGCATCAAAATAGGTTAGATTTGGAAACCACGATAGGAGATAGCCGCTGACAAGATATATTAATCTGATGGGTTTTTAAAAAATAAAGATATATATAGTCTGTGAAAATTAAGTCATACTGGGGATCTGGCTAATACTTTAATATGTATTATATAGAACAGAGCTATGTGTTATCTGGTCACACAGGGAATGTGTAACTTGGAACTGTGAGGAAGCCGGTTCAAAGGTCCTTGTCCTTGCGGGCAATACATATTTTGCCCCCGAGTTGCAGTTTAAACTGTGGCCACCAGAGGGGAGGAGGAAATGGGGTTTGATCGTTTGCAGGCAGGTAACTAACTATTGGGCTCAATGGAAAGTCAGAAGGAAAGCAAATCAAGTGTTGTTAAATACTGTATTACAATCATCCTATGTTCCCACAATGTTGAAAGCTGTTCAAGTGAATCCAAGAGTTTTCTATACAGTGTAGTCATGACTGTGTAGATATAATAATAATCCTTGCATTTGGCATAGTGCCATATCACATTCTCAAAAGCGTTTCACAGGATATATACAGTATATACAGTATTTTTGTACACAACAATGCCAGCAAATACAGTAGAACCTCGGTAACACGACCACCCACGGGACCACGACCAGGTGGTCGCATTGGTGGGGTGGTCACGTAAGTGAGGTGTTGATTCTGCTGGATGGAAGATTAAACTATTGGCTACCGTCCATGCAAGTCGGAGAGGCCGGGGAGGGGGGTACGTGAGGCTGGGGGGTGGGGAGAAAGAATACCAATAGCAACAGGAATAGGCCATTCTGTCATTTAACTAAATCATGGCCGATCTTATCCTCAGCTAATCCTTTCAATTCCAATTACTCGAGGCCGGGGAGTCTCGGGGGAGGGGGAAATACATGAGGCCGGCGAGGGAGGGAGTATACTTGAGACCGGGGAGTGGGGATACTCAAGACCGGGGGGGAGGGGGATACTCGGAGGAGATGTCTCGCAGCTGGTGAGTGGGAATACTCGAGGCCGGAACTCAAGTTCCGTTACCTGCAGCTTCTCTTTTTTACTAACAAAGCGGCCGCTCACGTGACCTCTTCAAATCCGCGCTGCCATCTTGTCTCGGTGACGTCATGCCGCAGCCTGATTGGCCAGAGTGGTCACGTTAGGACCATGAAAATGTTGTTTGGGACCCGCCAAATCAGTGGCCACGGTCCGGGAACCGGGGTGGTTAAATTGAGTATTGTGGGATCTTAGCATGGAGTCCTCAGTTTGAATACATCTCATTCATAGGATGGCACTTTCAGCACTGTTTTAGATTATGAGCTGAAAATCCCCAATGTGGGGCTTGATTCTACAACCTTCTGATGTAGACGCACAAGTGCTACCAACTAAGCCAGAGTGAAGCTGATTATTGACTCTTACTCTCTGCTTGATCCCTAGCAAAATTGGTCGTTAGACTGTAATCAGTGATAATGGCTCACTTTGCTAGACACAATTAGACTTATGGCATCAGAGTAGCTGCAAAGCATCTGATGACCACTTAAAAATCGAATGTGCTTGTGAATTTAAGAAAGCACAACATGTAAAGTCTGCATTCTGTTTTACATGAGGGGGATGAATAAATTGCCTTGCAGGAAGTGATGAACTTTTCTTGGTGTTAGACATTTCTACCCGTGATACCTGCTTTAAATGCATCAGACAAAACTAATGTCTACCCAGTTTTGCTCTCAATGTTTTGCTCAGTGAAAGGACAATGTGTATTTAAAGAGGCCGAATGCAGAATACCAAAGTAAACGCTTCATTGTTAAGGAAAGGTTCTTTGGTGTGTAGGAAGCAGTGTGGCTGGGAAACTTCTGGGAAAACAAGATCTCTGAAATGCATTTTACCTAATAACTTACCATACAAATACAGGTGACCAGTGGGTATTTTACCTGGACAACTGATGGGGCACCCACTCTGTCGAACATTGACATCAAGATCCCTCAAGGTAGGTCAGCGAACAACTCCCGTTTGTAATGCCCGTTTTCTGTGAGTTCTTTCTATAATTTGCTAAAACCTAGATGCACTGAAATGCTAAATAAATGGGTAATACTGTAATACAGTAATAATACAATAATCCTTGCATTTGATATATAATGCCTTATCACATAATTGAAACATATTAAAGTGCTTCACAGGAATTACTATCAAATATAGGTATTGTGTATTTGTAGATGAACTAGATCCAGGTAGAATTTCCCTCCACAGAGACCTGTGGTTCAGATCTGAATGGTGAAGTGATGGTGTGCACACAGTTAATGTGAACCTGAAATGTATGTTCCTTCTCTAGGACAGTTGACCATGATAGTCGGCCAGGTTGGATGTGGCAAATCCTCCCTCCTCTTGGCAACTCTTGGTGAAATGCAAAAAAAATCCGGAAATGTCTGCTGGAACAGGTATCTATCCTGCAGAATAATATATAGGCATGCAATTCAGTCAATTTTAGTTGTAGATACAGTAATGAAAAACCTCACTCATTGCTTCCTAGATCACAAAGTGTTCACTATTCACTCTTTCTTTCAATATACTAATGACATGATTACTGTAACCCCACCCAGTGACTGTCCTCCTTGGGCATGTGTGGTGGGCATGGCCAAATTCTCTATGGAGTTGAGTTGGAACCAGTGTAGTTCAGTTCCTGAGCTTGGTAGATCTGCAGTTCTCAAGGAGAGAGTGCACAAGCCATTCCAGCCGCACAATAATTTTGATATGTAGTGACATACACATCTGTCTGGGTGTGAGACTAACTCAGTGCTGGGTTTCTGCATGTATCAGAGTCCTGGCTGAACAACAAATATAACAATCCCAGCATGTTATCAATCTTAGAACTCTTGCTATCATCTCACTATCACACTATATGTATAAAAACCCCAATTCCACTTCTAAGACCTTAATGTTGCATTCTCTGACTTAGACTCATTTGTGTTTCTGCAGCATTCCTGACAGAGAGACTGCGGACAACGATGGCAGGTATAGGGTCTAGTCTGGTTTATTATGCTATGCCTATTTGGTTTCCTTTAGTTTTACACGAGCACTTACATGGCTGTGTTAAAGGCTTTGCATTTTTTTTTAAAGTTTAACCAATATCTCTTCCCTGAATACAGCGATTACGTGTTTTACAATGCCAGTGTGAGTTATAATGAGCTGAACTTTTGTGTCTGAATCCTTGTAAATTCAGGCAGAGAAAGTCTTTGGAAATAATTTTGATTCAAGATATTATGAACAACAAGCTGGAATTTGTTTTAATAACTTGGATAAATCTTGGATTTAATCTTGCATCTTTCACATCAAAACATCGTCTCAAAGGTTTCACAGGATATACTGTAAAGTGGTTGACTGCTTTGAGGGCCAAAGAGGGAACTAGGTAAATAGATTAAAAGGAATAATTTATAGTGGTATAGGTGGGAGAAGGTCAATGAGACTGAATTGATTGCGTTTTTTAAAGTCAGGGTGGACACAGTGGGCCAAATGGACTTATTCTGCCTGTAAGTTCTGCGGTTCTATAGAAGTGAAGGGAAAGGCCTAGATGCTGAGGATATAAGGTCTGACGGACTGAAAATATGCTGTAGGTCAGCTTGTATCTGAAAAGGATAACTGTTTGGATACAACATTTCAATGACACTTCACTGCTGCACCTGACATCGATACCTTGAAGCACATTGGTCTTTAACACTTATTACTTTTAAGAGGGAAATGCACAATGCTGCAGATGCTGGAAATCTGAAACACAAAACAGAAATCGCTGGGAACACTCAGCAGGTCAGGCAACATCTATAGAGAAAGGAAAAATTAGTCAACGTTTCGGGTCCATGACCTGTTCTAACTAAGTATCCTGGACTTGAAACATTGACTCATTTTCCTTTCTCCATAGGTGCTGCCTGACCTGCTGAGTGTTCCCAGCGATTTCTACTTTTAAGAGAGTTTGACTGCAGTAATCGTTGCTTGGCTAGGGCTGTTTAATACCTTATCCTCTCTCTGTTTAACATATTGCAGCAATACCGAGCAGGACACAGCTGTTGATGTGAGGTATACCTTTTCCCACTCAAAGGGCAAGCATTATTTTTTCCCCAGTTCCTCCCTAGTGGTGTTTGGTGATTGCAGATAGTAAACAATATTTTCTCTCAGCGTGCTTCCCAGGCTGTGCTAGCTTTCAGTGTCATTCCACCTACTCCCTCTCTCCCATCTTATTGCTGATATTTCTGCATTACATCACTGCTCCTGGTGTACGTTGTATATGTGCTTTTGTGCGATTGCCACCCTCCCAAGCTCATTCTT
Source organism: Hydrolagus colliei (assembly GCA_035084275.1). Classification (NCBI taxonomy): domain Eukaryota; kingdom Metazoa; phylum Chordata; class Chondrichthyes; order Chimaeriformes; family Chimaeridae; genus Hydrolagus; species Hydrolagus colliei. The sequence continues at coordinate 9,899,632 of CM068757.1, read as the reverse complement.
TGTGCATCGAATAATTGTAACTCAAAATGGTCGGTATTGATTTAATCATTTTTACTGTGGAAGTCTGGGGGAAGCGCAGAGATGTGAAAATTACCACTGATATCAAGTTTGATGGCCAATTTGAAAACACTTCTTCATGCAGAGGATTGTGAGCATATGGAATACAGACTCCAGTTGGCCATAAGGCAGAAATGTACTTGGAAAGTAGGGCTATTCAAGAGAGATGAGGAAAATGCAGCGAAATGGGATTAAAAGAACTCCAATGCCTTCAGACCCTGGTATGGAATGAGTGAGAGCCAGAGTTTTGATACCTTGAGATGACTGGTTCACAATAACAATCATAGCACTTTGGCTCAAATAGCAAGACTTTTGTTTAAAAAAAATCTATTTTTTGCTATCTCTCAGAAGGAAGTGCTCAGTAGCCTATGCTGCACAGAAGCCCTGGCTAATGAATACGACAGTAGAAGAGAACATTACTTTTGGAAACCCTTTTAACAAACAAAGGTAAGTGTGAGCCATACAAAATGTGAGTGGGGTGGGGTAGGTGTGGATGAACAGTTGTATGTGTATCTGATGTATATCAGGTTTCAGCCTGGCTCACTGGGTTCCACCAGAATATGGGGTGCGATAGAGCAAGTTCAAACTCGCTGCTTTTAAGAGATGATGGGTGTCCCACACTGGTAGTACTCTTCAGCTTCACAAAGCACCGAATAATGCAGCTGGCAACTGAAACAGACATTGGGTTCTGGGAGCTTTGGTCTAACCCAAGGTGATCCAACCTTTTGGCTGCTGAGGGCAGGATGCCCTATTTGGGAAACATTGGTAGGTGTCCCTTCCAGAAACCTAACTTTTACGGTTTATGGAGTGGGTATGTGGACAAGGTGAATTGGCGTGGGAGGAGGGAGCCGATGAATTTAACCCGCAGACTGCCTATTGGATCACCCTGATCTAAGCAAAAGGGGCAAGAGTAACAGCTAACAAGGTTTGACTATCCTTCAGCCGTATTTAATGATAATTTATCTGTGGAATTGTTGGCCAGAGAACTAGGAGAGACTCCCTTTTCTTTTTGAATAGGATGGGGAATGGAAAGGCTCATTTGGAGACTGTTATGGACTAGTTTGGCAAAATGCCCTGTTCCTTGGCCATATTAGTTTACGCAATTCTACGAAAAGTGTGATGGGATCTTCGAAGTAAAGAAACAAAAGGACTTTGTCTGATACTGAGGACAGAGTTTAACATATTTCCCTTGCATCACCTACTATTTATTGGTTTTTCCTGAGTTATCAACACATTCACTTTATTATGTCATTTGCAGAATGAATCCAAGCATAAAAGTCTAATTTACACCATATAGATGCACTGAGCATTGTGTGCATTGTATAAATGGCCCAGAGTACAGGTAGCCCAGTAGCACCATAGTGTTTGAGGCTCTCTGTCAATATTTTCAGCAGTTTAATGGTTTGCAGAGCAATCTTCTTAGGATGAAATGGCAATGCTTTAATCAGGAGGCTCTGAGCACAGCAGATGGTGTTTTGGGTTTTGCCTGCTGTGCATCATACAGTAAGTGATCTATTTCCCCCAGAGAAGTGTACAGGGAGGAGGTGGAGGAGCGTACCTTTGCACAATCTGGTGCTTTGCAGTCAGGTGCACCAAGGTCAGGTCTGATGCTCCACTGCTGAGTGTTGAAGCTGATTGTAGACCCACTTAGTGTATGTGGACTGAGCGATTCTGGATATCGATATAATAATAATGCTTGCATTTGAGGTTGCACTTTACCTCATCGTTGCGGTGCCTCAAAACACTTCACAGAATATATAGTGAAGTGAATTGGCTGTATAATTTGTGGGTGAAACACAGCAGCCAATCGTGCACAGCAGTGTCCCACAATTGGTCATGGATTGAGTGACAAAATTATTAATATTTTTGGAATAAAAATAAAACTACTGCTACTTGCGAGCTCTAGATGGATTGGTCCTGATAAAGGTCTTTCTCAAAGAATTGCATGGCCTCAGAATGCAACTGTGCCAGAGCTGATTCTGTTATTAATCCTCAGAGTCATCTGTATAATTGGTGTGTTCCATTGACTGAGCAGGTATAGAGTGGGATTGAGCCCGGTTGCAGGTAGTGTAAAGGAGCTCTTTATTTTGTCCACCTTGTGATTCTGAAAGCACTCCACTATTGTCAGGCACAAAGCAGTGCAATCAATCAGCATTATGTGTCAGCTCTTATCTTTAGAACAAAACCATAAATAAAACCATGTCTTGTGATACTGTTTGGCCATTTCAACTGGGTTAAACGCTAGTTTGCTAAAATGTGCAAATTTGTGGAAATCAAGTTTGGCTCATTACCCCCATTAGCAAAGCAATAGAAGAGACAACATACGGCATGTCTCTAGGATCCCATCTGTGTGTTGGTTAAAGCCAAGCAGGATTTTTGCCTTACGTTCCAGTTTCTGTTTAACTAACTCTGAATCAATTGGCAGTTAATGTAGTGGTGTGTAGCATTGACAGTGACCCTAGTTGACCCTGCTCTTCTCTCCGCAGGTACAAGACCGTTATTGATGCTTGTTCACTGGAGCCAGACATCGACATCCTTCCTCAGGGAGATCAGACCCTGATTGGAGAGAGGGTCAGTGGAATTTTCAATTTGGGCCCTTCTGACCATTCAATGAGAATTTAGGGTTAGAAAGGAATCATATATTGTAACCCTTGCTTTTCCCCTTTTATGCTAAGCAGATAGCTTGTACAGAGAGCCATCACAGTGAAAATGGGACAATTTATGTTGTATGTGCTGTTTATTTGTAGATGAAGGGGACAACCAATTTACACACAGCAATGTCCCACAAGCAGCCATGAAGTGATCGATTCACCAGTTCTATCTGGGAGATTGTTGCCCAGGTCACTGGGTGAAACTCCCTTCTCTTTTTGTAGAATTAATGCCATGGGTGTTATTTAACATCCACCTGAATAGGCAGCCAGGACCTTGATTATGAGGAATCCTCCTCCTTTATCCTTCCTTACCCTGTTCAATGCATCAACAATCATTCTTTTTTCAACAATCATTCTAAATATCAAGCGCCAAAATTGCATTCATGACTGCAATCATCAGCTCACCATTGATTCAGACAAGATTGAACTTCAAAAGCTTGTTTGACTTGAACACAGATACCCTGAGAAGTATTTGATTATCTTTGCTGGCAACAGCTGCACACTGAGTGAAAACACGATGGGAGTAATCAATAAGCTTTGAGCTGTAGAGCTCTTTGCTCTGGTTGAGGTTGCCTTGTTTCTCTGACTTTGTTCATCTGACCCTCCCCAGGGCATCAATCTGAGCGGTGGGCAGCGCCAACGCATCAGTGTGGCGAGATCGTTGTACCCGCAGACAAATGTGGTATTTCTGGTAGGTACAGACCATCTGTACTCAGTGGGGTTTCTCTTTACATTTGTTTTCATTTCCTCTCAGAAAATATTGTACAAGATTGATGCATCAAAAGATTTCTGAATCCAAGCATAAATTTCCTGTCAAATTTTGCTGCACAGACCTGAAATTTCACCTGGTCCAAGCCAATATTGATGATGATGATAATAATAATAATAATCCTTAAATTTTATATAGCACCTTATCACATCTTCCAGATGTCTCAAAGCACTAAACAGAATATACTGTAAAATGAATTTACTATATTTGTGGGTGAAATGCCGCAGCCAATTACACACAGCAGTGTTACACAAACACTCGTGGACTGAGTAACCAAATTATTATTGTTTTTTTTGAGGGAGTACTATTAGGCTTGTGAAGTAAGGATACTTGCCTAACATTTCCCACTGCCTGGAATGGAACCTGGGTCTCTCAATTGTAAGGCGAGTGCTCTAATCACTGTGCTACGGGACTTAAATTCAAAAGAGATAGAGTTTTGTTCTGTTTTGATGAGAATGACATTCATTCCATATCCTATCCTCCTTGGGGTGGTGGGGGGAGCTAAGCAGGGTCTCCTCAGAACTGAGCTGGCTCCAAGTTGATTTGCTTTGCAACAGAATCTTAGAATAGTCAACCCTTTGCAATGATTATTGGAGCCCAGTTCCTGCGCCAGGCAGGTTCACAATACTCCAGCGCATTATTGATGACAGAACAGTCAATGTGGCCAGGAGGGAGTAGCTCCTGTTAACCCTATCAGCCTAAGTCTTAAAGGTCCAAGGGGGATAAGTAGCAGGAATCTTGCCAGACAATGCTCTCAATGGCAAGCTATGTGGTATTAATAGCTTAAAGTCCAACAGTACCCCAACTCAAGCTCTGATATCTCAAGATCTCACCAAGCTGTACCTAATACTCTCCAGAATCAGGCTAGCTGGGTGCATCCCTCAAATTAGAGATGGCGCATTTCATTCACAGTCACAGGGATATTTTCACGTGCAGATGGAGTACAGTACTCATGTGGAACTTTCAGGCTGGCCTGGATTCTTGTGATGGGATTTGTATGTACCTGTTTGACCAAAAAGGTTTCCACTTGCTGACCGGATGATAAATGTGAAGTGATGTTGTTGATGTTTTTAGGATGATCCATTCTCAGCCCTGGATGTCCATCTGAGCGACCACCTGATGCAGGATGGAATCCTCAAATTGCTGCGGGAGGAGAAGCGGACTGTGGTGCTGGTCACCCACAAGTTACAGTACCTGCCCCATGCTGACTGGGTGAGGCATCTCCAGCCGTTGTTGCTTGCTTCTGGTTTTGCAATGAGGAGTTGTTTATAGCAAATCCAAGCGTGGAAAAGCTATCCCTTAGATCTAACATGATCTACAAAATTGGTAGAACAGGCTATTGGGGGCATGGGGAAATAGAGATCCCAATAGTGGCTGAATCGCCTACGGCTAAATGGAATTTTCAGACTAACTGAAAGTACCATCTTAAAGTCCACTCTGAAATCTTTTTTCTTGCTTGAAAAACCCAACCTAACTGGTAATATTGAAGCAAACATGAAATGTTAACATGAAATCTGAATAATGTTCAATACTGTAAATTGGTAAATTTGATACTTTGTTTTGTATATTAATTCTCCAGTGTGTTTACCCCATCCACTGCATTTTAGTAGCCCAATCGATGCTAACACTGTGATGATCTATTCCTCACAGATCATTGCAATGAAGGATGGGACCATTCAACGAGAGGGTACCCTCAAGGACATTCAGAATTCCGATCCAGAACTCTTCGAGCACTGGAAAACCCTAATGAACCGCCAGGATCAACAACTGGAAAAGGTTCTTAAGGCTTCGCAATCACAGAGATTGGTCTGATATCACACATGGTTTATAAAATTGGTCAGAAATTAATTATCAAATGGGTATGATTAGTGACAGGGAGCTCAGCACATGAGAGAAACTTGGGTGAAGAATGTTTATATAAGATGACAAATGGCCAAGTAACTTGTGAAAAGATGTGATAAACTGTATCCACATTTTTGCTGTTTACTGTTTCTATTATGTATCAGAGAAATTCCACCTTAATGTGTCTTGATGCTCTTGAAGAATCTGACCATTTAAAACTGCAATTTAATCATTTGGGGGTGGGGGTGGGGGTAGGGTGAGAGACTGATAGGCTCTTATGACTCTCAATGGCATCTTCTGAATTTTGCCCCACGACATCAACCCATGTGCAAGAAAGATAAAGTTCGCCTCATATTCTGCAGGAGACAGTGGCTGAAAGCAAGACTGCATTGGAACGGAAGAACCTGCGGAGAGCGATGTACTCCCGGGAGGCGCTCCTCAAAGTACAGCAGGAAGATGAGGATGAAGGTAAAAATATTTTATGTTTAAACAATATTCATAAAAACTCCTGTAGCAAATTGGTTCGAGGACTCGCCTCACACACTAGAAGTTCTGGGTTTGAGTCCAGGGCAGGGCAAAATCTTAGGAAAATGTCCTTACTTTACACCTGTCTGTTTGTCTGGAAGTAAGTAGGAACCTGGTTATTAGTCGATTGGCGGTCCACATCTGCTCCCTTCAGTTAGATGGTTTCAGCAGCTAGCTTCCACCCTGATTCTTTCCCTGTTGGTCTCTAAATCCTGATTTATTCTGTGCTAACTTGGAAAACGAATATCAGTGACTCACCAAGAGAAGGCATGGTATAGATGGTGCAGTCTTGGGTAGAAGATAATGGGAATAACACAAAGACAGTGTAAGAGAAGGCTGCAGTTCTGAAGGATTGTTTTGTGCTTGTGTGTGTGGGTGGGTGCACAAATGAGTCTTTGGGTGTCTGTGTTTTCTGCAGAGGACATTTTGGAGAGTGATGATGAAGACAACCTTTCATCGGTTTTGCGGCAGCGAACCAAGTTGCCTTGGAGAGCCTGTGGCAAGTACCTGAGTGCAGCGGGCTGCCTTCTGCTGCCTCTCCTCATCCTCTCCCAGCTGTTCAAGCACACAGTCATGGTGGCCATTGACTACTGGCTGGCAAAGTGGACATCTGACGCCATTCAGCTGAAGATCGAGGCCGAGAGAGCAAACTGTTCCAATGTCCAGGTGAACGATTGGTTTAGCTGTGACTTAATGGCTGGGAGTGGGGAAGCATGGTGAAAACTGCCACAGGGTTCCTTATCTTTTTAAGGTTATTAAAGAGCCAGTGACATTGAGTTGAGTCAACCTCTAACCAAAGCATCCAGCAGTTGGTTTTGCATGCTGGTTATTGCTGATGCTGTTGGAGCTCTGGTTTCCCCTGATCATGAGAAGTGGATTCACTAGCATATTAAAGTTAAATTAAATTGGTGGGACACTGCAAAGCTCAGCACTCTGCCAGATTGTAATAACATGATTAGGAAACACAACTGAGAATTCACCAACAATAAATAGCTCTTACTCATGCGATTCTCAGTCTCATTGGTTTTAAAACTACAGGCCTAATAATCCATCGAATCTTGACCCGTAAGACCTTTTTGATTTAAAATTTAAGTACTGTATTACACAAAATTGGAGACATTTCTTAAACTCGGTCTTAATTCTCAAGCAGGTTCTAAATGCGTGAAATGGGCTTCAACCTTCACATGGATTTTAAGAATTCTCTATTGGCCAGAATGATCTTAAATGCTAGAATTTAAGAGCAGGTGGACTTTCAATCTCCCAAGATATTATTGTGGAATCCTGTACCTCAGTGGTTAGAGCACTTGCCTCGCAAGCGAGAGATCTGGGTTTGATTCCCAGCAGTGCAAAACATTGGGCACATTCCCTTGCTCCACATAAACAAAACACAAAATACTACAGATGCTGGGAATCTGAAACAAAAACAGAAGTTGCTGGGGAAACTCAGCAGGTCAGGCAGCATCCATGGAGACTCTTTTTCCTTTCTCCATGGATGCTGCCTGACCTGCTGAGTTTCCCCAGCAACTTCTGTTTTTGTCCCTTACTCCACATGCTTCTGTTTACCTGGCAGTAAATAGGAACCTGCTTGTTAGTCGATTGAGAAATTACTTTTACAGGATTAATTCCTTCAAAATAAAATAATAAATTGGTCACTCAATCCATGACTGTTTGGGAGACATTATTGTGTGCAATTGGCTGCAACATATCTCTTACAAAAATATGCAGTCCATTCACTTTTGATTAAGCTTTTTGAGATGTCTTGAAGGTGTGATAAGGAGCTATATCAAATGCAAGGAGTATTATAATTATTATTGGGAAACCACTGCTTCCAGTTTGAGCGTTTCAATATTTCTCACCCTAGGACTGCCGATTCAGCCATTCCTCATACAGCATCGTGTTCAGCATTCTCTGCTGTCTGGGCATCGTGCTTTGTCTAGTCACCTCCATTGCTGTTGAGTGGACAGGCCTTAAAGTGACAAAGGAGTTACACAAGAACTTGCTCAATAAGATCATCCTGGCACCTATGAGGTACTGCCTGTCTCGATGTCATATTGTCAATCCACATAATTCAATCCCACACAATGACTGAATATACGATTGGACAGTATGATTTTAGCGACGTGTCTGAGAAAAGGGGCATATGTCGATTTTGGAGTTGGTTGGAAGGCAGCCCATTGAAAAAGAATTCAAATTCATATAGGGAGAAGATTTTAAGGTGCTTTACAAAGACCAAAAGGGAGCCAGAGTTCAGAGGGAAACGAGAAGGACTGGGGCTGAAGGCATGGTTTATGAGAGAGCTTTTTTATTGGTTAAGTACAGTACTGCTATCACCACAAGGGTTAATGTCATGTCCCGGAATGCACTGTAATTCTGATTCAAGTTCTTATTCTGACAAAGGGAAATGCCTCCAGGTAGCCATGGAATGTCTTTTCGATGCATTAGTTCAACTGTCTCTTCATATCATTGTGAAATAATGACAGTAAAATTGTCCAATGTATTTCTGCGATGTACTGTTTCATAAAAATAAAGCAAGTATAGTGAAACAAAGGGACATTATTCCCAATGAATTGAGGGCAGAGGAGATGACATAGGGACCTTTGGCATTTTACCATTAGAGATTTAGATTGCATGCAATGCCAGAGGGAGGAACATCTATTCACATGCAGTTACAATGGGCTTAACCTGGCACTTAGATGCTTGTGGTGAGGTCAGTTCCCAAGTAAGCTTGTGTCCCGTCATCCCATTGGCAATTTGCGACGTGTCACATTAAGTACTGTGAAATCACAAGGCGAAGGATTTACGCCACCCCATTATCTTTAAGTGAAGTGACCTTGTTGATTTAAGGGGGTCTGCTTTGGAGTTGCAATAAAGATCCAGTATTAGCTGAACAGGGAGAAATTTATTTCCCCCCCCCCCCCCCCCCCCCCCCCCGTTGGTGAGTCGATAACTTGAGGGCAATGATTTAAGATAATTACCAAGAGAGCCTTGGGAGAGGTTAGCATAGATTTGTATTACATGTAGGGTTGTAAGGACATGGAATGCCCTACAAAGAAAGGCGGTAGTGAGAGAGTCAGAGTTTCTAAGAGGGAATTTCTCTCCAAACTGCACATAGGTTGTGGGTTAAAGTCCCACATCAGGACTTCAAGCTCACATAATCGAGGCTGACTCCCGGTGCTGGCTTTCCTTTCAATGAGACGTTAAGCTGAAGTCTTGTATTGCCAGTTCAGGTGGACATTAAAGATTCCATAGCACTAGTTGAAAAGAGGAGGGGGTTTCTCCCTGTGTCCTGCCCAACAATCTGGCAAATAAAATTGGTCATTCACTTCATGGCTGTTTGTAGGATATAGCTATGTGCAAACTGGTTATACACGGTCATTACATTTTACAGTAACATCCAGCGGAGGATTTTATGTTTGGTTCGGCTCTGTTTAATATCATGAAAGATTATGTGGAATGACACAGAGAATTAAGATCTTCTATCACCAACAGCAACTTGCATTTATATTGCATTTATATATCCTTCACCCAGGATAGTGTATTGGAGCCCAACCCAATGGATCAAGTATACACCAGACATTAAAGGTTTGAGATGAACAAAATATTGTAATTGTGTCGCTAACTTCTGTCCTGTCAAGAGCCAAAGTGGTTTATTGAGGAATTTCTGCTGGATTGCTAGGTAGCCACAAGAGGGCACTGCGGATATCACTCGGACAAGTCTCAGGAGCAAGGGAAAGAGTAGAGGACAAGCAAAGGGAACTGTTAGCACATTCACGAATGTTAGACATTCCCTGTGATCCTCTCTGAGAAATTACAACTACTATAATCAAATACAAGGACTAAAGCTCAATAACTTATTTGTTTCAGGTTTTTCGAAACCACCCCACTTGGGAGTATCCTGAACCGATTCTCTGCCGATGCCAACACCATCGATCAGGTGAGGTGGTGGTTTCCTTTTATCCTTCACACAGATGCTCCATTCTATTTATTTCCTCCCCTTCCCTCCCCCATACCCCCCCCTACCCCCACTTCCCACAATGTCTGAATGCACCAAAGATAGATCTGTGTGAATTTCCTCAGGTTTGTCCCTTGGTTCAAATCGTTTTTTAAAAAAAAACTGGCATTGTATCCAAGTCAACAACTTGTAGCCACAAATCTAGCCATTCAATCTTTGTCTTGCAAAGGCTAAGACCATGGCTCATCTCATCAATACAACAAACGTGTTGGTTAACTATCAAAAACTAGTTCAGACACAATATTTCTTAAACAACCACCAATGGGTTCCCCCCAATGTGATTCAGTTACCGAGAACCTTGTGAACCTTGTGTACTGAGAATCTGATGCTCTGTGAACTCAGTGACTCAATCTTCTTAGTGTTAAATTATGGACAAGCGGGATGAGGCTACATCCCTTCAACACAAGGCATTGTCGAACACATGCTGAGAGACAGGCTGGCAGCAGACATAGTGAATAAAGCACACGCTATTTGACAGGGTGAATGGGGCTTTCTAGTTTCGGATGATGGATCTGTTTCTGAATGTCATTAGTGTACTTATAATTAGAATATCTGAAAGAACAAAACGCTAGCAAGGTGTCAAGGGAGACACTCCAGTGATAAACAGATATCTGCCTCAGTATATGTTGGGATTACGAGTATCTAACTGCAATGTATTTCCCCTTTAACCACCAGGCCCAAATAAGAAACCAGGCACTTTAATATGAATAAATAATGCATGAATGTGTATCAAGTTTGGATGTATTAATACCTGTGTCCAATAGCAAAGTCAAATAAAAGACTTCATTATAGACACAGCTAATAAATGCTCAGATGTTGAAAAGGTGGAAAGGAAATGCAAAACGTTGAAGCGTAGTTCTCGTAGGGTTTTTAATAAAGCATCAAGCTGTGTTTTTCTGTCCACATTTCCCTCTTGCCCTTTCTATTTTGAAGAAATCACATTGTGAGGCTGACTCTGCAATGCAGTGTTGGGGGTGCACTGCATTATTGAAGGCGCTGTCCTTTGGATGAGATGTTAAACCGACGATCCATTTGCTTGCTCAGATGGATATTATAGATCTCATTGCACTATTCAAAAAGAGATGGGAGTTTCTCCCAATGTTCTGGCCAACAATTCCTCAGATAAAATTTCTCATTCGCTTCAAGTCTGCGGAACATTATCGTGTGCAACTTAGCTATTGCATTCACCTACAATTAGACCTATTAAACTGTACAATACATTCAGTAAAGCACTTTAAGATGGCCACCTGATATGAAAGCCAGTATATCAATTGTTAGGATTATATATATAACTTATATATAGTTACCTTTACCAAGGGAGATTTATCACATGTAATCTTTGAGTCATACAGCCATGTTGGGTGAGGAGAGAGGACATATCATAGCCAACCCAATCCTAATCTCATTTGACATACACAGTATACACCATCCAGCAAGTCTGAGTTTTATTCACAAATACATTTACCACTGAGTTTAATGTGCACAATGTTCTAAGGCCATGGCATTGATCCCTGGATGCTAATAGCGCAAGAAGGAGGCTGTTCACGGATGCAAATCGCTGTTGCAAAATTCCACAAAGCGTTTCAATGACGCAATGCTTTATCAGATGCAAGAATCCTTAGCATTATTCTTGCCTACCACTGTGTGTGAACTGTAAATTTGGGGATCAGGTGGTGTGGCCTTTGAATAAACTCTGGAGAATTAGAGTGCTTCTCTCTTGCAGCACATCCCTGCCACACTGGAGTGTCTCAGTCGCTCAACACTTCTGTGTGTCTCTGCCTTGGCTGTGATCTCTTACGTAACGCCAGTGTTCCTGATCGCCCTCGTCCCCCTCGCTGTGGCTTGCTACTTCATCCAGAAATACTTCAGAGTGGCCTCCAGGTAAGTGCTTTATGTCAGTCAGAAGAAAGGCTGTTTATAATATATATTTTGCTTCAAAACATTTTTATTGCAAGATATATGGCCTAAGGGAATGGGGGAGGGGTTGTATGTTGTTTACTCCATAGAACAAAGGCAAAATGTTGCCTGGGTCTAGATTGACTGTTTTCTTAGTGTTTCAAAGCATGAAGAATTTGAGAATTTTTTTAATTCAGTCTCTAATCAGAAGATCTCATCTGGAGAGGGTTAAAATGCAGTTTAAGAGACATCATGGGGCACAGTCGACTATCCTCTATGTTTATAATAAACCTGATTGAAATCGAATGAATCAAATCTTGCCTTTAACCCAATAATTACTATACAGTTTCAGAAGAGCTTCCCAACTCCAGAGCAACTTCACACCTTGTAAACTACTGAATTCTCTGGGGGGTGAGTCTTGCCATCTTTGGATGAGACTTTAAAATTAAGGTCCTGTCTGCCTATTCAGGTGGACATCAAAGATCCAATGGCACTACTATGACCTAGCCATCTATCACCTCAAATACAATTGGTCATTCACTTCATGGCTGTTTGTGGGACATCACTGTGTACATATTAACTCCTGCGTTTGTCTACAAAATACACAGTGACTGTACTTTACATTACAATCTTGGGAAGTGCCTTAAGATATCTCCCAATGTGTAACGCACTATATCAAATCCACTTTCTCGTATTGTTTGGAAAATACAAATACTGATTGTCCCCCATTATGTATCAGTCAAATAATGAAGATATTTAATGTCACATTGAAGATAAGTTTATTTCCTTCACCTGCTTCCCCATAGTGGTAAATGTATTTTTGTCTAACAGTAACCATTCGCCCTCCATCCCTTCCCCTCTCCCAACCTACTAACCTGTGTATTGTAAGCACCTGTACAGACATGTTGTGAGATGTGCAGTGCATGCGGGTAGATTAATGACTTGGTCCTGTTGACTGTTACAGGGATCTTCAGCAACTGGATGACAGCACCCAGCTTCCTCTGCTGTCGCACTTCTCAGAGACTGTGGAGGGTCTGACCACCATAAGGGCTTTGAGGTAAATCAATGGATACAAACTCTAAAGGAGTTCAAAGGGATTTGATGCTGGGGAGTGGTAAAGAATGTGCCTTCTGCTTTTTTTATGTTAGTTGTATACAACAGACCATATGGTAATTCAGCTATATATATATATTATATATATATGTGTGTGTGTGTGTGTGTGTATATACACACATTTATTATGTATGTAGTGATGCATATCTATGAGATCCTGTGAAACGCTTTCAGACCTCTCTGACATAAGATGCTACATCAAATGAAAGGATTATTGCAAGGATACTTGTATATAAACTGCTATCACATACTCTACTTGACACAAATGGTGGGTAGTGTCGTGTTAGTGATAACTCTCCTTATAGTTTATTGATCAGGTGAGATCTGTGGATAAGTGAATTTGTTTCAGAGGGATACTTACTGTGGACATTATTCAACGCCTTGGCATGTCCTCCCGATGGAAAAGACACACTACAAATTAAATTTTGTTGATGTTGTTCATGTCTTTTTACATGGACAATCAGTGAGACTGAATTCATTGGTGAGAGAGATGTTTTTGAAACATTGTTTTTTCATTCTCTTCTATTACCCAGGTAGCAAACTCATATGGCCCGATATGGGACAATTTGGGTTGATCCATGCCCATATGGGCCCCACATGGGCTTGCTACCTGGGTACATGGAGTCGGTGCTAATAGCAGAAAACACTCAGTACAAAAGACCCAAGCAATACAGTTTGTAGCTTGCATAATAGAATGATTTTTTTTAAAAAGGAAAGTAAAAGTGTTACATAATTTGGGGAGAGAGATGGAAAGTGGATAATTTTTTTAAAAAGCCTAAAGAAACAGAAGAAGGAAAAATAGAAGTAGCACACACACAATGAGCCAAATGCCCTCCTTTTGGGTATAAAATGTAACTTTCTACCAGCAGTGAAAAACTTGAGCTGATTCCTCGCTGGCACAGGAGACTAGAGAAATACACCTGTGTCTGTCACTGTGTCTGTCACTTTGTACCAGCATTAGGCAGTAAAGAGAAGAAACAGAAAAACAAATATTTCACTCCCAACATTAATGAGGGGAACAAAGAGGTCAGATTGTAAAATGACCAATAAATCAATCCAATTTTATTGACTGTCTAGACGTTCTGCATGAGAGATGTTGTGGAGGTCAGGGTTGCATGGACAAGCGGTGAAATTGAATTCTCAATTGGTATTTAAACTTTAATGGGGACATACTTACTCACCTTAACTGCAGTAATGAGCTGGTTATCCGATCTGTCCATTGGACATGCATAGGAGAAATTCCGTTACTTGAACGTTAGTAATCTTCCTGGAGTGTTTATATTTATGTTCTCTGAGATGCTATTCGGCATGGAGGGCGCTATATAAATCCTTGTTCTTGTTATTGGGGGGCTTATAGGGGACAAAGGCTCGGGAAATTGAGAAAAAGGTATCATAGGACCAACCTCAATGACCAGCAGAAACGTTCTCTCTTTTGTTCCACATTGGGTTTTCGCAAGCACTGTTTGTTTGAAAGAGTATATGTGCAAAACATCTTTACAGTGAGAATAGCTGGTGAGATGACTTAGCTCGGCATATGAAGGGTGCAGGGATTTGGGGGCCTAAGTACCATTTTGTGTTCTCTGCTTTAATGTGAAACCACACAAGGTAGTAATATTTATTAAAAAATAAGTTTCCTTTAAGTTAAAACCCTAGTTTTCAACAAAATAAAGTGTATACAATGCTGAAGAGGCTGGTATTTATATCAGGTACAGATGTGTATTCACCCCGATGTGAAAGGCGCTCTATCAATGTAATTTTGTTCTATTGTGTTGTACTCTAACTTGGTGCTTTGCTTCTCAATGGCTTTAAGCACAATCTAGTTTGTATCCTCCTTGAGCTGTCTAGAAGATGCTATATGAAATGCAAGGATTAGTATTATTATTATCTTAGACTATGTGAGTTCAAGTCCCAATGTAGGATTTGAATCCACAACCATCTGACTTGGAGGCAAAAGCGCTATCAACGAGCCAATTTGACACACATACCCTTGTCAAACACTGGCACTGGGATCCGTACCTTAAGTAACCAATGACATCTCTTACCTGCCATTCTTCTGATGCTCTGCATATCTGGTGATTTCTGGTTTTAGTTCCAACTCTGGGTTGTAAAACTGTGAGTTCATTTCCTGCTCCTTGATTCTGTGCGCGGATGTCCATCCAGTGCACTGGCTGTGAGTGAAATGTGTGTCACTATATCTTACAGGCAGGAGAGTCGCTTCAGACAGCAGCTGCTGGAACACACTGACGCCAACAACATTGCCTCTTTGTTCCTGACCGCTGCCAACCGATGGCTAGAAGTTCGCATGGTACTGTATTAAGCTCCGACACTTGTATTACTCATGGCGTGGGTAGCTGGGGAAAGTTGATTGTAAATTTACAAACAGTGGCAGACTCGAGCTCTCGGCTCACTGCTGGTCAATCACGACAATCAATATCTTAATCTGATAGCAACGGAACAGTGGATTGTAATGATTGGGAAAGGAATGATTAAAAGAAAAATGAGCGACTGTGATGAGATGCCAGATAAACAGCAGATGGCTTTTTGACAAAAGCTTTACTGATGATTTAGAGATTCTTAAGCCTGTCTGAAATATTGGTTGGATTCACACCAGTTGTGTTTGTGCTCACTGCTGTCGACTTCATCCAAAGCTACTTGGTTGTGATCCTTGATTGCTGTGATTTCTGCAGGAATACATTGGGGCCTGTGTGGTTCTTATCGCGGCTGTGGCTTCCATCACCAATTCCCTGTACTACGGCCTGGCCTCAGGTCTCGTGGGTCTGGGGCTCACTTACGCGCTCATGGTAAGATATTTTATTATCGGTGAATACACAAAGCATATCGTAGTCGGTTTAAGAGCTGAAAACATTATTCCTGAGAACCAAAAGATCCAGACTCACCTAATGGCTTAATTTGTTAATCATAGGCAGCACAGAGGAGGCCATTCAGCTCATTGTCCTTGTGCAGGCTCTTTGAAGAGCCGTCCCACTCCCCCACTCTTACCCCATATCCCAGCAAATTTGTTTTCAAACCTATCCAATTCTGATGCACTGTGCAGTGCCCATTGTGGCACATACCAAGAATACTGAGGTCCCAGATGAATGACTGCTCTGTGCTGAGGGAAGCTTATTTTCAAAGTGCCAGCGGAAGTAGCAGAGCTACAATTTGCATTGCAGAGCTACATGAATTGGATTCATGAAGGACGTCATCTACTTCTCTTGGCCACTGCCCGCCTCCCAAACTTTCTCACTGTTTCGGAAGCAGTTGTAGTATTTGGCTGGAGGCAGGATGAAGCTTTCAAGCACTGCCCCACCACATGTAATAAAATATTATGTAGCCGCCCCAATTTTTGTTGTTAATGTTTTTGTTGAATTGTCCAGGACTTTGAAACTTTGATGAATGAACAGCCTTGTTACAAGAGGAAAGGTTGCTCTCGGTAGACTTGATTCAGTGTGTGTCTGGCAAGGAGACAGTCATGGTTTTGATCAGCTTTCTGGTGTTTCCTTCCCCACAGATTTCCAACTACTTGAACTGGATGGTCCGCAACCTTGCAGACATGGAAGTGCAACTGGGTGCGGTGAAAAGAATAAACGCACTTCTCCAGATCGAAACTGAGAATTACGACGGACTCCTCAGTGAGCATGCCTCAAACACGTTTCACTCTTAGCAACATTATTTGCCACGAGTTAATATCACCAGAAAAGACACTGTCTGTGCACTCCTCTCCTCGGAAGCTCTGCAGAGTCCCAGGCCTGATCCCAGTGTCCTGTGGTGTGCCTGGGACATTGATAATTCAGTTAATAGGAACCCAGTTGATAATCAATTGGCAAAACATTTTCCAGGGGGTAATAATCCTTGAAAACAAAATGTGGTTACTGAATCCACAACTGTTTTTGGGACACTGCTGCGTGCATTTGGTTGCTGTATTGTGCCCATGAAATTCAGTCACTCAACTTTACAGTATCTTTTGTGAAGCGCTTTCAGATGTCTAGAAGACACAATGAGCCGCTTTATCAAATACAAGGATTATTGTTATATTCTGTGAAGTGCTTTGATTTGTCTCAATGATGTGATACGGCGCTATATCAAATGAAAGAACTATTTTTATGATTATTCTGTTGCAGCTTCTGCTCAGATTCCCCCAAACTGGCCTAATGAAGGGGAGATCAAAATTCAGAACCTGAGTGTACGGTATGACAGCACCCTCAAGCCGGTCTTAAAGAACGTGAATGCCCACTTCAGTCCAGGGCAGAAGGTAACGGCTCTCAGTAAAATAGAAACCATTTCAGGAAGTGGTAAAACCCTATTCAATTTCTCAAAAGATTCCTAATTAGCCCAAATCTTTTACATTTACAGGAACTTGTTTAGCTGCTTTCAAATTATTTTAACATTTGGAGTTCCCCTGCACATTTTACACTAGTTTTATATTACTGGGTGATCCCCAACCCTGGGTTACGTCTCTGAGATGCTACCCTGCATGAAGAGTGCTTTATAAATGCAAGTTTTTCTCATTGTTAATACTGCATCTCAAGACTTACCTCTTTGACCATGCTTTCGCTCCCTGTAGTTGGGTGTCCAGCCAGCCGTGTCAAATGCTTTGGGATGTCCTCACCACATGAAAAGCGCTGTATAAATGGAAATTTAGATTGTGTCATGTTTCATTCCACATCTGCCTCGCACTGATATTAATTTTTCCTGCACTCCCCATCATCTTTCTTGCTGGTTTATTGAAACGGACACCCAATTCCAACTTCATTCATCCATTTGTCAGCAGAATATCTGTATCCAAATATCTTGCAAATGTCTGCAAAATATACCAGACAGTGTGACACTGAATCAATAGGAATATCATCTACATGTTCATGGTCAGTGGTGGCCCCTCATTAACAGCTAGGAATGTTTCACCTACAGATAGTTTTACAGGGCTTTGATCGTGTGAAAGGTGCAATATAAAATGCAAGCATTAATATTATTATTTTATAGGAAAGTTAAGCCTAACTCACTCTGTTCCATTTGGCCATGGTGATGGAATATTAATGGCATTTGGAGCTAGTGACTATTACAGTCGATCTCTCTCTGAGAAAGTGGAGGCTAGCCTCAAAAGGATTTGGAACATTAGGCAAGACAATGTTTTAATCTCCCTCTGGCTCCTCTCTTATTGCGAACAGGAGTCATTGCATATTAAAATGTTTTTCTTTACCAGGTGGGGATCTGTGGGCGGACTGGCAGTGGGAAGTCCTCCTTCTCTTTAGCGTTTTTCAGAATGGTGGATATGTTTGAAGGTACGGCATTGTAATTTTGCTGCTTTGGGCATAGCCCACACTTAGTTTGTGATGTACAGAGCGACCGATCACACCCTCCTGACTCTGGGTCATTCTCTTGGATCTGGACTATGGTAATGAGTGGGCTTTGAGTGAGGAGCCTGGGATTGTTACAGATGCCGACAGTTTATCAGTGCATTGCTGCAGCCAGTTTACTAAAATGATGAAGCAACCGGAATTTAATTCTATCGTCTTCAAAAAAGATTTTTCTTTAATACGAATAATCATTTTGTTACTCAATCTACAACTGTTTGTGGGACACTAATGTGCGTAATTTGGTTGCTGCGTTTCGCCCACAAAATATATAGTCAGTTCACCTTAATTTATTCTGTGATGCACTTTGAGATGTGTTAACATCATCAAATGGGATACTACACTATTAATTGGCTCCAAAACATTTCTGTGAGGATAATTCAAATGTGAGGATTATTATCTATCTAATAGGTTGTGAGGTGATGTTGTCATCTATGCC
The DNA here is from genome assembly GCA_035084275.1 of Hydrolagus colliei. NCBI lineage: Eukaryota > Metazoa > Chordata > Chondrichthyes > Chimaeriformes > Chimaeridae > Hydrolagus > Hydrolagus colliei. The sequence continues at coordinate 9,880,977 of CM068757.1, read as the reverse complement.
AAAGGGAAACATATAAAATAAATTCAAGGGGAAACAATATGGGGCTTTACTTCATATTTCGTACGTTTTCTGTGAATGCTGAAGCTGCATGTGAAGACTAGAAGATGATAAATAAGTATTTGGATGGGGAAAAAGGGGGAAACCCAATTTGTCATTTTCTTTTAAAGAAATTAAACTAAATGTGGATTTCAGAGTTGAAATCTGTTGTGCTGTTTATATCACTTCAATTGATTTTTTTCATAAATCATTAGATAGAACACTTTATTTTGCTGTCAAAACATCTCAAAGTGGCTCACGGGATTTACTGCAGAGCGAAGTGACTAGAAAATTGAGCAAGTCATTTTCTTTTAAAGAAATTAAACTAAATGTCATTTGTTCTGTACATTGAGTGTTTCAGCCTCTTGAGTTACCCTTACATGATCGGTGCTATCTAAATGCAATTTGTCGTTAATAGAAGCTGGTGCAGAGTAGGTAACGGCGATTAATCGTTTTTTCGATTAAACCCGATATGATTTTCAGATCGGTATGCCGATATGGTGATTCTAAAAAAACTATTATATCGAGAGATTCGATTTTAAAAATATACATCGATATATTTTTAATATCATTCCTGGCAATATATCAATATTGTTGGTATTATCAGTGTAATGCGATCTTTTCCAGCTTACCTTGTCGCCGGCATTGCAACCTCCTAGATCTAGAGCATGGAATGCGCGTACATTCGGTGCGCGTGCACAATTAACGGGCGCGCACATCCGATGCGCGTGCACACTTTACTGTGTATACTCGACGTGAGTCGTGGCGTCTTAACAAAGTCGCATCGCTGAAAATTGTAGTTTAAAAATTTACCTTTCTCATCATGGGAAAAAGAAGCCCCGTATGGGACTACTTTGAAAACAATGCAGTCAGTAATGGTGTGTATAGATGTACAGTTTGCAAGGTCTTGGTTAAGACATCTGATTCGAGCACGAGCAACCTGCGACATCACATTAAGCAGCACCACCCCGCCCAGCACGCTGCCCTCAGAGCGAAATCATTGTCGACAACAGCAGGAAGTCGAACCAGCGCTTCGGAGAAAGCGACAGGTAGTGGGGCCAGTGCAGCTCAAACAATTCCTGCTTTATTTAAGAGGAGAACATTGTACCAGAGAGGGGACAAAAAGTGGCAAAGTATCACGAACGCTATCACTTTTTGCATAGCAAAGGAGAGCTTGCCAATGGCGATTGTTGAGACGCTTGGGTTTAAGCAACTCCTAAACGAACTGGACCCCAGGTACAAACCACATAGCGAAGGACATTAATTCAGACTTCAGACTACATAAAAATAAGTGGCATTTTGTGGCTGTAAGTGTTATTTTTGTGTGTGAGAGAGTTAGAAGCCAGATTATCACTGCTGTGTGTGTCTGACTAGACACACACAGCAGTGATAATCTGGCTTCTAACTCTAACAGTCAGACTGTCTGTCTCTCGCTTTTCTATTGTAATAGATCTCATTTACACGTGGACATTACATGCTACTTTCAAGCAAGAAATGGAGGAGAATAAATCTCTAGATTTTGTTTTTGGTGTGTGTGTTCTATTTTGTGTTTAGAGATGGAGCGAGAGAAGGAGAGGGGGAAAGTTGGGAGAGAAGGAGAGAGGAAGAGAGGAGAGGGAGGGAGAGAATGAGAGGGGGAAAGGAGGGAGAGAAGTAGCGAGGGGAAAGGAGGGAGAGAAGGAGAGAGGAAGAGAGGAAAAGGAGGGAGGGAGAAAAGGAGAGGGGGAAAGGAGGGAGAGGAGACAGGGAAGAGGGAGAGGAGAGAGGGAGAGTGGAGGGGGAGGGAGAGAAGGAGAGGGGGGAGAGAGGGAGGGAGAGAAGGAGAGGAGAGGAGGGGGAGGTAGGGAGCAAACAACATCGTATAATTCAACAGACCTTGACACCAACATTACAAACTTTCTGGACCTAGAGCACGCATTTCGAAATGTACGTGCACCGCGACTGCGCGCGCATCGTCATTGCGGACGCACCGTCAATGCGCGCGCACCGCGACTGAGCGCGCACCTTAAATGCACGCGCATGCGCAGTATAAAAACTCGATAGATCGGTTTAAGCAGGTATGAGCAAACGGATATATCCATATCCGGAAAAATCCCATATCGCCGTTCCCTAGTGCAGAGAAATGAGTGCTGAATAAGATGATATGTTTGTTGTATTCTAGGGAGGATTTTTATTGATGGAATTGACATTTCAAAGCTCCCACTAAATACCTTGCGATCCAGGCTGTCCATCATTCTTCAGGATCCTGTATTATTTAGCGGCTCGATCCGGTGAGTGGCAGTCCATTGGGGGGAAGTGGGGGGGGGGGGGGGGGGGGGGGGCAAAGAGGCGGCAGGTTGGTATGAGCCCTGGCAGCTGAAAGTGTTGAATATTTTAAGTGTACATTGTTCAGATAGGTTATCTATTTATTTTTTATTGATTAATTTAATCACAGAAATGTTTTGGAGCCAATTAACAGTGTAGTATCCCAATCTCCGGCCTTTATTGTACAACTCCTGCAGTGTCTTGTAAAACCTGGGTGCTCCTCGTAACTGCAGTATAGATGTGTATCTGCACCACTCAATCCTCCTTCCCTGTACAGACAATGTGAATGGGTCACCACCCCATCTCCACATCAGTCTCAGCAACACAGGAATAAGTTTAGATTAGAACTACCTCTGTATATCCCTTACAACCAACCCCAAGCCTCCGCCCACTCACTTAACATAGAAGGGGGCAATACAACATCTTGTCTGTGACTGGCACTTCCATATTTCATTTTACTTCCTCATTTATTCCACTTTTGAGCTAGAGGAGAATGAAATTGTCAATGGGATTGGAAAGTAAAGACAATAGAACAACAGGACCCATATTTAGGGTTGCTAAGAGCAAATTTGAGGCGGATGCCAGGAAAAAAATGTTTTACCTATTACAACAAAAAAATTACTTTTGTATAGTGCCTTTCACATCAGGAAGATGTCCCAAGGTGCTGGAGCCCAGACGGTAATGAACAACTGGAACAGGTTGTAAGAAAGGGTGGTTGAGACCAGGATATTAAGTTGTGATGGGAGAATAGTATAGAGAAAGATTAAGTCAAATGGGCTGAGGTGCCTTTTTCATCCAAAATGTTCTTGTGCTTCTGCCCCTTTGTCACTATTTCCATGGGTAATGTGAATCTATTGTTCTGTGTCTTGTGCCTGTGAGCAGCTGTGTGCATCAGTGAAAGTTTTAGAGTGGTTTGGAAGGTGCAATTCCCATATTACTGAAATATAGTAAATTATAAGCTGAGTCGAAAGTGGATTTAGTAAGAATATTTTGTAAAAGTGCTTTCTGTGACAGGTTCAATTTGGATCCAGAGAAAAAGTGCACAGACAGCATGCTGTGGGAGGCTCTGGAGATTGCACAGCTAAAGCACGTGGTGAAAGCATTACCTGGAGGTTTAGGTAATGGTTAATATTGTTATAATGGTAACCTGAAATAAAATGTAATAACTCTATGCAATGTTTTAACTACGGTAGGTCCTATACTGTGTAAAAGTCCTCCTAAGAAAAGTTATGGCCACTTGAATACAACATGATAAACTCCACTGTTTCATTGTGGTCAACCTCAATGGGTTGCTGACTTTATAAGAAGGCAATGGTGTTGGTGCATAAAAGCAGTGCGTTAACTCAGATCAGCTGACACTCAAGTGAAGTTCTGGGGAAGCACTACATTGTTGGAAGTTCTGCACTTTCAGTGCAATATTCAGTTGAAGACGAGTACCTTGTTGAGCTAGGAGAAATTGTTGATAAGTGTACAGATGCATACTGCCGAGTGTTCTTTTACTAGCACTGGATGTATGTTTCTTTCAAGAAGATTCCCTTTGAGAAGTCTCTTTGAGTCTAAGGATCACATTCATTGCTTTCCTCTGTACCCTCCTGTTCTAAAAATAAGCAGATAAAAAACAGTGAATTTAACTTGAGCATGAAGCAAACAGACATGATATACAAAGGCCCAAAGGACCAATTTAAATCAAATGCTTTTTATAGAAAAGTGAAAAATTGTAGGTTGGCAGTAAAATGTACCTCAATAGCACCAATCAAACCCCACGTTTCTTCAAATTTGGCAAATTTCCCCACATTTTTTAACAAACATTTCTGTACTTTTCTATTAACCCAGGTTATAACTATGCCTTACAAGCTCTGGCATTCTTGCACACCTCTGTGTAGTTGTAAACTTTTTCATTAGAAAGGATTTAGCAAAGAATAGGAAGGTTAGTGTTCTGTCAAAGGAATAAATAGTGATTTATAAAGGTGCCTCGATCATTCAATTGTGGTGCTACTGAATTTCATTTTATCATTTCAATGGCAGATGCAACAGTAACAGAGGGAGGAGAGAACTTCAGTCTTGGTCAACGACAGCTTTTCTGCTTGGCCAGAGCATTTGTGCGAAAGAGCAGTGTACTGATCATGGATGAAGCCACAGCCTCTATAGACATGGCAACTGTAAGTGCAGCTACTTTGTGTAATGTTGCTTGAAACTAGAGCTCAGCAGAAGAACTTTTGCAATACTGGCATGATGTGTCTCTTGCCCTGTGAAATCAACTTGGTGAGAAAATATTTTGTGTGATTAAACTAATTGTGTATGACCTGCGCACAAGTATGTCCCAGTGCAAGAGGATCAGTTTGACTCTTCATTGTGTCCACAAGGTGGAGACAAATGGAATTTAAGCCCATGAACTTAAGCCCATGAACCTAATTGACAATCAGCGACTGCTTTGTATGGGTGTGCGAGTGGATATTAATGATAAAAGTTTTAAGAAGTAACATAAGAAATGCTAGATGAAAAAAGACCAAAGTCCACCCAGTTCACCTTCCTGGTGGTCACATGCACATAAGTAATACTAGACAAAAAAAACCATGGAGGATGTTCTGACAGAGCATTATTGTTCCTTGATCAATTTCCCTGTAATAGTCAGTCAACCCACACTTGTGAATAATTTAAGAGGTGTAAAGAGCTTTCAATTTTGCTGAGTTGATGAGGTGTGATGATATGATATACATGATCATTGTTGTGCTTTGTATACGATACGAGTTGTCTCCCTGCCATAGACTTCTTGTGTCTGGAGGGGCCTTAGTTTGAAACATGAGTTAAGAGTTTCAGTGTGGAAACAGCACTTCCTATCTCGTACCGGAAATCTCATTGGGAGTTTACATCCTCTATTTTGTTCGGCAGCTTAATCGCCTCTTTCAAGAAGTCTCTTTGTCTGAAGAGCCAGTTTAGGACTGGCACATTTGCACATTGCTAATCCCTTTAAAACTGAGGATCACATTCATTGCTTTCCTCTATACCATCCTATTACTAGCAGTGAATAATTCCACTACTAGTGTGATTTGGACTTTGTAGGTGTGATCGAGCCTTTTTTTTCTTGCAGGAAAATATTTTGCAGAAGGTGGTAATGACAGCGTTTGCTGATCGCACGGTTGTGACAATAGCTGTAAGTGACAACTTTTTTTCTGCTACATTAAAACATGCATTGTCAATTCTTTCAAAAGCAAATGAGATAATTTATTTTAGGAAATACAACAAAATTACATTTATAGAGCGCCTTTCACGTCGGGAGGATAGCCCAAGGTGCTGGAAACTTGATAAGATTGTGGGATACAGTATGTTATTTAGGACATGACGTGTGCATACAACTACTAGGATGGTGGAACGTAAACTGGATGGACATTGGATTCTCTCATTTAGCAATATGAATCTGAGAAGTAAATGGTTATTTTGAAATTAAACCAAATGTTTAGTGCCAGAATCAGAGTTCATGAAGAATCGTAATCTGGAGGTGGAATAGTAGAGTGGACATATACTGCCAGTCAATTAGAAATTAACAATGAATGTAGGCAGGCACCTAAGGCCCGGAGAGAACTACAGGCACAATATTGTTGCTGGTGTAATGGCTAAGGCGATGTTTTCCTTTGAAGATTCCAGTGAAAAATACTTAACTGCTGTCACAGGACTTAGTATGAAAATATTATTAGTCATTGGATTACAGCAGAAGAGACCATCTGGTCCATTGTACCAATCTGAAAATACTTTCCATTTAGTCCTATTCTTTCCCTCTTCCATTTTTATGCTTTTAATATTTATCTAATTCCTTTTAAAAGCTATTGTAGATTCTGCATCCACCATTGTTTGATAAGAGGGTCCCATGTCCTAATATCGGTCTGAGTAATAATAATTCTTGCATTTGGTATAGTGCCTTATCACATCTTCTAGATGTCTCAAAGCATTTCACAGAATATACTGTATATTTGTGGGCAAAACATGGCAGCCAATTGTGCACAGCAATGTCCCCCACAAACAGTTGTGGATTGAGTGACCACAATTTTTTGAAGGATTAATATCCAAATAGCAATCTGCCAGTTGACTGTCAACGGGTTCCTATTTACGACTCGGAAAACAAAGGCGTGTGGAAACTTGCCCAATCTGTTTCCCTGCCTGGATTCAAGCCCAGGTGTCTCACTTGCATGGCAATTGCTCTAACCACTGAGTTACAGGAATTCTTTGTTTTTTTCCACCCCCACCCCCCCAAATAATAATTTTAATAGACTCCCTCAACTTGCCAAATAGTCAATTCTCTTCGAATAAAATCATTCAATTGAATGATAATGTAATAGTAGTTGCTGTAATAATGGAGTTGATAAATTTGGACAAGTAAATGTTATTGCACATAGATATTAATCAAAAAGTAAAACTGGTGTTACAACTGCCTGCAGAATGATTGAGAACAAAATGATTGACATGGTAAGAGAGAATGGCTTCCAGCTGTGAAGCCCATCCACTGGGAGAGATTAATGATTCTATTACTGATCCTGAAAGGTAATGATGTATAAATTTACTTCATCGCTGCTTGCACACAAAACCCAGCTCCTCCCTCCCTGCCACAACTGAAACTTGTGGGACCAAATTTCCCTGTAATTTTGGCAAATATTTCTACATTTTGTTGTTAGACCAGGCTATAAATCAATGAATATAACAGTGAAATGAGAGAAATAGTGGGCGGTAAACATTTGAGAGAAGACATATTGCTAGCACAGGCAATGCTTCATTACTCCAGTTCAGAGATATGCAACACTGAAAGATCTTTGCTCCTTTACCTTCATAGCCTCGGGTTTCCCTCCTTCTGGATGCAGACCAGATCTTAGTTCTAAACAAGGGCACTGTTCAAGAAAATGATTCTGTGGCCAACTTGCTGTCATGGGATAGTACCTTTGCAGCTCTGGTGAAGTCCCATCTGTAGAGCTGTTTCAAGAGGTGATGTGTATGTCATTTGCAAGAGGGTGACAAACAGCATGTTTCATTCTTGCAACTAAAACACTGACTGGCACTAACAAAAGTAGTTTTGGGTGATAACTTGCTTCTTAACCTGATACCTCTATAACTTTTGCTTTTCAGCACTGTTAAGTTTAACACCAGCAGGGGCAGAGATTGGCATTTTGGCTGAAATTGAAATTGTGTATGTGCTGTCAGTGACTAAAAGCACATACAGAAAGCTCCCAGACGGTGAAGGAACCTGCCTGTTCTGCGGATATTAACATGCTCCCTGTGCCTTTTATCTCCTAGCATCGAGTACACACGATTTTGAAAGCAGATTTAGTGATCGTGATGAGAAGAGGACAAATTCAGGAGTACGACACCCCGAACACTTTGTTGGAATGTGTGGATGGAATGTTTGCATCTTTTGTACGTGCGGACAAATAACATCTGGATATTGGCTATAATTTCTCTTAATGTCTTATTTGTAAATAAAGGTAGATTTGCAAGGATTGTGTGCTGTTCCTATTGTCGAAGAGACATCCCTCTCCCATTCCTGTACAATATAAACTTTAAAAACACTTGATTTCACCCACAAAACACAGTCAAAACGACTTTACGGTATATCTTGTGAAGTACCTTGAATCACCATCATGTAAAAAGGTGCTATATCAAATGCAAGGATTATTATTGATAGTGTTACATTGAGGCTACAACATTGAAGGAAGTCAAATCAGCTTTGTTTTAAAACTTTGTGCATTTGATATGGTGTTTATTTATTGCCTTAAAATCACCAGGTGGGGGACAAAAATCAGAAATGCTTAGCCTTGGTACAAAAGGCATTCTCCCTGCAGCCAAGAAGCTTAAATAATTTTTTACTCCGAGGTGTTACGTCTATAAAAGGACACAAATTAAAGGGAAGGTCAAGACTTTTGCATAACAGGCAATGAAATAACCTGGATTTCACACAAGGGAGTCTAATGGGACAAATGGTCTATTTCCTTAACTTTCCATGTTGAATCACCACATAAAACCTGATACACACTAATACATTACTCCCTTCACCAAGACCACGACATTTTATTCACGAGTTCACAAGATCCCACAACTCTGGTCAACTTCGCTAATGCCCCCTGACACTAATAAAGAAATATGGGACAAGATAAAAAATGGACACAAATGAAAGCTTGCATTTTGCCTCAATTCTCATTGTGGTACCTGTGCCTCAGGATCTCCATGTGCCTAACACTGAGGTGGGTGGGGGGTGGTGGGGCAGAAGAATCTCAGCAGGGTCTCCATGGAGCTAATCTGGCTGCAAGGTTACATGTTTGGAGGATACTATCAGAATGGAGGCAAACTGTGGCAGTCTTAGTCAATACAGTTCCTGAGCCAGGCAGGTTCACATTACTGCTGGACAAGCCGTGGCTCACCAGCCGTGTTTGGAAAGGCATTGGGAGCAAGAATTATTTCCAATCAGCTCCTGTTAATCCTGCAAACTCAATCCCTAATGGGTAAGGCTGGTCGTGTAGTGTGAGGCGTCAATGTACACAATGGCCAGATACAGGGCTTTTAAACTAGTTAAACTACAGCAGTATCTCAACACATTCTCTGGGGTCCCTAACCCTTGGCTCTTTTCGGTCTACGCATAATACTCTCCAGAATTTAGCAATATATATAGTACACAACACACACACATATATATATTTTAAAATTGATCTAGTTTCAAATCTAGGCTCATACATACATTGAAACCTTTAAAAGTAAACAAGGACAAGTCAAAACATTTTTGGGGGAACAAATCCTAGTTCACTTTCAGTTTACCACAATTCCAAACGCTATTGATAGCAATATTTTTACATCTCAATGCGGAAAACTTCCTGCCCACTGTAATACTGTATAGACAAGACCCTTCAGTTCATTCGAGGTAAACATTACCAACCTCCCCGGAAAAAAAATATTGTTTGATAATTAAAGACGTTGTATGCATATTACTCATTATATTCTGTTTTCATATTACTTTAAGCACCCTAAAGCTTGAAACAAATACACAAAGCGTTCCTTCGTCTGTAGAAATCCGTTGTTAATGTTTCTGGATGTGGGACCCTTTGAGTTCAGTTCCCGCGGTGACAATTCCTTAAACTGCTGATCGGCAAGCTTTCCCTCTGCTTGTCCATCTATCTAGGACCAACCCACACATCAGGGCTTTGGAGGATTAACAGGAGCTGAATGGGATCAATCCCTGCCCCCTCAGTGACTGGTCTGTCCTTGGGGAGTCCTGTCGATGAGCCAGGCTGGGCTGTCACCAGCAGTGCCCTAGATTACTGCGGATTCATTCAGCTGAGGAACTGGACTAGATAAGAGTGCGTCACTGAGGACAGGCTCCATTCTGATATCCCATCGCCAGGAATGTCACCTTGGAGACAGTTTAACTCAAAGGATACCCGGTTTAACCCCCCCCCCTCCCCCACTCCCTCCAGGGCAATTCCTTTTTTTAAACATGCCCCGCGTACGACACACCAAACTCAGGACCACCCACAGCCTCTGAAAATGTCCATCAGCCTCTGACAGCGCGTCTCACTCCCATTCCCACCCGCATCCTCCGCCACATTTAATCCACCGTTTCCCAAATCGCAATGTTCGGTCGGAGGTTTCCCGAGAGGGGATTGTGTGGACAGTTCTGGCAAATGACGGGATCCTCCAAACAGTATCCAGCAAATCACAACAGGATCCATCTCACCCACCCACCCACACACCAGGAACATTAACATCTCTCAGTTCTCTCAAAACACTGTCTAATCCCTTCCTACAACCATCTCCCCTCCTTCTCCCCCGACACCTTCTGTGCCAATCGCCACCCTCCCCCCTCTTCCCTGTTTAACTGCAGCCTTGTAGCTACTGCCTCACTGAGCTCACATACATATCCGATTGCTGTACTGACTGGCGTGGGCAGCTGTTCTGCTGGAATCGGAGAGGAACTCGGCAACACAGGGAAAAAAGCACGTCCTTCCTTCCTTCCTTCCTTCCTTCGTCCCCTAAAAACAGTAACACCGACAGGTCAGTCCAGCTCCAGCTCAGAACAGCTCCAGCTCTCACTGTCTCCCCCCCCCCCCATCACATCTACCCACGGCACAGCCCCACCAACCCAACCTCCTCAACCGGCCGCCTATAGCATGGGCCAGGCATGCTGGCCAGCAAAGCGCTCCGACCCGAGCAGTATGTGCTGCGTCTGGCAGAGGACGTGTCCCAGCCCATCTTCAAGGAGAGGAGACGCCAGGCTCGCTTCGTAGCCAAGAACGGCACCTGCAATGTGGCTCACACCAATATCCAAGAGCAGGGCCGCTTTCTCCAGGATGTCTTCACCACCCTGGTGGACTTCAAGTGGCCCTATACCCTGGTGGTGTTCACCATGAGCTTCCTGTGCAGTTGGCTGCTGTTTGCCATGATCTGGTGGCTCATCGCCTTCGCCCACGGTGACCTCCATCGCCCGTCCAGCAACCAGCCGTGCATCACCAGCATCCACTCCTTCACCTCCGCCTTCCTCTTCTCCATCGAGGTGCAGGTGACCATAGGCTTCGGCGGCCGCATGATCACCGAGGAGTGTCCGAGCGCCATCACCGTGCTCATCGTCCAGAACATCGTGGGGCTGGTCATCAACGCCATCATGCTGGGCTGCATCTTCATGAAGACCTCGCAAGCCCACCGGCGCGCCGAGACCCTCATCTTCAGCAAGCACGCCGTCATCGCCCCCAGGCACAGCCAGCTGTGCTTCATGTTCAGGGTGGGCGACCTGAGGAAGAGCATGATCATCAGCGCCAGCATCCGCATGCAGGTGGTCTGCAAGACCGAGACCGAGGAAGGCGAGGTCCAGCCCCTCAACCAGATCGACATCCGCATGGACAACCCGGTGGACACCAATGGCATCTTCCTGGTGTCTCCGCTGGTCATCTCGCACATCATCGACAAGGACAGTCCCCTGTACACGGTGAAGCCCGCCGATCTCCAACGCCAGGAGCTGGAGGTCATTGTGGTCCTAGAGGGGGTGGTGGAGACGACGGGCATCACCACCCAAGCCAGGACCTCCTACTTGTCCGACGAGATCCTCTGGGGCCATCGCTTTGTGCCGGTGGTGACGGAGGAAGACGGGAAGTACTCGGTCGATTACTCCAAGTTTGGAAACACAGTCAAGGTGCCCACCCCGAACATTAGCGCACAGAGCATGGAATCGGAGGGCATCACTCTCATGGCACCCATCTTTGAGTTGCCGTCGAAACGGGGCTCATTCAAAAAGAAGGCTATCTTTGAATGACTTCCAGGACACATGGAAACCACATGGAAGTCTTACACTCGTTCGATCTGAGGTACAGCTAGCGCATGAGTATGTGCAAATTGGTTCACAAACTCACCGTCGCTTCTCTCTCGTAATTCAACATATCTCCTGCATGTCAGATCACTGTTCAGAAAAGGTAATGTAAGTTAACTGTTTGTCAGCAAATAAAACTGCAGGTTATTTATTAACAATCACTGTTATCATTGGTTAATTTGTACCAATCAAAGAGTGTTGAGGTTTTCATGTGCAGGGAATTAGTGAACAGGATTAGGGAATAAAGTGAAGTGTATTGATTGGAAGCACTCGGTTCATATGCAAGAGAATCTGGGTTTGATTTCTGGGCAGGATGAAACCTTAGACAAGTGTTCTTACTCCACATGCCTCTGTTTACTCAGCAGTAAATAGGAACCCAGTTGTTAGTCGATTGGCTAATAATAATGATGTGGTCACTCAATCCACAACTGTTTGTGTAACACTTCTGCGCACAATCGGCTGCCACGTTTCACCCCTCCTAATATAGTCAATTCACTTGACATTATAGCGCTTGACATCAAAGCGCTCTGAGACGCCGTCTGGCGTGGAGGGCGCTATATAAATCAAAGTTGTTGTTGTTATATTCTGTGACGCACTTAGAGATTTCTCAAAGATGTCATGAGGAACTACATCAAATGCAAGGATTATTATAATAATAGATAAATATTTTGTAAATGCATCCATAGGGAAAGTAGGGGAGTGAGACTGAATATAGCTCATACCGAGAAATTGTCTTTTTCTGTACTGATGAATTCTACGATTTTTTACCATTTCTGTTGATTTTAGCCCTATATCCAGTGCTATCCTTAATGATTTTACACACATCCTCAACTTCCACCAGCCAGTTTTGTGTAAAAGACTCTTAACACACCTGAAAATGTATTACAGTATATTTTATTGCTGTGAGCAGTAAAAGGCTGCCATAGTTACCATCTCTCACACTGCGCAATTGAGCTAATTTAACACTGGCACCTGCTGCTGCCATTCCAATTCAACAGCTTCACTTAATGTCAAAGCTTAGCCTGCACTGCCAGCTCTAAGGAGCTCCCCATAACCTGTACGGCAACGTTTGCAATCATAATAATAATCCTTACATTTGATATAGCACCTTCTCATGTCTTCAAGACGTCTCAAAGCGCTTCAGTATATTCTGTACAGTGGATGGACTGGATATTTTGTGACAAAACTTGACAGCCAATTGCACACAGCACTGTCCCACAAACAGTCGTTGATTGAAAATTTAGTTAAATCAACTAAATTATTAATATTTCAAGGGAATCATTTCTCACCGAAAAACAATCTGCCAATCGACTAACTACTGGGTTTCTACTTACCCCTAGGTAAACAAAGACATGCGGAGAACATGTCTAACATGTCTAACCTTGGGAACCTTGTCTAGGCATTTCGCCCGGTACAAAATTTGAACCCCAATCCTCTCATTTGCAAGGCAAGTGCTCTAACCAATATGCCTGAGGACTTCACTTATAGATACAGATACTCAGAGAGGGGTGGAGGAAAACAGGAGCCCTTCCAGGCAATAGATCTATTGTAGTGGTGTTGGCAATAATAATTAATAATCCCATTCCTAAACAAGACTGGAGCTCAGGATTCTAAGGCATGGTTAATAGCTGACTAGTCAGGTGAATTTAGAAGAGATAGACCAGCCATTTGGGGTGGGCAGGTATTTTATGCAGTCGTCTCCCATTTACACTGAAAGTCTACAATGCATGAACACTGGAAGTTTAATGAGTAAAATGGTCCTCACTGAACAAACAGCAAAAAAATTACTAGACAACCACGTTTGCAGTGGTAACCTGTGAATGGTTACCACTGGACACCATTGCTTAATTGAATACTGGTTCATTTACAGAATAACTTATACAGTACATTTGGAATCCATGTACAGTAAAGTCTACTTCCTTTTTAAGAATTCAGCTTCCCTTATTTCCATTTGTCACACTTAATGTAATTTAAATTAGTCTGGCCACAGTGAAAAATAATCCCATTTTCCCCCGTGCTCTCCCCATAGTCCTGCAAACTTGTTCTCCCCAAATAATTATCTATTTCTCTCTTAAAAGAGATTATCAAATCAGCTTCCACCATTCTTTCAGGTAATGCATTTCAGATCTGAACAACTTGCTGTGTGAAACAATTTCCCCTAACTTCCCGTTTCTTTTCATAGAATTATACGGCACAAAACGAGGCCATTCATCCCATCTAGTCTATGATGGCTCTTTGAAAAGAGCAACTCAATCCCACTGCCCAGCTCTCTCCCCATAACCTAACAGACCTGTTCTTCAATAACTTTTTAATAACTTTTTAAAAATAAATATTCCAGGATTATGAACATATGTAAATTATTGTTGATGACTATAGTTGAAGGATCATCTTTCTACTTTCTAACCTAAATAATAATAGTCCTTGCATTTCATATAGCACTTTATGATGTATTTGAGCTGTCTCAATGCGCTTCACAGAACATACTATAAAGTAAATTGACTGTATGTTTTGTGGGAGAAACCTTATATTTTACATCCTTGCCAACCACTCTGTCTGGCTCCAAGCCATTCAAATATCTTTCAAGTTCACATACTTCTATCACAATTCTGTTTTGCCCAGTAGCATTTGGTAAAAGGTGTCACAATACAAATGACACAGTACAGAGCATGGCTATACCACCTTCATAGGTAATATAGGTGTGAAAAGTGCAAAAAATACTTTCAGGTTAAGTCGGTTAAAACACAATTTTCACCACACAGCAACTTTAAACCCAGATCAAACCAAATCCAATTTAAGCGACATCATATTTCACCCATAATACATTTACCCATTTTTACAGTAATAATAATCCTGGCATTTGATATAGCGCCTTACCACCTCTTGCAGAAAACAACAACTAGCATTTATATAGTACCTGAGTGCTTCCAGCGCCTTGGCACGTCCTCCAAACTTGAAAGGCACCATAAAAATGCAATTTGGCTGTTGTTACCAGAATAAACAGTAAAGTGAATTGCCTGTATATTTTCTGGGCAAAAGTATATCCTGAATACCACTTTTCGAGACATCTCAAAGGTGTGATAAGGCTCTATATTAAATGTAAAGATTGTTATTATTATTACAGTATTATGATAATATAATAATAATCCTTGCATTTGATATAGCGCTTTCCACATCTTACCAATGTCCCAAAGCGCTTCACAGAATATACTGTAAAGTGAATTGACTGTATATATTTGTGGGCGAATCGCGGCAGCCAATTGCGCACAGCAGTGTCCCACACACAGTCATGGATGGAAATGACCAATTTTATTATTGTGTTTTTTTTGGAGGGATTATTATTAGGCATGTGGAGTAAGGAAACTTGCCCAAGGTTTCACCCTGACCTGCCTGGATTCGAACACAGGTCTCCCCAGCTTGGTTTCCTCAGCTTGCAAGACAAGTGCTCTAACCACTGAGCCATAGGAGCTCCACATTATGCAGCATCGGTATTATTAAACTACATGTTCCTGCAGTGCCTAAGTGCATAAGAACATAAGAATTAGAAGCAGGAGTAGGCCATTCGGCCCCTCGAGCCTGCCCCACCATTTGATAAGATCAAGGCTGATCTTCTGACTTAACTCTAATTACCTGCCTTATCCTCATATCCCCTAATCCCTCTATTTTAAAAAATATAAGTTATCACCCACCAGATGGCGCAAACATGCACACACACACACGATTGATTCACGGTGAGAAGTCTAATCACAAGGCTGAGTTGCAAATGAGGGCGAGGTTCACAGGAAACATGACACAGTATTGGGGGAAGGAAGTCACGAGAGACGAGTTAGTGTACATTTCTCCCGGGGGTATGCGGAACGAGACCATTTAGTTTGATGAACCGAAACGAAGACAAATTCCATTAGCTGACAAGTTACTACCCAGCGATTTCGTTCTTTTAGCAAAGTGTCAAAAAAACACCTTAATCCACTAAAATTCAAGCCAAAGAATGTGTACTGTACTCTGACCTTTATACAGTACTTAGCTCCCATTACATTACAACTTTGACCAAGTACTGTAGTTTCAGGTACATGTTCTAGAGTTTCAGCAGCTATGTGCTCAATAGCTGGGATTAAGACAAACCAAGAACCAAAGGGAGCATTTTATTGCAGAATGTAAATGATTAAAGGTTCTGAAGATGGTGGGGTGGGCAGAGAAAGCTAGAGCAGTTGTTGGCGAACTGTTTAGCAATAAAATTCCCGGGTAGGAGTTTGTCATGATATTGCCATGCACACACACACATACAGGAAGGAACAATAGTGTATGTCTCCTATTGAACTGAGTATGATTCTACATTAAAGAAAGCTAAAGCAATAAAAATCTAACACACCCTTCAGGGGGTCAAATTTCAACTCCTGTAGTTTAATCCTCCATTACATGTCACAAATCTTTTAAAAAGGCTCCATTTCCATGCACTCTCTCTCTCCCCCAAAGCACAGCAGGACCAGCAAATACAGAGTAATACATTTGGTAAATAATTTGATACATTTCTCCACAACCGCAATGTAACCAAAATTCAAGGCAAACGCAATTTCCATGTGATTTATATGTGGGTGATACCTAAGTTGTGATTGTAGTGTAAACAGTGCAGTAAATGGTAACACTTACATATCAGGTTCACAAAGTGGCGAAGATCCTTGCAAAATAGCACAGCTTTAAACACCCCCATGAGACACATATCAAGACCCTCTTTGTTCCTAGAACAAACCACAGATGGTTCAGATTGCTAACAGCTCTAGCTTGTTAAGTGTTTGTGGATCGAACACTGACACCTGCAACTTGTTCAACATGAGATACACACAGAAATCCCACAATGTGCAAATTGCATCCTACTCTGTTTCTAATGCAATATCAATACTTTTTTTATATAAACGTTTATAGCGAATACAAGCGTTCACAAGTTGTTTATACCTAGAGAACAACAGCCTT
The DNA here is from genome assembly GCA_035084275.1 of Hydrolagus colliei. NCBI lineage: Eukaryota > Metazoa > Chordata > Chondrichthyes > Chimaeriformes > Chimaeridae > Hydrolagus > Hydrolagus colliei. Next base: position 9,864,344 of record CM068757.1, on the reverse strand, counting down.
ACCTTATCAACATCAACAAACTACATTTGAATAGTGATATCCCAAGATCTCAATCAGCAAATAACACAAGTTAGTTAGTAAAATTGATCTCTGGATCAATGGGAGTTACGTGTTCAAACCTCCTGCTGGAATTTGACATTATAGCATCCAGTGTGGTGTTGTACTATGTTTACACCTCAAACATAACTGATGTACAGTCAGATCTCCAGTATCAATGAGATGTCAACCAAACAGAGTTCCATCCATCCCATCTACACATGGGAATTATAGTGCTATTTATTGGAATGGGATATGTAATCTATCCCTGGAGGGATTCATTTTCTTTACTTAATTGTGGAGGGTTCAGGGTGAGGTTTAGCAAGAACCAAGGCTAGGGTCATTCCAGAAAGTCCATCAGGGTACTACTGAAGCCTAATCAGCTAAAACCATATGTAAAGCTAGCCATTGAGAGTACTATCTGGCAATACTGCTTGTCCAGCTTGGATCAACCTAAACATTTAGGGCTTTGGCTCGTAGGGTTAATGAGAGGTGAGTGGGAAAAGTCTGTACAACGACTTGTCTACCCTTCGAAGGCCTGTCGATGAGCAAGACTGGCTGTGATGTTATCTGTAGACCCTCCTGGCTCAGTTATCTCAAAACACTTCACAGGAGTAACTGTGAAATGGCGTGACTACGTATCTGTAGGCTAATGCGGAAGCACAATTCATTTGAACCCACAATTTTCTGACTCGAGTTGAGAGTGCTACCCCTAATACAAGCTAAATAAAATGAGTTTCCCCCTTTGACCAGATTATTTGTTCATTTCTGCTCAGGGCTGATTGTGGGACTTCACTGGTGTAAATAGCTGCTGCATTTATCGATGAAAATGCACAACATCAGGTACTAACTATCAAGCCCTTTGAGATTCTTACTGAATAAGGTGCCATAAAAAGTTCTCTCTTTCGCACAGGACCGTTCAGCCTTTGGAAAATATTCATGGTTTTAAAGATTAAAAGTTCTTCTCCACAAATTTAGTAACAATTCAAGCAACACATGGAAATCCAAATATTTATTTAGAAAGGTACAATTAAACATTTTACAAAAATATAACAGTATTTGAACCCCATTCCAAAAGCAATTTACACAGGATTATTGGTGCATATATTAATTATGCAATTAAATTAGCATTATTTTTCATCAAATGTTAGATCATATTAACCTAAATCAATGTAGTCCCAGATATACAAAAGCATTTTAAATATTTACAAATATACAATATTGTGCTTTTTGATATTTTGTACAGCTTGAAGATATTTTTTGGCTTGCAGTTTTAATCCCTAAAGACCTATATTCCAAAATGATTTAGTAAAATACTAAATAAGGGATAACCTAACATATCTCAGTACTGGATTGATTCAGTCGCTTTCTTTTGATCCGTTGTGTAGTTTCAACGTGTGGGTTATAGGTGAGTTTGGCAAAGACCAAGAGTAAACAAACATTCAATATGAAACCTCCTCACTGTCAGTTGAGAATATAACATTCTACCTCTTGAAATTTAGCACTATCTTAAGCATGCAGGTGGGTGGGGTTAGAAACATTTGCTGATAAAGGAACTATATGTGAATGGCACAGAAAATTAAAAATATAGAATGATAATAATCTTTACATTTGATGTTGCGCTTTTCACATCTTATCGACGTCTCAAAGCGCTTCACAGAATATAGTGTAAAGTCAATTGACTGTATGTTTTTGGGCGAAATGGGCAGCCAATTGTGCACAGCTGTGTCCCACAAACAGTCGTGGATTGAAAATGATATATCTTGTGAATATCTCTGAAATTTGGGATTTCAGATCAAATCCCAAGAGAGTATTTGATCTGAAGCTTCTAATTTTTTCTGAATTCACAAACTGGCCATCACTTTGGACAAAACCTCCTCACATTCCTGTCTTCCACATTCTGTTCTCTCTCCTCTTCAATTCTTTACACTTCCCTACATTTCAATACCGATTTTAATCTGCAAAACTATCTTGACCACTGTTATTAATGACAGGAAAGGGTTGGCAAAAAGCATGGTTGAGACCTTGGACTCATCTAAAAAACAGTTTGATGCTGTCCAGGAGGGGAATGGTTGGCTGGGTGGTGTGGAAGGAAAAGATTGGATGTGCCAAAGGGCCTTCTTCATCCCAACAGATCCTGTGAATATCTCTCTCCAATCCCATAACAACAACTTCGATTTATATAGTGGCCTCCACGCCTGATGGCGTCTCAGAGCACTTCACAATAACGATCCTGGCAGCGAGCCAGGGGGAGAAAGGTGGCTGAAGGCGCGGTCGAAGAGAAAGGTCTTTAGCTGAGACCTTAGACTGGGAAGAGATTGGGAGAGGTGAAGGGATCGAGGAAGGGAGTTCCAGAGCTTCCAATCAAATCTGTTTGTATTAAGCATTCTGAGACGCCGCCTGGTGTGGAGGGTGCGATACAAATACAAGTTATTGTTGTTGTTCTTTTTGTATAATTTTTTGCTGGGACACATTGGCAGGTATTTGCTATATAACATTATATGTTAAATACAAGTTTATTTGTTTAATTATTTCTAGATCACTATCGCCTTCGCTTCATTGAGTCATTAATTTAGGTCCCAGATGCCAACAACAACAATTTGGATTTATATATCGCCCTCTATGGCAGACAGCGTCAGAGCGCTTCATAAAACATTTTGCCCACAAATCTACAGTCAATTCACTTTAGTACATTCTGTGAAGCATTTTGAGACATCTAGGAGATGCAAAAAGTTCAACATCATCCTATATAAAATGGATCCCAGCGCCGAGCCAGAGGGAGGGGGAAAAAGGTGACCAAAAGCAGTCGAAAAGAAATGTCTTTAGCCACGACCTGAAAATAGGTAAGGAGTGGGTGAGGCGAAAGAAGGGAGTTTCAGAGACTCGGGGTGTAGTGGCTGAAGGCACAGCCGCCGATGGTGGAACGCAGGATTCGGGTGACAAGGAGGCCAGACCCAGTAGAGTGAAGGCAACGGGTACTATTGTGAGAAGAGGTCAGAGAGGTAGTGGGGTGCAGAGGAGTGGAGGAATTTGAATACATGAGGGAGGATCTTGAAATCGATCCACTCCGAGACAGGGAGCCAGTGAAGTCTGGCAGGGACTGGGATAATCGGAGAACGAAGTTTGGTACGAGTGAGAATGCAGTCGGCGGAATTCTGAATAACTTGGATTTTATGAATGGTGGCGGACGGGGGACCAGGAAGAAGGGCATTGGAATAGTCCAGTCAAGAAGCTCCAAAGGCATGGAATAAGGTTTCGGCAGCTTTTGGGGTGAGATATTGGCGGAAATGGGCAATGTGTCGGAGATGGAAGTGGTGCTGTTGAAGGGATGTGTGGGAGGAAGGATATTTGGGGGTCAAACATGGCCAAGGTATGTACAGGTTCAGAGGGTTTTAGGGGCAGGTAGGGTAGGTGGAGGAGGTGAGAGCTGTGGGACTGAAGACGTCGACGAGAGCCAAACAGTATGGATTCCGTCTTGTTAACGTTTAGCTGAAGGAAATTTGCTTGCTTGCACTCATCTGGCTCTTGATGTCTGACAGACATGCTGACAGAACATCTGGGGATAGGGGTCACAAATTGAGGTGGAAAAGTAGAGTTGGGTGTCATCTACATACATGTGGAAGTTTACCCCATGAGTGCGGATTACATCACCAAGAGGGAGCATGTAGGTAAGGCAGAGAAAGGGACCAAGGATGGATCCTTAGGCGAAAGCGATAGGAAAAGTCGTCAGTAGAGATGTACTGCTGGCGGTTAGTGAAGTAGGACTCGAACCAGGCAAGTGCGGTCCCACTGAGGTGGATGATGTAAGATAGGCAGCGAAGGATGTCATGATCAACTGTGTCGAAGGTGGCAGAAAAGTCCAGGAGGACAAGGAGGTGGAGGGAGCCCTGGTTACCGATAGAAAGGATAACGTTTGTGACTTTCACAAGTGTAGTCTCTGTACTGTGGGAAGAGCAGAAACCGGACTGAAGGGGTTCGTAAAGGGAGTGGAGGGAGAGGTGTGCGCATAGTTGGTTGGTAACAATGCGTTCTAAAACTTTTTGATATCTGAGTTGTGATGATATTTACACACCCCACTCGCGTCCCCACCCACCGCCCTGCATTCAAATGAATTGGCTACGCATCTCATTGTTGTTAGGACTTTGATAGGTACAAATTAGCTGCCCCATTTCCCTGCATAACATTCACTTCATTTCTAAATAATCTCATCTGTAAGGCATTTTGACTTTTACTTGAAAGAAATGTCTTTTTGTTATTTGAAAAAAAAGGCCTTCCACTTTTATATAAACCTTCTTATACATCGCGTAGTTGTGATAAATGACCCAAACATTTCAAATAATATAAGCAATACTGTTTCACAAAGTACCGTAAATACCCGCATATAAAGCGCACTCGTGTATAAGGCGCACCCCCCCACTTTTGATCTTTTCTTGGTGAAAAAAAACGGAAGCATTTTCGATAATATTGCCGGCAGAAGGGAGGGAGGCAGGAGAGACAGGTAGGTAGGGAGAGAGGGAGGCAGGCAGGCACGGAGGGAGAGAGGGAGGCAGGCAGGCAGGCACGGAGGGAGAGAGGGAGGCAGGCAAGCAGGCACGGAGGGAGAGAGGGAGGCAGGCAGGCACGGAGGGAGAGAGGGAGGCAGGCAGACAGGGAGGGAGGGAGGGAGGGAGGCAGGTAGGGAGGGAGGGAGAGCGGGAGGCAGGCAAGCAGGGAGAGAGGGAGGCAGGCAGGCAGGGAGAGAGGGAGAGAGGGAGGCAGGCAGGGAGGGAGGGAGGCAGGCAGGCAGGGAGAGAGAGAGAGGGAGGCAAGCAAGCAGGGAGGGAGGCAGGCAGGCAGGGAGAGAGGGAGGGAGGGAGGCAGGCAGGGAGAGAGGGAGGGAGGGAGGCAGGCAGGGAGAGAGGGAGGGAGGCAGGCAGGGAGAGAGAGGAAGGCAGGCAGGCAGGCAGGCAGGGAGAGAGGCAGGCAGGCAGTGAGGGAGGCAGGAGAGGGAAGGAGGCAGGAGAGGGAGGGAGGGAGACAGACTGGGTTTGGCAGAAGGCAGGCAGCAGGCTCAGCACTGAAGTTTGCTGCTGCTGCCGCTGCCCGGGCGGTCGAGGCCGAAGCCCCATCACCCGCTCCCCCCAACCCCCACTGGACACACTGACCAAACCCCGGCTGACAGCGCGCCGGCCGCCCCTCCTCATTTCTGAGGCTCAAAATTTCTTGTACCTGCGTATAGGGCGCACCCCCAACTTTCGAGATCTTCCGACATGAAAAAAAGTGCGCCTTATACGCGGAGATTTACGGTATATATTGACTTCAGATAATTATATGGAAAGGACAAGTTTTGCAGAGCTATCCGGAGAGAATGGAGGAGTTGGATTGATTTGAATAGCTTTTTTGTTAAATAAAAGAGCCGTCACACACAGGAAAGGCTGAATGGTTGGTCTCCTTCTGTGCTGTATAATTGTAAATCCATTTACATCTTGTGAACTTTACATTAATTTACATCTTCTGAACTTTACACAAATTTACATTTTTCATTAAAACCATCTCAAAACACACCTTACCCATCTCAGAGGGCTTAACAGTGGTGGGGTCCGAGGCCAAGCCATGAAGAGGAGAAGGTGACTGCTAGTGCGGTTGAAGGAAAAGGTCTTCAGGCACAATTGTATTTGCAGAAACCTCCTGAGTAAGAAGAGGAAATACCTAAGCCAACAGACTGGTAAACTTCTCCACAACATCATTTGTTTTTGCATGTCGAATTTCACAACTAAATTCCTCTGGTTCATCATCTGGCTCCATCTTAATTTTCAGCTCCGAAAACGTAGAGTAAAGTCCATTTGCACCAATGCGGGGTTCCTGTAAAAATTGTTCATTGTGGAAATCCATCCATCCCCTACTCCAAAGAATGGTAATATCCCCCGGGCAGAAGTCATCAATCGTGCAAGTCAACGTTAACATTTCACCAATTTTGGGTCGTTCAGGTTTGCATATGATTTCTGACACTATAGGAGATACATCTGCGAGGAAACAGAAGCAATGCTCAATGTAAGTTTCGCTGACAGCAACTGCATGATGACACAATTAATGAGAAGGAATAAAACTGTTCTGAGCTTTAACAAGATGTTATGTGTCAGCCTGGCTTAGTCCTCCAAGAAAGGATGATAGTTGGTTCAAGCCACAGTCCAGGTTGACATCCCATAACAGAGCTGGAGAAAGCACTACAAAAATGCAGGTAATGTGCTTCAATAAGAAATTAAGCAAAGGTTGCATCAAATGCAAGGATTATTATTATTAATAATTATTACTGAAGCACTTATTTATTTATTTTATTCCACGTTAGTCTTTTCTATTGAAGCATACTATTAATGAATTATTAATCATAAAAATATGGTTCAATAGAAAAGACTAATGTGTAACAAGATAAATACAGAAGTGCATCAGTCGCATGTTAAATAAGAGCTTCTATCCTTGCAAAGAAGACTATTAAATCCAATAAACAGTAATGTGAAAATTATTGCAAGATTTTAGAAATATATTAAATACTCAGAATATACTCACGTTTCAGAGGCAAATGACAATGTCGTTTGAACACATCTGTTTTGGTATTCTCTTTGTAATGAAAACTTATATCTTTTTCAAAGTCCTCTGCAGTCAGGAGGAATTTCAAACAACTATTCATGCTGTAAGTGTTTTGAGTTTCCCGAGTTAGGCTGGAATTCACAACTCCTTCAATAACATGATTATCCCCTTTGTACCACTCAATACTAAAATCTTTAGTGCAAAGGCCAGTCATTGTTTGGGACACAGATACGTGTTTACCAAACTTAAGTGTCTTTGGTTCCAGTACGAATTCTGAAAATCTGGGGGAACCTGTAACAAGATCATAAAAACACTGAATAGGTAACAAATATGAATAAGTCCTGATGAATCTATTTTATTAACCTGTCTAGATATGTTTTGTCTACGCAAATCATTAACTCTCCATAGTTTCTGATAACGTGAACAAGCACAAATTAGTGCAAGAGACACAATTTCTATTTGAATAAAGCTCTCCTTGTATCACGAGTGCTAAACCAGTACATCACAGCAAATAGAGCTGGGAACATATAGAATTCAGCATGGTTTTCAAGAGCATTCTCTTACATAGAACACTTGCTTAGGATATAATTTGGAGTTGGTGAGGGCGAGGAAGAAAGAAATGTGCCAGTAGAGTTGTGTGTTTCTTTTACTACCTTTAAGCACCAACAGAAAATGGTAGAAGTTACATTTTCTGGGAACAATTGAGACTTTATTTTCCCTGAGCTCAGACTAATAAATATATACTGCATCACTATCATCTGTCCTGGATTGTCCAGTTTTACTTCAAATGGTTTATTAAAGTTACCATTTCAAAAGCAACATTGGATAGTAACAGCATACCTATACCTCTAGTATAATTTTAGGGTTACACTCATCCCCTACATTTGCTCAAATATTTCCCACCTGATCTCCTTACATCTTGATGGACATTTGTAGTCTCCTGCAATAAACTATTCTTCAAGTTACCTTTAATCAACAGCTGATAAGTTTGCTTGTAAGGTTTGGTTGACGATTTTGAATGGCAAATTTCTACTGTGTATAAGGCTTGATGGTCATCAGTGGTTGGAGTAAGGGTGACTGTGGTAACTATACAGTTTAGACCATCTTTACTGGATGATTCTTTTGTAATTGTTCCATATTCCCCATTCATTTCCATTTCCACATTGTCTCTGAACCACTCAACCTGAATGTCTTTTGGATAAAACTCATTTATGGTGCAGGTTAAGGTCAACTTCTTTCCAATTTCAGGGATGGGTGGGTCACTCAACACTTCTGATACCTTTGGGAAAGACACTGAAATCCAGAGAAAACGGAAGAAAAAAAATAAGGTACAATTACAATTTCAATTCAACTGAAAAGCACAAAATAGATAAAAACTCTTAAGCCCAACATATATATGTTCATCCAAATTAATTTTAAAATGTCAATACATGAAACAAAATGTATTCTTCTACAAAATGTGCTTCACAAAATGACTTGGCAGAAAATAACTTCAAACATACCCAGGTTTTCAGGAATATAATATTCGACTCTTGGATACATGAGACTCTCATGATCAACCTCACATTTGTATACCGAGCTCAGGTCTGAGAGCGACACAGTAAATGTATATTGACTGGTCAGTTCAAACAACTCTTTCTCAGGAGAGCCTTGAGTTGCGTTCATCATGTCATCGGTTTCAAGAAGCTCCTTGTTTTTAAACCAACGAACCATTATATATTTTGGATAAAAGGAATGCACTTTGCAGGACAGAGACAGTCTCTCTCCAACTACAGCGTTTGGTGGGTCACTCACAATGGTATTCAGGATTGGAAAAGCTGGAAAAGAAAAGGAACAGTTTAAACTGCTTCCAACATATTTCATATAGTAATCCTTGCATTGGATATAGCACCTTATCAGCCATTGAAATATATCAAAGTGCTTTACTGTAAAGTGTAGTAACTACTTATGTGTAAGTGAACTTAAAAGAATTACCTTTGACTTGTAGTTCGACAACTTGCTCAACTGGGTTCTGCAAAGCAAGATGCTGAACTTCACAAAAGTACTGACTCTTTTCATCTTCTTCAATTGTTGCATTGAATAGCAGCTTGCTGTGAATACTCTCAGTGTGGTTAGGATAACTGAATTTACTCACACTATGGGAAAACTGTGGCTGACAGCTGTTTTTATCCATGCCATTAACATAGTGTACTATGAGAAGTTTCTCCCCTATATCCTTTATTTTGTACCACTTGATAACTAAGGAGCTTGGTTTGAAAAAATTAATGGGACACGTCAGCATGATTGAATTGTTATGAAGCACAATAGGAGGTTGAATTATTTCATCCAATTGCGGAGGAACTAAAGGGAAAGAAAAAAAGATATTAATTTGGTTAGAATCCCACATTGGCTTTGAAGGTAAATAGTCATTTGATAGTAATATCATCTGTTGAAGGCGAGCACATTATTTTTCTACAATGTACAGTATCATGAATTACTAACTCGGGATTCGGTAAAACTATCAAACCAAGGAACCAGAGATAGCGGGTGTTACTGTTCATACAGGATGAATTTGGTCTTAAATTTAAGGCTATACAGAACTGTAGAAAATTTACTTTTACTTTGCAAGTTTTCAAGTATATATATACAATATACAGTACATAGAAGAACTGCAGTTTCCTAATTAAGACCAAAGTTAAAGATTTGCCACAGTGATTTTCGGGCATGTTTCACACCTCGATTTAAGGATACAGATTTGGCATTTGACCAACGGATTGGATCCAGAAACCAGTGTATTCAGACACTGGAGTGCAGTATTTGAGTGAACTGTGCCTATGTGGGTTCCATAGAATTCACCACTTCCCTCAGTGTTCGTTCCTCCTATGGGATCTAATCAACAACCCAAACATCAACCAAATATTTGCCTTATTCTTTTTAACCAGGGTCATCTCCTGCATGGTGTTGGCCCCTTGTCTAGTACTCACCTCACCAAGCCAATCAGGAACCAAGGTGTCTTGTTCGATCTTCAACTGTCTCCCACACATCCAAACCATGACCCACACTGTCTTCCCTCACTTACCCAACATTGCCCGACTGTGCCACTACCTCGCCCCTCAGGCCGCTGAAACTCTCATTCATGCCTTCATCACATCCTGACTGGACTATGCCAACTCGTTGCTTCCAACTCAGTCTTCCAAACTCCTACCTCCATAGCCTGCAGATCATCCAGAACTCTGAGGCCCGTGTCTTTTACTGCTGCAAGCTCCGTGACCCCATCTTTCCCATTCTCACCTGAATCCATTGGCTCCTCATCACCCAGAGGATTCAAGATCCTGTTCCTCATCTTTAAAGCCTTCTATGGCCTTGCCCCACCCTATTGACCTCCTGACCCCTGCCCACTCCCGCGCTCAGCGAGCTCCGGCCTGCTCCCCGTCCACCAACTCACCCACCCCACCATTGGCCTGCGAGCCTTCAGTCACTCTGATCCATCCCGCAAACCCTCCGCCTCGCCCCCTCCCTAGCTTCCTTCCAGTACTGCCTCAAGACCCTCCTCTTCGACAATCCTATCAATCACCCCAAATCCCATCCTTTCGCTTCACCCTCCCCAATCCCGACCTCAACTCAGGTCTGAAACATTGAGTGTCTAGCACCTTGGATGACCTCCCGACGTGAAAGACGTTATACAAATGTAATTTTGTTGTTGTTGTTCCAATGAAGATGGAATATACAGTACAAAACCATGACCTACAAAGAGAATGACACGGGCTCCAGAAAGCAATTAGGGAAAAGATGGTGAAGAGAACTCAACAAGACATTAACCTGAAAACTCCAAATCATGGATCTTCGGTATTGAATTTAGATTGGCCATAAATGGTGAGGCTTGAGAAAGCATTGGCTGTAGAACCTTGCGACTCTAATTACAATGAGCACAAATAGGGAGACACGTGTGCCCCATAGCAAAACATTTCACAGCAGCTACGCATTATAGAAGTCACTTTCCAATTGACATTTGTTCACTTACTTCCAGTAACCTCTAAAGAGAGGGTTTTGACGACTCTTTTGCCAGATGGATGGTTCACGTCACACATGATTTCAGCTTTGTTGTGTTCAGTTATATCAGGAAAGATACAAAGAATGCTGGAGAGACTGAATGTTCCATCCTTATTTTTTTTAACATTGACTGTTTTGACTTCCCACTGATCAGGGTTCTCATATATTGCAAACTCGGGGTCAGGGCCTGGGATTTTGCTCTTTTTACCAATAAAAGGTAAACTTTGCATTTGACTTTTATGATATTCCCCAATCAATTTTTTTTGCTTTTCCTTCAAACTCTTCAGGTACCAGCAAATAGAAATGTCTTCGGGTTGGTATCCAGACACATGGCACATTAATTCAACAGATTCTTGATGTACAATACGAGCAGGTTTTTTGATATCTGAAATTTTGGGTGGAACTGAAAATAAAACAACATAAGTCAAAGCAAGAATATTTCAAATTGCATTTGTCCAACATATTTTGATGACCAGCTCCAGTCACATCTGATACACTCTTAATATTAGCTTCAAAAAGGAAACTAGATAGATACCTAAAAAGTAAAGGTATGGAGAAAGGGCAGTTAAATGGGACTGATAGGATTGCTCTTTAATACAGACAGGACAGACATGATGGGATGGCAAGGGGTGTCACAACATTTAGCTGGCCCAACAAATGTGTCTATGAATGTTAGAATGAAGGGGAAAAGAGACAACAGTTTTGCATGATCTGTTCCATACAAGACACATAAGAGAATCTACATAACTACTGGACAGTGAAGCTTTCATCCCCTTAAGCTCTTAGTTCGCACAGGGATATATTCCTAGAAAGTAGCACACAAAATTTCCAGATGATTACCTTTATGAAAGTACTTCATATAGACAAAGATCCCCAGTATTATTGCTGCAACAGTGAATATAATGCTCAAGATAATACTTGCAACGACCGATCCATGGGAAATACGAATTTCTACCTCTATAAACAAAAAACATTAAGATTTAGTTACAATACTTTTCAAATTGACTTCATTTTTCAATAGCTCAGAATGCTACAGCAGAGAATAACAAGTGCCAACTGCTTAATCAGAGAGACAAACAAAGATCATAACTATCAGTGTTCAACATTGTGCAGAATAACATGGAATTTTCTGGAGAAAATGGGCTGTGTCATTACCCAGTAAGGATATTTCAACCATACTTTCTCAATACTACATCTTTATCTTATACTGGTGTTAAAACAAGCGCCTCACAGGTCTATCACCTTGCAGCTTAATGTACCTGTTTCTGCTGAACAGAAAGTAGCCCAACTTTCCCACATCCTGTCCACAAGGATCTGTGTGCTGACAAACTCACTCATCCTTGCCTAACTCCATTATTCCCTGTCCTGTCATCAGATCAACTTCACGATCCTGTCATTGGTAAATCCCTCCACACCTGTGTCATACCCAAACTTCTCCAATTTCCTCCAGCCAGCCTCTCTCCTGCCCATTCCACAAACTGGGGCCCGTGTCTGGTTTCCCCACCATCAATGGCCAAGCTTGAGAAATCTATACTTCCATTCTCTTAAACTCCCTCCCCAAATCCCTCCTCATCTCAATCTTCGAATTTGATCTAAAAGTTCACCTCTTAGCCCTGTTTTCAAAACTCTCCTAAAAAAAATCTAACTTGCACCTATACATTTTTCCCCCCTACGCCTTGAATCAGAATTGATGTTTACCATTTTAATAAAGGACAAAGACCACTGCAACTAACCTTTCAATGTAACCCGAGCTTCCGCAAAGTATGGTTCTTGAAAAGTCTTGTGTTTTGCAACACAGTAGAAAGTGCTACCAATATCCTCCATGACAGGTAACAGTCGAACCTCAATGGATATATTGCACAGCCCATCGGTGTTGGTGAATACTTGGCTAATGCATATATCTGTTAACTGCTTCATTTCGTCTTGTGACGTCTTCTGAAACCACTCAGCACTGGCTTTGCAAGGATAAAATCCATTTAGCTGACAATCCAAGGTCATCTCTCCTCCATGGCCGATTTCCACCTTTTCTTCCGAAACCACAATCACTGAGGGCCGTGCTGCCAGAACAAATATGAGTACTGTAATGTAAATACCTACAAATATACTAGTACCTTACAGTTATAATTGTGAATCAAAGTGACAAGGCACTATATCAAGGATAACTATTATTATGTACAAAACAAACATGTACTATTTCTTTTAACAAGCTTTTAACAAGGGCTTTGAGAAATCCTCCTGATGTGATATATCAAAACCAAACATGATTGTAGGATTCTTAAATAATGTTTGCAACAATCACCAGTAGCTTACCTAAAACTTCAAGAGTTATATTGCCAATAGCTTGCTCATTTGGAGCCACAAATACTGTGCACTGATATTCTCCCATTTCTTTCACCGTCACCTTTTTCAATAACAGTGACATGTTTCCTTTTAGGATGGAAGTTTCCAGCAGCTCAATGCCTGACGAGGCAATGTTCAAGACTCCGTTATTGTATTGAACAACAGTTTCACCATTGAAGGCCCACAGAACTCCAAGGTTTTTTCTATCCAACGAAATGCCTGTCAGGTCAGCAATTTCAAACTGTAGGAGTACATCTTCATTTACCAATGATTCAGCAGGACTCGTTCTCAATGTCATCTTGGCTGTAGATTTGAATAAAGACAAACCAATATTATTCAGGAAAACACTCTAACTATATCTGACCCCCCCATCCTAAGCTGTAAACAAGTGAATAATTCCTCCATTCCCCTCTTGGAATCACTGACCAAAACAACAATGCGAGTCACAGTGTGATCTACTCAGTCACTTGAAGACGAGTACAATTGGAAGCAAATCGAAGATTTTCCAAATTTTGGCCACACAAAAAAATACAGTCAATTCACTCTACTGGATATTCTGTGAAGAGCTTTGCGATGTCTCGAAGACGTGGTCAGGCACCATTTCAAATGCAAGATTATTATTGTTGTTAAAATAGGTGTCAACCCGGGTTCAGTTGGTCGCACTCTCTCCTCTGCTCCAGAGATAGTGGCTTCTGAGCCAACAACAGGAATCTGAGTTTGTTCAAACTAGTGTCCGGCGATATATCGGTTATATCGGTATAATTTTTCATATCGATATGCCGATATTGGAAACTCGAATATATTGGTATATCGAAAAATTCAGGATATTAAAAAAATTGGTGTATCGCAAAATATCGATAAATCGTGTCCGGTGATATATCGATATATCGGTATAATATAAAACTTTTACAACTTGCCTTGTCGCCGGCATTGCAAACCTCCTGGGCCTAGAGCACGCACCTCCGAATGCGCGCGCATACACAGGATAAAAAAAACCCGGAGATATCGATATATCGGTATATAGCGATATGAGCCCACCGATACATCGATATCGGAAAATTTCCATATCAAACGGACCCCAGTTCAAACTGACAATGTAGTCCTGGTGTGGGAGGCAGACATGGTGGTGCAGGGGGAGGTAGGCACCATATACCCTGGGTGGGGAGGGGGGTGATAGACACCCAGTAGCCTGGGGGGGGGGGGGGGGGGGATGATAGACTGTAACCTGGGGGGTGGGAGGGACGACAACCACAGTAAGTGATGGATCAACATCTACTGAATACTTTGGTTCAAACACGACCCCTACCACCTGCCCGCCTTCCCCCTCTCACACCCTCTCCCCCCAGCACTACCCCCTCCCTTCCTACCCTCCCCCAAACCCCCCCCCCACCGCACTACCCCTCACCCCCCCCCCCACCCTCTGCTCTGGTGAGGCCCCGGCTGACGGGCCTGATCACTCTGAGGAGCCGCGGCATCCCCCCCACGCTCTCCCCCCCCCCCCCCGCTCCCCAGGCCCCGGGACTGTACCGAGTAGCGGGGGCGGCAGCAGCAGCAGCACAGTCCAGACCAGGGGCTGCACCGACATGATCCTCCAGGTTGGGGTGAGGGTCTGAGCTGGGTGTGGGTGGCGAGGCCTCTCGCTCTCTCTCCCTCTGTCTCCGCGGCCTCAGCCTGAGCTGCAACCGCGCCCTGAGCTCAGTTTCACTTTCATTATCAACGGGGACAGAGGAGGAGGGGTGGGGAGAGGGGGGGGGGCATAGTGGGGGGGAGGGGTGGGCACAGGGGGAGATGGGGGCATAGTAGGGGGAGAGGGGGTCACAAGGGGAGACGGGGGGCATAGTGGGGGGGAGAGGGGGTCACAAGGAGGGAGATGGGGGGCATAGTGGGGGGGAGAGGGGGGGGCATAGTGGGGGAGAGGGGGGCACAGGGGGAGATGGGGGGCATAGTGGGGGGGAGAGGGGGTCACAAGGAGGGAGATGGGGGGCATAGTGGGGGGGAGAGGGGGGCACAAGGGGAGATGGGGGGCATAGTGGGGGGGAGAGGGGGTCACAAGGAGGGAGATGGGGGGCATAGTGGGGGGGAGAGGGGGTCACAAGGAGGGAGATGGGGGGCATAGTGGGGGAGAGGGGGGCTCGGGGAGATGGGGGGCATAGTGGGGGAGAGGGGGGCACAGGGGGAGATAGGCAAAGGGAGGGAGGGACACAGAAGGCTGGAGAGATTGGCAAAGGGTGGGGGGAGAACTCCGAAGGTTTATTAGTCCAAAGGTTAGGGTTAGGGAAAGCTTCGGACTAACGAACCTTCGAACTATCGAGCGGTAACCAATGAGTCCTGGGGGAGAGAGGGGCAAAGGAAGGGAGAGGGGAGCACAGGAGGCAGGAGAACTTGGCAAAGGGGGGAGAAAGGGATAGTGGGGGAGAGGCACAGGGGGGGAGGGGGGCAGAGAGGGCATGGGGAAAAGGGGCACAGCGGGGAGAGATTGGGAAAGAAGGGAAAGAGGAGCAAGGGGGAGAGGGAGGCACTGGAGGCGGGAGAAATTGGTAAAGGAGGTATGGAGTGGGAGGGGGAATACAGGCACTTTTTTCACTGAAGAGGGAGTGGAGTGACAGATTCACATACCCTAGGGTGGAAGTGGGGTGGGTGGGGGGCTTTCTCTGTAATAATCATCTTTGCATTTGATATAGTGCCTTATCGCGTCTTCAAGAAGAAGAAAGTAAAAGGCTTTGGAGCCCATGGCCCATGCAAAATTCTCCGCACTGAGGGTGTGGAGGAGATACAATACACAATGCACTTGCAAGGCTCCAATTCTGCCCTAAGGCTGCTGCTGTTTTGGCAGCTTGTCAAGAACAGCTAAGCAGGGAATCCTCTTCACTGTCAAGTGTGTATTTGTTATAGGAGAGGCAATCAGCAGCCTAGTTTTTAGTTTGAAAATCTGACTAGTTTGTGTTGCATATTATCCTTGAAAATATAGTGAGCAACAATTTAAGCAAGTGAGCAACTGTGCCACCATGTTAATTTTTTTTCTGTTGGTGGAACAGAGGGCAGAGCGAGAGGGAGAGATTAGCTGCACCATTTGTTCATAGTCGACACATGCCTTCATTTGAATATAGACCCTGTCTTGTAATAAGTACAATTCAAGTACTGTGAAACTTGATTATAAACTGGCTGTAAATGATTTTGAAATTCTAGTTTAACTTTGGCTTTGCCTTGTTTTTAAATCAATTTGTAGATGTCATTCTTTACATTGAATGTAATCTCTTGGGATTACACTGGATTTATTGGAAATTCTTTGCTTTGAGAGATCAGGCAATTTTACTCTTGCACTGCCCTTTCTTAATTCCTCTTTTCATCCGATCTGTGCCATTTCCTGCTCTCTCCCAACTCCTTCCTCCATAGGCTGCAGATCATTCAAAGCTCTGCAGCCTGTGTCCTCTTCTGCAGCAGGCTTTGCGACCACAACCTCTCCCAACCACTGGTATACAGTTCAAGATTATGGTCTTCACTTTCAAAGCCCCCCCACAGCCTTGCTTCTGCCTACCTCTGTGACATTCTAACTTCTTTCAACCCAGCCCGCACTCTCGAGACCCTCCTCTTCGACCATGCCTTCAGTCACCCTCCTTACTCCCCCTGCTCTCCACCCTCCCAAATCCCGGCCCCCAGCTCGAGTTCGAAACTCTGATTGTCCAGCGCCTTGGGATCTTCTCCTGACATGAAAGGCGCTATATAAATGTCATTTTGGTTTTGTTGTAATACCGTTAATAATAATCCTTGCCTTTAGTATAGCGCTTTTCATGTCTTTTAGACGTCTCAAAGCGCTTTACAGAATATACTGTAAAGTGTAGTTACTGAATTGGTATGTGAATGAAGCAGCTACTGTGCTTATGAAGTGAATGGCTAATTTTATCAGTTGGCCAGGCACCAGGAGAAACTCAAATCGTGCCATTGGATTTTTAATATCCATCTAAACAAACAGACAGGACCATCATTTTAATGTCTCATCTGAAGGACGGCATCTCCAATAAACCTAACCTGCCGCTTGAAACCACATTCCCAATTAGTGGCAATAACGTTAGCAACTGAGCCAGGCTGTCACCTTATTCATTTACATTAAAAATATTCACAAACATAGTTCTTAACAAATGGTATTTTTAATTTATTATTAAAAGTCATTTTATGTTCAGGGCACAACAAAAAAAATGCCCTGATTACACAACACAATTTACATTTACCTTCACTTTGAGAAAAACGTCTCCAAACCCTTGGCAATACTGGCTGAACAAGCAAGCTGGAGATAGGAGGGGAGGGGAAAGATAACCAAAAATACAGTCAAATTGGAAAGCTTTTCAGACATGTCTTGAACAAGGAGAAAAAAGTGGAACGACTCAAAGGGAGTGCCAGAACAGGATGGCTGATAGCTTCGGCCAGAAGAAAAGTGAGGAAATATTTGCTATAAATCTAAATTTCCAAGTACATTTTACAGCCAACCCACATTTTTAAACTTTGTTGCTAATGAACATGAGGAAATAAGATGTTGCAAAACATTTTTATCAATTTCTTCTTTACCAAAAATTCTGTGGTCTAGTTGGGGCGAGATGGGAGTAGGGAGGCGCGAGGGACACCAGTGGACCCAAAGGGTCTAGAGATCCGCCAATTTGTAGGTGAATTTGGCAGCCCATTTGGACAGTTACGTCCTACAAACACAAATGAAGTGAGCGACCAATTTTGGCCACGATAATGGGAGAATCACCCTTTTTTCAAAGAGTACCAAAAGATTTTTAACATTCACCTAGTGTACAGTACTCTATATTTTTCTAGTCACCTTTAAATAATGGTAATTAATGAGTGGAACAGGTTACCAGGATCGGTGGTTGAAGCCAGGACATATTAAAAACAAACAACAACAACAATTTACATTTATAGAGCGCCTTTCACGTCGGGAGGACTTCCCAAGGCGCTGAACAAGAGGCATGTGACCCGAGCTGGGAGGGGAGTGTTTGGGAAGGGGTGAAACACGAAGGGGAGGTAAAAGAGTTCGGGGTGGAACAAAAGGCACGATCGAAGAGGAAAGTCTTCAAACCGGCCTTGAAAGAGGAAAGGGAAGAGGCGAAACGGAGGGATTGAGGGATGGCATTCCATAAGGTGGGAGCGGAGAAACTGAAGGCCCGGCCTCCGATGCAGTTCGGGCGGGGGGCTTGGAGCAGGCCAAGTCCTGTTGAACGGAGGGTCCGGGTGGGCATGTAGGGGGAGAGTAGATCAGTTAGGTAGGATGGGGCAAGGCCGTGTAAGGCCTTGTAGGTGAGGACGAGGATCTTAAACTCGATCCTCTGGAGGATGGGGAGCCACTGGAGACGGGCGAGGGTGGGGGTTATGTGGTCGCGGAGGTGGGTGCGGGATAGTACACGGGCTGCAGAGTTTTGGATGGCCTGCAGCCTATGAATGGAGGAACTGGGGAGGCCGACTAGGAGAGAATTTCCATAGTCCAGCCGTGAGGTGATGTAAGCATGCACAAGTGTTTCGGCAGCGCGGGGGGTAAGATAGTTGCGGAGCCTGGCAATGTTGCGCAGATGGAAATAGGCGGTGCCGGTCAAGGCGCGGATGTGGGGGAGGACGGAAAGTTTTTGATCGAACATGATGCCGAGGTTCCTGATTGGCTTTGTGAGGTGGAGAGTGCAGCCTTGGATGTTGAGGCTGGCAGCGCCCGATGTGCGGAGGCGCTGGCTTGAGCCAATCAGGAGGGCCTCGGTCTTATTCACGTTCAATTGCAAAAAGTTGTCCCTCGTCCACGATTCGATGTCGGACAGACATCGAATCGTCAGAACATCAGAACATCGATCGTCTGGGGGTTGAGGGATGAGGCAGAAAGGTACAACTGGGTGTCACCCGCATACATGTGGAAATTTACCCCATGTCTGCGGATGACGTCGCCCAGAGGGAGCGTGTAAAGGGTGAAAAGAAGGGGACCGAGGACAGAGCCCTGAGGGACGCCGTGGGAAACTGTGCGGGGGTTTGAAACAGTCTGATGCTGTAATGAAAAGACAGTAGGGGGGTAGGATAAGATCAAACGCACTGAAGAGCTTTTTTCTCATGATCCCGTGTGGTAAGAAACATGATATATCAAATAGCATGTAATATCAGTACAGTATAAAAACAGTTGACAACTATATATTAATTACAACTATAATATCATTTGACTATTGTGTACATGATGTTATTACACAACCTCTTTACAGCACATTTCATTCGGTGTAGATATTTAAGAAAGTTCAGGCACATTTAGGTGACAAGTAGTGTTATTCTGATTGAAATATCTGTTCAGCTGACCACTTTACACAGCTCAGTGTTGTATATTGCATTTTAAAAAATTTGTTCTTCTCCTTAGAAACGTCATGTTTTGTTCCGATAGACTGAGTTCCGTTTCTGTACTCAGGTCACCAAGATGGATATTGCAGATTGGATTATATTTCCAGGCATTCCTTTGTGGAGAACAAAATGCATTGTTAAACCCATTGGAAACCATGGAAAATACTTAAGTCTAAACTAGCTTCTTATGTGCTTGTAGTAATAATAATAATTTATTATTATATTACTGCTGAACTTATTCTGCCACCCTCCACTCAACCATCAGCAGTTCAATTTTCAGCCACCATCATCTCAAACTCCCTCCATCTACCAATCCCATCTCACGACCTCTCCACCTGGCTTCAAATATCAATGAAAAATCTACTCCTTTGACCAAATCCTTCGATCACCTTCCAGTTCCATCATTCCTCTGCTTGATGTCCAAACAATGCCACAGCATCTTTTGCTGCACCAGAACAGGTTCAAACAGACATACAAAACTCACCTCAACAGGAAATTAGGTACTTTATCTCCTTCACTGCTTTGGTCTCAGGATGAGTAACCTCACACCTGAGAGTGGTGTTCTGATCAGACTTTTCGGGGGCAAATTCGATTTTTGTAACTGAAGCAAAGAGTCCATTCTCTGCAATCTGCTCCTTGGTGTTTGTCACTGGACCTGTATAAGGCACTTTGTCTTTGAACCACTTCACTTCAATTTCTTCAGGGGCGTAGTCGGTCAGTGAAACGCTGAAAGTCGTTTGCTTGTTTATCTCTGGAGGTGTTGGAACACATTGCATTTCGGATATGGTGGGAGCAGAAGCTGAAACAGTACAATACAATAATAATAAATAAACCTCGTGTTTGATTGATCTTTCAAGTCTCAATAGATATCTCAAAGCATTCGCAGATACAGTGTGGTGAGTGACTGACTTTATATTTTTGTAGGTGAAAGTGACAGCCAATTTGTGAGACAATAATATAGCCATGAAATGAGTTGCCCAATTTTATCTAAGGGATTGTTGGCCAGGACACAGGAAGGAGCTCCTTTCTTTTTTTGCATAGTGCCACAGGACTTTAATGGGTGGCAGACAAGTTTACATATATAAATAGATCTAGCTTTAAAGTTTCATCCGAAGGATGGCACCAACAATACAGAACACCTCTAGCACTGCACAGGGATGTCAGCCTATCTTATGAGCTTCAAGTCATGAAGTGGGACTTGAATGCAAAACCTCCTGACTCAGAGGCAAGAGAGTGCTACCAACTGAGTTAGGCTGAACAAAGGTTAGGAGCATAATAGATGAAGACTCCGCCATCAGTGCAAGCACACCAACAAGGGTGCAAGGAAACCTTACTGGCATCTGTTTGTCACCCCTGTTTGAACCTACCTGGAAGGTTAAGGAGAATTTCTCTTTGAATAGTCTCTTGCAAAGCTTTATGTTTGACTAAAAAGGAAAATGTTTTATTGTAATCCAAAGCGGTCGGTTTTATCGTTAAGGAGGATGTCAGCTGGAAATATCCATTTTTATCCTTCTCAGGCCCTATATTTCCTACTCCTTCGGAGATGATCGTTTCACCCTGCAACCAAGTGGTTACGATTTCTTTTGGAGAAAAATTAGTCACACAACATCTCATGATCAGAGGTTGTTCGTAGGTCGGGTCGACTGGCTCTAACTCAATTTTTGAAATTTTCGGAATTCCTGTTTCAAGAAAAGCACAAGAAAATAAATTGTTTTACCTGAGACATAATCATTTCAGCTAGTTATGAATGAAGAAATGTCACATAGTAATCTTTTGCAAAACAGTACAACAAAATCAAATTATGTTTCATGTGTGGAGGACGTCCCAAGTGGCTCGACAGTCAGGTATATGAACCCAAGGGAAATTAGGATCAGGAGAGCTGAACTGTGGGATGGAGTTCCAAAGGCTGAAGGCTCGATGGTGGACCGGGCCAGGCGGAGGATGTTGAACCAAGGGAGTGGACAAGTCAATATGGGGTCACATAGGTGAAGGAGCAAGGCCATGGAGGGCTTTGAGGTTGAGGACGAGGATTTGGCACTCTGTCCTCTGGTGGATGGGTACCAATGGCCTCAGACGGGGGTAGTAACCGAATTGAAAATACCAAATTGAAAAGGAAAAAGAATGTAAAATGAACTGGCTCAACAATTTAAGTTGACCCTGCTGTAAAAAGCAATTTTCAAAGGACAATTGTTTCTCACATCATGTCCAAACTGTTTTCTTTGCAAATCCTATTCATCTACATTCTCAAACAACTACAATCCCATTTGGTGCTTATCCATAACTAGCATGGAATGGGAGCTATAAACATAAGAGGTGGAAGCACAATATGGTCGGATGAACAGTACATTATAGAAGCAATGTAACATATAGTTAATGGGTACCTCCGAGGTGCAGGGTGAGTACGGCTTTTGTAGGAGTGTGCGATGTTGGAAAATGTAGAACTTCAACCTTAATCTCAGCTCCATGGTCTTCTGGGGTTAGAAACAATTTCCAAATGGACTCTCGATAGTAAAGACCAGTCTGTAAATTACCCTGAGGCTCAATGGATTTGATGTTGGCCTCATCCACTCGCTCATTATTTTTGAACCACAAGAAGATAACATCCTTCGGAAAGTACCTATGCACTCGGATTTTGATGGTTGCTTCTTTGCCTGGCTCTGGGAAGTGTGGCTCGGATTTTAGGTATTCTATTATTGGAGATGCTACTGTTTCAACACAGAAAGTAAAACAAAGTTAGCACGCATATCGTCAAGTTGTCAAAAAAGTTGCTCAGAAATTAAAAATAGCAATAAACAATCATTGTACACACACTAAACCTAAAAAAGTATTTGTTTAGGAGTTACTGGACAGTGACTATCTTATTCGGTGGAATATAGGACGATAGAACACAGAAAGTTACAGAAGTGATGAAGGCTATTCAGCCCATTATGTCCATGCTGGCTCTTTTGAAGAGCAACCCTTCCAGTCCTAGGCTGACAAGCTTCACATTTAAGCTGTAAATAGGTGACTATCATTGTACTCACCCATTGGAACGAGCTGACACTCAGCTCTTCCACAATCTCCAGGAACATCAGAAAGCATTTCACAATATACGCGTTTTCCGAAATCTTCTCTAACCACAACAAATTCCAGCCGACTCTTAAAATAAAACAGGTCATCTTTCCCGCAGGTGGCTTCTGAGTCAGGGGTCATTTCAGCCAAGATTTCGTCATTCTTTCTCCAAACAATTGTAATGTTTCTTGGAAAAAAGGAATGCACTTTGCAGGTGGCGATCACGATTTCATCCGCAACAGGAGACTTTGGAAGCAGTATAATGTCGTCAAATTTCGGCAGAGCTGACAACCAAATGAAATAAGAATAATATTAATAATACTTGCATTTGATAAAGTGCCTCATCTCATTGAGACATATCAAAATGCTTCATATGAAATACTGTAGCTGTTTTGACTATTTTGTGGGTGAAACAGCAGCCAGTTTGCGCATAGCAATGTCTCACAAACAGCCATTGAGTGAATGATCAATTTTTATTTTGGGAGATTGTTGGCTTGAACACAAGGAGAAACTTCCTTCTCTATTTGAGTAGTGCCACAGGATCGGCAGGTGGGTCCACAGTTTAATATTTGATCTAAAGGACTGCACCTCTGACAAAACTTTAGCCCACAGTAATGTACTGTACTTGGGTGCCATTTTACAGTAAATCTGTGAAGCATTTTGACATGACCTCCTGATGTTAAAGGCACAATATTAAATATAAGAAATATGTATTATCAAATGCAACAATATTATCATTAATTTTAAACACAATGGTCAGAAATGCACAACATACCTTTAACAGTTATGCTCACTTCTTTGGTTTTTGTTACATTTGTTGCTGGATGTGTTATTTTGCAAATGTACTCTGAATTGTTGTCTTCAATTATGGTTGGAATAAACTTTAATATACTAGTGATACTGTAGGTGCCATCTTCGTATCTCAACTCATTCAAATTGTGGACATATTTGGGCCTCTCTGTTTCATTTCCAAACATTTCCTCTCTCGGTTTCTCTGGTTCAACCTTCACAATTTCCACTTCCTTGTCGTTATGTCTTTTGTACCAGGAGACAGCCAGCGGCCTTGGCTTGAATCCATTAATTGGACAGGTCAGAGCCAGAACTTCTTGGTGGATGACATGAGGCGGCATCACAATGTCATTCAACATCGGTGGGACTTTGAGTAAGAAAGAAAAATTAAAGTCGGACATATGGTGGCAAAAAAATAACTTCCACTTTGAAACACATTTGAAACTCAATTTGTTTTAAAACACTGGTTTAAAAACTTCTCTTCAATCTGCAGGTACACAAAATCAGAGGTTGTTGGACTTGGCTGACCTCTTACTCCATAACCTATGCACTGAGGCCAATCTTACTGGCTAAAGCGTAGTGGAATTTTCAGTTTCTGAGATGTTCCCAATGTGGATGACTCCCGATATTTTGTTATGTAAGGTCGCCTATCAGAGGTTTGATTGACAATGCTGAAATAATGATATCACTGAAACTCTTTTTTTGTAAATAAGTCTTATTAAAGCCATCAATTGTAACTACTCAAACAGAACACAAAAAAAAGACACTGGTCTCAGCAATAACTGCTAACAGTTTGAATGCTTACATACCTCCTTCCACATTCAGGATGACACTTTCAGTAATGAAGCTTTTCGTGATATTATGACGTACTTGAAGCATGAGAATAGCTTTGTCATCCTTAAAAATATCAAGCAGCAATTTAACATGACACTTGACACTGGAAGTCCCATCACCATGGCGTTCAATAGATGATGTTTGAATAATGAAAGTCCCATCTAAGGTCTCATTGCTAGACAGAAGGTGACTGCTGACACCCTCTGTGGGCTCTATGCCTTTGTCAGACCATTTGTATATTGTGCTTCCCTTGGATTCCGCTCTTCTTTGCAGCAGCCATTCAATAGAAATACCATCTGGTTTGTATCCTGAAATCTCACAGTCCAAGAAAGCTTCTTGCTGATGTACAAAGCGAGGTGGCTTAATGATGTTTGTAACTTTTGGAGCAACTAAAATAACATTGAAAAGCACACTTGAATTTATTTGTTCTGAGGATGCCACATCAAAAACACCTTACACTTTACACTAAACTTCTGCAAAGCTCTTTGAGATGTTTCAATGGTATGATAAAATGTTACATCAAATGTATTATTATTAATTACAAAATAAAAATACATAATACAGTATGTAGATTAATAGACAATATGCAAATATATTTTATTGAAAAATATAATTACAGTACACATACTACTGTACTTTAATTTAAGACAAATAATTTTTACCTTTTTTGAAGATTCTAAGGTAAGCATAAAATGCTCCACACAGGATCAGGGCACACAGCAAAACAGTAATGAACACACTCGTCACTATTCGTCCTACTGGTGTAACAATATCTTTCTCTGAGGAGAAGACACAAGAACCAACATGTTTAGCTCTGCAGTGAGTTACAAAAAGCAAAATATAACTTGCCTGGAAAATGGAAAACAATTCCAACTGAAGACCTGAAATTCCACCTGTCAGACCATCTTGTCTTAAAATTTACAGTCATGCAGAACTGTTAAATTCAGTCTTCCTTTTAAAGCAGGTTTTTTGATGGTTCTTAAAAGAAACCAGCTTCAGATTGAGACTGAAAAGAAATCTGCACAATCCTGCGCAATCTCAAATCGTAAAATAAAATGGTGTTACAGGCTAACACAAGGCAGAGTTGTATGCCTCCTGAAAAGTATGAAATTTTCTGTTTCACTCAGGGGTTAGTTCCTGTGCAAGAATGATTGGTAGTCAGCGTTGAACATGGGGGCACTTCCGTTTTGAGCCTAATCCTATCCTCACGTGGCATCCAACAGAAGCACAATTTCCAGCTGGGAGGAGGAAGGCTATCAGACATAGATGAAAGACTTATCCCCTTCCCAGACTAAGACTAACTACATTGATCCAAAAAGACCTATCACTAGACTCACATACAGTATTTTCAACTCCACCTTCGCTTTCTATCACAAACCAGTTTTTGGAGATTGATGAACGTTTCTGAAATAAAGACTGTACCTTTGACAGTCAGGTGAACTTCCTTGCTCATGGCACTAGCGAGTGTCCTATGGTTGACGAGGCATGTGTAGGTTTTACCATTGTCTGTAAGGTCTGGTCGGAGGGTCAGACGGCTGGACAGATTGAAAGTTCCATCTTCGTTTACCACTGAGGATTTTGTGCATTTGGACTTTAAAACCTGTTGTTTTCCATCCTCGTTGTGAACCCACTTCACATCAATTTTCGAAGGATAGTACCAGTGAATGTTGCACATGACTGACTTCTCTGTGCCATTTTCGATTATGATATTGGATTGATCTACATTCACCTGTGGTGCAGCTGTGAAGATGAACAGAAATCTGTATCAAACATCTAAATATATTTAAAACCTTCCGATCTAAAAAATTTAATTTTCACATTTTCTCTGCAACTTTCTCTCTGTACCTACTAGGTCTTTTGAATTGTGTAACCATGGCATCAATCAATGATGGTGCCTGGACTTCCACAACCCATTCACCCCATAGGTTATAGGACTGGAACATAGAGAGGACAGGACCATATCATCCAGTGATTTCTTTACAAGAGGCCAAATCAGAACACTTCTGGGATTACAAGAATTCCACTGCCTACAATAGATCTACTGGGATAAGAACTTATAACCAATTTGTACCATGATCCAACCACATAAATTCCAAGTAAAATGCATTCTCTCAAAAAGCTTATTCTTTGCCCTCACCCTCCTCAAATTCCTTTACACTACACCCTCACGCTACCCTCAGATCCCTCCTCAAAATCAGTCTTTTGACTGCTTTCTGTCAATATCCTCCACTCTCCCCCCATTCCACGTACCTCCTTCCCCCCACCCTCCATGTTGTCTGTAAAACGCTTAATTACATTATTTTAAATGATAAGAGCTGTGCAAGTATAAGGTCTCATTTGCACTGTTGGTGTTTTGGAACATAGAATAGCAATAACATAACAAGATTGCAGGAATTAGAATGATACAGCATGTAAAAAGCATCATATCTTTTTTTTAAAAAAACTAGTCAGAATTTGTTCTCCCTTTTGAAAAATCCCATTGATCAAGCCCCAATAGCCACTTACCTGAAACAAACATTTCCACATTTCCCCTTCCACTGTCAGATGTGATAAACACAATACATTCATACTGTCCTTCATCCTGGAATCCCACACTCAACAGCAACAGGGAAGCGATGCCCTTCTTCAATTTATCATCAGATATCTTTGCTCCCTTTCGATGAGGTGTGTGTGTGCTGCTTCCAAATTTGTATACCAGTTTCCTAGCGACATCAGGAGGTTTCGAGAAGTACCATTCAACGCTAACACTTGCAAGGTCAATGGTTCTCGATTCAAAGCCAGGTACCTGACATTTCAGTAAAACATCCTTATTTACCATGGTGTTCATAGCTCCTGAATCCATCAGTACAGTGAGGACATCTTCCACTGTGGTAATTTAACAGAAAAGCGAAAGTTAGTGCGTAAATCATATCCATCACAAAAATAATGCTGTATACACCATAAAGAACGAAAAATCCACCCTTTAGATATTAAAATTTGTAATACCCACTTATTAACCTGTTCTATACAGAGCAACCAAAATAAAATTAGTCAGACTTTCAAGGAATTTACCCATCACCAAACCTGCCAATAGGAGATGGGTGAAGGGGAAGAAATTTCCCCTCAGTCTAAATTTACAGTGCTTGAAATTCCACTTCATTTTTTGTGGGATGAAACAGCAACAGTTTACATTACAGAGTGGGAGCAAGTATCAAGGTGTTTCATACAAATAACTGGGTGGCCTGAGCTTCACAGAACATACTTTAAAATGAATTGACGGTATATTTTTGCGGGCAATTAAAAAAAAAGCCTGTTCTGTTCCTCTTATATTTAATATTTTCTGCAGTTTGCGCTTATCAACATGTCCCACGAATAGGGAATACCATCCGGGTCTTTTTGTGAAGCGCTTTGAGACGTCTCAGCGGTGTGAAAGGCGCTATATTGGCTCCCCATCCCTCAGCGAATCGAGTACAAAGCTTTCGTTGCCACCTCCAAAGCTCTCTATGGTCTTGCTCCCCCCACCCCCCTCCCCCACCCTACCTCTCCAAACACCCAATTCCTACCAACCTGTCCACTCCCCCAGTTAGGTGAACACCTGCCTGCTTCAGGGCCCCCGCGTTTCCTTCCCCACCATTGGTGGTCGCGCATTCAGCATCTCTGGCCCCACATTCTGGAACTGCATCCCCCAATCCCTCCGACTCTCCCGTCTTTTGCTCTTTGAAGTCCCATCTAAAGGTCTTCCTTCTCGACCATGCCTCCAGCCACCCTCCCATCCCCTCCACCCCTCCTGACCCTAACTCCCAGCTCTGATCCAAAAAACCCTGACTATCTGTCTTTCCAATATGAAGGAGACTGTAACAAGTGTCATTTGTTGTTGTTGTTGTTGTCTATCAAATGCAAGGATTAATATAGAAATAACAGTATGGATGATAACTAACTGGTGAAACAGAGCAAGTAATCACAACAATAATACAAATACTGTAACATAAAAATAGCCTCAGTTTTCTTTCTTGTGAATTTCTTTTGGGGGGCTTCAATGCAGCGCGAAATAAGGAAGCGGCACCATTTTGCGAACAGTCGCTGAGCAGAAACATCCTACTCGAGGCCCATAGAAATGATTTTCAAACTCGTTAACGCTACACAGCGAGACTCAACTCCCCCCAACACGCGCCTGTCCATTCGCTCTGTACCTGACAGTGGCAGATAGGTGAGCAGCAGCAGCGACAGCGACACAGGCAGCAGATTCAGGTTCATTATCCCCAGCGACAGTCGGTGGGTGGGGGGGAGGGCGTCAGGGCTGGACAGTTGATATATATCTGCTTCTCCCCAGGTCTCTCCCCGATTCTCTCGCTCTCTCTCTCTCTGTAGCTCACGCTTTCACTTTCACATTGACTGCACTGTGCACGCAATTGCATTAGAATACACCGCGGAGAGGGCTCGGTGTAGCTCAGAGGAACGAGCTTAGCTGAATACAGAATTAATACAGATTTTGTTGGATGAAACGCAATCGGAAAGCTCGGAGCTATGGATCGACTTCACGGGCAGTTAATGCTTTGCAGAAGCTAGTTTGTCTCTGTGTGAAATAAAGACTGAATTTGAGTTCAGGTTGGACTTTTTACGTATAATGATGGTTTGAGATTGCAAGCTGTGTGAATAAATCGTTGGGTAATAATGAACTGTCGCCATCCCATACAGCCGTATCTTTCACCCTATCTTGTCAGGATGAGTTCACCCACAGCCAAACCCAGCCTTGCCCCAGGAGGCAGTGTTTTATGGGTTATTATTACATTGGAGGTGGGGTCTTCAGCCTCTCTACCCCCACCCCCCTCTTTGCAACTCCATCCCAGTACCTTCGCCTCGCTGCCTCCCTTGCCTCCTTCAAGTCATGTCTCAAGACTCTCCTCTTCAAGTCGCCTTTGTATTCCCACCCTCCCCGGCTCCCTCTCCCAATTCCCAGCTCGGGTCCGAATCCCTGACTCCTGGATCTTGGGATGCCCTGCGATGTGAAAGGTGCCAAACAAATCTTATTTGTTGATGGTGGTGTGTGACAAGGCAACAGGACAAGAAGTTACTGTTTGAGCATTGTAAAAGGAAATTCATCGTGAGGGTGAGACTTTAAACCCAGCTCCAGTCTGCCTGTCCCCCATCTGTCAAAGATCTCATGATTCGATGTCCTGGCCAATAAACCTCTGGAGTCTCCCTCGGAGATTGGGGAAAGATCCGAGCTGTAAAAGAAGAGAATCACACCAGCTTCCATCCTACCTCAGAATGTTGTCTGCATTTCATCCCACATTGCGAGTGAGGCAGAATGCAAAGATCCTCTAGCCTCTGTCACAACCATCTTAAACTTACCGACAAGATGAAGCCAGCATCCCATGTCAATAAAAACAGAAATCGCTGGGAACACTCAGCAGGTCAGGCAGCATCTATAAAGAAAGGAAAAGTGAGTCAACGCTTCAGGTTCACGACCCTTCGTCAAACCAGCTCTGATGAAGTGTTGCGGACCCAAAACTTTGACTCACTTTTCCTTTCTCCACAGATTTCAGTTTTTATTTCAGATTTACAGTCTGCAGTGTTTTGCGTTTTTACCCCATGTCTATAGTTCTCCCGATATTCCATGTAATAATGCGGCCAGAAAACAATACCTGCAGATCCGGTGGGTAGAGGAGAAATAAAAACTTCATGCATTTGCTTTGATATAGTGCCTTTCACGTCTGGAGTACGTCCCACAGCATCTAATAATCATCTTTGCATTTGGATATAGCGTCTTATCATGTTGTTGAGACGTTTCGCAGGATATACTGTAAAGTGGATTTACTGTGTATTTTAAAGGAAAATGCACACAGCAGTGGCCCACAACCTGCCATGGAGTGAGTGACCAAATTTTATTTTGGGGACTATCGGCAAGGACACTAGGAGACCCTCTTTCTCTTTTCAACTAGTGCCATAGGATCTTTAACGTCCACTTGCACAGATAGAAAGGACCAGATTTAATGTATCATCCAAATACTGCACCTCCGATAAGCAATACCCCCACCCCCAACACTGCAGTGGAGTGTTTCCAAGTCCCTATATGTCAATTAAACCTGCAGGTGGGAGTGCTTCTGACTCAGGTAGTAGTGCTACCACTGCGATAGGCTAACACGCAATACATCCTGTGAGGCTCTTAAGAACGTCATCTGGTCGTGAAAGGTGATATACCAAATGCAAGCATTATTATTATTATTATACTCTTTTATTCAGAGATCAAGTTGATAGAGATCTTTTTTGCCGCGACTTTGAACTCGCAAACTGAGCTGACAATCCATGCCGCGTTGGGAGAGTTCTGCATTTCCCTTTGGATGTTATGTAAAACTGAGGTCGCGTCTGCAGCTGCTCAAGTGAATGTTTCAAATCTCATGGTACAATGAGAATAGAGAATAGAGAAAGGCGTTTCCTCCAGTGCCCTGGCCGACACTCCTCCAGATAAAATTGAGCTTTTACTTTTCGGCTGTTTGTGACATTGCTATAAGCAAGGTAGCTGTTGTATTAAAATATACAATCACCACAGTCTACAGTAATCTGGTGAAGCACTTTGTAATTTTGTAGCAAATGCAAGGATGAAAAGTGGGAACCATGGCTGTTTTTTTTCCCTTTTTGATTTGTATGTGTCTGAATACAGACACATACAAATCCCAAAGGTGGACTATGTTGCATGTAAATTAATATGTGATCAATTATTGTTAAAAACACAGCCAAATATGAATTTTTCCTTCCTTTTTATTTAATTAAAATTTTATTTATTTAAAAATATATACACAGAGAGAATACAAATAAAACCCATTTCAACAAACAAATTATAAGCAGTTTAAACAAATATTATTTGACAAGATTCCATAGAAAAAGTGCAGCTCCTGCTCAGGTGGATGTTAACATTCTCATGGCACAATTCATAAGAGAAGGGCGTTTCTCCCAATGTTCAAAGGTAGCAGTTACTACTCAGTTGAACCCTGGAACAAAAGGTGTGGCTGGAAAAGACTAGCTTATTTTGTTCATCTGAATTTAAAATTAGGAATTTATTAACAGCAGAACCAAAGTCACTTTTACTTTAAAGTAGCAAAACAGAAATACTTATCATTTTACATTATTCAATAAACATGATTTCAATAGGCAGCGTCAAAGACTCAGGGTTAGGCTCACGTATATTAACTAGTTAGTTGAAAGAAGAGCATGGGCCATCCTGGTAGTCACATGTCATTTTCCAAACTATCTATTGTTTCCAGAGATATTATTTCCTAACAGAAATCAATGTAATTTATCATTGAAAGAATCAACACTCTCTGCTTCCACTAACTCCCTGTAGCAATGACAATATTAAAGTTCATAAGTTCTTAAAACAGTAGGCAAACAGTCCTTGCTTCCCTTTTCTCCGAAACTGAACGCTGATAATAGCAGATGTTGAATAAAAAAATAAAAAGTTGCGTTGCAACTGCATTCTCATTTGATTAAGCTGTACTGTACTTTGTACTTCTCTTTGGCTGTTTTCCCGATGTTGCTAGTATTCCTGGAACCTTGAACAGTCGCAGAACGAATGATGTTCTCGCTCTTACCAGCTCAGACCAAACAACAATTCTGACTGGATAAAATATAGCTTTACTATAGCTCTTTCAATATTGTTCTATTTGAATGTAAGGATGGTCCCATTTAAGACTTCAAGGCACAGCATAGTAACATTTTCCCATAATATTTTGTCTCACCATTTACCATAGTGTCACCATGTAAACATTAGGCAGAGAAATGAAATACAAAGAATCATAAAACTATGTTAGTATGTACTGGGTGAATCATCAATCTGGACGTCTGAGATTTCTGTTTTTTTAGTCATGAGTATGGCCTGCATGTCCCTGAGCCAGACTAACACAAAAAGCCAGGCTGATACCAAGACACACCTTTCATCTTCTAATCTTCTTTTCATCACAAAATCACAAGATTAGTTTGGATGAAAGAAGGCCCTACAGCCCATCCAATATCATCCTTCCAGAACACTCATCATAATGTCTCCCCATTGCAGCATCCAGCTGCTTTTCAAATACGTCCAGTGACTTGGCCTTTACCACCTTTCCTGTTCCCATCATTCATTACCCTTAATCCTTCTGAGATGCAAGGCTCTATACAAATGTAATTTGTGGTTAATCACATCTCCATCTAAACCCTAATTCAGAACTATTCTTATAATATTATTCTTCAAATACAAGTGGAAAATGAATGTTGAACATTCATTTTTTCTCTAACTTATCACTGATCATCATTTAAATGTTTCCACTAAAATCAACTTCCAGACTATTGTGTGCGATATGTATAGTAATCCACTTCCTACTTCTTCCAACCAGTCCGTCATGGTGTTTATATGGCACTCCACGCAAGTCTCCCCCCAAAACATATAGAAAGAGAAAGATTCAATTTACAAAGTTGCTAAATAAACTCAATACGTTTGGGACTTATAAACTAAACCAAATTAATTGCCAGGCAGAAAATATAAAACTTATAATATATCAATGCATTAGGTTTTGCATTTGCAATAAGGATTAGGAGTCCAAGCATGATACACATATACAACATTGGCATCTCACTTGCTGATTCAAAAAAAAAGTTGCACATTTGCTCCAATGCTTCAACTGAGTTGCAGAGTTAAGTATTTGCTAACCGGCTCCATCTCAGTAATAACATCACATTGTAATAGGATTCCATTATCCTCCTCGTTTGGTGTAAAAGTTAATGTGCTCTTGAAACTTCCATCTGGAAGGGGTATCTTTTGAATTACATCTTCCTTTTCATAAGGGTATACACCCTTAAACCAAGTGATGTGGGAGTTATTGATGTCCTGCCCTTGAATAGTGCAGGCCACAGTAACAAGTTGACCAGCTTTTGGATTTTCTGTTTCGCACACGATTTCCGAGACAAATTCTGCTTCCTCATCTGGGGGAAAAAAGTAAATACAAGCCTTTCGTCAGTCATGTCTATTGTTGAGGTCAATCTGGAGCTCATTCTTGAATGCGAACAGGTTACTCTACTTAAGCATTGTGCCGTGGAGACCTTGTTCCTTACCATTACCATTACCTGGTTACCATTCCTCTCGTCCATCACGAGTGAGCATTTCCCCGGTGTTTACCCCGGGTGAAGTGTTAATGGTATTATTGCTCTTGTGGAAGAAATAATCCCTTAGGAATCTCTCAGATAAATACACCTCTGATGCCCAATAGTGGAATGGATATTTGTAGAATATTAGAGATCAAAAAGCCAGAAAATCTTCTGGGTGAGAAAGGAAGCCATGCAAGTGAAAGGGTTTGTAACATCATTGTAACTGAACATCTTAATTGAACAAGAATGAAGCTACCACACATCTCCTGCTAGGACGACTTTTCTCTTTTGGGCTTTGGCTTACAGGGTCAAGTCTTTGCCTACACATCCAAATCTCAACAATGAGCAATAAAACCCGTTCAGCCATGTTCAATGCCATGAATTAACTGCAGACCTACACTGCTTTCTCTGTGCATCTCCTCAGGATCACTTAACCCACAAGGAGACCTTTCTTACCATGAGGACTATTTAAAATGGGCATTTTGCCAATTTAGAGTAAGCTAAATCTTGGGTAGATTGGATTTTCTGGAAAGATTAGATCAAATGGGTCAATAGAACTTCCTCATTTGAACTAATTTGTGAAAATAATAGATTCAAGTTGACCGAAAAATCTAAATACAGAAACTTAGTGAAACATAAGAATACATTACCATCACTGCCTGATTCACCACCTGGTGCAGGTTCATCATTCTCATCATCACCATCTTAAATAGGAAACAAGAATATTAGACTGGTTACATCATCAGCGAGATCATGCAAATAGTTACAATAAGTTAAACAGTAGTAGTTTCCAGGCTTAAAATGAGTTAAATCACCTAATGTGAAGTGTGGGGTAGATTATGCATGATTTCATAATAAACAAACCAGGATTCACAAGATTTCAACTTGAAAAGCCTGAACCAACTCAATCCATTTTAGAATGGGCTCCCTCGAGTCAGCAAACTGGATGTAGGATTACCAGAAGGCAATCCCTTTTAGATTTCTTATGAAATCCTATTAAGTAATGTTGCATAATTGACCCCAGCATTTCCAACAAACTTCTCTATGAGGACAGTAGAGTGGATAGTGGGGTGGCAGCAACTAGGGGGCGATGCATCTGGATGATAGAGGGGGAAATAAATCAGGCAGAGATCTCACATCTAGGAATTTCTGCTAGCATAACATAAAAGACTGTGGGAGAAAAGGTAAGAGAATAGTACTATGCAGATAGCATAGTCAGAGATCCCATGTAGGTACAATGGGCCACATGGGCACCTTCCTTGCTGTAAATCTTTATGGTTCCATGATTTTCATGCGGTTAGCCAGGGTTAGTCACATCTAGATCTTACTTTTCTAAAAGAGAATCTCTCCTTGGAGAGACACATCCTGCTTAACCAATTCCAGAAGGAATATATTATGTCCAGATTGGCAAGAGCGAAGGCTTGTGGATCCCAGAGTGTGCTTGGGTTACTTCAATAGTTCTCAACCAGCTCTCGATAGCTTGCCATCAAAAACACTATCTATACATGTCCAGCTAAAACCACCTTATGCATTAGGGCTTTGGCTTACAGGTTAAAAAGGAGATGAGTGGCAAGAATCCCTATCCCACATTGGGAGAACATGGATAAAAAGGTAGAATTTAGCAGCATTAAAGTGTCTGGAGGGTTTTGTAGTGAATTGGGATGGAATATTGTGACATTTACCTTTGATACACAAAACAAAATCCTTCTCATGAATCTCCTTAGTTTCCTCGTGAGTGATCTCACACCTGAAATCACATTCCTGATCGTCTAAAGTGGGCTGAAACTCTATCTTCGAAGTGGAAAAAAAAAGACCATTTTCAGCCACTTCTGGGTGGCTATTGACCACAGTTCCTGGGTAAGGCTTCCATTTTTTGAACCATTTCACAATGATACCACTAGGTACGTAGTTGCTCAATGAAATGCTCAGTGATACCATTTGGTTGATTTGCGGTGACACAGGATCAGATTTAATATGAGAGAGTTGGGGAGAGATAGCTGAGGAAACAGAAAAACGTGCACAACCATTAGTCAAGAAAGCAGGTATCATAGAATCATAGAATTTTTTCAGTAGAAAAGGAGGCCATTCGGTCCATCGAGTCTGTGCCTGCTCTTTGAAAAGAGCTACTCACAATTCAATCGCACTCCCTGGCTCTCTCCCCATAACCCTGCAAACATGTCCTCCCCAAATAATCATCCACTTCTCTCTTAAAAGAAGAGTTATTGAACAACACAGTATTCCTTGTGCTATTTTATGGCTGTGAATATAAGTGTACTCCAATTTGTTGAAGTGCCACAAATCTGTTGAAAATAGTTCCACGCATCTACAGTAAGGGATAGACATCTTCTATGTTGCAGAACCATACCTGGTAGGCTGAGACAGATGCTTTTCACGATTGGTTGGGTCAATCTGGTATGTTCCACATGGAATGAAAAATCCTTTTCGAAATCCCTGGCATTTGGCACAAGTTTCAGGATGGAAGAACACCGAAAGCATCCACCTTCATCTGGTTCAGGACCCTGATTACTGATCCCTTTGAAGATCTTAGTTTTCTGCTGAAACCAAGATGTTGTGATCACCTGAGTCGTGAAGTTGTTCACATTGCACGTGAGAACAAGTTCCTTTCCATACACAGGCTCAGACGGGTCAAGTATGATGTTGGAAACTGCTGGGATACCTGTTTAAAAATTGCACAGATGGTAGATTGTTGATAAACTTTAGATCTGCAATTTTATGTAGTCTTAGTCTTTGGGACAATTTTGCTTGAAAGTTAAGATCGCTCAGAATTGTGGAAATGTTTTTGATTTAGGCTACTTGTCCTTTTAAAGACGCACTTTTTTGAAACAACAAGTTTCCAATTTAAGACTGAATTTAAGACACTAAACAATTCGGTGTGATATTCAATTTCAAAACAACAACAACAAAATTATATTTATAGAGCGACTTTCACATCGGTAGGCTATGACCAGGAATTTCAAGACACCTCCTTTCTTTTTAAAAGGTCTAACAGCAGAATAAAATGAGCATTCAGCGATCTTATTCAAGACTAATTAACCTTGGATTTAGTATAGCACCTTTTCACATTGTTGAAATAGCTCAAAGGCTTCATAGGATCTAATGTTAAGTAGTAAGTGTGTATTTATAAACTAATGTGGCAATCCATTTGTGCACAGCAATGTCCCACATTTTGCCCAAAAAGTGAACAATTGAATTTTATCTACCAAATTGTTGATCAGGACATTGGAAAAATTCCCTTACATTTTTCAATAATGCCACAGTATCTTTAATGTCTATCTGACAGGTTTAACGTCTCACCTGAAGGACTTCTAGCAATGTACTACTTCCCCAAGCACATCAGAGAAGAAACATCTTAAAATATGAGCAAAGTCCCAAAATGGGACTTGAACCCACAACTCCTTTGATTGAGCTAGCAAGGATACTACCAACTGAGCTGCCTGGAATGATACACATTTAGAAAAATAGTCAGTAGAGCCATATTGCTATAAATTATGTTTCTGAATTACTCAAAATATTTGGATCATTTTTGTTCAGAAACACGACTGTAGAGTCACGCAACCAAATCAATGATAAGACTTGCACGAAACACCGCAAGCTGGTCCACCGATTAAATATTATTTGTTACAGTTAAAGTTCTACAACCATAAATTTACGTATGTAACTAAAATAATATTTACCTTTTAAGATCAGCGTCCGGCAGACTTTTCGTGGTATATTAGAGGTTTCTGCATGAAGAATTTCCATTGTGTATTCTGTGCCATGATCCAGTTCGTTTGGAATGAACGTCCACTTGGACTCGTGATAAAACAGGCCGGTGATCAGATCCTGTTTAGTATCTTCACTTTCGAATTTTGTTTCCATTTTCTGAAAAGCCCGAATCCAGGAAATTTCATTTCCCTTGGGATAGAAGTCATATGCCTTGCAGGACAGAGTAACGGATTTCCCTATCTCCGGGAACGGTGGATCAATTTCAATCTCCGTCAGTTTGGGAAAAGATACTTTATTTGGAACAAGAGAAAATTAATCAATTGCACATTGATGAACAAAATAACAACTGGATCACTTTACCGGGCAGTAAATAACACACAAATCTTCAATAGTTTAAAAGTTACAAATTAATAATAAATAATAATCCTAGTGCCTTATCACATCATTGAGATGTCTCAAATCGCTTCACAATTTATGCTACAGTGTCTCTTAAGGTTTAAGATTAGTCTTGACTGCTCTGAAGACCAGTAACAAATACTGTATAGTTTTTTTTCCAGTAACTTTCCCACATTGCCTGTTTCCCTTCCAAGTCTCCAATCTTTCTCCCTCGGCTTCTATTTTATCAATATCATTAAAATAATTTGTTTTTCTTAACTTATCCTTCTTGGTGATGCTTACTGCTAAATATGCAATTTTGGATCCTCATGATATTGAAATCAAGACTCTTGACACCATCTCATCTCCCACACTAACTCATTAATTCCCAGGTATAATTCCTTACCTTCCTTACTCTTTCTTTTTCTTCTGTCATCTAAATATTACTCATCCCTATCTTCTCCAATCCAGTTTTTGAAATCCAAACTTTAGTGCCAACTAATAATAATAAATCCTTGGATTGGATACTTTGCCTTTCACATTGGGAGGATGCCTCAAAACCTTCAAAGGATTTACTGATATAGGTAGCAACTGCCAGAGGTGTTGTACTTTGGGTGAGACACAGATGGACTGTTAAACAGACTGTCTATTCAGGTGGATATTAAAGATCCCATGGCACTATTCGTCAAGAGAATTGAGTTTTTCCCATTTTCCTGACTAACGAGCTTAAGTTGGTCATTCACTTTTAGGTTTTTATAGGGCATTCCTGTGCACAAATTGGCTGCCTTCTTTTGCCTACAAATACAGTCGCTAAACCTCACAGTAAATCACATGAAGCTCCTTGAGGTATCCTGATAATGTGATAAGGCTCTATAGCAGATGCAAGAATTAGTATCTGCTGAATTCATACCAAAACAAACATTCCTCCCTTTGTGAAGTTCGACCGATTCATAATTGTATAAAAAGTTGAATGACAGATATATTACAAGTAGGCTTGGTGCTTTTCCCTCTTTATAATAATAATAATCCTTGCATTTGATAAAATGCTTATCACATTTTCTAGTCGTCTCAAAGTGCTTTGCAGAATATACTGCAAAGTGAATTGACTATATACAAGTGGGCAAAACGCGACAGCCAATTACGCACAGCAG
This sequence comes from Hydrolagus colliei, assembly GCA_035084275.1. NCBI lineage: Eukaryota > Metazoa > Chordata > Chondrichthyes > Chimaeriformes > Chimaeridae > Hydrolagus > Hydrolagus colliei. Next base: position 9,825,996 of record CM068757.1, on the reverse strand, counting down.
TGTCCCACAAACAGTTATGGATTGAAATGACCAATTTATTACAGGGGGGTTTTCTGAAGGCATTATTTTCCTTTCTCCATAGATGCTGCCTGTCCTGCTGAGTTTTCCCAGCTCTCTGTTTTAGTTTCAGATTTCCAGCATCTGCAGTATTTTGTTTTGTTTATAATTATATATGTATGTATGTAGCAAAACACTTTCTTTTTCATTTTATACCAGATTGATTCGTATATTTGTGATTTTTTGTGCATATGATAAATTCACAATGCAAAAAATAACATTTTATAGCAAATATTAAAATATTTGAATACCTCACTCTGCCATTTCATAGAAGACACAAAATGATGATCAACATCAACCCTCAATGTACAAAATTAATACTCACCCAAACGGCTGAGGACCCAAAGTGTCTCCACTGGCTCTATTAGGCTTTCGTGGTGCACCTTACATATGTACTTGCTGTCAACATCCTTTTTTGTGACTACAGTCGTCATGCTAGTTACAAAATGGAACAACTTATCCTTTCCTATCGTAGGCTCACTATCTTGTGATTCTAATGGTATCTCCTCATTGTTCTTAAACCACTCAGCTTTGATTGTTTGAGGGTAAAATGAATTGACCTGGCAGCTTAATTTCAAAGGCTTTTCTGCCACAGGTGTTTTGGGGTCTATCTGAATCTCCTGCAGTTTGGGTGTGCCTGAAAGTAGAATAATATGAATGCAGCATTAAAACAGAAGGATATCATTGACATTTTGAAACTAAAACAAACAGGATACTTTTTTTTCGCTTGTTTATTTTAAGGCAAGTCATTGTCTTCTTTGATATTTTCGGTAATATCCCAATTACCACCCCACTCCCACCTCACTCCCACCCATCCACACATGTCCACAGCACCCTCCAGTATAACTAAAGCAAGTGCAGGTTTGCAAGAATCATGGCTTGGGGTACACCAGATTACTCGAGCAAGTTAAATCTCTGAGCATGACATTGGGAACAATGACAAGCTTCCTTGCTTGTGCAGCTCAGATCAGCCTGCACATTTGGCCTTTGGCTTGCAAGGTTAACAGAATCACTGCCTCCAGAACCTCTTGACTAGTGCAATAATAAAGTATTTCACTATTGCAGTACAGAGCTGCTTCAGTAATTTTTAACGGTCATGTATTTTTTAAATAAACCTACCTTTAATAAACAGCCTAGCTGTTTTCTCTTCAACTTTGCCAGTGGGTTCATGATGCACCTCACAGATATAATTCATTCCCGCATCGTCTTGAATATCTGGTATAACATTCAATACACTGATGATGGTATACGTCTTATCCTCATATTGCATTTCACTGATGTAGTGGTTGAACTTATTCATCTTCCTGCAGGCAACTCCGAGGCATCTACTTGTGTCTTTGTTGAGGTAAGCAATTTCTTTCTTGTTGCCATTACTCTCATGTTGGTACCAAGTGATGCTCAATGGTCTTGGCTTAAATCCATTGATGGGACAGACCAAGGCCACCAGCTCATTGTGAATGATACGAGGTGGCAGTACAATGTCCGAAATCTTTGGTGGAACTTTGAGAAAGAAAAATAGCAGAACATAGAAAAATAGCATCAGAAAAAGGACAAGATCCTGGTTGCTGATGGGAATTTTCTCTGAATAAGCCAAAATTAAAAGGTAGCAATGCCCTTCCTAAATAAATGCAAATCCTTTTGAGATGTCTTACTTTTATGCAGACAAAGCACTATGTGTATAATATTAATAATACTTAGTTTTATATAGAACTACATCACCTCTCAGAGCGATTCACAGAGTATGCTGTAAAGTGGATTAACTATAATTGGTGGGCAAAATTTTCACTCAGCCAGCAGTGAAATAATAACAATAATAATCCTTACATTTGATATAGCAGTTTACATGTTAGTAGGACATCCCAAAGTGTATTCTATGGGCAAATGCAACAGCCTATTACCAAAGTTTGGTGGGGTGGGGGGATTGTTGGTCAGGACATTGGGAGAAACTCTTTTCTCTTTGCAAATAATGCTGTGCACTCTTTGATATCTACCCGAACAGGCAGACACAGCCTTGGATTTTAATGTCTCACACAAAGATGAGCACCTTGAGCAATTCAGCACACCCAAGTACTTTTATTGCAAAGTCATCTTAGATTATATGAGTTCCAAGTCTTGGCACGGGGCTTGAACCCATGACCGATGAGCGTGCCACCAATGGAGATAGGAATTCAACTCATGATTATGGTAACTTTTCCAGATTATCAGCAAGGCATGTCCATGTTAAAAAGTAAAATCTTGTGAAGGATTTCAAACATTTCAACGACAAATGTAAAAATTATTATGTTATCATGCGGAATTGCATAAAAAGTGTTAATTCATTCAGTTACCTCCAACGACCTCCAGAATTATCTTCTTCTCCACTGGAGTCCAAAAACATTGATGCTCCACTTGAAAGGTTAATTCCACCTCGTTATCACTATACATGTCGGGAAACATTTTAACGCAACAATTCACACTCGAATTCCCGTCTTTCAAACTAATAAGCGAGAAATTAGGAATGAAGGATTTATCACAACAGTCCTTTCCATTTGAGAGAAGATTCGCTTCCTCATCAGAATTTTGAGGCATAGTGTTGTTCCATTGATAAATTATCTTCTTATCCTGTTTGCTTCTTTTGACATATAAAGAGATGGAAATTTTAACTGGTCTAAAACTAGTAACTTGGCAACTTATTAAGGCTTCTTCTTGGTGTCTAATAGTGACAGGTGTGCTGATTTCGGTGATTTTTGGAGAAGCTGAGGAAAGAAAACACGAGTTAAAACCGGGTATTCTAATGTTTGCCTGTGTTTGCTCTGTGTGTACTGCCACCCAAGCACTGATTCCAGTAAGAACATAGAATAGGAGATACAGTATCATACATGCACATAAGAACAGCTTTTAGCCCCTCTGCCCCCATGCTCTGGGACACTGTCTCACATTCTTCACTCCCTACCTGTCTTCTCAACTGTGCTTTTACATAGATTTACGAAGGATCTCTGGCCGAACTAGTCCATGCTGGTGTTTACTCTGCACGAGTCTCCATGCACTCTGTACTCTTTCCCACAAACTTCTATTCACTTTTCCCCCAAATGAGAATCCAGCTTCCTCTTACGTTCATGCACCTCAACATGTTAAACCAATTTCAGACAGCAACCCAATGTGAAATTTGACATATTAAATGTAAATGATATTCTTGTACTTATTCATTTCAAAATGCACTTAAGAGGAAACTCGATGCATACATGAGAAAAAAAGGGAGGTAAAAATAGCAGATTAGATAAAAGATCACATTTAACAGATCCCTAACACAATGTAAACTGAAAGCCTATAACCAAGCAACACTTTACCTTTTTGAAAATGCATTGTATAAACGAAAAATAGTCCAGCAAATGCCAACACGCTGAAGATCAATGTTCCAATTATAGCCCCGGCAATCGCTCCTCCTGATGTTCTCTCTGGTTCTGAAACATGATAAATAACAGGGTACAGTCTTCGAGGCAAAAGGCAACATCACAAGCAACATGGTGTCTGATGCATGTGGAATTTCACCGCAGGTATGGCTCTACAGTTCCAACAAATGTGCCGGAAAACCAAGCACAACTTTCAGGATTCGAGAGCCAAAATTGTTTTCTTTGAAACTCAAATTGAGAATCACAGTCCAAAAGCTGAAATTAATATTTGACTTTGCCTCTGAGACCTTGCATATAAAAGTGCAAACTGATCTTGAAATCTTCCTCTACGAGTCACAAAAAACTCTAATTTTGTTTCTCTACTTATGAAATAGAATCATAAACATTTACACATCAGTTTACAAATTTACACATTAAACTTTTGAGTCTGACCAGCTCTCAGAGCAAATCATTTGTTTGATCCCACTGCCCCATTGTTTCTCCACACCCTTTCAAGACATTTTTCTTTCACATACAGTACCCGTCTACTTTCTTCTGGAAAAACACAATTAACTCTGCCTCTGATAGAACCATTCCATGGCCAAACAGCTCAGAGTGTGTGAAAATAATTCTTAGAAGCTCTCCTTTCACTCTTCTTGTAGCTATCTGATATCTATTTACCTTTCACGGTGAGTTTGGCCTCTGTTATCAAGGGCCTACTAAGCGTTCTGTGCTTAACCTCACACTGGTAGATGGTCCCATCGGCATCCATTGTTGGTTCAATCTGTATCTGGCTGGACACATTGAACGTTCCATCTTTGTTAGGCACTGGAGCACCTGTGCAGATATCATTCACAACTGTCTCTGTCTTTCCTGATGACACCTTGAGCCACTTGAGACTGTATTCCTGAGGATAAAATCTGGCAATGTCGCACCTCACAGAGCCCTCTGAATTGCTCACCACAGTAAAGTGTTTTGTAGACAAGCTGACTGTTGGTTTAACTGTAAAAAAAGAACATTAGTTGCAAAACCAGGGTGGAGAGGAGAGAAGGACATTAAGTAACAACAAGCAAAATTACATTTATAGAGTGCCTTTCACGTTGGGAGGACGTGCCAAGGCACCGAACAGTCAGTTCAGGACCTGAGCAAGGGGGAGACACAGGGGAGGGAGAGATTTTGGAGGGGAGGGAGAGAGTTGGGAGGAGGATCTTGAGACTGGCCTTGAAGGAGGCAAGTGAGGAACCAGGCGAAGGGACTGTGGGGTGGAGTTCCAGAGTGTGGGGGCAGAGGGGCTGAAAGCCCGTCCACCAATGGTAGGGCAAGTTGTGCGGGGGACATGGATCAGACCGGAGCCTGGTGAATGGAGGGGGCAGGCAGGATCTTAGGGAGTCGAAGGGGTCAAGGCCGTGAATGGCCTTGAAAACGGATCTTGAATTCAATCCTCTGGGGGATGAAGCCAGGTGACGCTGGGAGTGATGTAGTCACAGAGCTTGGTGCGGGAGAGGACATGAGCTGCAGACATCTGCATGATCCGCAGCTTGTGAAGGAAAGAGCCAGGAAGGCCAACGAGGAGGGCATTTCCTTAGTCGAGCCTTGATGTGATGCATACATGGACGAGGGTTTCAGCAGCCTGAGGGGTGAGGCAGTGGCAGAGTCTGGCAATGTTATGGGGATGGTGGAAGGCAGTTCTGGTCATGGCTCATTTGTGGGGTAAGATGGACAGTTCAGGGTCAAAACTAGACACCCAGATTCCTGACTGGCTTCAAGGGATCTGATAAAATGGTAGGGAAATAAAATTTGCAGATCAGCCATGGTCTAATAAATGGTGAAGTTGTCTGGTCAGGCTGAACAATTTACTCCTGTTCCTATCTTCAAATGCTCTTTACATCTCAACACATATCCCAATGTACAGCTTGTTGAATCTCTTTTACCTGACACCAAAATTGATCCAGACATTTCTCCTTTATCTGGAGTAACAAATATAATACATGTGTATAGTCCCTCGTGTTCAAATTGTACTTTAGAAAGTTCAAGGGTTGCATCTCCTAGTTTTAAGAGTTTGTCTGACATCATTGTTCCTGCTCTCTTTGGAAGATGTTTTTGTCCATTGTACACATAGATTTCTTCCGGCGTTCCATCCTTTCGGGTGAACATCCACTGTACGCCCACCTGTTCAAGGTTAAGTGTACCTGGTACATGTTTAGCTAGTTTGCACTCGAGGTTAACTGTTGCGTCTAATAGCACTTCCTTTGCACCTTTAAACATGGTTACGTCTAAGGTACCTGCAGATGACAGAAAACAAAATTATACACTTTATACAGTGCCCTTCACTAAGAATAACATCTAAGCCCTTCAAGCTTGTAACTCTTACCACAAACAATATCAAGGCACTTATGAAGGGTGTTTGTTTCGGAATTCTTAGTGTTACATTGAAACATCCATCACTTTATGTTGGTCAACCAAAGTTGTTCTGAGTGGTTTATTATTTAAAAACACACTTTCTTACATCAAGAGGAAATCACATTACTTGACAAGGGATAGTGTTATTCTTAACAAATGTGCCATCAAATACAACTACTGTAGATTGTAAACAATGTGTAACCTAATGGTGGATTTTAAAAGCACAGACTATTGCTGAGCTAAATTCAAACAGACTTTGCTACAAGATTTCTCCTACTTGCTACAATGCCGGTCTCCCCAGCTCCGCCATTCACAAAATCCAACTGATTCAAAACTCCGCAGCCACATTCTCCCCTTTACCTGGCTCCGCACTCCCATGACCCCAGCACTGGCCAGACTCCACTCATGTCCTGTTACAGAATGGATCGATTTCAAGATCTCTGCTCTTACCTCTAAATCTCTTCATACCCAGCACCCGCCTACCACTCTGACCTTCTGCATATCCCTCATCCCCTCTCCTCCACCTTCTGTGGCCATGCTTTCTGTCCATACTTCCTGAAAACCTGGAACTCCTTTGCTTCAATCCCTCCAACTTGTTTGGCCCATGTTCAAATTCAAATCTCACCCAAAGACCTTTTCCTTTGACCGAGTCTACTGTCACCTCTCCCCAGATCTGCATCAAACTGTACCATTGTTAAGATCTCCGGAGCACTAGCCCACGCGAAGACAATTATATAACAGCAAGTTATGATTGTTTTAAAATTGAATTGAGAAAGTAAGGCCAGAACAATTTTTTTCAGATGTACAGAGACAGCAGAACAAGGGGACAACAACAACAACAACTTTGATTTATATAGCACCCTCCACACCGAAAGGTGTCACAAAGCGCTTCACAGTAACGGATCCCGGGACAGAGCCAGGGGCAGGGGTAAACAGGTGACCAAAGGCATAGTTGAAGAGAAAGGTCTTTAGCTGTGATCTGAAACTGGGAAGAGCGGGGGGGGGTGCGAGGTGAAGGGAGTGAGGAAGGGAGTTCCAGAGCATCGGGGCAGAGTGGCTGAAGGCACGGCCGCCGAGGGTGGAGCGGAGGATTTGAGGGACATGGAGGAGGCCAGACCCGGTGGAGCGAAGGCAGCGGGTGCTGGTTTGGGGAGAGAGGAGATCAGAGATGTAGGGGGGGTTCAGAGGAGTGGAGGGACTTGAAAACAAGAGTGAAGATCTTGAAGTCGATCCTCTCAGGGACAGAAGCACACATTTAATGATTGGAAAGAGCAGACACCTCAAGAGTATTTCTTCACCCAGAGGGTACAACAACAGTAACAACAAAATTGCATTTATAGGGTGCCTTTCCCGATGGGGGGGGGGGGGGATAGATCTAAAGGGTCTTTATCCAGGCCCAGTGTGATCTACTAGTGAAAACAGCATTTGCTCAGAGCAAGGGTTGGGTCGCGCCTCGGTATTAACAGGACTGTAGCCGACAAATTCACACAAGCATAAAAGGCAGCTCTTAAAGCATCTGGATTTTTCGTTGCCATTAGAAACCTACAGGTTTTTTTTGAAATGGAAAGAATTATAATGTGATAACAAGAACATGTTGATTTCACTCCTCTATTACCCCCTCCCCCCCCCCCCCCCCACACACACACACCCCACAGCAACCAAACAAGGCAACCAGACAGGTTGCTATAAAGCGAGTTACTTCACTACCTGCCGAGCAGAAGGGACCGCTGGACATCAGAGCCCACACCAGGACACACAGGTTGACTCCCATGGCTGGAAGCTTTACCCTAAGCCACTGTCGCCGGCCGACTCTGATCGGAACCATTTTGAACTGTTCCCGAAATTACTGTAATAAAAAAAAGTCGCATTTCAGTTTCACTTTCTTTTTGGATGTTACGCAGACAACCCAGCAACCCGAGCTGTACAGCCAGCTCCCCCCGCTGGTCTCAGCCTCACAGGGATCATCCAACAAATGCACCAGTCACAGAATTTAAATAGGGGTGTTGGGGTGGGGGGGATGCTTGATGCTATCTTTCTGCATGTTAGGCATATATAACATCATTATTTTAATTGAGACATTTTACATTCCAATGGTGTTCTGCATTTTTTTTTAAAGAAGAAACAAATTTTCTCTTCCAGATTATCATCCGGTATCTATATATGCTCAGATGTTGCTTTTTTTAAAAAAAATTGTTGGCACACTTAACACACGTCCCTCCATTCCAGGAACCCACGGTCTTAGCCTGTGAGACAATTTTCTCTTACAATTTAAATTCACGCTGAATTATGGAAATTTCTTATACTCAATCATAATTTTGAAGTCACTTTTCTGCAACTCCACAAAACCAATCTGGTTTCCAGATTAAGATTTACAGAATGGCAGGCTAAATCTAGGTTTTATTTTCAGGACATGGAATTGGATTTGACAGCCTCACCTTTCACGAGTAGCTCTCTGTTCTTTTTGTACGGTGATATAAACAGTCCAGGTGTACAGTTCTCTCTCTTCCAGCTATCAATCAATCAATCAAAACATTTATAAAACCCTTTCACCTCGAGAGGACGTCCCAAGGCGCTGTACAGTTATGTAGAGACAAGAGCGGGTGGGGAGGGGTTGGGGCAGGATGAAAAAGAGCAGGAAAATTGACTATATCTGTGCGCGAAACGCGGCAGCCAAATTGCACACAGCAGTGTCCCACAAACAGTCACGGAAATGGGGCCAGGGGAGAAAGGCGGAAAAGAGAGCAAGGGGAGAGAGGGAGGGAATGGTGAGATAGGGGTAAAGTCAGGGAGGAAGAGAGTATATTTGGCTGATAAAGGAAGGCATTTCTTTCCAATAATTCATGAACAAAAATTTTCACTCCAAGTCTTGTAAATGTACGATTCCCTCCATTGAATGTGTACACTCTAGACTTTCTTTAAACCTATTTGACAATAGTCATATTAACAGTTGTGAAAGTCGTATCAAGTTCTGATTTATCATAACTGGTTACTTTGCATTCCAGGAGAACTTCTTCATTTGCCAACACTTTCTTTGTGGAGAGAAAGTTCTCAAAATCTAAGACACATCTACGGTACATAAATAAAATATTTCAAGCAGAATATTAGTGGCATTAAACATCTTTCATGGGAGTTTAAAGAGATGCGATTTTAGGTAGGATTCAAAGAGAAAGAGAGTTGATATGAAATTGTAGGGGGAGGGAGATCCACAGGTTGGGGGTATTGGAATGAAAGCTCGATTAACGATGTGGAGAAAGCCTAGATTACCAGAGCGGAGGAAGTGGGGGGGGGGGGGGGGGAAATGGAGTAAAAGATCAGAGTGATAAAGGGGTTGCAAGGAGTGGATAGATTTGTAGGTTACAACACGAACCTTAAAATTGATCCACTGTGAAATGGGGGAGCCAGTGGAGAATCGAAAGGGCTGGAGGGATGGGTGTGTGGAGTTTGTTGCAAGTTATGTTGCAGGAAGCAATTTTTGGATGAGTTGGGGCTTGTCAAGGGTGATGCATGGGAGACCGGTGAGGAGTGAGTTAGAATATTATTATAATAATAATCCTTGCATTTGATATAGTGCTTTTCACATCTTCTAGTTGCCTTAAAGCGCTTCACAGAATAATAAGAATAACACTTGCACTTGATAAAGCACTTTTCACATCTTCTAGATGTCTTAAAATGCTTCACAGAATATACTGTAAAATGAATTGACTATCTACTTGTGGGTGAAATGCAGCAGCAAATTGAACACAGCAGTATTCCACAAACAGTCGTGGATTGAAATGACCAATTTTATTATTGTTTTTTTTTGAGGGATTATTATGCATGTAAGTGAAGTAAGGAAACTTGCCCAAGATTTCACCCTGCTCTGCCTGGATTCGAACATTGGTCTCACGCTTGTACGGTGAGTGCTCTAATCACCGAACTACAAGACTCCATGATATACAAATATGTATGAAAATATCACAGACAGATTAAGGTTGTAAAGTACTATATATAAATATGTATTGTAGTTTTGGAATGACAAGGCAACATTACAAGGCATTTAACATTGACAGCAATATAAATTAATCAAACAGAAATTATACAATAAGCTTTGCTGAAAAGCATCATTCTCGAAACTGCCTTCCTAAACGAAACAAATTTCAAGTTAAATTTGACTGATTTCAAATCAGTGATCAAATCGTCAAAACACCCACTCAAAGGGTATTACATTATGACATCAATCATATTTGAAAATAATCATTGACTTCCAATGCATTATATTTTAATCACTATGATTCATATATACAGTACATTTTACATACTCAGCAGCGAATATGAAAATATTATGGGCCACATATTTCATTGTTTTTTTAAGTTCCAATGAATTGTCCCAACCTGGCTTATTAGCATTCATGTTTCTGAATCAGAAGGTTGCCGGGTCAAGTTCTATTTTGGGGCTTTGAGTTCATGGTGTCAGCTGACATACCTGTACAGTGTGGCTAGTGTTGCATCAATAGAGTTTGTGTTCTTTTGATAAGATGTTAAACTGGGTTTCATCCGCCTGTTCAACTGGATGTTCAATAATAATTCTTGCATTTAATACAATGCATTGAGCAGTCTCAAAGTGCTTTACATACTGCCGCCCGCATACTCACCCGCACCAAGCTTCACTTCCTCATTACTCCAGTCCTTACCACATTTCACTGGCTCCCTATCCCAGAGAGGATCGACTTCAAGATCCTCACCCTTGTTTTCAAGTCCCTCTACTCCTCTGCACCCACCTATCTCTCTGATCTCTCTCCCCAAACCAGCACCCGCTGTCTTCGCTCCACCAGATCTGGCCTCCTCCATGTCCCCCGAATCCTCCGTTCCACCCTCGGCGGCCGTGTCTTCAGCCACCACTCCCCAAGGCTCTGGAACGCCCTTCCTCACTCCCTTCACCCCCTCTCTTCCCAGTTTCAGGTCCCAGCTGAAGACCTTTCTCTTCGACCGCACCTTTGTTCACCTTTCTACCCCTGCCCCTAGCTTGTTCCTGGGATCTGCTACTGTGAAGCGCTCTGAGACACCGTCCAGCGTGGAGGGCGCTATATAAATCAAAGTTGTTGTTGTTTACATGATTTACTGTTGAGTGCAGCAACTGTGTATTTTGTAGGCAATTTAAAGATTCTGTGCTACTATGCAAAGAAAGAAGGGGTTATTGCTAGTGTCTTGGCCAATAATCCTCTGGTTACAATTGATCATTCATTTCATGGAATCTTTGTGAGCACAACAAAACCTTTGCTGAGTTAGGGGGGATGCTGCTATTTAAAGTTTGGAAGCTTCTGGTATAAGGTACATTTGGAGTGTAGGCAATGTAACAGCTGTGGTGGAAAGCAGCCCTGGTCAGGGATCGGATGTGGGATAGGAAAGACAGCTGGGAATTGAACCTGATGCCAAGATTGCATAAGGGTTCAGTAATTCTTATGGAGTGGCCAGGGAAGTTGAAGAGGTCAGGGACGCAGGAAAGAAGGCAATGATGGGAACCAAGGAGTATGGCTTCCATACTGTCATTGTTCAGCGGCAGGAAGTTTGTGATCATCCAAGTGTACTCGGTAATGTTTGGGATATCACAGGTACTTTATAAAATGAATTTGTCAATGTTTGTTACTCTGGACCTAATGGCCAGCTGTAAATTCAGTCTAAAACCCAATTAACTTGAGGATTTTTCCACTGAAGAACCCTGTATAGGTCAAGCTACAAAAAAAATTCTGAAATTCCATTCTTTGATATTTATCTCAATCAATCAATCAATCAATCAATCAATCAATCAATCAATCAATCAATCAATCAATCAATCAATCAATCAATCAAAACTTACATTTCTAAAACCCTTTCATGTCGAGAGGACATCCCAAGGTGCTGTACAGTTAGGTAGGGACAAGAGCAGGGGGAGGAGTCGGGGCAGGATGGAAAAGAGCAGGAAAATTGACTGTAAATTTGTGGGCGAAATGCGGCAGCCAAATTGCGCACAGCAGTGTCCCACAAACAATGTCATTTTATTGTTTATTATGTTATATTATTATATGATTATATTATATACAATACCTTATACATAATACCTTTCAAATTAATAATACAGTACACGCCAACTTGTTTGACGCTGGCTGGGGATCCAATCGGAAGTGGAAGACAAACGGGGTGAGGAGAGGAAAGATAATCGAAAGTGTGGTCAAAGAGCTAGATCTTGAATGAGGCGAAAGAGTAAGTAATTCAAAGGGTCACCAGGATTGAGTTCCGTTCAACTCACTGGGGTTTGCAGCACTAATGAAACCAAGCAAAGATGGAATGATGGGACGTCCTACTGATGTGAAAGGCGCGATACAAGTGTTGTTTTGTTGTTGTTAAAATGGTACCATTTACCTTATACTGTCTCTCCTCATTCTTCCTACCAAAAGGCAACACTTCGCATTTCTCGACATTAAACCTCATCTGCCATGTTCCTGCCCATTTCACCAATCTGTCTAAGTCCTCTTGGAGTCTATCCTCCACATAATTTACTACATATCCTAGCTTAGTATCATCTGCTAATTTGGAAATTGTGCTCCCTATATCCAGGTCCAGATCTATATAGTTCAGAAAGAGCAGTGGTCCCAATACCGACCTCTGAGGGGCACCACCACCACCAAAAAAAAATTGTATTTATAGAGCCACTTTCACATCACTACATATCTCCCTCCAGTCAGAAAAGCAATTGTTCACTACCACTCTCTGCTTTCTGTCTCCTAGCCAGTTCTGGATCTGCATTGCCACCATCCCTTTTTAATACTGTGGGCTTCTATTTTGTTTATAAATCACTTGTGTGGTACCCTTGTACCCTTGTGTGGTCAAATGCATTTTGAAAATCCAGATAAACTACATTCACTGTTCTACCTGCACCCACCCTCTCAGTCACTTAATCCAAAAATTCTATTAGGTTTATCAGACACGATCTGCCTTTAAAAAAATCCATGTTGACTATCCTTTATTAAACCATATTTTCTAAGTGAGAATTTATATTGTCCTGCATTATAGTCTCCAGATGTTTCCCTGGTACTGACGTTGGGTTGATTGCCATTTCCACCCTTCATTACAAAAACAACATTAAGATTAATAAAACCAGATTTGATTCAATGGAATCATGGTGTTAGTGAAAAGTGGGGCTATGAAATCAAGGAGGGATTCGGTATGTGAAAGAAAGGATTTGGTAGATTAAGAGAGAGATTCTGTGAAAACAGAGTTTGAATCAATCAGGTTCAACGGAAACAGAACTTGGTTCAATGGGGGCAGATTTCGGGTCAAGCACAGGAGGTTTAGGATCTGTGGGAGTTAATTTAGGATCAGTAGGAGGTGGTTTACGTTTAGTGGGAGTTGGTTTAGGTTCAGTGGGAGGTGGTTTAGGATTAGTGGGAGTTGGCTTAGGGGCAGCAGGAGGTGGGTTATGGTCAGTGGGAAGTGGTTTATGGTCTGTGGGAGGTGGTTTAGGGGCAGTGGGCGGTGGTTTAGGGGCAGCAGGAGGTGGTTTAGGGTCAGTGGGAGGTGGTTTGGGGTCTGTGGGAGGTGGTTTGGAGTCAGTGGGTGGTACTTTAGGGTCAGTGAGAGTTGGTTTAGGGTCATTTAGAGTTGGTTTAGGGTCAGTGGGAGGTGGTTTAGGGTCAGTGGGAGGTAGTTTATGGTCAGTGGGAGGTGGTGTATGGTCAGTGGGAGGTGGTTTATGGTCAGGGGGAGGTGGTTTAGGGGCAGCAGGAGGTGGTGTATGGTCAATGGGAGGTGGTTTAGGTTCAGTGGGAAGTGGGTTAGGGTCAGTGAGAGTTGGTTCAGAGTCAGTGGGAGGTGGTTTAGGGTCAGTGAGAGTTGGTTTAGGGTCAATGGGAGATAGTTTTGGGTCAGTGGGAGGTGGTTTAGGGGCAGCAGGAGGTGGTTTATGGTCTGTGGGAGGCGGTTTAGGGTCAGTGAGAGTTGGTTTGGAGTCAGTGGGAGGTGGTTTAGGGTCATTTAGAGTTGGTTTAGGGTCAGTAGGAAGTGGTTTAGAGTCAGTGGGAAGTGGTTTAGAGTCAGTGGGAGGTGATTTAGGGGCAATGGGAGGTGGTTTAGGGTCAGTGGGAGGTGGTTTAGGGTCATTTAGAGTTGGTTTAGGGTCAGTGGGAGGTGGTTTAGGGTCAGTGGGAGGTGGTTTAGGGTCATTTAGAGTTGGTTTAGGGTCAGTGGGAGGTGGTTTAGGGTCAATGGGAGGTAGTTTGGGGTCAGTGGGAGTTGGTTGAGGGTCAGTGGGAGATGGTTTGCATTCCGTGGGTGTTGGTTTATGGTCAGCAGTGTTTGGTTTAAGGGCAGCTGGATGAGGTTTAGGCTCAGTAGCAGGTGGTTTGCGTTCATTGGGACTTGGATTAAGGTCAGTATGAAATGGTTTAGGGGCAGTGGAAGTTAGTTGAGGGTCTGTGAAAGTTGGTTGAGGGTCAATGGGAGTTGGTTGAGGGTTAGTGGGAGTTAGTTTGCGTTCTGTGGGAGTCGGTTTAAGGTCTGTGGGAGGTGGTTTATGGTCAGTGGGATGTGGTTTAGGGCTAGTGGGAGGTGGGTTAGGGTCAACGGGAGTTGATTGAGGGTCAGTTGGAGTTGTTTGAGGGTCTGTGGGAGTTGGTTGAGAGTCAGTTGGAGTTGGTTTAGGGACAACGGGAAGTGGTCTATGGTCAGCGGGAGTTCGTTGAAGGTCAGTGGAAGTTGGTTTAGGGTCAGTTGGAGTTTCATGAGGGTCAGTAAGAAGTGGTTTAGGGGCAGTGGTAAGTGGTGGTTTGGGGGCAGTGGTAAGTGGTGGTTTGGGGGCAGTGGAAAGTGGTGGTTTGGGGGCAGTGGAAAGTGGTGGTTTAGGGGCAGTGGAAAGTGGTGGTATAGGGGCAGTGGAAAGTGGTGGTTTAGGGGCAGTGGAATGTGGTTTAAGGGGAGTGGCAAGTTCATCAGAAGTAATGCAAAATTGTTTGCATTCAATGGGTGTTTGCTGAGGTTTATCAGTTCCAGACTTGGATTCAATGGAATCATCGTGCTTGACTTGATTGTATTCACGCTTTGCTGTATCTAATTGAATGAAACAAGTGAAGCAAAAAAACAATTAATTTGTTTTAAAAATAGATTAAAAATAAATATCATTTTGAAATGCAGTACCAATTCATGCATGATAATATAAAAAAGGAACTCAGAATAATGCTTTAGGATGGACCAAGGCAAGAGAACATGGGTTTAAAATTGAAATGGCAATTTCAGGACATACCCCAGGAAGTTTTTTTTATGGATAAGATAATTAATGGTTCGGACAGTTTGTCAGAAAAGGTGGCTGAGGCAAAGACACTGATCTCATTTAAATGTTCGTAGCATCATAGAATCTTATAATAATAATAATAATAATCCTTACATTTTGTATAGTGCTTTCCATGTCTTGGGATGTCCTCCTGATGTGAAAGGCGCTATACAAATGTAATTTTGTTGTTGTTGTATAGCCAGGAATATTCAGCTCCCATTCTTGCCTATGTTTGAGCCAAGTCTCCGTTGCTGTACTATATCATATCCCCCTGCGGCAACTTGAGCCTGCAGCTCACCAATCTTGTTTGTCACACTCCAAGATGACTTGGCCTGTTCTGCATTCCCCCCTCCCCACCCTCCCCCCGTCTTATCTAATTTTATTGGACCCCTGCTTTTTGCATTCCCTTCCCCACTCAAAATTAGTTTAAAGCCTCCCCTGCAGCACTAGATAACTTCCCTCGTGGATATTGGTCCCAGCCCTGTTTAGATGTACCCCATCCATCTTGTAGAGGTTCCACCTGCCCCAGAACTGGTCCAAATGATCTAGGAATCTAAAACCATCCTTTCTGCACTATTTCTCCAGCCATGCATTCATGTGCATGATCCTGCCATTTTGAAACTCACTAGCATGAGGCACTGAATGTAATCCAGAGATTACCACCTTTGAGGTTCTACTCTTTGGTTTCTTCACCAACTTCTGATACTCTCCCAATAGCATCTCAGCCTGTTTTTTTCCACGACATCATGGATCCAAAATTGGACCACCACTTCTGGATGTTTCCTTCCCCCTGTAGAATTTTATTCACTCATTCTGTGATGTCTTCAACCCTGGCATCAGTGAGGCAACATACCATCCAAGACTCACGTCTTTGGTTACAGAAACGCCTGTTTATACCTATGACTGTTGTATCCCCAATGACAACTGCATTTACACTCTTCCCTACATTCCCCCTGTTCAACCAATTACTTTTTCCTACTCTTTCCCCGACGTATCAACGCCCTTAGTATTCAGTACAGAGTACCGCTTTGTGAGTGCCACACTTTCAGGGGATTTCTGCACTGCCCATCCCCTCTTCCTACCATGCCGGGTTGTCACCCAGTCACTCTCCCTCTGAACCCTCGGTGGCTGTTGGGTGACTACCTCCTGAAATGTTTGATCCATGAAATCCTCAGCCTCCCATATACAATGGAGTGACTCCATTCTCCCTTCGAGCTCAGAAATCTTGAGCTCAAGCTCAAGCAGCCGGAAGCACTTCCTGTATACATGATTGTCTAGGTTGCACAAAGCATCCTGGAGTTCCTACGTGCCACATGCCCTGGTTCTCAGCTGCCCAGCCATGTTCACAGATATGTTTTAAATTATTGTCAATATTATATAATATTGTATATATTTTACAACTTCGCACTTACTTCCCCCCCACTGCACCTAATTCTACCCTCTCACCCAATTCCTTCTCACTCTGGTCTTGCCTCACTCCGGTCGCAGCTCACTCTGGTCGGCTCTCAACTCGCCATTCGGTTCTCAGCTCACTGAATTGCAATGTTATGTGCAATTCAGCAGGAAATATAAATCAAGATCCACACTATTCTATCTCTTGAAAATATTTTTTAGATTCTTTTTCAGCAGAGATTTCAAAGCATTTATCAACTAAATAACATCTGTATTGTTTCTTCATGAGGAACATCTTACCTTTACAATAAATCCAAATGGCTACACATAAGGCACACACCAGCAGAACACCAACACCTCCAACTATTGCTGGAACTGGGTTTGTAACAAGAAAAGATGAAACTTAGATATGATTTGTGCCACGGCAATAAAAAAAGTCAGAGGTTTTAACTATCCACTCTCATTAATTATCTTCAATATCTCAAAAACCCGTTTTGGTATCACTTTTTCTCTCATTCTGGGCACAAGAACCCTGGCTGACCAAATGATTTCCCTACTGAGGTCAATATCATTTTATTACAATAAAATTAATCCCAAATTGAGAAACATTTACAAAGGTGTAGAACACTTTTATGTGTCCTGTATTTCAATTATTTTTCCTTACTATTTCCCTGCCTCCAACACCAAGCAGGGAATGAGGGAGAAAAGATGTGGGAGGTGATTGTAGGCATAGTCAAAAAATAGGTTTACAGGAATGTTTCAAAAGACAAAGAAGTTGGGGGATTTAGGGAGGGGCTTTAATGGGACGGAGTGAGCAGCCAGGAAGATTGAGGTATGAGAACCAATGGTGAGGAAGCACTGGTGAGAGCTGAGAAGATTAGCTGTCATTTTGTTCAAGTTGAGTTGAAGAAAATGACTAATTCAGGAGGTAGATTTGGGGATTATGAGCATATACATAAAAATGTAGTCCATGAGCGTGGTTGACATCAATAAGAAAGGACATGTAGATGAGGGAGATGGGGGAAATGAAGGGACTGAAGATCTAGCCTAATGTTTGTTCTACGTTACTTTCTGGGGGAATAGGAGAAACAACTTGAAGAAATGAAACAGAGATAATAGTTCAGATAGGACTGGAATAATCAGGAGAGTCCATCCCATGAAGCTGAATGAGAGAGGAGAGATGATCAAAGAGGATTGAATGGTCGACAGTATAAAAAACAGCAAAGAAAGATTAAGGAAGACGAGTGACTAAAACTACATAATTTGCATCTCAAAGGTGAGCTGTTTGGATTCTGTGAGAGGGATAGAAGCTGGACTACTTTATATTAGTACCTTGTATTGGTGTAGGACGTAAAATCTATAAACAGATTTAATTTCTCTACACTCATTCATTTAGCCCTGGTTTAAGTGAGAACAAGCAATGATAACCGTAAATCAAAATTTAAGTGAAAATTACATTACTCTCAAAATAGAGCTTACCATAATTTGATTTTTGAAATGATATTTCAGCTGTAATGGTATCAGGAAATATTCCGTACTTCACAGTACATTTATATTTGGCATTGTCATCGATTACTTCATCCTCTGATGATACAACTTTCAATGTACTGAAAACATTAAACGTCCCATCTTTGTTTCTAACAGGAGCTTCAGTTGAAGTATTACTTAAAACATGTTCTGTTTTTCCTTGTGATGTTTTGAACCAACTTATCTCAAGTTTCTCGGGATGAAATCTGCTAACTTCACATCTGATTGACCTCGATGAACCCTTGTTACCAGCAGTGGACAAGCTGATCTCTGGCCGAGCTGTGGAGAAGAAAAACGGGTTATACAAGATGAGAATGAGTTGGAAGGAGGCAGGGCAGAGAATATTTACTAGGATTATACCTGGAGTTAATGGTTTGACCTATAAGAACAGAGGAAATGTGACTTTGTTTGTTGGAACATAAAATGGTGAGAAGTGACCTGATAAGAGATCCTTAAAATTATGAGGGGATGTGATAGAGTAAATAATCGGGAGAAATTATTTCCACTGGTTAATGAGTCAGTAACTAGAGGGCATAAATTTTAAGTTAGTAAATGAGCAAATGGGGAGGCTGTAAGAGGAGCTATAGAATCTTTATTAAAATTATTGTTTGATACCCCAAAGTGTATGTGAAAACTGGAATAATCTTGATTGATCTTAAGGAATGCAAGACAGAGAGTTTGGACCAAATGGAGTGAGGTTTGTGTTTGTGATTGTGTTGATAAAAACTTGATGGATAGGTGTTATTCCTTTCTTTATTTGGAATGATAGTGTCTAGCAGTCTATCTCAAGTCAATAAAATGGACAATGTGTTGATGTAAGAGACTACGAAGAAGACCCGAAGTCAACATTCACAAGATCAGAAATGTGTATAGCTTCAAGTTAACCTGACACTGTCCTGATTAATTGTTGACTCTTGGTGCCTTCCAGTCTGCTTGGATGAGATCTTCAAAGGATATTACGATGTGAAGGTGTCAAGAAAGGACAATTAACTGTCGAATTGAACTCTTCAAATATGGTATCAGAGGAACTCCAACTTCCTGAGATTAAAACCCTGATAAACCTTGGGGCATCCCATGTGTGGTAACACGATTGGATGGATCAGTTCAGGAATATGAGTGAACAACAAACTGTGAACTTTGATTGGGTAGAATGGCCTCTGCCTACACCTTATTTCATCATCACGTTTCCAAATTTGGGGTATAAAAGAATAAAACAAATGTTAAGAATTTGGACACCATTAGGATACCATTGGGACACTGTTGAGACAGTATCAGTCACTGTGAGATAGTGTATCCTATGGTCCATGTGGGTTCATGGCTAAACAATTAGCCAAAGGATTATTGGTGTGTTGGTGTCCCCAGCGAAGGTCGAGGTGAGCCTGCCCTGAATCATCTTTTGCAGTTGTAACTGTTTAATAACCGTCTTTATAATTAATAAATTAACCCTTTGATTTATCCATTGCTTCTGTACTATCTTACCTCAGGGTCGTACCACATAAAAACCTTCCAAGGCTAGAAGAAATGATTTCATGCACAGAATTATTAAGATATGGAATGCCCTGCCAGGTATGCTGGCTGGCGCAAAATCCATACTGTACTTCAAAAGGGAACCAGACATAGCCTACAAAGGGTCCCCTACAGGGATACGGGAAAAGAGTAGGTAAATGGGGCTGAAAGGATTGTTCTTGAAGGAGCTGGCACAACACAATGCGGCATTTGCAATGGCAAAAATTTCTATGATTCCAATAAATCCATCAAATGCTGGAGTTACACAGAATGATATGGATGGAAACAATTCAGCCCAGTTAGTCCATGTCAAACATTGCTGGACTAATAAGATGAAATTATTTTCTCTTTCATTGACAAGTGCCCTGAAACAATAAATTTAGCCATACTAAGTAGAATTTCAGGCCGTGAGATGTGTTTTGGCAGCCTTGCCATCTTTTGACAGCCTTACCTATCAGCTGCAGCTCTGCACTCTTTTCTTCACTTTCTGGGGTAACATAAACAGTGCAGGTGTATGCACCACTCTCCTCCATCTGTACAGATGGTAGATAAAGTGAGGCATTTCCTTCCAGTATTTCTTCATCAAAGATTTTTGCTCCAGGTCTTGTTATTGTATGCTTTCCTCCATTGAATACATACAAGTTTTTTTTAATTCCACTTGAGTAAACCACGTTCCATGTAACAGCTACATGTTTGATTTCAAAGTCTGATTTATCGTAACCAGTTACTTTACAATTGAGAAGAACATCTGTATTTGCCAAAACTTTCTTTGGGGAGTGAAATATCTCCAAATCCAAGGCACCTATATACAGTACAAACAAAATATTTCAAACAGAATTAGTGGGTATTACACATCTTTCATAAGCACGATAGTCATTTAAAGTGATAAGATTTTGCTCACAAAGAGTATATTCTGTAAAGCCGCCTCAACGACATGATAATGCGCTAAATCAAATACAAGGGTTGTTATTATTATTATTTCAAGTGAGATTTACTTGCTTCACTCAGCAAACACTGGCCTGCCTCATGTATTCTGCCCTCTCTGCCCTTTCAGCTATTTCTGCTCTGGCACTCCCAGAATACCCACCTTCTCACTCCTTGTAACTGCAGAGTGTAACTAATGTGAAAGCTGAGATCCAATTAGCACACAAACAACCTTACTTTATAAAACTCTACAACCATGACAACACTTCATTCAGGGTGCTGGCAAACCCCCTAGATATAATATGAATGCCTCCTTAACTTTATTTTCTTAAAAAAAGACTAGACATTAAAAACAAATTAACAATACAGTTGATCTCTTTACATTATTAAGCTGAGGGAGAAATGAACCACAAAATGCACACAAAGTTAAGATCTTTATCTCTGACTTGGAAATTCCAACCATTCATGGCATTATCCAGGCTTTGAAGTCTTTTTCATTAAACCTCAAATCTATGCTTCGACCTATTCAGATTTCCCTAACTCCACAATATTTCTCATTTCCATCACCACCTCCCATTGGCGACAGAAAGCCTCATGTATACATTTACCATATCTACAGCAACTCTGCTCACTCCACGGGCTTTCTTGACAAAGTAACGCTCTGTATTTTTCATTTCAAGGCGGGTTTCCCATTGCAAATGTCTGAAGTTACAGTACCGGTTATAATGGTAACTTGGGATATATTTGCAAGTGATGGAGAACAAACAAAGGTGAAGAAAAATATTTCTGTTTGAAATAATAATTATCAAATGGACAACAAAATTGTAAATGCTAAACCACTATCAAATGCAATATTATAGTTCGCTCTGAAGGCTTCTTACTCTATCATGGGTACATCGTTTACACTCACATCAGCTTCCATAGCTACAACAGTAACTTTAGACATTTGCAAAATTGATTGATGAAAATCAAAGATTTCTATTTTAAAAGAAACGATAAGTAGAGAATGGAAAACGCAACAGAGGCTGGCGTGAAGCTGAACGGTTCCTCTGTTCACATTTTACAACCAAACCAGGTTTGAGGACGAGAAAGAGATGGGCTCAATGATACTTACCTGATGTTGAGATAAAAGAGACAGTGACAACGCACAAAGCTAGAATCGCCATTCTTCCCTCCACAGGATTTCGTGCAGGATGTTCTTAATAAAACGACTTGCTCCGATTATCTCATAGTCCTAGCGATTATCACCTATGCATGGAAACCACTCTTTCACTTTCACTGCTCCACTCTCTTTTTGGATCACAGGTAGCTTTGCACAAAACAAAACCCAGGATTTCAACAGAAAGTAAGTTTAACATCACAATAAAATCCTTACTCAGGACAGAATTCAAACACTAGTACAGCTGATCCCATAACTGGGATAAATATACTAGGTTAATATCACCACCCCCCCAAGCAAAAAAACTGTTCCATTCTACTATATGGGTAATCAATCTCTAAAGTAAGGTCCACATGAAGCATTGTTGAAACTTGGGTTTGATCCAGGTCCAAAGGTTTTCATCAGGAGCAATTTGACTTTGTAGTGGAGTCATGTGGTTTACCGGTCTGGCCTACTCCTTGTGCCCATAAATCCTCCACTCCACCATCGGCGGCCAGGCTTTCAACCACTACGCCCCGAAACTTTGGAACTTCCTCGCTCAACCCCTTCGCCTCAACCTCATTTTTCCCACCTTCAGTTTATGCCTGAAGACAGTTCTCTTCAACTGTGCTTACAGACACCTTCCCCCCTCACCCTTGACTCAGCCTTGGGCTCTGCCACTTTGAAGCACTTCCAGACACCGCCCGGCATGGAAGGCACAATATAAATGCACATTATTGTTGTTGGTTTAGAGTATTCGCCTCGCAAGTTCAATTCCCGGGCAGGGTGAAAATGAGGCAAGTTTCCTTACTACACACATCTCTGTTTACATAGCACTAACTGATATCAACAGTCAGCTCATGATTTGGTGTGATAGGCAATGATAAGCTTAGATAAGAGTTAAGCAGTTTGTGGTGATTTTAATGTTTTTTTTCACATGGACAGCAAGCAACACAGAGACATCTGACAAATTATACAGTAAGCTTTGCTGGAAAAGACCTTGTGCAAATAGTGTTCCAATCAAAATATGATTTCAAATTAATTTTCCAATCGTTGATTAATGATTAAACAGCCCAATACAAAGGTCATTACATTATGGTAACATTTGAAAAGTTAACACTGAGCTACAGTAGTCTTGTGGCTCAGTGGTTAGAGTACTCGAGTCGCAAGCAAAGATCTGGGTTTGATTCCCGGCAGGGTGAAACCTTGAGCAAGTTTTATTACTACACACACCTGATAATGATCCCTCAAGAAAAAATACAATAAAAAATTGTTCACTTCAATCCATGGGACACTGATGAGCATAATTGACTATCACATTTCACCCACAAATAATCAGTCAATTCACTATACCGTCCATCTAAACACCTAGACAGGCAGACGTGACTTCAAAAGAAACAACAACTTGCATTTATACAATGGCCTTCTTGCAAGCTAGCATCTCAGAGGACTGGACAGTAGCGTAGCCTGATCCCGAGCTGGGTGAGGAGATAGGTGTCCATGTACATGAGTGAAGCATAAACTATTAAGAAATAATCTAAAAATAGAGAAGGAGGGTCTAGGCCGAGGACATGAGAGAGACTTCCAAAGTTTTGGAAGCCAAACTTCCACCAATCGTGGAATGGAGAGTATGGGGGGCATGCAGTGCCAGTCAAGTAACGTTGGCAGGTGGTGGCATGGAGAATAAGCATGTTTGAGAGATAGGAAAATGCCAGAGTATGAATGTGATTTGTAGCTGAGTGTGAGGATCTTGAGGTCAATCTGTTCTGTGCTAGGGCGCCAGTGTTGCCTGGCGAGGACTGTTGTGATGGGGGTGTGGAGTTTTGAGCAGGTTTTGGAGCAGTTACATTTTGTGGGTGATGGAACTTGGGATACCAGTGAGGGCGGCTTTGGAATAGTCAATGCAGATGGTGACAAAGGTGTGAATGAGGATTTTGGTTGTGTTGGGTTGGACGCAGGGAATGTGACGGAGTTGGAGGAAAGTGGTCCTGTTAGGGATTGTGGTGTGGGAAGGAAAGCTGGGGATCGAACTTGACACCTAGGTTAGGTACTGGTTCAACAAGTTTTGGGGGATAGGTGGGGAGGTTGAACAAGTCAGAGCCACAGGAGGGAAGACTTTGATAGGACCTAAGCAGTGTGGTTACCTTCTTGGGACATTCTCCTGACATGAAATGCAATTTTGTTGTTGTGGTTGTCACCATTCAGCTGCAGAAAGTTTGCCCTCAGCCAGGCCTTGATGTCTGACAGACAAGCTGTCAGAACATCAGTGGATATGGAATCACAGCTGGAGGAGAAGTAGATTTAGGCATCATCTGCGTACATACAGAAGTTTATCCTATGTCTATAGATGACATCGCTGAGAGGAAGCATATAAATAAGGAAAAGGTGTGAATGAGGATTTATGTTGTGTTGGGTTTGAGGTACTGTTAGAGGAGGGCAATTTGACAGAGATAGAGGAAAGGGGTCCTTGTGAGTGGGACAGATGTAGAAGGAAAGCTTCCCACCACACATACTTATGTGAGATATAAATACAAATTCTGGTTGATGTAAAAAAAATTATCATGCTACAATTTTCGAAAAGAGTAAGAAAAAATAAGATTCACAACATTTAACAATAAACCTTATGCATTTTCAAGCTTGCTCTGAAAAGCACAATATTCAAGGCATTTCCCTTGATTGAAAATGAAAAATAGCAATAAAAAAATCAACATTAACATTTCTTGGACAGTGCTTGATGGTAGTTATTGCCATGTGTACATGATTAGTTTTACAGACAAATGCGATCCAACAAAACAAGCAATACTTTGTGAATTATGCAGCATCAGGTGAATTCATCTAGAAAGTTTTGGGTCAGGCTTTTGAATTATATTTATAATGTACATAAATTTATAGTATTCTTTTAGTATTCCTAATTAAACGTTTTTTCTTATGATTGGAAAATGTGAGAACATTGATCAATTTCTGCACATATTTTGTGGGGAAAGAAGCGAGTTTTTTACTCAGATTTCTTCCCGTCTTCTGTCTTGATGTCTTCTTGATCAGTGGTGACATCATCTTCCCCCATCATCGGCATTTTTCCCTTCACTTGTTCCTCTGGTAGAATTTTTATTGACCTGAATTTATGAAAAAGAAACTTTACAAAACCAAACTATAACAGGACAACAGCAACAGCAGCAATGCCACACGCCCTGTACAATATCATAAAGCGATCCTGCTCTTTGACAAACAGCCTTTCACGTCGGGAGAAAGTCTAAAAACACTTTACAGGATTTACTGGAAAGTGTAATGATGATGTGTTTGGTGGACAAACATGGCTGCCAATTCATTCACAGCCATGTCTCACAAACAGCCTTGAAGTGAACAACTGTTTCTTTCGGGTACAATGTTGGCCAGGACACTGGAAGAAACTCCCTTCTCTCTTTGTTATCTGACATTGTAGCATGGTGCCAGTATTGCAATGAAATTTCAGCCGAGACTATGTGACATTATATAACTATACAATTAAATGATAACCTTTCACGGTGTTTAGGAGAATAAAAATAACTTCAGGTTGAACACTTCAGACAATTTGCAAGGTAGATTGGATATACCAACCAGGAGATAATTTGACTCCCATTCAGCCAGGCTGAGGCAAAATCTTTTCATTTATGCAATGTATATCATAGAAATGTTGAATTTCACCCTTGCCAGATTAGCACAGAGATGCCGAACTTTGTTGCAGAGTAATATTGATCTAAATGAAAATGTGGTATTTGTAAGTTAGTATGTTAGTTAAGATCCAAAAAGAGGGAGCATGTGCAAAAAGGAACAGTCATATATCACCATGCACTAGAGAGGGATTTAGGATATATAATAACATCAAAGAAAGTCTCAGGAATCTATATTATGAAGAAAAAGACAACTCTAATCCAGTCTTTGATACTGTATTTTGTATTAGATTGATCAGATTTTTCCACCCAATTTATTTTCGTTATTCTTTCTACTGTAATCTTTTCCATCAACTTGCTCACATCTGAATATACGTCTTGTTCAGTTTGAGAGTCAGGCCTTGTTTCTATGCCATTGTCTCCAATTGTATTCCTTCGTTCACTGATTGTTTCCTCTCCCTCTGCAATCGGAGAAAATGGAAAATGCATGTCATTGAAAATAATGAATAATAATAATCCTTTCATTTGATATAGTGCCTTATCAGATCTTCGGAACTCTTCAAAATGCTTCTCAGAAAATTATGCATAGTGTATTTCCTGACGTGAAAGGCGAAATACATGTATAATTTTGTTCTGGGGTTGTTGTATAGTTTGTCCATGAAAAGTGAAAAGTTAATTTGAGAATGGCCAAGAACATGACAACTAAGAATACAGGTAAATTGTAGCCTTTCAGACGCACAAGAGAAGCAAGAGGCTTCTGCGGGAACTATTTTAGGCTGAATACTCTTCATCATTTAAATAAATATATTGTCCTGAAATATATGAGGTATAGTGTTGAACAGAGATGACTCTCTTTAAATTCTTGATACTTTATATATTGAATTATTTTATATAAGATACTTCACACAATTCACCTTCATTTTTCTGTCCATCGTTACCAATTTTTTTTTGTTCACTTTGCTGTTTGTTTTCAGCTTCCACGTGTGTTCTTGAATCATTGTCTCCTGGAGTTTGAACGAACGGGTATCCATCTGCTTCAGTTTTTCCTGTTGGTTCAGAGTGTATCGTCATTGAAAACAGCATGAGAGCCAATGTGAAAGGTAACACAAACAACATAATTGGATTCTACAAAGAACTACAACTGCAAACAAGGGGGCAGAGGAATAGGGGGAAAATAAGGGAGGGATTGGGTACAGTCATATCACACTTGATTGACAACTGGGTTGAGTCCTAGCATTCACAAGTGACTTCAATGTCAACTGAGGACAGCTGATGACCCAGCTGAGGACAGGGGGGCTGGGGAAAGGGTGGGTAAAGTGTTGTCAATGGGTCCATTAAAGAGGAGAGTCTTGAGGCGAGACTTGAAGGAGGCCAGGGAGATGGCGAGGTGGATGGACTTTGGGATGAAGTTCCAGAGGTTGGGGCTAGAGTGGATGAAGGCTCACACGCCAATGGTTTGGCGGGAGGGTCAGGGGACGTGCAGCAGGCCAGAGCCTACTGAGCGGAGGGGGCGGGCAGGTTGGTAAGGGGATAGGGGGTCACAGATGTAGGGTGGGGCAAGGTTGTGGAGGGCTTTAAATGTGAGGACCGGGATCTTGTAGACTCACAAGAGAAGCAAGTGGGCTTCTGCGGGGATCTATTTTAGGCTGAATATTCTTCATCATTTATGTAAATATATTGTCCTGAAATATGAGGTATAGTGTTGAATAGAGATGACTCTTTTTAAATTCTTGCTACTTTATAAATTGAATTATTTTACATAAGATTCTTCCACACAATTCACCGTCATTTTTCTGTCCATCATTACCAATTTCTTTCTGTTTATTTTGCTGCTTGTCTTCAGCTTCCTCACATGTTCTTGAATCATTGTCTTCTTGAGTTTGAGCACACAGGTTTCCATCTGCTTCAATTTTTCCTGTTGGTTCAGAGTGTATCATCATTGAAAACAGTACGAGAGCCAATGTGAAAGGTAACACGAACAACATCATTGGATTCTAGAAAGCTTCAGAACTGTAACTGCAAACAAGGTCTAAGGAATCTACATTACAGCAACAACACCTTGAAATCATACAGCGCCTTCACGTGAGTTAGCATCTTGAAATGATTAACAATGGTGGAGGATAATACTGAACTAGATGGAGAGTGGAGACCTTCTGTGTCTCGAGCAGCTTTATTCAGCCACAAAGGGCTCCATGTGGAGATAGGAAGGGTCAAATTGTGATTGATTGACTGTGGATTTTAGCCATTTATAAGTGAATTTGGGTTGTCAAACAGTGAGGGGGCAGAGGAATAGGGGGAAAATAAGGGAGAGATTGGGTGCAGTCATATCACACTTGATTGACAACTGGGTTGAGCAATCCATTCACAAGTGGCTTCAACATCAACCGAGGACAGCTGATGACCCAGCTGAGGACAGGGGCACAAGGTGTTGCCGATGGATCCATCGAAGAGGAGAGTCTTGAGGCGATACTTGAAGGAGGCCAGGGAGAGGCGGATGGACTTTGGGATGAAGTTCCAGAGGTTGGGTTAGGGTGGCTGAAGGCTCACCCCCCAATGGTTGGGCGGTTCGGTCAGGGGACATGGAACAGGGCAGAGCCTACTGAGCGGAGGGTGTGGGCAGGTTGGTAAGGCGATAGGGGGGTCATGGATGTAGGGTGGGGCAAGGTTGTGAAGGGCATTAAATGTGAGGACCAGGATCTTACAGATTCAGAAGAGAAACAAGTGGGCTTCTGCAGGGATATATTTTAGGCTGAATACTCTTCATCATTTATATAAATATATTGTCCTGAAATATGAGGTATAGTGTTGAACAGAGATGACTCTCTTTAAATTCTTGATACTTTATATATGTTGCCTCACAAGAAAGAGGAACCTGGTTTGGATCCCTGGATGAAAGCGCTCTGATATGCCACCCGGCTTGGATGGTGCTATATGAATCAAAGTTGTTGATGTTGAAGCCACTTGTGAATGGATAGGCTCAACATGTCGGCAAGTCCACTAACCACTGAGGTCTCCACTGATCATTACCTTGATTAGCATTACTAGCCACAGGCAGATTTGCTGCATTTGGTGTTGGGTCACCGTCGGTGTTCGAGTGCTTATCTTTATTGTTTGTCAGATCAAGATTTAGTGAAGATACTGCAATAAAAAAAGAAAGGTCCAGCAGTGAAAATACAAGGTGCAAAGTGCCAAAATACATATTTGCTGACAATGGGACTTCATTCAAAATATTATTTCACTTTCAGATCTATCAATACTAAACCTGTTTGTTCAGGAGCCGCCTTATTCACTGCTGTGGCACTTTCTGGTTTTGTTTCAGTTTTATCAGGGTTGTTTCCATTTTGTTTGTCTTCACTTTGTTTTCTATTAACTTGGGTCTCACGGGTTTCACTCAAACAAACTGTCACAAAAGACATTGAAATCAGAGGGGAAACAACTTCCTTCATCATTCATATATATATATTGTCCCGAAACATATGACGTATAGTTTTGAACAGAGATGACTCTTTAAATTCTTGATACTTTCAATTTTTCATTATTCTACATAAGATACTTCACACAATTCACCTTCATTTTCCTGTCCCTCGTTACCAATTTCTTTCTGTTCATTTTGCTGTTTGTTTTCAGCTTCCACGTGTGTTCTTGAATCATTGTCTCCTGGAGTTTGAACGAACAGGTTTCCATCTGCTTCAGTTTTTCCTGTTGGTTCAGAGTGTATCGTCATTGAAAACAGCATGAGAGCCAATGTGAAAGGTAACATGAACAACATCATTGGATTCTACAAAGCTTCAGAACTGTAACTGCAGACTCACAAGAGAAGCAAGTGGATTTCTGCAGGGATCTATTTTAGGCTAAATACTCTTTATCATTCATATAAATATATTGTCATGAAATATATGAGGTATGGTGTTGAACAGAGATGACTCTCTTTAAATTCTTGATACTTTATATATTGAATTATTTTACATAAGATTCTTCCACACAATTCACCGTCATTTCTCTGACCATCTTCACCAATTTCTTTCTGTTCATTTTTATGTTTATTTTCAGATTCCTTACGTGTTCTTGAATCATTGTCTCCTTGAATTTGAGCAAACTGGTTTCCATCTGCTTCAGGTTTTCCTGTTGGTTCAGAGTGTGTCGTCATTGCTGCTATTACATTGAAAAAAGATGGAAAGCACAGGTCATAAAAAAACAGCATGAGAGCCAATGTGAAAAGCAACCAGAACAACATCATTGGATGCTTCACAACTGTAACTTCAAACAAAGTCTAAGGAATCTACATTACAACAAAAACACCTTGAATTTATAAAGCGCCTTCACGTGAAATATAAACTTGCATAAGTGGTATGCATCGGGATAACATTTAATACAATTTGTTGGAAATACAAATACTATATTTGGGCAAACTCACTTAAGTTGTATCAATTGACTTAATATGACTTTCACAAAGTTACGTTTGTCATTCTTACAGTAACATTAACTGTCTTTGGGCCATGACAATCTACAGCACCATGATGACGGGTGATGACCTAATTTTGTTGGCTTTACTGTTAGAAACACAGGACTTTGCATTCAATTATTCATCAATGCAACCAGTAAGTACGGTTGCAAGCAGCGATAGAAGTTTGGAGATGATTTGTAATAAGATTTAAGATTATTTGGGAACAAAAAAAGTTAAGATTTAGCCATTTCATTGTCATCTTGTAAAAATGACCAGTGCAAAGAATATTAAACGTTTTTTGGTAGAAAACTGTATGGGACTCAGGTGCAGAGATGATTATAAGATTGACAGTAAGACGATTTGTGCGGGTTTACCTATACAGTACTCTCATATTTCCTTGTCGTTTTTCTGCTTTTATATCCAAGTGTCACAATTTATACAGAATGATAATAATAATAATCCTTGCATTTGATATAGCGCTTTTCACATCTTCTAGACGTCTCAAAGCGCTTCACAGAATATACTGTAAAGTGAATTGACAGTATATTTGTGGGTGAAACGCGGTAGCCAATTGCGCACAGCAATAACCCACAAACAGTCGTGGATTGAAACGACCAATTGTTTTATTTTATTGTTTGGAGAGATTATTATTAGGCTTGCCCAAGGTTTTGCCCTGACCTGCTTCGATTGGAACACAGATCGAATGCATGCTCTAACAATTGAGCTACAGGACTCAGAGTGATAGTCCTTCTTAGTTTAACTTAAGCAAGATCCTATTCTCAGTGGGAGTTTATTCTCAATCAATTCTATTGTTAGGGCTATCACACCTGGATCAGCATTGCTTGCTGGAAGCAGATTTTCATCCTGCGATATCTCATCACCTGTAGAGTACAGGAGTTTATCTCTTTCATTGGATGTCTCTCCATCATTTCGCAGAACTCCTATGATCAAACAATGGAGATCAGGAAAATACAAGGTGTAATGAGCAGAAATTACAGTAATTCACGGGATAGAAGAACTGATGGAAACATTTTCAAATGAATGACAATATGAAGTGTAGCACAATTCTAAATGTACCTTCCCAACAATTTCATCCAGTAATTCAAGTAAGGTTGTATTTTCAACCCCCGATTATGGGATGGATCAGGAAGGGAACTTGGAGCAGGCTAGAGACTGCTGAGCAAAAGGAGCATTCAGGTCAATATTTAGTTAGCAGGTAACAAAGGTAGGAAGGAGCCAGGCCATGGAGGGCTTTCAAGGTGCCATACCAGGATAGCATTAACATTTTACTTACCCTTTTGGGTTTGGGGCAGTTCTCTCTGTGTGAGGTTACAAGTTTGAAGTTGACCACTATCTGGGACCGTTTCGTAAATATTTGATACAAAGGTTCGTTCCTGAGAAACATCAGCAGTGGCATTAGCCCCTTCACCCAATTGAGTCAACAGTTCACACACTTCTTCATCCTTTGATTTCTTATTCTTTCCTAGGGAACGTAACCAGAAACAAAAGTGCGTGATTTCACAATGCTTACAATTCATAAAACGTTTGGTGGGAACTTTAATATTTTGAAGACCATGTTTTTGCAGCGTGTGAATGTAAATATTATTTAGGTAAACTCATAACAGAATATCTTCCAAAATGGCTAACCGGCCAAGTGTAATAATGCAGAAAGTCTCTGTAAAACACTGAGAAGTAAAAATTCCATTGTGGGTTTCAGCGCCTTGGGACATCCTCCCGATGTGAAAGGCACTATACAAATATTATTTTGTTATTATTTTGTTGTTGTTTTGCAGTTGGTTTGGTGATGTGAAGCACTGATGGAATTTCCTAGTATATGCGTAACAAAGGCACCACTCAGTTTAAATGGGATACCCCATTCATGGGGGACATTGTCCAAAAAACTACTTTTCTTAGTTTAACTATTAACTATTACTTGTGCTCCATCTGCATTGTGGTTCTGGTGAGGAAAATCCCCATTTGGTCATAACTACACAGCTTTCAATGAAATATGGAAATAATAGAAGATTTTAATAATAGTAATTTGTATTTTCAGGTCGATAAATGTAGCTTACCTTTTTGCCATTTATCCCAGGTAACAAATCCGATGAGAATTGAGACACACACTGACAGAGCAATGATTACTCCAATGAATCCACCAATATTACAGTTGTTACATTCTGTAATTGCTTGAAACATTGAGAATCAATTTAAGCAACCGATCAATAAACCATTTTACAGTACTTATATCAGACCTGAATGGGCCAGGTGCTTACATTGAGGCAAAACTAACTTTATTTTGGTATCAACTCTGTACTGTTTAAGTTATTCAATACAAGCTCTCAGATAACCATCCCCAAATAACTTTAGAAATTTCTAAGGGTTGAAATTACAAACACACTATCCAATTTATGTTATGGCTGGCTGATTGATTGCTGTTATACAGCACCTTTCAGATCATTATGTCTCAAAGTGTTTCACACTGCTGGATTGGTATCCCACCAAGGGTAATGTAGGTAAAGGCACAAGACACATTTAAGAATCAACTTGATGCTAGAAGCATACAATCAAATGGGCCAATGGGACTCTTTACTGAAATCTCTCTTGTGATTCTCTTATAGGCAAAGTGCCAATCTGACATTTGCCAGCATTCACTGAACTTTCTTTTCAAAAACGTTGTGGCAATCATTTATTCCAGTATTGAAACTGTGTAAAGAGCATAAAAAAGAAAAATTCAGCACATTAATAAAGTAATGGATTCCTCTTGGAAATGAAACCTACCATGGACAAGGAGTTCCGCTTCCATGGCACGATCCTCAGCTAATGACCGGTGCTTTACTACACACCTGTACTTACTCCCAGTATCATCCAGAGTCGGCACAATGGGCATTAAGGTGGAAATGCTAAATGTTTTATCATTGTTCACAATAAGCCCTTTATTGTAGCTTTTCGCTGAAATGTTTTGCGTTTTCTCATGTGATATCTTGTACCAGATGATTTCAAGCTCCTGAGGGTAAAATCCAGTCGCGCTACATTTCATAAACATTGTTAAACCAAACAGAACTGTAAAAGGCTGTGGAAACAGAGTTACATTCGGCTGAGCTGCAAAGAAGAGGAATGAAAAATTGAGAAGAGGTTTCACGGTGGCATAGTAATAACAATAATAATACTTGCATTAAATATAGCGCCTTATCGTATCTTCAAGACGTGTTTTCACATTTTACAGAATATATTTTAAAGTGAATTGACTATATTTTGTGGGTCACACGTGGCTGCCAATTGCACACAGCAGTGTTCCACAAACAGTAGTGAACTGAGTGAGCACATTTTTAAAAAGAGATTATTAGAACCGGAAAAGCGATCCACCAATCAACTGGCAGCTGGGTTCCAACTTAAGGCTACGTGAACAAAGGTGTGTGGAGTAAGAAACTTGCCTCATGTTGCGCTGTGCCCGGGAATTGAACCTGTGTCCTCTTGCTTGCAAGGCAATTGCTCTACAGGATTTCACACATTACATGCTATATTCCAATTCACATCTACCTGCATATTACTGGCTCAGCTGGCAAGACTCTCATCTATGAATGAGAAACCAGTGGGTTCAAACTCAGGAACTAGACTACCATAATCCCATTGACTAAATTCCAACATTCCTTCATCAACACAGACCCTTGGAGCCAGGTCAATGCCAGGGAGACCCTACATACCTACTACCGCCCACCCCAAAATTCTTAAATACTACCTTAATTTTGGTAAGTTTCTTTTAATAACCCCCTGCAAAAATTTCAGGGTTAACCCTGAACTCAACCATTTGCCAAATTCTGTTTGCTCTGAAAAGTTAAATGAATAGAATTAATTTTTAAAGACAAGTGGAATTTTTCCAAATAGATGATTAATGTGGAATACTGTTGACTCTTACCTGACACTTGGAGTGTGGACGTCTTTTGTACTTTTATAGGGGTTACGATCACCGCACATGTGTAATCTCCTTCTTCCTCAATTTGTAGGTTAGGGAGATGCAACGAAGCATCCCCTGTCCTTAAATTCTCTTCAGATATATTTGCCCCGTTTCGAGATATGGAAGCTTTTCCTCCGGCATATGAATACACCAGTTCCTTGGTAGGCCCAAAAAACCACTGAACTGCTACCATTTTGAGGGGGAGC
Organism: Hydrolagus colliei; assembly: GCA_035084275.1. Lineage (NCBI taxonomy): Eukaryota > Metazoa > Chordata > Chondrichthyes > Chimaeriformes > Chimaeridae > Hydrolagus > Hydrolagus colliei. The sequence continues at coordinate 9,792,158 of CM068757.1, read as the reverse complement.
TGTGCGCCACGGTAGCCAGACACCTTGCATTCCAGGACTACGTTCTCATTCACTTGCCCTTTCATTGGGCTGTTGAATAACGTCATTTCCAACGCTAATTTACAAAAGAAAGTAATGAAATTAGGTTATATCCTGACCATGTCTATCAGATTCTTATCAATACAGAAAAATTGCACATACTGTACACAGGAAGCAAGAACAGGAAACAAACGTACTCCTTGGATGGGATAGAACATGCCAAGTGATAAGATGAGAGAACGAAGGATGTCAGTTGACTCATTGTTCGCCATGTTGTATCCTTCACCCACTAGCTCCTCTATATAGCACTGGTCGCTATCATTTATGGTCGGCCTAACAATTCAATTTTCCTTTATTGAATTTTTCTTCATTTATGGCTGTGCCATGGGTAGCGTGGCTCAGTAGCTACTGGAAACAAAGCATTAATTTAGTGCAGAGTTGCCTGGACTGGTGGCGGGTGTTTTGGTGCCCTCTTGGAGAGGAGTTACATGTTGACAACCACTGTTCTATAGTATTCCATGTGTCCTCTTAGGATGTTGCTTTGATCCAGCATCTACTCGAGAAGATCCTTCATCTAATTCTGAAGAAGCACAATCTTTCCTGCCCTGCACGTCGTCATGCACATACTACAGCTACGGAAGCTGCTGTCAATGCTGAATCTATTCAAGTACAAAACATTAAGATCCAAACTATTCTCAGACATTATCATTGTGGGATACAAATGGAATTGCTTCTTGTTGTTTTGAGGAGAGAGATACAGTCAAACCTGTTCGAGCCACCATCTCTATTCAGCAACCAACCCCTGTTAACAACCAGCCTGGAACAGCTCTGCACAGCTCTGCTTGCCAACCAACGGATTAGCTACCTTATCAGATGCCATCCTTATCTAATATCCACTGAGGGGTTGTTGAAGACAGGTTTGACTGTATTCCATCTAGTTAGAGATTTATTCTGTGTATGTAGAGTTTCAGAGCTTTGAGGATTTGGCAAGTTTTCAATCCAGGCTTAATTTTGAAGCCAGTTTTCTGAAAGTTTACTTAAACAATTACAAAAACACAACTTCAAAGTTAAGAGTGAATTCAAGAATTTACCAAATTCTGGACACTCTGAAATGTTTATCTAAGAAGTAGTAACTCAGTTGTGAGTCAATTGGCAGATTGCAGAATCCTGTAGTTTTGCGGTTAGAGCCACTGCCTTGCAAGCAAGAGGACCTGGGTTCAATTCGCGACAGGTAAAATGTAAGGCAAGTTTCCTTCCTCCACATGCTTCTGTTTACCTAGCAGTAAGTAGAAACCCAATTGTTAGTCGATTAGCGGATCACTTTTCAGGGGATAATAATCCTTTTTAAAAAATTAATCATTTAGATTAAGGTGCTCTATAAATGTAATTTTGTTGTTGTTTGTTGTTGTTGTTAATCCACAACTGTTTGTGGGACACTACTGTGCCCAATTGGTTGCCTCAATTTACTCACAAAATATAGACAACTCACTTTACAGTATATTCTGTGAAGCGATTTGAGACATTTAGAAGATGTGATAAGCTCTATCCTAAATGCAAGGATTATTATGTATTAGAATATCAAATAGAATACAGCACTTCTATCTCATCCATAAATACCTAACACTATCAAATGCAATACAGTATTGCAATTTGCTCTGACAGCATCTTACTATCTTATGCACATTTATAGCAGCTTTCGTAGATACAACAGTAACTTTAGACACTTGCAAAAGTTAGTGATTGATTGATAAAAAAAATTCTACTTAAAAGAAACAATAAGTAGAGAATGGAAAACACAACCGAGGCTGGAGTGAAGCTATGCAGTTCCTTGCTCACATTCTGCAACCAACCCATGTTTGAGGATGAGAAAGAGATGGGCTCGGTGATATTTACCTGATGTTGAGATAAAGGAGACAGCGACAAAGCATAAAGCTAGAATCACCATCCTTCCCTCCACAACAGCTGCATTTTCTTAATAAAATGACTTGCTCCGATTATCCCAGAGTCCTAGCGATGATCACCTGTACATGGAAATCACCCTTTCACTTTCACTGCTCCACTCCCTTTTTGGATCACAGGGTGAATAGCTTTGTACAAAACAAAAGCCATTATTTCAAAGGAAAGCAAATTTAACATCAAAAACCTTACTCAGGACAGAATTCAAACACTAGTACAGCTGATTCCGTGTCTGGGATAAATATACCAGATTGATATCATCCCCCCAAGCAAAACAACTGTTCCATTCTACTATATGGGTAATCAATCTCAAAAGTAAGATCCACATGAAGCATTGTTGAAACTTGGCTTTGATCCAAGTCCAAAGGTTTTAATCAGGAACAATTCAACCTTGTGACGTGACCTCAAAAGTAACAACTTGCATTTATATAATGACCTTCTTGCAAGCTAGCATCTCGGAGGACTGAACAATGGCGTAGCCTGATGCTGAGCTGGGGTGAGGAGATAGGTGGCCATGTACATGGGCGAAGCGGAAAGTACTGTATTAAGAAATAATCTAAAAATAGAGAAGGAGGGGGCTAGGCCGAGGGATTGCGAGAGACTTCCAAAGTTTTGGTGTTGCTGAAAGCATGGCACCAATCGTGGAATGGAGAGTACGAGGGGCATGCAGTGCCAGTCAAGTAGAGTTGGCAGGTGGTGGCATGGAGAATAAGCATGTTTGAGTGGTAGAGAAATACCAGAGTATGAATGTGATTTGTAGCTGAGTGTGAGGATCTTGAGGTCAATCTGTTCTGTGCTTGGGAGCCAGTCTTGCCTGGCGAGGACTGTTGTGATGGGGGTGTGGAGTTTGAATAGATTGAATAGTTTGAATAGTCAATGCAGATGATGACAAAGGTGTGAATGAGGATTTTGATTGTGTTGGGTTGGAGGCAGGGAATGTGACGGAGGTAGAGGAAAGTGGTCCTGTTAGGGATTGTGGGGTGGGAAGGAAAGCTCGGGATCGAACCTGACACCTCGGTTACATACTGTTTCAATAAGTTTTGGGGGATAGGTGGGGAGGTTGAACAGGCCAGAGCCACAGGAGGCAAGACTTTGATAGGACCTAAGCAGTGTGGTTACCATCTTGGGATATCCTCCTGACATGAAGGGCGTTATACATATGCAATTTTGTTGTTGTTGTCGCCATTCAGCTGCAGGAAATTTGCCCTCACCCAGGCCTTGATGTCTGATAGACAAGCTGACAGAACATCAGTGGATACAGAATCACAGCTGGAGGATAAGTAGATTTAGGCATCATCTGCGCATACATACAAAAGTTTATCCTATGTCTATAGATAACATTGCCGAGAAGAAGCATATAAATAAGGAAAAGGTGTGAATGAGGATTTAAGTTGTGTTGAGTTTGAGGTACTGCAAGAGGAGGGCAATTTGACAGAGGTAGAGGAAAGGGGTCCTTGTGAATGGGACGGATGTAGAAGGAAAGCTTCCCACCACATGTACTTATGTGAGATATAAATACAAATTCTTGTTGATGTAAAAAAAATTCTAATTTGTTTTTACAGGGAGGCAATATAGGCTAGATAGTACAATTTTAAATGGTGTAAAGGAACAGAGAGACCTGGGGATTTGTGTTAGTGACTCGTTGAAGGTGGCAGGACAGGTAGACAAGGCTGTTAAGAAGGCATATGGGATACTAGGCTTTATAAATAGGGGTACAGAGTGCAAAAGTCAGGAAGTGCTGACTAACCTCTATAGGACTTTGGTGAGGCCTCAGCTGGAATACTGTGTTCAATTCTGGTCACCACACTACAGAAAGGATGTGAAGGCATTGGAAAGGGTACAACAAAGATTTACTAGGATGGTGCCAGGATTGAGGGACTTCAGCTATGAGGAGAGGCTAGATAGGCTAGGGTTATTCTCTCTGGAGCAGAGAAGATTGAGGGGAGACCTAATAGAGGTTTATAAGATCATGAGGGGTTTCGACAGGGCAAATAGAGAAAAACTATTTCCACTCGTGGGTGAATCTGTGACTCGTGGTCACAGATTTAAAATAGTTTCAAGGCGAAGTAGAGGGGAGCTGAGGAGAAATTTTTTCAATCAGCGAGTTGTTCAAATCTGGAATGCATTGCCTGAAAAGGTGGTGGAGGCTGATTCGATAACAACTTTTAAAAGGGAATTAGATCTTTATTTAGGGAGAACGGGTCTATTAGGCTATGGGGAGCGGGCAGGGCAGTGGGATTGAATCGCTCTTTTCAAAGAGCCGGCACAGACTAGATGGGCCGAATGGCCTCCTTTTGTGCCGTAAAATTCTATGATTCTATAATGCTACAATTTCTGAAAAGAGTAAGAAAAAATAAGATTCACAACATTTAATAATAAACCCTATTCATTTTCAAGCTTGCTCTGAAAAGCACAATATTTAAGCCTTTATTGAAAATAAAAAAAGCAATAAAAAAAATCAACATTAACATTTCTTGGACAGTGCTTGATGGTAGTTATTGCTACATGTACATGATTAGTTTTACAGACAAATGTGATCCAACAAATAAGCTTTGTGAATTATGCAGATTATCCAACAATTATCCAACAAACAAACTTTGTGAATTATGCAGCATCAGGTGAATTCATCTGGAAAGGTTTAGGTCATGCTTTTCAATTGTATCTAACATATACTGTATATATAATGTACATAAATTTATAGTATTCTATTAGTATTCTTGAATAAAAGTTTTTTTTATAATTGGAAAGGATGAGAGCATTGATCAATTTCTGTGCTTATTTTTTGGGAAAGAAGAGAGTTTTTCACTAAGATTTGTTCCTTTCTTCAGTCCTAACGTTTTCTTGGTCAGTTGTGACGACACTTTCCCCCGTCATTTGCATTTTTTCCTTCATTTGTTCCTCTGGTGGAATTTTTCCTTCAATAATTCCATTCAATTCACTTTCATTTTTCTGTACATATTTACCAATTTCTTCAGGTTCATCATTCTCTTTCTCACCAGCTTCCTTGCGTATTTCCAAATCTTTGTCTTTGTCTGATTGAGTTTCAGCAACAGAGATTTCGTCTATATTTTCTCCTGTTGTTTCAGAGCTTCTCGACTTTGCTGCTATTGCATCGAAAGAACACGGAAAGCACAGGTCATAATTGAAAACAGCGCAAGAGCCAGTATGAAAGGCAACAAGAACAACATCAGTGGATTCTATAAAGCTTCAGAACTGATACTTCAAACAAGATCTCACAAACCTATATTCCAACAACAACCTCACCTTCAAGGCCATTCACGGCCTTGCCCCCGCCTATCTCTCCGACCTGCTGTCTCCCTATCAACCTACATGTCCTCTCCATTCGGCGGACTATGGTGCCCCGCCCAAACCGCCCTACCATCGGTGGCCAGGCTTTCAGCCTCTCTGCCCCCACACTCTGGAACTCCATCCCGCAATCACTTCACCTCGCTTCCTCCCATTTTTCCTTCAAGGCCGGTCTCAAGACCTTCCTCATCGACCATGCCTTCTGCTGCCCGCCTAACTCTCCCCCCATTCCTACACCATTGTCACTACTCTGCCCCTCCCCCAACGCCACCACCCCGCTCGGGTCCCGACCTAACTGTTCAGCGCCTTGGGAAGTCCGCCCAACGTGAAAGGGGCTCTATAAGTGTAATTTATTGTTGTTGTTGAAGATGGACAAGGAAAGGCAGAGAGCTGAGGCAGGGAGTTCCACAGTTTGGGGTACAGTACAATCTAATGTTTTATATTAGTTCAGACCATTCCACTCAACTCGCATTCTTCATTCTTTCCAATTGCACCAACACCTTTATATTCACCTTTGACTTTCTCTTCAGGTTGCTGATTTGGTGCTTCTTGAGTTTTCGGATCAGTTTCAGGAACTACTGCACTTACTCCTGTTCTCTGAGTGGCTTGAGGGATCACCGTGTTTCCTGATGCATTGACAGAACATGGAAAACAAGGGTCTTTGAAAACAATGTATACCCAATGTGACAGGCAGCAGGAACAAGAAATCAAAGAATAGGAGTGAACGGCAGCCTTTCAGACTGATGAGAGAAGCAAACAGTGTTCTGCAGCTATCTGTTTTAGGCTGAATACTCTTCACCATCTACATTCATGAATTGGCCTCAAATATATCAGGTGTAGCATTAAACAAAATGACTCTCCTTCAATCTTTGATACTGTATAGTAATAATAATCCTTGCATTTGATATGATGATTTTCACATCTTCTAGACATCTTCAGGGATTCACAGAACATATTGTAAAGTGAATTGACTGTATATTAGCAACCTCAGGGAAACTTGCCAAGGTTTTGCACTGCCAGAAATCAATCCTTGATCCCAGAAATATACAGTCAGTTCACTTTACAGTATATTCTGTGAAGCGCATTGAGATGACGGGAAGACGTGATATGTGCTATATCAAATGCAAGGATTCTCGTTCTCTTTCTCTTCAACTTTCTCAGGTTTTCCTGAACCTTTCTCTCCTTCAGTTGGAGCAACATGGTTTCCATCTGCTCCATTTATTCCTGTTGATTCAGAAAGTGTCATTTCTGCTATTGCATCGAAAGAACATGGAAAGCACAGGTCATAATTGAAAACAGGTCATAATTCCTGAAACATTCGTCCACGCATTCATCAACTCAAGGCTCGACCACGGGACCTCTCTCCTCGTCGGCCTTCCCAGCTCCTCTCTGAAGATTATTCAGAAGTCTGCAGCTCGTGTACTCTCCCGCACTAGGCTCCGCGACCACATCACTCCCACCCTCGCCCGTCTCCACTGGCTCCAATAATTCAATAATTCCACTCAATTCACTTTCATTTTTCTGTACATATTTACCAATTTCTTCAGGTTCATCATTCTCTTTCTCACCAGCTTCCTTGCGTATTTCCAAATCTTTGTCTTTGTCTGATTGAGTTTCAGCAACAGAGATTTCGTCTATATTTTCTCCTGTTGTTTCAGAGCTTCTCGACTTTGCTGCTATTGCATCGAAAGAACATGGAAAGCACAGGTCATAATTGAAAACAGCGCAAGAGCCAGTATGAAAGGCAACAAGAACAACATCAGTGGATTCTATAAAGCTTCAGAACTGATACTTCAAACAAGATCTCACAAACCTATATTCCAACAACAACCTCACCTTCAAGGCCATTCACGGCCTTGCCCCCGCCTATCTCTCCGACCTGCTGTCTCCCTATCAACCTACATGTCCTCTCCATTCGGCGGACTATGGTGCCCCGCCCAAACCGCCCTACCATCGGTGGCCAGGCTTTCAGCCTCTCTGCCCCCACACTCTGGAACTCCATCCCGCAATTACTTCACCTCGCTTCCTCCCATTTTTCCTTCAAGGCCGGTCTCAAGACCTTCCTCATCGACCATGCCTTCTGCTGCCCGCCTAACTCTCCCCCCATTCCTACACCATTGTCACTACTCTGCCCCTCCCCCAACGCCACCACCCCGCTCGGGTCCCGACCTAACTGTTCAGCGCCTTGGGAAGTCCGCCCAACGTGAAAGGGGCTCTATAAGTGTAATTTATTGTTGTTGTTGAAGATGGACAAGGAAAGGCAGAAAGCTGAGGCAGGGAGTTCCACAGTTTGGGGTACAGTACAATCTAATGTTTTATATTAGTTCAGACCATTCCACTCAACTCGCATTCTTCATTCTTTCCAATTGCACCAACACCTTTATATTCACCTTTGACTTTCTCTTCAGGTTGCTGATTTGGTGCTTCTTGAGTTTTCGGATCAGTTTCAGGAACTACTGCACTTACTCCTGTTCTCTGAGTGGCTTGAGGGATCACCGTGTTTCCTGATGCATTGACAGAACATGGAAAACAAGGGTCTTTGAAAACAATGTATACCCAATGTGACAGGCAGCAGGAACAAGAAATCAAAGAATAGGAGTGAACGGCAGCCTTTCAGACTGATGAGAGAAGCAAACAGTGTTCTGCAGCTATCTGTTTTAGGCTGAATACTCTTCACCATCTACATTCATGAATTGGCCTCAAATATATCAGGTGTAGCATTAAACAAAATGACGCTCCTTCAATCTTTGATACTGTATAGTAATAATAATCCTTGCATTTGATATGGTGATTTTCACATCTTCTAGACATCTTCAGGGATTCACAGAACATATTGTAAAGTGAATTGACTGTATATTAGCAACCTCAGGGAAACTTGCCAAGGTTTTGCACTGCCAGAAATCAATCCTTGATCCCAGAAATATACAGTCGGTTCACTTTACAGTATATTCTGTGAAGCGCATTGAGATGACGGGAAGACGTGATATGTGCTATATCAAATGCAAGGATTCTCGTTCTCTTTCTCTTCAACTTTCTCAGGTTTTCCTGAACCTTTCTCTCCTTCAGTTGGAGCAACATGGTTTCCATCTGCTCCATTTATTCCTGTTGATTCAGAAAGTGTCATTTCTGCTATTGCATCGAAAGAACACGGAAAGCACAGGTCATAATTGAAAACAGGTCATAATTCCTGAAACATTCGTCCACGCATTCATCAACTCAAGGCTCGACCACGGGACCTCTCTCCTCGTCGGCCTTCCCAGCTCCTCTCTGAAGATTATTCAGATGTCTGCAGCTCGTGTACTCTCCCGCACTAGGCTCCGCGACCACATCACTCCCACCCTCGCCCGTCTCCACTGGCTCCAATAATTCAATAATTCCACTCAATTCACTTTCATTTTTCTGTACATATTTACCAATTTCTTCAGGTTCATCATTCTCTTTCTCACCAGCTTCCTTGCGTATTTCCAAATCTTTGTCTTTGTCTGATTGAGTTTCAGCAACAGAGATTTCGTCTATATTTTCTCCTGTTGTTTCAGAGCTTCTCGACTTTGCTGCTATTGCATCGAAAGAACATGGAAAGCACAGGTCATAATTGAAAACAGCGCAAGAGCCAGTATGAAAGGCAACAAGAACAACATCAGTGGATTCTATAAAGCTTCAGAACTGATACTTCAAACAAGATCTCACAAACCTATATTCCAACAACAACCTCACCTTCAAGGCCATTCACGGCCTTGCCCCCGCCTATCTCTCCGACCTGCTGTCTCCCTATCAACCTACATGTCCTCTCCATTCGGCGGACTATGGTGCCCCGCCCAAACCGCCCTACCATCGGTGGCCAGGCTTTCAGCCTCTCTGCCCCCACACTCTGGAACTCCATCCCGCAATCACTTCACCTCGCTTCCTCCCATTTTTCCTTCAAGGCCGGTCTCAAGACCTTCCTCATCGACCATGCCTTCTGCTGCCCGCCTAACTCTCCCCCCATTCCTACACCATTGTCACTACTCTGCCCCTCCCCCAACGCCACCACCCCGCTCGGGTCCCGATCTAACTGTTCAGCGCCTTGGGAAGTCCGCCCAACGTGAAAGGGGGGCTCTATAAGTGTAATTTATTGTTGTTGTTGAAGATGGACAAGGAAAGGCAGAGAGCTGAGGCAGGGAGTTCCACAGTTTGGGGTACAGTACAATCTAATGTTTTATATTAGTTCAGACCATTCCACTCAACTCGCATTCTTCATTCTTTCCAATTGCACCAACACCTTTATATTCACCTTTGACTTTCTCTTCAGGTTGCTGATTTGGTGCTTCTTGAGTTTTCGGATCAGTTTCAGGAACTACTGCACTTACTCCTGTTCTCTGAGTGGCTTGAGGGATCACCGTGTTTCCTGATGCATTGACAGAACATGGAAAACAAGGGTCTTTGAAAACAATGTATACCCAATGTGACAGGCAGCAGGAACAAGAAATCAAAGAATAGGAGTGAACGGCAGCCTTTCAGACTGATGAGAGAAGCAAACAGTGTTCTGCAGCTATCTGTTTTAGGCTGAATACTCTTCACCATCTACATTCATGAATTGGCCTCAAATATATCAGGTGTAGCATTAAACAAAATGACTCTCCTTCAATCTTTGATACTGTATAGTAATAATAATCCTTGCATTTGATATGGTGATTTTCACATCTTCTAGACATCTTCAGGGATTCACAGAACATATTGTAAAGTGAATTGACTGTATATTAGCAACCTCAGGGAAACTTGCCAAGGTTTTGCACTGCCAGAAATCAATCCTTGATCCCAGAAATATACAGTCGGTTCACTTTACAGTATATTCTGTGAAGCGCATTGAGATGACGGGAAGACGTGATATGTGCTATATCAAATGCAAGGATTCTCGTTCTCTTTCTCTTCAACTTTCTCAGGTTTTCCTGAACCTTTCTCTCCTTCAGTTGGAGCAACATGGTTTCCATCTGCTCCATTTATTCCTGTTGATTCAGAAAGTGTCATTTCTGCTATTGCATCGAAAGAACACGGAAAGCACAGGTCATAATTGAAAACAGGTCATAATTCCTGAAACATTCGTCCACGCATTCATCAACTCAAGGCTCGACCACGGGACCTCTCTCCTCGTCGGCCTTCCCAGCTCCTCTCTGAAGATTATTCAGAAGTCTGCAGCTCGTGTACTCTCCCGCACTAGGCTCCGCGACCACATCACTCCCACCCTCGCCCGTCTCCACTGGCTCCAATAATTCAATAATTCCACTCAATTCACTTTCATTTTTCTGTACATATTTACCAATTTCTTCAGGTTCATCATTCTCTTTCTCACCAGCTTCCTTGCGTATTTCCAAATCTTTGTCTTTGTCTGATTGAGTTTCAGCAACAGAGATTTCGTCTATATTTTCTCCTGTTGTTTCAGAGCTTCTCGACTTTGCTGCTATTGCATCGAAAGAACATGGAAAGCACAGGTCATAATTGAAAACAGCGCAAGAGCCAGTATGAAAGGCAACAAGAACAACATCAGTGGATTCTATAAAGCTTCAGAACTGATACTTCAAACAAGATCTCACAAACCTATATTCCAACAACAACCTCACCTTCAAGGCCATTCACGGCCTTGCCCCCGCCTATCTCTCCGACCTGCTGTCTCCCTATCAACCTACATGTCCTCTCCATTCGGCGGACTATGGTGCCCCGCCCAAACCGCCCTACCATCGGTGGCCAGGCTTTCAGCCTCTCTGCCCCCACACTCTGGAACTCCATCCCGCAATCACTTCACCTCGCTTCCTCCCATTTTTCCTTCAAGGCCGGTCTCAAGACCTTCCTCATCGACCATGCCTTCTGCTGCCCGCCTAACTCTCCCCCCATTCCTACACCATTGTCACTACTCTGCCCCTCCCCCAACGCCACCACCCCGCTCGGGTCCCGATCTAACTGTTCAGCGCCTTGGGAAGTCCGCCCAACGTGAAAGGGGGGCTCTATAAGTGTAATTTATTGTTGTTGTTGAAGATGGACAAGGAAAGGCAGAGAGCTGAGGCAGGGAGTTCCACAGTTTGGGGTACAGTACAATCTAATGTTTTATATTAGTTCAGACCATTCCACTCAACTCGCATTCTTCATTCTTTCCAATTGCACCAACACCTTTATATTCACCTTTGACTTTCTCTTCAGGTTGCTGATTTGGTGCTTCTTGAGTTTTCGGATCAGTTTCAGGAACTACTGCACTTACTCCTGTTCTCTGAGTGGCTTGAGGGATCACCGTGTTTCCTGATGCATTGACAGAACATGGAAAACAAGGGTCTTTGAAAACAATGTATACCCAATGTGACAGGCAGCAGGAACAAGAAATCAAAGAATAGGAGTGAACGGCAGCCTTTCAGACTGATGAGAGAAGCAAACAGTGTTCTGCAGCTATCTGTTTTAGGCTGAATACTCTTCACCATCTACATTCATGAATTGGCCTCAAATATATCAGGTGTAGCATTAAACAAAATGACTCTCCTTCAATCTTTGATACTGTATAGTAATAATAATCCTTGCATTTGATATGGTGATTTTCACATCTTCTAGACATCTTCAGAGATTCACAGAACATATTGTAAAGTGAATTGACTGTATATTAGCAACCTCAGGGAAACTTGCCAAGGTTTTGCACTGCCAGAAATCAATCCTTCATCCCAGAAATATACAGTCAGTTCACTTTACAGTATATTCTGTGAAGCGCATTGAGATGTCGGGAAGACGTGATATGTGCTATATCAAATGCAAGGATTCTCATTCTCTTTCTCTTCAACTTTCTCAGGTTTTCCTGAACCTTTCTCTCCTTCAGTTGGAGCAACATGGTTTCCATCTGCTCCATTTATTCCTGTTGATTCAGAAAGTGTCATTTTTGCTATTGCATCGAAAGAACACGGAAAGCACAGGTCATAATTGAAAACAGCGCAAGAGCCAGTGTGAAAGGCAACAAGAACAACATCAGTGGATTCTATAAAGCTTCAGAACTGATACTTCAAACAAGATCTCACAAACCTATATTCCAACACCAACAACAACCTGCATTTATATAGCTCCTTCATATGGGGTAACGTATTGGAATGCTTAATATTGGTGGAGAATGATACTGAGCCAGATAGAGAGGAGAGGTGACAATATGCATGTTTGAAGAGAAAACTCTTCAGGTGCGATCTTCAGGTGACCCAGAACTGTCCTTCCTCCCACAAATCTGCGCCATGACCGGTACTGCCTTCTACGACCTCCACAACATTGCTAGACTCCACCACTGCCTCACCCCTCACGCGGCTGAAACATTCGTCCACGCATTCATCAATTCAAGGCTCGACCACGGGACCTCTCTCCTCGTCGGCCTTCCCAGCTCCTCTCCTCACAAGATGCAGATTGTTCAGAACTCTGCAGCTCATGTACTCTCCCTCACTAGGCTCCGCGACCTCATCACTCCCACCCTCGCCCGTCTCCACTGGCTCCCCATCCGGCAGGGGATCGAATACCAGATGCTCATCCTCACCTTCAAGGCCATTCACGGCCTTGCCCCCGCCTATCTCTCCAACCTGCTGTCTCCCTATCACCCTACATGTCCTCTCCATTCAGCGGACTTTAGTCCCTCGCCCAAACCGCCCTACCATCGGTGGCCAGGCTTTCAGCCTCTCTGCCGCCACATTCTGGAATTCCATCCCGCAATCAATTCGCCTCGCTTCCTCCCATTTCTCCTTCAAGGCCAGTCTCAAGACCTTCCTCATCGACTATGCCTTCTGCTGCCCTCCTTACTCTCCCCCCTTTCCTACACCATTGCCACTCCTCTGCCCCTCCTCCCACCCCACCACCCCGCTCGGGTCCCGATCTAACGGTTCAGCGCCTTGGGAAGTCCGCCCAACGTGAAAGGGGCTCTATAAGTGTAATTTATTGTTGTTGTTGTTGAAGATGGACAAGGAAAGGCAGAGAGCTGAGGCAGGGAGTTCCACAGTTTGGGGTACAGTACAATCTAATGTTTTATATTAGTTCAGACCATTCCACTCAACTCGTATTCCTCATTCTTTCCAATTGCACCAACACCTTTATATTCACCTTTGACTTTCTCTTTAGGTTGCTGATTTGGTTCTTCTTCAGTTTTAGGATCAGGTTCAGGAACTACTACATTTACTTCTGTTCTCTGAGTGGCTTGAGGGATCACCGTGTTTCCTGATGCATTGAAAGAACATGGAAAAGAAGGATCTTTGAGAACAATGTATACCTAATGTGGCAGGCAGCAGGAACAAGAAATCAAAGAATAGGAGTGAACGGCAGCCTTTCAGACTGATGAGAGAAGCAAACGGTGTTCTGCAGCTATCTGTTTTAGGCTGAATACTCTTCACCATCTACATTCATGAATTGGCCTCAAATATATCAGGTGCAGCATTAAACAAAATGACTCTCCTTCAATCTTTGATACTGTATCGTAATAATAATCCTTGCATTTGATATGGTGCTTTTGACATCTTCTAGACATCTTCAGGGCTTCACAGAACATATTGTAAAGTGAATTATCTGTATATTATCAACCTCAGGGAAACTTGCCAAGGTTTTGCACTGCCAGAAGTCAAACCTTGATCTCTAGCATGTGAGGCAAATGTTCTAATGTCTTCTGGACATCTTCACGGCTTCACAGAATATGTTGTAACGTGAATTGACTGTATATTTGTGGGCAATACACAGCAGACAATTTTGCACAGCAGCGTCCCACAAACAGTCATGGATTGAGGTGATCAATTGATTAATTTTTCTGAATGGGTTAATGTCAAGTTCAAGGAAACTTCCCAAGATTATGCCCTGCCAGAAACCCAACGTTGCCTTCACTTGCGAGGCGAATGCTCTAAGAATTGGGCTGCAGGGCTTCATAACTTCTCATGAAAGTTTTGGGATTATTTTAGATCAGACATTTCTATTCAACTCCCTTCATTTTTCTGTACAATTTTACCATTTGCATCATGGTCATTTGTCTCTTCCTTAACAACAACAACTTTCTCTTCAACTGCCTCATTTACTCCTGAATCTATCGCTGCTTGATTTTGAGCAACATGGTTTCCATCTGCTCCATTTCCTCCTGTTGGTTCAGAGATTGCCGTCTCTGCTGCTATTAGATTGAAAGAAGATGGACAGCACAGGTCATTTAAATCAGTGCAAGAGCCAGAGTGAAAACCAACAAGAACAACATTATTGGATTCTACAAAGCTTCAAAACTGTAACTTCAAAGAAGGCCTAAGGAATGTACATTACAACAATAACAACATATTGCATTGATGCAGTGCCTTCACATGGGGAAGCATCTTGGAATGATTAACAATGGTGGAGAATAATACCGAACCAGATAGAGAGGGGAGGTGACCATAAGCATTTTTGAAGAGGAAGTTCTTCAGGTGCGATCTGAAGATGGGCAAGGGAAGGCAGGGGGATTGAGGTAGGGAGTTCCACACTTTGGAGTCAGTGGCTGAAACCACAACCACCAAAAGTGGATGAAAGGAGATGAAGGATGTGCAGAAGGCCAGAGCCAGCTTTGAGATTCCGAGACAAATGTTTTACAACAAAGATGATTCTCATTCAAACCTTGATATCTTTCATTTTAAACAAATTTTTAATACAATCTAATGTTTTATATTGGATCAGGCCTTTCCACTTAACTCACATGCTTTATTCTTTCCAACTTCACCTTCATATTCACCTTTGTCTTTCTCTTTTGCTTACTGACCTGTATCTTCTTCAATTTTAGGTTCAGAGATTCTTTCTGCTCCAGATCCTCCTGTTGTCTTAGTTGCTTCAATGCTCATCATCTTTTCTACTGCATTGAAAGAACATGGAAAGCAAGGGTCACTGAAAACAATGTAAAGCCCAATACGACATTCAGCAGGAACAAGAAATCAAAGAATAGGAGTGAAGGGCAACCGTTTAGACTGATGAGAGAAGTAAGCAGTGTTCTGCGGGGATCTGTTTTAGGCCAAATACTCTTCACCATTTACATACATGCGTTGGCCTCAAATATACGAGATATTGTGTTGAACAGAGATGAATCTCTTTAAATTCTTAATAAGTTATATTTTGAATTATTTTACATAAGATTCATACAGTGCCTTCACATGGGATAGCATCTTGGAACGCTTAAAAATGGTGGAGGATAATATCAAACCAGATAGAGAGGGGAGACCTTCTGTGTCTTGAGCAGCTTTTTTCAGCCACAAGGGGTTCCGCGTAGAGATAGGAAGGTCAAATTGTGATTGATTGCCTGTGGATTTCATCCATTTATAAGTGGATTTGGGTTGTCAAACCGTGAGGGGGCAGAGGAATAGAGGAAAAATAAGGCAGGGATTGGGAGCTGTCATATCACACTTGATTCACACTGGGTTGAGCCCATCCATTCACTAGTGACTTCAACATCAACAAAATTACATTTGTATAGCTCCTTTCATGTCAGGAGGATATCCCAAGGTGCTGGGGAAGGGGGATGACCGATGTCATGGTCGAAGAGTAGGGTCTTGAGTCGAGACTTGAAGGAGGCTAGGAAAGAGGCACAGAGGGATTGAATTCCAAAGGCTGTCAATCACATTGGTTATGCTACTAACTGCCCTTCCTGTCCAATAGGAAGGGTAATGACAAGGGGAGGTGCCACCACCACTACTCTGCTGGACGGAAGACATAAGAGAAATTTGATTAGCCTCCGAGGCCACTTAAGATGAAACAGGCTGCCCTGATAAGTCCGGTTTAAGTGGCTTCCATTGTATTTAAATTAGCCGTTCCTATACCCAGTGACGTGCCTGTATGTGGCTGAGACCACAATAGAAAGTGACAGGCTACTCATGAAAAAATTAATAAATCAGATCTAACCTCAAGAAAGCCTACATTTCAATAAACAATCATTTTTACAGTCACATCTCATCTAATGAAAATACAACAAGTAGCTATCTTTAATTTTAACAAATTTCATCAGGTTATTCAGTGACCAGTGAAATTTGTTGCATTTGGTGTTGAGTCACCTTTGGTGTTCGATTGCTTATCTGTATTGTTTGTCAGATCACGGTTTACTGGAGATCCTGCAATAAAACAGAAAGGCCCATCAGTGAAAACACAAGGTGCAAAGTGCCAAAATTCATAATTGCTGACAATGGGACTTCATTCAAAATATTATTTCACTTTCAGATCTAGCAATACTAAATCTGTTTGTTCAGGAGCCGCCTTATTCACTGCTGTGAAACTTTCTGGTTTTGTTTCAGTTTTATCAGGGATGTTTCCATTTTGTTTGTCTTTACTTATATTTCCATCAACATGGGTCTCACGGGTTTCACTCAAACAAACATGTAACAAAAGACATTGAAATCAGAGGGGAAACAACTTGCTGCACCATGTACATACATCAAGTGGTGGAACTCTGCCGCTCATTGTAAACTTCTAATTGGAATTCAGTGCCGGATGCAGACCTGGAGTTGATAAACGATTCGAATAATGTAGCTAAATAACAAAGCTTTCAATTATATTTATATATAGGTAAACTCGCATACGTGGTATGCATCGGGATAACATTTAATACGATTTATTCGAAATACAAGTACCATATTTGGGCAAACTCACTTAAGTTGTATCAATCGACTTAATATGACTTTCGCACAGTTACGTTTGTCATTCTTACAGTAACATTAACTGTCTTTGTGCCATGACAATCTACAGGTGACAATGATGACAGGTGATGACCTAATTTTGTTGGCGTTACTGTTAGAAACACAGGACTTTACAAGCAATTATTCATCAATGCAACCAGTAAGTACGGTAGCAAGCAGCGTTAGAAGTTTGGAGGTGATTTGTAATAAGATTTAAGATTATTTCGGAACAAAAAAAGTTACAATTTAGCCGTTTCATTGTCATCTTGTAAAAATGACCAGTGCAAAGAATAATAAGCGTTTTTTGTAGAAAACTGTATGGGACTCAAGTGCACATATGACTTCTAGACGTCTCAAAGCGCTTCACAGAATATACTGTTAAGTGCATTTCTTTTATTTTGTTTTTTTATGGAGGGATTATTATTAGGCTTGCCCAAGGTTTTGCCCAAGGTCTTGCCATGACTTGTGCGGATTCGAACACAGATCTCATGCATGATTGAGCATGACTCCATAATGAAGTCCTTCTTAGTTTAACTTAAGCAAGATCCTATTCTCAGTGGAGATTATTCTCAATCAATTCTATTGTTAGGGCTATTACACCTGGATCAGCATTGCTTGCTGCATGCAGATTTGCATCCTGAGGTATCTCATCAACTGTAGGGTCCAGGAGTTTATCTCTTTCATTGGATGTTTCTCCATCATTTGACAGAACTTCTATGATCAAATAATGGAGATCAGGAAAATACAAGGTGTAATGAGCAGAAATTGCAGCAATAGAAGAACTGATGGAAACATTTTCAAATGAATGACAATATGAATTGTAGCACAACTCTAAATGTACATTCCCAACTATTTCATCCAGTAACTAAATAATAAAGTTCAATGGAATTGGTTGATGCACATGATTATATCTTTACTCGTGCTGACATGGGACTCAATATATCATTTAACTTTCATCAATTTATGAAAACCGCTTTGCTCAAAATAACCTTCATTTTCTCCAAATTTTGACTTTAGGTCAGTTTTCTTAAGGATGTTTCCTTTTTGTTTGCCTTCACTTGAACTTTTCCCATCATTGTGTGCGGTCAAATCTATGATACAACAAAATCAACCAAATGACATTGGCACTAGAGAGAAACAGCAATTCCATAGTGCTCAAACCGCATCCATAGTTGAGACTCCATTACACATCCCAAATTGCATCATCCATGATGACAGCCAGGCTCACTCATCTCCAGTTGAGTGCATTCCAGTGCATTCCCAACAACAAGAAATGTGTAAAGTGCCTTTCAGGAAGATGTTCTAAGGTGCAGGACAGTCAGGGATTTAGATACGACAGGGTTTGGGTTCAGTAGGGATATATGGCAATGAGGGTAGTACAGTAATAGGAAGGTGACCGAAGGCAAGGATGAAAAGAAGGGTCTTGAGATGTGCCTTGAACGAGTCAAGGGAAGGTAGCAAGGTGAAGGGACTATGGGATGAAGCTCCAACTGGTGGGGGCAGAGAGGTTGAATGTTCAACCCCTGATTGTGGGGTGGGTCAGGCACCCCACAATCTGCTGAGCCTGCTGAGCAAAGGGAGCGTTCAGGTCAATACTTAGTTAGCAGGTCACAAAGGTAGGAAGGAGCCAGGCCATGGAGGGCTTTCAAGGTGCCATACCAGGATAGCATTAACATTTTACTTACCCTTTTGGGTTTGGGGCAGTTCTCTCTGTGTGAGGTTACAAGTTTGAAGTTGACCACTATCTGGGACCGTTTCGTAAATATTTGATACAAAGGTTCGTTCTTGAGAAACATCAGCAGTGGCTTTAGCCCCTTCACCCGATTGAGTCAACGGTTCACGCTCTTCTTCATCCTTTGATTTCTTATTGTTTCCTAGGGAACATAACCAGAAACAAAAGTGCATGATTTCACAATGCTTACAATTCATAAAACTGTATGGTTTGGTGGGAACTTTAATATTTTGAAGACCATGTTTTTGCAGCGTGGGAATGTAAATATTATTTAGGTAAACTCATAACAGAATATCTTCCAAAATGGCTAACTGGCCAAATGCAATAATGTAGAAAGTCTCCGTAAAACACTAAGAAGTAAAAATTCCATTGTGGGTTTCAGCGCCTTGGGACATCCTCCCGATGTGAAAGGCACTATACAAATATTATTTTGTTGTTATTTTGTTCTTGTTTTGCAGTTGGTTTGGTGATGTGAACACTGATGGAATTTCCTAGTACATGCGTAACAAAGGCACCACTCAGTTTAAATGGGATACCCCATTCATGGGCGACATTGTCCAAAAACTACCTTTCTTAGTTTAACTATTAACTATTACTTGTGCTCCATCTGCATTGTGGTTCTGGTGAGGAAAATCCCTATTTGGTTATAACTACACAGCTTTCAATGAAATATGGAAATAATAGAAGATTTTAATAATAGTAATTTGTATTTTCAGGTAGATAAAAGTAGCTTACCTTTTCGCCGTTTATCCCAGGTAACAAATCCGATGAGAAGTGAGACACACACTAACAGAGCAATGATTACTCCAATGAATCCACCAATATTACGGTTGTTACATTCTGTAATTGCTTGAAACATTGAGAATCAATTTAAGCAACTAATCAGTAAACCATTTTACAGTACTGTACTTATATAAGATCTGAATGGGCCAGGTGCTTACATTGAGGCAAAACTAACTTTATTTTGGTATCAACTCTTTACTGTTTAAGTTATTCAATACAAGCTCTCAGATAACCATCCCCAAATAACTTTAGAAATTTCTAAGGGTTGAAATTACAAACACTATCCAATTCATGTTATGGCTGACTGATTGATTGGTGTTATACAGCCCCTTTCAGATCATTATGTCTCAAAGTGTTTCACACTGCTGGATTGGTATCCCACCAAGGGTAATGTAAGTAAAGGCACAAGACACATTTAAGAATCAACTTGATGCTAGAAATGTAAGATCGAATGGGCCAATGGGACCCTTTACTCAAATCTTTCTTGTGATTCTCTTGTAGGCAAAGTACCAATCTGACATTTCCCAGCATTCACTGAACTTTCTTTTCAAAAACTTGGAGACAATCATTTATTCCAGTATTGAAACCGTGTAAAGAGCATAAAAAAGAAAAATTCAGCACAAAAATAAAGTAATGGATTCCTCTTGGAAATGAAACCTACCATGGACAAGGAGTTCCGCTTCCATGGCATGATCCTCAGCTAATGACCGGTGCTTCACTACACACCTGTACTTACTCCCAGTATCATCCAGAATTGGCACAATGGGCATTAAGCTGGAAATGCTAAACGTTTTATTATTGTTCTTAATAAGTCCTTTATTGTAGCTTTTTGCTGAAATGTTTTGCGTTTTCTCGTGTGATATCTTGTACCAGATGATTTCGAGTTCCTGAGGGTAAAATCCAGTAGCACTACATTTCACAAATGTTGTTGAACCAAGAAGAACTGTAAAAGGCTGTGGCAACAGGATTACATTTGGCTGGGCTGCAAAGAAGAGGAATGAAAAGTTGGGAAGCCATTTCAGAGGGGCATAATAATAACAGTAGTAATAATACTTGCATTAGATATAGCGCCTTATCCCATCTTTGAGATGTTTTGAAGCACTTCACAGAATATACTATAAAATAAATTGACTGTATTTTGTGGGTCAAACATGGCTGTCAATTGAACACAGCAGTGTCCCACAAACAGTCGTGGATTGAGTGGCTACATTTTTTTTAAAAGGGATTATTACCCCCAGATAAGCGATCCACTGATCGACTAACAACTGGGTACCAATTTACTGCTAGGTGAACAGAGGCGTGTGAAGTAAGCAATCTTGCCTAACATTTGGCTTTGCCCATGAATCAAGCCTGGGTCCTCCTGCCTGCGAGGCAATTGCTCTAATCAATGCGCTACAGGACTCCACACATTACAAGCTGTATTCCAATTCACATCTTCCTAATTATCACCCAGGCTCAGTTGGCACTCTCATCCATGAGTGAGAAAGTACTCATATAGAAAGTGGGTTCAAACTCAGGAACCAGACGACCATGATCGCCATTGCCCCAATTCCAACATTCCGTCATCAACACATCACCTTGGAGCCAATGTCAATGCCAGGGAGTCCCTATATACTTGCCATTCCACCCCCAAATTCTTAAATACTGTACCTTAATTTCTGTATGTTTCCACAAAACCATGAAAAAAAAAGTTTCAGAGTGAACACGCAATTCAACCATTTGCCAAATTCTGGATGCTGAAAATATACATGAATAGAGTAATTCTAGAATCAAGTGGGATTTCTCCCCATTATAATATGTTTAATATGGAGCATTGTTGACCCTTACCTGACACTTGGAGTGTGGATGTCTTTTCTACTTTGTCTGGGGTTACGATCACCGAACATGTGTAATCTCCTTCTTCCTCAATTTGTATGTTAGAGAGATACAATGAGGCATCTCCTGTCCTTAAATTCTCTTCAGAAATATTTGCCTTGTTTCGGTATACAGAAGCTTTTCCTGCAGCATATGAATACACGTGTTTCTTGCTAGGCCCAAAAGACCACGTAACTCCTACCATTTTGAGGTTAATCTGTCCGCCCAGGTAACCAGACACCTTGCATTCCAGGACTACGTTCTCATTCACTTGCCTTTTCATTGGACTGTTGAATAACGTCATTTCCAATGCTAATTTGGAAAAAAAAAAGGAATTAAATGAAGTTATATCCTGACCATGTCCATCAAATTCTTATCAATACAGATAAATGCAACATACTGTACACAGGAAGCAAGAACAGGAAACAAAAGTACTCTTTGGATGGGATAGAACAAGGCAAGTGATAAGATGAGAGAACTAAGGATGTTGGTTGACTCATTGTTCCTCAGCCTACCAGCTCCTCTATACAGCATTGCTCTCCATCATTTACGGTCAGCCTACCAATTTCGTTTTGCTTTATTGAATTTGTTTTCATTTATGGCTGTGCCATGTGTATTGGGACTCAGTAGCTACTGAAAACAAAGCATTAATTTGGTGCAGAGTTGCCTGGACTGTGGTGGGTGTTCTACGAGCCACCACCTGGCTCGGAGAGAGGTCACAGGTTGGTGAACACTGCTCTATTGTATTCTGCGCGTCCTCATAAAATGTTGCTATGAACTAGCACCTACTCAGGAAGATGCTTCATCTAATCATGAAAAAGCACAATCTCTTTAACCTGCACATCATCTATCTATCATGTACTTTCTAAAGCCAATGGAAGCAGCTGTCAATGCTGAATGTATTAATTGCATTTAGAGTACAAAACGTTAAGATCTAAATTATTCTGAGACATTATCATTATGGGATGTGGTCTTTACAAATGTAATTTATTCTTGTTGTATTGAGGAGAGATACACAGTCAAACCTGTTCAAGCAACTACCTCCGTTCAGCAACCAACCCCTGTCAACAACCAGCCTGGAGCTGCTCTGCACAGCAATCCTTATTTAATACCCACTGGGGGGTTGTAGAAATCAGGTTTGACTGTACAGTATTCCATCCATGTAGAGGATCACTCTGTGTATGTAGAGTTTCAGAGCTTCGAGAATTTGGCAAATTTTGAGGCAATTGCTCTAACCATTGCACTACAGGACTCCACCATACACTCATTTTTATGCAAGTTTACTTGAAGAATTACAGAAACCCAACTTCAAAGTTAAGAGTAAATTCAAGATTCTGCCAAATTTTGGACAATCTGAAATGTTTACCTTAGGTGTATGTAGAAACCCGATTGTTAGTCAATTGGCAGATCACTTTTGTGGGGATTATAATCCCTTTAAATTTTTTTAAAAAAATTTGGTCTCTTAATCCACAGCAATTCTCTTTACAGTATTTTCTGTGAAGCCCTTTGAGGTGTCTAGGAGACATGATAGCACACCATATCAAATGCAAGGATTATATATAATGTCAAATACAAGGATTCCTACTATATTCCACGAATAGAGTAGATTTAGCCCCTCCATTAATGCCAAACGATAGGTAGTTTGCTATAAAGGCTGCTTACTCTTTCGTGGTTATGTCGTTTACATTTATAGCAACTTCCAAAATTACAATGGTAACTTTAGACATTTGCGAAATTGATTGATGAAAATAAAAGATTTCTATTTTGAAAGAAACAATAGGTAGAGAATGGAAAATGCAACAGAGGCTGGAGAGAAGCTGAGTGGTTCCTCTGCTCGTATTTTACAACCAACCCAGGTTTGAGGACGAGAAAGAGATGGGCTCAAAGTTGCTTACCTGATGTTGAGATAAAGGAGACAGCGACAACACACAAAGCAAGAATCGCCATCCTTCCCTCCACAGAAGCAGGATTTTTTAAATAAAATGACTTGCTCTGATTATCCCACTACTTGTACATGGAAATCACCCTTTCACTTTCACTGCTCCACACCCTTTTTGAAAAGCCAGGATTTTAACCGAATGTAAGTATAAGTTCACAATCAAGTCCTTATTCGGAACGGAATTCAAACATTAGCACAGCCGAGGAGCCACGTAGCCAAATGTTTTTCCCCAAAATCTAGTTTTAACATTTACTTTTGAATCGAATTGTCTTAACTGGGAAATGGAAAAGTTGCAGTTAAACACCAGGGTGAATGCACCAGCTTGGTATCACACCCAAACCAAAACACATGAGGTGCACTTTACCGTGCACGTAATCAATTTAAAACCGACAACTGAAATTGGCTGAGATCGAAGTCCAAAGGTTTTTGATAAATAACAAAGATCCTTCTCTGGCTTGGCTCCAGTCCACCAGGACCTTGCAGTGAATTCACGGTGCTCTGTTTTCAGATGATAACAATAGTAATATAATAATCCTTGGATTTGAGTTTGCTATCATTGCGCCAGAGGCTTCTGCAAAGGGGAGTGATTGTGTGTTGAGTTGGCCATGGCAGCAGCTAATCTTGTCTCACAGCCATAAAGTTAATGATCAATTTAATTTTTTTTTAACATCCCCGTTGAAAGGCGTTTTCTGCAAGAGTGTTGATCGAAAAGCAGATGGTACTCTCAGAATGGAAACCCAAAAACAGAAAGCAAGTTTGAGCTCAATACCATACGATCTACACAACACAATAATGTTTTTTGCTGGATCATTAAAGTACAACATTTAGTACCTATTTTTTGTTGCATCGCCTAGTGTCAGCATCAAACCCATTCTGCCTGATTACACTGCAGTATGTACAGGTGGTTTCTTTATTGCCTCAATACTGCCTCAGCAATGGTCTTCTAACAAAATGTTAGAACTCTACTGGACCGATGTGAAATTACATGGATCAATGTCAAATTACAAGAGTCCACAGTACTCCAGTGCATTGCTAATGCTTATTGGCAGGATTTGGAAGGGAAAACCAATCACTGGAGTTAGGGATTCTTTGCACTCAGGGATTCTTTGCACTCAGCAATCCAAAGCGTTATCGGGTATGGTTGTCCCAGCTGGACAAGCAGTGGAAAAGCTTGTCAGATAGTGCAAGCTATGCCAGTGGATTTGAGCAATAAAGTGTTGAGAAAATATGCAACAATATATAATTATCTCTAGCTACATTAACCTATGTAACTCCATAGTTGCCACACATGTGAAGGCACTTAAAGTAGATTCATTTATCCATAGGAATGATTCTCATTCATCCTTTGAATAAGTCCATTACAACATAAATTGCAGTCACTGCAAACAGTGCAATCTAAAATTCTACTGTTTGTTTCCTCCAATGCACCAGGTTCCACAAGCCCAAATCCCACACCTTCGCCCTGCTCCACTTGCAATAATTAAAAAATATATATATGGCAATATGGCATTAATATTATTGGTATAAGTGTTACATAACTTTCTTTATGTTACTTAGAAAAGTAACAGTCTTTGCAGGATGTGTACAACAGAACCACACAGTGCTATTTAGCATCTTAAAATAATTAAGAACTTGCAGAAATCAGCCCTGTCTGTAAAAGACGGGAATGTAGCTTGGCTGGCATTAGCTCTTGTAGACATGATAAGTTGAAGGACAAAGGCAGAAAAACATATTCAGTTAAATACATCAGTCAAGCTACTCGATGTCTTCTCACGGGCTAAGGAGTCACAAGGCAAGAGAGAAAGCTGGTCAGAATGCCTGGGAAAATGGGGAGGTGTTTTACAATAAGATACTTTGAGAAAACAGGAATGTTTAAGAGCCACTCTGCTAGTCAAGATAAGAAAAGGGCTAATGAAAAACAGGGCAAGGACCACCAAGAATCAGGAGACACCAGGATGACCCATCACATGTAAAAAGGTTTTGCTTTGGAGTAGGCAAGGCTGGTGGATAAATATAAAGATAGGAGGGAAAGATTGGCCGAACACAACAGTTAGGGAATATTTTGAGGTGGAACCTGAGATCTCCTCACCCCCCATGCCTCATGCTGCCGAAACACTCGTCCATGCATTCATCACATCAAAGTTTGACTACGGGAACTCTCTCCTCGTCGGCCTTCCCAACTCCTCCATTCGCAAGCTGCAGATTATTCAGAACTCTGCAGCTCGTGTACTCTCCTGCACTAGGCTCCGTGACCACATCACTCCCACCCTCCCCCGTCTCCACTGGTTCCCCATCCCCAAGTGGATCGAATTCAATATCCTCATCCTCACTTTCAAGGCCATTCACGGTCTTGCCCCCGCCTATCTTTCCGATCTCAGAAGCGCTCTGAGAAGCCATCCAACGTGGAAGGCGCTATGCAAATCTAAGTTGTTGTTGTTGTTGCTGTCTCCCTATTAGCCTGTCCGTCCCCTCCATTCAGCGGGCTCTGGCAACAGCCTGCTTCATTGTCCCGGTCTGATTCCCCATCCTCCTCAACTACTGCACCCTCACCTCCTCCTCAACTTCTCCCATTTGAGCTTCCAATTGTTTGTGTGAAGTGCCTTGAGACATTCTCCCAAGGTGTAATGTAAAGGTAAATTGTTATTATTGTGATAACTACATAGGAGGAATGGTAAATAATTGGTGGAGAAGTATAAAGATAGGAGGGAAATATTGGCAGCCATCTGAAATATCTATATTGAAAAAGTCTTGCACAAATTTCAATTTATTATTGTTTTTATTCTTAAGGTACAACATTATTATCAGGCATGTGGAGTAAGGAAACTTGCTCAAGATTTTGCCCTGCTGGTAATCAAACCCTGGTTTCTTGCCTGAGAGACAAGTGCTCTAACCACTGAGTTACAAGATTCCACAGACTCCACTCTCAACAGTTTACTTCCCAAGTAGCTATCTTTCTACCTCCTGAACATCTCAATCAATCACAAAACAATGTTTTTCATGTCTCAAAATTTGTTAGATTTTATACCATTAGTTTCAACAAGATTCAGTACATTAGCTGTTATTTTTATTAGACTCATTAGGTATCCCGGCATTCTACTTAACAAGTAGAATAATCAAATTCCCATGAGCCAAGCAATATTGAAAGGCAGCATACGATTGTAATTTTGTTGTTGTTATCAAGCACCCCAAAATATACTTGTGATAATAACATCTGAAAAAACACATCTATTGTTGATTATTGTAGAAAAATGTCATGTGTCAAAATCGTCACAGCATATTCTCTATAATTCTAGAAAGATGACACAGCGCTAATCACTGATCACCAACTGACAAAAGCTGATCAATGTTGTGGTTGTCAGAATCGAAAGCCTTGATGATGACTGTGGCTGTTGCGAATACTCTGTGGATGTGTCGTACAGAGCAGAGACTCGCAAATACGTTCTCCTCAAACATCATCATCTGCTTGGCGGCTCGAAGACTCAAACTTAATTTCCACCATCTAAACCAAAGAAAATTTGAATATATTAATCACCTAAACAACATAGTGCAATCCACAAACAGATCTCACCAACTTCTGTTTCACATTATGAGAAAAATAATTTTATCGCTGTTTGTGGAATACTGCTGTGCACAAGTGGGCTGCCGTGTTTCACACACAAAATGTATAGTCAATTCACTTTACAATATCAACAATCAAACTTACACTTGTACAGCATCTTTCACGTAAAGAGGACGTCCTAACGCGCTGGACAATCAACGTTTCATATATTCTGTGATGTGCTTTGCAATGTCTCAACAAAGTGATAAGACACTATATCAAATGCAAGCATTATTACTATTATTATTTAACAAATACACTGAATAAGTTGTCGGGTTTCTGAATGTTAAATCCTGATGTCCATGTATGACAGGATGTATGTCGGTGTGTGAGTATGTGTGTATGTGAGGAATGGAACAAGCGGGTAAAAGAGTGTGTGAGTTGGAGAGAGGGAATGAGTGAACAATAGAGGGTATGCATATGTGTGATTGTATATGAGTGTACAAGACACGGATTAAACACTCTGGAACACTACCTTGCATGAAGACTGCTATATAAATGCAAGTTATTTTATTGAGATAGTGAGTTAGAGATAGTGAGTGTCAGATATTCATAGAGAGTGAGTGGATGTGTAAGCAACCGAGAGAGGTGCATGAGTGCATGCATGCGTAGGTGCGTGCGTGCGTGCATGTCGGTCAGTCCATCTGTCCATCAGTATATTTATCAGTAAGTTTCTGCATAATAGAATAGCGAAAGATATGAAGACGCAGAAATAATAATGGGAAGCCATCACTGACATTCTGCCTGCAATGACAATACAGGGGCATCTTCACATTCAGCATATCCATCAATCCTGTTAGAATCATAAGGTAAACACTGGAGCGATGCATGAGAGATGGTGAGGACACCGTTCAGAGGCAGAACTTACCTGTAACATGTAATGTTTTAGACTTAATGAGAGGCTCTTTGAGGGCCTCATGGTAAACTTCAACCATTAATTCAGCTCCATCATCCTGAGATGCGTCAGCACACAACCAAACACTGCAGTTTACACTGAACGTCCCATTATTCTTCTGCACATAGTGGGGCGTCACGGCAGTGAAGGAGCCATCTTCCTCACAACCTTCTGCGACATTGTCGAGGGGAACACTGGCTGTCTTAGCTTCCTGAGATTCCTTGTCTTTCTTTGGGATCCGCCAATGACAGACTTTCTTTTTCACCTTCTCCCCTTTCCTCTTCACAAAGGTAACAATGTTGATGGCCTGTGGACTGAAGCCAACAATTGCCCAGCTCAGGCTGGCCAACTCCCCGGGAGTGATCTCAGGGGGTTTCTTGATTTCAGTGATTGTGGGAGGAACTAGAAAACAGAAATAAGCGTGTTAAATGGACACTGTGCTGTCATTCTGTAACATGTCACTTTGTGATACAAGCACATTTGAAAATAAATCATCTCATTCTGCATGTTCTTTATCGGTCTTTATGTGGAAAACATTATTGGTGTCTCCTTATTTGTGGCTCAACCAGGCAATTGCTAACCCCAAACGTCAAAGTAATCTCAAACTCATCTTGTCTCAAGGGGACCCTATTTCGATTCCTGGGCAGGGCAAAACATTTCGCAAGTTTCCTCACTTCACACGGCTCTGTAGCGGTAAGCAGGAACCCGACTAGTCAATTAGTCGATCGCTTATCCAAGGATAATAATCCCTTCAAATTTTTTTTATCGAAAATAATGATATGGTCACTCATTATGTGCATATGTTCGCTAAACCAGCAGAGTTGGGCCCATGCACTTCCCAGATTTTGGAGTTTGTCGGTATTTAGAAACCTACCTAGTAATGGCTGGGAATGAGTCGCCACAGATACCACGTGTGCTGTAAACATAGCACTGAAAGAAAACAATGCCCCGAGCTCCATCCACAGCGCCGGTTGACAGAGTGGCGACACCGTGACTCCAAGCTGCTGCTCTAAACTTCAGGAGATTTGCCGACATCGGAAATGAATCTAATACTGCACATATTTTGAAATCTTGCTGGTTTTAGGGAACTGCCGGCTTTCGGAATGCTGGATTATCGAGGTTTTACTGTGCAAACTATACTCTTCAGAATACACGTCAACACACATACATGAATGCAGCTCTTACCTCCTGTAACGTGTAATGTCATACATGTCTTGAGAGGGATCTCAAGAGCTTTGTGAAAGACTTCGATGATTAATTCAGCTCCATCATCCCTGCACATATCAGCAGTCATCCAAATGCTGCAGTTTACACAGAACGTTCCATCGTTCTTCCTCACACAGTGGGGTGTCACAGCAGTGATGATATCATCTTCCTCACATTGCTCCCTTACATCTTTGAGAGCAGTGCTCCCCATCTTTGGTTCATCATCTATTCCTCCCTTTTCTGAGATCTGCCAGTGAAACAGCTTCTTTGTTTTCTGATCCGCTTTCCTCTTCAGAAAGAAAATAATGGAAATGGGCTTTGGAGCAAACCCGATGACTGACCAACTCAGACTGGCCACTTCACTATGTTTAACCTCGGGCCACATGTCAATTTCAGTCACTGCAGGAGGAACTATAAAACAGACATCACAAGGTAAGCCTGGTAATAATGAACCCAAAGGAGCGCACTATAGAATTCCTAGAGACTTGATGGTAATATACCAAGCTGAGACAGATGCAAATTACATACTCCACAGCAGTACTTCAACCAAAAGGGGCTCCAGAATGTGCATTTGGGTAACTACTGGCAAATGGTCTTCTCAGATAATACTGATTGTCAATCCAATAGAGCCCATTTGGGCTTTGGCATCAGGACATGGCAATACTGTACCATCACAACTGCCTGAGAGACAGTGCTCCGAATAGCAAGTTCATTTGTAGGAGTTAAC
This sequence comes from Hydrolagus colliei, assembly GCA_035084275.1. NCBI lineage: Eukaryota > Metazoa > Chordata > Chondrichthyes > Chimaeriformes > Chimaeridae > Hydrolagus > Hydrolagus colliei. The sequence goes on along the minus strand of CM068757.1, from coordinate 9,762,514 downwards.
CCAACGAACACTATGAAGATCCCAAACCTACGCTCTGGACAATCTGTGCTCAATATTCTCTGAAATTAGATACATAGTGTGTGTCCCTGTGGTGTAATTTCTATGGTTTTATGTTACTGCATGGGAGTCGGATGCAGAGCGCAATCCTTACCTCCTTCAACGACTAACTTCACCACTGAATTCATCCTCTTCTTAATGGTCTCTTGGTAAACGTCTAGTGTGACTTCAGCTCCGTCATCCTCAGATGCATCAGGACAGACTGTTATCGTGCACTTCACGCTGAACATCCCATCCTCCAACTGAACGCGGTTGGAGATTTCAGCAGTAATGGAATCTTCTTTCTTATTCCCATCTTGTACACAAGACGAGTTTAAGAGTAGGTCTTCATTATTTTTCAAATTCCAATGATATATTTTCTGTGATTCTTTTTGCTTTCTCTTCACGGACAAAGCAATGGCTATGTTCCGGGGGGTGAACCCAGTAACTTCCCAGGCTATATGAGACGCCACACCATGCTTAACGTGGTTGGATTTGGTCAATAAATTGATCAGAGGAGAAACTAAAAAGGAATTAGAATAATATCAGACATTTCATTTTAAGTCTCTGACGCGAGATATTGGGTTCTAATTTGTCACATACCTTAAGGGGTTTGATTAGAATTCCAATTGACCTGTGATAACTCTACCCTGGAATAACTCCATATTGGAGCATTCCTCTGGTTTGGTGTGACAGACATCAAGGGTCGTGGAAGGAAACCCCATTTGGCCATCACTGATTTTGTACTAGGAAATTCCATTGAGATATATCGCAACTTCAACCCCGTTTTCCAGCTGCACACGTGTGGCAAGATCCTTTACCCCACACACATTTGGGATTTGGCATCAGGACATGTCAATACTGTACCACCACAACTACCTGAGAGACAGTGCTCTGAATAGCAAGTTAATCTGTAGGATTTATCTCAAAGAACACTCTGAGGATCCCAAACCTACACTCTGGAAAATCTGGGTCAAATATTCTGTTTGTCTCTTTGGTGTAATTTCTATGATTCTATGTTTCCACATGTGGGTTTTGTTTGGTGGGAGAGGGATGCAGAACACAATCCTTACCTCTTTTAATGATTAACTTAAATGATGAAGTGAGCGGCGTCTTAAGGGTCTCATGGTGAACTTCCAGTGAGACCTCAGCTCCGTCATCCCTGGATGCATCAGGACAAACTGTTATCATGCACTTCACGCTGAATGTCCCATCCTCCAACTGAATCCAGTTGGAGATTTCAGCAGTAATGGAGTCTTCTTTCTTATTCCCATCCTGTACACATGACGAGTTTAAGAGAAGATCTTTCTCGCCATTCTTTAGTGGGTCTTCATTATTTATCAAATTCCAATCATATAATTTCTGTGATTCTTCTCCTTTTCTCCTCACAAACAAAGCTATGGCTATGTTCCGGGGGGTGAACCCAGTAACTTCCCAAGCTATGTGAGACGCCACACAATCCTTAACGTGGTCGGGTTTGGTCAATATATTGATCTGAGGAGAAACTACAAAGGAATTTGAATAAAATCAGACATTTCAAGACTCTCAAGTGCAATATTGGGTTCTAACTTGTGGCGTACCTTAAGGGATTCTATTAGAATTCCAAATGACCTGTGATAACTCTACCCCGGAATAAGCCCGTTTTGGAGTATTCCTCTGGTTTGATGTGACAGACATCAAGGCTCGTGGAACGAAACCCCATTTGGCCATCATTGATATCTTACCAGGAAATTCCATTGAGAAATATCACAAATTCTACCCAGTGTTCCAGCTGCACACATTGGGCACGTTCCCTTACTCCACACTCACTATTCCCCCAGCAGCAAGTAGGAACACAGATGTCAATCGATCAGCAGATCACTTTTCCAGAGGTAATAATCTCTACCAAAAAAAAAAATTTGGTGCACTATTTCAGTGCTTTGGGACATCCTCCCGACATGAAAGGCGCTATATAAGTGCAATTTTGTTGTTGTGTTGGCTGCCACATTTCACCAGTGTCACACTATTGAGTCAATCCACTTTACAGTATATTCTGTTGGGCACTTTGAGATAATAATAATAATCCTTGCATTTGATATTGCGCTTTTCACATCTTCTAGACGTTTCAAAGCGCTTCACAGGAGTGAAAATGTGTTACATCAAATGCAAGTATGATTATTATTATATAGCTGCATTAGGGGGCAGAATTTGTTTAGTGAAAGACTAATACAGCAGTCATCCCCTCATATACAATTCTGTGTTTATGGACAATAAAATCCATCTTGGATCAATTTCATTCAGACACTTGTCACATCTGGGAAACAGGTTAAGGAGTTCCACACAATCGCTCACAGTGATTAATAGTAATCAGAAAGTTGACTGCATCTCATGTTCATCAACAGACCCTGGTGTAGAGTATATCACTGAGGTTCCCAACTCTATTAGTCCTTGTCGTATATCTACACCACAGATGGCAATATACCAAGCCGCAATAAATGCAAATTATGAAGTCCACTGCAGCACTTCAACCAAATGGGACCTCAGAAAGTGTATTTGGGTAACTGAAGGGCAAATGGTTTTCACAGATAATACAACAGAGCCCATTTGGGAGTTGGCATTAGGACATGTCAATACTGTACCATCACAACTAGCTGAGAGTCAGTGCTCCGAATAGCAAGTTAATCTGTAGAATTTATCTCAAAGATCTCAAGAACACTCTGAGGATCCCAAACCTACACCATGGACAATCTGGGTCAAATATACTGTGGAATTAGATAACCAGTATTTGTCCCTTTTGTGAAATTTCTATGATTCTATGTTTCCACATGTGGTTTTTTGTTTGGTGAGAGAGGAATGCAGATCATAATCCTTACCTCTTTCAATGACTAACTTAAATGATGAAGTGAGCGGCGTCTTAAGGGTATCATGGTGAACTTCCAGTGAGACTTCAGCTCCGTCATCCCTGGGTGCATCAGGACGGACTGTTATCGTGCACTTCACGTTGAACGTGCCATCCTTCAACTGAATGCAATTGGAGATTTCAGCAGTAATGGAGTCTTCTTTCTTATTCCAATCCTGTACACTTGACGAGTTTAAGAGAAGACCTTTCTCGCCATTCTCTAGGTTTTCATTATTTATCAAATTCCAATCATATAATTTCTGAAATTCTTCTCCTTTTCTTCTCAATAATAAAGCAATGGATATGTTCCGGGGAGTGAACCCAGTAACTTCCCATTTTATACGAGACGCCACACCATCCTTAAACTGGTCTTGTTTAGTCAATAGATTGATCTGAGGAGAACCTATAAGGGAATTAGAACAAAATCGCACATTTCATTTTACATCTCTCACGTGCGATATTAGTTTCTAATTTGTGGTGTACCTTAAGGGGTTCCATTAGAATTCCAATTGACCTGTGATAACTCTACCCTGGAATAACTCCATATTGGAGCATTCCTCTGGTTTGGTGTGACAGACATCAAGGGTCTTGGAAGGAAATCCCATTTGGCCATATTGATTTCGTACTAGGAAATTCCATTAAGAAATATCGCAACTTCAACCCCGTTTTCCAGCTGCACACGTGTGGCAAGATCCATTACCCCACACCCATTGTTCACCCATCAATAAGTAGGAACACAGTTGTTAGTCGATTGGTGGGTCACTTTTCCAGAGGTAATAATCCCTTCAAAAGAATAATAATTTGTTGCGCAATTTGCTGCCGAGTTTTGCCAGTGTCACACTATACAGTCAATTCACTTTACAGTATATTATGGGAAGCGCTTTGAGACGACTCAAAGACGTGATAAGGTGCTACATCAAATGCAAGGATGATTATTATTATATAGCTGCATTATGGTGCAGAATGTGTTCAGTGAAAGCCTAATACAGCATTGATCCCCTCATATATATGTTGTCCATGTTGGGTCAATTTCTTTCACTTGTCACATGTGTGAAACAGGAGAAGGAATATCAGGTCCCTATTGTCTGATGTTAGGTGACTTGCAGCACAGGTTTGTGCTGGGAAACAAGTTAAGGAGGTCCACGCAATCACTCATAGTAGTACAGTAAATAGTAATGAGAAAGTTGACTGCACCTCATATTCATCAACAGACTCTGGTGTGGGGTATATCACTAAGGTTCCCAACTGTAATAGTCCCAGTCAAATATCTACACTAAATTTCTCCCAACAGCTTTTCATCCCATTTCTGTTTAGTCCTCGCTGGTGTTCACTGAGGCAATTGCTGTAACAACTACAACAAAATTACATTTGTATAGCGCCTTTTACATCACATCCCATCCTTTGGCCTCAACTATTTCTTATCTGCATAACATCATCCATTGGTAACACAGACAATACCCATACATAGAATCTTTAATCTGTTTCAGTGTTTCTCACAGATAATACATCTGCATAAAGTCACTCTGATTCACAGGACGCCTACCTGTCAGCAGATCCTAGAAGACACCGTTTGGTTACTGGAAGGAGTTCATCCTTGCTCAGTTTCCATTGGAAGGAACCCAGTTGGAAACCAAAACATTTTCGGCCCCCTTTTGCCTTCATATGGACATTTCATCTACTGATTGTTTAAGGCAAGAGATATTACCACACCATTTATAATCGAATAACCAAATCTTACCTCTTTCTTTCTTAAATTCTTCAGTTTGTTTCCGGCGGCAGCAGATGCAAGGTACTAATATAATCAACACTATCAACGATACTCCACCAATGACACCTCCAATAATTGGCCATGGTAGAGTGGGTTCCTCCACAGTCAGCTTTGCCTCTTGTGCAATAACAGTATTGGATGGGGTGTATGTCACGACACACCTGTACTTATTGCCATCATCGTCCATGGTTGGTCTGATCCTCAACTGGCTGGAAACACTGTTGGCATCTATAAACGCAGTGCCGAAATCTGAGGAATTAATCTCTGTCTCCCCATCACCTGATACCTTGATCCATTTGATTACGGTATCCTGAGGAACATTTCCAGTTGCTTTACATCTCAGAAAGCCCGCCGAGCCATTGGTGATAACGATGTGTTGTGGAGACAAGCTGACATTTGGCTGAGCTGTGGAGATGATAAACGTACTTTTATAACTTAATCTTAAATTACAATAAGTCATAATCTTAAATCACAAGAGAGGTTTGGATGAAGAAGAGGACCCTTCGGCTAATTTCAACCCTCCAATACAACTATCTTCCCACCCTCCCGGCACTTAATTTTTTTAAATGAGCCAATTATTCTTACCTCACCCATCACCCTACCTGGTAACCCAATTCAGTCATCGATTATAATCTGCGTTAAATAAAAACTTCTATCTAGTCTCAAGTGAAATTGTGCTCCTTTACTCGTAACCCGGAATCCTGTTGCATTTATTTATCTGAACGCATTGATCTGGATTTACTTATACTGTACACAATCCTTTACAAAGTCTCATACAAAGTCAGCGCCTTGGGACATCCCCCTGATGTGAAAGGAGCTCTACAAGTGTCATTTTGTTGTCGTTTTGTTGTACATATGAAGCTCCTGAAATCCAACTGGAACAAATGTTGCGTTGCCTTTTTGCAGAATTGTGTTGATGACCAAAAGCACAGTTCGAAGGAACAAACGGCATCTTAATCTTAGGCGACTCTGTAACAACGCGAGCGCGAAAAGCTGGAGACATCTTGATAAGGCATTAAATGAAATGCGAGGATAATGTATTCCAATGGTGTTACACTGTTGATTCCATACCTAAACACCGCCACTAGGCAGCAGTGGAGGAAGCGACGGCTTCTCTCAGGCTGGCGAGGCAGCCAGTCACAAGATTGGGTTTCCATGACTGAGGCTCCTCAATCTTTCCAATGTATCTGCTTCACTACAACTTGATATTGTATGCAATACATCACAACAATGCAATTTGCGCTGACTGTGGAGAGTTGTGCAACACCGAGTTAAAGTCCTCACCGCCAGCGCACAGCAGGGCGTTGGTTTAACTGTTAAACTTTTAACATATAAAGTGCTGGGGATTTTCCCAGCAGCCATTTCAAAAATTCCCCAGCAGCAAATTGTCATTCCCTTGTAGTAAAATGGCAATTTTTTCTCAGGAGTCACCAAGAAGACACCGTTCAAGGCATGTTCCACAAAAGATTGCAGATAACTTTTAAGGACGCTGCGTGTTGCATTATCTATTATAACCTGCTTTCGTATTCTTTCAATCATCCTCGGGTTGGAAACGAAAACACGAAGCGTTAGTTAAGTCTGCGGAGATGAGTTGTTAATGTTTTCTGCAGGGTGGGATAAGGGCGACCCTTTGCGTTCAGCCCCCACCAAAGTTCCTTCATGGTGAATACCCCTTTAAGGCGCTCTGAGACGCCGTCTGGCGTGGAGGGCGCTGTATAAATCGAAGTTGTTGTTGTTGTTTAATGCTGAGGAGGACAAGATGCCCTCATTTGGGAAACGTCTGCGGGCCACACAAGCAACAATTTAGTGTTTGGCTTCCAGAAACATCACGTTCCTGGGATAGGGAGGGAGGGGTGGGGGGGGGAGGGCGACAGGGAAATGAGGGGGAGGGTGGGGGTAGAGGAGTGACATTGGCCCGCGGGCCGCCAGATGTACCAACCCCAAAATACCCTGACGCTTCTCTGGCTTCTCTGCTTCCACCGCTCGCTGTTTATCAGCTAAACCCCAAACACAGACCCTTCCGGCTGTGCTCCCCCCCCCCCCCCCCCCAGGGCAGCCTCCAGTTAGCGGTGTGTCTCTGTGTCTCGCTCAGCGGTGGGATCCAGCAGCAAATCAGTCTAACGTTTGCGCATTTTCTGTACCTGATCCTGCAATCCAAGCCCCGAGGATCAGGACGAGGGTCAGCGCCCTGGCAGCTCCACCGGGTGAGGACATTATAGCCGAGTTTGTCCCCCTCAACATGTCTGTCTCTCTGTGTGTGTGTCTCTCTCTCTCTCTCCAGCTTCCAGCCGCACTGACTGGGGCTGTGCTTTCACTTTCACTCTCGTGTATGATTTCTCGGAAAGGGATGGTGTTTAACGCTATTATTGCATTCACAGCAGATTAGCTTTAAGCTGCGAACACAGATCCCGAGTTATCGTCATTTTTTTTCATAGATAGATTCATTGAATTTTACGGCACAAAAGGAGGCCATTCGGCCCATCTAGTCTATGCCGGCTCTTTGAAAAGAGCGATTCAATCCCACTGCCCTGCCCGCTCCCCATAGCCTAATAGACCTGTTCTCCCTAAATAAAGATCTAATTCCCTTTTAAAAGTTGTTATCGAATCAGCCTCCACCACCTTTTCAGGCAATGCATTCCAGATTCGAACAACTCGCTGAGTGAAAAAAATTCTCCTCAGCTCCCCTCCACTTCGCTTTGAAACTATTTTAAATCTGTGACCACGAGTCACAGATTCGCCCACGAGTGGAAATAGTTTTTCTCTATTTGCCCTGTCGAAACCCCTCATGATCTTATAAACCTCTAATAGGTCTCCCCTTAATCTTCTCTGCTCCAGAGAGAATAACCCTAGCCTATCTAGCCTCTCCTCATAGCTGAAGTCCCTCAATCCTGGCACCATCCTAGTAAATCTTCTTTGTACCCTTTCCAATGTCTTCACATCCTTTCTGTAATGTGGTGACCAGAATTGAACACAGTATTCCAGCTGAGGCCTCACCAAAGTCTTATAGAGGTTAGTCAGCACTTCCTGATTTTGTACTCTATACCCCTATTTATAAAGCCTAGTATCCCATATGCCTTCTTAACAGCCTTGTCTACCTGTCCTGCCACCTTCAACGAGTCACTAACACAAATCCCCAGGTCTCTCTGTTCCTTCACACCATTTAAAATTGTACTATCTAGCCTATATTGCCTCCCTTCATTTCTTCTCCCAAAATGCATCACCTCACACTTCTCTGCATTAAACTTCATCTGCCATGTGTCTGCCCACTTTACCAATTTGTCTATATCCTCTTGCAGATGGCTACTATCCTCCTCACTATTTACTATTCTCCCTAACTTAGTGTCATCTGCAAACTTGGAAACTGTACTCCGTACACCCAAGTCCAGATCATTGATGTAGATTACAAACAGCAATGGTCCCAAAACCGATCCCTGTGGCACATCACTGCTCACTTCCCTCCAGTCTGAAAAACAGCCGCTCACTACAACTCTCTGCTTTCTGTCTCGCAGCCAGTTGTGGATCCACGCTGCCACTGTCCCTTTTACGCCATGGGCCTTTAATTTCCTAATAAGTCTCATGGGCACTTTGTCAAATGCCTTTTGAAAGTCCATGTAAACTACATCAACTGCGCTACCATTATCCACCCATTCCGTTACCTCATCAAAAAATTCTATCAGATTTGTAAGGCAAGATTTGCCTTTAACAAATCCATGTTGACTGTCCTTTATTAGCCTATATCTTTCTAAGTGAAGATCTACCTTGTCCCTGATTATGGACTCTAGAAGTTTGCCCACTACCGACGTTAGACTGACTGGTCTGTAGTTACCAGGCTTGTCCTTCTGCCCCTTTTTATACAAGGGAGTAACATTAGCTATCCTCCAGTCCTCTGGCACGACCCCTGTGTCCAAGGAAGATTGAAAGATCGTGGCCAGAGTCCCTGCTATTTGCTCCCGTGCCTCCCTTAGTAACCTAGGGTGCATCCCATCCGGACCAGGTGACTTATCCACCTTGAGCGACGTCAACCTTTTTAGAACTTCCTCTCTGGTTATAATTATTCTATCCATTTCTCCTACCCTCTCCTCCAATACCATGGCATTGGCTGTATCCTTTACTTTTGTGAAGACAGAGGCGAAGTACTCATTCAGTGCATCAGCCATGCCCTCTGCCTCCACAATGAGATTTCCTCCTAGGTCCCTAATTGGCCCCACCCTATCCTTGACCAACCTTTTACTCTTAATATGTTGGTAAAAAACCTTAGGGTTCCTCTTAATCTTACTCGCTAATTGTTTTTCATGCAGTCTCTTTGCCCCTCTAACTTCCTTTTTTAGTTCTATCCTACACTTCCTATATTCTGCTTGGTTCCCTTCTGAATTTTGAGCCTGACACTTATCATAAGCCTCTTTTTTTTGGTTTATTTTGGCCCCGATTTCCTTAGTCATCCAGGGAGGTTTGGATGCCTTACATTTCACCTTTGTGGGGATGCTTTTGACCTGTGCCTGAACTATCTCCTCTTTGAACACTGCCCACTGCTCGTTAAGTTGTCTTACCTGCCAATCTTTCTTTCCAATCCACCTTGGCTAGGTCCTACCTCAACTCATTGAAATTAGCCCTTTTCCAGTTGAGTGTCCTCACCTGTGATCGTTCCTTATCCCTTTCCATAATTATTCTGAATCTAACGATATTGTGGTCACTATTCCCTAGATGCTCACCTACAGAAACCTGTTGAACTGGGAAAAGGAAAAGAGCAGCAGCAGGGAAATATAGTGTGTGAAAGCGCTTCACTGGTCAACTGTTTATTAATTGTAGCGCTTTTTATAATAATAATAATATTCTTCACACTGTAGTGATTGTTATAATAATCCTCGCATTTGATATTGAACCTCATCACATCGTCCAGATGCCTCAAAGCTCTTTTTTTTTGTGGGCCAACCGAGGCAGCCTATGGTGCACAGCAGTGCCCCACAAACAGGCGTGGATTGAGCGACCAAATTGTTATTATTGATGATGAGAATAATTTTTGCAATCCTGGTACTCAAATCCCCTCCTTGCCTTCCTCCCCAGATCCACTATTCACAAAATCCAGCTGATCCAAAACTCACCCACGTACTCACCTGTATTAAACTCCATACATGATCACACAAGTCCTGGTGTGGCGCCCTATTGCCAATTAATAATGATCCTTGCATTTGATGTAACACCTTTCATGTATTCTAGACGTCTCAAAGCACTTCACAGAAATGCGACGCCAGAATTGATCACTTTCAAGATTCTCACAATCGTTTTTAAATCATTTCAATCCCTGGCACCTCCTTACCTCCAATAATAATCGTAATCCTCGTATTTGATATAGTGCCTTTGTGGAGCCTGGCGAGAATGAGGGCAATAGGGTCACAGAGCCTGGTGAGGGAGAGGACACAGGTTGCAGAGTTTCTGTGTGATCGGCAGCTTGTGAAGGGAAGAGTTCGGAAGGCCGACAAACAGGGTATTGGCGTAGTCAAGCCTAGATAAGATGTACATGTGAATGAGGGGTTTCACCGGCCTGAGGAGTGAAGAAATGGCAAAGCCTGGCGATGTTGAGGAGGTGGGAGAAGGCAGAGCGGTTCATGGCACTGATGTGGAGTAGGAAGGACAGTTGAGGGTCTTGATTGATGGGACTTTTTCAATCAATCAATCAATCAGTCAAAACTTACATTTATATAGCGTCTTTCATGTCATGAGGACGTCCCAAGGCATTGTACAAGAGCAGGGAGGGGAGGGTTAGGGACAGGACGAAGAAGAGTAGGAAAATTTACTATTTGTGGGCAAAATGCGGCAGCCAAATTGTGCACAGTGGTGTCCCACAAACAGTCATGGAATATAAACCCCAGCAGGGTTCCCAGGCCCTGTAAAGCGAGCAATTTTTCTTAACCCTTTCAGCTTTCATACAATTATAAGCGACATGTGACAAACTATGAAACAAAATAAAATGTATGCTTGTTTTAATTCCTAAAACCATTCAATACCATGGAATGACCTAATAAAATGATGTCGTACAGATAAATTGGACTGTGTTTTTATTCATATATGGGCATTTATTACTTTAAATGTATTTTATATATACTGTATATGTATACAGTATATATGTTGATATGAATCTGGGAAACGACGACTGTGCAACTGTTTAATAACAGAGTGTACTGTGAGGTAGTAAGTGATTAATGTGTTGAGTGTTTGGGTTGCAGTTCGTGAATTATGGAGCTAGGAAGACCAGGAGTGAGTTAGAAAAGTCTTCAGTGGGACCGTCAGATGTAGTTTAAACTTTAGCAACAATGATATGCAGAATATACAAATATGCTTGAAAAAAAATCACAGACAGATTAAGGTTGTAAACAATATAAATATTTATTGTAGTGTTGGAATGACAAAATGCATTTAATTTTGACAGATTTCAGTTGCACCCATCGTCTGTTTCAAAAATGTTCATTTTCCTACAGCCTTTGAGTGAAAGTACAGCCTGAAACACACAGACAAGGAGGCCACACTTCCTGGTGAGGGCTGAATCCACTGATTGCAAACAGGGCAGCAATTGGGTGCACCAATTGGGCTTGTTGTCCTGGGATAGTGAGAGGGGCTGAAACACCTTCTCTTACAGGTCAGAAGGTCTCAGCCTGGAATCGGGACCTTTCCCCATGGCAACAGGGTTTGCGCTCAGGAAGCCACAGTCACAAAGCCAGATCCATCGACAACCTGGCAGCATGTCCCTGGACAGCACTGTGCCCACTTCACAATCGCAGTCTATGGGTTTGCAGGATTTGGGTTTGATGGATAGCATGGGTTTGATGGATAGCATGGTTTGGGAAACTTTCTACTGACTGACTCAGGGCAGGAATCTGAGAAACATTCAACCGAAGCACCTTAATGAGAAACAGATCTAGTGTGTGAGCGTTTTGATAACAGACAGATGCAGAGCACTTTATCTCTTAACAGATTACCATTACACAGCGATTCTTTATATTTCTGCTAAACTGACACATTTTTGATCGCTCTTCAGCGACTGACAAAGTTGATCAATATTCACGTTGTGGTTGTCAGAATCGAAAGCCATGATGATGATGACTGTGTATGTTGCGAACATGCAGTGGAATGTGTCTTGTGTGTAACAACTGGCCATCCCACACTCCTCACGAACCGTCCATATGGCGGACGTCAGACTATGCGAATATTTCCACATCTAAACTAAAGGAAATTTCAATATATTAATCACCCGAACATTAACCTGCAATAGAGCTGCCCCAGAAAAAACTACAACATCCTGTAAAATGTACTCTGAGTACTTACATCCTGATAGATTTCTTATGAATAAAGGTTTTAAGGGATATGGGGATAAGGTGGGCAGGTGGAGTTAGATTAGAACATCAGCCATGATCTTATTGAATGGCGTGGCAGGCTCGAGAGGCCTAATGGCCTACTGCTGCTCCTAAATCTTATGGTCTTATCCTCTGCATACTGTGCACACTGCATTAAGGCTGTTGCTTCCCAGCTGCAGAGATCTCATCTGAGACCTGATACATCTGAGGTGAGAGATATCCACTGTGGTGATCGTGAGCTTTGATTATATTCTCTAATATCCTATCATTTGAAATAGACCTTATTATGTCTCAAAGTGCTACACAGGTTATACTGTGAAGTGGATTAACTGTATATTTTGTTGGCGAACACAGCAACCAGTTTGCATACTGTAATGTCCCAGAAACAACCATGGGATGAGTGACCTATGTTAGTTGTGGGATTGAAGAAACTTCCCTTTTCGAATAGCGCTATGGGATCTACAATGTCTACCTGAACTAGCGGGTAGAACGTGCGTTTAACATCTCATTTAAAGTACAGCACCACCGATAATGCACAGACATCCAGCACTGCGTTGGAGTGAGTGTCAGCTTAGACGATGTGATTCCAAGTCCTGACGTGGGGCTTGAACTCACAACCTTCTGATTCAGAGGCAAAAGTGCTACCAAAGCTCCAGGCTGACATACAAACGGACCAGCACAGCTACTGGCCCAGGTCAGCTCAGATCAGCTCCCAGACCAGCACTCGAATCTCAGAGCTTCTGGCCTGAGAGACTCGACTCAACCCTGTACTGAGCAATGACCTCAGCTGCTGGGCCATGGGGGAACAAATCATTACAATGTCCTAAACATTGGCACAGAGTACAGAGACAGAGAGAGTCTGGTGAACAATGATCGAGGAACCTACCTGTAGTAATGAGTAATATTGCATTATTAGTGAAAGAGCCAACAATAACATCATGATGAACCTCAACAGATAATTCAGCTCCATTATCCGTATCAATATCAGGAATCATATCAATGATGCAATTTACTCTGAAAGTCCCATCGCCAATAGGTTCACACTTTGGCACCAAAGCAGTGAAGGACGCATCTTTATTGTCTCTATCCGATCGGTCCTGGAGAGGAAAAGCTCCTCCTATCGACTCTTGAAATATTTCCTTGTTGGGAATTTCCCAGTGAAACAGTTGTTGTATTTGCTGTTGCTGCCCGTTCCTCTTCAGGCTGAAAATGATGGTCATTTTCCCAGGAGTGAACCCAGTAACTACCCATGTCATTGTGTCTTTCACAGCATGCAGAATTGTCTTGGGTAGGTTGGGTCCAATAATTTGAGGAGGAACTATAAAACAGAAACACAATATAAGCATTGCAGCACTGCACTGGAGTGACAGCCAGTGTGTCAATGTGGGGCTTGAACTCAATACCTTCTGACACAGAGACAAGAGCACTGCCAAGTGAGCCAGACGGACACATGAACACAGCACCCAGTGGAACCAAAATGTAAATGATTCCTGAATAACTTACACTCTGTAATAATGTTACTCAGCCTGTGTGTGGTGTGTGTACTTCCCAGCTGCAGAGATCTGACCTGTCCGATATTGTGAAGGTGAGAGGTATCCAAGGTGCTGATCAGGAGGTGAGCTTGGATTATTTTCTCTATTAATTACCAGGGTTTCTCATGTCTCAGCCCAGACTGTCAATGTGGGCAGACAATTCACCCACAGAGACCAAACAGAGCTGCACAGCTACTGCCTCAGCTCAGCTCAGCCCACCTGGGGGGAGGGGGAACAGAGGTGTGCAGTATCTCCTCTGAGATAAGACGGCTACAACATTCTAATAATCCTTACAATTCTTGCAACTCATATAACACCTTATCACATCACTGAGACGTCTCAGAGCGCATCACAGAATATTTGTGTGAAGTTCACTGGCTCTGTACTTGAAGGCAAATGTGTCAGCCAACTTGTACACAGCAGTGCCCCACAAACAGCAGTGAATTAAGTAATGTATTTTATAACGGGGATTGTTGGCCAGGACACTGGGACAAACTCATTTCTCTGTTTGAACAATAATGCACTTGAGAATGCATTATCGGAACCAAATCAATCCTGAGACTCAGTCTCAGTTACTGTTCCAAGTGGTTTCCCAGCTCTTCAGGCCATTGCTGATTATAAACCAGTCGGCCTGGCTCATCAGCAGGCCTGGGACAGCAAGACCAGTCACTGAGAGCAGGGATTCCACCTATTCAGGTCTTTTTAACCCTGCAAACCAAAGCCTTAACAGGTGGTGTGGTCCTAACTAGAAATAGCAAACTATGCGCATTTCCCTTCTTAAATTCCCGCAGTATTCCAGCACATACTCTGTGACCTCCAAGCTTTGTATCTTGCCAACGTGCAGCTAATGTTCTCTGGTAACAGGTAAACAGGATGCATACATTTTGTAAATAGCGATGAATTAAGTGACAGATTTTATAACGGGGATAGTTGGCCAGGACACTGGGGCAAACTCACTCTCTGTTTGAACAATAATGCACTTGACAATATCGGAGTAAAATCAATCCTGAGGTAGTCCTGTTAGTCAAGCTCTTGATCCAAGTTTGTTTACTACTGTGAGCATTCCATTCTGGAAAAAGGGAAATTTCCACATGCAGATGGCACAGATGAACTCTCTGGTTTGGATAATCTTACGCACTATGACGAGATTTCTCAGATGCCATATCCTGCCACCTTCTGGACTGAGAGGCTCTGGGTTTCACTGAGTGGTGATCTCAGTTGCTGAACCATTGTGGAGGAAACTGTTACTTTATTCTAAACACTGCCACAGAGCATATGGGACAGAGAGGACACAATATTGATGGCAGAACCTACCTCCAGCAAGGTTTATTTTTAAACTGTCAGTGACAAAATCAGGAAATTCCTCATGCTGAACCTGAACAATTAATTCAGCTCCATCATCCGTGGACTCATCAGGAGTCATGTTGATTCTGCAATTTACTCTGAAGGTTCCTTCTTTGGTGTCGTGTTCACATTTAGGCACCACTGCAGTGAAGGAGGCAACATTGTTGGATCTCTCTGATTTGTCCTCAAGATTCCAGGGGATTCTCTTCCTTTGAAATGCTTCCTTATTTGGAACTTCCCAGTGAAACAGTTGTCTTACTTCCTCTCCTTTCCTCCGTAGACTGGAAACAATCGAGATCTTCCCAGGAGTGAACCCAGTCACTGTCCATTGCAGCTCAGCATTCTCACCATGTTTCATTTTCTTTTGATTTGCAAATGTAATTTTAGGAGGAACTACAAAACAAAATGACAAATCCACATAAAAACATTCAAGTCCATGTCTGTGTCAGATACAAATTGGAAACTGAATCCACAGAAACGAGTGAAAAGCCTGCAAGTCATGGCAGAGAGCACCAGGCTGGAGCTGTAGAGTGATGTTAAACTCCATCATAAGCACTCAGCCTGTCTAAGCCTCCAGTAACCTGCAAGAGCTGCCCCCAGACAGGGTGCACACTGGCCTTTTGACAAAGAAATAATTTCAAATTCTACATTTTATCCCGACTGATTACAAGAGAAAGGAAGAGAGAAAGGGGGAAAGGGAGACAGAGAGAGAGCTAGACATACACATAGAGCAAGAGGTGGAGGATAAAACACTGGAGAAATTCCCAACTCTTTTAGTGCTGAAGTGTGTCTTATCAGGGGTTGCCGGCCATTTAGCTGAACACCCAGATGAGATTATGGTTTAACATCTGAAATAACAGACTCCAGCATTACAGAGCCCCCCCAGCACACACTGCAGTGTCATCCTAGATGGTAATAAAGGGAATTATTATTTGAAATTGAAACCATTGTCGACAATCAAATTCTTTAAAATATTATCATTTCATTTCCTTATTACAAGTCCCTACTAGACTGTAGGTTCAGGTCCTGATGTGATGTGAACCCACAACCTTATGGACGAGAGGTTAGAGTGCTTCATGCTCTGAGCTGACACCCATATGAATGCATATATACACATTTGATTTTAGATTTTAACATTACGTATTTGTCAGAAATCACCAGATTATTTATTTTTACAAAATAATTTTAACCACGTGACTGCGGAGCCCTGAATAACGTGGCCTCTCTTCACACACAGCCGCAAAACTCACTCTGGAGATTAACAGATCATTTCAAACTCCCGTTTGTAAAATCATCACCTTCACCTGAATATTTCTACACTGATGTGTGAGGGAGAGAGAGAAGAGAACAGACAGAGGCAGCACTTACCCCCTTTAACGCGCAATGTTACAGATTCAGTGAGAGGATTCTCCAGAGCCTCATGTTGAACTTCAACAGTGAACTCAGCGCCATCATCCCTGGATACATCAGCATTCATTGTAACACTGCATTTCACACTGAAAGTCCCATTTGTTCCCTGTACAATCATCGCCATCTCTGGAATGATGGAGTCATCCTTTGTGACATGGCTAACAGGAATGTTTACTGGTTTATTTCCTGCTGGTTGTTCTTTCTCTATCTGCCAATAAAACAGCTTATTTGATCTCGACTCCCCTTTTCTCTTCAGTAATACAACAATTACAATGGGACGTGGATTGAACCATGTCACTGCCCAACTCAGAGTGGAGGTGGCACCATGTGTCATATCAGGGGTTGCCAGCCATTCAGTAATTACGGGAGGAGCTATAACACAAACACAAATATCATGTAAAGATTAAATCCAGTTACAGGACACACCACACAGCCTCACACACAATTTACAATGAGAATCTGCAGCAAGGCTTCAGACAGAGTTACACACTCTTTCAACAATAGCAACTTCCATTTAATACAGCAACTTTCATGCAGGGTAACGTCTTGATGAGCTTCGCAATATTGTAGTTTGATACTGAGCTGGGGAGAGAGGGGAGGTGATGGTAGGCATGGTCAGAGAGTAAACCTTCAGCTGTGATCCAATGATTGATGGAGATGGAGGGCGAGCTGGAGTTTGGGGTAGGGAGTTTCAGAGGTTCAGGGTATCGTTGTTGAATGCCTGGCTGCCGATAGTTTCGTGGACAGGTCAAGGAAGATGCAGAAGGTTTGAGCAAGCGAACGGAGTGGGTTGACAAGTGGGTGTTTGCAGATTGGAGAGGTAGCGAGGTGTGAGAGCAAGAGGTGAATTGTAGGCAAGTCTGAGGATCTCAAAATCGATTTGTTTAAGTTTCTCAAGAAAACAGATGAGATTTCAGGCTGATGTTGAGCTGGACCGTTACCACAGAGCCCATCACCTCCCCATCAACCTGCAACAGAGCTGCCCCCAAACACAACAGCAACAACATGCATTAATATGGCATTGTTCACTTCAGCTAATGTGTTTGAGCGATTTAAAGTGACAGAGTCATCCACTGAGCCTGGATAGAGAGGGGAAGGGGGGTGGCTGTCGGCACAGATGTCTATGTGATAGAACGTCACTGTCACAAACAAAAATAACTATTGCAGCATAGAGGGACACACACAGCAGCATGCTGCACTTCAACTCACATATTAGCACCAGAGAGAGAGAGAAAATACAGAGGTAGAATTTACCTGCGACACATAATGTTATAGCTTTAGTGAGAGGATTATCCAGAGCCTGATGTTTAACTTCAACAGTGAATTCAGCATCATTATCCCTGATTACATCAGCACACATGGCAATGCTGCACTTCACACTGAAAGTCCCTTTATCTGTCTTTTCAATCGTTGCCACCTCAGCAGTGAAGGAGTTAACTTGTGTAGCAATGCTTGGGGTAATATCATGTGGGATTGGCTGCTTTTCTTTCTCTGGGATCTGCCAATGAAACAGTTGCTTTGCTTCCTGATCCACTTTCCTCTTCACCAATACAGCAATTACAATGGCCCGTGGGTTGAAGCCATTAACCTCCCATGTCAGAGGCACATTGACACCGTGCACAATACCAGAGGGTATGTTGATTTCAGTCATCGTGGGAGGAGCTGTAAAACACAAGTAGCATGTTATTACTAATAATCCTTGTGTTTTATATAGCGCTTCTCACGTCTTCAAGACATCTCAAAGCACTGCACATAATATACTGTAAAGTGAATTAACTGTGGGTGAATTGTGGCAGCCAATTGCGCACAGCAGTGCCCCACAAATAATTGTGGATTAAAATGACCAATTTTTTTTTGAGGGATTATTATCAGGCATGTGGAGCAAGGCAACTTGCCCAAGGTTTCACCATGCTTGAATTGAACACAAGTCCCTCGCTTGTAAGGCGAGTGCTCTAACCACTGAGCTACAGGACTCCACAAACATTATTAACATTATGCTGTAATTCTACAACTGGCCACACTGTGTCCAGTTACAAATCATAAAATCAATCTAGGGGCTCACACTGGGGTCTCACATTGACCCCCTGGATTCCGTTCATACTTCAACCTCAGGTTTCGTTTGATTCCTGGAAATGGTGGGCCTTAAATAATCTTAATCCACACGCCTCTGTTTACCCATCTGTATGTAGGAACCTGGTTATTAGTAGATTCTCAGATTGTATTTCAGGGATAATAATTGCTTCAAAAATATTTTTAAATAATAAATTGGTCATTTAATCCATGACTATTTGTGCGACACTGCTGTGCACAATTGGCTGCTGCTCGTCGCACACAAATTACACAATCAATCTGCTTTACAGTATATTCTGTGGAGTCCTGTAGCTCATAAGCGAGAGACCTGGGTACGATTTCCAGCAGGCGAAATATTGTGCAAGTTTCCTTACTCCACATTCCTCTGTTTACAGTTTATTCTGTGAAGTCTCAAAGGCATGATCAGGTGATATGTCATGTGCAAGGCTATTATTGTCTGAGAACTTCCATGTTAATATAAAAGTTGTATGAACACAAACTGTCTGTGTTTTTATGTGTTCTTCTTTCTCCCTCCCTGTCTCTCTCTCTCTCTTTCTCCCCTTTTGTTTCCCGTCTCAATCTATTCTCTTCTCTCTCTGAAGCTGAGAGGGAAAGAAAGAGAGAGTGACACACAGTAAGAGTGACAGAGATTATGGTAGCTTCTATATAGCCAGAGGTGAAGGGCAGGTTTTCAGATGCCAATTGAAATACTGATGACCTTCTGTCCCATAGAAGAGAGCATCACCAACTGAGTCAATCCGTCAACTGACCACACAGGGTTACTGGGCATAAGGTAACTCTTGGAGCTCACATAGTAACAATGTTGCAGTGGTTTTGAAGCAGCTCATCATTGGGTAAGGGGGAAGAGTAGAGAATTGGGATACGGGGAGATAGCTCCAGTGGATGAGTGACCACCAGTATAGGCTCGATGGGGTGAATAACCTTGTTTCCTCTAATTATAATAATAATTATTGTGTTTGATATCGCGCCTTATCCCACTGTTGAGACTTCTCAAAGCACTCAACAGAATACACTGTAAAGTGTATTGACTGCATATTTTATGGGCGTAACCCGGCAGCCAATTTCACACTGTAATTCTGGATTGATTGACCAAATTATTAGTTTTTTGTTATTAGAAAGGATCAATACCCCAGATTTCCATGTTTTTAGTTCTTGCCATTGTTTGGGTGTGGTTCGGTGGAGGTAGGGAGGTGCACAATGCAAATCTTACCTTCAACATCTAAAGTTACAGATTTTTTGAGAGGCTGTTTCAGAGCCTTGTGATGAACTTGCATTGTTATTTGAGCTCCATCGTCCTCAGATACATCAGGACAGAACCTTATGGGACACTTTACCCCGAAGGTCCCTTTTTTGAGCGGATCACATTGTGGGGTGTCAGCAGAGAACGAATTATCCCCGTCAGATCCATTTTTTGTTTTCAGGAGATGAAAACCTTCTTCAACCTGACCTGGTTCATTTTTATTCTTTGTGAATTTCCAGACAAATAGCTCCAGTGGCTGTTTTCCTTTCCTCGTCAGTAATATCATGATCTCTATCTCTTTTGGTTTGAAACCAGTCACTTCCCAACTCAGATCGACACGCTGCCCATGTATAAAGCGAGTGGGTTTGCTGATTTCATTGATCTTGGGAGGAGCTGTGGAACATACAAAAAGTAGCATCAAATATTCTAATTCTCTCAAGAAACCTGGGTAATGATCACCACAGTTATAACAACAATTTGCCCTCATGCAGTATCTTTTGATGTCATCTCAAAGTACTTTACAAGTACTTTACAGTGTGGATCACTGAGTGAGGTGGCAAGAGGAAGCAGGGAATGCTGCTAGTGACCAAAAGCACGATCAAGCAGGTAAGTCTTTAGAAAAGATTCGGGTAAATGTCCCAGAGAGCAGAGGCCTTGACACAAACTTTTTCCTGTCATTAGGATAATATCTATTTCAGTTGATCAAGTGTCAGCTGACTGTTCTCTATTAATAGAAAATGTGCACAAGAACATTTAGTGTATAATAAATCACCCCCACGTCTGCCGTTGTTGTTTAGGGCTGTGAAGATCCTTACCTTGCTTCGTTTTCTTCCAAAAGTAAAGTGCCGCTAAAACAAAGACCACAATCACCATCAGGACAACACCGATTACACCTCCAATAACAGCTCCAGGTCCATATCCTGCAGGTTCCTGTGGATTCTCAATTACCACAGTCAGCTCTGTCTCCAGTGTAAGAGTATCACTGAATGTTCTGTGCTGCACCACACACCTGTACTGATTACCATTGTCGTCCACGGTTGGTCTGATTGTCAACTTGCTGGAAACACTGAACGTGCTGTCCTTGTTGGTAACTACATCTCGTGTCAAGATACCTGTTGTAATTTGCATCTCCGCACCATGCGATACCTTGACCCAGCTGATCTTGTGCATCTCAGGGTAAAATTCATGGACATCACACATCAAGTCTTCTACTGAACCATTGATTACATTGATGTGACGTGGAGACAAGGTGACGTTTGGCTGAGCTGTAGAGGTTATCAAATTTCTTTACATGAATATAGTATTGTCTTTCAAGCAGCACTTTTATTTGCTACTCACAACATACACACCAGTGACAATAATAATACAACTTGTATTTACTTCAGACACAGCAACAGGCAGACAGAAATTCCACCTTGTCTACCCTGGAACTTTGAATTGCACAAAATTAAGAAAAATTCCTTAAAAAATCAATGATTCCCATTTCTTAGAAGTAATGGCTTTCTAATTCAATGCAACAATTTTGCACAACACTTAGATTTTACAACATCACAACAACAACAACAAACAACAACAACAATACCATATGAATTAAGACTAATTTGAATTTCAACCCCAAGATTTATGAACTAACACCAGTGAGCTACATACATCTAATCTTGGCAAGTTAACGAAACAATTTACATCACTATAGGTCAACAGAAGAATGAGGTAACTATGTTTCCCCAAATGAAGCATCTCACCGAGATAGAAATGGACAGGTGTGTTGGAGACCAATGCATGGTTACCAGTTCATCTGACCCATTTTAGATGGCATCAATGGTTGCTTAAGCAGAGGGGTTAATAACAATCACTCTGACTGATGGGTTGTTTATTAAATGGGACTTTTAGCCAAAATGAGATAGGGCTCATCAGTCTTGAGAGAAGATTTCTCAGATGGTGCATAAATGTGTAAAACATGATGCACCAAGATGGTAGAACAAGAGGTTAAAGGTTTAAAGTTGAAATTAGTAAAAGAAGCCAAGGTAGAAACTCAAATCCAATGACAAAATTACCAATCAAAAAATAATAAAAATTGGTTATTTCAATCCACGACTGTTTGTGGGACGCTGCTGTGCGCAATTGGCTGCCGCATTTTGCCCACAAATATACAGTCAATTCACTTTACAATATATTCTATGAAGAGCTTTGAGACATTGATAAGACGTGTTCAGCACTAAATTATTATTAGAATTTTTTGTAATGGGATTAATGCCCCGAGTAGCGATCCACCAACCCTCTGTATCCCACAAACAGTTGTGGATTGAACTGACCTAGTCAGGTGCAAGGGTTTATGGAGTACTAAGGGACAATGATTAAGAATACACATTCTTTTTAAAACTGAATGAGTTTGAGAATGATTTGGACAAAGATCAATAAACAGATTCTTGTGGGTGCATGGCCAGTACTAACAGGAGAAATCTGGTTATTGTCCTGATGCTGCAAAAACGGTTCAAAGATAGGAAGGTTTGAGGGGTAAAGGCACAATCATTTCAACAATCAACCAAGAACCAACAATCATTTCAACAATCAAAAGAACGAAAGAGAACCAGCAGGAGAGTGAGAGGTCAGGCTAGCAGGAGGATAGTGCACAGTGGAGCAGTGAGCCAACAGTCAGAAGAGGGGAGGTCTGGTTGTTTGTGGTCAGCCAACACCAAATGTCAGACTAGCTGCTGAGAGAGTCCAGCTGTTGTGTGATCAGCCAGGACAATTGTTATTGTCCAGGTACTGCAGCCTGGATAATAGCAGTGAAGGGTTAACTGGCAAAAGTGAGAGAGACAGAGAAAGAGAGAAGCCTTGATTGACTGTCAAGCAGAATATCAGCCCAATCAACAAAACTAAAACACAGCTTGGCAAGAGAGAGAGACATACAGAAGTTGAGTAAAAGGCAAGCAGGGCAGAGCAAAGAGTCAAGGAAATCTACAAGCAGAGGGAAACTGGACCTTGAGGTGGTGCTTCTGGACTATTTTTGATGGTTATTATTTTTGTTATTACTATTATTGCTTTTGTTGTTTATTGTTGTTGATTTTGTTGTTTATTGTTGTTGTTTAATCCCCCCTGCCCCGGCCTACCCCCCCCCTTCTTCTTCCCTTGCTCCCTTTCCCCACTTTCTCTCCCCCCTTTACCCCTTCTCTCCCTCTTCCTCTTGCCCCCCTTTCTCTCTGATTTTGCCCCCCACCCACCTTGCCCTCCCTCTCTCCCTTGCCACCTTTCTCTCCCCTTTTCCTATCTGACTGTTCCCCACCTTCGCCTCCCTCTCCCTCTTATCCTCTTTTCCCCCTTTCTCCCCTGGCTCCATTTCCACGACTGTTTGTGGGACACCGCTGTGCGCAATTTGGCTGCCGCGTTTCACCCACAAACGGTCAATGCGGTTAATTTTCCTACTTTCCTTCCCCCAACCACGAACCTTCCCCCACTGCTCCTGTCCCAACTTAGGACGTTGTGTATTCTGTGAAGCGCTTTGAGGCAACAATTAGTCGTGGAAAGTGTTATATAAACTTAAGGATTATTATTATTGACAGACACCCAGAACCCAGTAGTATATTCACACACTCACGCATCCATACACTGCGGGGTGGGAGCAGTACGTGTATGCGGAATAGATGAGTTAGTTACTAATTTTAGAGAATAAGTTTGTTTATCTTGATGCATTTTGTCTGTGTCCTTATTTAATTTACTTCCCTTATTACCAAGCAATAAACTTGTGTTATTTAATTTTTAATGTGTGCTGTTCATTGCTGACTATTGCACCAGACCCTTACAGAAGGGTGGTTGAAGATAGCACACTGGAATAGTTTGATGCAGTGATGTGACGATGGGTTTCCTGGTTGCTTGAGCTCAGATGGTCTGAACAGCCATCTTCATAAGAATAATAATTATTGTATTTGATACAGCGCTTTTCACATCTTATCGATGTCCCAAAGCGCTTCACAGAATATACTGTAAAGTGAATTGACTGTATATTTGTGGGCGAATCATCTCAACTTATCTTGTGATCTGTTGAATACAGCATTACAAGCCGCAACACAACACACACAACACACACATACATGGCAAGATTACTGTGCTTACCTGACACGATTAAGGTTGAACTCTTTTCTTCTTGTGATGTGGTCGGCATCAAGTAAACCATACACTTGTACACTCCTGCTTCAGATATCTGAACCTTAGGAAGATGTAGTGAGGCATCTCCCCTTTGCAGATTTTCTACTATTATCTTTGATCCGTTTCTGATAGCTTTAAATATCCCTCCATTGTATGCATACACTTCCTTCAACCCCAAAAACCACCGAACTGCAATTATTTCAAGGCTGGGCTCCTCCGGAGTCTTGAGGGTTACGTTACATTGAAGGACAACATCTTCATTCAATAAGACCTCCAATGGGTCTTTAAATATTGTCATCGCCAAAGCATCTGTGTAAAAACAAGAGGCATTCCAAAACATTGATGACAACTGAGCATTTTAAACACCAGAATAGCAGGTTTGATTATCTGAGATTAGAAGCAGGTTAAAATTCATAGGTTGGGATGAGCTACTGCTTCAAGAATATTGAAACAAGAAAATCTAGTCCTACCCGAGGGTTTGGTGACAATACCAAGGAGTGAATGTTAAACAGCATGCTCATGTGCATTTGCAATTAATGGCCATTTAGGCAGAGCACTGGAGCACAGCTAGTGCCTATAGAATTGTACCCCACAGGTTATCCAGAGAATGAGGGGTTGAGGCTTGTGTCAAAATTCTGCTGACTGTGCCTCACGTATTTGAGACTCCGCACCCCCATTACTCCCGTGTCTGCAAGCCCTCACTGGCTGCTTGTTGCTGAATGGATTGATTAGAATATCCTCCTTCTCACTTTCAAATTACTTCCCGCCCTGGACCCTCCCCACCTCTCCAAGCTGCTCATACCCCACCACGATGTTATCTACACGGGGTTAGCTTCCAAATGTATGCAGATGACACCCAACTCCATCTCTCTGCCTCCACCCTCGATGGCACCCTACCTCCATGTACTAATCACCTGACTCCCCCCACCCCACCCACTGAGTTCCTCATCCATGCATTTATTTACATTTAGATTGGACAACCCCAAATTCCTGCTCATCGGCTTCCCAACTCTTCCCTCCTCAAGCAGCCATTCATTCACAACCTGCAGCTTGTATTCTCTCCCACACCGGAGTCCAGGACTCGATGTCGGACAGACATGCTGTCAGAACAACGATGGTCTGGGGGTTGAGGGATGAGGCAGAAAGTTACAGCTGGTTGTCGTCCACATACATGTGGAAATTTACCCCGTGTTTGCGGATGACATCGCCCAGAGGGAGCGTATAAATGGTGAAAAGGAGGGGGCCGAGGACAGAGCCCTGAGGGACGCCGTGAGGAACCGTTGGAAGATACAAAGTATAGGCGGTGGGTCAGGTAGGAATGGAACCAGTCAAGGACTGTGCCTTGAAGGTTGAGGTGGCAGGAAAGACGTTGGAGGAGGATGGTGTGATCGACTGTGTCGAACGCAGCAGACAGGTCAAGGAGGACGAGGAGGCAGAGGGAGCCCTGGTCGCAGGCGGTTAAGATGTCATTAGTGACCTTGACCAGGGCAGTTTCCATGCTGTGAACAGGGCGGAAACCTGATTGGATGGGTTCAAGGAGTGAGTGAATTGAAAGAATATAATGTGTTAATGAAATACACTGTATGGTTACTACTCATAATATTCTGCTTCAATATTATCTAATCGTTCCAAGTCCAAAGAACCCAAAACACCGTTTTGGGTTCTTCATACAGTGTTTCATATTATCAGCTAAACTCCAAACACAGAACGCTTCAGGCTGTGACTCCCCCACAACTCCCCCTAACCCCCTCCCCCTCCCCACGCTGAGAGACAGCAAATCAGTCTAACGTTTGCGCATTTTCTGTACCTGATCCTGCAATCCAAGCCCCGAGGATCAGGACGAGGGTCAGCGCCCTGGCAGGTCCACCGGGTGAGGACATTATAGCCGAGTTTGTCCCCCTCAACATGTCTGTCTCTCTGTGTCTCTCTCTCTCTCTCCAGCTTCCAGCCGCACTGACTGGGGCTGTGCTTTCACTTTCACTCGTGTATGATTTCTCAGAAAGGGATGGTGTTTAACGCTATCATTGTATTCACAGCTGCGAACACAGATCCAGGCATCGCTTGTCCGGAGACTCACACAATCAGTGACATTCCTTCCTTAAAGAGGCTCCTTGATCAGTGCCCAACCCAGACAGGCGCAGGTGCAGGTCCCTCCCCATCCAACAAACTGTCTGAAGATCACCAGTGGCTCAGAGAGATGCCCGGCCTGGTTTTGGGGATAGTTACATTCCATACAATATGTCATAATAATCGTTGAATTTGATATACTAACCGATTATGTCTTCAAGGCATCTCACATTTACATATATATATATTGATTATATATATTGTGGGCAAAACGTGACAGCCGATTGCACACAAACAATGTCCCACAAACAGTCAGGGATTTAGTGACCAATTTATTATTAATATTTTTGCCTTTTGTGTGTCCACTCTGGGGTATGTAAAGGCTTGGCTATTATCTGGTATGGTGGTCCTAGCTGGATATGTTGTGAGAAAGCTTGCCAGGCAGCAATATCAATGGCAAGCTATGCTGGCTTTAGCTGGTTAAACTCCAGCAGTTACCCCAACGCATGTTCCCCATAGAATGGCTCTTCCCCATCTGCGCCTCATACTTTCCAGAATTAGTTGAGCAGAATGCATCCCTCCAGGGAGACAGTGTGCATGGCGTTCCAACAATCTATCTCTGGGATTTCCATACAGATAGAATGTATAGAAATCACAGTTACTCCTAAGCCTGGTGGTGGGTTTCAATATGTGTTGGACATCAGACTGACCTCCCACGACCCAAAAGCTTCACTGTTTGACAAGCAGAATATGATTCCTACCCTCTTCATTTCTGCAACTCCCACTGCTGCTTCCCTTAGTTTCATTTATTTATGTTTCATTGAATTGAAACGATTGACCTGTTTTGACATTAAGTCTTGTTATGTTTATGGACACGGAGATAATCAAGCTCACAGAAAACCTTTTAAGAAAAGTTTATACGGTATACAGCAATGTGTGAGATACAGAAAGGTATTTTACCACAGCAAAACTTGTGTTTCTTTCTTCTTCTTGGGAGTATTCTTGTTTCTTTATCTTTCGACTGTCCTGCATGAAGTGCAGCAGCTACGACAGATATCTTTATACCTACTTACTTTACATTTTCTTCAACTCACAAGCTGCAACACCACCACTGGTTTATAGCACAAAAACTATCATAAAACATTCCTTCTCCCACTCACTGCTTCTTGACCACATTGGTGAACAAGAGACTTGGATAAAGAAGTGCAGCTTCCACACCAAAAATTGGCTTAAAATTATATATTTACGTAATAGTACTACATAATAATACAATAATAATACATAATAATAAAACACCAGTCAAGATGACAGTAAAATACAGCATTGTAGCCAACTTCTTGCCATCTGCACAAGTACAAAGAGGGTTTAATACTGGAGGAGAAGTAACATACATGTGGAAGTTGATCCAATCTCTGCAGAGCATATATACAAAGAAAAGTAGGGGACCAAAGATGAAACCTTGGTGTACGTCACAGGTGACAATAGGAAAAATAAGTTGCAGAGACAAGTGATGGCTGTTAGTTATGTAGGACACAAACCAGGAGAGTGCAGTGCAGTCACAACAAAACAACAACAACACAATTACATTTATAGAGTGCCTTTCTCATCAGGAGGACGTCCCAAGCATATATGTGGAAGTTGATCCAATTTATGCTCAGGATTGAAAGGAAGCCACAGTCACAAAGCCAAATCCACCGACAACCCAGCAGCATGTACCTGGACAGCACTGTGCCCACTTCACAATCACAGTCTATGGGTTTATAGACTGTGATGGGTATTATGGTTTGGGAATCATTTGACTGACTCAGAGCGGGAATCTGGGAAACATCCAACCGAAACACCTTAGTCAAAAACAAAATTAATATGCGAGCGTCTTAATCAAGAGATACAAGCAGAGCATCGCCACTTTAAGCCTTAGGTCTTAACAAATTACCATTTCAGAGATTCTTTATATTTCTGAAAAATTGACACATTACTAATCGCTGTTCAGCGACTGACAAAGCTGATCAATATTCACATTGTGGTTGTCAGAATCGAAAGCTGAGATGATGACAGTGGCTGTAGTGAACACTTAGTATTTGTGTGACGAGAGGTTAGACTGGCCATCATGCTTTCCTGGGATACCACGTGTCTGGGACCTGGGAGACCGATTATTTGCACCATCTAAAGCAAAGGAATTTCCTAAATATTAATCACCCAAACAACACATTCTAATCCCCAAACACATCATCATAGCTCTTAATTTTATCAATAAAGTTTATTTTAATTAACAAAGTGACTGGAGAGAGCTGGAAGACAGCAAGTGACATAGCTAGTTACCCTGTTGTTGATCTACTGGTAGTGTTCAGTCACTGCCCTTCTGAACCAGCTGCTGTTGTTGGCTCTGAAATGGAAACAATTTGCGAGAAAGTTATTCAGAAAGGATTAATATTGAGAAAACAATATTAATATACTCAAAATTGAACAACAACAAATTAACATGATTAATGTGTCCTTCACACAGGTAAATACCTCCAAAGTGCTTTCAGGGATGGGGTACAACCCTGAATAAGAGAGAAGGGGAAGAGGGAGGTAGCCGGATGGCAGATATTATGGGTGAGTCTGAGTTAGTGGTAGGGAGAGCTTCCCAGCTGCAGAGATCTGATCTGCCCCATATCTGAAAGGAGAGATATCGACAATACCACTCAAGAGATGCACTTTGATTACTCTCTCTAGCCCTCCCTCCCCATTCTCTCTTTCATTCTCTCATTTCCATTCTCTCTGTGACTTCCCAACTCTGACTAGCAATGCGTGTGTTTTATGGATACAGTTATTATCTGCGTGAAACAGTACCTCTCTATGTCAGTCCTTCTATCTCTTCCCGCCTGAGCTCTCTCTTCCATTCACTCTCTTACTCTTTGTTTCATTCCCAGGCTCCTTCACGATCTCTCACTTGGCTATAAACACACTCTCCCTCACTCACATACACACTCTCTCTTCCGACTCTAACACATGCACAAATATACACTGAAGCTTCTGTTTGTTGCTCTGTATCATTTAATTTTTAACTTTATATATAACATCCTATATCTTCAGTTTCACAGCTGTGTAAAAGACAATTAAGAATTTTAAAGTTTTTTTTCTCAAACTTTTTATCTATGTTATTTATCGAATTAGCAAAAAAGATTAAACGATAGACCAAAGGACTGATCTCTAATGTTCTGGGGTGGCTTCAATGTGAATCCTGTCCCTGCCATTCTGTGAATTTGTTAATAAATGAGAGAAAACACGATAAATGAGAGATTACGATCATGTGGATTTGCCTTTTAGACCTTTATTTTCAATCTCATCTGCCCCCCTTTCTTTCTCAGCTGTCACATCCCTCAAAGCACGGGCTCAGAATCACCCCAATAAAGACTTTTGAAACATCCTATATGTCCCCGGAGTGACATATATGATAACAGGACACTATGGTCTCACAGACACACCCTGGGTATTTTTTAAGCAGGAATTATCAAATGGAAACATGTTGTAAACATTGCAGCAGCACTGCACTGAGAGGGTCAACCATTATCTTCTGACACAGAGAGACAAGAGTGCTACCAACTGGGCCAGGCTGATACATAAGCACAGCACGCTATAGTAATTCTGTCCTGTATAATTTGCTCAAAATCTTTATATTCTCTGTATAATGTATTGATAGGATTAAAGCTGTTCCCTCCCAGCTGAAGAGAAACATCCTTTGGATGAGATGTTAAACCGAGGTCCCGTCTGCGTGTTCAAGTGGATGTTAAAGATCTCACAGGAATATTTGAAGAGAGAAGGGAATCCTCCTGATGTCTTGGTCTGTAATTATTCCACCGAATAAAATTGCTCACTCATTCCATGAATGTTTGTGGGACTTTGCTGTGTGCAATTGTGCTGCCGAGTATGGCTTCAAATACACAATCAATCAATCCATTTCACACTAAATTAAGATATAAGGCACTATACCCAAATGCAACAGTTATTATTATATCTGATCTGCCCAATATCTGAAAGGTGAGAGATATCTACCTTGCTGATCGTGAGATGAGCTTTAATAATTTTCTCCCTTAATCACTGGGTTTCTCACATTTCAGCCCAGATTGTGAACGACGTCAGACTCTTCACACATAGGGTCCCAGAAACCAAATGGAGCAGCACAGCTTCTGCCCCAGTACAGCTCAGATCAGCTACCAGACCAGCGCTTGAAACTTGGGACTTCTGGTCTGAAAGGCTCAACACCTAATCCACAGAAACAAGTGAAAAGCCTGCATGTCAAGGCAGAGGGCACCAGGCTAGATCTGTAGTGATGTAAACTCTATCATAAACACCCAGCCTGTCTGAGCCTCCAGTAACCTGCAACAGCTGCTCCCAGACAGGGTGAACACTGGCCTTTTGACAAATAAATAATTAGAAATTCTAAACTTTTCCCCAAATAAACACAAGGGAAAGGAAGACAGAAAGTGGAAATGAGCAAGATAACGAGAGATGTAGAGATAGAGAGACATAAAGAGAGAGACGCACACACAGTTGGAGATATATAGAGGCCAAGAAAATGGGAGAAACTCCCGTCTCTTTTTGATCATTCTGTGGGAATTTTAACGTTTAGCTGAACAGGCAGACAGGACAACGGTTCAACACCTCAACCAAAAGACGGCACCTCCAGGATTACAGGCCTCCCCCAGCACACACTGCACAGTGTCATGCCAGACTGTAAATTCAGGTCCTGATGTGATGCGATCCCACAACCTTCTGACAAGAGATGCTACATGCTCTGAGCTCATACCCATATTTATGCCTATACAATGGTTTCAATATTATATTATAATCTTACATATTTGTCAGAAATCACCAATTATTTACTGCGTAAAATATAATAAATCCCCTTTGACCATGTGAGTGTGGAGCCGTGAATAAAGCCACTCTTCACCTCAATATTTCTACAGTGATGTGTGAGGGAGAGATAGGAGACCAGACAGAGGCAGCACTTACCCCCTTTAACATGCAGTGGTACAGATTTGATGAGAGGTTTCCCAAGAATAGTCTGATGTTCAACTTGAATAATGAACTCGGCACCATTGTCCCGGAATATATCAGCAACCATGGTAAGGCTGCACTTCACACGGAAATTCCCAGTTGTCTCCCGTTCAATCGTTGCCTCCTTCGAAGTGATGGAGACATCGTTAATGTCAGAGCTTCCTGGAATCTTCACTGACTTCTTTCTTTCTGCTTGTGTTTTCTCTGTTGTCTGCCAACAAAACAGCTGCCGTGCGTTCTGCTCCCGTTCTCTCTTCAGCAATACAGTAATTCCAATGGGCCGTGGATTGAACCCAGTCACTGACCAGCTCAGAGTGGTTTGGGCTCCGTGTTTAATATCAGAGGGTATTTTTACTTCAGTAATTGTGGGAGGGTCTACAAAACAATCACAAGCAGCATGTCAAGATTATATTCCAGCTACAGGACACACGACACTGTCTCACACATTGCTTCACACACAATTTACAATCTAAATCTGCAGCAAAGCTTCAGACATCCAGAGCTGCACACTATTGCTGAGGACAGCAGACGATGTTGCAGGCTGGTGTTAAGCTGGACCCTGACCATCAACCTGCAACAGAGCTGCCCCCAGGCACAACTACACATCCTGTAAAATATTCACACTGTTATCTTTACACTAGTCTTTACAATACATGCACGATGTGCTGACAGTATTGAGACTGTTCCTTCGCACGACAGACACGTCCCACAGATGAGATTTTAAACCAAAGTCCTATCTGCCTCCACAGGTGGATGTTAAGGAATCCTGTGTCACTACAGGCAGCCCCCGCTTAACACACGCCCTGTTAATGAAGCTTCACTATAAAGATGGTTTCTATTTGTACCCCCCCATGCGCTTAGCGAAGGCTGTGCTCACTATAAAGAAAGTTTAAATTGCACGCGCTTCTCGTCTCCCGGCAGCCTCCGCAACACAAGCGCAGTCTCAGTCGAGGAAGCTACATACATACACACACTTAGTTCAGCAAGCCACCTAATCCAAGAGAAAGCAGTGCAGTATGAGACGAGGTTAAGCGGCAGGATGCTAGGCAACTATATGACGCTACTCTGAAAAAGCCAGCGGAGGCTTTTGCTGCTAGCAGCGGGCGGCTTGATCGTTTCCAAAAGCGATACAAGGTACATTCTCTCTCTCTGTCTGTCTGTTTCTCCCTCTCTCTTTCTCAGTCTCTCTCTCTCTCTCTCTGTCTCAGTCTCCCTCTATGTCTCTTTCTCTCTCTGTGTCTCTTTCTCTCTCTCTGTCTGTCTCGGTCACGCACTCTCTCTCTGTCTCTGTCTCTCTCTCTGTATCTCTTTCTCTCTGTCTGTCTCGGTCGCGCTGTCTCTCTCTCTATTTCTCTCTCTGTCCCAGTCTCTCTCTCTGTATCTCTTTCTCTCTCTGTCTGTCTCGGTCGCTCTCTCTCTCTCTCACTCTCTCTATTTCTCTCTCTGACCCAGTCTCTCTCTCTGTCTGTCTCGGCCGCGCTCTCTCTCTCTCTCTATTTCTCCCTCCGTCCCAGTCTCTCTCTCTGTGTCTCTTTCTCTCTATCTGTCTGTCTCGGTCGCGATCTCTCTCTCTCTGTTTCTCTCTCTGACCCAGTCTCTCTCTCTGTGTCTCTTTCTCTCTCTCTCTCTCTCTCTCTCTCTGAGTCTCTCACTGTCACAATCTCACTCACAGTCTCTCTCTTCAATAGCAGCCTTCAATAGCAGTTCTACCTACCTTATAGCGTCGTTGGTACACCGCAATTAGTAGCGCTAGGCTATGCGCAAGGCATTACTGGGAACGAAACTGAATTTCTTCATCTACAGAAACACAGTGGGGACCTCCCTCCCGCGTAACAAAATTTTCGCTTAACGAGGAGTTTCGAAGTCCCCAAACCCTTCGTTAAGCGGGGACTACCTGTATTCGAAAAGAGAAGGGAGATCTCCCCGTGTCCTGGCCATCAATCCACCCCCCCTCCCATCCACCCCACTCCAAATACAATTGACCACTGCTTGTGAGACATTATCAGCATGGCTGCTTGTGAGACATTATCAATTGTACTGCCATATTTGCCTACAAATACAGTTACTCCATTTTACAGTGAATCTAATGAAGACATCATAAGGAGCTATACCACAATGCAAGGCTTATCATTGGAGTCCTGTGGTATATTGGTTAGAGCACTCGCCTCTCAATCTAACCTCAGGGTAGATTCTTCTACAGGGCAAACATTTCATTATTCCACATGCTTCTGTTTACCCAGCAGTAAGCAGATGTTAGATGGTTCGTGGATTGGCCAATCACTCTCTGCAGGACATAATAGCTCAACAAATATATTAATCTGGTCACTCAATCCATGAATAATTGTGGGATACACCTGTGTTCTATGGACAGCCACATTTCTAGTCTATGTATGTGTCGGACACAAACAAGAAACAAAATCCACAGAAACAAGTGAAAAGTCTGCATGTCATGGCAGAGGGCGCCAGCCTGGAGGTGTAGAGTGATGTTAAACTACATCATTTGCACACAGCCTGTCTGAGCCTCCAGTAACCTGCAAACGCTGCCCTCAGACAGATTGCACACTGACAAATAAATAACTTAACGTTCTGCATTATATCCGAAATAAATACAAGAGAAAGGACGATGGGAATTGGGAATGAGAGACCGAACGAAAGAGATAGCAAGAGAGAGACATAAAGAGAGACACACACACAGCCGGAGAGGCCAAGACAAAGGGAGAAACTTCCTCTCTTTTTCATTGTGCTGTGGGATTTGGACCATGACCAGAGAGTTCCATCACCTCTCCATCAACCTGCAAAGAACTGCCCTGAGACACAACTGGAGCTTCTCCTGAGTTAGTTGCTACCTTCTCTAGTAACTTAGATCCTGTCAAATACGTACATAAAGATTGACTTGAGAACTTCTGAAATGAAGGAACTTGTCATTTGAAATTGAAACCATTGTCAACAATCAAATTCTTTATAAGATATTATCAACTCATTTCCTTATTACAACAACAACATTAATAGAGCACCTTTCACATCAGGCCCAAGGCCCTGAATAGTCAGGTCAGGACTCGAGCAAGGGTGAGGGTCAGGGTAGGGGGAAGTGGCGGGAGAGAGTTAGGAGGGGGAGGGAGAGCGTTGGGAGGGCAGCAGAAGGCACGATTGTAGAACAGAGTCTTGAGACCGGCCTTGAATAAGGCCATTGAGAGAGCGAGGTGAAGGGACTGTGGGATGGTGTTCCAGAGTGTGGGGGCAAAGAGGCTGAAAGCCCATCTGCCGATAGTAGGGCAGATCGGGCATGGGACATGGAGCAGGCATCTCGCACCAAGTCTTGGGACATGAACGGAGGGGCCGAGCAGTTTCATATGGTGACAGGAGGTCAGAAAGTAGGGGGTGGCACGGCCATGAAAATGAGGACAAGGATATTCAAGTCGATCCTCTGGGTGATGGGGAGTCAATAGAGCCGAGCGAGGGTGTGAGTGATGTGGTCACGGAGCTTGGTGCGGGTGAGGACACAAACTGCAGAGTTCTGGCTGATCTGCAGCTTCTGAAGGAAGAACCAGGAAGGCCGATGAGGAGGGAGTTTCCATATTCGAGCCTTGATGTGCCGAATGCATGGACTAGGGTTTTGGCAGCCTGAGGGGTGAGGCAATGGCAGAGTCTGATGATGTTGCAAAGGTGATGAAAGGCAGTACTGATCATGGTGTGGATGGGGGGGAGGAAATACAGTTCAGGGTCAATCAAGATGCCCAGGTTCCTGACTGCCTTAGCGAGGTGGAGAGTGCAGCCTTGGGTGCTGATGCCTGAGGTTCGGAGGCGCCTATGCGAGCCAATCAGAAGGGTTTCAGTCTTGCCAGCATTCAACTGGAGAAAGTTGTCTCTCATCCAGGACTCAATGTCAGACGGGCAGACAGTCAGGACGCCTCTAATCCTGGAGTTAAGGGTGGAAATGGAACGGTAAAGTTGGGTGGTGTGAAAGATAGGACCAGAACCAGTCAAGGACAGAAACTTGAAGGTTGAGGTGGGAGGAGAGTCGGTGGAGGAGGATTGAGTGATCCCTACACTAGACTGTAAGTTCAGCTCCTGATGTAATGCAAACCCACAACTCTCTCTGGACAAGAGATAACCGTGCTACATGCTCAGAGCTGATACCCACATTTATACATATAGAATGATGTAAAATATGATATTGTAATATTAAGTATTCGTCAGAAATCACTAGATTATTTACTACCATGTATAAAATAATAAATCCCCTTTGACTACGTGACTGTGGAGCTCTGATTAAAGCCTCTTTTCACACACAGCTTTAACGCTCAGTATGGAGATTAACAGATCATTTCAAACTCTCCTCGTTGGCCAAGTAATTATTTCTACAGTGATGAGTGAGGAAGAGAGACAGGATCAGCACTTACCCCCTTTAACATGCAATTGGACAGATTTGGTGATAGATTCCTTCAGAGCCGTATGTTTAACTTTAACAATGAACTCAGCGCCATCATCCCTGGATACATCAGCAACCATGGTAACCTTACAGTTCACTTTGAAATTCTTGTTTTTTTCCTGTCGAATCGTCGCCTCCACAGGAGTGATGAATTTTGACTCCTTTATGTCAAATTTAAAAGGAAGGTTGAATGGCATCGTTGCTGATGGCTGTTTTTCCTCTGACATTATCCAACAAAACAGTTTCTTTGGATTCTTATCCCCTTCCGTCTTCAGTCTTACATTAATTACAATAGGCTGCGGATTGAACTCAATCACTGACCAATCCAGAGTGGAGGTGTCACCGTGTTTAATATTCTGGGACACATGGATTTCTGTAATTGTGGGAGTAGCTGTAAAACAAACACAAGCACCGTGTAAAGATTATGCTCCAGTTACAGGACATACCTCACTGCCCCATGCATTGCTTCGCACACAATTTACAAACTAAATCTGAAGCAAGGCTTCAGACATAGCTGCGCACTATTACTGAAGAAAACAGACTGGTGTTAAACTGGACCACAGAGGCCCATCATCTCTCCATCAACCTGAAACAGAGCTGCCCCAGACATAACTACAACAACATTCTGTAAAATGTACACACTGTAATATTGTTACTCAGAGTTTTTATAGCCGCTGCATGGAGTGCACACATTATGGAGGCTATTCCTTCTCAACTACAGAAATTTCACATTTTGATAGTATTTTCTGTGAAGAGCTTCGAGACGTCTCAAAGACATGGTAAGCTACATCAAATGGAATAATTATTATTCATTATTATTATCTGATCTGCCTGATATTCTTGAAATGAGAGATATCCACTGTGGTGATCATAATGTGAGCTTTCATTATATTCTCTATTATCCTTGCATTTGATTATATTCTCTTTTATCCTTGACTTATTTTGTCCGAAAGTGCTTCACAGAATATAATGTGAAGTGGATTGACAATTTTGTGGGCAAACATAACAGACAAATTGTGCACTGCAGTGTCCCAGAAACAGCAATAGAACGGGTGACCAATTTTAGTTGGGTGATTGTTGGCCTTGACACCTTGAGGAATTCCCTCCTCTTTTCGAACAGTGCTGTGGGATCTTTAATGTACAACTGAACAGGAGAGTGGAACCTCAGTTTAACGTCTCATTTAAAGGACGGCACCACCAACAATGCAACAACTCCCAGTGTTGTTTTGGGGATGTCAGTTTAGACAATATGATTCCAAGTCCTGACATGGGGCCTGAATCTACAACGTTCTGACTCAGAGGCAAAAGTGCTACCACTGTTCCAGGCTGACATACAAATGGACCAGCAAAGCTACTGACCGAGGTCAGCTCAGATCAGCTCCCAACCAGCACTTGAATCTCAGAGCTTCTGGCCTGAGAGACTCAACCCTGTATTGAGCAGTGACCTCAGATGCCGGGCCCTCGGGGAGCAAATCATTTCAATGTCAGAAACATTGTCACAGAGCACATGGGACAGAGAGACCACAACACTGATATAAGAACCTACCTGTAGTAAAGTGTAATATTGCACTATTATTGAGAGAGCCATGAAGAACATCATGACTAACCACAATATATAATTCAGCTCCATCATCCGTATAAATATCAGGAATCATATCGATGATGCAATTTACTCTGAAAGTCCCATCTCCAACAGGTTCACACTTTGGCACCACAGCAGTGAAGGAGGCATCACTATTGTTTCCATCTGATCTGTCACGGAGAAGAAAAGCTCCTTCTTTCGACTTGAATTTTTCCATGTTGGGAATTTCCCAGTGAAACAGTTGTTGCATTTGCTGTTCTGACGAAGTGCCGTGGTCCTGAAATGTTGATTCACTTTCCTTTCTCCATGAGTGTTGCCTGACCGGCTGTGTTTTCCCAGCAACTGTTTTTGTTTGTTGTATTTGCTGTTGCTGCCCTTTCCTCTTCAGGCTGAAAATGATGGTCATTTTCCCAGCAGTAAACCCAGTCACTAGACATGTCACTCTGTCTTTCACAGCATGCAGAATTTCCTTGGGTAGGTTGGGTCCAATAATTTCAGGAGGAGCTATAAAACAGAAACATGATATAAGCATTGCAGCACTGCACCTGAATGACAGCCAGTGTGTCAATGTGGGGCTTGAACTCAATACCTTCTGACACAGAGACAAGAGCACTGCCAACTGAGCCAGACGGACTCATGAACACAGCACCCAGTGGAACCAAAATGTAAATGAGTCCAGTATAATTTGCACTCTGTAATAGTGTTACTCAGCCTGTAAACCCTCTGTGTGGTGTGTGTAAAAGCTGCTACTTCCCAGCTGCAGAGATCTGACCTGTCCGATATTGTGAAGGTGAGAGGTATCCAAGGTGCTGATCAGGAGGTGAGCTTGGATTATTTTCTCTATTAATTACCAGGGTTTCTCATGTCTCAGCCCAGACTGTCAATGTGGGCAGACAATTCACCCACAGAGACCAAACAGAGCTGCACAGCTACTGCCTCAGCTCAACTCAGCCCACCTGGGGGGAGGGGGAACAGAGGTGTGCAGTATCTCCTCTGAGATAAGATGGCCACAACATTCTAATAAACCTTATAATTCTTGCAACTGATAAAACACCTTATCACATCACTGAGACGTCTCAGAGCGCATCACAGAATCTTTGTGTGAAGTTCACTGGCTCTGTACTTGAAGGCAAATGTGTCAGCCAACTTGTACACAGCAGTGCCCCACAAACAGCAGTGAATTAAGTAATGTATTTTATAACGGGGATTGTTGGCCAGGACACTGGGACAAACTCATTTCTCTGTTTGAACAATAATGCACTTGAGAATGCATTATCGGAACCAAATCAATCCTGAGACAGTCTTTTCAGTCTCAGTTCCTGTTCCAAGTGGTTTCCCAGCTCTTCAGGCCATTGCTGATTATAAACCAGTCGGCCTGGCTCATCAGCAGGCCTGGGACAGCAAGACCAGTCACTGAGAGCAGGGATTCTACCTATTCAGGTCTTTTTAACCCTGCAAACCAAAGCCTTAACAGGTGGTGTGGTCCTAACTGGAAATAGCAAACTATGCGCATTTCCCTTCTTAAATTCCCGCAGTATTCCAGCACATACTCTGTGACCTCCAAGCTTTGTATCTTGCCAACGTGCAGCTAATGCTCTCTGGTATTAGGTAAACAGGTTGCGTAAATTTTGTAAATAGCGATGAATGAAGTGACAGATTTTATAATGGGGATAGTTGGCCAGGACACTGGGACAAACTCACTCTCTGTTTGAACAATAACGCACTTGACAATATCAGAGTAAAATCAATCCTGAGGTAGTCCTGTAAGTCAAGTTCTTGATCCAAGTTTGTTTACTACTGTGAGCATTCCATTCTGGAAAAAGGGAAATTTCCACATGTAGATGGCACATATGAACTCTCTGGTTTGGATAATCTTAAGCACTATGACGAGATTTCGCAGATGCCAGAGTAGCACATATCATGCCACCTTCTGGACTGAGAGGCTCTGGGTTTCACTGAGTGGTGGTCTCAGTTGCTGAACCATTGTGGAGGAAACTATTACTTTATTCTAAACACTGCCTGAGAGCATATGGGACAGAGAGGACACAATATTGATGGCAGAACCTACCTCCAGCAATG
This sequence comes from Hydrolagus colliei, assembly GCA_035084275.1. Lineage (NCBI taxonomy): Eukaryota > Metazoa > Chordata > Chondrichthyes > Chimaeriformes > Chimaeridae > Hydrolagus > Hydrolagus colliei. The sequence goes on along the minus strand of CM068757.1, from coordinate 9,723,529 downwards.
TTTATTTTTAAACGGTCAGTGACAAAATCAGGAAATTCCTCATGCTGAACCTGAACAATTAATTCAGCTCCATCATCCGTGGACACATCAGGAGTCATGCTGATTCTGCAATTTACTCTGAAGGTTCTTTCTTTGGTGTCGTGTTCACATTTAGGCACCACTGCAGTGAAGGAGGCAACATTGTTGGATCTCTCTGATTTGTCCTCAAGAAACAAGGGGATTCTCTTCCTTTGAAATGCTTCCTTATTTGGAATTTCCCAGTGAAACAGTTGTCTTACTTCCTCTCCTTTCCTCTGTAGATGGGAAACAATCGACATCTTCCCAGGAGTGAACCCAGTCACTGTCCATTGCAGCTCAGCCTTCTCACCATGTGTCATTTTCTTTTGGTTTGGAAATGTAATTTTAGGAGGAACTACAAAACGAAATGACAAATCCACATAAAAACATTCAAGTCCATGTCTGTGTCAGATACAAATTGGAAACTGAATCCACAGAAACGAGTGAAAAGCCTGCAAGTCATGGCAGAGGGCACCAGGCTGGAGCTGTAGAGTGATGTTAAACTCGATCATAAGCACTCAGCCTGTCTAAGCCTCCAGTAACCTGCAAGAGCTGCCCCCAGACAGGGTGCACACTGGCCTTTTGACAAATAAATAATTTCAAATTCTACATTTTATCCCGACTGATTACAAGAGAAAGGAAGAGAGAAAGGGGGAAACGGAGACAGAGAGAGAGCTAGACATACACATAGAGCAAGAGGTGGAGGACAAAACACTGGAGAAATTCCCAACTCTTTTAGTGCTGAAGTGTGTCTTATCAGGGGTTGCCGGCCATTTAGCTGAACACCCAGATGAGTTCATGGTTTAACATCTGAAATAACAGACTCCAGCATTACAGAGCCCCCCCCCCAGCACACACTGCAGTGTCATCCTCGATGGTAATAAAGGGAATTATTATTTGAAATTGAAACCATTGTCAACAATCAAATTCTTTAAGATATCATCATTTCATTTCCTTATTACAAGTCCCTACTAGACTGTAGGTTCAGGTCCTGATGTGATGTGAACCCACAACCTTGTGGACGAGAGGTTAGAGTGCTTCATGTTCTGAGCTGACACCCATATGAGTGCATATATACACATTCGATTTTATATTTTAACATTACAAATTTGTCAGAAATCACCAGATTATTTATTGTGTACAAAATAATTTTGACCATGTGACTGTGGAGCCCTGAATAATGTGGCCTCTCTTCACACACAGCCGCAAAACTCACTCTGGAGATTAACAGATCATTTCAAACTCCCGTTTGTAAAATCATCACCTTCACCTGAATATTTCTACACTTACGTGTGAGGGAGAGAGAGAAGAGAACAGACAGAGGCAGCACTTACCCCCTTTAACGCGTAATGTTACAGATTCAGTGAGAGGATTCTCCAGAACATCATGTTGAACTTCAACAGTGAACTCAGCGCCATCATCCCTGGATACATCAGCATTCACGGTAACACTGCATTTCACACTGAAAGTCCCATTTTTTCCCTGTACAATCATCGCCATCTCTGGATTGATGGAGTCATCCTTTGTGACACGGCTAACAGAAATGTTTACTGGTTGATTTCCTGCTGGTTGTTCTTTCTCTATCTGCCAATACCACAGCTTCTGTGATCTCGACTCCCCTTTTCTCTTCAGTAATACAGCAATTACAATGGGACGTGGATTGAACCGTATCACTGACCAACTCAGAGTGGAGGTGTCACCATGTGTCATATCAGGGGTTGCCGGCCATTCAGTAATTATGGGAGGAGCTATAACACAAACACAAATATCATGTAAAGATTAAATCCAGTTACAGGACACACCACACAGCCTCACACACAATTTACAATGAGAATCTGCAGCAAGGCTTCAGACAGAGTTACACACTCTTTCAACAATAGCAACTTCCATTTAATATAGCAACTTTCATGCAGGGTAACGTCTTGATGAGCTTCGCAATATTGTAGTTTGATACTGAGCTGGGGAGAGAGGGGAGGTGATGGTAGGCATGGTCAGAGAGTAGAACCTCCATGTGTGATCCAACGATTGATGGAGATGGAGGGCGAGCTGGAGTTTGGGGAAGGGAGTTTCAGAGGTTCAGGGTATCGTTGTTGAATGCCTGGCTGCCGATAGTTTCGTGGACAGTTCAAGGAAGATGCCAAAGGTTTGAGCAAGCGAACGGAGTGGGTTGAGAAGTGGGTGTTTGCAGATTGGAGAGGTAGCGAGGTGTGAGAGCAAGAGGTGAATTGTAGGCAAGTCTGAGGATCTCAAAATCGATTTGTTTAAGTTTCTCAAGAAAACAGATGAGATTTCAGGCTGATGTTGAGCGGGACCGTTACCACAGAGCCCATCACCTCTCCATCAACCTGCAACAGAGCTGCCCCCAAACACAACAGCAACAACATGCATTAATATGGCATTGTTCACTTCAGCTAATGTGTTTGAGCGATTTAAAGTGACAGAGTCATCCACTGAGCCTGGATAGAGAGGGGAAGGGGGGTGGCTGTCGGCACAGATGTCTATGTGATAGAACGTCACTGTCACAAACAAAAATAACTATTGCAGCATAGAGGGACACACACAGCAGCATGCTGCACTTCAACTCACATATTAGCACCAGAGAGAGAGAGAAAATACACAGGTAGAATTTACCTGCGACACATAATGTTATAGCTTTAGTGAGAGGATTATCCAGAGCCTGATGTTTAACTTCAACAGTGAATTCAGCATCATTATCCCTGATTACATCAGCACACATGGCAACGCTGCACTTCACACTGAAAGTCCCTTTATCTGTCTTTTCAATCGTTGCCACCTCAGCAGTGAAGGAGTTAACTTGTGTATCAATGCTGGGGGTAATATCATGTGGGATTGGCTGCTTTTCTTTCTCTGGGATCTGCCAATGAAACAGTTGCTTTGCTTCCTGATCCACTTTCCTCTTCACCAATACAGCAATTACAATGGCCCGTGGGTTGAAGCCATTAACCTCCCATGTCAAAGGCACATTGACACCGTGCACAATACCAGAGGGTATGTTGATTTCAGTCATCGTGGGAGGAACTGTAAAACACAAGTAGCATGTTATTAATAATAATCCTTGTGTTTTATATAGCGCTTCTCACGTCTTCAAGACATCTCAAAGCACTGCACATAATATACTGTGAAGTGAATTAACTGTGGGTGAAATGCGGCAGCCAATTGCGCACAGCAGTGCCCCACAAACAATTGTGGATTAAAATGACCAATTTTCTTTTTGAGGGATTATTATCAGGCATGTGGAGCAAGGAAACTTGCCCAAGGTTTCACCATGCTTGAATTGAACACAAGTCCTTCGCTTGTAAGGCGAGTGCTCTAACCACTGAGCTACAGGACTCCACAAACATTATTAACATTATGCTGTAATTCTACAACTGGCCACACTGTGTCCAGTTACAAATCATAAAATCAATCTAGGGGCTCACATTGACCCCCTGGATTCCATTCGCACTTCAATCTCAGATTTCGTTTGATTCCTGGAAATGGTGGGCCTTAAATTTCCTTAATCCACACGCCTCTGTTTACCCATCCGTATGTAGGAACCTGGTTATTAGTAGATTCTCAGATTGTATTTCAGGGATAATAATTGCATCAAAAATATTTAAAAATAATAAATTGGTCACTTAATCCATGACTATTTGTGTGACACTGCTGTGCACAATTGGCTGCTGCTCGTCGCACACAAATTACACAATCAATCTGCTTTACAGTATATTCTGTGGAGTCCTGTAGCTCATAAGCGAGAGACCAGGGTACGATTTCCAGCAGGCGAAATATTGTGCAAGTTTCCTTACTCCACATTCCTCTGTTTACAGTTTATTCTGTGAAGTCTCAAAGGCATGATCAGGTGATATGTCATGTGCAAGGCTATTATTGTCTGAGAACTTCCATGTTAATATAAAAGTTGTATGAACACAAACTGTCTGTGTTTTTATGTGTTCTTCTTTCTCCCTCCCTGTCTCTCTCTCTTCTCTCTCCCCTTTTGTTTACCCTCTCAATCTATTCTCTTCTCTCTCTGAAGCTGAGAGGGAAAGAAAGAGAGAGTGACACACAGTAAGAGTGACAGAGATTATGGTAGCTTCTATATAGCCTGAGGTGAAGGGCAGGTTTTCAGATGCCAATTGAAATACTGACGACCTTGTCCCATAGGAGAGAGCGTCACCAACTGAGTCAATCCGTCAACTGACCACACAGGGTTACTGGGCATAAGGTAACTCTTGGAGCTCACATAGTAACAATGTTGCAGTGGTTTTGAAGCAGCTCATCATTGGGTAAGGGGGAAGAGTAGAGAATTGGGATACGGGGAGATAGCTCCAGTGGATGAGTGACCACCGGCATAGGCTCGGTGGGGTGAATAACCTTGTTTCCTCTAATTATAATAATAATTAGTGTTTGATATCGCGCCTTATCCCACTGTTGAGACGTCTCAAAGCACTCAACAGAATACACTGTAAAGTGTATTGACTGCATATTTTATGGGCGTAACCCGTCAGCCAATTTCACACTCTAATTCTGGATTGAGTGACCAAATTTTTTTTTTTTATTATTAGAAAGGATCAATACCCCGGATTTCCATGTTTTTATTTCTTGCCATTGTTTGCACATTGACATGTGGGTGTGGTTAGGTGGAGGTAGGGAGGTGCACAATGCAAATCTTACCTTCAACATCTAAAGTTACAGATTTTTTGAGAGGCTGTTTTGGTTTGAAACCAGTCACTTCCCAACTCAGATCGACACGCTGCCCATGTATAAAGCGAGTGGGTTTGCTGATTTCATTGATCTTGGGAGGAGCTGTGGAACATACAAAAAGTAGCATCAAATATTCTAATTCTCTCAAGAAACCTGGGTAATGATCAACACAGTTCAGTTATAACAACAATTTGCCCTCATGCAGTATCTTTTGATGTCATCTCAAAGTACTTTACAAGGACTTTACAGTGTGGATCACTGAGTGAGGTGCAAAGAGGAAGCAGGGAATGCTGCTAGTGACCAAAAGCACGATCAAACAGGTAAGTCTTTAGAAAAGATTCGGGTAAATGTCCCAGAGAGCAGAGGCCTCGACAAAAACTTTTTGACTGTCATTAGGACAATATCTATTTCAGTTGATCAAGTGTCAGCTGACTGTTCTCTATTGATAGAAAATGTGCACAAGACCATTTAGTGTATAATAAATCACCCCCACGTCTGCCGTTGTTGTTTAGGGCTGTGAAGATCCTTACCTTGTTTCGTTTTCTTCCAAAAGTAAAGTGCCGCGAAAACAAAGACGACAATCACTATCAGGACAACACCGATTACACCTCCAATAACAGCTCCAGGTCCATATCCTTCAGGATCCTGGGGATTCTCAATTCCCACAGTCAGCTCTGCCTCCAGTGTAAGACTATCACTGAATGTTCTGTGCTTCACCACACACCTGTATTTATCACCATCGACAGCCAGGGTTGGTCTGATCTTCAACTTGCTGGAAAGATTAAATGTTTTGTCCTCATTGATAACTAAATCTTGCGTCAAGATATCTGTTGTAATCTCCGTCTCCACACCACGCGATACCTTGACCCAGCTGATGCTGTGCATCTCAGGGTAAAATCCATTGACATCACACATCAAGTCTTCTACTGAACCATTGATTACATTGATGCGATGTGGAGACAAGGTGACGTTTGGCTGAGCTGTAGAGGTTATCACATTTCTTTACATGAATATAGTATTGTCTTTCAAGCAGCACTTTTATTTCCTACCCACAACATACACACACGTGAGAATAATAATACAACTTGTATTTACTTCAGACACAGCAACAGGCAGACAGAAATTCCACCTTGTCTACCCTGGAACTTTGAATTGCACAAAATTAAGAAAAATTCCTTAAAAAATCAATGATTCCCACTTCTTAGAAGTAATGGCTTTCTAATTCAATGGAACAATTTTGCACAACACTTAGATTTTACAACATAACAACAACAACAAACAACAACAACAATACCATATGAATTAAGACTAATTTGAATTTCAACCCCAAGATTTATGAACTAATACCAGTGAGCTACATACATCTAATCTTGGCAAGTTAACGAAACAATTTACATCACTATAGGTCAACAGAAGAATGGGGTAACTGTGTTTCCCCAAATGAAGCATCTCACCGAGATAGAAATGGACAGGTGTGTTGGAGACCAATGCATGGTTACCAGTTCATCTGACCCATTTTAGATGGCATCAATGGTTGCTTAAGCAGAGGGGTTAATAACAATCACTCTGACTGATGGGTTGTTTATTAACTGGGACTTTCAGCCAAAATGAGATAGGGCTCATCAGTCTTGAGAGACGATTTCTCAGATGGTGCATAAATGTGTAAAACATGATGCACCAAGATGGTAGAACAAGAGGTTAAAGGTTTAAAGTTGAAATTAGTAAAATAATCCAAGGTAGAAACTCAAATCCAATGACAAAATTACCAATTAAAAAATAATAAAAATTGGTCATTTCAATCCACGACTGTTTGTGGGACGCTGCTGTGCGCAATTGGCTGCCGCATTTTGCCCACAAATATACAGTCAATTCACTTTACAATATATTCTATGAAGAGCTTTGAGACATTGATAAGACGTGTTCAGCACTAAATTATTATTAGAACTTTTTGTAATGGGATTAATGCCCCGAGTAGCGATCCACCAACCCTCTGTATCCCACAAACAGTCGTGGATTGAACTGACCTAGTCAGGTGCAAGGGTTTATGGAGTACTAAGGGACAATGATTAAGAATACACATTCTTTTTAAAACTTAATGAGTTTGAGAATGACTTGGACAAAGATCAATAAACAGATTCTTGTGGGTGCATGGCCAGTTCTAACAGGAGAAATCTGGTTATTGTCCTGATGCCGCAAAAACAGTACAAAGATAGGAAGGTTTGAGGGGTAAAGGCACAATCATTTCAACAATCAACCAAGAACCAACAATCATTTCAACAATCAAAAGAAGGAAAGAGAACCAGCAGGAGAGTGAGAGGTCAGGCTAGCAGGAGGACAGTGCACAGTGGAGCAGTGAGCCAACAGTTAGAAGAGGGGAGGTCTGGTTGTTTGTGGTCAGCCAACACCAAATGTCAGACTAGCTGCTGAGAGAGTCCAGCTGTTGTGTGATCAGCCAGGACAATTGTTATTGTCCAGGTACTGCAGCCTGGATAATAGCAGTGAAGGGTTAACTGGCAAAAGTGAGAGAGACAGAGAAAGAGAGAAGCCTTGATTGACTGTCAAGCAGAATATCAGCCCAATCAACGAACCTAAAACACAGCTTGGCAAGAGAGAGAGACATACAGAAGTTGAGTAAAAGGCAAGCAGGGCAGAGCAAAGAGTCAAGGAAATCTACAAGCAGAGGGAAACTGGACCTTGAGGTGGTGCTTCTGGACTATTTTTGATGGTTATTATTTTTGTTATTAATATTATTGCTTTTGTTGTTTATTGTTGTTGATTTTGTTGTTTATTGTTGTTGATTTTGTTGTTTATTGTTGTTGATTTTGTTGTTTATTGTTGTTATTTAATCCCCCCTGCCCCGGCCTTCCCCCCACCCCCCCCCCCCTTCTTCCCTTACTCCCTTTCCCCACTTTCTCTCCCCTCCTTTTCCCCTTCTCTCCCTCTTCCTCTTGCCCCCATTTCTCCGTGATTTTGCCCCCCACCCACCTTGCCCTCCCTCTCTCCCTTGCCACCTTTCTCTCCCCTTTTCCTATCTGACTGTTCCCCACCTTCGCCTCCCTCTCCCTCTTATCCTCTTTTCCCCCTTTCTCCCCTGGCTCCATTTCCACGACTGTTTGTGGGACACCGCTGTGCGCAATTTGGCTGCCGCGTTTCGCCCACAAACGGTCAATGCAGTCAATATTCCTACTTTCCTTCCCCCAACCACGAACCTTCCCCCACTGCTTCTGTCCCAACTTAGGTCGTTGTGTATTCTGTGAAGCGCTTTGAGGCGACAATTAGTCGTGGAAAGTGTTATATAAACTTAAGGAATATTATTATTGACAGACACCCAGAACCCGGTAGTATATTCACACACTCACGCATCCATACACTGCGGGGTGGAGCAGTACGCGTGTGCGGAATAGATGAGTTAGTTACTAATTTTAGAGTATAAGTTTGTTTATCTTGATGCATTTTGTCTGTGTCCTTATTTAAGTTACTAGCCTTATTACCAAGCAATAAACTTGTGTTATTTAACTTTTAATGTGTGCTGTTCATTGCTGACTATTGCACTCGACCCTTACAGAAGGGTGGTTGAAGATAGGACACTGGAATAGTTTGATGCAGTGATGTGACTATGGGTTTCCTGGATGCTTGACCTCAGATGGTCTGAACATCATAACTCATAATTATTCATAATAATAATAATTCTTGCATTTGATACAGCGCTTTTCACATCTTATCGACGTCCCAAAGCGCTTCACAGAATATACTGTAAAGTGAATTGACTGTATATTTGTGGGCGAATCATCTCAACTTATCTTGTGATCTGGTGAATACAGCATTACAAGCCGCAACACAACACATGGCAAGATTACTGTGCTTACCTGACACTATTAAGGTTGAACTCTTTTCTTCTTGTGATGTGGTCGGCATCAAGTAAACCATACACTTGTACACTCCTGCTTCAGATATCTGAACCTTAGGAAGATGTAGTGAGGCATCTCCCCTTTGCAGATTTTCTACTATTATCTTTGATCCGTTTCTGATAGCTTTAAATATCCCTCCATTGTATACATACACTTCCTTCAACCCCCAAAACCACCGAACTGCAATTATTTCAAGGCTGGGTTCCTCCGGAGTCTTGAGGGTTACGTTACATTGAAGGACAACATCTTCATTCAATAAGACCTCGAATGGGTCTTTAAATATTGTCATTGCCAAAGCATCTGTGTAAAAACAAGAGGCATTCCAAAACATTGATGACAACTGAGCATTTTAAACACCAGAATAGCAGCTTTGATTATCTGAGATTAGAAACAGGTTAAAATTCATAGGTTGGGATGAGATACTGCTTCAAGAATATTGAAGCAAGAAAATCTAGTCCTACCCAAGGGTTTGGTGACAATACCAAGGGGTGAATGTTAAACAGCATTAATGGCCATTTAGGCAGAGCACTGGAGCACAGCTCGTGCCTATAGAATTATACCCCACAGGTTATCCAGAGAATGAGGGGTTGAGGCTTGTGTCAAAATTCTGCTGACTGTGCCTCACGTATTTGAGACTCCGCACCCCCATTTCCCCCGTGTCTGCAAGCCCTCACTGGCTGCTTGTTGCAGAATGGATTGATTAGAATATCCTCCTTTTCACTTTCAAATCACTTCCCGCCCTGGCCCCTCCCCACCTCTCCATGCTGCTCATACCCCACCACGATGTTATCTACACGGGGTTAGCTTCCAAATGTATGCAGATGACACCCAACTCCATCTCTCTGCCTCCACCCTCGATGGCACCCTACTTCCATGTACTAATCACCTGACTCTCCCCCCCCCCCACCCACTGAGTTCCTCATCCATGCATTTATTTACATTTAGATTGGACAACCCCAAATTCCTGCTCATCGGTTTCCCAACTCTTCCCTCCTCAAGCAGCCATTCATTCACAACCTGCAGCTTGTATTCTCTCCCACACCGGAATCCTTGACCCTATCACCCTGACTCGGCTGCTCTGGCTCCCCATTCCCCAGATGAGCCGAGAGCCAGCCAGAGTGAGCTACGGACGGAGTGAGGCGAGGACAGAGTGAGAAGGAATTGGGTGAGAGTGGGAATTAGGTGCAGAGGGGGAAGTAGCTGCAGGTTATATATATCCCAGGGAAGTAAGTCAAGATAATGACCTGGCATGTGATGTGCGAGGAATGTGGGATGTGGGAGTTGATGGAGGGCAACCTGAGCCAAGGTGACTTCATCTGCAGCAAATGTCTGCACCTGAGGAAGCTCCAGCTTAGAATAGCTGAGCTGGAGTATCAGGTGGAGACATTGCGGTGCATCAGGGAAGGGGAGAGCTTTTTAGATAGTTTTATCCTAGAGCCTGACACTCCACCAAGACCGAGGGAACAAGAGTGCGCTGTTGCCAGCCACGGTCAGGACTGGGTGACAGTCAGACGACCGCGTGTACGGAAACACAAGACTGGTGCAGAGAAACCCCAGACTGTAAACATTGCCAACAGGTATGAAGTACTTTCAACCTGTTTGGAAAAGGAGGTCTGTGAGGAGGTTGGACAAACCAACTCCACCAAGACCATTTTAATAGGAGATACAACTGTCCGAGGTATAGATAGGCGTTTTTGTGAACGGAAACGCGAATCTCGGAAGGTGTGTTGCCTACCAGGTGCCAGGGTTGAAGACTTGACTGAGCGGGTCCAGGAAATTCTGCAAGGGGAAGGGGAAAATCCACTTGTGGTGGTCCATGTTGGGACCCATGAAGTTGAGAGGAAAAGACCTGAGATGCTCCAGGGAGAGTACCAGAGACTAGGGAGTAAATTGAAAAGTGGAACTTCGAGAGTGGTGATCTCTGGGTTGCTTCCAGTGCCTCGAGCAAGCCAGTTCCAGAATGCTAGAATAAGGCACATCAATGCATGGCTGGAGAAGTGGTGTAGGAAGGAGGGTTTCTGGTTCCTAGACCATTGGGACCAATTCTGGGGTAGGTGGAACCTGTACAAAATGGATGGGTTACACCTGAACAGGGCTGAAACCAATCTTCTTGCAGGGAGGTTGTCGAGTTTTGTGGGGGGGGCTTTAAACTAATCCCGGGGGGTGAGGGTGGGAAACTGATCAGTAGTTCAAATACAGGAGGGGTAATAAGGAGGACAGGGGTAAAGGGAAGACGGGAGAAAAATGCAGAGGAAGTAATTTGTGCCTTAGAGTGCATGTATGTAAATGCACGAAGTTTGAGAAATAAAATTGGTGAGCTGCAGGCTCAGGTTGCTGCGAGGCGATATGATGTTATAGCAGTAACAGAGACTTGGCTCAAGCATGGGCAGGAATGGGAGTTGAACATTCCTGGTTATAATGTATTCAGGAGGGATAGAGAAGGGAGAAAAGGGGGCGGGGTGGCAATTTTAGTTAAGGACTCAGTGACTGCCTTAGAAAGGAACGAGGTGGAAGAAGGACTAAAAACCGAATCTATCTGGTTAGAATTGAGGAATAAAAAAGGTGCAGTTACACTGTTAGGGGTATACTATAGACCACCAAATAGTGGGGAGGAGATAGACAAGCAGATCTGCAAGCGTATCACGGAGAAATGCAGAGCTAATAGAGTAGTGATAATGGGTGACTTCAACTATCCCAACATAGACTGGCAGAATAGTAGAGTAAAGGGCAAGGAGGGAGAAGAATTCCTGAAGTGTGTGCAGGACAACTTTCTTGATCAGTATGTTTCCAGTCCAACGAGGAAAGAAGCATTGCTGGATCTAGTTTTGGGAAATGAGGTAGGGCAAGTTCAACAGGTTTCTGTAGGTGAGCATCTAGGGAATAGTGACCACAATATCGTTAGATTCAGAATAATTATGGAAAGGGATAAGGAACGATCACAGGTGAGGACACTCAACTGGAAAAGGGCTAATTTCAATGAGTTGAGGTGGGACCTAGCCAAGGTGGATTGGAAAGAAAAATTGGCAGGTAAGACAACTAACGAGCAGTGGGCAGCGTTCAAAGAGGAGATAGTTCAGGCACAGGTCAAAAGCATCCCCACAAAGGTGAAATGTAAGGCATCCAAACCTCCCTGGATGACTAAGGAAATCGGGGCCAAAATCAAACAAAAAAAAGAGGCTTATGATAAGTGTCAGGCTCAAAATTCAGAAGGGAACCAAGCAGAATATAGGAAGTGTAGGATAGAACTAAAAAAGGAAGTTAGAGGGGCAAAGAGACTGCATGAAAAACAATTAGCGAGTAAGATTAAGGGGAACCCTAAGGTTTTTTACCAACATATTAAGAGTAAAAGGTTGGTCAAGGAGAGGGTGGGGCCAATTAGGGACCTAGGAGGAAATCTCATTGTGGAGGCAGAGGGCATGGCTGATGTACTGAATGAGTACTTCGCCTCTGTCTTCACAAAAGAAAATGATACAGCCAATGCCATGGTATTAGAGGAGAGGGTAGGAGAAATGGATAGAATAATTATAACCAGAGAGGAAGTGCTAAAAAGGTTGATGTCGCTCAAGGTGGATAAGTCACCTGGTCCGGATGGGATGCACCCTAGGTTACTAAGTGAGGCACGGGAGCAAATAGCAGGGACTCTGGCCACGATCTTTCAATCTTCCTTGGACACAGGGGTCGTGCCAGAGGACTGGAGGATAGCTAATGTTACTCCCTTGTATAAAAAGGGGCAGAAGGACAAGCCTGGTAACTACAGACCAGTCAGTCTAACGTCGGTAGTGGGCAAAATTCTAGAGTCCATAATCAGGGACAAGGTAGATCTTCACTTAGAAAGATATAGGCTAATAAAGGACAGTCAACATGGATTTGTTAAAGGCAAATCTTGCCTTACAAATCTGATAGAATTTTTTGATGAGGTAACGGAATGGGTGGATAATGGTAGCGCAGTTGATGTAGTTTACATGGACTTTCAAAAGGCATTTGACAAAGTGCCACATGAGAGACTTATTATGAAATTAAAGGCCCATGGCGTAAAAGGGACAGTGGCAGCGTGGATCCACAACTGGCTGCGAGACAGAAAGCAGAGAGTTGTAGTGAGCGGCTGTTTTTCAGATTGGAGGAAAGTGAGCAGTGGTGTGCCACAGGGATCGGTTTTGGGACCATTGCTGTTTGTAATCTACATCAATGATCTGGACTTGGGTGTACGGAGTACAGTTTCCAAGTTTGCAGATGACACTAAGTTAGGGAGAATAGTAAACAGTGAGGAGGATAGTAGCCATCTGCAAGAGGATATAGACAAATTGGTAAAGTGGGCAGACACATGGCAGATGAAGTTTAATGCAGAGAAGTGTGAGGTGATGCATTTTGGGAGAAGAAATGAAGGGAGGCAATATAGGCTAGATAGTACAATTTTAAATGGTGTGAAGGAACAGAGAGACCTGGGGATTTGTGTTAGTGACTCGTTGAAGGTGGCAGGACAGGTAGACAAGGCTGTTAAGAAGGCATATGGGATACTAGGCTTTATAAATAGGGGTATAGAGTACAAAAGTCAGGAAGTGCTGACTAACCTCTATAGGACTTTGGTGAGGCCTCAGCTGGAATACTGTGTTCAATTCTGGTCACCACACTACAGAAAGGATGTGAAGGCATTGGAAAGGGTACAACGAAGATTTACTAGGATGGTGCCAGGATTGAGGGACTTCAGCTATGAGGAGAGGCTAGATAGGCTAGGGTTATTCTCTCTGGAGCAGAGAAGATTGAGGGGAGACCTAATAGAGGTTTATAAGATCATGAGGGGTTTCGACAGGGCAAATAGAGAAAAACTATTTCCACTCGTGGGTGAATCTGTGACTCGTGGTCACAGATTTAAAATAGTTTCAAGGCGCAGTAGAGGGGAGCTGAGGAGAAATTTTTTCACTCAGCGAGTTGTTCGAATCTGGAATGCATTGCCTGAAAAGGTGGTGGAGGCTGATTCGATAACAACTTTTAAAAGGGAATTAGATCTTTATTTAGGAAGAACGGGTCTATTAGGCTATGGGGAGCGGGCAGGGCAATGGGATTGAATCGCTCTTTTCAAAGAGCCGGCACAGACTAGATGGGCCGAATGGCCTCCTTTTGTGCCGTAAAATTCTATGATTCTATGATTCTATGATTCTATGATAGAAGTAAAAATTATTTTTTCATCACCTTCAAAGCCCTCCACGGCTTTGCTCCTCCCTGTGTCTGAGACGTGCTAACTCCAATTGGATCTGTCTTCTCCTCCACTCAGCAGGCTCTGGCCTCATTTGTGTCCTCCGCCCTGCACGCTCCACCACCCTTCAGCCTCTCTGCCCCCACTCTTTATAACTCCATCCCACATTCCCTTTGCCTTGCTCACTCCCTTGCCTCCATCAAGCCAAGTCTCAAGACCCTTCAATTCAACCACGCCTTCAGTCACTCTCTTTTCCCTAGCCTCACTGTCCCTTGTTGATTGCACCAAGATGGTTCCTTCATCAAGGGCACTATTGGTTCTCATAACTGAGACTCTTCAATCTTTCCAATGTATCTGCCCCAGTGCTTCACTGTAACTTAATATTATATACAGCACATAGCAACAATACAATTTGTGCAGATTGAAGAGAGTCCTTGTTGAACATTAAGTTGAAGACCTCGCCTCCCACACAAAACAGGGCTTGGTTTTTTCCCTTATAACTTGCTGGGGAGAATCCCCATCAGCCCAGAGCAATTTTGTCGCTGTTTCCAATTATAACGTTCAAAACAAACAAATTGATAAAGGAATCCGGCCTGTGGGCCGCCAGTTTACCATCCAAGAGGCCCTTGATATTTGATATTATCAGCTAAACCCCAAACACAGACCCTTCAGGCTGTGTCCCCCACCACCCCTACCCCTCCCCGAGGGCAGCCTCCAGTTAGCGGTGCTGATAACACGACTCTGTGTCTCGCTCAGCGGTGGGATCCAGCAGCAAATCAGTCTAACGTTTGCGCATTTTCTGTACCTGATCCTGCAATCCAAGCCCCGAGGATCAGCGCCTTGGCAGCTCCACCGGGTGAGGACATTATAGCCGAGTTTGTGCCCCCACATGAATGCTATTCATTCAGAACCTGCAGCCTTGTGCACTCACTTACCTCCTTTAAAGCAAGTCTCAAGAACCTCCTGTTCAACCGTGCCTTTGGTCACCATTTTACCCCTATCCTACCTGATCTCCATCCCTACTGATCCCAACCCCTGCTTCGGTCGTAACCCTGTTTGCCCAGTGCCTTGTGATATTTTACCCACATTAAAGGGTTTATACAATTCCAATTTGTTGTTGGTAAATGCTCAATTGGGTAGTTTCATTATTTTCTTGACTGCGCATGTGACTTTGCTCACCTTGAACAAGTTTACCCCACTGCGTAATACTTCAACTTAATATCATACAGTATCCATCACAACAACGTAATTTACACAGGCTGCAGAGAGTTCTATTGAACTTTGGAGTTAAAACCCCACCCGATTTCCCCTCCATGTTAACCTGATAGCCAACTGCTGATAGAGCAAATTAGAAACTGAGATTACAAAATGTCTGTTCCTTGCTCCAGCTCCAAAACGCTTCCTGTTTGCGCTGGTGGCCCCTGAAATAACAGGGGGGTGGTGGGGGGGGGGGGGGGGGGGGTACTGTGGGGAGAGAATAGAAAGACTGAAGAGAGACGTTGCTGAACATTGAGTTATAGACCTGACCTCACCGCCAACACACAGCAGAACATTGTGTAACAGTCCAGAGCGATTCCCAGCAGTTTCCAATTTCCTTTTCTATTTATGTTGTGAACAGCTTGACCAAGCATCCATTTGTCACCTCTTCACATCTCCATGGTGTCAGGCAAGGAACAACAACGACAACAAATTACACTTATAAAGCGCCTTTCACGCCGGGAGGACGTCCCAAGGCGCTGCACAGTAGGCGTGTGACCCGAGCTGGGAGGGGAGTGTACGGGAAGGGGTGAAACGCGTAGGGGAGGTCGAAGAATTCGGGGTGGAACAAAAGGCACGGTCGAAGAGGAAAGTCATCAAACCGGCCTTGAAAGAGGAAAGGGAAGAAACAAGACGCAGGGATTGGGGGATGGAATTCCATAAGGTCGGAGCAGAAAAACTGAAGGCCCGGCCTCCGATGGTGGGGCGGTTCGGGCGGCGGTCTTGGAGCAAGCCAAGTGCTGCTGAACGGAGGGTCTGGGTGGGCTTGTAGGGGGAGAGTAAGTTGGCTAAATAGGGCGGGGCAAGGCCATGTAAGGCCTTGAAGGTGAGGACGAGGATCTTGAACTCGATCCTCTGGAGGATGGGGAGCCAGTGGAGACGGGCGAGGGTGGGGGTTATGTGGTCGAGGAGGCGGGTGCGGGATAATACCACGGGCTGCAGAGTTTTGAATGGCCTGCAGCCTGTGAATGGAGGAACTGGGGAGGCCGACGAGGATAGAGTTTCCGTAGTCCAGCCTTGAGGTGATGTACGAGTGTTTCGGCAGCGTGGGGGGTAAGATAGTTGCGGAGCCTGGCAATGTTGCGCAGGTGGAAGTAAGCGGTGCCGGTCAAGGCACGGATGTGGGGGAGGAAGGAGAGTTTTTGGTCGAACTTGATGCCGAGGTTCCTGACTGGCTTTGTGAGGTGGAGAGAATAGCCTTGGATGTTGAGGCTGGCAGCGCCCGATGTGCAGAGGCGCTGGCTTGAGCCAATCAGGAGGGCCTCGGTCTTCCTCACGTTCAATTGGAGGAAGTTGTCCCTCGTCCAGGACTCAATGTCGGACAGACATGCTGTCAGAACATCGATGGTCTGGAGGTTGAGGGATGAGGCAGAAAGGTACGTGTATGTGTCATCCACATACACGTGGAAATTTACCCCATGTTTGCGGATGACATCGCCCAGAGGGAGCGTGTAAATGGTGAAAAGGAGGGGGCGAGGACAGAGCCCTGAGGGACGCCGTGAGAAACTGTGCGGGGGTTTGAGGAGAAACCGTTGGAAGATACAAAGTATAGGCGGTGGGTCAGGTAGGAATGGAACCAGTCAAGGACTGTGCCTTGAAGGTTGAGGTGGCAGGAAAGACGTTGGAGGAGGATGGTGTGATCGACTGTGTCGAACGCAGCAGACAGGTCAAGGAGGACGAGGAGGCAGGGGGAGCCCTGGTCGCAGGTGGTTAAGATGTCATTAGTGACCTTGACCAGGGCAGTTTCCATGCTGTGAACAGGGCGGAAACCTGATTGGAGGGGTTCAAGGAGTGAGTGAGTTGAAAGAATATAATCTGTTAATGAAAGACACTGTATGGTTACTACTCATAATATTCTGCTTTAATATTATCTAATCGTCCCAAGCCTCTAAAGAAATCAATGAATGAACAAATGAATGCACGGGTCGCCAGTTGTACAACCCAAAACACCGTTTTGGGTTCTTCATACAGTGTTTGATATTATCAGCTAAACTCCAAACACAGAACGCTTCAGGCTGTGACTCCCCCACAACCTCCCCCAACCCCCCCCTCCACCCCCTCCCCACGCTGAGAGACAGCAAATCAGTCTAACGTTTGCGCATTTTCTGTACCTGATCCTGCAATCCAAGCCCCGAGGATCAGGACGAGGGTCAGCGCCCTGGCAGCTCCACCGGGTGAGGACATTATAGCCGAGTTTGTCCCCCTCAACATGTCTGTCTCTCTCTCCAGCTTCCAGCCGCACTGACTGGGGCTGTGCTTTCACTTTCACTCTCGTGTATGATTTCTCGGAAAGGGATGGTGTTTAACAGGAAATCTGCTGTGAATACAATGATAGCCATTGCATTCACAGCAGATTTCCTGTAAGATGGGAACACAGATCCCGAGTTATCGTCATTTCTGGGAAAAAGAAAAGAGGAGCCGAGGAGAAGCACAGCAGGGAGATATAGTGTGTGAAAGCACTTGACAGATCAACTTATTTAATCGTAGTGATGTTTACAGCAACAATAACCTTTGCAATGTAGAGATTGTTGGAAAAATAATAATAATAATCCCTGTATTGGCTACAGCGCCTTACAATCACAACAACAATACAATTACATTTATAGATCACCTTTCACGACGGGAGGACATCCCAAGGTGCTGAACAGTTAGGTCGGGACCCGAGCAGAGGGGGAAGGGTCGGGGAAGGAGAGTAGGGGGGAGAGGGGGGAGAGTTCGGAGGGGAGCAGAAGGCAGAGTCGAAGAGGAAGGTCTTGAGACCGGCCTTGGAGGAGCAAAGGGAGCAAGCAAAGCGAGGGGGTTGAGGGATGGAGTTCCAGAGTGCGGGGACAGAGAGGCTGAAAGCCCGGCCACCGATGGTAGGGCGGTTCGGCCGGGAGACGTGGAGCTCGCTGAGCGGAGAGCGCGGACAGGCTGATAGGGAGATAGTAGGTCGGAGAGATAGGCGGTGACAAGGCCGTGAATGGCCTTGAAAGTGAGGACGAGGATCTTGAATTTGATCCTCTGGGGGATGGGGAGCCAGTGGACAGGGGCGAGGGTGGGAGTGATGTGATGTCGCGGAGTCTAGTGCAGGAGAGTACACAGGAGAGAATTCTGAATGATCTGCAGCTCGCGAAGGGAGGAGCTGGGAAGGCTGACCAGGAAAGAATTCCTGTGGTCAAGCCTAGATGTGATGAATACGTGGATGAGTATTTCGGCAGCATGGTGGGGAGGTGGTGGCGGAGACTGGCAATGTTGCAGAGGTGGTGGAAGGCTGTACCGGTCATGGCGCAGATTTGGGGGAGGAAGGACAATTCGGGGTCGAACAAGACGCCCAAATTCTTGACTGGCTTTGAGAGGTGGAGAGTGCAGCCTTGAATGCTGATGTTGCCAGTGCCTGAGGTGCGGAGGCGCTGATACGAGCCAATCAGAATATAGTGTAAAATATGTTGACTATATTTTGTGGGTGAACCACGGCAGCCAATCGTACCAACAGTGTCCCACAGCCAGTCGTGGATTGAGTGAGCAAATAAATTACTATTATAATTCTTTTTGAAAGGGATTATTACCCCCCCCCCCCGTAAAGTGATCTGCCAATCAAATAATACCCAGGTTCCTACTTACTGCTAGGTAATCAGACGCGTATAGAGTAAAAAATATTGTCCAAAGTTTTGCCCTGCTGGGCCCTTGCCATTCACACCAGATGATGTTGTGAATGGCAAGCTACAGGAATTTCGCTGGTTAAACTCCAGCAATATCCCAACGCACACACTGGGGTCTCCAATCTGTGGCATGAGTTAAACAGGATGCCCCCTGGAAGATATCAGCCTTGTTACTCAGCGTTGACAAGAAGTCACATTTATGAAGCCACATCCAGCTATACCAATGTAACTTGCTGTAGTTGTTCACAGGGCACAGGCCATGGTGTGTCATGGTTTGGGATTCTTTCTACCAACGGACACGGAGCAGGAATCTGGGAAACATGCAGCCGAAGCACCTCAGTGAAAAACACAACTAGTGTGTGAGCGTTTAATAACAGACTACAGCAAAGCATTTATACATTAACCCTAAGATCACAGCAAAGATTACAGCTAATTTACTGTCGAACAAATGGCCTGAAGGGCATAAACACAATTCACGGTGATTCTCCAAAATTCTGCAAAACGGATACATTTCTAATCACCGTTCAGTGACTGACAAAGCTGATCGATATTCACAATGTGGTTGTCAGAATCAAAAGTCGTGACGATGACTGTGGCTGTTGCGAACACTCAGTGGATGTGTAGTGTGTGTGTGTGTAGCAAGTAGAGATTGGGATCGCGCTCTCCTCACAAACCATCCGCCTGGCGGCTAGAAAACTGAACCTTAATATCCACCATCTAAACCAAAGGGAATTTCAATATATTAATCACCCAAACAACACATTGTAATCCACAAACAGATCTCGCCAACTTCTGTTCCATTTTCTGAGAGAAGCTCTGATTTATTCAGTAAATCTACTGAGCGAGGGGTTGGGTTTCCTAATGTTAGATCCAAAGATCCAGATGTGACAATGTATATGTGTGTGAGTGTCTATACATGATAAGGCGCTATATGAAATACAGGATTATTATATATTGTATTATTAACAGGAGGTGGCAGTACTGTACTTACTGTGTCAGCAAACACTGCCAACAAACATTAAGGTTACATACAACACATGGTGACAAGAAGCCCATTAGTATATTGATCGGATCGTTACCAAATCCTCTGAAACGCAGCCGCCTGACCGAGAATCACTGCTCTACAATAATCGATGTCCCTTCGGCCTCTCCGGCCACTTTGGATCAATTCCATGATCAGTTCCCAACCCAGACAGGAGTTTAAACTTGTCATTTAGCAGAATATAGAAAAGTCGTATGATTTTTTCGCAAGTTGAGGATTCAACACTTTCCAAGCTTTGGAAAGTCCAGCAAAGTACACATAGGTTAATGTTAGCTGGTGAGTGAATATGTGTATGTTGTTTGTGTGTGTATATATGGTTTGTGTGTGTATGTTACATGTGAGTGGTGTGTGTATATGTTGTGGGTGTGCATATGTTGTGCGTATATGTTGTGTGGATGTACAGGTGTGTGAGGGTTGTGATGTAAGTTGACATCAGGTTCAGTTTCCAGAGTGATAACGAAGTCCATTGCAGCGACTCTCATTAACACACAGCGGGGCTACTCCGGGTGTTCATGTTACAAAGGCAGCAGGGAGGCTGCTCTACCCTCTGGCTTGGACACCTCTGGCCGCCTCTGCTGACACACTTTACCTGCCGGTGAGATCAGACACCCCAGCAACAGACTCAGGGATGCGTGTGACCACAGCACACACAGCCCTGACATTCCTCTCGTGTTGTTCTGGCTTCTGCCAACACCCAGTCACAGCCCTGAAACATCACTGTTCATTTGCACTTGAAGCAAAGACTCCTTTCTGGGCTCCAGGCATCGCTTGTCCGGAGACTCACACAATCAGTGACATTCCTTCCTTAAAGAGGCTCCTTGATCAGTGCCCAACCCAGACAGGCGCAGGCGCAGGTCCTTCCCATCCAACAAACTGTCTGAAGATCACCAGTGGCTCAGAGAGATGCCAGGCCTGGTTTTGGGGATAGTTACATTCCATACAATATGTCATAATAATCGTTGAATTTGATATACTAACCGATTATGTCTTCAAGCCATCTCACATTTACATATATATATTGATTATATATATTGTAGGCAAAACGTGACAGCCAATTGCACACAAATAATGTCCCACAAACAGTCAGGGATTTAGTGACCAATTTATTATTCATATTTTTGCTTTACGTGTGTCCACTCTGGGGTATGTAAAGGCTTGGCTATTATCCGGTATGGTGGTCCTAGCTGGATATGTTGTGAGAAAGCTTGCCAGGCAGCAATATCAATGGCAAGCTATGCTGGCTTTAGCTGGTTAAACTCCAGCAGTTACCCCAACGCATGTTCCCCATAGAATGGCTCTTCCCCATCTGCGCCTCATACTTTCCAGAATTAGTTGAGCAGAATGCATCCCTCCAGGGAGACAGTGTGCATGGCGTTCCAACAATCTATCTCTGGGATTTCCATACAGATAGAATGTATAGAAATCACAGTTACTCCTAAGCCTGGTGGTGGGTTTCAATATGTGTTGGACATCAGACTGACCTCCCACGACCCAAAAACTTCACTGTTTGACAAGCAGAATATGATTCCTACCCTCTTCATTTCTGCAACTCCCACTGCTGCTTCCCTTAGTTTCATTTATTTATGTTTCATTGAATTGAAACGATTGACCTGTTTTGACATTAAGTCTTGTTATGTTTATGGACACGGAGATAATCAAGCTCACAGAAAACCTTTTAAGAAAAGTTTATACGGTATACAGCAATGTGTGAGATACAGAAAGGTATTTTACCACAGCAAAACTTGTGTTTCTTTCTTCTTCTTGGGAGTATTCTTGTTTCTTTATCTTTCGACTGTCCTGCATGAAGTGCAGCAGCTACGACAGATATCTTTATACTTACTTACTTTACATTTTCTTCAACTCACAAGCTGCAACACCACCACTGGTTTATAGCACAAAAACTATCATAAAACATTCCTTCTCCCACTCACTGCTTCTTGACCACATTGGTGAACAAGAGACTTGGATAAAGAAGTGCAGCTTCCACACCAAAAATTGGCTTAAAATTATATATTTACGTAATAGTACTACATAATAATACAATAATAATACATAATAATAAAACACCAGTCAAGATGACAGTAAAATACAGCATTGTAGCCAACTTCTTGCCATCTGCACAAGTACAAAGAGGGTTTAATATCTCATCTAAATAACATGACACAAAAGGGCCCACTGTTTCAAGAAATGAATCCAGGTCAAGCCACTAAACCACACATGCTGTCAAAACCCATGGCTTTATGGATTAAACAGCAGCAACCTGCATACACTGGTGGACCTGGAGTTGCAGCTGGAGGAGAAGTAACATACATGTGGAAGTTGATCCAATCTCTGCAGAGCATATATACAAAGAAAAGTAGGGGACCAAAGATGAAACCTTGGTGTACGTCACAGGTGACAATAGGAAAAATAATTTGCAGAGACAAGTGATGGCTGTTAGTTATGTAGGACACAAACCAGGAGAGTGCAGTGCAGTCACAACAAAACAACAACAACACAATTACATTTATAGAGTGCCTTTCTCATCAGGAGGACGTCCCAAGCATATATGTGGAAGTTGATCCAATTTATGCTCAGGATTGAAAGGAAGCCACAGTCACAAAGCCAGATCCGCCGACAACCCGGCAGCATGTCCCTGGACAGCACTGTGCCCACTTCACAGGTATTATGGTTTGGGAATCATTTGACTGACTCAGAGCGGGAATCTGGGAAACATCCAACCGAAGCACCTTAGTCAAAAACAAAATTAATATGCGAGCGTCTTAATCAAGAGATACAAGCAGAGCATCGCCACTTTAAGCCTTAGGTCTTAACAAATTACCATTTCAGAGATTCTTTATATTTCTGAAAAATTGACACATTACTAATCGCTGTTCAGCGATTGACAAAGCTGATCAATATTCACATTGTGGTTGTCAGAATCGAAAGCTGAGATGATGACAGTGGCTGTAGCGAACACTCAGTATTTGTGTGACGAGAAGTTAGACTGGCCATCATGCTTTCTTGGGATACCACGTGTCTGGTACCTGGGAGACCGATTATTTGCACCATCTAAAGCAAAGGAATTTCCTAAATATTAATCACCCAAACAACACATTCTAATCCCCAAACACATCATCATAGCTCTTAATTTTATCAATAAAGTTTATTTTAATTAACAAAGTGACTGGAGAGAACTGGAAGACAGCAAGTGACATAGCTAGTTACCCTGTTGTTGATCTACTGGTAGTGTTCAGTCACTGCCCTTCTGAACCAGCTGCTGTTGTTGGCTCTGAAATGGAAACAATTTGCGAGAAAGTTATTCAGAAAGGATTAATATTGAGAAAACAATATTAATATACTCAAAATTGAACAACAATAAATTAACATGATTAATGTGTCCTTCACACAGGTAAATACCTCCAAAGTGCTTTCAGGGATGGGGTACAACCCTGAATAAGAGAGAAGGGGAAGAGGGAGGTAGCCGGATGGCAGATATTATGGGTGAGTCTGAGTTAGTGGTGGGGAGAGCTTCCCAGCTACAGAGATCTGATCTGCCCCATATCCGAAAGGAGAGATATCGACAATACCACTCAAGAGATGCACTTTGATTACTCTCTCTAGCCCTCCCTCCCCATTCTCTCTTTCATTCACTCTTTAACTCTCATTTCCATTCTCTCTGTGACTTCCCAACTCTGACTAGCAATACGTGTGTTTTATCGATACAGTTATTATCTGCGTGAAACAGTACCTCTCTATGTCACTCCTTCTATCTCTTCCCGCCTGAGCTCTCTCTTCCATTCACTCTCTTACTCTTTGTTTCATTCCCAGGCTCCTTCACGATCTCTCGCTTGTCTATAAACACACTCTCCCTCACTCACATACACACTCTCTCTTCCGACTTTAACACATGCACAAATATACACTGAAGCTTCTGTTTGTTGCTCTGTATCATTCAATTTTTAACTTTATATAAAACATCCTATATCTTCAGTTTCACAGCTGTGTAAAAGACAATTAAGAATTTTAAAGTTTTTTCTCTCAAACTTTTTATCTATGTTATTTATCGAATTAGCAAAAAAGATTAAACGATAGACCAGAGGACTGATCTCTGATGTTCTGGGGTGGCTTCAATGTGAATCCTGTCCCTGCCATTCTGTGAATTTGTTAATAAATGAGAGAAAACACGATAAATGAGAGATTACGATCATGTGGATTTGCCTTTTAGACCTTTATTTTCAATCTCATCTGCCCCCCTTTCGTTCTCAGCTGTCACATCCCTCAAAGCACGGGCTCAGAATCACCCCAGTAAAGACTTTTGAAACATCCTATATGTCCCCGGAGTGACATATATAGTAACAGGACACTATGGTCTCACAGACACACCCTGGGTATTTTTTAAGCAGGAATTATCAAATGGAAACATGTTGTAAACATTGCAGCAGCACTGCACTGAGAGGGTCAACCATTACCTTCTGACACAGAGAGACAAGAGTGCTACCAACTGGGCCAGGATGATACATAAGCACAGCACGCTATAGTAATTCTGTCCTGTATAATTTGCTCAAAATCTTTATATTCTCTGTAAAATGTGTTGATAGGATTAAAGCTGTTCCCTCCCAGCTGCAGCGAAACATCCTTTGGATGAGATGTTAAACCGAGGTCCCGTCTGCGTGTTCAAGTGGATGTTAAAGATCTCACAGGAATATTCGAAGAGAGAAGGGAATCCTCCTGATGTCTTGGTCTATAATTATTACACCGAATAAAATTGCTCACTCATTCCATGAATGTTTGTGGGACTTTGCTGTATGCAATTGTGCTGCCGAGTATGGCTTCAAATACACAATCAATCAATCCATTTCACACTAAATTAAGAACTTTAAGCCATCCTTCAGATATAAGGCATTATACGCAAATGCAAGTTATTATTATCATATCTGATCTGCCCAATATCTGAAAGGTGAGAGATATCTACGTTGCTGATCGTAAGATGAGCTTTAATAATTTTCTCCCTTAATCACTGGGTTTCTCACATTTCAGTCCAGATTGTGAACGACGTCAGACTCTTCACACATAGGGTCCCAGAAACCAAATGGAGCAGCACAGCTTCTGTCCCATACAGCTCAGATCAGCTACCAGACCAGCGCTTGAAACTTGGGGCTTCTGGTCTGAAAGGCTCAACACCTAATCCACATGCTAGAGCACTCGCCTCTCAATCTAACCTCAGGGTAGATTCTTCTACAGGGCAAAAATTTCCTTATTCCACATGCTTCTGTTTACCCAGCAGTAAGCAGATGTTAGATGGTTCGTGGATTGGCCAATCACTCTCTGCAGGACATAATAGCTCAACAAATAATCTGGTCACTCAATCCGGGAATATTTGTGGGATACACCTGTGTGCTATAGACAGCCACATTTCCAGCCTATGTCTGTGTCAGACACAAACGAGAAACAAAATCCACAGAAACAAGTGAAAAGCCTGCATGTCATGGCAGAGGGCACCAGGCTGGAGCTGTAGAGTGATGTTAAACTATATCATTAGCACACAGCCTGTCTGAGCCTCCAGTAACATACAATAGTTGCCCTCAGACAGGGTGAACACTGGCCTTTCAACAAATGAATAATTTAATAATTTAATTATTCAAATGAATAATAAAGTTCTAAATTTTTCCCAAAATAAATACAAGAGAAAAGAAGAGGGAAAGAGGGAGTGAGCGAGATAATGAGAGATATAGCGATAGAGAGACATAAAGAGAGAGATTCGCGCACACAGCCAGAGAGATATATATAGAGGCCAAGACAATGGGAGAAAATCCCTTCTCTTTTTGATCGTGCTGTAGGAATTTTAACGTTTAGCTGAACAGGCAGACGGGACAGCGGTTCAACACCTCAACCAAAAGACGGCACCTCCAGGATTACAGGCCTCCCCCAGCACACACTGCACAGTGTCATGCCAGACTGTAAGTTCAGGTCCTGATGTGATGCGATCCCACAACATTCTGACAAGAGATGCTACATGCACTGAGCTCATACCCATATTTATGACTATACAATGGTTTCAATATTATATTATAATATTACATATTTGTCAGAAATCACCAATTATTTACTGCGTAAAATATAATAAATCCCCTTTGACCATGTGAGTGTGGAGTCGTGAATAAAGCCACTCTTCACCTCAATATTTCTACAGTGATGTGTGAGGGAGAGATAGGAGACCAGACAGAGGCAGCACTTACCCCCTTTAACATGCAGTGGTACAGATTTGATGAGAGGTTTCCCAAGAATAGTCTGATGTTCAACATGAATAATGAACTCGGCACCATTGTCCCGGAATATATCAGCAACCATGGTAACGCTGCACTTCACACTGAAATTCCCAGTTGTCTCCCGTTCAATCGTTGCCTCCTTCGAAGTGATAGAGACATCGTTAACGTGAGAGGTAACAGGAATCTTCACTGACTTCTTTCTTTCTGCTTGTGTTTTCTCTGTTGTCTGCCAACAAAACAGCTGCTGTGTGTTCTGCTCCCGTTCTCTCTTCAGCAATACAGTAATTCCAATGGGCCGTGGATTGAACCCAGTCACTGACCAGCTCAGAGTGGTTTCGGCTCCGTGTTCAATATCAGAGGGTATATTGACTTCAGTAATTGTGGGAGAGTCTATAAAACAATCACAAGCAGCATGTCAAGATTATATTCCAGCTACAGGACACACGACACTGCCTCACACATTGCTTCACACACAATTTACAATCTAAATCTGCAGCAAAGCTTCAGACATCCAGAGCTGCACACTATTGCTGAGGACAGCAGACGATGTTGCAGGCTGGTGTTAAGCTGGACCCTGACCACAGAGCCCATCACGTCCCCATCAACCTGCAACAGAGCTGCCCCCAGGCACAACTACACATCCTGTAAAATATTCACACTGTTACTCTTTACACTAGTCTTTACAATACATGCACGATGTGCTGACAGTATTGAGGCTGTTCCTTCCCACGACAGACACGTCCCACAGATGAGATTTTAAACCAAAGTCCTATCTGCCTCCACAGGTGGATGTTAAGGAATCCTGTGTCACTACAGGCAGCCCCCGCTTAACACACGCCCTGTTAATGAAACTTCACTATAAAGATGGTTTCTATTTGTACCCCCCCATGCGCTTAGCGAAGGCTGCGCTCGCTATAAAGAAAGTTTAAATTGCACGCGCTTCTCGTCTCCCGGCAGCCTCCGCAACACAAGCGCAGTCTCAGTCGAGGAAGCTACATACATACACACACTTAGTTCAGCATGCCACCTAATCCAAGAGAAAGCAGTGCAGTATGAGAGGAGGTAAAGCGGCAGGATGCTAGGCAACTATATGACGCTACTGTGAAAACGCCAGCGGAGACTTTTACTGCTAGCAGCGGGCGACTTGATCGTTTCCAAAAGCGACACAAGGTACATTCTCTCTCTCTGTCTGTCTGTTTCTCCCTCTCTCTGTCTCTCTCTTTCTCAGTCTCTCTCTCTCTGTCTCAGTCTCCCTCTGAGTCTCTTTCTCTCTCTGTGTCGCTTTCTCTCTCTCTGTTTGTCTCGGTCATGCGCTCTCTCTCTCTCTATTTCTCTCTCTGTCCCAGTCTCTCTCCCTGGTCTCTTACTGTCTCTCCGTCTGTCTCGATCACGCTCTCTCTCTCTCTCTCTCTCTCTCTGTATCTCTTTCTCGCTGTCTGTCTCGGTTGCGCTGTCTGTCTCTCTCTATTTCTCTCTCTGTCCCAGTCTCTCTCTTTGTATCTCCTTCTCTCTGTTTGTTTCAGTCTCTCTCTCTCTCTCTCTCTCTCTCTCTCTCTATTTCTCTCTCTGACCCAGTCTCTCTCTCTGTATCTCTTTCTCTCCCTCTGTCTGTCTCGGTCGCTCTCTCTCTCTCTCTCCCTCTCTATTTCTCTCTCCGTCCCAGTCTCTCTCTCTGTGTCTCTTTCTCTCTCTCTCTTTCTCTCTCTCTGAGTCTCTCACTGTCACAATCTCACTCACAGTCTCTCTCTTCAATAGCAGCCTTCAATAGCAGTTCTACCTACCTTATGGCGTCGTTGGTACACCGCAATTAGTAGCGCTGGGCGCTAGGCTACGCGCAAGACATTACTGGGAACGAAACTGATTTTCTTCATGTACAGAAACACAGTAGCGAACTCCCTCCCGCCTAATGAAATTTTCGCTTAACGAGGAGTTTCAAAGTCCCCAACCCCTTCGTTAAGTGGGCACTACCTGTATTCGAAAAGAGAAGGGAGATCTCCCCGTGTCCTGGCCCTCAATCCACCCCCCCTCCCATCCCCCCCACCACAATTACAATTGACCACTGCTTGTGAGACATTATCAGCATGACTGCTTGTGAGACATTATCAGCATGGCTGCTTGTGAGACATTATCAATTGTACTGCCATATTTGCCTACAAATACACAGTTACTCCATTTCACAGTGAATCTAATGAAGAAATCATAAGGAGCTGTACCACAATGCAAGGATTATCATTGGAGTCCTGTAGCATATTGGTTAGAGCACTCGCCTCTCAATCTAACCTCAGGGTAGATTCTTCTACAGGGCAAAAATTTCATTATTCCACATGCTTCTGTTTACCCAGCAGTAAGCAGATGTTAGATGGTTCGTGGATTGGCCAATCACTCTCTGCAGGACATAATAGCTCAACAAATATAATAATCTGGTCACTCAATCCGGGAATATTTGTGGGATACACCTGTGTGCTATAGACAGCCACATTTCTAGTCTATGTCTGTGTCAGAAACAAACTAGAAACAAAATCCACAGAAACAAGTGAAAAGCCTGCATGTCATGGCAGAGGGCACCAGGCTGGAGTGATGTTAAACTATATCATTAGCACACAGCCTGTCTGAGCCTCCAGTAACATACAATAACTGCCCTCAGACAGGGTGAACACTGGCCTTTCAACAAATTAATAATTTAATAATTTAATTATTCAAATGAATAATAAAGTTCTAAATTTTTCCCCAAATAAATACAAGAGGAAAGAAGAGAGAAAGTGGGAATGAGCGAGACAATGAGAGATATAGCGATAGAGAGACATAAAGAGAGAGATTCGCACACACAGCCGGAGAGATATGTATATAGAGGCCAAGAAAATGGGAGAAACTCCCATCTCTTTTTGATCATTCTGTGGGAATTTTAACGTTTAGCTGAACAGGCAGACGGGACAACGGTTCAACACCTCAACCAAAAGACGGCACCTCCAGGATTACAGGCCTCCCCCAGCACACACTGCACAGTGTCATGCCAGACTGTAAGTTCAGGTCCTGATGTGATGCGATCCCACAACCTTCTGACAAGAGATGCTACATGCTCTGAGCTCATACCAATATTTATGCCTATACAATGGTTTCAATATTATATTATAATATTACATATTTGTCAGAAATCACCAATTATTTACTGCGTAAAATATAATAAATCCCCTTTGACCATGTGAGTGTGGAGCCGTGAATAAAGCCACTCTTCACCTCAATATTTCTACAGTGATGTGTGAGGGGGAGAGAGGAGACCAGACAGAGGCAGCACTTACCCCCTTTAACATGTGGTGGTACAGATTTGATGAGAGGTTTCCCAAGAGTCTGATGTTCAACTTGAATAATGAACTTGGCGCCATTGTACTTTAATATATCAGCAACCATGGTAACACTGCACTTCACACTGAAATTCCCAGTTGCCTCCCGTTCAATCGTTGCCTCCTTCAAAGTGATGGCGACATCGTTAACGTGAGAGGTAACAGGAATCTTCACTGACTTCTTTCTTTCTGCTTGTGTTTTCTCTGTTGTCTGCCAACAAAACAGCTGCCGTGCGTTCTGCTCCCGTTCTCTCTTCAGCAATACAGCAATTCCAATGGACCGTGGATTGAACCCAGTCACTGACCAGCTCAGAGTGGTTTGGGCTCCGTGTTTAATATCAGAGGTTATATTGACTTCAGTAATTGTGGGAGAGTCTATAAAACAATCACAAGCAGCATGTCAAGATTATATTCCAGCTACAGGACACACGACACTGCCTCACACATTGCTTCACACACAATTTACAATCTAAATCTGCAGCAAAGCTTCAGACATCCAGAGCTGCACACTATTGCTGAGGACAGCAGACGATGTTGCAGGCTGGTGTTAAGCTGGACCCTGACCACAGAGCCCATCACGTCCCCATCAACCTGCAACAGAGCTGCCCCCAGGCACAACTACACATCCTGTAAAATATTCACACTGTTACTCTTTACACTAGTGTTTACAATACATGCACGATGTGCTGACAGTATTGAGGCTGTTCCTTCCCATGACAGACACGACCCACAGATGAGATTTTAAACCAAAGTCCTATCTGCCTCCACAGGTGGATGTTAAGGAATCCTGTGTCACTACAGGCAGCCCCCGCTTAACACACGCCCTGTTAATGAAGCTTCACTATAAAGATGGTTTCTATTTGTACCCCCCCATGCGCTTAGCGAAGGCTGCGCTCGCTATAAAGAAAGTTTAAATTTTGCGCGCTTCTCGTCTCCCGGCAGCCTCCGCAACACAAGCGCAGTCTCAGTCGAGGAAGCTACATACATACACACACTTAGTTCAGCATGCCACCTAATCCAAGAGAAAGCAGTGTAGTATGGGAGGAGGTTAAGCAGCAGGATGCTAGGCAACTATATGACGCTACTGTGAAAAAGCCAGCGGAGACTTTTGCTGCTAGCAGCGGGCGGCTTGATCGTTTCCAAAAGCGATACAAGGTACATTCTCTCTCTCTGTCTGTCTGTTTCTCCCTCTCTCTTTCTCAGTCTCTCTCTCTCTGTGTCTCAATCTGCCTCTGTGTCTCTTTCTCTCTCTGTGTCTCTTTCTCTCTCTCTGTCTGTCTCGGTCGCTCTCTCTCTCTATTTCTCTCTCTGTCCCAGTCTCTCTCTCTGTATCTCTTTCTTTCTGTCTCGGTCGCGCTCTCTCTCTCTATTTCTCTCTCTGTCCCAGTCTCTCTCCCTGTGTCTCTTTCTCTCTCTGTGTCTGTCTCGGTCGCGCTCTCTCTCTCTCTTTCTCTCTCTGTCCCAGTGTCTCTCTCTCTGTGTCTCTTTCTCTCTCTCTCTCTCTCTCTGTCTGAGTCTCTCACTGTCACAATCTCACTCACAGTCTCTCTCTTCAATAGCAGCCTTCAATAGCAGTTCTACCTACCTTATGGCATCGTTGGTACACCACAATTAGTAGCGCTAGGCTACGCGCAAGGCATTACTGGGAACAAAACTGAATTTCTTCATGTACGGAAATACAGTAGGGACCTCCCTCCCGCGTAACAAACTTTTCGCTTAACGAGGAGTTTCGAAGTCCCCAACCCCTTCGTTAAGCGGGGACTACCTGTATTCGAAAAGAGAAGGGAGATCTCCCCGTGTCCTGGCCATCAATCCACCCCCGCTCCCATCCCCCCCACCACAAATACAATTGACCACTGCTTGTGAGACATTATCACCATGGCTGCTTGTGAGACATTATCAGCATGGCTGCTTGTGAGACATTATCAGCATGGCTGCTTGTGTGACATTACCATTTGTACTGCCATATTTGCCTACAAATACACAGTTACTCCATTTCACAGTGAATCTAATGAAGACATCATAAGGAGCTGTACCACAATGCAAGGATTATCATTGGAGTCCTGTAGCATATTGGTTAGAACACTCGCCTCTCAATCCAACCTCAGGTTAGATTCCTCTACAGGGCAAAAAATTCATTATTCCACATGCTTCTGTTTACCCAGCAGTAAGCAGATGTTAGATGGTTCGTGGATTGGCCAATCACTCTCTGCAGGACATAATAGCTCAACAAATAATCTGGTCACTCAATCCGAGAATATTTGTGGGATACACCTGTGTGCTGTAGACAGCCACATTTCTAGTCTATGTCTGTGTCAGACACAAAGTAGAAACAAAATCCACAGAAACAAGTGAAAAGCCTGCACATCATGGCAGAGGGCACCAGGCTGGAGGTGTAGAGTGATGTTAAACTATCGTATATCTCCGCGTATAAGGCGCACTTTTTTCAGGTCGGAAGATCTCGAAAGTTGGGGGTGCGCCCTATACACAGGTACAAGCAATTTTGAGCCTCGGAGATACAGTAAACAGGAGGGGCGGCCGGCGCGCTGTCAGCCGGGGTTTGGTCAGTGTCCGGCGGGGGTTGGGAGGAGCGGGTGACGGGGCTTCGGCCTCGGCCGCCCGGGCAGCGGCAGCAGCAGCGGACTTCAGTGCTGTGCTTACCTTCTGCCGAACCCAGTCTGCCTCTCTCCATCCCTGCCACTCTCTCTCCCTCCCTCCCTGCCTGCGTGCCTGCCTGCCGCTCTCCGTCTCTCTCTCCCGGGCTGCCGACCTGCCGTTCTCCCTCTCTCTCTCCCGGGCTGCCGGCCTGCCTCTCTCACTCTCTCTCTCCCTGCCTGCCTGCCGCTCTCCGTCTCTCTCTCCCGGGCTGCCGGCCTGCCGCTCTCACTCTCTCTCTCCCGGGCTGCTAGCCTGCCGTTCTCCCTCCCTCCCTCCCTCCCTGCCTGCCTGCGTCTCTCCCTACCTACCTGTCTCTCCTCCCTTCTGCCGGCAATATCATTGAAAATGCTTCCGTTTTTTTTCACCAAGAAAAGGTCAAAAACGGGGGGTGCGCCTTATACGCGGGTGCGCCTTATACGCGGAGATATACGGTACATCATTTGCACACAGCCTGTCTGAGCCTCCAGTAACCTGCAAACGCTGCCCCCAGACAAATTGCACACTGACAAATAAATAACTTAACGTTCTACATTATATCCGAAATAAATACAAGAGAAAGGTCGATAGGAATTGGGAATGAGAGACCGAACGAGAGAGATAGCAAGAGAGAGACATAAAGAGAGACACACACACAGCCGGAGAGGCCAAGACAAAGGGAGAAACTCCCTTCTCTTTTTGATCGTGCTGTAGGAATTTTAACGTTTAGCGGAACAGGCAGACGGGACAGCGGTTCAACACCTCAACCAAAAGACGGCACCTCCAGGATTACAGGCCTCCCCCAGCACACACTGCACAGTGTCATGCCAGACTGTAAGTTCAGGTCCTGATGTGATGCGATCCCACAACCTTCTGACAAGAGATGCTACATGCACTGAGCTCATACCCATATTTATGACTATACAATGGTTTCAATATTATATTATAATATTACATATTTGTCAGAAATCACCAATAATTTACTGCGTAAAATATAATAAATCCCCTTTGACCATGTGAGTGTGGAGCCGTGAATAAAGCCACTCTTCACCTCAGTATTTCTACAGTGATGTGTGAGGGAGAGAGAGGAGACCAGACAGAGGCAGCACTTACCCCCTTTAACGTGTAGTGGTACAGATTTGGTGAGAGGTTTCCCAAGAATAGCCTGATGTTCAACTTGAATAATGAACTCGGCACCATTGTCCCTGAATATATCAGCAACCATGGTAACGCTGCACTTCACCCTGAAATTCCCAGTTGCCTCCCGTTCAATCGTTGCCTCCTTCGAAGTGATGGCGACATTGTTTCTGTCAGAGCTTCCTGGAATCTTCACTGACTTCTTTCTTTCTGCTTGTGTTTTCTCTGTTGTTTGCCAACAAAACAGCAGCTGTGCGTTCTGCTCCCATTCTTTCAGGAATACACCAATTACAATGGGCCGTGGATTGAACCCAGTCACTGACCAGCTCAGAGTGGTTTGGGCTCCGTGTTTAATATCAGAGGGTATATTGACTTCAGTAATTGTGGGAGGGTCTACAAAACAATCACAAGCAGCATGTCAAGATTATATTCCAGCTACAGGACACACGACACTGCCTCACACATTGCTTCACACACAATTTACAATCTAAATCTGCAGCAAAGCTTCAGACATCCAGAGCTGCACACTATTGCTGAGGACAGCAGACGATGTTGCAGGCTGGTGTTAAGCTGGACCCTGACCACAGAGCCCATCACGTCCCCATCAACCTGCAACAGAGCTGCCCCCAGGCACAACTACACATCCTGTAAAATATTCACACTGTTACTCTTTACACTAGTCTTTACAATACATGCACGATGTGCTGACAGTATTGAGGTTGTTCCTTCCCACGACAGACACGTCCCACAGATGAGATTTTAAACCAAAGTCCTATCTGCCTCCACAGGTGGATGTTAAGGAATCCTGTGTCACTTCAGGCAGCCCCCGCTTAACACACGCCCTGTTAATGAAACTTCACTATAAAGATGGTTTCTATTTGTACCCCCCCATGCGCTTAGTGAAGGCTGTGCTCGCTATAAAGAAAGTTTAAATTTTGCGCGCTTCTCGTCTCCCGGCAGCCTCCGCAACACAAGCGCAGTCTCAGTCGAGGAAGCTACATACATACACACACTTAGTTCAGCATGCCACCTAATCCAAGAGAAAGCAGTGCAGTATGAGAGGAGGTTAAGCAGCAGGATGCTAGGCAACTATATGACGCTACTGTGAAAAAGCCAGCGGAGACTTTTACTGCTAGCAGCGGGCGGCTTGATCATTTCCAAAAGCGATACAAGCTACATTCTCTCTCTCTGTCTGTCTGTTTCTCCCTCTCCCTGTCTCTCTCTTTCTCCATCTCTCTCTCTCTCTGTCTCAGTCTCCCTCTGTGTGTCTCTCTCTCTCTATTTCTCTCTCTGTGTCTCTTTCTCTCTCTCTGTCTGTCTCGGTCGCGATCTCTCTCTCTCTATTTCTATCTCTGACCCAGTCTCTCTCTCTGTGTCTCTTTCTCTCTCTCTCTCTGAGTTTCTCACTGTCACAATCTCACTCACAGTAGGGAACGGCGATTAATCGGTTTTTCGATTAAACCCGATATGATTTTCAGATCGGTATGCCGATATGGTGATTCTAAAAAAACTGTTATATCGAGAGATTCGATTTTAAAAATATACATCGATATATTTTTAATATCGTTCCTGGCAATATATCAATATTGTTGGTATTATCAGTGTAATGCGATCTTTTCCAGCTTACCTTGTCGCCAGCATTGCAACCTCCTAGATCTAGAGCATGGAATGCGCGTACATTCGGTGCGCGCGCACAATTAACGGGCACGCTCATCCGATGCGCGCGCACACTTTACCGTGTATACTCGACGTGAGTCGTGGCGTGTTAACAAAGTGGCATCGCTGAAAATTGTAGTTTGAAAATTTACCTTTCTCATCATGGGGAAAAGAAGCCCCGTATGGGACTACTTTGAAAACAATGC
Organism: Hydrolagus colliei; assembly: GCA_035084275.1. NCBI lineage: Eukaryota > Metazoa > Chordata > Chondrichthyes > Chimaeriformes > Chimaeridae > Hydrolagus > Hydrolagus colliei. Next base: position 9,688,510 of record CM068757.1, on the reverse strand, counting down.
AGTCAGTAATGGTGTGTATAGATGTACAGTTTGCAAGGTCTTGGTTAAGACATCTGATTCGAGCACGAGCAACCTGCGACAACACATTAAGCAGCACCACCCCGCCCAGCACGCTGCCCTCAGAGCGAAATCATTGTCGACAACAGCAGGAAGTCGAACCAGCGCTTCGGAGAAAGCGACAGGTAGTGGGGCCAGTGCAGCTCAAACAATTCCTGCTTTATTTAAGAGGAGAGAACATTGTACCAGAGAGGGGACAAAAAGTGGCAAAGTATCACGAACGCTGTCACTTTTTGCATAGCAAAGGAGAGCTTGCCAATGGCGAAGGACATTAATTCAGACTTCAGACTACATAAAAATAAGTGGCATTTTGTGGCTGTAAGTGTTATTTTTGTGTGGGAGAGAGTTAGAAGCCAGATTATCACTGTTTCTATGTGTGGGTCTAGTCAGACACACACAGCAGTGATAATCTGGCTTCTAACTAACAGTCAGACTGTCTGTCTCTCTCTTTTCTATTGTAATAGATCTCATTTACACGTGGACATTACATGCTAGTTTCAAGCAAGAAATGGAGGAGAATAAATCTCTAGATTTTGTTTTTGGTGTGTGTGTGTTCTATTTTGTGTTTAGAGGTGGAGGGAGATAAGGAGAGGGGGAAAGTTGGGAGAGAAGGAGAGAGGAAGAGAGGAGAGGGAGGGAGAGAAGGAGAGGGGGAAAGGAGGGAGAGAAGGAGCGAGGGGAAAGGAGGGAGAGAAGGAGAGAGGGGAGGGAGGGAGGGAGAGAAGGAGAGAGGGGCGGGAGGGAGGGAGGGAGAGAAGGAGAGGGGGAAAGGAGGGAGAGGAGACAGGGAGGAGGGAGAGGAGACAGGGAGGAGGGAGAGGAGAGAAGGAGAGGGGGGAGGGAGGGAGGGAGAGAAGGAGAGGGGGGAGGGAGGGAGGGAGAGAAGGAGAGGGGGAAAGGAAGGAGAGAAGGAGAGAGGAGAGGAGGGAGAGAAGGAGAGGGGGAGGTAGGGAGCAAACAACATCGTATAAATCAACAGACCTTGACAACAACATTACAAACTTTCTGGACCTAGAGCACGCATTTCGAAATGTGCGTGCACCGCGACTGTGCGCGCATCGTCAGTGCGGACGCACCGTCAATGCGCGCGCACCGCGACTGAGCGCGCACCATAAATGCGCGCGCGCCATCAATGCACGCGCACTTCGAATGCACGCGCATGCGCAGTACAAAAACTCGATAGATCGGTTTAAGCAGGTATGAGCAAACCGATATATCCATATCCGCAAAAATCCCATATCGCCATTCCCTAACTCCCAGTCTCTCTCCAATAGCAGTTCTACCTGCCTTATGCGTCGTTGGTACACCGCAATTAGTAGCGCTAGGCGCTAGGCTACGAGCAAGGCATTACTGGGAATGAAACTGATTATCTTCATGCACAGAAACACAGTAGGGACCTCCCTCCCGCCTAATGAAATTTTCACTTAACGAGGGCAAAAATTTCATTATTCCACATGCTTCTGTTTACCCAGCAGTAAGCAGATGTTAGATGGTTCATGGATTGGCCAATCACTCTCTGCAGCACATAATAGCTAAACAAATATAATAATCTGGTCACTCAATCCGGGAATATTTGTGGGAAACACCTGTGTGCTATAGACAACCACATTTCTAGTCTATGTCTGTGTCAGACTCAAACTAGAAACAAAATCCACAGAAACAAGTGAAAAGCCTGCATGTCATGGCAGAAGGCACCAGGCTGGAGGTGCAGAGTGATGTTAAACTATATCATTAGCACACAGCCTGTCTGAGCCTCCAGTAACATACAATAGCTGCCCTCAGACAGGGTGAACACTGGCCTTTCAACAAATGAATAATTTAATAATTTCATTATTCAAATGAATAATAAAGTTCTAAATTTTTCCCTAAATAAATACGAGAGAAAAGAAGAAAGTGGGAATGAGCGAGATAATGAGAGATATAGCGATAGAGAGACACAAAGAGAGAGATTCGCACACACAGCCGGAGAGATATATATAGAGGCCAAGACAATGGGAGAAACTCCCTTCTCTTTTTGATCGTGCTGTAGGAATTTTAACGTTTAGCTGAACAGGCAGACGGGACAGCGGTTCAACACCTCAACCAAAAGATGGCACCTCCAGGATTACAGGCCTCCCCCAGCACACACTGCACAGTGTCATGCAAGACTGTAAGTTCAGGTCCTGATGTGATGCGATCCCACAACCTTCTGACAAGAGATGCTACATGCTCTGAGCTCACATCCATATACAGTACATGCATATATAATGGTTTTAATATTATAATATTACATTCTTGTCAGAAATCACCAATTATTTACTGTGTACAATATAATAAACCTCCTTTGACCATGTGAGTGTGAAGCTGTGAATAAAGCCATTCTTCACCTCGATATTTCTACAGTGATATTTCTACACCCTGACCACAGAACCCCATCCCCTCCCCATCAACCTGCAACAGAGCTGCCCCCAGACACAACTGCATCATCATCCTGTAAAACGTTCACACTGTAATATGTTACTTGAAGTCTTTATATCCTCTACACAATGTGTTGACAATATTAAGGCTGTTCCTTCCCAGCTGCACAGATACATCCCACGAATGGATGTTAATCCGAAGTACCACCTGCCTCTTCCGGTGGACATTAAAGCACATGTGGCATTACTCAAAAAGCGAACAAAGTTCTTCTGGTGTTTTGGCCATCAAATACCCAAATACAATTGATCACTCACTCCATCACTGTTTGTGAGACATTGCTGTGTGCTATCGTGAAGCCACATTTGTCTACTGATACAGTTACTCCATTTCACTTTGAATCTTGTGAGGCACTTTGAGATAGTCCTCTAGACATGATATGGATCTACACCAAAATTCAAGATTGTTTTAGTCCTGTAGGGCAGTGGTTAGAGCACTTGTGTCTCAAGTCAGGTTTGATTCTCGTACAAGGCGTAATCTTGGGTAAAGAATAACTGAAAATTGAGTGTGAGAAAACAACTTTCAGGAGACACGAGCTAATTCAACTCACAGATACTGTTGATTTTGTTCAAATCCCCAATCTTAAAAAGCTGACTGATCTCACAGATATTGTTTCTTGGTACATCAAGTGCATAATGAGCAAGATGAGCAAACTTAATGTACGGGTGTTTATAATTTCAGTTATGTACCTTGCACCTGGGAACAAACTTGGAACGTTTGGAGTTAACGATGAGACATTCCTGAAACAGGCTGCATATAAGTATGGACTGCTAACGTGGGAGAGAGAGAGAGGGAGAGAGAGGGAGACGAGGAAAATAAACTGATAAGTAAGAGAATGCCTGAGTTCTCCCAAGCGATGGGTAACTGATCACGGTTGCTTCTCCTGAGTTAGGCACTACTTTATCTAGATACTATACTGCCTAGTACTAGTATATCCATTGACTTGAGAAAGTCTACAATAAAGGAAACTGTCATTTGAAATTGAAACCATCAACAATTAAATTCCTTATAAGATATGATCCACTCATTTCCTTATTACAAGTCTCTGCACTAGACTGGAAGTTCAGGTCCTGATATGATGTGAACCCACAACCTTCTGGACAAGGGACAACAGGATAACATGCTCAGAGCTGACACCCATAGTTATGCATATATAATGGTGTAAGATATCGTGTTTTAATATTAAATATTTCCTAGAAATCACCAGATTATTTACCACCATGTATAAAATAATAAATCCCCATTGAACATCTGCCTGTGACGTGACTTATAATAATAATGCATTTGATACAGTGCTTCTCATGTCTTCTAGACATCTCAAAGCTCTTCACAGAATGTACCATATATCTCCGCGTATAAGGCGCACCCCTCGTTTTTGACCTTTTCTTGGTGAAAAAAAACGGAAACATTTTCAATGATATTGTCGGCAGAAGGGAGGTAGGGAGAGAGAGAGAGAGAGAGGCAGGCAGCCAGGTAGCCAGGGAGGGAGAGAGGGAGAGAGGCAGGCCGTCAGCCCGGGAGAGAGAGAGGGAGAGGCAGGCCGGCAGCCCGGGAGAGAGAGAGAGAGGGAGAGAGAGAGAGAGAGAGGCAGCCGGCAGCCCGGGAGAGAGAGGGGGGGAGAGAGGCAGGCCATCAGCCCAGGAGAGCGAGGGGGGGGAGAGCGGCAGGCCGGCAGCCCGGGAGAGAGAGAGGGGGAGAGCGGCAGGGAGTGAGGCAGACTGGGTTCGGCAGAAGGTATGCACAGCACTGAAGTCCGCTGCTGCTGCCGCTGCCCGGGCGGCCGAGGCCGAAGCCCCGTCACCCGCTCCTCCCAACCCCCGCCGGACACTGACCAAACCCCGGCTGACAGCGCGCCGGCCGCCCCTCCTGTTTACTGTATCTCCGAGGCTCAAAATTGCTTGTACCTGTGTATAGGGCGCACCCCCCACTTTCGAGATCTTCCGACCTGAAAAAAAGTGCGCCTTATATGCGGAGATATACGGTACTGCAAAGTGAATTCACTGTATATTTGTGGGCAAAAGGCAGCAGCCAATTGCGTATGGCAGTGTCCCACAAACAGTCATGGATTAATAATAAATGAATAGAATCAAGCCCTCTCGTCACACACAGCCTCAATGTTCACTCGAGAGTTACAGATCATTTCAAACTCTTCTCGTTGTTAAAGTCATTGCATTCAGCAGAACATTTCTACAGTGATGTGCAAGGGAGAGAGTGTGGAGACCAGACAGTGTCAGCACTTACCGCCTTTAACGTGTAATGTTACTTTTTCGGTGAGCGCTTTGTTCTGATGTTTAACTTCAACAATGAACTCAGCGCCATCATCGCTGGATAGATCAGGAACCATGGTAACACTGCAGTTCACTCTGAAATTGCCAGTTTTCTCCTGTATAATCATCGCCTCCTCAGAAGTGATGAGATCATCCTTTGATTGGGATTCAATAGGGATCCTTACTGGCATCACTCCAGGTGGTGGAATTTTCTCTGTCGTCTTCCACTTGAACAGCTTCTTTTCTTTCGTCTCCCCTCCTCTCTTCAGTTTTACACCAATTACAATGGCCCATGGATGGAACCCAGTCACTGACCAATTCAGAGTGTAGGTGGCACCGTGCTTAATATTCGGGGGGACCTGGATTTTAGTAATTGTGGGAGAAGCTATAAAACAAACACAAGCAGCAAATGTAGATTATATTCCAGTTACAGGACACACTGCACCACCCACGCATTGCTTCACACAATATTTACAATCCAAATCTGCTGCAAACCTTCAGACAGATGTGCGCATTATTCCTGAGGACAGCAGACAATGCTGTAGCCTGGTGTTAAGCTGCACCATGACCACAGAGCACCAACATCTCTCCATCAACCTGCAATAGAGCTGCCCCAGAAAAAACTACAACATCCTGTAAAATGTACACCGAGTACTTACATCCTGATAGATTTCTTATGAATAAAGGTTTTAAGGGATAAGGTGGGCAGGTGGAGTTAGATTAGAACATCAGCCATGATCTTATTGAATGGCGTGGCAGGCTCGAGAGGCCTAATGGCCTACTGCTGCTCCTAAATCTTATGGTCTTATCCTCTGCATACTGTGCACACTGCATTAAGGCTGTTGCTTCCCAGTTGCAGAGATCTCATCTGAGACCTGATACATCTGAGGTGAGAGATATCCACTGTGGTGATCGTGAGCTTTGATTATATTCTCTAATATCCTATCATTTGAAATAGACCTTATTATGTCTCAAAGTGCTACACAGGTTATACTGTGAAGTGGATTCACTGCATATTTTGTTGGCGAACACAGCAACCAGTTTGCATACTGTAATGTCCCAGAAACAACCATGGGATGAGTGACCTATGTTAGTTGTGGGATTGAAGAAACTTCCCTTTTCTTTTTGAATAGCGCTATGGGATCTACAATGTCTACCTGAACTAGCGGGTAGAACGTCAGTTTAACATCTCATTTAACGGACGGCACCACCGATAATGCACAGACATCCAGCACTGCGTTGGAGTGAGTGTCAGCTTAGACGATGTGATTCCAAGTCCTGACGTGGGGCTTAAACTCACAACCTTCTGAGTCAGAGGCAAAAGTGCTACCAAACCTCCAGGCTGACATACAAACAGACCAGCACAGCTACTGGCCCAGGTCAGCTCAGATCAGCTCCCAGACCAGAACTCGAATCTCAGAGCTTCTGGCCTGAGAGACTCGACTCAACCCTGTACTGAGCAATGACCTCAGCTGCTGGGCCATCGGGGAGCAAATCATTACAATGTCCTAAACATTGTCACAGAGACAGAGAGACACAACAATGATCGAGGAACCTACCTGGAGTAATGAGTAATATTGCAGTATTAGTGAGAGAGCCAACAATAACATCATGATGAACCTCAACAGATAATTCAGCTCCATTATCCATATCAATATCAGGAATCATATCAATGATGCAAATTACTCTGAAAGTCCCATCGCCAAGAGGTTCACACTTTGGCACCAAAGCAGTGAAGGACGCATCTTTATTGTCTCTATCCGATCGGTCCTGCAGAGGAAAAGCTCCTCCTATCGACTCTTGAAATATTTCCTTGTTGGGAATTTCCCAGTGAAACAGTCGTTGTATTTGCTGTTGCTGCCCGTTCCTCTTCAGGCTGAAAATTATGGTCATTTTCCCAGGAGTGAAACCAATAACTACACATGTCACTGTGTCTTTCACAGCATGCAGACTTTTCCCGGGTGGATAAGGTCCACAAATTTGAGGAGGAGCTATCAAACAGAAACACAATATAAGCATTGCAGCACTGCACTGGAGTGACAGCCAGTGTGTCAATGTGGGGCTTGAACTCAATACCTTCTGACACAGAGACAAGAGCACTGCCAACTGTGCCGGACGGACTCATGAACACAGCACCCAGTGGAACCAAACTGTAAATGAGTCCTGTATAACATACACTCTGTAATAATGTTACTCAGCCTGTAAACCCTCTGTGTGGTGTGTGTACTTCCCAGCTGCAGAGATCTGACCTGTCCGATATTGTGAAGGTGAGAGGTATCCAAGGTGCTGATCAGGAGGTGAGCTTGGATTATTTTCTCTATTAATTACCAGGGTTTCTCATGTCTCAGCCCAGACTATCAATGTGGGCAGACAATTCACCCACAGAGACCAAACAGAGCTGCACAGCTACTGCCTCAGCTCAACTCAGCCCACCTGGGGGGAGGGGGAACAGAGGTGTGCAGTATCTCCTCTGAGATAAGATGGCTACAACATTCTAATAATCCTTATAATTCTTGCAACTGATATAACACCTTATCACATCACTGAGACGTCTCAGAGCGCATCACAAAATTTGTGTGTGAAGTTCACTGGCTCTGTACTTGAAGTCAAATGTGTCAGCCAACTTGTACACAGCATTATAAACCAGTCGGCCTGGCTCATCAGCAGGCCTGGGACAGCAAGACCAGTCACTGAGAGCAGGGATTCTACCTATTCAGGTCTTGTTAACCCTGCAAACCAAAGCCTTAACAGGTGGTGTGGTCCTAACTAGAAATAGCAAACTATGCGCATTTCCCTTCTTAAATTCCCACAGTATTCCAGCACATACTCTGTGACCTCCAAGCTTTGTATCTTGCCAACGTGCAGCTGATGCTCTCTGGTAACAGGTAAACAGGATGCATACATTTTGTAAATAGCGATGAATTAAGTGACAGATTTTATAATGGGGATCGTTGGCCAGGACACTGGGACAAACTCACTCTCTGTTTGAACAATAACGCACTTGACAATATCGGAGTAAAATCAATCCTGAGGTAGTCCTATTAGTCAAGTTCTTGATCCACGTTTGTTTACTACTGTGAGCATTCCATTCTGGAAAAAGGGAAATTTCCACATGTAGATGGCACATATGAACTCTCTGGTTTGGATAATCTTAAGCACTATGACGAGATTTCTCAGATGCCATATCCTGCCACCTTCTGGACTGAGAGGCTCTGGGTTTCACTGAGTGGTGATCTCAGTTGCTGAACCATTGTGGAGGAAACTGTTACTTTATTCTAAACACTGCCACAGAGCATATGGGACAGAGAGGACACAATATTGACGGCAGAACCTACCTCCAGCAATGTTTATTTTTAAACTGTCAGTGACAAACTCAGGAAATTCCTCATGCTGAACCTGAACAATTAATTCAGCTCCATCATCCGTGGACACATCAGGAGTCATGTTGATTTTGCAATTTACTCTGAAGGTTCCTTCTTTGGTGTCGTGTTCACATTTAGGCACCACTGCAGTGAAGGAGGCAACATTGTTGGATCTCTCTGATTTGTCCTCAAGATTCCAGGGGATTCTCTTCCTTTGAAATGCTTCCTTATTTGGAATTTCCCAGTGAAACAGTTGTCTTACTTCCTCTCCTTTCCTTCGAAGACTGGAAACAATCGAGATCTTCCCAGGAGTGAACCCAGTCACTGTCCATTGCAGCTCAGCATTCTTACCATGTTTCATTTTCTTTTGATTTGGAAATGTAATTTTAGGAGGAACTACAAAACAAAATGACAAATCCACATAAAAACATTCAAGTCCATGTCTGTGTCAGATACAAATTGGAAACTGAATCCACAGAAACGAGTGAAAAGCCTGCAAGTCATGACAGAGGACACCAGGCTGGAGCTGTAGAGTGATGTTAAACTCCATCATAAGCACTCAGCCTGTCTAAGCCTCCAGTAACCTGCAAGAGCTGCCCCCAGACAGGGTGCACACTGGCCTTTTGACAAATAAATAATTTCAAATTCTACATTTTATCCCGACTGATTACAAGAGAAAGGAAGAGAGAAAGGGGGAAAGGGAGACAGAGAGAGAGCTAGACATACACATAGAGCAAGAGATGAAGGACACAACACTGGAGAAATTGTTTTAGTGCTGAAGTGTGTCTTATCAGGGGTTGCCGGCCATTTAGCTGAACACCCAGATGAGATCATGGTTTAACATCTGAAATAACAGACTCCAGCATTACAGAGCCCCCCCAGCACACACTGCAGTGTCATCCTAGATGGTAATAAAGGGAATTATTATTTGAAATTGAAACCATTGTCAACAATCAAATTCTTTAAGATATTATCATTTAATTTCCTCATTACAAGTCCCTACTAGACTGTAGGTTCAGATCCTGATGTGATGTGAACCCACAACCTTATGGACGAGAGGTTAGAGTGCTTCATGCTCGGAGCTGACACCCATATGAGTGCATATATACACATTCGATTTTATATTTTAACGTTACAAATTTGTCAGAAATCACCAGATTATTTATTGTGTACAAAATAATTTTGACCATGTGACTGTGGAGCCCTGAATAATGTGGCCTCTCTTCACACACAGCCGCAAAACTCACTCTGGAGATTAACAGATCATTTCAAACTCCTCTGTTTGTAAAATCATCACCTTCACCTGAATATTTCTACACTGATGTGTGAGGGAGAGAGAGAAGAGAACAGACAGAGGCAGCACTTACCCCCTTTAACGCGTAATGTTACAGATTCAGTGAGAGGATTCTCCAGAGCCTCATGTTGAACTTCAACAGTGAACTCAGCGCCATCATCCCTGGATACATCAGCATTTATGGTAACACTGCATTTCATACTGAAAGTCCCATTTGTTCCCTGTAAAATCGTTGCCATCTCTGGATTGATGGAGTCATCCTTTGTGTCATGGCTAACAGGAATGTTTACTGGTTGATTTCCTGCTGGTTGTTCTTTCTCCATCTGCCAATAACACAGCTTCTGTGATCTTGACTCCCCTTTTCTCTTCAGTAATACAGCAATTACAATGGGACGTGGATTGAACCGTGTCACTGACCAACTCAGAGTGGAGGTGTCACCATGTGTCATATCAGGGGTTGCCGGCCATTCAGTAATTATGGGAGGAGCTATAACACAAACACAAATATCATGTAAAGATTAAATCCAGTTACAGGACACACCACACAGCCTCACACACAATTTACAATGAGAATCTGCAGCAAGGCTTCAGACAGAGTTACACACTCTTTCAACAATAGCAACTTCCATTTAACATAGCAACTTTCATGCAGGGTAACGTCTTGATTAGCTTCGCAATATTGTAGTTTAATACTGAGCTGGGGAGAGAGGGGAGGTGATGGTAGACATGGTCAGAGAGTAGAACCTTCAGCTGTGATCCAATGATTGATGGAGATGGAGGGCGAGCTGGAGTTTGGGGAAGGGAGTTTCAGAGGTTCAGGGTATCGTTGTTGAATGCCTGGCTGCCGATAGTTTCGTGGACAGGTCAAGGAAGATGCCAAAGGTTTGAGCAAGCGAACGGAGTGGGTTGAGAAGTGGGTGTTTGCAGATTGGAGAGGTAGCGAGGTGTGAGAGCAAGAAGTGAATTGTAGGCAAGTCTGAGGATCTCAAAATCGATTTGTTTAAGTTTCTCAAGAAAACAGATGAGATTTCAGGCTGATGTTGGGCTGGACTGTTACCACAGAGCCCATCACCTCCCCATCAACCTGCAACAGAGCTGCCCCCAAACACAACAGCAATAACATGCATTAGTATGGCATTGTTCACTTCAGCTAATGTGTTTGAGCGATTTAAAGTGACAGAGTCATCCACTGAGCCTGGATAGAGAGGGGAAGGGGGGTGGCTGTCGGCACAGATGTCTATGTGATAGAACGTCACTGTCACAAACAAAAATAACTATTGTAGCATAGAGGGACACACACAGCAGCATGCTGCACTTCAACACACATATTAGCACCAGAGAGAGAGAGAAAATACAGAGGTAGAATTTACCTGCGACACATAATGTTATAGCTTTAGTGAGAGGATTATCCACAGCCTGATGTTTAACTTCAACAGTGAATTCAGCATCATTATCCCTGATTACATCAGCACACATGGCAACGCTGCACTTCACACTGAAAGTCCCTTTATCTGTCTTTTCAATCGTCGCCACCTCAGCAGTGAAGGAGTTAACTTGTGTAGCAATGCTGGGGTTAATATCATGTGGGATTGGCTGCTTTTCTTTCTCTGGGATCTGCCAATCAAACAGTTGCTTTGCTTCCTGATCCACTTTCCTCTTCACCAATACAGCAATTACAATGGCCCGTGGGTTGAAGCCATTAACCTCCCATGTCAGAGGCACATTGACACCGTGCACAATACCAGAGGGTATGTTGATTTCAATCATCGTGGGAGGAGCTGTAAACACAAGTAGCATGTTATTAATAATAATCCTTGTGTTTTATATAGCGCTTCTCACGTCTTCAAGACATCTCAAAGCACTGCACATAATATACTGTAAAGTGAATTAACTGTGGGTGAATTGTGGCAGCCAATTGCGCACAGCAGTGCCCCACAAATAATTGTGGATTAAAATGACCAATTTTTTTTTGAGGGATTATTATCAGGCATGTGGAGCAAGGAAACTTGCCCAAGGTTTCACCATGCTTGAACTGAACACAAGTCCCTCGCTTGTAAGGCGAGTGCTCTAACCACTGAGCTACAGGACTCCACAAACATTATTAACATTATGCTGTAATTCTACAACGGGCCACACTGTGTCCAGTTACAAATCATAAAATCAATCTAGGGGCTCACACTGGGGTCTCACATTGATCCCCTGGATTCCGTTCGCACTTCAACCTCAGGTTTCGTTTGATTCCTGGAAATGGTGGGCCTTAAATTATCTTGATCCACACGCCTCTGTTTACCCATCTGTATGTAGGAACCTGGTTATTAGTAGATTCTCAGATTGTACTTCAGGGATAATAATTGCTTCAAAAATATTTTAAAATAATAAATTGGTCACTTAATCCATGACTATTTGTGTGACACTGCTGTGCACAATTGGCTGCTGCTCGTCGCACACAAATTACACAATCAATCTGCTTTACAGTATATTCTGTGGAGTCCTGTAGCTCATAAGCGAGAGACCTGGGTACGATTTCCAGCAGGCGAAATATTGTGCAAGTTTCCTTACTCCACATTCCTCTGTTTACAGTTTATTCTGTGAAGTCTCAAAGGCATGATCAGGTGATATGTCATGTGCAAGGCTATTATTGTCTGAGAACTTCCATGTTCATATAAACGTTGTATGAACACAAACTGTCCGTGTTTTTATGTGTTCTTCTTTCTCCCTCCCTGTCTCTCTCTCTTCTCTCTCCCCTTTTGTTTCTCCTCTCAATCTATTCTCTTCTCTCTCCGAAGCTGAGAGGGAACGAAAGAGAGAGTGACACACAGTAAGAGTGACAGAGATTATGGTAGCTTCTATATAGCCAGAGGTGAAGGGCAGGTTTTCAGATGCCAATTGAAATACTGACGACCTTCTGTCCCACAGGAGAGAGCGTCACCAACTGAGTCAATCTGTCAACTGACCACACAGGGTTACTGGGCATAAGGTAACTCTTGGAGCTCAACAATGTTGCAGTGGTTTTGAAGCAGCTCATCATTGGGTAAGCGGGAAGAGTAGAAAATTGGGATACAGGGAGATAGCTCCAGTGGATGAGTGACCACCAGTATAGGCTCGATGGGGTGAATAACCTTGTTTCCTCTAATTATAATAATAATTATTGTGTTTGATATCGTGCCTTATCCCACTGTTGAGACGTCTCAAAGCACTCAACAGAATACACTGTAAAGTGTATTGAGTGCATATTTTATGGGCGTAACCCGGCAGCCAATTTCACACTGTCATTCTGGATTGAGTGACCAAATTTTTTTTTTTTATTATTAGAAAGGATCAATACCCCGGATTTCCATGTTTTTATTTCTTGCCATTGTTTGCACATTGACATGTGGGTGTGGTTAGGTGGAGGTAGGGAGGTGCACAATGCAAATCTTACCTTCAACATCTAATGTTACAGATTTTTTGAGAGGCTGTTTCAGAGCCTTGTGATGAACTTGCATTGTTATTTGAGCTCCATCGTCCTCAGATACATCAGGACAGAACCATAAGTGACACCTTACCCTGAAGGTCCCTTTTTCGAGCTGATCACATTGTGGGGTGTCAGCAGAGAACGAATTATCCCCGTCAGATCCATTTTTTGTTTTCAGGAGATGAAAACCTTCTTCAACCTGACCTTCATTTTTATTCTTTGTGAATTTCCAGACAAATAGCTCCAGTGGCTGTTTTCCTTTCCTCGTCAGTAATATCATGATCTCTATCTCTTTTGGTTTGAAACCAGTCACTTCCCATCTCAGATCGACACGCTGCCCATGTATAAAGCGAGTGGGTTTGTTGATTTCATTGATCTTGGGAGGAGCTGTGGAACATACAAAAAGTAACATCAAATATTCTAATTCTCTCAAGAAACCTGGGTAATGATCACCACAGTTATAACAACAATTTGCCCTAATGCAGTATCTTTTGATGTCATCTCAAAGTACCTTACAAGTACTTTACAGTGTGGATCACTGAGTGAGGTGGCAAGAGGAAGCAGGGAATGCTGCTCGTGATCAAAAGCACGATCAAGCAGGTAAGTCTTTAGAAAAGATTCAGGTAAATGTCCCAGAGAGCAGAGGCCTCGACATAAACTTTTTGCCTGTCATTAGGATAATATCTATTTCAGTTGATCAAGTGTCAGCTGACTGTTCTCTATTAATAGAAAATGTGCACAAGACCATTTAGTGTATAATAAATCACCCCCACGTCTGCCGTTGTTGTTTAGGGCTGTGAAGATCCTTACCTTGCTTCGTTTTCTTCCAAAAGTAAAGTGCCGCTAAAACAAAGACCACAATCACCATCAGGACAACACCGATTACACCTCCAATAACAGCTCCAGGTCCATATCCTGCAGGTTCCTGTGGATTCTCAATCACCACAGTCAGCTCTGTCTCCAGTGTAAGAGTATCACTGAATGTTCTGTGCTGCACCACACACCTGTACTGATTACCATTGTCGTCCACGGTTGGTCTGATTGTCAACTTGCTGGAAACACTGAACGTGCTGTCCTTGTTGGTAACTACATCTCGTGTCAAGATACCTGTTGTAATTTGCATCTCCGCACCATGCGATACCTTGACCCAGCTGATCTTGAGCATCTCAGGGTAAAATTCATTAACATCACACGTCAAAGTGGCCTCTGAACCATTGTTGATTTTGATGTGATGTGGAGACAAGATAACCTTTGGCTTAGCTGTAGAGATCGCAAAAGTGCTCTGTATTAATATTTTCGTTGGAGCAGCATTTTTATCTTCTCCCCACAACATACATACTTACTCCAGCCTCAGCAACGGGAAACCAGGAATTGCACCTCATCTTTAGAAATCCCGAGGTACTGCAGACCTAGAAATTATTGCTAGTTCATCTAAGAAATTTTAAGTGGTAACAGTGCTTGCTTAAGCAGAGAGGTTAATTACAATTACGCTAATCAATGTGTTTTAACTGAGCTTTGTGGTTAACACACTGTAGGAATATTTCGTTTGGACATGATAATTATGATGGTGGGAGAGTGGGAATTGAAGGGCAAACAAAAGATGATTTGGCTCATGAGTGCAAACTGGAAGACAATATTGTGAAATAATAATCTTTGCATTTGATAGAGCACCTTATCAAGTTGTGTAAATGTCTGATAGAATGTTACAGGCAAGAAACAGGTCGATCATCCATCAAATGCACTGCTGCTTTACTTACCATGAACACAACTAATGCCACTTTCCTTTGCACTCCCACAAATTTCCTCTTTTTGAGCGCTCTGGGAGGCTACCATGCTCAAGGGGTGCTGTATAATTACAAGCTGTTGCATCTAATCCCGCATCAGAAAGAATTTACGGACTCTGCCTCAAGAATGGATAACGGCAGAGAGTTCCACATCACAGCAGCTGGTTGGTGAAACGTTTTTTCTACCCTCCCCTTCAATTCACAGAATCGTATCAATTTGCATTACGGAAGGTGGCCATTTGGCCCATCAAGTCTCTCTCTAGCTTTCAACTCATGTTTTTCATTGAATTCCACTGCGTTTTCTTTTTCTCCCAACCCCTTCAAGCCTCCCATATTAACATCTGGAAACACAATGGACTCTGCTTTTTACTCTTGTTATGACTCTTACCACCTTCCGTGGCAGTCTATTCCACACCCCAACACCTCGGAGTGACAAATGTTTGCCTAACCTCTCTTATCACTCATCTTATGACACTTATACTACCTAGTCACTTGACACCCCAACTCATGGAAATGTTTCTTCCCATTTGAACTGTCAAAAACCTCTCCTAATTGTGTACATCTCCAGCATTCTTCTTGTGGTTAGCTTAAACCTGTGTTATCTTGTTACTGGTTCACCAACCAGTGGAAATAACATGTTACTATTTACCCTATCATAATCAAGGCCAATAGAAAATTGTGCAAATATTTGCCCAAAATTGCGAGGAAATTTGCAGGGCTGCGGGGGATTGATTGGTGCTATTGAGGTATATTTTACTGCCAACCTACATTATTACATTTCATTGATGAAAACGAAACATTAAGAAATAACACATGTTAAATTGCTGCCAAAAAAAATGCTTCCTTTAACAAGCCTGGGTGACCCACTCGATTTGGGGGTGGGGGCTCCAGGAGATCACCACCTCCTGCCTCTCGGGGCTCGCCACCACACACTGACACACACAGACGCTGAGACGCATACTCACAGAGGGACACACACTCAGGTGAGAGAGAGCGACACCCACAGTCACAACAGCGGGGCCTCGGGAATGAGCAAAGCCCATTTCCCCATTCAAGCCTGCGTTGGGATTACTCAGGGATGCTAACAAGTGTGAAGGGCACTGTATAAATGCAAATTGTTTTTGTTGTTGTTTCTTTATCTGTAGTTTTTAATCAATGAAGTGAACAAAATGGCTTGGCAGTACATTGTTGCTATGTACCTCTCAATAGCAAAAATCCTTGCAATTTTTCACAAATTTGCCAAATTCCCTTGCATCATAAGCCGAAATACCCCCCAATTTGGGGCAAATATTTCTGCAAAATTCTATTGTCCATGGCTAGGAGCAACGATGAGACAATCTGAAGTCTTTTCCGTCTTGAGAGATGTCAAAATAACTTGCGCTGAGCGGAATATATAGAAAACATTTCAAATGGGATTGAAAAAATAAAGCCAAAACTAAATGTTATGTATCCAGCTGGTAGAACAAGAGGAAATAGGTTTAACAACAACAGCTTGCCTTTTCATAGTATAGTGCACTTCACAAAGGAGTGCAACCCAGAGCGCCTCACAGTTGTGGAGTCTGACAACAAATTGAAAAGGACAATTTCAGGACAGACACCAGGTAGTATTTCTTTATCTAAGGTCTGATTAATCCTTGCATTTGATATCATGGTTTTTCACGTCTTCCAGGCATCTCAAAGCACTTCACAGAATATACTGTTAGTGAATTGTCTGTATATTTTGTGGGTGATAAGCCAATTGCAAACAGGAGTGTCTCACAAACAGATGTAGATTGAATTGACCAATTTTTTTTGAGGGATTATTATCAGGCGTGTGGAGTAAAGAAACTGGCGCAAGGTTCACCCTGCCTGGAATCGAACCCAGGTCTCCTGCTTGCAAGGCAAGTGGCCCAACCACTGAGCTACAGGACTCCACAAGATTAATAACTGGAACAGTTTGCTTGCAGGGTGCTTGCAGCCAGGACATTAAAATAGCCTGATGAATTGATGGAAGGATGGGAAGTTTGGATGGATAAACTCAGATGGCCTGAAGAACCAGATTCATCTCAACCGATCTTATGAATATACCATTACAAACCGCACAATACACCCCGTGAGATGCTTCACTGCACTTACCGAGCACCACAATGGACGAACGCTTTTCCACTTTTTCTGGGGTCACAAAAACAATGCACGTGTAATAGCCCTCATCGGAAATCTGCACCTTCGGGAGATGTAGTGAGGCATCTCCACTCTTCAAGTTTTCTCTCATTATTTTTGCTCCTGTTCTTTTTGCACTAATGTCCCCTCCATTAAATGAATAGACTTGACTGGAGCCCAAATTCCACTCAACAGCAACAATATCAAGGTTGAGAACCTGCTCAGTGAAGCCAGTTACGTTACATTCGAGGACAACATCTTCATTCAATAAGACCTCCAATGGCTCTTTAAATATTGTCATCTCCAAAGCATCTGTGTAAAAACAACAGGCATTCCAAAACATTGATGACAACTGAGCATTTTAAACACCAGAATAGCAGGTTTGATTATCTGAGATTAGAAGCAGGTTAAAATTCATAGGTTGGGATGAGCTACTGCTTCAAGAATATTGTAGAAAGAGAATCTAGTCCTACCCATGCGTTTGTTGACAACACCAAGGGGTGAATGTTAAACAGCATGCTCGTGTGCATTTGCAATTAATGGACCCCTTGGGCAGAGCACTGATGCACAGCTTGTGCCTATGGAATTGTACCCTGAAGGTTATCCAGAGAATAACGGGTTGAGGCAATACTCTGCCGCCCATGTCCTCACCCATTTGAGACTCTGCACCCCAATTACCCGAGTCCCTGCAAGACTCCACTGGCTGCCTATTGCAGAACAGATCGATTTCAAGATCCTCCCTCTCACATGCAAATCAATTCCGACCCTGATCCCTCCCGACCTCTGCGATCTGCTTACACACACCCACTCCACTACCGACTGCCATAGCTCAACTGAGTCACTTTGCACGGCCTCATCCCCTCAACTGAATATATAGTGGCCGTGTTTTCAGCCATTATACTCCGAACCTCTGGAGTTTGCTGCCTCAATCCCTTCATTTCAACTCTTTTTTGTCCGTCTTCAAATTGCAATTGAAGACTTTTCTCTTTGACCGCACTTTCGGTCACCCCCCCTCTCTCTCCAGGTTGGCGTGAAATCTTGCCGCTGTCAAGTGCTCCAAGATGCCACCCTCCTGAAGCACGTTACATACACGGTAAGTTGCCGTGATTGTGGAGAAACTCTCAATAAGATATTTTCCCCAATTTCCTTGGCTGCGCATGTGACTTTGCTCATCAGATGTTAAGAATGTGGTTTGAGATTTTGACCAGGGCTGTCTTTGGGAAGACTCAAGACCCTCCTTGTTCAACCACGCCTGTGGTCACCATTTTACCCCTGTCCTCCCTGACCTCCATTCCTCCTGTCCTTGAAAGAGTAGTTGCCTCCCAGCTCCGCTCTTTCCTCTCAAATCACTCACTCTACAAGCCCTCGCACGTCTTGTGGCGTCCCTCAGTGCTCTGTCCTTGCCCCCCCCCCTCCTCTTCACCCTCTACATTCTCCCCCTCAGTGACATCATCCGAACACATGAGGTAAATTTCCACATGTATGCGGATGACACCCAACTCTACCTTTCCGCTTCCTCCCTCAACTCCAGGACTACTGGCTTTCTGACTGCGTGTCTGTCTGACATTGATTCCTGGACGAGGGACAACTTCCTCCAACTAAATGTCAACAAGCCGGAGGCCCTCCTAATTGGCTCGTGTCAGCACCTCCACACCTCAGGCGCTGGCAACAAAAGCATCCAACCAAGGCTGTACTCTCCATCTCTCAAAGTCAGTCAGAAATCTGGTCGTCTTGTTCAATCCTGGACTGTCCTTCCTCCCCCAAATCTGCACCATGACCGGAACTGCCTTCCACCACCTCAACAACATTGCCAGATTCCACCACTGCCTCACCCCCCAAGCTGCTGAAACGCTTGTTTACACGTTGATCACATCAAGGCTTGACAACGGGAACTCTCTCCTCATCAGCCTTCCCAGCTCCTCCCTTCACAAGATCCAGACTATTCAGAGCTCTGCAGCTCATGTACTCTCCCGTACTAAGCTCCAAGACCACATCACTCCCACCCTCGCCCGCCTCCACTGGCTCCCCATCCCCCAGGGGATCTAATTCAAGATCCCCGTCCTCACTTTCAAGGCCATTCACAGCTTTGCAACCCTACTCCATGTCCCCCGCTCGAACCGCCTTACCATCAGTGGCCGGGCTTTCAGCCTCTCTGCCCCTACACTCTGGAACTCCATCCCGCAATCCCTTCGCCTCGCTTCCTCCCTTTCCTCCTTCAACGCCGGTCTCAAGACCTTCCACTTCAACCGTGCCTTCTGCTGCCCTCCTAATTCTCTTCTCTTTGCTACTCTTTATCCCCTTACCCCTACCCTGACCCTTCCCCCCTTACTCGGGTCCCGATCTGATGGTTCAGCGCCTTGGGAAGTCCATCCTACGTGAAAGGTGCTCTATAAATGTACTTTTATTGTTGTTGTTGTACTGATCCCAACCCCTACTTTGGTCAAAATCCTGTTTGCCCAGTGCCTTGTGATATCCTCCCCACATTAAAGGTTTTATACAATTGTAATTTGTTGTTGATAAATGCTTAATTGGTTATTTTCACTATTTTCTTGGCTGCCATGTGACTTTCCTCACCTTGTACAAGTTTACATGACTGCCCCAGGACACACTAACAATTGGCCTCTGGGTGGCAGCTGAGAGAGTGAAAAATTTGAGAGATGATTTAGCTAAAATAGACTGGGACATTAGACTTAAGGATTTGACAGTAGATCAACAATGGCAGACGCTTAAAGAGATAATGCAAAATTCCCAGTGAGCACATATTCCTTTGAAGAATAAGAATGCCACGGGTGGTCCAGCCATGGCTAACTAGAGCAGTTAGGGAAAGTATCAAGTTAAAAGAAGAAACCTATAAAACAGCTAAGATGAGTAGTAAACCCGAGGATTGGGATAGCTTTAGGGATCAACAAAGGAGAACCAAAACAGTGATTAAGGGGAGAAAATGGAATATGAAGGCAAACTACCAAGGAATATAAAGACAGACTGCAAGAGGTTTTACAAATGTATAAAGAGGAAGAAGCTATCAAAGGTAAATGTGGGTCCGTACAGGCAGAGACAGGGGGAATTGTAATTGGGGACATAGACATGGCAGAGTCATTAAACAAGTACTTTGCTACTGTCTTCACCTTAGAAGACACCAAAAGCCTACCAAGAATAGAGGGGAACCAAGAACACAATGTTAGCAAGCAACTTAGGGAAATTAATATTAGTAAAGAATTGGTTTTAGGTAAATTGTCAGGTCTAAGAACTGATAAATCCCCCGGACCCGATGGCCTACATCCTAGGGTTTTTAAAAGAGGTGGCTACTGAAATAGTGGGTGGTTTGTCTTTGATCTTCCCAAATTCTCTGGATTCTGGAATGGTTCCCAGTGATTGGAAGATTGCAAACATAACTCCACTATCTAAGAAGGGTGGGAGAGAAAAGATGGGGAATTATAGACCAGTTATTCTGACATCAGTGACAGGGAAAATTCTTGAATCCTTAATTAAAGATGTCGTTATGGGATACCTCGAAGACCATAACAAGATTAGGCTGAGTCAATATGGCTTTACAAAAGGGAAGTCATGCTTAACTAATCTGTTAAGAGTTTTTTTGAGGATATATCTAGCAGGTTAGATAGGAGAGAACCAGCAGATGTAGTATATTTAGATTTTAAGAAGGCATTTCACAAAGTGCCACATAAAAGGCTATTGCGCAAGGTTAAGGCCCACGGGATTAATGGGAGCATATTATCATGGATTGAAAGAGTGGCTAACGGGTAGAAAACAGAGAGAAGGGATAAATGGGTCATTCTTGAATTGGCAGGATGTGACTAGTGGAGTGCCACCAGGATCAGTGCTTGGGCCTCAGCTATTTACAACTTACATCAATGATCTAGACGAGGACATTGAATGTAACGTATCTAAATTTGTGGATGACACTAAACTAGGTGGGAGAGTAAACTCTAAGGATGATGCAAAAAGATTGCAACAGGATATAGATAGGCTAGGGGAGTGGGCAAGTAGGTGGCAGATGGAATTTAATGTGGGGAAGTGTGAAGTTATTCACCTAGGTAGCAAAAATAGAAAAACAGATTATTTTCTAGAAGGGGAGAGAATAGACAGTGTTAGTGTTCAGAGGGATTTGGGTGTCCTTGTACATCAGTCACAAAAAGTTAGTTTGCAGGTACATCAAGCAACTAAGAAGGCGAACGACATGTTAGTGTACAGAAGAATTAGGGGAGATCTTATTGAAACTTATAAGATTCTTAAAGGGCTGGATAAAGTAGACAATGAGGGACTGTTTCCCCTGGTAGGAGAATCTATAACCAGAGGGGTCATAGTCTTAAAATTATGAATCAGCCTTTTAGAAACATGTCTTCACTCAGAGGGTATAGATTCTCAGTCCTCGAACATTTTTAAGGCTGAGACTTGATAGATTTTTTTAAACTAGAGGGATTAGGGGATATGGGGATCGAGCAGTTAATTAGAGTTATGGCAGGGCAGGCTTGAGGGGCCAAATGGCCCACTCCTGCTCCTAATTCTTATGTAAGTTTCTCTCAAACTGGGAGGCGTTTCACAGGGTTGGGCTCTTCAATCTTTCCAATGCACCTGCCCCGGCGCTTAACACATAAACTTCATGTTATACAGTATCCATCACAACAACCCAATTTACACAGGCTGCAGAGAGCTCTCTTGAACTTTGAGTTAAAAACCCCACCCGATTTCCCCTCCATGTTAACCTGGTAGCCAACTGCTGATAGAGCAAATTTGAAACTGCGATTACAAAATGTCTGTTCCTTGCCCCAGCTCCAAAACGCTTCCTGTTTGCGCTGCTGACCACTGAAATAACGGGGGGGTGGGGGGGGGGGGGGGGAGGGTAAACCCCACTGTGGGGAGAGAATGGAGAGACCCCCGAAAAGGGGCCACTCACTGATTGATGCGCTGGGCGGCGGTCACTGTTTATCAGCTAAACCCCAAACACAGACCCTTCAGGCTGTGTCCCCCCCCCCCCAGGGCAGCCTCCAGTTAGCGGTGTGTCTCTGTGTCTCGCTCAGCGGTGGGATCCAGCAGCAAATCAGTCTAACGTTTGCGCATTTTCTGTACCTGATCCTGCAATCCAAGCCCCGAGGATCAGGACGAGGGTCAGCGCCCTGGCAGCTCCACCGGGTGAGGACATTATAGCCGAGTTTGTCCCCCTCAACATGTCTGTCTCTCTCTGTGTCTGTCTCTCTCTCTCTCTCCAGCTTCCAGCCGAACTGACTGGGGCTGTGCTTTCACTGGTGTATGATTTCTCGGAAAGGGATGGTGTTTAACGCTATCATTGTGTTCACAGCAGATTAGCTTTAAGCTGCGAACACAGATCCCGAGTTATCGTCATTTGTGTGAAGTCAGGAGGGCTGGTGAAAGGGACCAATAGCGTCTCACGGGTCATCTTGACTAATTGTGTGATTGTTAAAGTAAAATACTTGCATTTGATGCATTCAATGATCGTTGTATTTGATATTAGCAGCCTATCACCTCTTTGACATGTCTGAAAGCACTGCGCAGACTACAACAACAACAACTTTGATCTGCAGAGCGCCCTCCAGGCCGCGCGGCGTCTCCGAGCGCTTACACTGTTCAGTGAATCGACTGTATATTTTGCAGGCGAAACGCAACAGCCAATTGCGCACCGGAGTGTCCCACAAACATTCACGGATTGAGTGAACACATTTCTTTTTAGGGGAATATTACGCCCAAATAAGCAATCCGCTGATCAACTAGCAACTGGGTTCCTTCTTACTGCTGGATAAACAGAGCCGTGTGAAGGGAGGAAATTCGCCTAATGTTTTGCCCAGCTCAGGAATCAAACCCAGGTCCTCACGGGAGGGCTGAGTGTTCTAACCAATATGTTACAGTGCTCCATAGCATCTTATCACGTCTGGAGATTGTCTCTCCAGAGACGTCATAGGATTTACTATGAAGTAAACGGCACGGCAGCTCAATTGCACACAGTGATGTCCCACACACAGCCGTGAAACAAATCACCCAAAATATTTATTTTGTTGTTCAGTAGATCGGGAGAAACTCCCTTCTCTTTTCGAGATCTTTGATGAGCTGTTATTGTAGTCAATATCTTTGATGAGCTGTTATTGTAGTCAAAGGCAGCAAACATTTGTACCAGGAAAATCCCGAGACTCAGGAACATGACCTGAATGATCCGTTAACCTGAATGATTACAATATGTACGAGCCGCTGTCCCGAAGGACCCCACTGAGTGAATGGCACGTTTGTCATTTCCTCTTTCAAGGCCGGTTTGAAGACTTTCCTCTTCGATCGTGCCTTTTGTTCCACCCCGTATTTTCCGACCTCCCCTTCGTGTTTCACCCCTTCCCAAACACTCCCCTCTCAGCTCGGGTCACACGCCTCCTGTGCAGCGCCTTGGGACGTCTTCCCGACGTGAAAGGCGCTCTATAAATGTAATTTGTTGTTGTTGTTGTTGTCGTCATTCCCTTTGTTCTTTTATGACAGCAAGGTCACTTTGTGGTTCTGAAGTACATCTGGCTTTGGATGGCTTTCATCTCTCCTTTAGATGAGCTCCCATCCCTAGATAAGATGTAAAACGTTGGTCCTTCCTGCCTGTCTCAGATGGGACCCAAGTTTAATATTTACTCCAAAGACATCACCTCTGAAAGTGCTGCAACCCCACCACCACTGCACTGGAGTCCCAGCCTAGAATGCAAGCCTAAAACTGCAAAGATTGTGAGGGAAAAAATGCTATGAACTGCAGCAGAGTTGCAGATAGGTTTTAAGGTGGAATTTAGTTTGGGGGCAAGACAGAAGTATGGCGGCAGGGAATTCCAAACATTAGGGGGAGTAGTGAATTAAAGTATGGTGTATGGCGGGGGAGTGGAGAAGGAGCAGATCAGAGGGCAAAGAATGTGTCAGGGCAAGAACGGATTTATATTTAAGAGCAGGACCTTTAAGTTGATCTATTCAATCCCTTTATCTTCACCCGAATTACAAGAGACTGAACTAAATCAGTAATGTACCTGGAATAAAAAAAATTCACAGTGGTCTGGAAATAAGCGCCACATCTGTATTAAATTTACAATGTACAGTTCAACAACACCAACTTGAATTTATATTGTGCCCTCCATGCCGGACAGCGTTTCAGAGCGCTTCACAATAATGGATCCAGGGGGATCCGTTATTGTTATAGCCGAGCCAGGGGGAGGGGAAAGAAGGTGACCAAAAGCGTGATCGAAAAGAAAGGTCTTTAGCCGAGACATGAAAGTAGGAAAAGAGGAGGCAAGGCAAAGGGAGTGAGGAAGGGAGTTCCAGACCCTTGGTGGGGTAATAGCTGAAGGCACGTAGTGTTTATTCAGAGTACAAAGTAAAATACAGATCATAGAATGTTAGTTCTTGGCTATCCAATATTTAGAAACTCTTAAGACCGATAACAAAGTTATTTAGGTGGAATTGTTTATGGAATGTGGAGAAAATCACACCATTTACAAGAAATAAAAGATGTGAATGGAAACTGATGTTTTGCATTCCAAAAATGTACAACTCTTTCCCCTGAGAAAACTCATCTTGAGTCAATTAGTATATACAGTGAACTTTGAAAATGTAACAATTGCAACTATGTTTCCCCCAAAGCTCCCTATTTAAAATGAAAAGAAGTGTGAATAGAGAATATCTGACCATTTGATCACAACTTTCCAGAAAACAAATACTATCATCTTCCCATCCCAAAGCAGACCCACTTCTTAAAGGAGTTCCGTATCCCAGCTTTAACCACCCTTCCTGGTGGCCCAGAAGAGCTGTTGATTGTTCTCTGTGTAACAAAAACTACCCATTGAGTTTCCTTTACCCACCCAGAAAGCAAGTGCTGGAAAATTCCAAGACAGATGAAAGAGAAAACTAGAAAACTGCAACCCATTGGAACCAAGGAGCCAAGAGTAGCCCATTCAGTCCATTGCCCCGCCCTACTTAACCAATCTACTCTCCCCCTACAGGGCCGTACGCAGGATTTTTAATGGGGGGTGCGAATTGCTAGTGATGGGACCAACAATGGCCGGGGGCTTGCGGGCTGCCCCAGAAACCCCCTCGAGGCTCCGACGTTTTACACAGTTTGAGGTCTTATTTATTCGGTTCAGAAGATCCAATATGAACGGTAAATGTTTCATGCCCTTGGTGTTTAAGAGCATCATTATTTATTCAGTGTTTTTATTTTCCCCGGTAGTCCGTGTCTAAATTTTTTGAGAAGGTCGAATGTGTTCGCCAATAAAAACAAACACGATTGTTGACTCGATGCTGAACGGAATGTGAACGATAAAGTAAATTACAATCCAATTAAAACAGTACAATGACGAATGCTTGATAAATGTATGCGTATAAGAGAAAATGATCATAAACTACAGATTGACAGTAATTAATAAGTTGTTCTGCATTGTTATCCTAAGACTCAATTTCTTTCGGACTGTAATGAACAATAATGTAATAATCACTGCGGATTATATCATGGCCGATGATTGTGATGATATCGTTCTGTATTCTAGGTGAGGTATATTTAGAATTCCTATTTGCGAGCCCAATACTATCAAGGTGATGTCGAAGAACCTCGTCATGCTTCGCAATCATCTGTAGGGCTGCCAGAAAGTTTCCCGGATTACCTTTGTAATGTGTGCCGTCACTCGTAACGGTGTTACTTTCCACGACTCTTTCATTATCTCCTGTAAGTGCAATGCACTGACGTCCACAGAATAATACAGCTTCGGCAACTGTTCTTATGATATGTCGATTTCTTTCAATGTTTTTCTTCTTTTCATCGACCAAACGAATGTCTATCTTATGTTGTGGGTTTGCAACAGAGTCGCGCATTGATGCCGATC
The DNA here is from genome assembly GCA_035084275.1 of Hydrolagus colliei. NCBI lineage: Eukaryota > Metazoa > Chordata > Chondrichthyes > Chimaeriformes > Chimaeridae > Hydrolagus > Hydrolagus colliei. Next base: position 9,662,841 of record CM068757.1, on the reverse strand, counting down.
TAATCATTGAATTTACGTGATAACCATTTCGTTCATGTTCCTTCGCCTTCTCGTTTAGTTTGTAAAACATGGTAAAGGGTGTATTAACAAATGCCCCCATCCGTTTCCTCTCACTTGTTTGGACCATCAGTGCACAGTGAATGCAAAAGGCAGCATCTAATGAAGGACTGTAGACCATCCATTTATAATCTCGCAAGTATCTCATCTTGAACTGGCACTGACAATGGTGAAGGAACCGTGACGGGAAAATGTAATCTTCAGATGGGATGAAGTGGCTTGTCAAGAGATGGTATTTATATGCAACATCAAGTTTTTCAATTGCATTGGTCAACTCCTCAGGGCTCAGAGTAGCATTTATGATGTTTCCGATATCATTAACGAAATGAGTAGACCTATGTTGTATAATTATAAGGGGCTCGGCAACTTCAGCAGAATGCTGGACACTTACGCAAACCTTGACCAGGAGATTAGGTGACTCATGAGGTATATACCAGGCTTCTAAGAGACGCCCTGAACGTTTACTGGCGACAGCATCTGACAAATAGTGAGCTATATGGTACACTACCACACTGGTATCACAGACATTACTGCAGAGGCGTCTTACGTTTAGCGGACATAGCTGGAGAAGCCGGGAGGAAACTGTCGATAGTCCTAATATCCTATGGGAACCATTGCACGGTCACAGAACACGAGGTAGACCGACCCTAACCTACATCGATACTCTGGAGCGCGATTCGGGTATTGGCAGGCGGGAGTTGTCAGGCTGCATGGAGAGAAGGGATCAGTGGAGAAGTGTGGTTGTCAATGCCCGAGTTCGCTCGATCAGATGATGGTGAAACTATTTTTATGCCAAATTCGTGCGACATTGATGTTTTTTCACTCTGGGTACAAAACTGAATGTGAAATAAAGTAGCACTGTTTATCTTTGCAGTCATTTTTTTTTGCATGCCAGTGGACGTCTCTAAAAGCAATTTTTAATTACAGGAATACATTTTTAATAATATAAATCAAATGTGATAATCAAGACAAAACAAGAAACATGATATTTCAGAAACACGCCTATCAAAACTTAAGTGATTTTTACTTACATTTATCAGATTAAAATACGATTTCAGCTTCCACAAAGTGGTGCTACCTTTTTATGTAGTGACTGTATACGGGATGATTTCCGATTGACACACCACGTAGAATAGGCGCTAATGCATAGGTCTACGTCCATGAGTATTTCTTTTAAAGATAGGCATTCCCGTCCACCATATAACTTTTTTGTAGGGTTCTCAAAAGCTTTAATTTCTCAGAAGCTTGTAAATATGTTGTCATTGTTTGCGAGCATTACAGTCACACCTCTCAAAACTTGAGCAATTTTTACTTACGGTGATCAGATTAAAAGATGATTTTAACTTCCAGTAGTGGTGCTGTCCCTTGTGGCTGTATACGGGATGATTTCCAACGAGGATTTGAGTCTTGTTTATCCAGTCACGAGTCACAGACTCGCCGAGTCATTGACTCGTCTATCGACGCGGTATGTTTTGGGTTAGACGCCGATTCTGGTGTGCGACTCGATAATTTTATATTAATACTAAAACATTCAAAGATGTGTGTTTATAATTTTTACATAGTTTTGAAGAACTGATTGTTACACAAATGCTCAATAAATTTACTTTACTTGGTAGTTAAATGTGATAAAAAATTACAATTCTCTACCCCGGAAAATGTGGACCTTTTATAATTTGGGGGGGTGCGTACGCACCCGTCGCACCCCCCCTGCGTACGGGCCTGCCCTACAAGCCCACCCGGACCCTCCGTTCAGCAGGACTTGGCCTGCTCCAAGCCCCCCGCCCGAACCGCCCCACCATCGGAGGCCGGGCCTTCAGTTTTTCCGTTCCCACCTTATGGAATTCCATCCCTCAATCCCTCCGTCTCGTTTCTTCCCTTTCCTCTTTCAAGGCCGGTTTGAAGACTTTCCTCTTCGACCGTGCCTTTTGTTCCACCCAGAATTTTTCGACCTCCCCTACGTGTTTCACCCCTCCCCGAACACTCCCCTCCCAGCTTGGGTCACACGCCTCCTGTGCAGCGCCTTGGGACGTCCTCCCGACATGAAAGGCGCTTTATAAGTGTAATTTGTTGTTGTTGTTGTTGTTGTTGAGTTCTTGATCCTGCTCCCTCACTGGATTAGTCCGTGCTAATTCTTGAACTTTCACTGTATGAATCTGCAGGTCAAAAAAAACAAATAGCTTAAAATAAGTCTTAGGCTCCGCCATTCTGAAGCGCTCTGAGACACCGCCCGGCATGGAGGGCAGTATGTAAATGCAAGTTGTTGGCGACTGGGTAAGGGTTCATCTCAATTCACTTTGAGACATCTCAAAGACAAAATGCAGTAAAGCATTATATCACATGCAAACATTATTATTATAGCTGCATGTAGAATGTATATCCAGGCTGTTACAGTATGGTTGTTGACAGCGGTGGTTGCTGAATAGAGTCAGCTGCTTAAACAGGTTTGACTACAGATAAAAAAAGTTATTTGCATTACAACAATGCCAAAGGCAACAAAATGCACTCCCAGAGCTTTCTGCATAGTGACTGTAATCGGTATAAATAATTATTATTCTTGAATTTGATCGAGGGCCTTTCACATCAGGAAGATGACTCAAACGATATAACCATAGGATATAACCTAAAGTGTAGTGATTATGTATTTATAACCAAACACAGTAGCTAATGTACACAAGCAAAGTCCTCCAATTAGCTATAAAGTGAATGATCAATTTTATCGAGAGGAAGATTAAAGGGTTCGGAACGTAAATAAAAGACTGGGATTAGATGAGGTGCCTCATGTGAGATTACGCATCAGTGTGGACTTGAACACACCAAATGTTGTTATTTGTTTCACGTACCCAATCAATCTAGGATCCACTCCATCTCTTTGGGCTGAGCCAGACTTTCATGGTAAACTCTGCACGTGTACTTGCTGGCAAAAGCATTTTTGATGGGCATTAATCTCAACGTGCTCAAGCAGCAATACAGGCCATCCTTCCCACAAATGGGATCACTGAGCTCCACGCTCTCGGGCAATTCCTCCCCATCTTTGCACCACACAACGCCAATAGCTTTTGGGGAAAAGGAGTGGATTCTGCAGTTCAGTACGAGTTCCTCCTTGGTGATCGCCAGCCCTGATGCTTTCCAGATCGCATCCAGTTTCGGAGTGGCTAAGAATGAATAACAATTTCAAACACCGCTGTAGTTAATCAGGAACAGGAGGAGGCCATTCAATGCACAAAACATGCAGTTACTACACTTTACAGTGTATCCTTTGAAGCACTTTGGGGCGCCCTCCTGACACAAAATGCCCTATGCCAAGTATGCGATTTATTATTTAGCCCATTTGTTGTGTCTATTCTGCCAGGACTGGCTGACTGACTGATCTGACATATCCACACATGCACTCACCCATCCACATATACACACACACAACCACCCATCCACTTGGTCCTTTCATCCTTGGCAGTAATTTAGTCAATCAATGCTGGTCATCCTCCAAATATGACATATTCTCCCTGAGCTGTGATACCCCAAATTTAGGAACTTAAATACAATGTTTCATATCAAGAGGAAAGTAATGGTCCACAAATGGCTATGAATAATATAATATATACCGTATATCTCCGCGTATAAGGCGCACCCGCGTATAAGGCGCACCCCCCGTTTTTGACCTTTTCTTGGTGAAAAAAACCGGAAGCATTTTCAATGATATTGTCGGCAGAAGGGAGGAGAGACAGGAGAGACAGGTAGGTAGGGAGAGAGAGAGGCAGCTTGTCAGCCAGGGAGGGAGAGAGGGATGCAGGGAGAGAGAGAGAGGGAGAGCGGCAGGCCGGCAGCCCAGGAGAGAGAGAGGGAGAAAGGCAGGCCGGCAGCCCGGGAGAGAGAGAGGGAGAGAGGCAGGTATATCTGTACCCTTACCGTTAGCAGTCGAGTACAAATCTGGATAGGAGTTTAAGGTGACTTTTCCAAGTCTTTCTCTCTCTCTCTGTCTCTCCTTTTCCTCGTTACAAGTTCCTGGAATCCGACTTTAAACCCCAATTCATCATGTGTGTTTTTTTTAACATATATATAATGTATATAAATACAAACTGCTCAAACACAGAGCAATCTGCCTTAAAAGTCTGAACAACATTTGAAACCTGACAGGATCCTACCTAGCATTATTCTTCTGATAAAAATGTATGTTCCCTTAAAAGTCAACTCACCACCTCCCTTCCCTCCCTCCCTCACTCTCTGGTCTAAAATCGTGGTTAATCAGATAGGATTTCCAATCGAAAAGAGTTTTTAAAGTCAGTCGATCGCTGAGTTTTTTTTGTTTTAACGAACATTTGAAGTGTATTAAAATTCATAGGTTGGGATGAGCTACTGCTTCAAGAATATTGAAGCAAGAAAATCTAGTCCTACCCAAGGGTTTGGTGACAATACCAAGGGGTGAATGTTAAACAGCATGCTCATGTGCATTTGCAATTAATGGCCGTTTAGGCAGAGCACTGCAGCACAGCTAGTGCCTATTGAATTGTACCCCACAGGTTATCCAGAGAATGAGGGGTTGAGGCTTGTGTCAAAACTCTGCTGACTGTGCCTCACGTATTTGAGACTCCGCACCCCCATTACCCCCGTGTCTGCAAGCCCTCACTGGCTGCTTGTTGCAGAATGGATTGATTAGAATATCCTCCTTCTCACTTTCAAATCACTTATTGCCCACCTCTCCAAGCTGCTCATACCCCACCACGATGTTATCTACATGGGGTTAGCTTCCAAATGTATGCAGATGACACCCAACTCCATCTCTCTGCCTCCACCCTCGATGGCACCCTACCTCCATGTACTAATCACCTGACTCCCCCCCCCCCCCACCCACTGAGTTCCTCATCCATGCATTTATTTACATTTAGATTGGACAACTCCAAATTCCTGCTCATCGGTTTCCCAACTCTTCCCTCCTCAAGCAGCCATTCATTCACAACCTGCAGCTTGTATTCTCTCCCACACCGGAATCCTTGACCCTATCACTCTGACTCGGCTCCTCTGGCTCCCCATTCCCCAGATGATAGAATTAAAAATTATTTTTTCATCACCTTCAAAGCCCTCCACGGCTTTGCTCCTCCCTGTGTCTGAGACGTGCTAACTCCAATTGGATCTGTCTTCTCCTCCACTCAACAGGCTCTGGCCTCATTTGTGTCCTCCCCCCTGCACGCTCCACCACCCTTCAGCCTCTCTGCCCCCACTCTTTATAACTCCATCCTACATTCCCTTTGCCTTGCTCACTCCATTGCCTCCATCAAGCCAAGTCTCAAGACCCTTCAATTCAACCACGCCTTCAGTCACTCTCTTTTCCCTAGCCTCACTGTCCCTTGTTGATTCCACCAAGATGGTTCCTTCATCAAGGGCGCTATTGGTACTCATAACTGAGACTCTTCAATCTTTCCAATGTATCTGCCCCAGTGCTTCACTGTAACTTAATATTATATGCAGCACATAGCAACAATACAATTTGTGCAGATTGTAGAGAGTCCGTGTTGATCATTAAGTTGAAGACCTCGCCTCCCACACAAAACAGGGCTTGGTTTTTTCCCTTATAACTTGCTGGGGAGAATCAAATAAATTGATAAAGGAATCCGGCCTGTGGGCCGCCTGTTTACCATCCAAGAGGCCCTTGATATTTGATATCATCAGCTAAACCCCAAACACAGACCCTTCAGGCTGTGTCCCCCAACACCCCTACCGCTCCCCGAGGGCAGCCTCCAGTTAGCGGTGCTGATAACACGACTCTGTGTCTCGCTCAGCGGTGGGATCCAGCAGCAAATCAGTCTAACGTTTGCACATTTTCTGTACCTGATCCTGCAATCCAAGCCCCGAGGATCAGCGCCTTGGCAGCTCCTCCGGGTGAGGACATTATAGCCGAGTTTGTGCCCCCACATGAATGCTATTCATTCAGAACCTGCAGCCTTGTGCACTCACTTACCTCCTTTAAAGCAAGTCTCAAGAACCTCCTGCTCAACCGTGCCTTTGGTCACCATTTTACCCCTATCCTACCTGATCTCCATCCCTACTGATCCCAACCCCTGCTTCGGTCGTAACCCTGTTTGCCCAGTGCCTTGTGATATTTTACCCACATTAAAGGGTTTATACAATTCCAATTTGTTGTTGGTAAATGCTCAATTGGGTAGTTTCATTATTTTCTTGACTGCGCATGTGACTTTGCTCACCTTGAACAAGTTTACCCCACTGCGTAATACTTCAACTTAATATCATACAGTATCCATCACAACAACGTAATTTACACAGGCTGCAGAGAGTTCTCTTGAACTTTGGAGTTAAAACCCCACCCGATTTCCCCTCCATGTTAACCTGATAGCCAACTGCTGATAGAGCAAATTAGAAACTGAGATTACAAAATGTCTGTTCCTTGCTCCAGCTCCAAAACGCTTCCTGTTTGCGCTGGTGGCCCCTGAAATAACAGGGGGTGGGGGGGGGGGGGGGTTACTGTGGGGAGAGAATAGAAAGACTGAAGAGAGACGTTGCTGAACATTGAGTTATAGACCTGACCTCACCGCCAACACACAGCAGAACATTGTGTAACAGTCCAGAGCGATTCCCAGCAGTTTCCAATTTCCTTTTCTATTTATGTTGTGAACAGCTAGACCAAGCATCCATTTGTCACCTCTTCACATCTCCATGGTGTCAGGCAAGGAACAACAACGACAACAAATTACACTTATAAAGCACCTTTCACGCCGGGAGGACGTCCCAAGGCGCTGCACAGGAGGCGTGTGACCCGAGCTGGGAGGGGAGTGTACGGGAAGGAGTGAAACGCGTAGGGGAGGTCGAAGAATTCGGGGTGGATCAAAAGGCACGGTCGAAGAGGAAAGTCATCAAACCGGCCTTGAAAGAGGAAAGGGAAGAAACAAGACGCAGGGATTGGGGGATGGAATTCCATAAGGTCGGAGCAGAAAAACTGAAGGCCCGGCCTCCGATGGTGGGGCGGTTCGGGCGGAGGTCTTGGAGCAAGCCAAGTCCTGCTGAACGGAGGGTCCGGGTGGGCTTGTAGGGGGAGAGCAAGTTGGCTAAATAGGGCGGGGCAAGGCCATGTAAGGCCTTGAAGGTGAGGACGAGGATCTTGAACTCGATCCTCTGGAGGATGGGGAGCCAGTGGAGACGGGCGAGGGTGGGTGTTATGTGGTCGCGGAGGCGGGTGCGGGATAATACCACGGGCTGCAGAGTTTTGAATGGCCTGCAGCCTGTGAATGGAGGAACTGGGGAGGCCGACGAGGAGAGAGTTTCCGTAGTCCAGCCTTGAGGTGATGTACGCGTGCACGAGTGTTTCGGCAGCGTGGGGGGGTAAGATAGTCGCGGAGCCTGGCAATGTTGCGTAGGTGGAAGTAAGCGGTGCCGGTCAAGGCACGGATGTGGGGGAGGAAGGAGAGTTTTTGGTCGAACTTGATGCCGAGGTTCCTGACTGGCTTTGTGAGGTGGAAAGAACAGCCTTGGATGTTGAGGCTGGCAGCGCCCGATGTGCGGAAGCGCTGGCTTGAGCCGATCAGGAGGGCCTCGGTCTTACTCACGTTCAATTGGAGGAAGTTGCCCCTCGTCCAGGACTCGATGTCGGACAGACATGCTGTCAGAACATCGATGGTCTGGGGGTTGAGGGATGAGGCAGAAAGGTACAGTTGGGTGTCATGCACATACACGTGGAAATTTACCCCATGTTTGCGGATGACATCGCCCAGAGGGAGCGTGTAAATGGTGAAAAGGAGGGGGCGAGGACAGAGCCCTGAGGGACGCCGTGAGAAACTATGCGGGGGTTTGAGGAGAAACCGTTGGAAGATACAAAGTATAGGCGGTGGGTCAGGTAGGAATGGAACCAGTGAAGGACTGTGCCTTGAAGGTTGAGGTGGGAGGAAAGACGTTGGAGGAGGATGGTGTGATCGACTGTGTCGAACGCAGCAGACAGGTCAAGGAGGACGAGGAGGCAGAGGGAGCCCTGGTCGCAGGCGGTTAAGATGTCATTAGTGACCTTGACCAGGGCAGTTTCCGAGCTGTGAACAGGGCGGAAACCTGATTGGAGGGGTTCAAGGATTGAGTGAGTTGAAAGAATATAATCTGTTAATGAAAGACACTGTATGGTTACTACTCATAATATTCTGCTTTAATATTATCTAATCGTCCCAAGCCTCGAAAGAAATCAATGAATGAACAAATGAATGCACGGGTCGCCAGTTGTACAACCCAAACACCGTTTTGGGTTCTTCATACAGTGTTTGATATTATCAGCTAAACTCCAAACACAGAACGCTTCAGGCTGTGACTCCCCCACAACTCCCCCCAACCCCCTCCCCCTCCCCACGCTGAGAGACAGCAAATCAGTCTAACGTTTGCGCATTTTCTGTACCTGATCCTGCAATCCAAGCCCCAAGGATCAGGACGAGGGTCAGCGCCCTGGCAGCTCCACCGGGTGAGGACATTATAGCCGAGTTTGTCCCCCTCAACATGTCTGTCTCTCTCTGTGTGTCTCTCACTCTCTCTCTCCAGCTTCCAGCCGCACTGACTGGGGCTGTGCTTTCACTTTCACTGGTATATGATTTTTCGGAAAGGGATGGTGTTTAACGCTATCATTGTATTCACAGCAGATTAGCTTTAAACTGGGAACACAGATCCCGAGTTATCGTCATTTGTGGGAAAAAGAAAAGAGGAACCGAGGAGAAGCACAGCAGGGAGATATAGTGTGTGAAAGCACTTGACAGATCAACTTATTTAATCGTAGTGATGTTCACAGCAACAATAACCTTTGCAATGTAGATATTGTTATAATAATAATAATAATAATAATCCCTGTATTGGCTACAGCGCCTTACAATCACAACAACAACACAATTACATTTATAGATCACCTTTCACGACGGGAGGACATCCCAAGGCGCTGGGATTTGGGGGAGGAAGGACAATTCGGGGTCGAACAAGACGCCCAAATTCCTGACTGGCTTTGAGAGGTGGAGAGTGCAGCCTTGAATGCTGATGTTGCCAGTGCCTGAGGTGCGGAGGCGCTGATACGAGCCAATCAGAATATAGTGTAAAATATGTTGACTATATTTTGTGGGTGAACCACGGCAGCCAATCATACCAACAGTGTCCCACAGCCAGTCGTGGATTCAGTGAGCAAATAAATTACTAGTATAAGTTTTTTTGAAAGGGATTATTACACCCCCCCCCCCCCCCCACCGTAAAGTGATCTGCCAATCAAATAATACCCAGGTTCCTACTTACTGCTAGGTAATCAGACGCGTATAGAGTAAAAAATCTTGTCCAAAGTTTTGCCCTGCTGGGCCCTTGCCATTCACACCAGATGATGTTGTGAATGGCAAGCTACAGGAATTTCGCTGGTTAAACTCCAGCAATATCCCAACGCACACACTGGGGTCTCCAATCTTTGGCATGAGTTAAACAGGATGCCCCCTGGAAGATATCAGCCGTATTACTCAGCGTTGACAAGAAGTCACATTTATGAAGCCACATCCAGCTATACCAATGTAACTTGCTGTAGTTGTTCACAGGGCACAGGCCATGGGTTCACTGTCGGTGAGGTGTGTCATGGTTTGGGATTCTTTCTACCAACGGACACGGAGCAGGAATCTGGGAAACATGCAGCCGAAGCACCTCAGTGAAAAACACAACTAGTGTGTGAGCGTTTAATAACAGACTACAGCAAAGCACTTATACATTAACCCTAAGATCACAGCAAAGATTACAGCTAATTTACTGTCGAACAAATGGCCTGAAGGGCATAAACACAATTCACGGTGATTCTCCAAAATTCTGCAAAACGGATACATTTCTAATCACCGTTCAGTGACTGACAAAGCTGATCGATATTCACAATGTGGTTGTCAGAATCAAAAGTCGTGACGATGACTGTGGCTGTTGCGAACACTCAGTGGATGTGTAGTGTGTGTGTGTGTAGCAAGTAGAGATTGGGATCGCGCTATCCTCACAAACCATCCGCCTGGCGGCTGGAAAACTGAAACTTAATATCCACCATCTAAACCAAAGGGAATTTCAATATATTAATCACCCAAACAATACATTGTAATCCACAAACAGATCTCGCCAACTTCTGTTCCATTTTCTGAGAGAAGCTCTGATTTATTCAGTAAATCAACTGAGCGAGGGGTTGGGTTTCCTAATGTTAGATCCAAAGATCCAGATGTGACAATGTATATGTGTGTGAGTGTCTATACATAATAAGGCGCTATATTAAATACAGGATTATTATATATTGTATTATTACCAGGAGGTGGCAGTACTGTACTTACTGTGTCAGCAAACACTGCCAACAAACATTAAGGTTACATACAACACATGGTGACAAGAAGCCCATTAGTATATTGATCGGATCGTTACCAAATCCTCTGAAACTCAGCCGCCTGACCGAGAATCACTGCTCTACAATAATCGATGTCCCTTCGGCATCTCCGGCCACTTTGGATCAATTCCATGATCAGTTCCCAACCCAGACAGGAGTTTAAACTTGTCATTTAGCAGAATATAGAAAAGTCGTATGATTTTTTCGCAAGTTGAGGATTCAACACTTTCCAAGCTTTGGAAAGTCCAGCAAAGTACACATAGGTTAATGTTAGCTGGTGAGTGAACATGTGTATGTTGTTTGTGTGTGTGTATATATGGTTTGTGTGTGTATGTTACATGTGAGTGGTGTGTGTATATGTTGTGGGTGTGCATATGTTGTGCGTATATGTTGTGTGGATGTACAGGTGTGTGAGGGTTGTGATGTAAGTTGACATCAGGTTCAGTTTCCAGAGTGATAACGAAGCCCATTGCAGCGACTCTCATTAACACACAGCGGGGCTACTCCGGCTGTTCATGTTACAAAGGGAGCGGGGAGGCTGCTCTACCCTCTGGCTTGGACACCTCTGGCCGCCTCCGCTGACACACTTTACCTGCCGGTGAGATCAGACACCCCAGCAATAGACTCAGGGATGCGTGTGACCACAGCACACACAGCCCTGACATTCCTCTCGTGTTGTTCTGGCTTCTGCCAACACCCAGTCACAGCCCTGAAACATCACTGTTCATTTGCACTTGAAGCAAAGACTCCTTTCTGGGCTCCAGGCATCGCTTGTCCGGAGACTCACACAATCAGTGACATTCCTTCCTTAAAGAGGCTCCTTGATCAGTGCCCAACCCAGACAGGCGCAGGCGCAGGTCCTTCCCATCCAACAAACTGTCTGAAGATCACCAGTGGCTCAGAGAGATGCCAGGCCTGGTTTTGGGGATAGTTACATTCCATACAATATGTCATAATAATCGTTGAATTTGATATACTAACCGATTATGTCTTCAAGCCATCTCACATTTACATATATATATTGATTATATATATTGTAGGCAAAACGTGACAGCCAATTGCACACAAATAATGTCCCACAAACAGTCAGGGATTTAGTGACCAATTTATTATTCATATTTTTGCTTTACGTGTGTCCACTCTGGGGTATGTAAAGGCTTGGCTATTATCCGGTATGGTGGTCCTAGCTGGATATGTTGTGAGAAAGCTTGCCAGGCAGCAATATCAATGGCAAGCTATGCTGGCTTTAGCTGGTTAAACTCCAGCAGTTACCCCAACGCATGTTCCCCATAGAATGGCTCTTCCCCATCTGCGCCTCATACTTTCCAGAATTAGTTGAGCAGAATGCATCCCTCCAGGGAGACAGTGTGCATGGCGTTCCAACAATCTATCTCTGGGATTTCCATACAGATAGAATGTATAGAAATCACAGTTACTCCTAAGCCTGGTGGTGGGTTTCAATATGTGTTGGACATCAGACTGACCTCCCACGCCCCAAAAACTTCACTGTTTGACAAGCAGAATATGATTCCTACCCTCTTCATTTCTGCAACTCCCACTGCTGCTTCCCTTAGTTTCATTTATTTATGTTTCATTGAATTGAAACGATTGACCTGTTTTGACATTAAGTCTTGTTATGTTTATGGACACGGAGATAATCAAGCTCACAGAAAACCTTTTAAGAAAAGTTTATACGGTATACAGCAATGTGTGAGATACAGAAAGGTATTTTACCACAGCAAAACTTGTGTTTCTTTCTTCTTCTTGGGAGTATTCTTGTTTCTTTATCTTTCGACTGTCCTGCATGAAGTGCAGCAGCTACGACAGATATCTTTATACTTACTTACTTTACATTTTCTTCAACTCACAAGCTGCAACACCACCACTGGTTTATAGCACAAAAACTATCATAAAACATTCCTTCTCCCACTCACTGCTTCTTGACCACATTGGTGAACAAGAGACTTGGATAAAGAAGTGCAGCTTCCACACCAAAAATTGGCTTAAAATTATATATTTACGTAATAGTACTACATAATAATACAATAATAATACATAATAATAAAACACCAGTCAAGATGACAGTAAAATACAGCATTGTAGCCAACTTCTTGCCATCTGCACAAGTACAAAGAGGGTTTAATATCTCATCTAAATAACATGACACAAAAGGGCCCACTGTTTCAAGAAATGAATCCAGGTCAAGCCACTAAACCACACATGCTGTCAAAACCCATGGCTTTATGGATTAAACAGCAGCAACCTGCATACACTGGTGGACCTGGAGTTGCAGCTGGAGGAGAAGTAACATACATGTGGAAGTTGATCCAATCTCTGCAGAGCATATATACAAAGAAAAGTAGGGGACCAAAGATGAAACCTTGGTGTACGTCACAGGTGACAATAGGAAAAATAATTTGCAGAGACAAGTGATGGCTGTTAGTTATGTAGGACACAAACCAGGAGAGTGCAGTGCAGTCACAACAAAACAACAACAACACAATTACATTTATAGAGTGCCTTTCTCATCAGGAGGACGTCCCAAGCATATATGTGGAAGTTGATCCAATTTATGCTCAGGATTGAAAGGAAGCCACAGTCACAAAGCCAGATCCGCCGACAACCCGGCAGCATGTCCCTGGACAGCACTGTGCCCACTTCACAGGTATTATGGTTTGGGAATCATTTGACTGACTCAGAGCGGGAATCTGGGAAACATCCAACCGAAGCACCTTAGTCAAAAACAAAATTAATATGCGAGCGTCTTAATCAAGAGATACAAGCAGAGCATCGCCACTTTAAGCCTTAGGTCTTAACAAATTACCATTTCAGAGATTCTTTATATTTCTGAAAAATTGACACATTACTAATCGCTGTTCAGCGATTGACAAAGCTGATCAATATTCACATTGTGGTTGTCAGAATCGAAAGCTGAGATGATGACAGTGGCTGTAGCGAACACTCAGTATTTGTGTGACGAGAAGTTAGACTGGCCATCATGCTTTCTTGGGATACCACGTGTCTGGTACCTGGGAGACCGATTATTTGCACCATCTAAAGCAAAGGAATTTCCTAAATATTAATCACCCAAACAACACATTCTAATCCCCAAACACATCATCATAGCTCTTAATTTTATCAATAAAGTTTATTTTAATTAACAAAGTGACTGGAGAGAACTGGAAGACAGCAAGTGACATAGCTAGTTACCCTGTTGTTGATCTACTGGTAGTGTTCAGTCACTGCCCTTCTGAACCAGCTGCTGTTGTTGGCTCTGAAATGGAAACAATTTGCGAGAAAGTTATTCAGAAAGGATTAATATTGAGAAAACAATATTAATATACTCAAAATTGAACAACAATAAATTAACATGATTAATGTGTCCTTCACACAGGTAAATACCTCCAAAGTGCTTTCAGGGATGGGGTACAACCCTGAATAAGAGAGAAGGGGAAGAGGGAGGTAGCCGGATGGCAGATATTATGGGTGAGTCTGAGTTAGTGGTGGGGAGAGCTTCCCAGCTACAGAGATCTGATCTGCCCCATATCCGAAAGGAGAGATATCGACAATACCACTCAAGAGATGCACTTTGATTACTCTCTCTAGCCCTCCCTCCCCATTCTCTCTTTCATTCACTCTTTAACTCTCATTTCCATTCTCTCTGTGACTTCCCAACTCTGACTAGCAATACGTGTGTTTTATCGATACAGTTATTATCTGCGTGAAACAGTACCTCTCTATGTCACTCCTTCTATCTCTTCCCGCCTGAGCTCTCTCTTCCATTCACTCTCTTACTCTTTGTTTCATTCCCAGGCTCCTTCACGATCTCTCGCTTGTCTATAAACACACTCTCCCTCACTCACATACACACTCTCTCTTCCGACTTTAACACATGCACAAATATACACTGAAGCTTCTGTTTGTTGCTCTGTATCATTCAATTTTTAACTTTATATAAAACATCCTATATCTTCAGTTTCACAGCTGTGTAAAAGACAATTAAGAATTTTAAAGTTTTTTCTCTCAAACTTTTTATCTATGTTATTTATCGAATTAGCAAAAAAGATTAAACGATAGACCAGAGGACTGATCTCTGATGTTCTGGGGTGGCTTCAATGTGAATCCTGTCCCTGCCATTCTGTGAATTTGTTAATAAATGAGAGAAAACACGATAAATGAGAGATTACGATCATGTGGATTTGCCTTTTAGACCTTTATTTTCAATCTCATCTGCCCCCCTTTCGTTCTCAGCTGTCACATCCCTCAAAGCACGGGCTCAGAATCACCCCAGTAAAGACTTTTGAAACATCCTATATGTCCCCGGAGTGACATATATAGTAACAGGACACTATGGTCTCACAGACACACCCTGGGTATTTTTTAAGCAGGAATTATCAAATGGAAACATGTTGTAAACATTGCAGCAGCACTGCACTGAGAGGGTCAACCATTACCTTCTGACACAGAGAGACAAGAGTGCTACCAACTGGGCCAGGCTGATACATAAGCACAGCACGCTATAGTAATTCTGTCCTGTATAATTTGCTCAAAATCTTTATATTCTCTGTAAAATGTGTTGATAGGATTAAAGCTGTTCCCTCCCAGCTGCAGCGAAACATCCTTTGGATGAGATGTTAAACCGAGGTCCCGTCCGCGTGTTCAAGTGGATGTTAAAGATCTCACAGGAATATTCGAAGAGAGAAGGGAATCCTCCTGATGTCTTGGTCTATAATTATTACACCGAATAAAATTGCTCACTCATTCCATGAATGTTTGTGGGACTTTGCTGTATGCAATTGTGCTGCCGAGTATGGCTTCAAATACACAATCAATCAATCCATTTCACACTAAATTAAGAACTTTAAGCCATCCTTCAGATATAAGGCATTATACGCAAATGCAAGTTATTATTATCATATCTGATCTGCCCAATATCTGAAAGGTGAGAGATATCTACGTTGCTGATCGTAAGATGAGCTTTAATAATTTTCTCCCTTAATCACTGGGTTTCTCACATTTCAGTCCAGATTGTGAACGACGTCAGACTCTTCACACATAGGGTCCCAGAAACCAAATGGAGCAGCACAGCTTCTGTCCCATACAGCTCAGATCAGCTACCAGACCAGCGCTTGAAACTTGGGGCTTCTGGTCTGAAAGGCTCAACACCTAATCCACATGCTAGAGCACTCGCCTCTCAATCTAACCTCAGGGTAGATTCTTCTACAGGGCAAAAATTTCCTTATTCCACATGCTTCTGTTTACCCAGCAGTAAGCAGATGTTAGATGGTTCGTGGATTGGCCAATCACTCTCTGCAGGACATAATAGCTCAACAAATAATCTGGTCACTCAATCCGGGAATATTTGTGGGATACACCTGTGTGCTATAGACAGCCACATTTCCAGCCTATGTCTGTGTCAGACACAAACGAGAAACAAAATCCACAGAAACAAGTGAAAAGCCTGCATGTCATGGCAGAGGGCACCAGGCTGGAGCTGTAGAGTGATGTTAAACTATATCATTAGCACACAGCCTGTCTGAGCCTCCAGTAACATACAATAGTTGCCCTCAGACAGGGTGAACACTGGCCTTTCAACAAATGAATAATTTAATAATTTAATTATTCAAATGAATAATAAAGTTCTAAATTTTTCCCAAAATAAATACAAGAGAAAAGAAGAGGGAAAGAGGGAGTGAGCGAGATAATGAGAGATATAGCGATAGAGAGACATAAAGAGAGAGATTCGCGCACACAGCCAGAGAGATATATATAGAGGCCAAGACAATGGGAGAAAATCCCTTCTCTTTTTGATCGTGCTGTAGGAATTTTAACGTTTAGCTGAACAGGCAGGCGGGACAGCGGTTCAACACCTCAACCAAAAGACGGCACCTCCAGGATTACAGGCCTCCCCCAGCACACACTGCACAGTGTCATGCCAGACTGTAAGTTCAGGTCCTGATGTGATGCGATCCCACAACATTCTGACAAGAGATGCTACATGCACTGAGCTCATACCCATATTTATGACTATACAATGGTTTCAATATTATATTATAATATTACATATTTGTCAGAAATCACCAATTATTTACTGCGTAAAATATAATAAATCCCCTTTGACCATGTGAGTGTGGAGTCGTGAATAAAGCCACTCTTCACCTCAATATTTCTACAGTGATGTGTGAGGGAGAGATAGGAGACCAGACAGAGGCAGCACTTACCCCCTTTAACATGCAGTGGTACAGATTTGATGAGAGGTTTCCCAAGAATAGTCTGATGTTCAACATGAATAATGAACTCGGCACCATTGTCCCGGAATATATCAGCAACCATGGTAAGGCTGCACTTCACACTGAAATTCCCAGTTGTCTCCCGTTCAATCGTTGCCTCCTTCGAAGTGATAGAGACATCGTTAACGTGAGAGGTAACAGGAATCTTCACTGACTTCTTTCTTTCTGCTTGTGTTTTCTCTGTTGTCTGCCAACAAAACAGCTGCCGTGCGTTCTGCTCCCCTTCTCTCTTCAGCAATACAGCAATTCCAATGGACTGTGGATTGAACCCAGTCACTGACCAGCTCAGAGTGGTTTGGGCTCCGTGTTTAATATCAGAGGGTATATTGACTTCAGTAATTGTGGGAGAGTCTATAAAAAAATCACAAGCAGCATGTCAAGATTATATTCCAGCTACAGGACACACGACACTGCCTCACACATTGCTTCACACACAATTTACAATCTAAATCTGCAGCAAAGCTTCAGACATCCAGAGCTGCACACTATTGCTGAGGACAGCAGACGATGTTGCAGGCTGGTGTTAAGCTGGACCCTGACCACAGAGCCCATCACTTCCCCATCAACCTGCAACAGAGCTGCCCCCAGGCACAACTACACATCCTGTAAAATATTCACACTGTTACTCTTTACACTAGTCTTTACAATACATGCACGATGTGCTGACAGTATTGAGGCTGTTCCTTCCCACGACAGACACGTCCCACAGATGAGATTTTAAACCAAAGTCCTATCTGCCTCCACAGGTGGATGTTAAGGAATCCTGTGTCACTACAGGCAGCCCCCGCTTAACACACGCCCTGTTAATGAAGCTTCACTATAAAGATGGTTTCTATTTGTACCCCCCCATGCGCTTAGCGAAGGCTGCGCTCGCTATAAAGAAAGTTTAAATTGCACGCGCTTCTCGTCTCCCGGCAGCCTCCGCAACACAAGCGCAGTCTCAGTCGAGGAAGCTACATACATACACACACTTAGTTCAGCATGCCACCTAATCCAAGACAAAGCAGTGCAGTATGAGAGGAGGTTAAGCGGCAGGATGCTAGGCAACTATATGAAGCTACTGTGAAAAAGCCAGCGGAGACTTTTGCTGCTAGCAGCGGGCGGCTTGATCGTTTCCAAAAGCGATACAAGGTACATTCTCTCTCTCTGTCTGTCTGTTTCTCCCTCTCTCTCTCTTTCTCAGTCTCTCTCTCTCTGTCTCAGTCTCCCTCTGTGTCTCTTTCTCTCTCTGTGTCCCTTTCTCTCTCTCTCTCTGTCTGTCTCGGTCATGCGCTCTCTCTCTCTCTATTTCTCTCTCTGTCCCGGTCTCTCTCCCTGGTCTCTTTCTGTCTCTCCGTCTGTCTCGATCACGCTCTCTCTCTCTCTCTCTCTCTCTCTGTCTCAGTCTCTCTCTCTGTATCTCTTTCTCTCTGTCTGTCTCGGTTGCACTGTCTGTCTCTCTCTATTTCTCTCTCTGTCCCAGTCTCTCTCTTTGTATCTCCTTCTCTCTGTTTGTTTCAGTCTCTCTCTCTCTATCTCTCTCTATTTCTCTCTCTTACCCAGTCTCTCTCTCTGTGTCTCTTTCTCTCCCTCTGTCTGTCTCGGTCGCTCTCTCTCTCTCTCCCTCTCTATTTCTTTCTCCGTCCCAGTCTCTCTCTCTCTTTCTCTTTCTCTCTCTCTCTTTCTCTCTCTCTGAGTCTCTCACTGTCACAATCTCACTCACAGTCTCTCTCTTCAATAGCAGCCTTCAATAGCAGTTCTACCTACCTTATGGCATCGTTGGTACACCGCAATTAGTAGCGCTGGGCGCTAGGCTACGCGCAAGGCATTACTGGGAACGAAACTGATTTTCTTCATGTACAGAAACACAGTAGCGAACTCCCTCCCGCCTAATGAAATTTTCGCTTAACGAGGAGTTTCGAAGTCCCCAACCCCTTCGTTAAGTGGGCACTACCTGTATTCGAAAAGAGAAGGGAGATCTCCCCGTGTCCTGGCCATCAATCCACCCCCCCTCCCATCCCCCCCACCACAAATACAATTGACCACTGCTTGTGAGACATTATCAGCATGGCTGCTTGTGAGACATTATCAGCATGGCTGCTTGTGAGACATTATCAATTGTGCTGCCATATTTGCCTACAAATACACAGTTACTCCATTTCACAGTGAATCTAATGAAGACATCATAAGGAGCTGTACCACAATGCAACGTTTATCATTGGAGTCCTGTAGCATATTGGTTAGAGCACTCGCCTCTCAATCTAACCTCAGGGTAGATTCTTCTACAGGGCAAAAATTTCCTTATTCCACATGCTTCTGTTTACCCAGCAGTAAGCAGATGTTAGATGGTTCGTGGATTGGCCAATCACTCTCTGCAGGACATAATAGCTCAACAAATATAATAATCTGGTCACTCAATCGGGGAATATTTGTGGGATACACCTGTGTGATATAGACAACCACATTTCTAGCCTATGTCTGTGTCAGAAACAAACTAGAAACAAAATCCACAGAAACAAGTGAAAAGCCTGCATGTCATGGCAGAGGGCACCAGGCTGGAGGTGTAGAGTGATGTTAAACTATATCATTACCACACACGCTGTCTGAGCCTCCAGTAACATACAATAGCTGCCCTCAGACAGAGTGAACACTGGCCTTTCAACAAATTAATAATTTAATAATTTCATTATTCAAATGAATAATAAAGTTCTAAATTTTTCCCCAAATAAATACAAGAGAAAACAAGAGCGAAAGAGGGAATGAGCGAGATAACGAGAGATGTAGAGATAGAGAGACATAAAGAGAGAGACGCACACACAGTTGGAGATATATAGAGGCCAAGAAAATGGGAGAAACTCCCGTCTCTTTTTGATCATTCTGTGGGAATTTTAACGTTTAGCTGAACAGGCAGACGGGACAACGGTTCAATACCTCAACCAAAAGACGGCATCTCCAGGATTACAGGCCTCCCCCAGCACACACTGCACAGTGTCATGCCAGACTGTAAGTTCAGGTCCTGATGTGATGCGATCCCACAACCTTCTGACAAGAGATGCTACATGCTCTGAGCTCACACCCATATACAGTACATGCATATATAATGGTTTTAATATTATAATATTACATTCTTGTCAGAAATCACCAATTATTTACTGTGTACAATATAATAAACCTCCTTTGACCATGTGAGTGTGAAGCTGTGAATAAAGCCATTCTTCACCTCGATATTTCTACAGTGATATTTCTACACCCTGACCACAGAACCCCATCCCCTCCCCATCAACCTGCAACAGAGCTGCCCCCAGACACAACTGCACCATCATCCTGTAAAACGTTCACACTGTAATATGTTACTTGAAGTCTTTATATCCTCTACACAATGTGTTGACAATATTAAGGCTGTTCCTTCCCAGCTGCAAAGATACATCCCACGAATGGATGTTAATCCGAAGTACCACCTGCCTCTTCCGGTGGACATTAAAGCACATGTGGCATTACTCAAAAAGCGAACAAAGTTCTTCTGGTGTTTTGGCCATCAAATACCCAAATACAATTGATCACTCACTCCATCACTGTTTGTGAGACATTGCTGTGTGCTATCGTGAAGCCACATTTGTCTACTGATACAGTTACTCCATTTCACTTTGAATCTTGTGAGGCACTTTGAGATAGTCCTCTAGACATGATATGGATCTACACCAAAATTCAAGATTGTTTTAGTCCTGTAGGGCAGTGGTTAGAGCACTTGTGTCAGGTTTGATTCTCGTACAAGGCGTAATCTTGGGTAAAGATTAACTGAAAGTTGAGTGTGAGAAAACAACTTTCAGGAGACACAATCTAATTCAACTCACAGATACTGTTGATTTTGTTCAAATCCCCAATCTTAAAAAGCTGACTGATCTCACAGATATTGTTTCTTGGTACATCAAGTGCATAATGAGCAAGATGAGCAAACTTAATGTACGGGTGTTTATAACTTCAGTTATGTACCTTGCACCTGGGAACAAACTTGGAACGTTTGGGGTTAACGATGAGACATTCCTGAAACAGGCTGCATATAAGTATGGACTGCTAACGTGGGAGAGTGAGAGAGGGAGAGAGAGGGAGACGAGGAAAATAAACTGATAAGTAAGAGAATGCCTGAGTTCTCCCAAGCGATGGGTAACTGATCACGGTTGCTTCTCCTGAGTTAGGCACTACTTTATCTAGATACTGTACTGCCTAGTACTAGTATATCCATTGACTTGAGAAAGTCTACAATAAAGGAAACTGTCATTTGAAATTGAAACCATCAACAATTAAATTCCTTATAAGATATGATCCACTCATTTCCTTATTACAAGTCTCTGCACTAGACTGGAAGTTCAGGTCCTGATATGATGTGAACCCACAACCTTCTGGACAAGGGACAACAGGATAACATGCTCAGAGCTGACACCCATAGTTATGCACATATAATGGTGTAAGATATCGTGTTTTAATATTAAATATTTCCTAGAAATCACCAGATTATTTACCACCATGTACAAAATAATAAATCCCCATTGAACATCTGACTGTGACGTGACTTATAATAATAATGCATTTGATACAGTGCTTCTAATGTCTTCTAGACATCTCAAAGCTCTTCACAGAATATACCGTATATCTCCGCGTATAAGGCGCACCCGCGTATAAGGCGCACCCCTCGTTTTTGACCTTTTCTTGGTGAAAAAAAACGGAAGCATTTTCAATGATATTGTCGACAGAAGGGAGTTAGGGAGAGAGAGAGAGAGGCAGGCAGCCAGGCAGCCAGGGAGGGAGAGAGGGAGAGAGGCAGGCCGTCAGCCTGGGAGAGAGAGAGGGAGAGAGGCAGGCCGGCAGCCCGGGAGAGAGAGAGAGAGAGAGGGAGAGAAAGAGAGAGAGAGGCAGGCCGGAAGCACTGGAGAGAGAGAGAGAGAGAGAGAGGGAGAGAGAGAGAGAGAGGCAGCCGGCAGCCCGGGAGAGAGAGCGAGGGAGAGAGGGAGAGAGGCAGGCCGACAGCCCAGGAGAGAGAGAGAGAGCGGCAGGCCGGCAGCCCGGGAGAGAGAGCGGCAGGGAGGCAGGCAGGGAGTGAGGCAGACTAGGTTCGGCAGAAGGTAAGCACAGCACTGAAGTCCGCTGCTGCTGCTGCCGCTGCCCGGACGGCCGAGGCCGAAGCCCCGTCACCCGCTCCTCCCAACCCTCGCCGGACACTGACCAAATGTTCACTCGAGACTTACAGATCATTTCAAACTCTTCTCGTTGTTAAAGTCATTGCATTCAACAGAACATTTCTACAGTGATGTGCAAGGGAGAGAGTGTGGAGACCAGACAGTGTCAGCACTTACCGCCTTTAACGTGTAATGTTACTGATTCGGTGAGAGCTTTGTTCTGATGTTTAACTTTAACAATGAACTCAGCGCCATCATCGCTGGATACATCAGGAACCATGGTAACACTGCAGTTCACTCTGAAATTGCCAGTTTTCTCCTGTATAATCATCGCCTCCTCAGAAGTGATGAGATCATCCTTTGATTGGGATTCAATAGGGATCCTTACTGGCATCACTCCTGGTGGTGGAATTTTCTCTGTCGTCTGCCACTGAAACAGCTTCTTTTCATTCGTCTCCCCTCCTCTCTTCAGTTTTACACCAATTACAATGGGCAGTGGATGGAACCCAGTCACTGACCATTTCAGAGTGTAGGTGGCACCGTGCTTAATATTCGGGGGGACCTGGATTTTAGTAATTGTGGGAGAAGCTATAAAACAAACACAAGCAGCAAATGTAGATTATATTCCAGTTACAGGACACACTGCATCACCCACGCATTGCTTCACACAATATTTACAATCCAAATCTGCTGCAAACCTTCAGACAGATCTGCGCATTATTCCTGAGGACAGCAGACAATGCTGTAGCCTGGCGTTAAGCTGCACCATGACCACAGAGCACCAACATCTCTCCATCAACCTACAATAGAGCTGCCCCAGAAAAAACTACAACATCCTGTAAAATGTACTCCGAGTACTTACATCCTGATAGATTTCTTATGAATAAAGGTTTTAAGGGATATGGGGATAAGGTGGACAGGTGGAGTTAGATTAGAACATCAGCCATGATCTTATTGAATGGCGTGGCAGACTCAAGAGGCCTAATGCTGCTCCTAAATCTTATGGTCTTATCCTCTGCATACTGTGCACACTGCATTAAGGCTGTTGCTTCCCAGTTGCAGAGATCTCATCTGAGACCTGATACATCTGAGGTGAGAGATATCCACTGTGGTGATCGTGAGCTTTGATTATATTCTCTAATATCCTATCATTTGAAATAGACCTTATTATGTCTCAAAGTGCTACACAGGTTATACCGTGAAATGGATTAACTGTATATTTTGTTGGCGAACACAGCAACCAGTTTGCATACTGTAATGTCCCAGAAACAACCATGGGATGAGTGACCTATGTTAGTTGTGGGATTGAAGAAACTTCCCTTTTCTTTTCTAATAGCGCTATGGGATCTACAATGTCTACCTGAACTAGCGGGTAGAACGTCAGTTTAACATCTCATTTAAAGGACGGCACCACCGATAATGCACAGACATCCAGCACTGCGTTGGGAGTGAGTGTCAGCTTAGACGATGTGATTCCAAGTCCTGACGTGGGGCTTGAACTCACAACCTTCTGAGTCAGAGGCAAAAGTGCTACCAAAGCTCCAGGCTGACATACAAACAGACCAGCACAGCTACTGGCCCAGGTCAGCTCAGATCAGCTCCCAGACCAGCACTTGAATCTCAGAGCTTCTGGCCTGAGAGACTCGACTCAACCTGTACTGAGCAATGACCTCAGCTGCTGGGCCATCGGGAGCAAATCATTACAATGTCCTAAACATTGTCACAGAGACAGTGAGACACAACAATGATAGAGGAACCTACCTGTAGTAATGAGTAATATTGCAGTATTAGTGAGAGAGCCAACAATAACATCATGATGAACCTCAACAGATAATTCAGCTCCATTATCCATATCAATATCAGGAATCATATCAATGATGCAATTTACTCTGAAAGTCCCATCGCCAAGAGGTTCACACTTTGGCACCAAAGCATTGAAGGACGCATCTTTAATGTCTCTATCCGATCGGTCCTGCAGAGGAAAAGCTCCTCCTATCGACTCTTGAAATATTTCCTTGTTGGGAATTTCCCAGTGAAACAGTCGTTGTATTTGCTGTTGCTGCCCGTTCCTCTTCAGGCTGAAAATTATGGTCATTTTCCCAGGAGTGAACCCAGTAACTACACATGTCACTGTGTCTTTCACAGCATGCAGAATTTTCCCGGGTGGATAAGGTCCATTAATTTGAGGAGGAGCTATCAAACAGAAACACAATATAAGCATTGCAGCACTGCACTGGAGTGACAGCCAGTGTGTCAATGTGGGGCTTGAACTCAATACCTTCTGACACAGAGACAAGAGCACTGCCAAGTGAGCCGGACGGACACATGAACACAGCACCCAGTGGAACCTAAATGTAAATGAGTCCTGTATAACTTACACTATGTAATAATGTTACTCAGCCTGTAAACCCTCTGTGTGGTGTGTGTACTTCCCAGCTGCAGAGATCTGACCTGTCCGATATTGTGAAGGTGAGAGGTATCCAAGGTGCTGATCAGGAGGTGAGCTTGGATTATTTTCTCTATTAATTACCAGGGTTTCTCACATCTCAGCCCAGACTGTCAATGTGGGCAGACAATTCACCCACAGAGACCAAACAGAGCTGCACAGCTACTGCCTCAGCTCAGCTCAGCCCACCTGGGGGGAGGGGGAACAGAGGTGTGCAGTATCTCCTCTGAGATAAGATGGCTACAACATTCTAATAATCCTTATAATTCTTACAACTGATATAACACCTTATCACATCACTGAGACGTCTCAGAGCGCATCACAGAATTTGTGTGTGAAGTTCACTGGCTCTGTACTTGAAGGCAAATGTGTCAGCCAACTTGTACACAGCAGTGCCGCACAAACAGCAGTGAATTAAGTAATGTATTTTATAACGGGGATTGTTGGCCAGGACACTGGGACAAACTCATTTCTCTGTTTCAACAATAATGCACTTGAGAATGCATTATCGGAACCAAATCAATCCTGAGACTCAGTCTCAGTTCCTGTTCCAAGTGGTTTCCCAGCTCTTCAGGCCATTGCTGATTATAAACCAGTCGGCCTGGCTCATCAGCAGGCCTGGGCCAGCAAGACCAGTCACTGAGAGCAGGGATTCTACCTATTCAGGTCTTGTTAACCCTGCAAACCAAAGCCTTAACAGGTGGTGTGGTCCTAACTGGAAATACTAAACTATGCGCATTTCCCTTCTTAAATTCCCGCAGTATTCCAGCACATACTCTGTGATCTCCAAGCTTTATATCTTGCCAACGTGCAGCTGATACTCTTTGGTAACAGGTAAACAGGATGCATAAATTTTGTAAATAGCAATGAATTAAGTGACAGATTTTATAACGGGGATAGTTGGCCAGGACACTGGGACAAACTCACTCTCTGTTTGAACAATAACGCACTTGACAATATCGGAGTAAAATCAATCCTGAGGTAGTCCTGTTAGTCAAGCTCTTGATCCAAGTTTGTTTACTACTGTGAGCATTCCATTCTGGAAAAAGGGAAATTTCCACATGTAGATGGCACATATGAACTCTCTGGTTTGGATAATCTTAAGCACTATGACGAGATTTCTCAGATGGCATATCCTGCCACCTTCTGGACTGAGAGGCTCTGGGTTTCACTGAGTGGTGATCTCAGTTGCTGAACCATTGTGGAGGAAACTGTTACTTTATTCTAAACACTGCCTAAGAGCATATGGGACAGAGAGGACACAATATTGACGGCAGAACCTACCTCCAGCAATGTTTATTTTTAAACTGTCAGTGAAAAAATCAGGAAATTCCTCATGCTGAACCTGAACAATTAATTCAGCTCCATCATCCGTGGGCTCATCAGGAGTCATGCTGATTTTGCAATTTACTCTGAAGGTTCCTTCTTTGTTGTCGTGTTCACATTTAGGCAACACTGCAGTGAAGGAGGCAACATTGTTGGATCTCTCTGATTTGTCCTCAAGATTCCAGGGGATTCTCTTCCTTTGAAATGCTTCCTTATTTGGAACTTCCCAGTGAAACAGTTGTCTTACTTCCTCTCCTTTCCTCCGTAGACTGGAAACAATCGAGATCTTCCCAGGAGTGAACCCAGTCACTGCCCATTGCAGCTCAGCATTCTCACCATGTTTCATTTTCTTTTGGTTTGGAAATGTAATTTTAGGAGGAACTACAAAACAAAATGACAAATCCATATAAAAACATTCAAGTCCATGTCTGTGTCAGATACAAATTGGAAACCGAATCCACAGAAACGAGTGAAAAGCCTGCAAGTCATGGCAGAGGGCACCAGGCTGGAGCTGTAGAGTGATGTTAAACTCCATCATAAGCACACAGCCTGTCTAAGCCTCCAGTAACCTGCAAGATCTGCCCCCAGACAGGGTGCACACTGGCCTTTTGACAAAGAAATAATTTCAAATTCTACATTTTATCCAGACTGATTATAAGAGAAAGGAAGAGAGAAAGGGGGAAAGGGAGACAGAGAGAGAGCTAGACATACACATAGAGCAAGAGGTGGAGGACAAAACACTGGAGAAATTCCCAACTCTTTTAGTGCTGAAGTGTGTCTTATCAGGGGTTGCCGGCCATTTAGCTGAACACCCAGATGAGTTCATGGTTTAACATCTGAAATAACAGACTCCAGCATTACAGAGCCCCCCCCCAGCACACACTGCAGTGTCATCCTCGATGGTAATAAAGGGAATTATTATTTGAAATTGAAACCATTGTCAACAATCAAATTCTTTAAGATATCATCATTTCATTTCCTTATTACAAGTCCCTACTAGACTGTAGGTTCAGGTCCTGATGTGATGTGAACCCACAACCTTGTGGACGAGAGGTTAGAGTGCTTCATGTTCTGAGCTGACACCCATATGAGTGCATATATACACATTCGATTTTATATTTTAACATTACGTATTTGTCAGAAATCACCAGATTATTTATTGTGTACAAAATAATACATCCCTTTTGACCATGTGACTGTGGAGCCCTGAATAATGTGGCCTCTCTTCACACACAGCTGCAAAACTCACTCTGGAGATTAACAGATCATTTCAAACTCCCGTTTGTAAAATCATCACCTTCACCTGAATATTTCTACACTGACGTGTGAGGGAGAGAGAGAAGAGAACAGACAGAGGCAGCACTTACCCCCTTTAACGCGTAATGTTACAGATTCAGTGAGAGGATTCTCCAGAACATCATGTTGAACTTCAACAGTGAACTCAGCGCCATCATCCCTGGATACATCAGCATTCACGGTAACACTGCAATTCACAATGAAAGTCCCATTTTTTCCCTGTACAATCATCGCCATCTCTGGATTGATGGAGTCATCCTTTGTGACACGGCTAACAGAAATGTTTACTGGTTTATTTCCTGCTGGTTGTTCTTTCTCTGTCTGCCAATAACACAGCTTCTGTGATCTCGACTCCCCTTTTCTCTTCAGTAATACAGCAATTACAATGGGACGTGGATTGAACCGTATCACTGACCAACTCAGAGTGGAGATCTCACCATGTGTCCTATCAGGGGTTGCCGGCCATTCAGTAATTATGGGAGGAGCTATAACACAAACACAAATATCATGTAAAGATTAAATCCAGTTACAGGACACACCACACAGCCTCACACACAATTTACAATGAGAATCTGCAGCAAGGCTTCAGACAGAGTTACACACTCTTTCAACAATAGCAACTTCCATTTAATATAGCAACTTTCATGCAGGGTAACGTCTTGATGAGCTTCGCAATATTGTAGTTTGATACTGAGCTGGGGAGAGAGGGGAGGTGATGGTAGGCATGGTCAGAGAGTAGAACCTCCATGTGTAATCCAACGATTGATGGAGATGGAGGGCGAGCTGGAGTTTGGGGAAGGCAGTTTCAGAGGTTCAGGGTATCGTTGTTGAATGCCTGGCTGCCGATAGTATAGTGGACAGGTCAAGGAAGATGCCAAAGGTTTGAGCAAGCGAACGGAGTGGGTTGAGAAGTGGGTGTTTGCAGATTGGAGAGGTAGCGAGGTGTGAGAGCAAGAGGTGAATTGTAGGCAAGTCTGAGGATCTCAAAATCGATTTGTTTAAGTTTCTCAAGAAAACAGATGAGATTTCAGGCTGATGTTGAGCTGGACCGTTACCACAGAGCCCATCACCTCCCCATCAACCTGCAACAGAGCTGCCCCCAAACACAACAGCAACAACATGCATTAATATGGCATTGTTCACTTCAGCTAATGTGTTTGAGCGATTTAAAGTGACAGAGTCATCCACTGAGCCTGGATAGAGAGGGGAAGGGGGGTGGCTGTCGGCACAGATGTCTATGTGATAGAACGTCACTGTCACAAACAAAAATAACTATTGCAGCATAGAGGGACACACACAGCAGCATGCTGCACTTCAACTCACATATTAGCACCAGAGAGAGCGAGAAAATACAGAGGTAGAGTTTACCTGCGACACATAATGTTATAGCTTTAGTGAGAGGATTATCCACAGCCTGATGTTTAACTTCAACAGTGAATTCAGCATCATTATCCCTGATTACATCAGCACACATGGCAACGCTGCACTTCACACTGAAAGTCCCTTTATCTGTCTTTACAATCGTTGCCACCTCAGCAGTGAAGGAGTTAACTTGTGTATCAATGCTGGGGGTAATATCATGTGGGATTGGCTGCTTTTCTTTCTCTGGGATCTGCCAATGAAACAGTTGCTTTGCTTCCTGATCCACTTTCCTCTTCACCAATACAGCAATTACAATGGCCCGTGGGTTGAAGCCATTAACCTCCCATGTCAAAGGCACATTGGCACCGTGCACAATACCAGAGGGTATGTTGATTTCAGTCATCGTGGGAGGAGCTGTAAACACAAGTAACATGTTATTACTAATAATCCTTGTGTTTTATATAGCGCTTCTCACGTCTTCAAGACATCTCAAAGCACTGCACATAATATACTGTGAAGTGAATTAACTGTGGGTGAATTGCGGCAGCCAATTGCGCACAGCAGTGCCCCACAAACAATTGTGGATTAAAATGACCAATTTTCTTTTTGAGGGATTATTATCAGGCATGTGGAGCAAGGAAACTTGCCCAAGGTTTCACCATGCTTGAATTGAACACAAGTCCTTCGCTTGTAAGGCGAGTGCTCTAACCACTGAGCTACAGGACTCCACAAACATTATTAACATTATGCTGTAATTCTACAACTGGCCACACTGTGTCCAGTTACAAATCATAAAATCAATCTAGGGGCTCACATTGACCCCCTGGATTCCATTCGCACTTCAATCTCAGATTTCGTTTGATTCCTGGAAATGGTGGGCCTTAAATTTCCTTAATCCACACGCCTCTGTTTACCCATCCGTATGTAGGAACCTGGTTATTAGTAGATTCTCAGATTGTATTTCAGGGATAATAATTGCATCAAAAATATTAAAAAATAATAAATTGGTCACTTAATCCATGACTATTTGTGTGACACTGCTGTGCACAATTGGCTGCTGCTCGTCGCACACAAATTACACAATCAATCTGCTTTACAGTATATTCTGTGGAGTCCTGTAGCTCATAAGCGAGAGACCAGGGTACGATTTCCAGCAGGCGAAATATTGTGCAAGTTTCCTTACTCCACATTCCTCTGTTTACAGTTTATTCTGTGAAGTCTCAAAGGCATGATCAGGTGATATGTCATGTGCAAGGCTATTATTGTCTGAGAACTTCCATGTTAATATAAAAGTTGTATGAACACAAACTGTCTGTGTTTTT
Source organism: Hydrolagus colliei (assembly GCA_035084275.1). Lineage (NCBI taxonomy): Eukaryota > Metazoa > Chordata > Chondrichthyes > Chimaeriformes > Chimaeridae > Hydrolagus > Hydrolagus colliei. The sequence continues at coordinate 9,633,247 of CM068757.1, read as the reverse complement.
ATGTGTTCTTCTTTCTCCCTCCCTGTCTCTCTCTCTTCTCTCTCCCCTTTTGTTTACCCTCTCAATCTATTCTCTTCTCTCTCTGAAGCTGAGAGGGAAAGAAAGAGAGAGTGACACACAGTAAGAGTGACAGAGATTATGGTAGCTTCTATATAGCCTGAGGTGAAGGGCAGGTTTTCAGATGCCAATTGAAATACTGACGACCTTGTCCCATAGGAGAGAGCGTCACCAACTGAGTCAATCCGTCAACTGACCACACAGGGTTACTGGGCATAAGGTAACTCTTGGAGCTCACATAGTAACAATGTTGCAGTGGTTTTGAAGCAGCTCATCATTGGGTAAGGGGGAAGAGTAGAGAATTGGGATACGGGGAGATAGCTCCAGTGGATGAGTGACCACCGGCATAGGCTCGGTGGGGTGAATAACCTTGTTTCCTCTAATTATAATAATAATTAGTGTTTGATATCGCGCCTTATCCCACTGTTGAGACGTCTCAAAGCACTCAACAGAATACACTGTAAAGTGTATTGACTGCATATTTTATGGGCGTAACCCGTCAGCCAATTTCACACTCTAATTCTGGATTGAGTGACCAAATTTTTTTTTTTTATTATTAGAAAGGATCAATACCCCGGATTTCCATGTTTTTATTTCTTGCCATTGTTTGCACATTGACATGTGGGTGTGGTTAGGTGGAGGTAGGGAGGTGCACAATGCAAATCTTACCTTCAACATCTAAAGTTACAGATTTTTTGAGAGGCTGTTTCAGAGCCTTGTGATGAACTTGCATTGTTATTTGAGCTCCATCGTCCTCAGATACATCAGGACAGAACCATATGTGACACTTTACCCTGAAGGTCCCATTTTCGAGCTGATCACATTGTGGGGTGTCAGCAGAGAACGAATTATCCCCGTCAGATCCATTTTTTGTTTTCAGGAGATGAAAACCTTCTTCAACCTGACCTGGTTCGTTTTTATTCTTTGTGAATTTCCAGACAAATAGCTCCAGTGGCTGTTTTCCTTTCCTCGTCAGAAATATCATGATCTCTATCTCTTTTGGTTTGAAACGAGTCACTTCCCAACTCAGATTGACGCGCTGCCCATGTATAAAGCGAGTGGGTTTGCTGATTTCATTGATCTTGGGAGGAGCTGTGGAACATACAAAAAGTAGCATCAAATATTCTAATTCTCTCAAGAAACCTGGGTAATGATCAACACAGTTCAGTTATAACAACAATTTGCCCTCATGCAGTATCTTTTGATGTCATCTCAAAGTACTTTACAAGGACTTTACAGTGTGGATCACTGAGTGAGGTGCAAAGAGGAAGCAGGGAATGCTGCTAGTGACCAAAAGCACGATCAAACAGGTAAGTCTTTAGAAAAGATTCGGGTAAATGTCCCAGAGAGCAGAGGCCTCGACACAAACTTTTTGACTGTCATTAGGACAATATCTATTTCAGTTGATCAAGTGTCAGCTGACTGTTCTCTATTGATAGAAAATGTGCACAAGACCATTTAGTGTATAATAAATCACCCCCACGTCTGCCGTTGTTGTTTAGGGCTGTGAAGATCCTTACCTTGTTTCGTTTTCTTCCAAAAGTAAAGTGCCGCGAAAACAAAGACGACAATCACTATCAGGACAACACCGATTACACCTCCAATAACAGCTCCAGGTCCATATCCTTCAGGATCCTGGGGATTCTCAATTCCCACAGTCAGCTCTGCCTCCAGTGTAAGACTATCACTGAATGTTCTGTGCTTCACCACACACCTGTATTTATCACCATCGACAGCCAGGGTTGGTCTGATCTTCAACTTGCTGGAAAGATTAAATGTTTTGTCCTCATTGATAACTAAATCTTGCGTCAAGATATCTGTTGTAATCTCCGTCTCCACACCACGCGATACCTTGACCCAGCTGATGCTGTGCATCTCAGGGTAAAATCCATTGACATCACACATCAAGTCTTCTACTGAACCATTGATTACATTGATGCGATGTGGAGACAAGGTGACGTTTGGCTGAGCTGTAGAGGTTATCACATTTCTTTACATGAATATAGTATTGTCTTTCAAGCAGCACTTTTATTTCCTACCCACAACATACACACACGTGAGAATAATAATACAACTTGTATTTACTTCAGACACAGCAACAGGCAGACAGAAATTCCACCTTGTCTACCCTGGAACTTTGAATTGCACAAAATTAAGAAAAATTCCTTAAAAAATCAATGATTCCCACTTCTTAGAAGTAATGGCTTTCTAATTCAATGGAACAATTTTGCACAACACTTAGATTTTACAACATAACAACAACAACAAACAACAACAACAATACCATATGAATTAAGACTAATTTGAATTTCAACCCCAAGATTTATGAACTAATACCAGTGAGCTACATACATCTAATCTTGGCAAGTTAACGAAACAATTTACATCACTATAGGTCAACAGAAGAATGGGGTAACTGTGTTTCCCCAAATGAAGCATCTCACCGAGATAGAAATGGACAGGTGTGTTGGAGACCAATGCATGGTTACCAGTTCATCTGACCCATTTTAGATGGCATCAATGGTTGCTTAAGCAGAGGGGTTAATAACAATCACTCTGACTGATGGGTTGTTTATTAACTGGGACTTTCAGCCAAAATGAGATAGGGCTCATCAGTCTTGAGAGACGATTTCTCAGATGGTGCATAAATGTGTAAAACATGATGCACCAAGATGGTAGAACAAGAGGTTAAAGGTTTAAAGTTGAAATTAGTAAAATAATCCAAGGTAGAAACTCAAATCCAATGACAAAATTACCAATTAAAAAATAATAAAAATTGGTCATTTCAATCCACGACTGTTTGTGGGACGCTGCTGTGCGCAATTGGCTGCCGCATTTTGCCCACAAATATACAGTCAATTCACTTTACAATATATTCTATGAAGAGCTTTGAGACATTGATAAGACGTGTTCAGCACTAAATTATTATTAGAACTTTTTGTAATGGGATTAATGCCCCGAGTAGCGATCCACCAACCCTCTGTATCCCACAAACAGTCGTGGATTGAACTGACCTAGTCAGGTGCAAGGGTTTATGGAGTACTAAGGGACAATGATTAAGAATACACATTCTTTTTAAAACTTAATGAGTTTGAGAATGACTTGGACAAAGATCAATAAACAGATTCTTGTGGGTGCATGGCCAGTTCTAACAGGAGAAATCTGGTTATTGTCCTGATGCTGCAAAAACGGTACAAAGATAGGAAGGTTTGAGGGGTAAAGGCACAATCATTTCAACAATCAACCAAGAACCAACAATCATTTCAACAATCAAAAGAAGGAAAGAGAACCAGCAGGAGAGTGAGAGGTCAGGCTAGCAGGAGGACAGTGCACAGTGGAGCAGTGAGCCAACAGTCAGAAGAAGGGAGGTCTGGTTGTTTGTGGTCAGCCAACACCAAATGTCAGACTAGCTGCTGAGAGAGTCCAGCTGTTGTGTGATCAGCCAGGACAATTGTTATTGTCCAGGTACTGCAGCCTGGATAATAGCAGTGAAGGGTTAACTGGCAAAAGTGAGAGAGACAGAGAAAGAGAGAAGCCTTGATTGACTGTCAAGCAGAATATCAGCCCAATCAACGAACCTAAAACACAGCTTGGCAAGAGAGACAGACATACAGAAGTTGAGTAAAAGGCAAGCAGGGCAGAGCAAAGAGTCAAGGAAATCTACAAGCAGAGGGAAACTGGACCTTGAGGTGGTGCTTCTGGACTATTTTTGATGGTTATTATTTTTGTTATTAATATTATTGCTTTTGTTGTTTATTGTTGTTGATTTTGTTGTTTATTGTTGTTGTTTAATCCCCCCTGCCCCGGCCTACCCCCCCCCCCCCCCCTTCTTCTTCCCTTGCTCCCTTTCCCCACTTTCTCTCCCCCCTTTTCCCCTTCTCTCCCTCTTCCTCTTGCCCCCCTTTCTCTCTGATTTTGCCCCCCACCCACCTTGCCCTCCCTCTCTCCCTTGCCACCTTTCTCTCCCCTTTTCCTATCTGACTATTCCCCACCTTCGCCTCCCTCTCCCTCTTATCCTCTTTTCCCCCTTTCTCCCCTGGCTCCATTTCCACGACTGTTTGTGGGACACCGCTGTGCGCAATTTGGCTGCCGCGTTTCACCCACAAACGGTCAATGCGGTTAATTTTCCTACTTTCCTTCCCCCAACCACGAACCTTCCCCCACTGCTCCTGTCCCAACTTAGGACGTTGTGTATTCTGTGAAGCGCTTTGAGGCAACAATTAGTCGTGGAAAGTGTTATATAAACTTAAGGATTATTATTATTGACAGACACCCAGAACCCAGTAGTATATTCACACACTCACGCATCCATACACTGCGGGGTGGGAGCAGTACGTGTATGCGGAATAGATGAGTTAGTTACTAATTTTAGAGAATAAGTTTGTTTATATTGATTCCTTTTTGTCCGTGTCCTTATTTAATTTACTTCCCTTATTACCAAGCAATAAACTTGTGTTATTTAATTTTTAATGTGTGCTGTTCATTGCTGACTATTGCACCAGACCCTTACAGAAGGGTGGTTGAAGATAGCACACTGGAATAGTTTGATGCAGTGATGTGACGATGGGTTTCCTGGATGCTTGAGCTCAGATGGTCTGAACAGCCATCTTCATAATAATAATAATTCTTGTATTTGATACAGCACTTTTCACATCTTATCGATGTCCCAAAGCGCTTCACAGAATATACTGTAAAGTGAATTGACTGTATATTTGTGGGCGAATCATCTCAACTTATCTTGTGATCTGTTGAATACAGCATTACAAGCCGCAACACAACACACACAACACACACGGCAAGATTACTGTGCTTACCTGACACTATTAAGGTTGAACTCTTTTCTTCTTGTGATATGGTCGGCATCAAGTAAACCATACACTTGTACACTCCTGCTTCAGATATCTGAACCTTAGGAAGATGTAGTGAGGCATCTCCCCTTTGCAGATTTTCTACTATTATCTTTGATCCGTTTCTGATAGCTTTAAATATCCCTCCATTGTATGCATACACTTCCTTCAACCCCCAAAACCACCGAACTGCAATTATTTCAAGGCTGGGCTCCTCCGGAGTCTTGAGGGTTACGTTACATTGAAGGACAACATCTTCATTCAATAAGACCTCCAATGGGTCTTTAAATATTGTCATCGCCAAAGCATCTGTGTAAAAACAAGGGGCATTCCAAAACATTGATGACAACTGAGCATTTTAAACACCAGAATAGCAGGTTTGATTATCTGAGATTAGAAGCACGTTAAAATTCATAGGTTGGGATGAGCTACTGCTTCAAGAATATTGAAACAAGAAAATCTAGTCCTACCCAAGGGTTTGGTGACAATACCAAGGAGTGAATGTTAAACAGCATGCTCATGTGCATTTGCAATTAATGGCCATTTAGGCAGAGCACTGGAGCACAGCTAGTGCCTATAGAATTGTACCCCACAGGTTATCCAGAGAATGAGGGGTTGAGGCTTGTGTCAAAACTCTGCTGACTGTGCCTCACGTATTTGAGACTCCGCACCCCCATTACTCCCGTGTCTGCAAGCCCTCACTGGCTGCTTGTTGCAGAATGGATTGATTAGAATATCCTCCTTCTCACTTTCAAATCACTTCCCGCCCTGGCCCCTCCCCACCTCTCCAAGCTGCTCATACCCCACCACGATGTTATCTACACGGGGTTAGCTTCCAAATGTATGCAGATGACACCCAACTCCATCTCTCTGCCTCCACCCTCGATGGCACCCTACCTACATGTACTAATCGCCTGACTCTCCCCCCCCCCCACCCACTGAGTTCCTCATCCATGCATTTATTTACATTTAGATTGGACAACTCCAAATTCCTGCTCATCGGTTTCCCAACTCTTCCCTCCTCAAGCAGCCAGTCATTCACAACCTGCAGCTTGTATTCTCTCCCACACCGGAATCCTTGACCCTATCACCCTGACTTGGCAGCTCTGGCTCCCATTCCCCAGATTATAGAATTAAAAATAATTTTTTCATCACCTTCAAAGCCCTCCACGGCTTTGCTCCTCCCTGTGTCTGAGACGTGCTAACTCCAATTGGATCTGTCTTCTCCTCCACTCAGCAGGCTCTGGCCTCATTTGTGTCCTCCGCCCTGCACGCTCCACCATCCTTCAGCCTCTCTGCCCCCACTCTTTATAACTCCATCCCACATTCCCTTTGCCTTGCTCACTCCCTTGCCTCCATCAAGCCAAGTTTCAAGACCCTTCAATTCAACCACGCCTTCAGTCACTCTCTTTTCCCTAGCCTCACTGTCCCTTGTTAATTGCGCCAAGATGGTTCCTTCTTCAAGGGCGCTATTGGTTCTCATAACTGAGACTCTTCAATTTTTCCAATGTATCTGCCCCAGTGCTTCACTGTAACTTAATATTATATACAGCACATAGCAACAATACAATTTGTGCAGATTGAAGAGAGTCCTTGTTGAACATTAAGTTGAAGACCTCGCCTCCCACACAAAACAGGGCTTGGTTTTTCCCCTTATAACTTGCTGGGGAGAATCACCATCAGCCCAGAGAAATTTTGTCGCTGTTTCCAATTATAACGTTCAAAACAAATAAATTGATAAAGGAATCCGGCCCGTGGGCCGCCAGTTTACCATCCAAGAGGCCCTTGATATTTGATATTATCAGCTAAACCCCAAACACAGACCCTTCAGGCTGTGTCCCCCCCCCCCCCCCCCAGGGCAGCCTCCAGTTAGCGGTGTGTCTCTGTGTCTCGCTCAGCGGTGGGATCCAGCAGCAAATCAGTCTAACGTTTGCGCATTTTCTGTACCTGATCCTGCAATCCAAGCCCCAAGGATCAGGACGAGGGTCAGCGCCCTGGCAGCTCCACCGGGTGAGGACATTATAGCCGAGTTTGTCCCCCTCAACATGTCTGTCTCTCTCTGTGTGTCTCTCTCTCTCTCTCCAGCTTCCAGCCGCACTGACTGGGGCTGTGCTTTCACTTTCACTCTCGTGTATGATTTCTCGGAAAGGGATGGTGTTTAACGCTATCATTGTATTCACAGCAGATTAGCTTTAAGATGCGAACACAGATCCCGAGTTATCCTCATTTCTGGGAAAAAGAAAAGAGGAACCGAGGAGAAGCCACAGCTGGGAGATATAGTGTGTGAAAGCACTTGACAGATCAACTTATTCAATCGTAGTGATGTTCACAGCAACAATAACCTTTGCAATGTAGATATTGTTAGAATAATAATAATAATAATAATAATCCCTGTATTGGCTACAGCGCCTTACAATCACAACAACAACACAATTACATTTATAGATCACCTTTCACGACGGGAGGACATCCCAAGGCGCTGAACAGTTAGGTCGGGACCCGAGCAGAGGGGGAAGGGTCGGGGAAGGAGAGTAGGGGGGAGAGGGGGGAGAGTGCGGAGGGGAGCAGAAGGCAGAGTCGAAGAGGAAGGTCTTGAGACCGGCCTTGGAGGAGCAAAGGGAGCAAGCAAAGCGAGGGGGTTGAGGGATGGAGTTCCAGAGTGCGGGGACAGAGAGGCTGAAAGCCCGGCCACCGATGGTAGGGCGGTTCGGCCGGGAGACGTGGAGCTCGCTGAGCGGAGAGCGCGGACAGGCTGATAGGGAGATAGTAGGTCGGAGAGATAGGCGGTGACAAGGCCGTGAATGGCCTTGAAAGTGAGGACGAGGATCTTGAATTTGATCCTCTGGGGGATGGGGAGCCAGTGGACAGGGGCGAGGGTGGGAGTGATGTGATGTCGCGGAGTCTAGTGCAGGAGAGGACACAGGAGAGAATTCTGAATGATCTGCAGCTCGCGAAGGGAGGAGCTGGGAAGGCTGACCAGGAAAGAATTCCTGTGGTCAAGCCTAGATGTGATGAATACGTGGATGAGTATTTCGGCAGCATGGTGGGGAGGTGGTGGCGGAGACTGGCAATGTTGCAGAGGTGGTGGAAGGCTGTACCGGTCATGGCGCAGATTTGGGGGAGGAAGGACAATTCGGGGTCGAACAAGACGCCCAAATTCCTGACTGGCTTTGAGAGGTGGAGAGTGCAGCCTTAAATGCTGATGTTGCCAGTGCCTGAGGTGCGGAGGCGCTGATACGAGCCAATCAGAATATAGTGTAAAATATGTTGACTATATTTTGTGGGTGAACCACGGCAGCCAATCGTACCAACAGTGTCCCACAGCCAGTCGTGGATTCAGTGAGCAAATAAATTACTAGTATAATTTTTTTTAAAAGGGATTATTACCCCCCCACCCCCCCCACCCCATAAAGTGATCTGCCAATCAAATAAAACCCAGGTTCCTACTTACTGATAGGTAATCAGACGCGTATAGAGTAAAAAATCTTGTCCAAAGTTTTGCCCTGCTGGGCCCTTGCCATTCACACCAGATGATGTTGTGAATGGCAAGCTACAGGAATTTCGCTGGTTAAACTCCAGCAATATCCCAACGCACACACTGGGGTCTCCAATCTTTGGCATGAGTTAAACAGGATGCCCCCTGGAAGATATCAGCCGTGTTACTCAGCGTTGACAAGAAGTCACATTTATGAAGCCACATCCAGCTATACCAATGTAACTTGCTGTAGTTGTTCACAGGGCACAGGCCATGGGTTCACTGACGGTGAGGTGTGTCATGGTTTGGGATTCTTTCTACCAACGGACACGGAGCAGGAATCTGGGAAACATGCAGCCGAAGCACCTCAGTGAAAAACACAACTAGTGTGTGAGCGTTTAATAACAGACTACAGCAAAGCATTTATACATTAACCCTAAGATCACAGCAAAGATTACAGCTAATTTACTGTCGAACAAATGGCCTGAAGGGGATAAACACAATTCACGGTGATTCTCCAAAATTCTGCAAAACGGATACATTTCTAATCACCGTTCAGTGACTGACAAAGCTGATCGATATTCACAATGTGGTTGTCAGAATCAAAAGTCGTGACGATGACTGTGGCTGTTGCGAACACTCAGTGGATGTGTAGTGTGTGTGTGTGTAGCAAGTAGAGATTGGGATCGCGCTCTCCTCACAAACCATCCGCCTGGCGGCTAGAAAACTGAACCTTAATATCCACCATCTAAACCAAAGGGAATTTCAATATATTAATCACCCAAACAACACATTGTAATCCACAAACAGATCTCGCCAACTTCTGTTCCATTTTCTGAGAGAAGCTCTGATTTATTCAGTAAATCTACTGAGCGAGGGGTTGGGTTTCCTAATGTTAGATCCAAAGATCCAGATGTGACAATGTATATGTGTGTGAGTGTCTATACATGATAAGGCGCTATATGAAATACAGGATTATTATATATTGTATTATTAACAGGAGGTGGCAGTACTGTACTTACTGTGTCAGCAAACACTGCCAACAAACATTAAGGTTACATACAACACATGGTGACAAGAAGCCCATTAGTATATTGATCGGATCGTTACCAAATCCTCTGAAACGCAGCCGCCTGACCGAGAATCACTGCTCTACAATAATCGATGTCCCTTCGGCCTCTCCGGCCACTTTGGATCAATTCCATGATCAGTTCCCAACCCAGACAGGAGTTTAAACTTGTCATTTAGCAGAATATAGAAAAGTCGTATGATTTTTTCGCAAGTTGAGGATTCAACACTTTCCAAGCTTTGGAAAGTCCAGCAAAGTACACATAGGTTAATGTTAGCTGGTGAGTGAATATGTGTATGTTGTTTGTGTGTGTATATATGGTTTGTGTGTGTATGTTACATGTGAGTGGTGTGTGTATATGTTGTGGGTGTGCATATGTTGTGCGTATATGTTGTGTGGATGTACAGGTGTGTGAGGGTTGTGATGTAAGTTGACATCAGGTTCAGTTTCCAGAGTGATAACGAAGTCCATTGCAGCGACTCTCATTAACACACAGCGGGGCTACTCCGGGTGTTCATGTTACAAAGGCAGCAGGGAGGCTGCTCTACCCTCTGGCTTGGACACCTCTGGCCGCCTCTGCTGACACACTTTACCTGCCGGTGAGATCAGACACCCCAGCAACAGACTCAGGGATGCGTGTGACCACAGCACACACAGCCCTGACATTCCTCTCGTGTTGTTCTGGCTTCTGCCAACACCCAGTCACAGCCCTGAAACATCACTGTTCATTTGCACTTGAAGCAAAGACTCCTTTCTGGGCTCCAGGCATCGCTTGTCCGGAGACTCACACAATCAGTGACATTCCTTCCTTAAAGAGGCTCCTTGATCAGTGCCCAACCCAGACAGGCGCAGGCGCAGGTCCTTCCCATCCAACAAACTGTCTGAAGATCACCAGTGGCTCAGAGAGATGCCAGGCCTGGTTTTGGGGATAGTTACATTCCATACAATATGTCATAATAATCGTTGAATTTGATATACTAACCGATTATGTCTTCAAGCCATCTCACATTTACATATATATATTGATTATATATATTGTAGGCAAAACGTGACAGCCAATTGCACACAAATAATGTCCCACAAACAGTCAGGGATTTAGTGACCAATTTATTATTCATATTTTTGCTTTACGTGTGTCCACTCTGGGGTATGTAAAGGCTTGGCTATTATCCGGTATGGTGGTCCTAGCTGGATATGTTGTGAGAAAGCTTGCCAGGCAGCAATATCAATGGCAAGCTATGCTGGCTTTAGCTGGTTAAACTCCAGCAGTTACCCCAACGCATGTTCCCCATAGAATGGCTCTTCCCCATCTGCGCCTCATACTTTCCAGAATTAGTTGAGCAGAATGCATCCCTCCAGGGAGACAGTGTGCATGGCGTTCCAACAATCTATCTCTGGGATTTCCATACAGATAGAATGTATAGAAATCACAGTTACTCCTAAGCCTGGTGGTGGGTTTCAATATGTGTTGGACATCAGACTGACCTCCCACGCCCCAAAAACTTCACTGTTTGACAAGCAGAATATGATTCCTACCCTCTTCATTTCTGCAACTCCCACTGCTGCTTCCCTTAGTTTCATTTATTTATGTTTCATTGAATTGAAACGATTGACCTGTTTTGACATTAAGTCTTGTTATGTTTATGGACACGGAGATAATCAAGCTCACAGAAAACCTTTTAAGAAAAGTTTATACGGTATACAGCAATGTGTGAGATACAGAAAGGTATTTTACCACAGCAAAACTTGTGTTTCTTTCTTCTTCTTGGGAGTATTCTTGTTTCTTTATCTTTCGACTGTCCTGCATGAAGTGCAGCAGCTACGACAGATATCTTTATACTTACTTACTTTACATTTTCTTCAACTCACAAGCTGCAACACCACCACTGGTTTATAGCACAAAAACTATCATAAAACATTCCTTCTCCCACTCACTGCTTCTTGACCACATTGGTGAACAAGAGACTTGGATAAAGAAGTGCAGCTTCCACACCAAAAATTGGCTTAAAATTATATATTTACGTAATAGTACTACATAATAATACAATAATAATACATAATAATAAAACACCAGTCAAGATGACAGTAAAATACAGCATTGTAGCCAACTTCTTGCCATCTGCACAAGTACAAAGAGGGTTTAATATCTCATCTAAATAACATGACACAAAAGGGCCCACTGTTTCAAGAAATGAATCCAGGTCAAGCCACTAAACCACACATGCTGTCAAAACCCATGGCTTTATGGATTAAACAGCAGCAACCTGCATACACTGGTGGACCTGGAGTTGCAGCTGGAGGAGAAGTAACATACATGTGGAAGTTGATCCAATCTCTGCAGAGCATATATACAAAGAAAAGTAGGGGACCAAAGATGAAACCTTGGTGTACGTCACAGGTGACAATAGGAAAAATAATTTGCAGAGACAAGTGATGGCTGTTAGTTATGTAGGACACAAACCAGGAGAGTGCAGTGCAGTCACAACAAAACAACAACAACACAATTACATTTATAGAGTGCCTTTCTCATCAGGAGGACGTCCCAAGCATATATGTGGAAGTTTTTCCAATTTATGCTCAGGATTGAAAGGAAGCCACAGTCACAAAGCCAGATCCGCCGACAACCCGGCAGCATGTCCCTGGACAGCACTGTGCCCACTTCACAGGTATTATGGTTTGGGAATCATTTGACTGACTCAGAGCGGGAATCTGGGAAACATCCAACCGAAGCACCTTAGTCAAAAACAAAATTAATATGCGAGCGTCGTAATCAAGAGATACAAGCAGAGCATCGCCACTTTAAGCCTTAGGTCTTAACAAATTACCATTTCAGAGATTCTTTATATTTCTGAAAAATTGACACATTACTAATCGCTGTTCAGCGATTGACAAAGCTGATCAATATTCACATTGTGGTTGTCAGAATCGAAAGCTGAGATGATGACAGTGGCTGTAGCGAACACTCAGTATTTGTGTGACGAGAAGTTAGACTGGCCATCATGCTTTCTTGGGATACCACGTGTCTGGTACCTGGGAGACCGATTATTTGCACCATCTAAAGCAAAGGAATTTCCTAAATATTAATCACCCAAACAACACATTCTAATCCCCAAACACATCATCATAGCTCTTAATTTTATCAATAAAGTTTATTTTAATTAACAAAGTGACTGGAGAGAACTGGAAGACAGCAAGTGACATAGCTAGTTACCCTGTTGTTGATCTACTGGTAGTGTTCAGTCACTGCCCTTCTGAACCAGCTGCTGTTGTTGGCTCTGAAATGGAAACAATTTGCGAGAAAGTTATTCAGAAAGGATTAATATTGAGAAAACAATATTAATATACTCAAAATTGAACAACAATAAATTAACATGATTAATGTGTCCTTCACACAGGTAAATACCTCCAAAGTGCTTTCAGGGATGGGGTACAACCCTGAATAAGAGAGAAGGGGAAGAGGGAGGTAGCCGGATGGCAGATATTATGGGTGAGTCTGAGTTAGTGGTGGGGAGAGCTTCCCAGCTACAGAGATCTGATCTGCCCCATATCCGAAAGGAGAGATATCGACAATACCACTCAAGAGATGCACTTTGATTACTCTCTCTAGCCCTCCCTCCCCATTCTCTCTTTCATTCACTCTTTAACTCTCATTTCCATTCTCTCTGTGACTTCCCAACTCTGACTAGCAATACGTGTGTTTTATCGATACAGTTATTATCTGCGTGAAACAGTACCTCTCTATGTCACTCCTTCTATCTCTTCCCGCCTGAGCTCTCTCTTCCATTCACTCTCTTACTCTTTGTTTCATTCCCAGGCTCCTTCACGATCTCTCGCTTGTCTATAAACACACTCTCCCTCACTCACATACACACTCTCTCTTCCGACTTTAACACATGCACAAATATACACTGAAGCTTCTGTTTGTTGCTCTGTATCATTCAATTTTTAACTTTATATAAAACATCCTATATCTTCAGTTTCACAGCTGTGTAAAAGACAATTAAGAATTTTAAAGTTTTTTCTCTCAAACTTTTTATCTATGTTATTTATCGAATTAGCAAAAAAGATTAAACGATAGACCAGAGGACTGATCTCTGATGTTCTGGGGTGGCTTCAATGTGAATCCTGTCCCTGCCATTCTGTGAATTTGTTAATAAATGAGAGAAAACACGATAAATGAGAGATTACGATCATGTGGATTTGCCTTTTAGACCTTTATTTTCAATCTCATCTGCCCCCCTTTCGTTCTCAGCTGTCACATCCCTCAAAGCACGGGCTCAGAATCACCCCAGTAAAGACTTTTGAAACATCCTATATGTCCCCGGAGTGACATATATAGTAACAGGACACTATGGTCTCACAGACACACCCTGGGTATTTTTTAAGCAGGAATTATCAAATGGAAACATGTTGTAAACATTGCAGCAGCACTGCACTGAGAGGGTCAACCATTACCTTCTGACACAGAGAGACAAGAGTGCTACCAACTGGGCCAGGCTGATACATAAGCACAGCACGCTATAGTAATTCTGTCCTGTATAATTTGCTCAAAATCTTTATATTCTCTGTAAAATGTGTTGATAGGATTAAAGCTGTTCCCTCCCAGCTGCAGCGAAACATCCTTTGGATGAGATGTTAAACCGAGGTCCCGTCTGCGTGTTCAAGTGGATGTTAAAGATCTCACAGGAATATTCGAAGAGAGAAGGGAATCCTCCTGATGTCTTGGTCTATAATTATTACACCGAATAAAATTGCTCACTCATTCCATGAATGTTTGTGGGACTTTGCTGTATGCAATTGTGCTGCCGAGTATGGCTTCAAATACACAATCAATCAATCCATTTCACACTAAATTAAGAACTTTAAGCCATCCTTCAGATATAAGGCATTATACGCAAATGCAAGTTATTATTATCATATCTGATCTGCCCAATATCTGAAAGGTGAGAGATATCTACGTTGCTGATCGTAAGATGAGCTTTAATAATTTTCTCCCTTAATCACTGGGTTTCTCACATTTCAGTCCAGATTGTGAACGACGTCAGACTCTTCACACATAGGGTCCCAGAAACCAAATGGAGCAGCACAGCTTCTGTCCCATACAGCTCAGATCAGCTACCAGACCAGCGCTTGAAACTTGGGGCTTCTGGTCTGAAAGGCTCAACACCTAATCCACATGCTAGAGCACTCGCCTCTCAATCTAACCTCAGGGTAGATTCTTCTACAGGGCAAAAATTTCCTTATTCCACATGCTTCTGTTTACCCAGCAGTAAGCAGATGTTAGATGGTTCGTGGATTGGCCAATCACTCTCTGCAGGACATAATAGCTCAACAAATAATCTGGTCACTCAATCCGGGAATATTTGTGGGATACACCTGTGTGCTATAGACAGCCACATTTCCAGCCTATGTCTGTGTCAGACACAAACGAGAAACAAAATCCACAGAAACAAGTGAAAAGCCTGCATGTCATGGCAGAGGGCACCAGGCTGGAGCTGTAGAGTGATGTTAAACTATATCATTAGCACACAGCCTGTCTGAGCCTCCAGTAACATACAATAGTTGCCCTCAGACAGGGTGAACACTGGCCTTTCAACAAATGAATAATTTAATAATTTAATTATTCAAATGAATAATAAAGTTCTAAATTTTTCCCAAAATAAATACAAGAGAAAAGAAGAGGGAAAGAGGGAGTGAGCGAGATAATGAGAGATATAGCGATAGAGAGACATAAAGAGAGAGATTCGCGCACACAGCCAGAGAGATATATATAGAGGCCAAGACAATGGGAGAAAATCCCTTCTCTTTTTGATCGTGCTGTAGGAATTTTAACGTTTAGCTGAACAGGCAGACGGGACAGCGGTTCAACACCTCAACCAAAAGACGGCACCTCCAGGATTACAGGCCTCCCCCAGCACACACTGCACAGTGTCATGCCAGACTGTAAGTTCAGGTCCTGATGTGATGCGATCCCACAACATTCTGACAAGAGATGCTACATGCTCTGAGCTCATACCCATATTTATGACTATACAATGGTTTCAATATTATATTATAATATTACATATTTGTCAGAAATCACCAATTATTTACTGCGTAAAATATAATAAATCCCCTTTGACCATGTGAGTGTGGAGTCGTGAATAAAGCCACTCTTCACCTCAATATTTCTACAGTGATGTGTGAGGGAGAGATAGGAGACCAGACAGAGGCAGCACTTACCCCCTTTAACATGCAGTGGTACAGATTTGATGAGAGGTTTCCCAAGAATAGTCTGATGTTCAACATGAATAATGAACTCGGCACCATTGTCCCGGAATATATCAGCAACCATGGTAACGCTGCACTTCACACTGAAATTCCCAGTTGTCTCCCGTTCAATCGTTGCCTCCTTCGAAGTGATAGAGACATCGTTAACGTGAGAGGTAACAGGAATCTTCACTGACTTCTTTCTTTCTGCTTGTGTTTTCTCTGTTGTCTGCCAACAAAACAGCTGCTGTGTGTTCTGTTCCCGTTCTCTCTTCAGCAATACAGTAATTCCAATGGGCCGTGGATTGAACCCAGTCACTGACCAGCTCAGAGTGGTTTCGGCTCCGTGTTCAATATCAGAGGGTATATTGACTTCAGTAATTGTGGGAGAGTCTATAAAACAATCACAAGCAGCATGTCAAGATTATATTCCAGCTACAGGACACACGACACTGCCTCACACATTGCTTCACACACAATTTACAATCTAAATCTGCAGCAAAGCTTCAGACATCCAGAGCTGCACACTATTGCTGAGGACAGCAGATGATGTTGCAGGCTGGTGTTAAGCTGGACCCTGACCACAGAGCCCATCACGTCCCCATCAACCTGCAACAGAGCTGCCCCCAGGCACAACTACACATCCTGTAAAATATTCACACTGTTACTCTTTACACTAGTCTTTACAATACATGCACGATGTGCTGACAGTATTGAGGCTGTTCCTTCCCACGACAGACACGTCCCACAGATGAGATTTTAAACCAAAGTCCTATCTGCCTCCACAGGTGGATGTTAAGGAATCCTGTGTCACTACAGGCAGCCCCCGCTTAACACACGCCCTGTTAATGAAACTTCACTATAAAGATGGTTTCTATTTGTACCCCCCCATGCGCTTAGCGAAGGCTGTGCTCGCTATAAAGAAAGTTTAAATTGCACGCGCTTCTCGTCTCCCGGCAGCCTCCGCAACACAAGCGCAGTCTCAGTCGAGGAAGCTACATACATACACACACTTAGTTCAGCATGCCACCTAATCCAAGAGAAAGCAGTGCAGTATGAGAGGAGGTAAAGCGGCAGGATGCTAGGCAACTATATGACGCTACTGTGAAAACGCCAGCGGAGACTTTTACTGCTAGCAGCGGGCGACTTGATCGTTTCCAAAAGCGACACAAGGTACATTCTCTCTCTCTGTCTGTCTGTTTCTCCCTCTCTCTGTCTCTCTCTTTCTCAGTCTCTCTCTCTCTGTCTCAGTCTCCCTCTGAGTCTCTTTCTCTCTCTGTGTCGCTTTCTCTCTCTCTGTTTGTCTCGGTCATGCGCTCTCTCTCTCTCTATTTCTCTCTCTGTCCCAGTCTCTCTCCCTGGTCTCTTACTGTCTCTCCGTCTGTCTCGATCACGCTCTCTCTCTCTCTCTCTCTCTCTCTGTATCTCTTTCTCGCTGTCTGTCTCGGTTGCGCTGTCTGTCTCTCTCTATTTCTCTCTCTGTCCCAGTCTCTCTCTTTGTATCTCCTTCTCTCTGTTTGTTTCAGTCTCTCTCTCTCTCTCTCTCTCTCTCTCTATTTCTCTCTCTGACCCAGTCTCTCTCTCTGTATCTCTTTCTCTCCCTCTGTCTGTCTCGGTCGCTCTCTCTCTCTCTCTCCCTCTCTATTTCTCTCTCCGTCCCAGTCTCTCTCTCTGTGTCTCTTTCTCTCTCTCTCTTTCTCTCTCTCTGAGTCTCTCACTGTCACAATCTCACTCACAGTCTCTCTCTTCAATAGCAGCCTTCAATAGCAGTTCTACCTACCTTATGGCGTCGTTGGTACACCGCAATTAGTAGCGCTGGGCGCTAGGCTACGCGCAAGACATTACTGGGAACGAAACTGATTTTCTTCATGTACAGAAACACAGTAGCGAACTCCCTCCCGCCTAATGAAATTTTAGCTTAACGAGGAGTTTCAAAGTCCCCAACCCCTTCGTTAAGTGGGCACTACCTGTATTCGAAAAGAGAAGGGAGATCTCCCCGTGTCCTGGCCCTCAATCCACCCCCCCTCCCATCCCCCCCACCACAATTACAATTGACCACTGCTTGTGAGACATTATCAGCATGACTGCTTGTGAGACATTATCAGCATGGCTGCTTGTGAGACATTATCAATTGTACTGCCATATTTGCCTACAAATACACAGTTACTCCATTTCACAGTGAATCTAATGAAGACATCATAAGGAGCTGTACCACAATGCAAGGATTATCATTGGAGTCCTGTAGCATATTGGTTAGAGCACTCGCCTCTCAATCTAACCTCAGGGTAGATTCTTCTGCAGGGCAAAAATTTCATTATTCCACATGCTTCTGTTTACCCAGCAGTAAGCAGATGTTAGATGGTTCGTGGATTGGCCAATCACTCTCTGCAGGACATAACAGCTAAACAAATATAATAATCTGGTCACTCAATCCGGGAATATTTGTGGGATACACCTGTGTGCTATAGACAGCCACATTTCTAGTCTATGTCTGTGTCAGAAACAAACTAGAAACAAAATCCACAGAAACAAGTGAAAAGCCTGCATGTCATGGCAGAGGGCACCAGGCTGGAGTGATGTTAAACTATATCATTAGCACACAGCCTGTCTGAGCCTCCAGTAACATACAATAACTGCCCTCAGACAGGGTGAACACTGGCCTTTCAACAAATTAATAATTTAATAATTTAATTATTCAAATGAATAATAAAGTTCTAAATTTTTCCCCAAATAAATACAAGAGGAAAGAAGAGAGAAAGTGGGAATGAGCGAGACAATGAGAGATATAGCGATAGAGAGACATAAAGAGAGAGATTCGCACACACAGCCGGAGAGATATGTATATAGAGGCCAAGAAAATGGGAGAAACTCCCATCTCTTTTTGATCATTCTGTGGGAATTTTAACGTTTAGCTGAACAGGCAGACGGGACAACGGTTCAACACCTCAACCAAAAGACGGCACCTCCAGGATTACAGGCCTCCCCCAGCACACACTGCACAGTGTCATGCCAGACTGTAAGTTCAGGTCCTGATGTGATGCGATCCCACAACCTTCTGACAAGAGATGCTACATGCTCTGAGCTCATACCAATATTTATGCCTATACAATGGTTTCAATATTATATTATAATATTACATATTTGTCAGAAATCACCAATTATTTGCTGCGTAAAATATAATAAATCCCCTTTGACCATGTGAGTGTGGAGCCGTGAATAAAGCCACTCTTCACCTCAATATTTCTACAGTGATGTGTGAGGGGGAGAGAGGAGACCAGACAGAGGCAGCACTTACCCCCTTTAACATGTGGTGGTACAGATTTGATGAGAGGTTTCCCAAGAGTCTGATGTTCAACTTGAATAATGAACTTGGCGCCATTGTACTTTAATATATCAGCAACCATGGTAACACTGCACTTCACACTGAAATTCCCAGTTGCCTCCCGTTCAATCGTTGCCTCCTTCAAAGTGATGGAGACATCGTTAACGTGAGATGTAACAGGAATCTTCACTGACTTCTTTCTTTCTGCTTGTGTTTTCTCTGTTGTCTGCCAACAAAACAGCTGCTGTGTGTTCTGCTCCCGTTCTCTCTTCAGCAATACAGCAATTCCAATGGACCGTGGATTGAACCCAGTCACTGACCAGCTCAGAGTGGTTTGGGCTCCGTGTTTAATATCAGAGGTTATATTGACTTCAGTAATTGTGGGAGAGTCTATAAAACAATCACAAGCAGCATGTCAAGATTATATTCCAGCTACAGGACACACGACACTGCCTCACACATTGCTTCACACACAATTTACAATCTAAATCTGCAGCAAAGCTTCAGACATCCAGAGCTGCACACTATTGCTGAGGACAGCAGACGATGTTGCAGGCTGGTGTTAAGCTGGACCCTGACCACAGAGCCCATCACGTCCCCATCAACCTGCAACAGAGCTGCCCCCAGGCACAACTACACATCCTGTAAAATATTCACACTGTTACTCTTTACACTAGTCTTTACAATACATGCACGATGTGCTGACAGTATTGAGGCTGTTCCTTCCCATGACAGACACGACCCACAGATGAGATTTTAAACCAAAGTCCTATCTGCCTCCACAGGTGGATGTTAAGGAATCCTGTGTCACTACAGGCAGCCCCCGCTTAACACACGCCCTGTTAATGAAGCTTCACTATAAAGATAGTTTCTATTTGTACCCCCCCATGCGCTTAGCGAAGGCTGCGCTCACTATAAAGAAAGTTTAAATTTTGCGCGCTTCTCGTCTCCCGGCAGCCTCCGCAACACAAGCGCAGTCTCAGTCGAGGAAGCTACATACATACACACACTTAGTTCAGCATGCCACCTAATCCAAGAGAAAGCAGTGTAGTATGGGAGGAGGTTAAGCAGCAGGATGCTAGGCAACTATATGACGCTACTCTGAAAAAGCCAGCGGAGACTTTTGCTGCTAGCAGCGGGCGGCTTGATCGTTTCCAAAAGCGATACAAGGTACATTCTCTCTCTCTGTCTGTCTGTTTCTCCCTCTCTCTTTCTCAGTCTCTCTCTCTCTGTGTCTCAATCTGCCTCTGTGTCTCTTTCTCTCTCTGTGTCTCTTTCTCTCTCTCTGTCTGTCTCGGTCGCTCTCTCTCTCTATTTCTCTCTCTGTCCCAGTCTCTCTCTCTGTATCTCTTTCTTTCTGTCTCGGTCGCGCTCTCTCTCTCTATTTCTCTCTCTGTCCCAGTCTCTCTCCCTGTGTCTCTTTCTCTCTCTGTGTCTGTCTCGGTCGCGCTCTCTCTCTCTCTTTCTCTCTCTGTCCCAGTGTCTCTCTCTCTGTGTCTCTTTCTCTCTCTCTCTCTCTCTCTGTCTGAGTCTCTCACTGTCACAATCTCACTCACAGTCTCTCTCTTCAATAGCAGCCTTCAATAGCAGTTCTACCTACCTTATGGCATCGTTGGTACACCACAATTAGTAGCGCTAGGCTACGCGCAAGGCATTACTGGGAACAAAACTGAATTTCTTCATGTACGGAAATACAGTAGGGACCTCCCTCCCGCGTAACAAACTTTTCGCTTAACGAGGAGTTTCGAAGTCCCCAACCCCTTCGTTAAGCGGGGACTACCTGTATTCGAAAAGAGAAGGGAGATCTCCCCGTGTCCTGGCCATCAATCCACCCCCGCTCCCATCCCCCTCACCACGAACACAATTGACCACTGCTTGTGAGACATTATCACCATGGCTGCTTGTGAGACATTATCAGCACGGCTGCTTGTGAGACATTATCACCATGGCTGCTTGTGAGACATTATCAGCAGGGCTGCTTGTGTGACATTACCATTTGTACTGCCATATTTGCCTACAAATACACAGTTACTCCATTTCACAGTGAATCTAATGAAGACATCATAAGGAGCTGTACCACAATGCAAGGATTATCATTGGAGTCCTGTAGCATATTGGTTAGAGCACTCGCCTCTCAATCCAACCTCAGGTTAGATTCCTCTACAGGGCAAAAAATTGATTATTCCACATGCTTCTGTTTACCCAGCAGTAAGCAGATGTTAGATGGTTCGTGGATTGGCCAATCACTCTCTGCAGGACATAACAGCTCAACAAATATAATAATCTGGTCACTCAATCCGAGAATATTTGTGGGATACACCTGTGTGCTGTAGACAGCCACATTTCTAGTCTATGTCTGTGTCAGACACAAAGTAGAAACAAAATCCACAGAAACAAGTGAAAAGCCTGCACATCATGGCAGAGGGCACCAGGCTGGAGGTGTAGAGTGATGTTAAACTATCGTATATCTCCGCGTATAAGGCGCAATTTTTTTCAGGTCGGAAGATCTCGAAAGTTGGGGGTGCGCCCTATACACAGGTACAAGCAATTTTGAGCCTCGGAGATACAGTAAACAGGAGGGGCGGCTGGCGCGCTGTCAGCCGGGGTTTGGTCAGTGTCCGGCGGGGGTTGGGAGGAGCGGGTGACGGGGCTTCGGCCTCGGCCGCCCGGGCAGCGGCAGCAGCAGCGGACTTCAGTGCTGTGCTTACCTTCTGCCGAACCCAGTCTGCCTCTCTCCATCCCTGCCACTCTCTCCCTCCCTCCCTGCCTGCGTGCCTGCCTGCCGCTCTCCGTCTCTCTCTCCCGGGCTGCCGACCTGCCGTTCTCCCTCTCTCTCTCCCGGGCTGCCGGCCTGCCTCTCTCACTCTCTCTCTCCCGGGCTGCTGGCCTGCCGTTCTCCCTCCCTCCCTCCCTCCCTGCCTGCCTGCGTCTCTCCCTACCTACCTGTCTCTCCTCCCTTCTGCCGGCAATATCATTGAAAATGCTTCCGTTTTTTTTCACCAAGAAAAGGTCAAAAACGGGGGGTGCGCCTTATACGCGGGTGCGCCTTATACGCGGAGATATACGGTACATCATTTGCACACAGCCTGTCTGAGCCTCCAGTAACCTGCAAACGCTGCCCCCAGACAAATTGCACACTGACAAATAAATAACTTAACGTTCTACATTATATCCGAAATAAATACAAGAGAAAGGTCGATAGGATTTGGGAATGAGAGACCGAACGAGAGAGATAGCAAGAGAGAGACATAAAGAGAGACATACACACAGCCGGAGAGGCCAAGACAAAGGGAGAAACTCCCTTCTCTTTTTGATCGTGCTGTAGGAATTTTAACGTTTAGCGGAACAGGCAGACGGGACAGCGGTTCAACACCTCAACCAAAAGACGGCACCTCCAGGATTACAGGCCTCCCCCAGCACACACTGCACAGTGTCATGCCAGACTGTAAGTTCAGGTCCTGATGTGATGCGATCCCACAACCTTCTGACAAGAGATGCTACATGCACTGAGCTCATACCCATATTTATGACTATACAATGGTTTCAATATTATATTATAATATTACATATTTGTCAGAAATCACCAATAATTTACTGCGTAAAATATAATAAATCCCCTTTGACCATGTGAGTGTGGAGCCGTGAATAAAGCCACTCTTCACCTCAGTATTTCTACAGTGATGTGTGAGGGAGAGAGAGGAGACCAGACAGAGGCAGCACTTACCCCCTTTAACGTGTAGTGGTACAGATTTGGTGAGAGGTTTCCCAAGAATAGCCTGATGTTCAACTTGAATAATGAACTCGGCACCATTGTCCCTGAATATATCAGCAACCATGGTAACACTGCACTTCACCCTGAAATTCCCAGTTGCCTCCCGTTCAATCGTTGCCTCCTTCGAAGTGATGGCGACATTGTTTCTGTCAGAGCTTCCTGGAATCTTCACTGACTTCTTTCTTTCTGCTTGTGTTTTCTCTGTTGTTTGCCAACAAAACAGCAGCTGTGCGTTCTGCTCCCATTCTTTCAGGAATACACCAATTACAATGGGCCGTGGATTGAACCCAGTCACTGACCAGCTCAGAGTGGTTTGGGCTCCGTGTTTAATATCAGAGGGTATATTGACTTCAGTAATTGTGGGAGGGTCTACAAAACAATCACAAGCAGCATGTCAAGATTATATTCCAGCTACAGGACACACGACACTGCCTCACACATTGCTTCACACACAATTTACAATCTAAATCTGCAGCAAAGCTTCAGACATCCAGAGCTGCACACTATTGCTGAGGACAGCAGACGATGTTGCAGGCTGGTGTTAAGCTGGACCCTGACCACAGAGCCCATCACGTCCCCATCAACCTGCAACAGAGCTGCCCCCAGGCACAACTACACATCCTGTAAAATATTCACACTGTTACTCTTTACACTAGTCTTTACAATACATGCACGATGTGCTGACAGTATTGAGGTTGTTCCTTCCCACGACAGACACGTCCCACAGATGAGATTTTAAACCAAAGTCCTATCTGCCTCCACAGGTGGATGTTAAGGAATCCTGTGTCACTTCAGGCAGCCCCCGCTTAACACACGCCCTGTTAATGAAACTTCACTATAAAGATGGTTTCTATTTGTACCCCCCCATGCGCTTAGTGAAGGCTGTGCTCGCTATAAAGAAAGTTTAAATTTTGCGCGCTTCTCGTCTCCCGGCAGCCTCCGCAACACAAGCGCAGTCTCAGTCGAGGAAGCTACATACATACACACACTTAGTTCAGCATGCCACCTAATCCAAGAGAAAGCAGTGCAGTATGAGAGGAGGTTAAGCAGCAGGATGCTAGGCAACTATATGACGCTACTGTGAAAAAGCCAGCGGAGACTTTTACTGCTAGCAGCGGGCGGCTTGATCATTTCCAAAAGCGATACAAGCTACATTCTCTCTCTCTGTCTGTCTGTTTCTCCCTCTCCCTGTCTCTCTCTTTCTCCATCTCTCTCTCTCTCTGTCTCAGTCTCCCTCTGTGTGTCTCTCTCTCTCTATTTCTCTCTCTGTGTCTCTTTCTCTCTCTCTGTCTGTCTCGGTCGCGATCTCTCTCTCTCTATTTCTATCTCTGACCCAGTCTCTCTCTCTGTGTCTCTTTCTCTCTCTCTCTCTGAGTTTCTCACTGTCACAATCTCACTCACAGTAGGGAACGGCGATTAATCGGTTTTTCGATTAAACCCGATATGATTTTCAGATCGGTATGCCGATATGGTGATTCTAAAAAAACTGTTATATCGAGAGATTCGATTTTAAAAATATACATCGATATATTTTTAATATCGTTCCTGGCAATATATCAATATTGTTGGTATTATCAGTGTAATGCGATCTTTTCCAGCTTACCTTGTCGCCGGCATTGCAACCTCCTAGATCTAGAGCATGGAATGCGCGTACATTCGGTGCGCGCGCACAATTAACGGGCACGCACATCCGATGCGCGCGCACACTTTACCGTGTATACTCGACGTGAGTCGTGGCGTGTTAACAAAGTGGCATCGCTGAAAATTGTAGTTTGAAAATTTACCTTTCTCATCATGGGGAAAAGAAGCCCCGTATGGGACTACTTTGAAAACAATGCAGTCAGTAATGGTGTGTATAGATGTACAGTTTGCAAGGTCTTGGTTAAGACATCTGATTCGAGCACGAGCAACCTGCGACAACACATTAAGCAGCACCACCCCGCCCAGCACGCTGCCCTCAGAGCGAAATCATTGTCGACAACAGCAGGAAGTCGAACCAGCGCTTCGGAGAAAGCGACAGGTAGTGGGGCCAGTGCAGCTCAAACAATTCCTGCTTTATTTAAGAGGAGAGAACATTGTACCAGAGAGGGGACAAAAAGTGGCAAAGTATCACGAACGCTGTCACTTTTTGCATAGCAAAGGAGAGCTTGCCAATGGCGAAGGACATTAATTCAGACTTCAGACTACATAAAAATAAGTGGCATTTTGTGGCTGTAAGTGTTATTTTTGTGTGGGAGAGAGTTAGAAGCCAGATTATCACTGTTTCTATGTGTGGGTCTAGTCAGACACACACAGCAGTGATAATCTGGCTTCTAACTAACAGTCAGACTGTCTGTCTCTCTCTTTTCTATTGTAATAGATCTCATTTACACGTGGACATTACATGCTAGTTTCAAGCAAGAAATGGAGGAGAATAAATCTCTAGATTTTGTTTTTGGTGTGTGTGTGTTCTATTTTGTGTTTAGAGGTGGAGGGAGATAAGGAGAGGGGGAAAGTTGGGAGAGAAGGAGAGAGGAAGAGAGGAGAGGGAGGGAGAGAAGGAGAGGGGGAAAGGAGGGAGAGAAGGAGCGAGGGGAAAGGAGGGAGAGAAGGAGAGAGGGGAGGGAGGGAGGGAGAGAAGGAGAGAGGGGCGGGAGGGAGGGAGGGAGAGAAGGAGAGGGGGAAAGGAGGGAGAGGAGACAGGGAGGAGGGAGAGGAGACAGGGAGGAGGGAGAGGAGAGAAGGAGAGGGGGGAGGGAGGGAGGGAGAGAAGGAGAGGGGGGAGGGAGGGAGGGAGAGAAGGAGAGGGGGAAAGGAAGGAGAGAAGGAGAGAGGAGAGGAGGGAGAGAAGGAGAGGGGGAGGTAGGGAGCAAACAACATCGTATAAATCAACAGACCTTGACAACAACATTACAAACTTTCTGGACCTAGAGCACGCATTTCGAAATGTGCGTGCACCGCGACTGTGCGCGCATCGTCAGTGCGGACGCACCGTCAATGCGCGCGCACCGCGACTGAGCGCGCACCATAAATGCGCGCGCGCCATCAATGCACGCGCACTTCGAATGCACGCGCATGCGCAGTACAAAAACTCGATAGATCGGTTTAAGCAGGTATGAGCAAACCGATATATCCATATCCGCAAAAATCCCATATCGCCATTCCCTAACTCCCAGTCTCTCTCCAATAGCAGTTCTACCTGCCTTATGCGTCGTTGGTACACCGCAATTAGTAGCGCTAGGCGCTAGGCTAAGAGCAAGGCATTACTGGGAATGAAACTGATTATCTTCATGCACAGAAACACAGTAGGGACCTCCCTCCCGCCTAATGAAATTTTCACTTAACGAGGGCAAAAATTTCATTATTCCACATGCTTCTGTTTACCCAGCAGTAAGCAGATGTTAGATGGTTCATGGATTGGCCAATCACTCTCTGCAGCACATAATAGCTAAACAAATATAATAATCTGGTCACTCAATCCGGGAATATTTGTGGGAAACACCTGTGTGCTATAGACAACCACATTTCTAGTCTATGTCTGTGTCAGACTCAAACTAGAAACAAAATCCACAGAAACAAGTGAAAAGCCTGCATGTCATGGCAGAAGGCACCAGGCTGGAGGTGCAGAGTGATGTTAAACTATATCATTAGCACACAGCCTGTCTGAGCCTCCAGTAACATACAATAGCTGCCCTCAGACAGGGTGAACACTGGCCTTTCAACAAATGAATAATTTAATAATTTCATTATTCAAATGAATAATAAAGTTCTAAATTTTTCCCTAAATAAATACGAGAGAAAAGAAGAAAGTGGGAATGAGCGAGATAATGAGAGATATAGCGATAGAGAGACACAAAGAGAGAGATTCGCACACACAGCCGGAGAGATATATATAGAGGCCAAGACAATGGGAGAAACTCCCTTCTCTTTTTGATCGTGCTGTAGGAATTTTAACGTTTAGCTGAACAGGCAGACGGGACAGCGGTTCAACACCTCAACCAAAAGATGGCACCTCCAGGATTACAGGCCTCCCCCAGCACACACTGCACAGTGTCATGCCAGACTGTAAGTTCAGGTCCTGATGTGATGCGATCCCACAACCTTCTGACAAGAGATGCTACATGCTCTGAGCTCACATCCATATACAGTACATGCATATATAATGGTTTTAATATTATAATATTACATTCTTGTCAGAAATCACCAATTATTTACTGTGTACAATATAATAAACCTCCTTTGACCATGTGAGTGTGAAGCTGTGAATAAAGCCATTCTTCACCTCGATATTTCTACAGTGATATTTCTACACCCTGACCACAGAACCCCATCCCCTCCCCATCAACCTGCAACAGAGCTGCCCCCAGACACAACTGCATCATCATCCTGTAAAACGTTCACACTGTAATATGTTACTTGAAGTCTTTATATCCTCTACACAATGTGTTGACAATATTAAGGCTGTTCCTTCCCAGCTGCACAGATACATCCCACGAATGGATGTTAATCCGAAGTACCACCTGCCTCTTCCGGTGGACATTAAAGCACATGTGGCATTACTCAAAAAGCGAACAAAGTTCTTCTGGTGTTTTGGCCATCAAATACCCAAATACAATTGATCACTCACTCCATCACTGTTTGTGAGACATTGCTGTGTGCTATCGTGAAGCCACATTTGTCTACTGATACAGTTACTCCATTTCACTTTGAATCTTGTGAGGCACTTTGAGATAGTCCTCTAGACATGATATGGATCTACACCAAAATTCAAGATTGTTTTAGTCCTGTAGGGCAGTGGTTAGAGCACTTGTGTCTCAAGTCAGGTTTGATTCTCGTACAAGGCGTAATCTTGGGTAAAGAATAACTGAAAATTGAGTGTGAGAAAACAACTTTCAGGAGACACGAGCTAATTCAACTCACAGATACTGTTGATTTTGTTCAAATCCCCAATCTTAAAAAGCTGACTGATCTCACAGATATTGTTTCTTGGTACATCAAGTGCATAATGAGCAAGATGAGCAAACTTAATGTACGGGTGTTTATAATTTCAGTTATGTACCTTGCACCTGGGAACAAACTTGGAACGTTTGGAGTTAACGATGAGACATTCCTGAAACAGGCTGCATATAAGTATGGACTGCTAACGTGGGAGAGAGAGAGAGGGAGAGAGAGGGAGACGAGGAAAATAAACTGATAAGTAAGAGAATGCCTGAGTTCTCCCAAGCGATGGGTAACTGATCACGGTTGCTTCTCCTGAGTTAGGCACTACTTTATCTAGATACTATACTGCCTAGTACTAGTATATCCATTGACTTGAGAAAGTCTACAATAAAGGAAACTGTCATTTGAAATTGAAACCATCAACAATTAAATTCCTTATAAGATATGATCCACTCATTTCCTTATTACAAGTCTCTGCACTAGACTGGAAGTTCAGGTCCTGATATGATGTGAACCCACAACCTTCTGGACAAGGGACAACAGGATAACATGCTCAGAGCTGACACCCATAGTTATGCATATATAATGGTGTAAGATATCGTGTTTTAATATTAAATATTTCCTAGAAATCACCAGATTATTTACCACCATGTATAAAATAATAAATCCCCATTGAACATCTGCCTGTGACGTGACTTATAATAATAATGCATTTGATACAGTGCTTCTCATGTCTTCTAGACATCTCAAAGCTCTTCACAGAATGTACCATATATCTCCGCGTATAAGGCGCACCCCTCGTTTTTGACCTTTTCTTGGTGAAAAAAAACGGAAACATTTTCAATGATATTGTCGGCAGAAGGGAGGTAGGGAGAGAGAGAGAGAGAGAGGCAGGCAGCCAGGTAGCCAGGGAGGGAGAGAGGGAGAGAGGCAGGCCGTCAGCCCGGGAGAGAGAGAGGGAGAGGCAGGCCGGCAGCCCGGGAGAGAGAGAGAGAGGGAGAGAGAGAGAGAGAGAGGCAGCCGGCAGCCCGGGAGAGAGAGGGGGGGAGAGAGGCAGGCCATCAGCCCAGGAGAGCGAGGGGGGGGAGAGCGGCAGGCCGGCAGCCCGGGAGAGAGAGAGGGGGAGAGCGGCAGGGAGTGAGGCAGACTGGGTTCGGCAGAAGGTATGCACAGCACTGAAGTCCGCTGCTGCTGCCGCTGCCCGGGCGGCCGAGGTCGAAGCCCCGTCACCCGCTCCTCCCAACCCCCGCCGGACACTGACCAAACCCCGGCTGACAGCGCGCCGGCCGCCCCTCCTGTTTACTGTATCTCCGAGGCTCAAAATTGCTTGTACCTGTGTATAGGGCGCACCCCCCACTTTCGAGATCTTCCGACCTGAAAAAAAGTGCGCCTTATATGCGGAGATATACGGTACTGCAAAGTGAATTCACTGTATATTTGTGGGCAAAAGGCAGCAGCCAATTGCGTATGGCAGTGTCCCACAAACAGTCATGGATTAATAATAAATGAATAGAATCAAGCCCTCTCGTCACACACAGCCTCAATGTTCACTCGAGACTTACAGATCATTTCAAACTCTTCTCGTTGTTAAAGTCATTGCATTCAGCAGAACATTTCTACAGTGATGTGCAAGGGAGAGAGTGTGGAGACCAGACAGTGTCAGCACTTACCGCCTTTAACGTGTAATGTTACTTTTTCGGTGAGCGCTTTGTTCTGATGTTTAACTTCAACAATGAACTCAGCGCCATCATCGCTGGATAGATCAGGAACCATGGTAACACTGCAGTTCACTCTGAAATTGCCAGTTTTCTCCTGTATAATCATCGCCTCCTCAGAAGTGATGAGATCATCCTTTGATTGGGATTCAATAGGGATCCTTACTGGCATCACTCCAGGTGGTGGAATTTTCTCTGTCGTCTTCCACTTGAACAGCTTCTTTTCTTTCGTCTCCCCTCCTCTCTTCAGTTTTACACCAATTACAATGGCCCATGGATGGAACCCAGTCACTGACCAATTCAGAGTGTAGGTGGCACCGTGCTTAATATTCGGGGGGACCTGGATTTTAGTAATTGTGGGAGAAGCTATAAAACAAACACAAGCAGCAAATGTAGATTATATTCCCGTTACAGGACACACTGCACCACCCACGCATTGCTTCACACAATATTTACAATCCAAATCTGCTGCAAACCTTCAGACAGATGTGCGCATTATTCCTGAGGACAGCAGACAATGCTGTAGCCTGGCGTTAAGCTGCACCACGACCACCGAGCCCCAACATCTCTCCATCAACCTGCAATAGAGCTGCCCCAGAAAAAACTACAACATCCTGTAAAATGTACACCGAGTACTTACATCCTGATAGATTTCTTATGAATAAAGGTTTTAAGGGATAAGGTGGGCAGGTGGAGTTAGATTAGAACATCAGCCATGATCTTATTGAATGGCGTGGCAGGCTCGAGAGGCCTAATGGCCTACTGCTGCTCCTAAATCTTATGGTCTTATCCTCTGCATACTGTGCACACTGCATTAAGGCTGTTGCTTCCCAGTTGCAGAGATCTCATCTGAGACCTGATACATCTGAGGTGAGAGATATCCACTGTGGTGATCGTGAGCTTTGATTATATTCTCTAATATCCTATCATTTGAAATAGACCTTATTATGTCTCAAAGTGCTACACAGGTTATACTGTGAAGTGGATTCACTGCATATTTTGTTGGCGAACACAGCAACCAGTTTGCATACTGTAATGTCCCAGAAACAACCATGGGATGAGTGACCTATGTTAGTTGTGGGATTGAAGAAACTTCCCTTTTCTTTTTGAATAGCGCTATGGGATCTACAATGTCTACCTGAACTAGCGGGTAGAACGTCAGTTTAACATCTCATTTAACGGACGGCACCACCGATAATGCACAGACATCCAGCACTGCGTTGGAGTGAGTGTCAGCTTAGACGATGTGATTCCAAGTCCTGACGTGGGGCTTAAACTCACAACCTTCTGAGTCAGAGGCAAAAGTGCTACCAAACCTCCAGGCTGACATACAAACGGACCAGCACAGCTACTGGCCCAGGTCAGCTCAGATCAGCTCCCAGACCAGAACTCGAATCTCAGAGCTTCTGGCCTGAGAGACTCGACTCAACCCTGTACTGAGCAATGACCTCAGCTGCTGGGCCATCGGGGAGCAAATCATTACAATGTCCTAAACATTGTCACAGAGACAGAGAGACACAACAATGATCGAGGAACCTACCTGGAGTAATGAGTAATATTGCAGTATTAGTGAGAGAGCCAACAATAACATCATGATGAACCTCAACAGATAATTCAGCTCCATTATCCATATCAATATCAGGAATCATATCAATGATGCAAATTACTCTGAAAGTCCCATCGCCAAGAGGTTCACACTTTGGCACCAAAGCAGTGAAGGACGCATCTTTATTGTCTCTATCCGATCGGTCCTGCAGAGGAAAAGCTCCTCCTATCGACTCTTGAAATATTTCCTTGTTGGGAATTTCCCAGTGAAACAGTCGTTGTATTTGCTGTTGCTGCCCGTTCCTCTTCAGGCTGAAAATTATGGTCATTTTCCCAGGAGTGAAACCAATAACTACACATGTCACTGTGTCTTTCACAGCATGCAGACTTTTCCCGGGTGGATAAGGTCCACAAATTTGAGGAGGAGCTATCAAACAGAAACACAATATAAGCATTGCAGCACTGCACTGGAGTGACAGCCAGTGTGTCAATGTGGGGCTTGAACTCAATACCTTCTGACACAGAGACAAGAGCACTGCCAACTGTGCCGGACGGACTCATGAACACAGCACCCAGTGGAACCAAACTGTAAATGAGTCCTGTATAACATACACTCTGTAATAATGTTACTCAGCCTGTAAACCCTCTGTGTGGTGTGTGTACTTCCCAGCTGCAGAGATCTGACCTGTCCGATATTGTGAAGGTGAGAGGTATCCAAGGTGCTGATCAGGAGGTGAGCTTGGATTATTTTCTCTATTAATTACCAGGGTTTCTCATGTCTCAGCCCAGACTATCAATGTGGGCAGACAATTCACCCACAGAGACCAAACAGAGCTGCACAGCTACTGCCTCAGCTCAACTCAGCCCACCTGGGGGGAGGGGGAACAGAGGTGTGCAGTATCTCCTCTGAGATAAGATGGCTACAACATTCTAATAATCCTTATAATTCTTGCAACTGATATAACACCTTATCACATCACTGAGACGTCTCAGAGCGCATCACAAAATTTGTGTGTGAAGTTCACTGGCTCTGTACTTGAAGTCAAATGTGTCAGCCAACTTGTACACAGCATTATAAACCAGTCGGCCTGGCTCATCAGCAGGCCTGGGACAGCAAGACCAGTCACTGAGAGCATGGATTCTACCTATTCAGGTCTTGTTAACCCTGCAAACCAAAGCCTTAACAGGTGGTGTGGTCCTAACTAGAAATAGCAAACTATGCGCATTTCCCTTCTTAAATTCCCACAGTATTCCAGCACATACTCTGTGACCTCCAAGCTTTGTATCTTGCCAACGTGCAGCTGATGCTCTCTGGTAACAGGTAAACAGGATGCATACCTTTTGTAAATAGCGATGAATTAAGTGACAGATTTTATAATGGGGATCGTTGGCCAGGACACTGGGACAAACTCACTCTCTGTTTGAACAATAACGCACTTGACAATATCGGAGTAAAATCAATCCTGAGGTAGTCCTATTAGTCAAGTTCTTGATCCACGTTTGTTTACTACTGTGAGCATTCCATTCTGGAAAAAGGGAAATTTCCACATGTAGATGGCACATATGAACTCTCTGGTTTGGATAATCTTAAGCACTATGACGAGATTTCTCAGATGCCATATCCTGCCACCTTCTGGACTGAGAGGCTCTGGGTTTCACTGAGTGGTGATCTCAGTTGCTGAACCATTGTGGAGGAAACTGTTACTTTATTCTAAACACTGCCACAGAGCATATGGGACAGAGAGGACACAATATTGACGGCAGAACCTACCTCCAGCAATGTTTATTTTTAAACTGTCAGTGACAAACTCAGGAAATTCCTCATGCTGAACCTGAACAATTAATTCAGCTCCATCATCCGTGGACACATCAGGAGTCATGTTGATTTTGCAATTTACTCTGAAGGTTCCTTCTTTGGTGTCGTGTTCACATTTAGGCACCACTGCAGTGAAGGAGGCAACATTGTTGGATCTCTCTGATTTGTCCTCAAGATTCCAGGGGATTCTCTTCCTTTGAAATGCTTCCTTATTTGGAATTTCCCAGTGAAACAGTTGTCTTACTTCCTCTCCTTTCCTTCGAAGACTGGAAACAATCGAGATCTTCCCAGGAGTGAACCCAGTCACTGTCCATTGCAGCTCAGCATTCTTACCATGTTTCATTTTCTTTTGATTTGGAAATGTAATTTTAGGAGGAACTACAAAACAAAATGACAAATCCACATAAAAACATTCAAGTCCATGTCTGTGTCAGATACAAATTGGAAACTGAATCCACAGAAACGAGTGAAAAGCCTGCAAGTCATGGCAGAGGACACCAGGCTGGAGCTGTAGAGTGATGTTAAACTCCATCATAAGCACTCAGCCTGTCTAAGCCTCCAGTAACCTGCAAGAGCTGCCCCCAGACAGGGTGCACACTGGCCTTTTGACAAATAAATAATTTCAAATTCTACATTTTATCCCGACTGATTACAAGAGAAAGGAAGAGAGAAAGGGGGAAAGGGAGACAGAGAGAGAGCTAGACATACACATAGAGCAAGAGATGAAGGACACAACACTGGAGAAATTGTTTTAGTGCTGAAGTGTGTCTTATCAGGGGTTGCCGGCCATTTAGCTGAACACCCAGATGAGATCATGGTTTAACATCTGAAATAACAGACTCCAGCATTACAGAGCCCCCCCAGCACACACTGCAGTGTCATCCTAGATGGTAATAAAGGGAATTATTATTTGAAATTGAAACCATTGTCAACAATCAAATTCTTTAAGATATTATCATTTAATTTCCTCATTACAAGTCCCTACTCGACTGTAGGTTCAGATCCTGATGTGATGTGAACCCACAACCTTATGGACGAGAGGTTAGAGTGCTTCATGCTCGGAGCTGACACCCATATGAGTGCATATATACACATTCGATTTTATATTTTAACGTTACAAATTTGTCAGAAATCACCAGATTATTTATTGTGTACAAAATAATTTTGACCATGTGACTGTGGAGCCCTGAATAATGTGGCCTCTCTTCACACACAGCCGCAAAGCTCACTCTGGAGATTAACAGATCATTTCAAACTCCTCTGTTTGTAAAATCATCACCTTCACCTGAATATTTCTACACTGATGTGTGAGGGAGAGAGAGAAGAGAACAGACAGAGGCAGCACTTACCCCCTTTAACGCGTAATGTTACAGATTCAGTGAGAGGATTCTCCAGAGCGTCATGTTGAACTTCAACAGTGAACTCAGCGCCATCATCCCTGGATACATCAGCATTTATGGTAACACTGCATTTCATACTGAAAGTCCCATTTGTTCCCTGTAAAATCGTTGCCATCTCTGGATTGATGGAGTCATCCTTTGTGTCATGGCTAACAGGAATGTTTACTGGTTGATTTCCTGCTGGTTGTTCTTTCTCCATCTGCCAATAACACAGCTTCTGTGATCTTGACTCCCCTTTTCTCTTCAGTAATACAGCAATTACAATGGGACGTGGATTGAACCGTGTCACTGACCAACTCAGAGTGGAGGTGTCACCATGTGTCATATCAGGGGTTGCCGGCCATTCAGTAATTATGGGAGGAGCTATAACACAAACACAAATATCATGTAAAGATTAAATCCAGTTACAGGACACACCACACAGCCTCACACACAATTTACAATGAGAATCTGCAGCAAGGCTTCAGACAGAGTTACACACTCTTTCAACAATAGCAACTTCCATTTAACATAGCAACTTTCATGCAGGGTAACGTCTTGATGAGCTTCGCAATATTGTAGTTTGATACTGAGCTGGGGAGAGAGGGGAGGTGATGGTAGACATGGTCAGAGAGTAGAACCTTCAGCTGTGATCCAATGATTGATGGAGATGGAGGGCGAGCTGGAGTTTGGGGAAGGGAGTTTCAGAGGTTCAGGGTATCGTTGTTGAATGCCTGGCTGCCGATAGTTTCGTGGACAGGTCAAGGAAGATGCCAAAGGTTTGAGCAAGCGAATGGAGTGGGTTGAGAAGTGGGTGTTTGCAGATTGGAGAGGTAGCGAGGTGTGAGAGCAAGAAGTGAATTGTAGGCAAGTCTGAGGATCTCAAAATCGATTTGTTTAAGTTTCTCAAGAAAACAGATGAGATTTCAGGCTGATGTTGGGCTGGACTGTTACCACAGAGCCCATCACCTCCCCATCAACCTGCAACAGAGCTGCCCCCAAACACAACAGCAATAACATGCATTAGTATGGCATTGTTCACTTCAGCTAATGTGTTTGAGCGATTTAAAGTGACAGAGTCATCCACTGAGCCTGGATAGAGAGGGGAAGGGGGGTGGCTGTCGGCACAGATGTCTATGTGATAGAACGTCACTGTCACAAACAAAAATAACTATTGTAGCATAGAGGGACACACACAGCAGCATGCTGCACTTCAACACACATATTAGCACCAGAGAGAGAGAGAAAATACAGAGGTAGAATTTACCTGCGACACATAATGTTATAGCTTTAGTGAGAGGATTATCCACAGCCTGATGTTTAACTTCAACAGTGAATTCAGCATCATTATCCCTGATTACATCAGCACACATGGCAACGCTGCACTTCACACTGAAAGTCCCTTTATCTGTCTTTTCAATCGTCGCCACCTCAGCAGTGAAGGAGTTAACTTGTGTAGCAATGCTGGGGTTAATATCATGTGGGATTGGCTGCTTTTCTTTCTCTGGGATCTGCCAATCAAACAGTTGCTTTGCTTCCTGATCCACTTTCCTCTTCACCAATACAGCAATTACAATGGCCCGTGGGTTGAAGCCATTAACCTCCCATGTCAGAGGCACATTGACACCGTGCACAATACCAGAGGGTATGTTGATTTCAATCATCGTGGGAGGAGCTGTAAACACAAGTAGCATGTTATTAATAATAATCCTTGTGTTTTATATAGCGCTTCTCACGTCTTCAAGACATCTCAAAGCACTGCACATAATATACTGTAAAGTGAATTAACTGTGGGTGAATTGCGGCAGCCAATTGCGCACAGCAGTGCCCCACAAATAATTGTGGATTAAAATGACCAATTTTTTTTTGAGGGATTATTATCAGGCATGTGGAGCAAGGAAACTTGCCCAAGGTTTCACCATGCTTGAATTGAACACAAGTCGCTCGCTTGTAAGGCGAGTGCTCTAACCACTGAGCTACAGGACTCCACAAACATTATTAACATTATGCTGTAATTCTACAACGGGCCACACTGTGTCCAGTTACAAATCATAAAATCAATCTAGGGGCTCACACTGGGGTCTCACATTGATCCCCTGGATTCCGTTCGCACTTCAACCTCAGGTTTCGTTTGATTCCTGGAAATGGTGGGCCTTAAATTATCTTGATCCACACGCCTCTGTTTACCCATCTGTATGTAGGAACCTGGTTATTAGTAGATTCTCAGATTGTACTTCAGGGATAATAATTGCTTCAAAAATATTTTAAAATAATAAATTGGTCACTTAATCCATGACTATTTGTGTGACACTGCTGTGCACAATTGGCTGCTGCTCGTCGCACACAAATTACACAATCAATCTGCTTTACAGTATATTCTGTGGAGTCCTGTAGCTCATAAGCGAGAGACCTGGGTACGATTTCCAGCAGGCGAAATATTGTGCAAGTTTCCTTACTCCACATTCCTCTGTTTACAGTTTATTCTGTGAAGTCTCAAAGGCATGATCAGGTGATATGTCATGTGCAAGGCTATTATTGTCTGAGAACTTCCATGTTCATATAAACGTTGTATGAACACAAACTGTCCGTGTTTTTATGTGTTCTTCTTTCTCCCTCCCTGTCTCTCTCTCTTCTCTCTCCCCTTTTGTTTCTCCTCTCAATCTATTCTCTTCTCTCTCCGAAGCTGAGAGGGAACGAAAGAGAGAGTGACACACAGTAAGAGTGACAGAGATTATGGTAGCTTCTATATAGCCAGAGGTGAAGGGCAGGTTTTCAGATGCCAATTGAAATACTGACGACCTTCTGTCCCACAGGAGAGAGCGTCACCAACTGAGTCAATCTGTCAACTGACCACACAGGGTTACTGGGCATAAGGTAACTCTTGGAGCTCAACAATGTTGCAGTGGTTTTGAAGCAGCTCATCATTGGGTAAGCGGGAAGAGTAGAAAATTGGGATACAGGGAGATAGCTCCAGTGGATGAGTGACCACCAGTATAGGCTCGATGGGGTGAATAACCTTGTTTCCTCTAATTATAATAATAATTATTGTGTTTGATATCGTGCCTTATCCCACTGTTGAGACGTCTCAAAGCACTCAACAGAATACACTGTAAAGTGTATTGAGTGCATATTTTATGGGCGTAACCCGGCAGCCAATTTCACACTGTCATTCTGGATTGAGTGACCAAATTTTTTTTTTTTATTATTAGAAAGGATCAATACCCCGGATTTCCATGTTTTTATTTCTTGCCATTGTTTGCACATTGACATGTGGGTGTGGTTAGGTGGAGGTAGGGAGGTGCACAATGCAAATCTTACCTTCAACATCTAATGTTACAGATTTTTTGAGAGGCTGTTTCAGAGCCTTGTGATGAACTTGCATTGTTATTTGAGCTCCATCGTCCTCAGATACATCAGGACAGAACCATAAGTGACACCTTACCCTGAAGGTCCCTTTTTCGAGCTGATCACATTGTGGGGTGTCAGCAGAGAACGAATTATCCCCGTCAGATCCATTTTTTGTTTTCAGGAGATGAAAACCTTCTTCAACCTGACCTTCATTTTTATTCTTTGTGAATTTCCAGACAAATAGCTCCAGTGGCTGTTTTCCTTTCCTCGTCAGTAATATCATGATCTCTATCTCTTTTGGTTTGAAACCAGTCACTTCCCATCTCAGATCGACACGCTGCCCATGTATAAAGCGAGTGGGTTTGTTGATTTCATTGATCTTGGGAGGAGCTGTGGAACATACAAAAAGTAACATCAAATATTCTAATTCTCTCAAGAAACCTGGGTAATGATCACCACAGTTATAACAACAATTTGCCCTAATGCAGTATCTTTTGATGTCATCTCAAAGTACCTTACAAGTACTTTACAGTGTGGATCACTGAGTGAGGTGGCAAGAGGAAGCAGGGAATGCTGCTCGTGATCAAAAGCACGATCAAGCAGGTAAGTCTTTAGAAAAGATTCAGGTAAATGTCCCAGAGAGCAGAGGCCTCGACATAAACTTTTTGCCTGTCATTAGGATAATATCTATTTCAGTTGATCAAGTGTCAGCTGACTGTTCTCTATTAATAGAAAATGTGCACAAGACCATTTAGTGTATAATAAATCACCCCCACGTCTGCCGTTGTTGTTTAGGGCTGTGAAGATCCTTACCTTGCTTCGTTTTCTTCCAAAAGTAAAGTGCCGCTAAAACAAAGACCACAATCACCATCAGGACAACACCGATTACACCTCCAATAACAGCTCCAGGTCCATATCCTGCAGGTTCCTGTGGATTCTCAATCACCACAGTCAGCTCTGTCTCCAGTGTAAGAGTATCACTGAATGTTCTGTGCTGCACCACACACCTGTACTGATTACCATTGTCGTCCACGGTTGGTCTGATTGTCAACTTGCTGGAAACACTGAACGTGCTGTCCTTGTTGGTAACTACATCTCGTGTCAAGATACCTGTTGTAATTTGCATCTCCGCACCATGCGATACCTTGACCCAGCTGATCTTGAGCATCTCAGGGTAAAATTCATTAACATCACACGTCAAAGTGGCCTCTGAACCATTGTTGATTTTGATGTGATGTGGAGACAAGATAACCTTTGGCTTAGCTGTAGAGATCGCAAAAGTGCTCTGTATTAATATTTTCGTTGGAGCAGCATTTTTATCTTCTCCCCACAACATACATACTTACTCCAGCCTCAGCAACGGGAAACCAGGAATTGCACCTCATCTTTAGAAATCCCGAGGTACTGCAGACCTAGAAATTATTGCTAGTTCATCTAAGAAATTTTAAGTGGTAACAGTGCTTGCTTAAGCAGAGAGGTTAATTACAATTACGCTAATCAATGTGTTTTAACTGAGCTTTGTGGTTAACACACTGTAGGAATATTTCGTTTGGACATGATAATTATGATGGTGGGAGAGTGGGAATTGAAGGGCAAACAAAAGATGATTTGGCTCATGAGTGCAAACTGGAAGACAATATTGTGAAATAATAATCTTTGCATTTGATAGAGCACCTTATCAAGTTGTGTAAATGTCTGATAGAATGTTACAGGCAAGAAACAGGTCGATCATCCATCAAATGCACTGCTGCTTTACTTACCATGAACACAACTAATGCCACTTTCCTTTGCACTCCCACAAATTTCCTCTTTTTGAGCGCTCTGGGAGGCTACCATGCTCAAGGGGTGCTGTATAATTACAAGCTGTTGCATCTAATCCCGCATCAGAAAGAATTTACGGACTCTGCCTCAAGAATGGATAACGGCAGAGAGTTCCACATCACAGCAGCTGGTTGGTGAAACGTTTTTTCTACCCTCCCCTTCAATTCACAGAATCGTATCAATTTGCATTACGGAAGGTGGCCATTTGGCCCATCAAGTCTCTCTCTAGCTTTCAACTCATGTTTTTCATTGAATTCCACTGCGTTTTCTTTTTCTCCCAACCCCTTCAAGCCTCCCATATTAACATCTGGAAACACAATGGACTCTGCTTTTTACTCTTGTTATGACTCTTACCACCTTCCGTGGCAGTCTATTCCACACCCCAACACCTCGGAGTGACAAATGTTTGCCTAACCTCTCTTATCACTCATCTTATGACACTTATACTACCTAGTCACTTGACACCCCAACTCATGGAAATGTTTCTTCCCATTTGAACTGTCAAAAACCTCTCCTAATTGTGTACATCTCCAGCATTCTTCTTGTGGTTAGCTTAAACCTGTGTTATCTTGTTACTGGTTCACCAACCAGTGGAAATAACATGTTACTATTTACCCTATCATAATCAAGGCCAATAGAAAATTGTGCAAATATTTGCCCAAAATTGCGAGGAAATTTGCAGGGCTGCGGGGGATTGATTGGTGCTATTGAGGCATATTTTACTGCCAACCTACATTATTACATTTCATTGATGAAAACGAAACATTAAGAAATAACACATGTTAAATTGCTGCCAAAAAAAATGCTTCCTTTAACAAGCCTGGGTGACCCACTCGATTTGGGGGTGGGGGCTCCAGGAGATCACCACCTCCTGCCTCTCGGGGCTCGCCACCACACACTGACACACACAGACGCTGAGACGCATACTCACAGAGGGACACACACTCAGGTGAGAGAGAGCGACACCCACAGTCACAACAGCGGGGCCTCGGGAATGAGCAAAGCCCATTTCCCCATTCAAGCCTGCGTTGGGATTACTCAGGGATGCTAACAAGTGTGAAGGGCACTGTATAAATGCAAATTGTTTTTGTTGTTGTTTCTTTATCTGTAGTTTTTAATCAATGAAGTGAACAAAATGGCTTGGCAGTACATTGTTGCTATGTACCTCTCAATAGCAAAAATCCTTGCAATTTTTCACAAATTTGCCAAATTCCCTTGCATCATAAGCCGAAATACCCCCCAATTTGGGGCAAATATTTCTGCAAAATTCTATTGTCCATGGCTAGGAGCAACGATGAGACAATCTGAAGTCTTTTCCGTCTTGAGAGATGTCAAAATAACTTGCGCTGAGCGGAATATATAGAAAACATTTCAAATGGGATTGAAAAAATAAAGCCAAAACTAAATGTTATGTATCCAGCTGGTAGAACAAGAGGAAATAGGTTTAACAACAACAGCTTGCCTTTTCATAGTATAGTGCACTTCACAAAGGAGTGCAACCCAGAGCGCCTCACAGTTGTGGAGTCTGACAACAAATTGAAAAGGACAATTTCAGGACAGACACCAGGTAGTATTTCTTTATCTAAGGTCTGATTAATCCTTGCATTTGATATCATGGTTTTTCACGTCTTCCAGGCATCTCAAAGCACTTCACAGAATATACTGTTAGTGAATTGTCTGTATATTTTGTGGGTGATAAGCCAATTGCAAACAGGAGTGTCTCACAAACAGATGTAGATTGAATTGACCAATTTTTTTTGAGGGATTATTATCAGGCGTGTGGAGTAAAGAAACTGGCGCAAGGTTCACCCTGCCTGGAATCGAACCCAGGTCTCCTGCTTGCAAGGCAAGTGGCCCAACCACTGAGCTACAGGACTCCACAAGATTAATAACTGGAACAGTTTGCTTGCAGGGTGCTTGCAGCCAGGACATTAAAATAGCCTGATGAATTGATGGAAGGATGGGAAGTTTGGATGGATAAACTCAGATGGCCTGAAGAACCAGATTCATCTCAACCGATCTTATGAATATACCATTACAAACCGCACAATACACCCCGTGAGATGCTTCACTGCACTTACCGAGCACCACAATGGACGAACGCTTTTCCACTTTTTCTGGGGTCACAAAAACAATGCACGTGTAATAGCCCTCATCGGAAATCTGCACCTTCGGGAGATGTAGTGAGGCATCTCCACTCTTCAAGTTTTCTCTCATTATTTTTGCTCCTGTTCTTTTTGCACTAATGTCCCCTCCATTAAATGAATAGACTTGACTGGAGCCCAAATTCCACTCAACAGCAACAATATCAAGGTTGAGAACCTGCTCAGTGAAGCCAGTTACGTTACATTCGAGGACAACATCTTCATTCAATAAGACCTCCAATGGCTCTTTAAATATTGTCATCTCCAAAGCATCTGTGTAAAAACAACAGGCATTCCAAAACATTGATGACAACTGAGCATTTTAAACACCAGAATAGCAGGTTTGATTATCTGAGATTAGAAGCAGGTTAAAATTCATAGGTTGGGATGAGCTACTGCTTCAAGAATATTGTAGAAAGAGAATCTAGTCCTACCCATGCGTTTGTTGACAACACCAAGGGGTGAATGTTAAACAGCATGCTCGTGTGCATTTGCAATTAATGGACCCCTTGGGCAGAGCACTGATGCACAGCTTGTGCCTATGGAATTGTACCCTGAAGGTTATCCAGAGAATAACGGGTTGAGGCAATACTCTGCCGCCCATGTCCTCACCCATTTGAGACTCTGCACCCCAATTACCCGAGTCCCTGCAAGACTCCACTGGCTGCCTATTGCAGAACAGATCGATTTCAAGATCCTCCCTCTCACATGCAAATCAATTCCGACCCTGATCCCTCCCGACCTCTGCGATCTGCTTACGCACACCCACTCCACTACCGACTGCCATAGCTCAACTGAGTCACTTTGCACGGCCTCATCCCCTCAACTGAATATATAGTGGCCGTGTTTTCAGCCATTATACTCCGAACCTCTGGAGTTTGCTGCCTCAATCCCTTCATTTCAACTCTTTTTTGTCCGTCTTCAAATTGCAATTGAAGACTTTTCTCTTTGACCGCACTTTCGGTCACCCCCCCTCTCTCTCCAGGTTGGCGTGAAATCTTGCCGCTGTCAAGTGCTCCAAGATGCCACCCTCCTGAAGCACGTTACATACACGGTAAGTTGCCGTGATTGTGGAGAAACTCTCAATAAGATATTTTCCCCAATTTCCTTGGCTGCGCATGTGACTTTGCTCATCAGATGTTAAGAATGTGGTTTGAGATTTTGACCAGGGCTGTCTTTGGGAAGACTCAAGACCCTCCTTGTTCAACCACGCCTGTGGTCACCATTTTACCCCTGTCCTCCCTGACCTCCATTCCTCCTGTCCTTGAAAGAGTAGTTGCCTCCCAGCTCCGCTCTTTCCTCTCAAATCACTCACTCTACAAGCCCTCGCACGTCTTGTGGCGTCCCTCAGTGCTCTGTCCTTGCCCCCCCCCCTCCTCTTCACCCTCTACATTCTCCCCCTCAGTGACATCATCCGAACACATGAGGTAAATTTCCACATGTATGCGGATGACACCCAACTCTACCTTTCCGCTTCCTCCCTCAACTCCAGGACTACTGGCTTTCTGACTGCGTGTCTGTCTGACATTGATTCCTGGACGAGGGACAACTTCCTCCAACTAAATGTCAACAAGCCGGAGGCCCTCCTAATTGGCTCGTGTCAGCACCTCCACACCTCAGGCGCTGGCAACAAAAGCATCCAACCAAGGCTGTACTCTCCATCTCTCAAAGTCAGTCAGAAATCTGGTCGTCTTGTTCAATCCTGGACTGTCCTTCCTCCCCCAAATCTGCACCATGACCGGAACTGCCTTCCACCACCTCAACAACATTGCCAGATTCCACCACTGCCTCACCCCCCAAGCTGCTGAAACGCTTGTTTACACGTTGATCACATCAAGGCTTGACAACGGGAACTCTCTCCTCATCAGCCTTCCCAGCTCCTCCCTTCACAAGATCCAGACTATTCAGAGCTCTGCAGCTCATGTACTCTCCCGTACTAAGCTCCAAGACCACATCACTCCCACCCTCGCCCGCCTCCACTGGCTCCCCATCCCCCAGGGGATCTAATTCAAGATCCCCGTCCTCACTTTCAAGGCCATTCACAGCTTTGCAACCCTACTCCATGTCCCCCGCTCGAACCGCCTTACCATCAGTGGCCGGGCTTTCAGCCTCTCTGCCCCTACACTCTGGAACTCCATCCCGCAATCCCTTCGCCTCGCTTCCTCCCTTTCCTCCTTCAACGCCGGTCTCAAGACCTTCCACTTCAACCGTGCCTTCTGCTGCCCTCCTAATTCTCTTCTCTTTGCTACTCTTTATCCCCTTACCCCTACCCTGACCCTTCCCCCCTTACTCGGGTCCCGATCTGATGGTTCAGCGCCTTGGGAAGTCCATCCTACGTGAAAGGTGCTCTATAAATGTACTTTTATTGTTGTTGTTGTACTGATCCCAACCCCTACTTTGGTCAAAATCCTGTTTGCCCAGTGCCTTGTGATATCCTCCCCACATTAAAGGTTTTATACAATTGTAATTTGTTGTTGATAAATGCTTAATTGGTTATTTTCACTATTTTCTTGGCTGCCATGTGACTTTCCTCACCTTGTACAAGTTTACATGACTGCCCCAGGACACACTAACAATTGGCCTCTGGGTGGCAGCTGAGAGAGTGAAAAATTTGAGAGATGATTTAGCTAAAAT
The DNA here is from genome assembly GCA_035084275.1 of Hydrolagus colliei. NCBI lineage: Eukaryota > Metazoa > Chordata > Chondrichthyes > Chimaeriformes > Chimaeridae > Hydrolagus > Hydrolagus colliei. Next base: position 9,589,134 of record CM068757.1, on the reverse strand, counting down.
AGACTGGGACATTAGACTTAAGGATTTGACAGTAGATCAACAATGGCAGACGCTTAAAGAGATAATGCAAAATTCCCAGTGAGCACATATTCCTTTGAAGAATAAGAATGCCACGGGTGGTCCAGCCATGGCTAACTAGAGCAGTTAGGGAAAGTATCAAGTTAAAAGAAGAAACCTATAAAACAGCTAAGATGAGTAGTAAACCCGAGGATTGGGATAGCTTTAGGGATCAACAAAGGAGAACCAAAACAGTGATTAAGGGGAGAAAATGGAATATGAAGGCAAACTACCAAGGAATATAAAGACAGACTGCAAGAGGTTTTACAAATGTATAAAGAGGAAGAAGCTATCAAAGGTAAATGTGGGTCCGTACAGGCAGAGACAGGGGGAATTGTAATTGGGGACATAGACATGGCAGAGTCATTAAACAAGTACTTTGCTACTGTCTTCACCTTAGAAGACACCAAAAGCCTACCAAGAATAGAGGGGAACCAAGAACACAATGTTAGCAAGCAACTTAGGGAAATTAATATTAGTAAAGAATTGGTTTTAGGTAAATTGTCAGGTCTAAGAACTGATAAATCCCCCGGACCCGATGGCCTACATCCTAGGGTTTTTAAAAGAGGTGGCTACTGAAATAGTGGGTGGTTTGTCTTTGATCTTCCCAAATTCTCTGGATTCTGGAATGGTTCCCAGTGATTGGAAGATTGCAAACATAACTCCACTATCTAAGAAGGGTGGGAGAGAAAAGATGGGGAATTATAGACCAGTTATTCTGACATCAGTGACAGGGAAAATTCTTGAATCCTTAATTAAAGATGTCGTTATGGGATACCTCGAAGACCATAACAAGATTAGGCTGAGTCAATATGGCTTTACAAAAGGGAAGTCATGCTTAACTAATCTGTTAAGAGTTTTTTTGAGGATATATCTAGCAGGTTAGATAGGAGAGAACCAGCAGATGTAGTATATTTAGATTTTAAGAAGGCATTTCACAAAGTGCCACATAAAAGGCTATTGCGCAAGGTTAAGGCCCACGGGATTAATGGGAGCATATTATCATGGATTGAAAGAGTGGCTAACGGGTAGAAAACAGAGAGAAGGGATAAATGGGTCATTCTTGAATTGGCAGGATGTGACTAGTGGAGTGCCACCAGGATCAGTGCTTGGGCCTCAGCTATTTACAACTTACATCAATGATCTAGACGAGGACATTGAATGTAACGTATCTAAATTTGTGGATGACACTAAACTAGGTGGGAGAGTAAACTCTAAGGATGATGCAAAAAGATTGCAACAGGATATAGATAGGCTAGGGGAGTGGGCAAGTAGGTGGCAGATGGAATTTAATGTGGGGAAGTGTGAAGTTATTCACCTAGGTAGCAAAAATAGAAAAACAGATTATTTTCTAGAAGGGGAGAGAATAGACAGTGTTAGTGTTCAGAGGGATTTGGGTGTCCTTGTACATCAGTCACAAAAAGTTAGTTTGCAGGTACATCAAGCAACTAAGAAGGCGAACGACATGTTAGTGTACAGAAGAATTAGGGGAGATCTTATTGAAACTTATAAGATTCTTAAAGGGCTGGATAAAGTAGACAATGAGGGACTGTTTCCCCTGGTAGGAGAATCTATAACCAGAGGGGTCATAGTCTTAAAATTATGAATCAGCCTTTTAGAAACATGTCTTCACTCAGAGGGTATAGATTCTCAGTCCTCGAACATTTTTAAGGCTGAGACTTGATAGATTTTTTTAAACTAGAGGGATTAGGGGATATGGGGATCGAGCAGTTAATTAGAGTTATGGCAGGGCAGGCTTGAGGGGCCAAATGGCCCACTCCTGCTCCTAATTCTTATGTAAGTTTCTCTCAAACTGGGAGGCGTTTCACAGGGTTGGGCTCTTCAATCTTTCCAATGCACCTGCCCCGGCGCTTAACACATAAACTTCATGTTATACAGTATCCATCACAACAACCCAATTTACACAGGCTGCAGAGAGCTCTCTTGAACTTTGAGTTAAAAACCCCACCCGATTTCCCCTCCATGTTAACCTGGTAGCCAACTGCTGATAGAGCAAATTTGAAACTGCGATTACAAAATGTCTGTTCCTTGCCCCAGCTCCAAAACGCTTCCTGTTTGCGCTGCTGACCACTGAAATAACGGGGGGGTGGGGGGGGGGGGGGGGAGGGTAAACCCCACTGTGGGGAGAGAATGGAGAGACCCCCGAAAAGGGGCCACTCACTGATTGATGCGCTGGGCGGCGGTCACTGTTTATCAGCTAAACCCCAAACACAGACCCTTCAGGCTGTGTCCCCCCCACCCCAGGGCAGCCTCCAGTTAGCGGTGTGTCTCTGTGTCTCGCTCAGCGGTGGGATCCAGCAGCAAATCAGTCTAACGTTTGCGCATTTTCTGTACCTGATCCTGCAATCCAAGCCCCGAGGATCAGGACGAGGGTCAGCGCCCTGGCAGCTCCACCGGGTGAGGACATTATAGCCGAGTTTGTCCCCCTCAACATGTCTGTCTCTCTCTGTGTCTGTCTCTCTCTCTCTCTCCAGCTTCCAGCCGAACTGACTGGGGCTGTGCTTTCACTGGTGTATGATTTCTCGGAAAGGGATGGTGTTTAACGCTATCATTGTGTTCACAGCAGATTAGCTTTAAGCTGCGAACACAGATCCCGAGTTATCGTCATTTGTGTGAAGTCAGGAGGGCTGGTGAAAGGGACCAATAGCGTCTCACGGGTCATCTTGACTAATTGTGTGATTGTTAAAGTAAAATACTTGCATTTGATGCATTCAATGATCGTTGTATTTGATATTAGCAGCCTATCACCTCTTTGACATGTCTGAAAGCACTGCGCAGACTACAACAACAACAACTTTGATCTGCAGAGCGCCCTCCAGGCCGCGCGGCGTCTCCGAGCGCTTACACTGTTCAGTGAATCGACTGTATATTTTGCAGGCGAAACGCAACAGCCAATTGCGCACCGGAGTGTCCCACAAACATTCACGGATTGAGTGAACACATTTCTTTTTAGGGGAATATTACGCCCAAATAAGCAATCCGCTGATCAACTAGCAACTGGGTTCCTTCTTACTGCTGGATAAACAGAGCCGTGTGAAGGGAGGAAATTCGCCTAATGTTTTGCCCAGCTCAGGAATCAAACCCAGGTCCTCACGGGAGGGCTGAGTGTTCTAACCAATATGTTACAGTGCTCCATAGCATCTTATCACGTCTGGAGATTGTCTCTCCAGAGACGTCATAGGATTTACTATGAAGTAAACGGCACGGCAGCTCAATTGCACACAGTGATGTCCCACACACAGCCGTGAAACAAATCACCCAAAATATTTATTTTGTTGTTCAGTAGATCGGGAGAAACTCCCTTCTCTTTTCGAGATCTTTGATGAGCTGTTATTGTAGTCAATATCTTTGATGAGCTGTTATTGTAGTCAAAGGCAGCAAACATTTGTACCAGGAAAATCCCGAGACTCAGGAACATGACCTGAATGATCCGTTAACCTGAATGATTACAATATGTACGAGCCGCTGTCCCGAAGGACCCCACTGAGTGAATGGCACGTTTGTCATTTCCTCTTTCAAGGCCGGTTTGAAGACTTTCCTCTTCGATCGTGCCTTTTGTTCCACCCCGTATTTTCCGACCTCCCCTTCGTGTTTCACCCCTTCCCAAACACTCCCCTCTCAGCTCGGGTCACACGCCTCCTGTGCAGCGCCTTGGGACGTCTTCCCGACGTGAAAGGCGCTCTATAAATGTAATTTGTTGTTGTTGTTGTTGTCGTCATTCCCTTTGTTCTTTTATGACAGCAAGGTCACTTTGTGGTTCTGAAGTACATCTGGCTTTGGATGGCTTTCATCTCTCCTTTAGATGAGCTCCCATCCCTAGATAAGATGTAAAACGTTGGTCCTTCCTGCCTGTCTCAGATGGGACCCAAGTTTAATATTTACTCCAAAGACATCACCTCTGAAAGTGCTGCAACCCCACCACCACTGCACTGGAGTCCCAGCCTAGAATGCAAGCCTAAAACTGCAAAGATTGTGAGGGAAAAAATGCTATGAACTGCAGCAGAGTTGCAGATAGGTTTTAAGGTGGAATTTAGTTTGGGGGCAAGACAGAAGTATGGCGGCAGGGAATTCCAAACATTAGGGGGAGTAGTGAATTAAAGTATGGTGTATGGCGGGGGAGTGGAGAAGGAGCAGATCAGAGGGCAAAGAATGTGTCAGGGCAAGAACGGATTTATATTTAAGAGCAGGACCTTTAAGTTGATCTATTCAATCCCTTTATCTTCACCCGAATTACAAGAGACTGAACTAAATCAGTAATGTACCTGGAATAAAAAAAATTCACAGTGGTCTGGAAATAAGCGCCACATCTGTATTAAATTTACAATGTACAGTTCAACAACACCAACTTGAATTTATATTGTGCCCTCCATGCCGGACAGCGTTTCAGAGCGCTTCACAATAACGGATCCAGAGGGATCCGTTATTGTTATAGCCGAGCCAGGGGGAGGGGAAAGAAGGTGACCAAAAGCGTGATCGAAAAGAAAGGTCTTTAGCCGAGACATGAAAGTAGGAAAAGAGGAGGCAAGGCAAAGGGAGTGAGGAAGGGAGTTCCAGACCCTTGGTGGGGTAATAGCTGAAGGCACGTAGTGTTTATTCAGAGTACAAAGTAAAATACAGATCATAGAATGTTAGTTCTTGGCTATCCAATATTTAGAAACTCTTAAGACCGATAACAAAGTTATTTAGGTGGAATTGTTTATGGAATGTGGAGAAAATCACACCATTTACAAGAAATAAAAGATGTGAATGGAAACTGATGTTTTGCATTCCAAAAATGTACAACTCTTTCCCCTGAGAAAACTCATCTTGAGTCAATTAGTATATACAGTGAACTTTGAAAATGTAACAATTGCAACTATGTTTCCCCCAAAGCTCCCTATTTAAAATGAAAAGAAGTGTGAATAGAGAATATCTGACCATTTGATCACAACTTTCCAGAAAACAAATACTATCATCTTCCCATCCCAAAGCAGACCCACTTCTTAAAGGAGTTCCGTATCCCAGCTTTAACCACCCTTCCTGGTGGCCCAGAAGAGCTGTTGATTGTTCTCTGTGTAACAAAAACTACCCATTGAGTTTCCTTTACCCACCCAGAAAGCAAGTGCTGGAAAATTCCAAGACAGATGAAAGAGAAAACTAGAAAACTGCAACCCATTGGAACCAAGGAGCCAAGAGTAGCCCATTCAGTCCATTGCCCCGCCCTACTTAACCAATCTACTCTCCCCCTACAGGGCCGTACGCAGGATTTTTAATGGGGGGTGCGAATTGCTAGTGATGGGACCAACAATGGCCGGGGGCTTGCGGGCTGCCCCAGAAACCCCCTCGAGGCTCCGACGTTTTACACAGTTTGAGGTCTTATTTATTCGGTTCAGAAGATCCAATATGAACGGTAAATGTTTCATGCCCTTGGTGTTTAAGAGCATCATTATTTATTCAGTGTTTTTATTTTCCCCGGTAGTCCGTGTCTAAATTTTTTGAGAAGGTCGAATGTGTTCGCCAATAAAAACAAACACGATTGTTGACTCGATGCTGAACGGAATGTGAACGATAAAGTAAATTACAATCCAATTAAAACAGTACAATGACGAATGCTTGATAAATGTATGCGTATAAGAGAAAATGATCATAAACTACAGATTGACAGTAATTAATAAGTTGTTCTGCATTGTTATCCTAAGACTCAATTTCTTTCGGACTGTAATGAACAATAATGTAATAATCACTGCGGATTATATCATGGCCGATGATTGTGATGATATCGTTCTGTATTCTAGGTGAGGTATATTTAGAATTCCTATTTGCGAGCCCAATACTATCAAGGTGATGTCGAAGAACCTCGTCATGCTTCGCAATCATCTGTAGGGCTGCCAGAAAGTTTCCCGGATTACCTTTGTAATGTGTGCCGTCACTCGTAACGGTGTTACTTTCCACGACTCTTTCATTATCTCCTGTAAGTGCAATGCACTGACGTCCACAGAATAATACAGCTTCGGCAACTGTTCTTATGATATGTCGATTTCTTTCAATGTTTTTCTTCTTTTCATCGACCAAACGAATGTCTATCTTATGTTGTGGGTTTGCAACAGAGTCGCGCATTGATGCCGATCTAATCATTGAATTTACGTGATAACCATTTCGTTCATGTTCCTTCGCCTTCTCGTTTAGTTTGTAAAACATGGTAAAGGGTGTATTAACAAATGCCCCCATCCGTTTCCTCTCACTTGTTTGGACCATCAGTGCACAGTGAATGCAAAAGGCAGCATCTAATGAAGGACTGTAGACCATCCATTTATAATCTCGCAAGTATCTCATCTTGAACTGGCACTGACAATGGTGAAGGAACCGTGACGGGAAAATGTAATCTTCAGATGGGATGAAGTGGCTTGTCAAGAGATGGTATTTATATGCAACATCAAGTTTTTCAATTGCATTGGTCAACTCCTCAGGGCTCAGAGTAGCATTTATGATGTTTCCGATATCATTAACGAAATGAGTAGACCTATGTTGTATAATTATAAGGGGCTCGGCAACTTCAGCAGAATGCTGGACACTTACGCAAACCTTGACCAGGAGATTAGGTGACTCATGAGGTATATACCAGGCTTCTAAGAGACGCCCTGAACGTTTACTGGCGACAGCATCTGACAAATAGTGAGCTATATGGTACACTACCACACTGGTATCACAGACATTACTGCAGAGGCGTCTTACGTTTAGCGGACATAGCTGGAGAAGCCGGGAGGAAACTGTCGATAGTCCTAATATCCTATGGGAACCATTGCACGGTCACAGAACACGAGGTAGACCGACCCTAACCTACATCGATACTCTGGAGCGCGATTCGGGTATTGGCAGGCGGGAGTTGTCAGGCTGCATGGAGAGAAGGGATCAGTGGAGAAGTGTGGTTGTCAATGCCCGAGTTCGCTCGATCAGATGATGGTGAAACTATTTTTATGCCAAATTCGTGCGACATTGATGTTTTTTCACTCTGGGTACAAAACTGAATGTGAAATAAAGTAGCACTGTTTATCTTTGCAGTCATTTTTTTTTGCATGCCAGTGGACGTCTCTAAAAGCAATTTTTAATTACAGGAATACATTTTTAATAATATAAATCAAATGTGATAATCAAGACAAAACAAGAAACATGATATTTCAGAAACACGCCTATCAAAACTTAAGTGATTTTTACTTACATTTATCAGATTAAAATACGATTTCAGCTTCCACAAAGTGGTGCTACCTTTTTATGTAGTGACTGTATACGGGATGATTTCCGATTGACACACCACGTAGAATAGGCGCTAATGCATAGGTCTACGTCCATGAGTATTTCTTTTAAAGATAGGCATTCCCGTCCACCATATAACTTTTTTGTAGGGTTCTCAAAAGCTTTAATTTCTCAGAAGCTTGTAAATATGTTGTCATTGTTTGCGAGCATTACAGTCACACCTCTCAAAACTTGAGCAATTTTTACTTACGGTGATCAGATTAAAAGATGATTTTAACTTCCAGTAGTGGTGCTGTCCCTTGTGGCTGTATACGGGATGATTTCCAACGAGGATTTGAGTCTTGTTTATCCAGTCACGAGTCACAGACTCGCCGAGTCATTGACTCGTCTATCGACGCGGTATGTTTTGGGTTAGACGCCGATTCTGGTGTGCGACTCGATAATTTTATATTAATACTAAAACATTCAAAGATGTGTGTTTATAATTTTTACATAGTTTTGAAGAACTGATTGTTACACAAATGCTCAATAAATTTACTTTACTTGGTAGTTAAATGTGATAAAAAATTACAATTCTCTACCCCGGAAAATGTGGACCTTTTATAATTTGGGGGGGTGCGTACGCACCCGTCGCACCCCCCCTGCGTACGGGCCTGCCCTACAAGCCCACCCGGACCCTCCGTTCAGCAGGACTTGGCCTGCTCCAAGCCCCCCGCCCGAACCGCCCCACCATCGGAGGCCGGGCCTTCAGTTTTTCCGTTCCCACCTTATGGAATTCCATCCCTCAATCCCTCCGTCTCGTTTCTTCCCTTTCCTCTTTCAAGGCCGGTTTGAAGACTTTCCTCTTCGACCGTGCCTTTTGTTCCACCCAGAATTTTTCGACCTCCCCTACGTGTTTCACCCCTCCCCGAACACTCCCCTCCCAGCTTGGGTCACACGCCTCCTGTGCAGCGCCTTGGGACGTCCTCCCGACATGAAAGGCGCTTTATAAGTGTAATTTGTTGTTGTTGTTGTTGTTGTTGAGTTCTTGATCCTGCTCCCTCACTGGATTAGTCCGTGCTAATTCTTGAACTTTCACTGTATGAATCTGCAGGTCAAAAAAAACAAATAGCTTAAAATAAGTCTTAGGCTCCGCCATTCTGAAGCGCTCTGAGACACCGCCCGGCATGGAGGGCAGTATGTAAATGCAAGTTGTTGGCGACTGGGTAAGGGTTCATCTCAATTCACTTTGAGACATCTCAAAGACAAAATGCAGTAAAGCATTATATCACATGCAAACATTATTATTATAGCTGCATGTAGAATGTATATCCAGGCTGTTACAGTATGGTTGTTGACAGCGGTGGTTGCTGAATAGAGTCAGCTGCTTAAACAGGTTTGACTACAGATAAAAAAAGTTATTTGCATTACAACAATGCCAAAGGCAACAAAATGCACTCCCAGAGCTTTCTGCATAGTGACTGTAATCGGTATAAATAATTATTATTCTTGAATTTGATCGAGGGCCTTTCACATCAGGAAGATGACTCAAACGATATAACCATAGGATATAACCTAAAGTGTAGTGATTATGTATTTATAACCAAACACAGTAGCTAATGTACACAAGCAAAGTCCTCCAATTAGCTATAAAGTGAATGATCAATTTTATCGAGAGGAAGATTAAAGGGTTCGGAACGTAAATAAAAGACTGGGATTAGATGAGGTGCCTCATGTGAGATTACGCATCAGTGTGGACTTGAACACACCAAATGTTGTTATTTGTTTCACGTACCCAATCAATCTAGGATCCACTCCATCTCTTTGGGCTGAGCCAGACTTTCATGGTAAACTCTGCACGTGTACTTGCTGGCAAAAGCATTTTTGATGGGCATTAATCTCAACGTGCTCAAGCAGCAATACAGGCCATCCTTCCCACAAATGGGATCACTGAGCTCCACGCTCTCGGGCAATTCCTCCCCATCTTTGCACCACACAACGCCAATAGCTTTTGGGGAAAAGGAGTGGATTCTGCAGTTCAGTACGAGTTCCTCCTTGGTGATCGCCAGCCCTGATGCTTTCCAGATCGCATCCAGTTTCGGAGTGGCTAAGAATGAATAACAATTTCAAACACCGCTGTAGTTAATCAGGAACAGGAGGAGGCCATTCAATGCACAAAACATGCAGTTACTACACTTTACAGTGTATCCTTTGAAGCACTTTGGGGCGCCCTCCTGACACAAAATGCCCTATGCCAAGTATGCGATTTATTATTTAGCCCATTTGTTGTGTCTATTCTGCCAGGACTGGCTGACTGACTGATCTGACATATCCACACATGCACTCACCCATCCACATATACACACACACAACCACCCATCCACTTGGTCCTTTCATCCTTGGCAGTAATTTAGTCAATCAATGCTGGTCATCCTCCAAATATGACATATTCTCCCTGAGCTGTGATACCCCAAATTTAGGAACTTAAATACAATGTTTCATATCAAGAGGAAAGTAATGGTCCACAAATGGCTATGAATAATATAATATATACCGTATATCTCCGCGTATAAGGCGCACCCGCGTATAAGGCGCACCCCCCGTTTTTGACCTTTTCTTGGTGAAAAAAAACGGAAGCATTTTCAATGATATTGTCGGCAGAAGGGAGGAGAGACAGGAGAGACAGGTAGGTAGGGAGAGAGAGAGGCAGCCTGTCAGCCAGGGAGGGAGAGAGGGATGCAGGGAGAGAGAGAGAGGGAGAGCGGCAGGCCGGCAGCCCAGGAGAGAGAGAGGGAGAAAGGCAGGCCGGCAGCCCGGGAGAGAGAGAGGGAGAGAGGCAGGTATATCTGTACCCTTACCGTTAGCAGTCGAGTACAAATCTGGATAGGAGTTTAAGGTGACTTTTCCAAGTCTTTCTCTCTCTCTCTGTCTCTCCTTTTCCTCGTTACAAGTTCCTGGAATCCGACTTTAAACCCCAATTCATCATGTGTGTTTTTTTTAACATATATATAATGTATATAAATACAAACTGCTCAAACACAGAGCAATCTGCCTTAAAAGTCTGAACAACATTTGAAACCTGACAGGATCCTACCTAGCATTATTCTTCTGATAAAAATGTATGTTCCCTTAAAAGTCAACTCACCCCCTCCCTTCCCTCCCTCCCTCACTCTCTGGTCTAAAATCGTGGTTAATCAGATAGGATTTCCAATCGAAAAGAGTTTTTAAAGTCAGTCGATCGCTGAGTTTTTTTTGTTTTAACGAACATTTGAAGTGTATTAAAATTCATAGGTTGGGATGAGCTACTGCTTCAAGAATATTGAAGCAAGAAAATCTAGTCCTACCCAAGGGTTTGGTGACAATACCAAGGGGTGAATGTTAAACAGCATGCTCATGTGCATTTGCAATTAATGGCCGTTTAGGCAGAGCACTGCAGCACAGCTAGTGCCTATTGAATTGTACCCCACAGGTTATCCAGAGAATGAGGGGTTGAGGCTTGTGTCAAAACTCTGCTGACTGTGCCTCACGTATTTGAGACTCCGCACCCCCATTACCCCCGTGTCTGCAAGCCCTCACTGGCTGCTTGTTGCAGAATGGATTGATTAGAATATCCTCCTTCTCACTTTCAAATCACTTATTGCCCACCTCTCCAAGCTGCTCATACCCCACCACGATGTTATCTACATGGGGTTAGCTTCCAAATGTATGCAGATGACACCCAACTCCATCTCTCTGCCTCCACCCTCGATGGCACCCTACCTCCATGTACTAATCACCTGACTCCCCCCCCCCCCCACCCACTGAGTTCCTCATCCATGCATTTATTTACATTTAGATTGGACAACTCCAAATTCCTGCTCATCGGTTTCCCAACTCTTCCCTCCTCAAGCAGCCATTCATTCACAACCTGCAGCTTGTATTCTCTCCCACACCGGAATCCTTGACCCTATCACTCTGACTCGGCTCCTCTGGCTCCCCATTCCCCAGATGATAGAATTAAAAATTATTTTTTCATCACCTTCAAAGCCCTCCACGGCTTTGCTCCTCCCTGTGTCTGAGACGTGCTAACTCCAATTGGATCTGTCTTCTCCTCCACTCAACAGGCTCTGGCCTCATTTGTGTCCTCCCCCCTGCACGCTCCACCACCCTTCAGCCTCTCTGCCCCCACTCTTTATAACTCCATCCTACATTCCCTTTGCCTTGCTCACTCCATTGCCTCCATCAAGCCAAGTCTCAAGACCCTTCAATTCAACCACGCCTTCAGTCACTCTCTTTTCCCTAGCCTCACTGTCCCTTGTTGATTCCACCAAGATGGTTCCTTCATCAAGGGCGCTATTGGTACTCATAACTGAGACTCTTCAATCTTTCCAATGTATCTGCCCCAGTGCTTCACTGTAACTTAATATTATATGCAGCACATAGCAACAATACAATTTGTGCAGATTGTAGAGAGTCCGTGTTGATCATTAAGTTGAAGACCTCGCCTCCCACACAAAACAGGGCTTGGTTTTTTCCCTTATAACTTGCTGGGGAGAATCAAATAAATTGATAAAGGAATCCGGCCTGTGGGCCGCCTGTTTACCATCCAAGAGGCCCTTGATATTTGATATCATCAGCTAAACCCCAAACACAGACCCTTCAGGCTGTGTCCCCCAACACCCCTACCGCTCCCCGAGGGCAGCCTCCAGTTAGCGGTGCTGATAACACGACTCTGTGTCTCGCTCAGCGGTGGGATCCAGCAGCAAATCAGTCTAACGTTTGCACATTTTCTGTACCTGATCCTGCAATCCAAGCCCCGAGGATCAGCGCCTTGGCAGCTCCTCCGGGTGAGGACATTATAGCCGAGTTTGTGCCCCCACATGAATGCTATTCATTCAGAACCTGCAGCCTTGTGCACTCACTTACCTCCTTTAAAGCAAGTCTCAAGAACCTCCTGCTCAACCGTGCCTTTGGTCACCATTTTACCCCTATCCTACCTGATCTCCATCCCTACTGATCCCAACCCCTGCTTCGGTCGTAACCCTGTTTGCCCAGTGCCTTGTGATATTTTACCCACATTAAAGGGTTTATACAATTCCAATTTGTTGTTGGTAAATGCTCAATTGGGTAGTTTCATTATTTTCTTGACTGCGCATGTGACTTTGCTCACCTTGAACAAGTTTACCCCACTGCGTAATACTTCAACTTAATATCATACAGTATCCATCACAACAACGTAATTTACACAGGCTGCAGAGAGTTCTCTTGAACTTTGGAGTTAAAACCCCACCCGATTTCCCCTCCATGTTAACCTGATAGCCAACTGCTGATAGAGCAAATTAGAAACTGAGATTACAAAATGTCTGTTCCTTGCTCCAGCTCCAAAACGCTTCCTGTTTGCGCTGGTGGCCCCTGAAATAACAGGGGGTGGGGGGGGGGGGGGTTACTGTGGGGAGAGAATAGAAAGACTGAAGAGAGACGTTGCTGAACATTGAGTTATAGACCTGACCTCACCGCCAACACACAGCAGAACATTGTGTAACAGTCCAGAGCGATTCCCAGCAGTTTCCAATTTCCTTTTCTATTTATGTTGTGAACAGCTAGACCAAGCATCCATTTGTCACCTCTTCACATCTCCATGGTGTCAGGCAAGGAACAACAACGACAACAAATTACACTTATAAAGCACCTTTCACGCCGGGAGGACGTCCCAAGGCGCTGCACAGGAGGCGTGTGACCCGAGCTGGGAGGGGAGTGTACGGGAAGGAGTGAAACGCGTAGGGGAGGTCGAAGAATTCGGGGTGGATCAAAAGGCACGGTCGAAGAGGAAAGTCATCAAACCGGCCTTGAAAGAGGAAAGGGAAGAAACAAGACGCAGGGATTGGGGGATGGAATTCCATAAGGTCGGAGCAGAAAAACTGAAGGCCCGGCCTCCGATGGTGGGGCGGTTCGGGCGGAGGTCTTGGAGCAAGCCAAGTCCTGCTGAACGGAGGGTCCGGGTGGGCTTGTAGGGGGAGAGCAAGTTGGCTAAATAGGGCGGGGCAAGGCCATGTAAGGCCTTGAAGGTGAGGACGAGGATCTTGAACTCGATCCTCTGGAGGATGGGGAGCCAGTGGAGACGGGCGAGGGTGGGTGTTATGTGGTCGCTGAGGCGGGTGCGGGATAATACCACGGGCTGCAGAGTTTTGAATGGCCTGCAGCCTGTGAATGGAGGAACTGGGGAGGCCGACGAGGAGAGAGTTTCCGTAGTCCAGCCTTGAGGTGATGTACGCGTGCACGAGTGTTTCGGCAGCGTGGGGGGGTAAGATAGTCGCGGAGCCTGGCAATGTTGCGTAGGTGGAAGTAAGCGGTGCCGGTCAAGGCACGGATGTGGGGGAGGAAGGAGAGTTTTTGGTCGAACTTGATGCCGAGGTTCCTGACTGGCTTTGTGAGGTGGAAAGAACAGCCTTGGATGTTGAGGCTGGCAGCGCCCGATGTGCGGAAGCGCTGGCTTGAGCCGATCAGGAGGGCCTCGGTCTTACTCACGTTCAATTGGAGGAAGTTGCCCCTCGTCCAGGACTCGATGTCGGACAGACATGCTGTCAGAACATCGATGGTCTGGGGGTTGAGGGATGAGGCAGAAAGGTACAGTTGGGTGTCATGCACATACACGTGGAAATTTACCCCATGTTTGCGGATGACATCGCCCAGAGGGAGCGTGTAAATGGTGAAAAGGAGGGGGCGAGGACAGAGCCCTGAGGGACGCCGTGAGAAACTATGCGGGGGTTTGAGGAGAAACCGTTGGAAGATACAAAGTATAGGCGGTGGGTCAGGTAGGAATGGAACCAGTGAAGGACTGTGCCTTGAAGGTTGAGGTGGGAGGAAAGACGTTGGAGGAGGATGGTGTGATCGACTGTGTCGAACGCAGCAGACAGGTCAAGGAGGACGAGGAGGCAGAGGGAGCCCTGGTCGCAGGCGGTTAAGATGTCATTAGTGACCTTGACCAGGGCAGTTTCCGAGCTGTGAACAGGGCGGAAACCTGATTGGAGGGGTTCAAGGATTGAGTGAGTTGAAAGAATATAATCTGTTAATGAAAGACACTGTATGGTTACTACTCATAATATTCTGCTTTAATATTATCTAATCGTCCCAAGCCTCGAAAGAAATCAATGAATGAACAAATGAATGCACGGGTCGCCAGTTGTACAACCCAAACACCGTTTTGGGTTCTTCATACAGTGTTTGATATTATCAGCTAAACTCCAAACACAGAACGCTTCAGGCTGTGACTCCCCCACAACTCCCCCCAACCCCCTCCCCCTCCCCACGCTGAGAGACAGCAAATCAGTCTAACGTTTGCGCATTTTCTGTACCTGATCCTGCAATCCAAGACCCAAGGATCAGGACGAGGGTCAGCGCCCTGGCAGCTCCACCGGGTGAGGACATTATAGCCGAGTTTGTCCCCCTCAACATGTCTGTCTCTCTCTGTGTGTCTCTCACTCTCTCTCTCCAGCTTCCAGCCGCACTGACTGGGGCTGTGCTTTCACTTTCACTGGTATATGATTTTTCGGAAAGGGATGGTGTTTAACGCTATCATTGTATTCACAGCAGATTAGCTTTAAACTGGGAACACAGATCCCGAGTTATCGTCATTTGTGGGAAAAAGAAAAGAGGAACCGAGGAGAAGCACAGCAGGGAGATATAGTGTGTGAAAGCACTTGACAGATCAACTTATTTAATCGTAGTGATGTTCACAGCAACAATAACCTTTGCAATGTAGATATTGTTATAATAATAATAATAATAATAATCCCTGTATTGGCTACAGCGCCTTACAATCACAACAACAACACAATTACATTTATAGATCACCTTTCACGACGGGAGGACATCCCAAGGCGCTGGGATTTGGGGGAGGAAGGACAATTCGGGGTCGAACAAGACGCCCAAATTCCTGACTGGCTTTGAGAGGTGGAGAGTGCAGCCTTGAATGCTGATGTTGCCAGTGCCTGAGGTGCGGAGGCGCTGATACGAGCCAATCAGAATATAGTGTAAAATATGTTGACTATATTTTGTGGGTGAACCACGGCAGCCAATCGTACCAACAGTGTCCCACAGCCAGTCGTGGATTCAGTGAGCAAATAAATTACTAGTATAAGTTTTTTTGAAAGGGATTATTACACCCCCCCCCCCCCCCCCACCGTAAAGTGATCTGCCAATCAAATAATACCCAGGTTCCTACTTACTGCTAGGTAATCAGACGCGTATAGAGTAAAAAATATTGTCCAAAGTTTTGCCCTGCTGGGCCCTTGCCATTCACACCAGATGATGTTGTGAATGGCAAACTACAGGAATTTCGCTGGTTAAACTCCAGCAATATCCCAACGCACACACTGGGGTCTCCAATCTTTGGCATGAGTTAAACAGGATGCCCCCTGGAAGATATCAGCCGTGTTACTCAGCGTTGACAAGAAGTCACATTTATGAAGCCACATCCAGCTATACCAATGTAACTTGCTGTAGTTGTTCACAGGGCACAGGCCATGGGTTCACTGACGGTGAGGTGTGTCATGGTTTGGGATTCTTTCTACCAACGGACACGGAGCAGGAATCTGGGAAACATGCAGCCGAAGCACCTCAGTGAAAAACACAACTAGTGTGTGAGCGTTTAATAACAGACTACAGCAAAGCATTTATACATTAACCCTTAGATCACAGCAAAGATTACAGCTAATTTACTGTCGAACAAATGGCCTGAAGGGGATAAACACAATTCACGGTGATTCTCCAAAATTCTGCAAAACGGATACATTTCTAATCACCGTTCAGTGACTGACAAAGCTGATCGATATTCACAATGTGGTTGTCAGAATCAAAAGTCGTGACGATGACTGTGGCTGTTGCGAACACTCAGTGGATGTGTAGTGTGTGTGTGTGTAGCAAGTAGAGATTGGGATCGCGCTCTCCTCACAAACCATCCGCCTGGCGGCTGGAAAACTGAAACTTAATATCCACCATCTAAACCAAAGGGAATTTCAATATATTAATTACCCAAACAACACATTGTAATCCACAAACAGATCTCGCCAACTTCTGTTCCATTTTCTGAGAGAAGCTCTGATTTATTCAGTAAATCTACTGAGTTTGGGTTTCCTAATGTTAGATCCAAAGATCCAGATGTGACAATGTATATGTGTGTGAGTGTCTATACATGATAAGGCGCTATATGAAATACAGGATTATTATATATTGTATTATTAACAGGAGGTGGCAGTACTGTGTCAGCAAACACTGCCAACAAACATTAAGGTTACATACAACACATGGTGACAAGAAGCCCATTAGTATATTGATCGGATCGTTACCAAATCCCCTGAAACTCAGCCGCCTGACCGAGAATCACTGCTCTACAATAATCGATGTCCCTTCGGCCTCTCCGGCCACTTTGGATCAGTTCCATGATCAGTTCCCAACCCAGACAGGAGTTTAAACTTGTCATTTAGCAGAATATAGAAAACGTCGCGTGATTTTTTCGCAAGTTGAGGATTCAACCCTTTCCAAGCTTTGGAAAGTCCAGCAAAGTACACATAGGTTAATGTTAGCTGCTGAGTGAATATGTGTATGTTGTTTGTGTGTGCGTATATGGTTTGTGTGTGTATGTTACATGTGAGTGGTGTGTGTATATGTTGTGTGTGTGTATATGTTGTGTGGGTGTGCATATGTTGTGGGTATATGTTGTGTGGGTGTACAGGTGTGTGAGGATTGTGATGTAAGTTGACATCGGGTTCAGTTTCCAGAGTGATAACAAAGCCCATTGCAGCGACTCTCATTAACACACAGCGGGGCTACTCCGGCTGTTCATGTTACAAAGGGAGCGGGGAGGCTGCTCTACCCTCTGGCAGGTTCAATTTCCAGAGTGATAATGAATCTCATTTCAGCGACTCTCGTTAACACACAGCGGAGCAGGGAGGCTGCTCTACCCTCTGGCTTGGACACCTCTGGCCGTCTCGCTGACACACTTTACCTGCCGGTGAGATCAGACACCCCAGCAATAGACTCAGGGATGCGTGTGACCACAGCACACACAGCCCTGACATTCCCCTCGTGTTGTTCTGGCTTCTGCCAACACCCAGTCACAGCCCTGAAACATCACTGTTCATTTGCACTTGAAGCAAAGACTCCTTTCTGGGCTCCAGGCATCGCTTGTCCGGAGACTCACACAATCAGTGACATTCCTTCCTTAAAGAGGCTCCTTGATCAGTGCCCAACCCAGACAGGCGCAGGCGCAGGTCCTTCCCATCCAACAAACTGTCTGAAGATCACCAGTGGCTCAGAGAGATGCCAGGCCTGGTTTTGGGGATAGTTACATTCCATACAATATGTCATAATAATCGTTGAATTTGATATACAAGGCATCTCACATTTACATATATATATTGATTATATATATTGTGGGCAAAACGTGACAGCCAATTGCACACAAATAATGTCCCACAAACAGTAAGGGATTTAGTGACCAATTTATTATTCATATTTTTGCTTTACGTGTGTCCACTCTGGGGTATGTAAAGGCTTGGCTATTATCCGGTATGGTGGTCCTAGCTGGATATGTTGTGAGAAAGCTTGCCAGGCAGCAATATCAATGGCAAGCTATGCTGGCTTTAGCTGGTTAAACTCCAGCAGTTACCCCAACGCATGTTCCCCATAGAATGGCTCTTCCCCATCTGCGCCTCATACTTTCCAGAATTAGTTGAGCAGAATGCATCCCTCCAGGGAGACAGTGTGCATGGCGTTACAACAATCTATCTCTGGGATTTCCATACAGATAGAATGTGTAGAAATCACAGTTACTCCTAAGCCTGGTGGTGGGTTTCAATATGTGTTGGACATCAGACTGACCTCCCACGCCCCAAAAGCTTCACTGTTTGACAAGCAGAATATGATTCCTACCCTTTTCATTTCTGCAACTCCCACTGCTGCTTCCCTTAGTTTCATTTATTTATGTTTCATTGAATTGAAACGATTGACCTGTTTTGACATTAAGTCTTGTTATGTTTATGGACACGGAGATAATCAAGCTCACAGAAAACCTTTTAAGAAAAGTTTATACGGTATACAGCAATGTGTGAGATACAGAAAGGTATTTTACCACAGCAAAACTTGTGTTTCTTTCTTCTTCTTGGGAGTATTATTGTTTCTTTATCTTTCGACTGTCCTGCATGAAGTGCAGCAGCTACGACAGATATCTTTATACTTACTTACTTTACATTTTCTTCAACTCACAAGCTGCAACACCACCACTGGTTTATAGCACAAAAACTATCATAAAACATTCCTTCTCCCACTCACTGCTTCTTGACCACATTGGTGAACAAGAGACTTGGATAAAGAAGTGCAGCTTCCACACCAAAAATTGGCTTAAAATTATATATTTACGTAATAGTACTACATAATAATACAATAATAATACATAATAATAAAACACCAGTCAAGATGACAGTAAAATACAGCATTGTAGCCAACTTCTTGCCATCTGCACAAGTACAAAGAGGGTTTAATATCTCATCTAAATAACATGACACAAAAGGGCCCACTGTTTCAAGAAATGAATCCAGGTCAAGCCACTAAACCACACATGCTGTCAAAACCCATGGCTTTATGGATTAAACAGCAGCAACCTGCATACACTGGTGGACCTGGAGTTGCAGCTGGAGGAGAAGTAACATACATGTGGAAGTTGATCCAATCTCTGCAGAGCATATATACAAAGAAAAGTAGGGGACCAAAGATGAAACCTTGGTGTACGTCACAGGTGACAATAGGAAAAATAATTTGCAGAGACAAGTGATGGCTGTTAGTTATGTAGGACACAAACCAGGAGAGTGCAGTGCAGTCACAACAAAACAACAACAACACAATTACATTTATAGAGTGCCTTTCTCATCAGGATGACGTCCCAAGCATATATGTGGAAGTTGATCCAATTTATGCTCAGGATTGAAAGGAAGCCACAGTCACAAAGCCAGATCCGCCGACAACCCGGCAGCATGTCCCTGGACAGCACTGTGCCCACTTCACAGGTATTATGGTTTGGGAATCATTTGACTGACTCAGAGCGGGAATCTGGGAAACATCCAACCGAAGCACCTTAGTCAAAAACAAAATTAATATGCGAGCGTCTTAATCAAGAGATACAAGCAGAGCATCGCCACTTTAAGCCTTAGGTCTTAACAAATTACCATTTCAGAGATTCTTTATATTTCTGAAAAATGGACACATTACTAATCGCTGTTCAGCGACTGACAAAGCTGATCAATATTCACATTGTGGTTGTCAGAATTGAAAGCTGAGATGATGACAGTGGCTGTAGCGAACACTCAGTATTTGTGTGACGAGAGGTTAGACCGGCCATCATGCTTTCCTGGGATGCCACGTGTCTGCGACCTGGGAGACCGATTATTTGCACCATCTAAAGCAAAGGAATTTCCTAAATATTAATCACCCAAACAACACATTCTAATCCCCAAACACATCATCATAGCTCTTAATTTTATCAATAAAGTTTATTTTAATTAACAAAGTGACTGGAGAGAGCTGGAAGACAGCAAGTGACATAGCTAGTTACCCTGTTGTTGATCTACTGGTAATGTTCAGTCACTGCCCTTCTGAACCAGCTGCTGTTGTTGGCTCTGAAATGGAAACAATTTGCGAGAAAGTTATTCAGAAAGGATTAATATTGAGAAAACAATATTAATATACTCAAAATTGAACAACAATAAATTAACATGATTAATGTGTCCTTCACACAGGTAAATACCTCCAAAGTGCTTTCAGGGATGGGGTACAACCCTGAATAAGAGAGAAGGGGAAGAGGGAGGTAGCCGGATGGCAGATATTATGGGTGAGTCTGAGTTAGTGGTAGGGAGAGCTTCCCAGCTACAGAGATCTGATCTGCCCCATATCCGAAAGGAGAGATATCGACAATACCACTCAAGAGATGCACTTTGATTACTCTCTCTAGCCCTCCCTCCCCATTCTCTCTTTCATTCACTCTTTAACTCTCATTTCCATTCTCTCTGTGACTTCCCAACTCTGACTAGCAATGCGTGTGTTTTATGGATACAGTTATTATCTGCGTGAAACAGTACCTCTCTATGTCAGTCCTTCTATCTCTTCCCGCCTGAGCTCTCTCTTCCATTCACTCTCTTACTGTTTCATTCCCAGGCTCCTTCACGATCTCTCACTTGTCTATAAACACACTCTCCCTCACTCACATACACACTCTCTCTTCTGACTCTAACACATGCACAAATATACACTGAAGCTTCTGTTTGTTGCTCTGTATCATTTAATTTTTAACTTTATATATAACATCCTATATCTTCAGTTTCACAGCTGTGTAAAAAGACAATTAAGAATTTTAAAGTTTTTTTTCTCAAACTTTTTATCTATGTTATTTATCGAATTAGCAAAAAAGATTAAACGATAGACCAGAGGACTGATCTCTGATGTTCTGGGGTGGCTTCAATGTGAATCCTGTCCCTGCCATTCTGTGAATTTGTTAATAAATGAGAGAAAATACGATAAAGGAGAGATTACGATCATGTAGATTTGCCTTTTAGACCTTTATTTTCAATCTCATCTGCCCCCCTTTCTTTCTCAGCTGTCACATCCCTCAAAGCACGGGCTCAGAATCACCCCAGTAAAGACTTTTGAAACATCCTATATGTCCCCGGAGTGACATATATAGTAACAGGACACTATGGTCTCACAGACACACCCTGGGTATTTTCAGGAGGAATTATCAAATGAAAACATGTTGTAAACATTGCAGCAGCACTGCACTGAGAGGGTCAACCATTATCTTCTGACACAGAGAGACAAGAGTGCTACCAACTGGGCCAGGCTGATACATAAGCACAGCACGCTATAGTAATTCTGTCCTGTATAATTTGCTCAAAATCTTTATATTCTCTGTATAATGTGTTGATAGGATTAAAGCTGTTCCCTCCCAGCTGAAGAGAAACATCCTTTGGATGAGATGTTAAACCGAGGTCCCGTCTGCGTGTTCAAGTGGATGTTAAAGATCTCACAGGAATATTCGAAGAGAGAAGGGAATCCTTCTGATGTCTTGGTCTATAATTATTCCACCGAATAAAATTGCTCACTCATTCCATGAATGTTTGTGGGACTTTGCTGTATGCAATTGTGCTGCCGAGTATGGCTTCAAATACACAATCAATCAATCCATTTCACACTAAATTAAGAACTTTAAGCCATCCTTCAGATATAAGGCATTATACCCAAATGCAACAGTTATTATTATCATATCTGATCTGCCCAATATCTGAAAGGTGAGAGATATCTACGTTGCTGATCGTAAGATGAGCTTTAATAATTTTCTCCCTTAATCACTGGGTTTCTCACATTTCAGTCCAGATTGTGAACGACGTCAGACTCTGCACACATAGGGTCCCAGAAACCAAATGGAGCAGCACAGCTTCTGTCCCATACAGCTCAGATCGGCTACCAGACCAGCGCTTGAAACTTGGGGCTTCTGGTCTGAAAGGCTCAACACCTAATCCACATGCTAGAGCACTCGCCTCTCAATCTAACCTCAGGGTAGATTCTTCTACAAGGCAAAAATTTCCTTATTCCACATGCTTCTGTTTACCCAGCAGTAAGCAGATGTTAGATGGTTCGTGGATTGGCCAATCACTCTCTGCAGGACATAACAGCTCAACAAATAATCTGGTCACTCAATCCGGGAATATTTGTGGGATACACCTGTGTGCTATAGACAGCCACATTTCTAGCCTATGTCTGTGTCAGACACAAACTAGAAACAAAATCCACAGAAACAAGTTAAAAGCCTGCATGTCATGGCAGAGGGCACCAGGATGGAGGTGTAGAGTGATGTTAAACTATATCATTACCATAATATTACATATTTGTCAGAAATCACCAATTATTTACTGCGTAAAATATAATAAATCCCCTTTGACCATGTGAGTGTGGAGCCGTGAATAAAGCCACTCTTCACCTCAATATTTCTACAGTGATGTGTGAGGGAGAGATAGGAGACCAGACAGAGGCAGCACTTACCCCCTTTAACATGTAGTGGTACAGATCTGATGAGAGGTTTCCCAAGAATAGTCTGATGTTCAACTTGAATAATGAACTCGGCACCAATGTCCCGGAATATATCAGCAACCATGGTAACGCTGCACTTCACACGGAAATTCCCAGTTGTCTCCCGTTCAATCGTTGCCTCCTTCGAAGTGATGGAGACATCGTTAATGTCAGAGCTTCCTGGAATCTTCAGTGACTTCTTTATTTCTGCTTGTGTTTTCTCTGTTGTCTGCCAACAAAACAGCTGCTGTGCGTTCTGCTCCCGTTCTCTCTTCAGCAATACAGCAATTCCAATGGACTGTGGATTGAACCCAGTCACTGACCAGCTCAGAGTGGTTTGGGCTCCGTGTTTAATATCAGAGGGTATATTGACTTCAGTAATTGTGGGAGAGTCTATAAAACAATCACAAGCAGCATGTCAAGATTATATTGCAGCTACAGGACACACGACACTGCCTCACACATTGCTTCACACACAATTTACAATCTAAATCTGCAGCAAAGCTTCAGACATCCAGAGCTGCACACTATTGCTGAGGACAGCAGACGATGTTGCAGGCTGGTGTTAAGCTGGACCCTGACCACAGAGCCCATCACGTCCCCATCAACCTGCAACAGAGCTGCCCCCAGGCACAACTACACATCCTGTAAACTATTCACACTGTTACTCTTTACACTAGTCTTTACAATACATGCACGATGTGCTGACAGTATTGAGGCTGTTCCTTCCCATGACAGACACGACCTACAGATGAGATTTTAAACCAAAGTCCTATCTGCCTCCACAGGTGGATGTTAAGGAATCCTGTGTCACTACAGGCAGCCCCCGCTTAACACACGCCCTGTTAATGAAGCTTCACTATAAAGATGGTTTCTATTTGTACCCCCCCATGCGCTTAGCGAAGGCTGCGCTCACTATAAAGAAAGTTTAAATTGCACGCGCTTCTCGTCTCCCGGCAGCCTCCGCAACACAAGCGCAGTCTCAGTCGAGGAAGCTACATACATACACACACTTAGTTCAGCATGCCACCTAATCCAAGAGAAAGCAGTGCAGTATGGGAGGAGGTTAAGCAGCAGGATGCTAGGCAACTATATGACGCTACTGTGAAAAAGCCAGCGGAGGCTTTTACTGCTAGCAGCGGCCGCGGCTTGATCGTTTCCAAAAGCGATACAAGGTACATTCTCTCTCTCTGTCTGTCTGTTTCTCCCTCTCTCTGTCTCTCTCTTTCTCAGTCTCTCTCTCTCTGTCTCAGTCTCCCTCTGTGTCTCTTTCTCTCTCTGTGTCCCTTTCTCTCTCTCTCTCTGTCTGTCTCGGTCATGCGCTCTCTCTCTCTCTATTTCTCTCTCTGTCCCAGTCTCTCTCCCTGGTCTCTTTCTGTCTCTCCGTCTGTCTCGATCACGCTCTCTCTCTCTCTCTCTCTGTCTCAGTCTCTCTCTCTCTGTATCTCTTTCTCTCTGTCTGTCTCGGTTGCACTGTCTGTCTCTCTCTATTTCTCTCTCTGTCCCAGTCTCTCTCTTTGTATCTCCTTCTCTCTGCTGTTTGTTTCAGTCTCTCTCTCTCTCTCTCTCTATTTCTCTCTCTTACCCAGTCTCTCTCTCTGTGTCTCTTTCTCTCCCTCTGTCTGTCTCGGTCGCTCTCTCTCTCTCTCCCTCTCTATTTCTCTCTCTCTCTTTCTCTTTCTCTCTCTCTCTTTCTCTCTTTCTCTCTCTCTGAGTCTCTCACTGTCACAATCTCACTCACAGTCTCTCTCTTCAATAGCAGCCTTCAATAGCAGTTCTACCTACCTTATGGCATCGTTGGTACACCGCAATTAGTAGCGCTGGGCGCTAGGCTACGCGCAAGGCATTACTGGGAACGAAACTGATTTTCTTCATGTACAGAAACACAGTAGCGAACTCCCTCCCGCCTAATGAAATTTTCGCTTAACGAGGAGTTTCGAAGTCCCCAACCCCTTCGTTAAGTGGGCACTACCTGTATTCGAAAAGAGAAGGGAGATCTCCCCGTGTCCTGGCCATCAATCCACCCCCCCTCCCATCCCCCCCACCACACATACAATTGACCACTGCTTGTGAGATATTATCAGCAGGGCTGCTTGTGAGACATTATCAATTGTACTGCCATATTTGCCTACAAATACACAGTTACTCCATTTCACAGTGAATCTAATGAAGACATCATAAGGAGCTGTACCACAATGCAAGGCTTATCATTGGAGTCCTGTAGCATATTGGTTAGAGCACTCGCCTCTCAATCTAACCTCAGGGTAGATTCTTCTACAAGGCAAAAATTTCCTTATTCCACATGCTTCTGTTTACCCAGCAGTAAGCAGATGTTAGATGGTTCGTGGATTGGCCAATCACTCTCTGCAGGACATAACAGCTAAACAAATATAATAATCTGGTCACTCAATCGGGGAATATTTGTGGGATACACCTGTGTGCTATAGACAGCCACATTTCTAGTCTATGTCTGTGTCAGAAACAAACTAGAAACAAAATTCACAGAAACAAGTGAAAAGCCTGCATGTCATGGCAGAGGGCACCAGGCTGGAGGTGTAGAGTGATGTTAAACTATATCATTACCACACACGCTGTCTGAGCCTCCAGTAACATACAATAGCTGCCCTCAGACAGGGTGAACACTGGCCTTTCAACAAATTAATAATTTAATAATTTCATTATTCAAATGAATAATAAAGTTCTAAATTTTTCCCAAAATAAATACAAGAGAAAAGAAGAGTGAAAGAGGGAGTGAGCGAGATAATGAGAGATATAGCGATAGAGAGACATAAAGAGAGAGATTCGCACACACAGCCAGAGAGATATATATGGAGGCCAAGACAATGGGAGAAACTCCCTTCTCTTTTTGATCGTGCTGTAGGAATTTTAACGTTTAGCTGAACAGGCAGACGGGACAGCGGTTCAACACCTCAACCAAAAGACGGCACCTCCCCCAGCACACACTGCACAGTGTCATGCCAGACTGTAAGTTCAGGTCCTGATGTGATGCGATCCCACAACCTTCTGACAAGAGATGCTACATGCTCTGAGCTCATACCCATATTTATGCCTATACAATGGTTTCAATATTATATTATAATATTACATATTTGTCAGAAATCACCAATTATTTACTGCGTAAAATATAATAAATCCCCTTTGACCATGTGAGTGTGGAGCCGTGAATAAAGCCACTCTTCACCTCAATATTTCTACAATGATGTGTGAGGGAGAGATAGGAGACCAGACAGAGGCAGCACTTACCCCCTTTAACATGTAGTGGTACAGATTTGATGAGAGGTTTCCCAAGAATAGTCTGATGTTCAACTTGAATAATGAACTCGGCACCATTGTCCCGCAATACATCAGCAACCATGGTAACACTGCACTTCACACTGAAATTCCCAGTTGTCTCCCGTTCAATCGTTGCCTCCTTTGAAGTGATGGATACATCGTTAATGTCAGAGCTTCCTGGAATCTTCACTGACTTCTTTCTTTCTGCTTGTGTTTTCTCTGTTGTCTGCCAACAAAACAGCAGCCGTGCGTTCTGCTCCCGTTCTCTCTTCAGCAATACAGTAATTCCAATGGGCCGTGGATTGAACCCAGTCACTGACCAACTCAGAGTGGTTTGGGCTCCGTGTTTAATATCAGAGGGTATATTGACTTCAGTAATTGTGGGAGAGTCTATAAAACAATCACAAGCAGCATGTCAAGATTATATTCCAGCTACAGGACACACGACACTGCCTCACACATTGCTTCACACACAATTTACAATCTAAATCTGCAGCAACGCTTCAGACATCCAGAGCTGCACACTATTGCTGAGGACAGCAGACGATGTTGCAGGCTGGTGTTAAGCTGGACCCTGACCACAGAGCCCATCACGTCCCCATCAACCTGCAACAGAGCTGCCCCCAGGCACAACTACACATCCTGTAAAATATTCACACTGTTACTCTTTACACTAGTCTTTACAATACATGCACGATGTGCTGACAGTATTGAGGCTGTTCCTTCACACGACAGACACGTCCCACAGAGATTTTAAACCAAAGTCCTATCTGCCTCCACAGGTGGATGTTAAGGAATCCTGTGTCACTACAGGCAGCCCCCGCTTAACACACGCCCTGTTAATGAAGCTTCACTATAAAGATGGTTTCTATTTGTACTCCCCCATGCGCTTAGCGAAGGCTGCGCTCACTATAAAGAAAGTTTAAATTGCACGCGCTTCTCGTCTCCCGGCAGCCTCCGCAACACAAGCGCAGTCTCAGTCGAGGAAGCTACATACATACACACACTTAGTTCAGCATGCCACCTAATCCAAGAGAAAGCAGTGTAGTATGGGAGGAGGTTAAGCGGCAGGATGCTAGGCAACTATATGACGCTACTCTGAAAAAGCCAGCGGAGACTTTTGCTGCTAGCAGCGGGCGGCTTGATCGTTTCCAAAAGCGATACAAGGTACATTCTCTCTCTCTGTCTGTCTGTTTCTCCCTCTCTCTGTCTCTCTCTTTCTCAGTCTCTCTCTCTCTGTCTCAGTCTCCCTCTGTGTCTCTTTCTCTCTCTGTGTCCCTTTCTCTCTCTCTCTCTGTCTGTCTCGGTCATGCGCTCTCTCGCTCTCTATTTCTCTCTCTGTCCCAGTCTCTCTCCATGGTCTCTTTCTGTCTCTCCGTCTGTCTCGATCACGCTCTCTCTCTCTCTCTCTGTCTCAGTCTCTCTCTCTGTGTCTCTTTCTCTCCCTCTGTCTGTCTCGGTCGCTCTCTCTCTCTCTCCCTCTCTATTTCTCTCTCCGTCCCAGTCTCTCTCTCTCTTTCTCTTTCTCTCTCTCTCTTTCTCTCTCTCTGAGTCTCTCACTGTCACAATCTCACTCACAGTCTCTCTCTTCAATAGCAGCCTTCAATAGCAGTTCTACCTACCTTATGGCGTCGTTGGTACACCGCAATTAGTAGCGCTAGGCGCTAGGCTACGCGCAAGGCATTACTGGGAACGAAACTGATTTTCTTCATTTACAGAAACACAGTAGCGAACTCCCTCCCGCCTAATGAAATTTTCGCTTAACGAGGAGTTTCGAAGTCCCCAACCCCTTCGTTAAGTGGGCACTACCTGTATTCGAAAAGAGAAGGGAGATCTCCCCGTGTCCTGGCCATCAATCCACCCCCCCTCCCATCCCCCCCACCACAAATACAATTGACCACTGCTTGTGAGACATTATCAGCATGGCTGCTTGTGAGACATTATCAATTGTACTGCCATATTTGCCTACAAATACACAGTTACTCCATTTCACAGTGAATCTAATGAAGACATCATAAGGAGCTGTACCACAATGCAAGGATTATCATTGGAGTGCTGTAGCATATTGGTTAGAGCACTCGCCTCTCAATCTAACCTCAGGGTAGATTCTTCCACAGGGCAAAAATTTCCTTATTCCACATGCTTCTGTTTACCCAGCAGTAAGCAGATGTTAGATGGTTCGTGGATTGGCCAATCACTCTCTGCAGGACATAACAGCTGAACAAATATAATAATCTGGTCACTCAATTCGGGAATATTTGTGGGATACACCTGTGTGCTATAGACAGCCACATTTCTAGTCTATGTCCGTGTCAGAAACAAACTAGAAACAAAATCCACAGAAACAAGTGAAAAGCCTGCATGTCATGGCAGAGGGCACCAGGCTGGAGGTGTAGAGTGATGTTAAACTATATCATTAGCACACAGCCTGTCTGAGCCTCCAGTAACATACAATAGCTGCCCTCAGACAGAGTGAACACTGGCCTTTCAACAAATTAATAATTTAATAATTCAAATGAATAATAAAGTTCTAAATTTTTCCCCAAATAAATACAAGAGAAAAGAAGAGAGAAAGTGGGAATGAGCGAGATAATGAGAGATATAGCGATAGAGAGACATAAAGAGAGAGATTCGCACACACAGCCGGAGAGATATGCATATAGAGGCCAAGACAATGGGAGAAACTCCCTTCTCTTTTTGATCGTGCTGTAGGAATTTTAACGTTTAGCTGAACAGGCAGACGGGACAGCGGTTCAATACCTCAACCAAAAGACGGCACCTCCAGGATTACAGGCCTCCCCCAGCACACACTGCACAGTGTCATGCCAGACTGTAAGTTCAGATCCTGATGTGATGCGATCCCACAACCTTCTGACAAGAGATGCTACATGCTCTGAGCTCACACCCATATTTATGCCTATACAATGGTTTCAATATTATAGTATTACATATTTGTGAGAAATCACCAATTATTTACTGCGTAAAATATAATAAATCCCCTTTGACCATGTGAGTGTGGAGCCGTGAATAAACCCACTCTTCACCTCAATATTTCTACAGTGATGTGTGAGGGGGAGAGAGGAGACCAGACAGAGGCAGCACTTACCCCCTTTAACATGTAGTGGTACAGTTTCTATGAGAGTTTTCCCAAGAACAGCCTGATGTTCAACTTTAATAATGAACTTGGCACCATCATCCCTGAACATATCAGCAACCATGGTAACACTGCACTTCACACTGAAATTCCCAGTTGTCTCCCGTTCAATCGTTGCCTCCTTCGAAGTGATGGAGACATCGTTAATGTCAGAGCTTCCTGGAATCTTCAGTGACTTCTTTCTTTCTACTTGTGTTTTCTCTGTTGTCTGCCAACAAAACAGCTGCTGTGCGTTCTGCTCCCGTTCTCTCTTCAGCAATACAGCAATTCCAATGGACCGTGGATTGAACCCAGTCACTGACCAGCTCAGAGTGGTTTGGGCTCCGTGTTTAATATCAGAGGGTATATTGACTTCAGTAATTGTGGGAGGGTCTACAAAACAATCACAAGCAGCATGTCAAGATTATATTGCAGCTACAGGACACACGACACTGCCTCACACATTGCTTCACACACAATTTACAATCTAAATCTGCAGCAAAGCTTCAGACATCCAGAGCTGCACACTATTGCTGAGGACAGCAGACGATGTTGCAGGCTGGTGTTAAGCTGGACCCTGACCACAGAGACCATCACGTCCCCATCAACCTGCAACAGAGCTGCCCCCAGGCACAACTACACATCCTGTAAAATATTCACACTGTTACTCTTTACACTAGTCTTTACAATACATGCACGATGTGCTGACAGTATTGAGGCTGTTCCTTCCCACGACAGACACGACCCAC
The DNA here is from genome assembly GCA_035084275.1 of Hydrolagus colliei. NCBI lineage: Eukaryota > Metazoa > Chordata > Chondrichthyes > Chimaeriformes > Chimaeridae > Hydrolagus > Hydrolagus colliei. The sequence continues at coordinate 9,559,581 of CM068757.1, read as the reverse complement.
AGATGAGATTTTAAACCAAAGTCCTATCTGCCTCCACAGGTGGATGTTAAGGAATCCTGTGTCACTACAGGCAGCCCCCGCTTAACACACGCCCTGTTAATGAAACTTCACTATAAAGATGGTTTCTATTTGTACCCCCCCATGCGCTTAGCGAAGGCTGCGCTCGCTATAAAGAAAGTTTAAATTTTGCGCGCTTCTCGTCTCCCGGCAGCCTCCGCAACACAAGCGCAGTCTCAGTCGAGGAAGCTACATACATACACACTTAGTTCAGCATGCCACCTAATCCAAGAGAAAGCAGTGCAGTATGGGAGGAGATTAAGCAGCAGGATGCTAGGCAACTATATGACGCTACTGTGAAAAAGCCAGCGGAGACTTTTACTGCTAGCAGCGGGCGGCTTGATCGTTTCCAAAAGCGATACAAGGTACATTCTCTCTCTCTGTCTGTCTGTTTCTCCCTCTCTGTTTCTCAGTCTCTCTCTCTGTCTCAATCTGCCTCTGTGTCTCTTTCTCTCTCTGTGTCTCTTTCTCTCTCTCTGTCTGTCTCGGTCACGCTCTCTCCATCTCTCTCTCTCTATTTCTCTCTCTGTCCCAGTCTCTCTCCCTGTGTCTCTTTCTCTCTCTCTGTCTGTCTCAGTCGCGCTCTCTCTCTCTCTCTCTCTCTCTATTTCTCTCTCTGACCCAGTCTCTCTCTCTGTGACTCTTTCTGTCTCTCTCTCTGAGTCTCTCACTGTCACAATCTCACTCACAGTCTCTCTCTTCAATAGCAGCCTTCAATAGCAGTTCTACCTACCTTATGTATCGTTGGTACACCGCAATTAGTAGCGCTAGGCGCTAGGCTACGCGCAAGGCATTACTGGGAACAAAACTGAATTTCTTCATGTACGGAAACACAGTAGGGACCTCCCTCCCACCTAACAAAATTTTCGCTTAACGAGGAGTTTCGAAGTCATCAACCCCTTCGTTAAGCGGGGACTACCTGTATTCGAAAAGAGAAGGGAGATCTCCCCGTGTCCTGGCCATCAATCCACCCCCCCCTCCCATCCCCCCCACCACAAATACAATTGACCACTGCTTGTGAGACATTATCAGCATGGCTGCTTGTGAGACATTATCAATTGTGCTGCCATATTTGCCTACAAATACACAGTTACTCCATTTCACAGTGAATCTAATGAAGACATCGTAAGGAGCTGTACCAAAATGCAAGGATTATCATTGGAGTCCTGTAGCATATTGGTTAGAGCACTCGCCTCTCAATCTAACCTCAGGGTAGATTCTTCTACAGGGCAAAAATTTCATTATTCCACATGCTTCTGTTTACCCAGCAGTAAGCAGATGTTAGATGGTTCCTGGATTGGCCAATCACTCTCTGCAGGACATAATAGCTCAACAAATAATCTGGTCACTCAATCGGGGAATATTTGTGGGATACATGTGTGTGCTATAGACAGCCACATTTCTAGTCTATGTCTGTGTCAGAAACAAACTAGAAACAAAATTCACAGAAACAAGTGAAAAGCCTGCATGTCATGGCAGAGGGCACCAGGCTGGAGGTGTAGAGTGATGTTAAACTATATCATTAGCACACAGCCTGTCTGAGCCTCCAGTAACATACAATAGCTGCCCTCAGACAGGGCCTTTCAACAAATGAATAATTTAATAATTTCATTATTCAAATGAATAATAAAGTTCTAAATTTTTCCCTAAATAAATACAAGAGAAAAGAAGAGAGAAAGTGGGAATGAGCAAGATAATGAGAGATATAGCGATAGAGAGACATAAAGAGAGAGATTCGCACACACAGCCGGAGAGATATATATAGAGGCCAAGACAATGGGAGAAACTCCCTTCTCTTTTTGATCGTGCTGTAGGAATTTTAACGTTTAGCTGAACAGGCAGACGGGACAGCGGTTCAACACCTCAACCAAAAGACTACAGGCCTCCCCCAGCACACACTGCACAGTGTCATGCCAGACTGTAAGTTCAGGTCCTGATGTGATGCGATCCCACAACCTTCTGACAAGAGATGCTACATGCTCTGAGCTCACATCCATATACATTACATGCATATATAATGGTTTTAATATTAGAATATTACATTCTTGTCAGAAATCACCAATTATTTACTGTGTACAATATAATAAACCTCCTTTGACCATGTGACTGTGAAGCTGTGAATAAAGCCATTCTTCACCTCGATATTTCTACAGTGATATTTCTACACCCTGACCACAGAACCCCATCCCCTCCCCATCAACCTGCAACAGAGCTGCCCCCAGACACAACTGCATCATCATCCTGTAAAACGTTCACACTGTAATATGTTACTTGAAGTCTTTATATCGTCTACACAATGTGTTGACAATATTAATGCTGTTCCTTCCCAGCTGCAAAGATACATCCCACGAATGGATGTTAATCCGAAGTACCACCTGCCTCTTCTGGTGGACATTAAAGCACATGTGGCATTACTCAAAAAGCGAACAAAGTTCTTCTGGTGTTCTGGCCATCAAATACCCAAATACAATTGATCACTCACTCCATCACTGTTTGTGAGACATTGCCGTGTGCTATCGTGAAGCCACATTTGTCTACTCATACAATTATTCCATTTCACTTTGAATCTGGTGAGGCACTTTGAGATAGTCCTCTAGACATGATATGGATCTACACCAAAATTCAAGATTGTTTTAGTCCTGTAGGGCAGTGGTTAGAGCACTTGTGTCAGGTTTGATTCTCGTACAAGGCGTAATCTTGGGTAAAGATTAACTGAAAGTTGAGTGTGAGAAAACAACTTTCAGGAGACACAATCTAATTCAACTCACAGATATGTTGATTTTGTTCAAATCCCCAATCTTAAAAAGCTGACTGATCTCACAGATATTGTTTCTTGGTACATCAAGTGCATAATGAGCAAGATGAGCAAACTTAATGTACGGGTGTTTATAACTTCAGTTATGTACCTTGCACCTGGGAACAAACTTGGAACATTTGGGGTTAACGATGAGACATTCCTGAAACAGGCTGCATATAAGTATGGACTGCTAACGTGGGAGAGAGAGAGAGGGAGAGAGAGGGAGAGAGAGGAAAATAAACTGATAAGTAAGAGAATGCCTGAGTTCTCCCAAGCGATGGGTAACTGATCACGGTTGCTTCTCCTGAGTTAGGCACTACTTTATCTAGATACTGTACTGCCTAGTACTAGTATATCCATTGACTTGAGAAAGTCTACAATAAAGGAAACTGTCATTTGAAATTGAAACCATCAACAATTAAATTCCTTATAAGATATGATCCACTCATTTCCTTATTACAAGTCTCTGCACTAGACTGGAAGTTCAGGTCCTGATATGATGTGAACCCACAACCTTCTGGACAAGGGACAACAGGATAACATGCTCAGAGCTGACACCCATAGTTATGCATATATAATGGTGTAAGATATCGTGTTTTAATATTAAATATTTCCTAGAAATCACCAGATTATTTACCACCATGTACAAAATAATAAATCCCCATTGAACATCTGACTGACGTGACTTATAATAATAATGCATTTGATACAGTGCTTCTCATGTCTTCAAGACATCTCAAAGCTCTTCACAGAATATACCGTATATCTCCGCGTATAAGGCGCACCCGCGTATAAGGCGCACCCCTCGTTTTTGACCTTTTCTTGGTGAAAAAAAACGGAAACATTTTCAATGATATTGTCGGCAGAAGGGAGGTAGGGAGAGAGAGAGAGAGAGAAAGGCAGGCAGCCAGGCAGCCAGGGAGGGAGAGAGGCAGGCCGGTAGCCCGGGAGAGAGAGAGGGAGAGAGGCAAGCCGGCAGCCTGGGAGAGAGAGAGGGAGACAGGCAGGCAGGAAGAGAGGCTAGCCGGCAGCCCGGGAGAGAAAGAGGGAGGGAGAGAAAGAGAGAGAGAGGCAGCCGGCAGCCCGGGAGAGAGAGAGGGAGAGAGAGAGAGAGAGAGGCAGCCGGCAGCCCGGGAGAGAGAGAGGGAGAGAGAGAGAGAGAGAGGCAGCCGGCAGCCCGGGAGAGAGAGAGGGAGAGAGGCAGGCCGGAAGCACGGGAGAGAGAGAGAGAGATAGGCAGAGAGGCAGGCCGGGAGAGAGAGAGGGAGAGAGAGAGAGAGAGAGGGAGGGAGGACGGCAGCCCGGGAGAGAGAGAGCGGCAGTGAGTCAGGCAGACTGGGTTCGGCAGAAGGTAAGCACAGCACTGAAGTCCGCTGCTGCTGCCGCTGCCCGGGCGGCCGAGGCCGAAGCCCCGTCACCCGCTCCTCCCAACCCCCGCCGGACACTGACCAAATGTTCACTCGAGACTTACAGATCATTTCAAACTATTCTCGTTGTTAAAGTCATTGCATTCAACAGAACATTTCTACAGTGATGTGCAAGGGAGAGAGTGTGGAGACCAGACAGTGTCAGCACTTACCGCCTTTAACGTGTAATGTTACTGATTCGGTGAGAGCTTTGTTCTGATGTTTAACTTTAACAATGAACTCAGCGCCATCATCGTTGGATACATCAGCAACCATGGTAACACTGCAGTTCACTCTGAAATTGCCAGTTTTCTCCTGTATAATCATCGCCTCCTCAGCAGTGATGAGATCATCCTTTGATTGGGGTTCAATAGGGATCCTTGGTGGCATCACTCCTGGTGGTGGAATTTTCTCAGTTGTCTGCCACTTAAACAGCTTCTTTGCTTTTGTCTCCCCTCCTCTCTTCAGTTTTACACCAATTACAATGGGCAGTGGATGGAACCCAGTCACTAACCAATTCAGAGTGTAGGTGGCACCGTGCTTAATATTCGGGGGGACCTGGATTTTAGTAATTGTGGGAGAAGCTATAAAACAAACACAAGCAGCAAATGTAGATTATATTCCCGTTACAGGACACACTGCACCACCCACGCATTGCTTCACACAATATTTACAATCCAAATCTGCTGCAAACCTTCAGACAGATGTGCGCATTATTCCTGAGGACAGCAGACAATGCTGTAGCCTGGTGTTAAGCTGCACCATGACCACAGAGCAGCAACATCTCTCCATCAACCTGCAATAGAGCTGCCCCAGAAAAAACTACAACATCCTGTAAAATGTACTCCGAGTACTTACATCCTGATAGATTTCTTATGAATAAAGGTTTTAAGGGATATGGGGATAAGGTGGGCAGGTGGAGTTAGATTAGAACATCAGCCATGATCTTATTGAATGGCGTGACAGGCTCGAGAGGCCTAATGGCCTACTGCTGCTCCTAAATCTTATGGTCTTATCCTCTGCATACTGTGCACACAGCATTAAGGCTGTTGCTTCCCAGCTGCAGAGATCTCATCTGAGACCTGATACATCTGAGGTGAGAGATATCCACTGTGGTGATCGTGAGCTTTGATTATATTCTCTAATATCCTATCATTTGAAATAGACCTTATTATGTCTCAAAGTGCTACACAGGTTATACTGTGAAATGGATTCACTGTATATTTTGTTGGCGAACACAGCAACCAGTTTGCATACTGTAATGTCCCAGAAACAACCATGGGATGAGTGACCTATGTTAGTTGTGGGATTGAAGAAACTTCCCTTTTCTTTTTGAATAGCGCTATGGGATCTACAATGTCTACCTGAACTAGCGGGTAGAACGTCAGTTTAACATCTCATTTAAAGGACGGCACCACCGATAATGCACAGACATCCAGCACTGCGTTGGAGTGAGTGTCAGCTTAGACGATGTGATTCCAAGTCCTGACGTGGGGCTTGAACTCACAACCTTCTGAGTCAGAGGCAAAAGTGCTACCAAAGCTCCAGGCTGACATACAAACAGACCAGCACAGCTACTGGCCCAGGTCAGCTCAGATCAGCTCCCAGACCAGCACTTGAATCTCAGAGCTTCTGGCCTGAGAGACTCGACTCAACCCTGTACTGAGCAATGACCTCAGCTGCTGGGCCATCGGGGAGCAAATCATTTCAATGTCCTAAACATTGTCACAGAGCCAGTGAGACACAACAATGATAGAGGAACCTACCTGTAGTAATGAGTAATATTGCAGTATTAGTGAGAGAGCCAACAATAACATCATGATGAACCTCAACAGATAATTCAGCTCCATTATCCATATCAATATCAGGAATCATATCAATGATGCAATTTACTCTGAAAGTCCCATCGCCAATAGGTTCACACTTTGGCACCAAAGCAGTGAAGGACGCATCTTTATTGTCTCTATCCGATCGGTCCTGCAGAGGAAAAGCTCCTCCTATCGACTCTTGAAATATTTCCTTGTTGGGAATTTCCCAGTGAAACAGTCGTTGTATTTGCTGTTGCTGCCCGTTCCTCTTCAGGCTGAAAATTATGGTCATTTTCCCAGGAGTGAACCCAGTAACTACACATGTCACTGTGTCTTTCACAGCATGCAGAATTTTCCCGGGTGGATAAGGTCCATTAATTTGAGGAGGAGCTATCAAACAGAAACACAATATAAGCATTGCAGCACTGCACTGGAGTGACAGCCAGTGTGTCAATGTGGGGCTTGAACTCAATACCTTCTGACACAGAGACAAGAGCACTGCCAAGTGAGCCAGACGGACACATGAACACAGCACCCAGTGGAACCTAAATGTAAATGAGTCCTGTATAACTTACACTCTGTAATAATGTTACTCAGCCTGTGTGTGGTGTGTGTACTTCCCAGCTGCAGAGATCTGACCTGTCCGATATTGTGAAGGTGAGAGGTATCCAAGGTGCTGATCAGGAGGTGAGCTTGGATTATTTTCTCTATTAATTACCAGGGTTTCTCACGTCTCAGCCCAGACTGTCAATGTGGGCAGACAATTCATCCACAGAGACCAAACAGAGCTGCACAGCTACTGCCTCAGCTCAGCTCAGCCCACCTGGGGGGAGGGGGAACAGAGGTGTGCAGTATCTCCTCTGAGATAAGATGGCTACAACATTCTCATAATCCTTATAATTCTTGCAACTGATATAACACCTTATCACATCACTGAGACGTCTCAGAGCGCATCACAGAATTTTTGTGTGAGGTTCACTGGCTCTGTACTTGAAGGCAAATGTGGCAGCCAACTTGTACACAGCAGTGCCCCACAAACAGCAGTGAATTAAGTAATGTATTTTATAACGGGGATTGTTGGCCAGGACACTGGGACAAACTCATTTCTCTGTTTGAACAATAATGCACTTGAGAATGCATTACCGGAACCAAACCAATCCTCAGACTCAGTCTCAGTTCCTGTTCCAAGTGGTTTCCCAGCTCGTCAGGCCATTGCTGATTATAAACCAGTCGGCCTGGCTCATCAGCAGGCCTGGGACAGCAAGACCAGTCACTGAGAGCAGGGATTCTACCGATTCAGGTCTTGTTAACCCTGCAAACCAAAGCCTTAACAGGTGGTGTGGTCCTAACTGGAAATAGCAAACTATGCGCATTTCCCTTCTTAAATTCCTGTAGTATTCTAGCCCATACTCTGTGATCTCCAAGCTTTGTATCTTGCCAACGTGCAGCTGATGCTCTCTGGTATTAGGTAAACAGGATGCATAAATTTTGTAAATAGCAATGAATTAAGTGACAGATTTTATAACGGGGATAGTTGGCCAGGACACTGGGACAAACTCACTCTCTGTTTGAACAATAACGCACTTGACAATATCGGAGTAAAATCAATCCTGAGGTAGTCCTGTTAGTCAACTTCTTGATCCAAGTTTGTTTACTACTGTGAGCATTCCATTTTGGAAAAAGGGAAATTTCCACATGTAGATGGCACATATGAACTCTGGTTTGGATAATCTTAAGCACTATGACGAGATTTCTCAGATGCCATATCCTGCCACCTTCTGGACTGAGAGGCTCTGGGTTTCACTGAGTGGTGATCTCAGTTGCTGAACCATTGTGGAGGAAACTGTTACTTTATTCTAAACACTGCCTCAGAGCATATGGGAGAGAGAGGACACAATATTGATGGCAGAACCTACCTCCAGCAATGTGTATTTTTAAATTGTCAGTGACAAAATCGGGAAATTCCTCATGCTGAACCTGAACAATTAATTCAGCTCCATCATCCGTGGACTCATCAGGAGTCAGGTTGATTTTGCAATTTACTCTGAAGGTTCCTTTTTTGGAGTCGTGTTCACATTTAGGCACCACTGCAGTGAAGGAGGCAACATTGTTGGATCTCTTTGATTTGTCCTCGAGATTCAAGGGGATTCTCTTCCTTGGAAATGCTTCCTTATTTGGAACTTCCCAGTGAAACAGTTGTCTTACTTCCTCTCCTTTCCTCCGTAGACTGGAAACAATCGAGATCTTCCCAGGAGTGAACCCAGTCACTGCCCATTGCAGCTCAGCCTTCTCACCATGTTTCATTTTATTTTGGTTTGTATATGTAATTTTAGGAGGAACTACAAAACAAAATGACAAATCCACATAAAACATTCAAGTCCATGTCTGTGTCAGATACAAATTGGGAACTGAATCCACAGAAACGAGTGAAAAGCCTGCAAGTCATGGCAGAGGGCACCGGGCTGGAGCTGTAGAGTGATGTTAAACTCCATCATAAGCACTCAGCCTGTCTAAGCCTCCAGTAACCTGCAAGAGCTGCCCCCAGACAGGGTGCACACTGGCCTTTTGACAAATAAATAATTTCAAATTCTACATTTTATCCCGACTGATTACAAGAGAAAGGAAGAGAGAAAGGGGGAAAGGGAGACAGAGAGAGAGCTAGACATACACATAGAGCAAGAGGTGGAGGACAAAACACTGGAGAAATTCCCAACTCTTTTAGTGCTGAAGTGTGTCTTATCAGGGGTTGCTGGCCATTTAGCTGAGCACTCAGATGAGTTCATGGTTTAACATCTGAAATAACAGACTCCAGCATTACAGAGCCCCCCCCCCAGCACACACTGCAGTGTCATCCTAGATGGTAATAACGGGAATTATTATTTGAAATTGAAACCATTGTCAACAATCAAATTCTTTAAGATATTATCATTTCATTTCCTTATTACAAGTCCCTACTAGACTGTAGGTTCAGATCCTGATGTGATGTGAACCCACAACCTTATGGACGAGAGGTTAGAGTGCTTTATGCTCTGAGCTGACACCCATATGAATGCATATATACACATTTGATTTTATATTTTAACATTACGTATTTGTCAGAAATCACCAGATTATTTATTGTGTACAAAATAATTTTAACCACGTGACTGTGGAGCCCTGAATAATGTGGCCTCTCTTCACACACAGCCGCAAAACTCACTCTGGAGATTAACAGATCATTTCAAACTCCCGTTTGTAAAATCATCACCTTCACCTGAATGTTTCTACAGTGATGTGTGAGGGAGAGAGAGAAGAGAACAGACAGAGGCAGCACTTACACCCTTTAACGCGCAATGTTACAGATTCAGTGAGAGGATTCTCCAGAGCGTCATGTTGAACTTCAACAGTGAACTCAGCGCCATCATCCCTGGATACATCAGCATTCACGGTAACACTGCATTTCACACTGAATGTCCCATTTTTTCCCTGTACAATCATCGCCATCTCTGGATTGATGGAGTCATCCTTTGTGTCACGGATAACAGGAATGTTATTTCCTGCTGGTTGTTCTTTCTCTGTCTGCCAATAAAACAGCTTATTTGATCTCGACTCCCCTTTTCTCTTCAGTAATACAACAATTACAATGGGACGTGGATTGAACCGTGTCACTGCCCAACTCAGAGTGGAGGTGTCACCATGTGTCATATCAGGGGTTGCCGGCCATTCAGTAATTATGGGAGGAGCTATAACACAAACACAAATATCATGTAAAGATTAAATCCAGTTACAGGACACACCACACAGCCTCACACACAGTTTACAATGTAAATCTGCAGCAAGGTTTCAGACAGAGTTACACACTCTTTCAACAATAGCAACTTCCATTTAACATAGCAACTTTCATGCAGGGTAACGTCTTGATTAGCTTCGCAATATTGTAGTTTAATACTGAGCTGGGGAGAGAGGGGAGGTGATGGTAGGCATGGTCAGAGAGTAGAACCTTCAGGTGTGATCCAATGATTGATGGAGATGGAGGGCGAGCTGGAGTTTGGGGGAGGGAGTTTCAGAGGTTCAGGGTATCGTTGTTGAATGCCTGGCTGCCGATAGTTTCGTGGACAGTTCAAGGAAGATGCCAAAGGTTTGAGCAAGCGAACGGAGTGGGTTGAGAAGTGGGTGTTTGCAGATTGGAGAGGTAGCGAGGTGTGAGAGCAAGAGGTGAATTGTAGGCAAGTCTGAGGATCTCAAAATCGATTTGTTTAAGTTTCTCAAGAAAACAGATGAGATTTCAGGCTGATGTTGAGCTGGACCGTTACCACAGAGCCCATCACCTCCCCATCAACCTGCAACAGAGCTGCCCCCAAACACAACAGCAATAACATGCATTAATATGGCATTGTTCACTTCAGCTAATGTGTTTGAGCGATTTAAAGTGATAGAGTCATCCACTGAGCCTGGATAGAGAGGGGAAGGGGGGGTGGCTGTCGGCACAGATGTCTATGTGATAGAACGTCACTGTCACAAACAAAAATAACTATTGCAGCATAGAGGGACACACACAGCAGCATGCTGCACTTCAACTCACATATTAGCACCAGAGAGAGAGAGAAAATACAGAGGTAGAATTTACCTGCGACACATAATGTTATAGCTTTAGTGAGAGGATTATCCAGAGCCTGATGTTTAACTTCAACAGTGAATTCAGCATCATTATCCCTGATTACATCAGCACACATGGCAACGCTGCACTTCACACTGAAAGTCCCTTTATCTGTCTTTTCAATCGTTGCCACCTCAGCAGTGAAGGAGTTAACTTGTGTAGCAATGCTGGGGGTAATATCATGTGGGATTGGCTGCTTTTCTTTCTCTGGGATCTGCCAATGAAACAGTTGCTTTGCTTCCTGATCCACTTTCCTCTTCACCAATACAGCAATTACAATGGCCCGTGGGTTGAAGCCATTAACCTCCCATGTCAGAGGCACATTGACACCGTGCACAATACCAGAGGGTATGTTGATTTCAGTCATCGTGGGAGGAACTGTAAAACACAAGTAGCATGTTATTAATAATAATCCTTGTGTTTTATATAGCGCTTCTCACGTCTTCAAGACATCTCAAAGCACTGCACATAATATACTGTAAAGTGAATTAACTGTGGGTGAATTGTGGCAGCCAATTGCGCACAGCAGTGCCCCACAAATAATTGTGGATTAAAATGACCAATTTTCTTTTTGAGGGATTATTATCAGGCATGTGGAGCAAGGCAACTTGCCCAAGGTTTCACCATGCTTGAATTGAACACAAGTCCCTCGCTTGTAAGGCGAGTGCTCTAACCACTGAGCTACAGGACTCCACAAACATTATTAACATTATGCTGTAATTCTACAAAGGGCCACACTGTGTCCAGTTACAAATCATAAAATCAATCTAGGGGCTCACACTGGGGTCTCACATTGACCCCCTGGATTCCGTTCGCACTTCAACCTCAGGTTTCGTTTGATTCCTGGAAATGGTGGGCCTTAAATAATCTTAATCCACACGCCTCTGTTTACCCATCTGTATGTAGGAACCTGGTTATTAGTAGATTCTCAGATTGTATTTCAGGGATAATAATTGCTTCAAAAATATTTTAAAATAATAAATTGGTCACTTAATCCATGACTATTTGTGTGACACTGCTGTGCACAATTGGCTGCTGCTCGTCGCACACAAATTACACAATCAATCTGCTTTACAGTATATTCCGTGGAGTCCTGTAGCTCATAAGCGAGAGACCTGGGTACGATTTCCAGCAGGCGAAATATTGTGCAAGTTTCCTTACTCCACATTCCTCTGTTTACAGTTTATTCTGTGAAGTCTCAAAGGCATGATCAGGTGATATGTCATGTGCAAGGCTATTATTGTCTGAGAACTTCCATGTTAATATAAAAGTTGTATGAACACAAACTGTCTGTGTTTTTATGTGTTCTTCTTTCTCCCTCCCTGTCTCTCTCTCTTCTCTCTCCCCTTTTGTTTACCCTCTCAATCTATTCTCTTCTCTCTCTGAAGCTGAGAGGGAAAGAAAGAGAGAGTGACACACAGTAAGAGTGACAGAGATTATGGTAGCTTCTATATAGCCTGAGGTGAAGGGCAGGTTTTCAGATGCCAATTGAAATACTGACGACCTTGTCCCATAGGAGAGAGCGTCACCAACTGAGTCAATCCGTCAACTGACCACACAGGGTTACTGGGCATAAGGTAACTCTTGGAGCTCACATAGTAACAATGTTGCAGTGGTTTTGAAGCAGCTCATCATTGGGTAAGGGGGAAGAGTAGAGAATTGGGATACGGGGAGATAGCTCCAGTGGATGAGTGACCACCGGCATAGGCTCGGTGGGGTGAATAACCTTGTTTCCTCTAATTATAATAATAATTAGTGTTTGATATCGCGCCTTATCCCACTGTTGAGACGTCTCAAAGCACTCAACAGAATACACTGTAAAGTGTATTGACTGCATATTTTATGGGCGTAACCCGTCAGCCAATTTCACACTCTAATTCTGGATTGAGTGACCAAATTTTTTTTTTTTATTATTAGAAAGGATCAATACCCCGGATTTCCATGTTTTTATTTCTTGCCATTGTTTGCACATTGACATGTGGGTGTGGTTAGGTGGAGGTAGGGAGGTGCACAATGCAAATCTTACCTTCAACATATAAAGTTACAGATTTTTTGAGAGGCTGTTTCAGAGCCTTGTGATGAACTTGCATTGTTATTTGAGCTCCATCGTCCTCAGATACATCAGGACAGAACCATATGTGACACTTTACCCTGAAGGTCCCATTTTCGAGCTGATCACATTGTGGGGTGTCAGCAGAGAACGAATTATCCCCGTCAGATCCATTTTTTGTTTTCAGGAGATGAAAACCTTCTTCAACCTGACCTGGTTCGTTTTTATTCTTTGTGAATTTCCAGACAAATAGCTCCAGTGGCTGTTTTCCTTTCCTCGTCAGTAATATCATGATCTCTATCTCTTTTGGTTTGAATCCAGTCACTTCCCAACTACGATCGACACGCTGCCCATGTATAAAGCGAGTGGGTTTGCTGATTTCATTGATCTTGGGAGGAGCTGTGGAACATACAAAAAGTAGCATCAAATATTCTAATTCTCTCAAGAAACCTGGGTAATGATCACCACAGTTATAACAACAATTTGCCCTCATGCAGTATCTTTTGATGTCATCTCAAAGTACCTTACAAGTACTTTACAGTGTGGATCACTGAGTGAGGTGGCAAGAGGAAGCAGGGAATGCTGCTAGTGACCAAAAGCACGATCAAGCCGGTAAGTCTTTAGAAGGCATTTGAATAAGTGCTCCAGAGGGCGGAGGGCTAGACACAAACATTTTAACTTTTTATTATTGTCATTAGGACACTATCTATTCCAGTTGATCATTGTGTCAGCTGACAGTTCTCTGTCAATAGAAAATGTGCACAAGAGCATTTAATGTGCAATAATTCACTGCCATGTCTGCCGTTGTTGTTTAGGGCTGTGAAGATCCTTACCTTGATTCAGTTTCTTCCAAACGTAAAGTGCCGCTAAAGCAAAGATCGCAATCACCAACAGGACACCGATTACACCTCCAATAACAGCTCCAGGCCCATGTTCTTCAGGTTCCTGGGGTTTTTCAACTCCCACAGTCAGCTCTGCCTCCTTGATGACGATGTCTCTGTGCTGCACCACACACTTGTACTGATTACCATTGTCGTCCACGGTTGGTCTGATTGTCAACTCGCTGGAAACACTAAACGTGCTGTCCTTGTTGGTAACTACATCTCGTGTCACGATACCTGTTGTAATTTGCATCTCCGCACCACGCGATACCTTGACCCAGCTGATGTTGTGCATCTTAGGGTAAAATTCATTAACATCACACATCAAAGTGCCCTCTGAACCATTGTTGATTTTGATGTGATGTGGAGACAAGATAACCTTTGGCTTAGCTGTAGAGATTGCAAAAGTGCTCTGTATTAATATTCTCATTGGAGCAGCGTTTTTATCTTCTCCCCACAACATACATACTAACTCCAGCCTCAGCAACGGGAAACCAGGAATTGCACCTCATCTTTAGAAATCCCTGCAGGGGTACTGCAGACCCAGAAATTATTGCTAGTTCATCTATGAAATTTTAAGTGGTAACAGTGCTTGCTTAAGCAGAGAGGTTAACTACAATTACGCTAATCAATGTGTTTTAACTGAGCTTTGTGGTTAACACACTGTAGGAACATTTTGTTTGGACATGATAATTATGATGGTGGGAGAGTGGGAATTGAAGGGCAAACAAAAAATGATTTGGCTCATGAGTGCAAACTGGAAGACAATATTGTGAAATAATAATCTTTGCATTTGATAGAGCACCTTATCAAGTTGTGTAAATGTCTGATAGAATGTTACAGGCAAGAAACAGGTCGATCATCCATCAAATGCACTGCTGCTTTACTTACCATGAACACAACTAATGCCACTTTCCTTTGCACTCCCACAATCTTCCTCTTTTTGAGCGCTCTGGGGGGCTACCATGCTCAAGGGGTGCTGTATAATTACAAGCTGTTGCATCTAATCCCGCATCAGAAAGAATTTACGGACTCTGCCTCAAGAATGGATAACGGCAGAGAGTTCCACATTACAGCAGCTGGTTGGTGAAACGTTTTTTCTACCCTCCCTTTCAATTCACAGAATCGTGTCAATTTGCATTACGGAAGGTGGCCATTTGGCCCATCAAGTCTCTCTCTAGCTTTCAACTCATGTTTTTCATTGAATTCCACTGCGTTTTCTTTTTCTGCCAACCCCTTCAAGCCTCCCATATTAACATCTGGTTACACAATGGACTCTGCTTTTTACTCTTGTTATGACTCTTACCACCTTCCGTGGCAGTCTATTCCACATCCCAACACCTCGGAGTGAAAAATGTTTGCCTAACCTCTCTTATCACTCATCTTATGACACTTATACTACCTAGTCACTTGACACCCCAACTCATGGAAATGTTTCTTCCCATTTGAACTGTCAAAAACCTCTCCTAATTGTATACATCTCCAGCATTCTTCTTGTGGTTAGCTTAAACCTGTGTTATCTTGTTACTGGTTCACCAACCAGTGGAAATAACATGTTACTATTTACCCTATCATAATCAAGGCCAATAGAAAATTGTGCAAATATTTGCCCAAAATTGCGAGGAAATTTGCAGGGCTGCGGGGGATTGATTGGTGCTATTGAGGCATATTTTACTGCCAACCTACATTATTACATTTCATTGATGAAAATGAAACATTAAGAAATAACACATGTTAAATTGCTGCCAAAAAAAATGCTTCCTTTAACAAGCCTGGGTGACCCACTCGATTTGGGGGTGGGGGCTCCAGGAGATCACCACCTCCTGCCTCTCGGGGCTCGCCACCACACACTGACACACACAGACGCTGAGACGCATACTCACAGAGGGACACACACTCAGATGAGAGAGAGAGACACCCACAGTCACAACAGCGGGGCCTCGGGAATGAGCAAAGCCCATTTCCCCATTCAAGCCTGCGTTGGGATTACTCAGGGATGCTAACAAGTGTGAAGGGCACTGTATAAATGCAAATTGTTTTTGTTGTTGTTTCTTTATCTGTAGTTTTCAATCAATGAAGTGAACAAAATGGCTTGGCAGTACATTTTTGTTATGTACCTCTCAATAGCAAAAATCCTTTCAATTTTTCACAAATTTGCCAAATTCCCTTGCATCATAATTCTGAGGGACACACACTCAGATGAGAGAGAGAGACACCCACAGTCACAACAGCGGGGTATTGCATCATTCTGCAATATTCTATTGTCCATGGCTAGGAGCAACGATGAGACAATCTAAAGTCTTTTCCGTCTTGAGAGATGTCAAAATAACTTGCGCTGAGCGGAATATATAGAAAACATTTCAAATGGGATTGAAAAAATAAAGCCAGAACTAAATGTTATGTATCCAGCTGGTAGAACAAGAGGAAATAGGTTTAACAACAACAGCTTGCCTTTTTATAGTATAGTGCACTTCACAGAGGAGTGCAACCCAGAGCGCCTCACAGTTGTGGAGTCTGACAACAAATTGAAAAGGACAATTTCAGGACAGACACCAGGTAGTATTTCTTTATCTAAGGTCTGATTAATCCTTGCATTTGATATCGTGGTTTTTCACGTCTTCCAGGCATCTCAAAGCACTTCACAGAATATACTGTTAGTGAATTGTCTGTATATTTTGTGGGTGATAAGCCAATTGCAAACAGGAGTGTCTCACAAACAGATGTAGATTGAATTGACCAATTTTTTTTGAGGGATTATTATCAGGCGTGTGGAGTAAAGAAACTGGCGCAAGGTTCACCCTGCCTGGAATCAAACCCAGGTCTCCTGCTTGCAAGGCAAGTGGCCCAACCACTGAGCTACAGGACTCCACAAGATTAATGACTCGAACAGTTTGCAAGGCAGGGTGCTTGCAGCCAGGACACTAAAATAGCCTGATGAATTTATGGAAGGATGGGTAGTCTGGATGGATAAACTCAGATGGCCTGAAGAACCAGATTCATCTCAACCGATCTTATGAATTACATTACATTACAAGCCGCACAATACACCCCGCGAGATGCTTCACTGCACTTACCGAGCACCATAATGGACGAACGCTTTTCCACTTTTTCTGGGGTCACAAAAACAATGCACGTGTAATAGCCCTCATCGGAAATCTGCACCTTCGGGAGATGTAGTGAGGCATCTCCACTCTTCAAGTTTTCTCTCATTATTTTTGCTCCCGTTCTGTTTGCACTAATGTCCCCTCCATTAAATGAATAGACTTGACTGGAGCCCAATTTCCACTCAACAGCAACGATATCAAGGTTGAGAACCTGCTCAGTGAAGCCAGTTACGTTACATTCGAGGACAACATCTTCATTCAATAAGACCTCCAATGGCTCTTTAAATATTGTCATCTCCAAAGCATCTGTGTAAAAACAAGAGGCATTCCAAAACATTGATGATTATTGAGCATTTTAAATACCAGAATAGCAGGTTTGATTATCTGAGATTAGAAGCAGGTTAAAATTCATAGGTTGGGATGAGCTACTGCTTCAAGAATATTGTAGAAAGAGAATCTAGTCCTACCCATGCGTTTGTTGACAACACCAAGGGGTGAATGTTAAACAGCATGCTCGTGTGCATTTGCAATTGATGGACCCCTTGGGCAGAGCACTGGTGCACAGCTAGTGCCTATGGAATTGTACCCTGAAGGTTATCCAGAGAATAACGGGTTGAGGCAATACTCTGCCGCCCATGTCCTCACCCATTTGAGACTCTGCACCCCCATTACCCGAGTCCCTGCAAGACTCCACTGGCTGCCTATTGCAGAACAGATCGATTTCAAGATCCTCCCTCTCACATGCAAATCAATTCCGACCCTGATCCCTCCCGACCTCTGCGATCTGCTTACACCCACCCACTCCACTACCGACTGCCATAGCTCAGCTGAATCACTTTGCACGGCCTCATCCCCTCAACTGAACATATAGTGGCCGTGTTTTCAGCCATTATACTCCGAACCTCTGGAGTTTGCTGCCTCAATCCCTTCATTTCAACTCTTTTTTGTCCGTCTTCAAATTGCAATTGAAGACTTTTCTCTTTGACCGCACTTTCGGTCACCCCCCCTCTCTCTCCAGGTTGGCGTGAAATCTTGCCGCTGTCAAGTGCTCCAAGATGCCACCCTCCTGAAGCACGTTACATACACGGTAAGTTGCCGTGATTGTGGAGAAACTCTCAATAAGATATTTTCCCCAATTTCCTTGGCTGCGCATGTGACTTTGCTCATCAGATGTTAAGAATGTGGTTTGAGATTTTGACCAGGGCTGTCTTTGGGAAGACTCAAGACCCTCCTTGTTCAACCACGCCTGTGGTCACCATTTTACCCCTGTCCTCCCTGACCTCCATTCCCCCTGTCCTTGAAAGAGTAGTTGCCTCCCAGCTCCGCTCTTTCCTCTCAACTCACTCACTCTACAAGCCCTCGCACGTCTTGTGGCGTCCCTCAGTGCTCTGTCCTTGCCCCCCCCCCTCCTCTTCACCCTCTACATTCTCCCCCTCAGTGACATCATCCGAACACATGAGGTAAATTTCCACATGTATGCGGATGACACCCAACTCTACCTTTCCGCTTCCTCCCTCAACTCCAGGACTACTGGCTTTCTGACTGCGTGTCTGTCTGACATTGATTCCTGGACGAGGGACAACTTCCTCCAACTAAATGTCAACAAGCCGGAGGCCCTCCTCATTGGCTCGCGTCAGCACCTCCACACCTCAGGCGCTGGCAACAAAAGCATCCAACCAAGGCTGTACTCTCCATCTCTCAAAGTCAGTCAGAAATCTGGTCGTCTTGTTCGATCCTGGACTGTCCTTCCTCCCCCAAATCTGCACCATGACCGGAACTGCCTTCCACCACCTCCACAACATTGCCAGATTCCACCACTGCCTCACCCCCCAAGCTGCTGAAACGCTTGTTTACACGTTGATCACATCAAGGCTTGACAACGGGAACTCTCTCCTCATCAGCCTTCCCAGCTCCTCCCTTCACAAGATCCAGACTATTCAGAGCTCTGCAGCTCATGTACTCTCCCGTACTAAGCTCCAAGACCACATCACTCCCACCCTCGCCCGCCTCCACTGGCTCCCCATCCCCCAGGGGATCTAATTCAAGATCCCCGTCCTCACTTTCAAGGCCATTCACAGCTTTGCAACCCTACTCCATGTCCCCCGCTCGAACCGCCTTACCATCAGTGGCCGGGCTTTCAGCCTCTCTGCCCCTACACTCTGGAACTCCATCCCGCAATCCCTTCGCCTCGCTTCCTCCCTTTCCTCCTTCAACGCCGGTCTCAAGACCTTCCACTTCAACCGTGCCTTCTGCTGCCCTCCTAATTCTCTTCTCTTTGCTACTCTTTGTCCCCTTACCCCTACCCTGACCCTTCCCCCCTTACTCGGGTCCCGATCTGATGGTTCAGCGCCTTGGGAAGTCCACCCTACGTGAAAGGTGCTCTATAAATGTACTTTTATTGTTGTTGTTGTACTGATCCCAACCCCTACTTTGGTCGAAATCCTGTTTGCCCAGTGCTTTGTGATATCCTCCCCACATTAAAGGTTTTATACAATTGTAATTTGTTGTTGATAAATGCTTAATTGGTTATTTTCACTATTTTCTTGGCTGCCATGTGACTTTCCTCACCTTGTACAAGTTTACATGACTGCCCCAGGACACACTAACAATTGGCCTCTGGGTGGCAGCTGAGAGAGTGAAAAATTTGAGAGATGATTTAGCTAAAATAGACTGGGACATTAGACTTAAGGATTTGACAGTAGATCAACAATGGCAGACGCTTAAAGAGATAATGCAAAATTCCCAGTGAGCACATATTCCTTTGAGGAATAAGAATGCCACGGGTGGTCCAGCCATGGCTAACTAGAGCAGTTAGGGAAATTATCAAGTTAAAAGAAGCAACCTATAAAACAGCTAAGATGAGTAGTAAACCCGAGGATTGGGATAGCTTTAGGGATCAACAAAGGAGAACCAAAAAAGTGATTAAGGGGAGAAAATGAAATATGAAGGCAAACTACCAAGGAATATAAAGACAGACTGCAAGAGGTTTTACAAATGTATAAAGAGGAAGAAGCTATCAAAGGTAAATGTGGGTCCGTACAGGTAGAGACATGGGGAATTGTAATAGGGGACATAGACATGGCAGAGTCATTAAACAAGTACTTTGCTACTGTCTTCACCTTAGAAGACACCGAAAGCCTACCAAGAATAGAGGGGAACCAAGAACACAATGTTAGCAAGCAACTTAGGGAAATTAATATTAGTAAAGAATTGGTTTTAGGTAAATTGTCAGGTCTAAGAACTGATAAATCCCCCGGACCCGATGGCCTGCATCCTAGGGTTTTTAAAAGAGGTGGCTACTGAAATAGTGGGTGGTTTGTCTTTGATCTTCCCAAATTCTCTGGATTCTGGAATGGTTCCCAGTGATTGGAAGATTGCAAACATAACTCCACTATCTAAGAAGGGTGGGAGAGAAAAGATGGGGAATTATAGACCAGTTATTCTGACATCAGTGACAGGGAAAATTCTTGAATCCTTAATTAAAGATGTCGTTATGGGATACCTGGAAGACCATAACAAGATTAGGCTGAGTCAATATGGCTTTACAAAAGGGAAGTCATGCTTAACTAATCTGTTAAGAGTTTTTTTGAGGATATATCTAGCAGGTTAGATAGGAGAGAACCAGCAGATGTAGTATATTTAGATTTTAAGAAGGCATTTCACAAAGTGCCACATAAAAGGCTATTGCGCAAGGTTAAGGCCCACGGGATTAATGGGAGCATATTATCATGGATTGAAAGAGTGGCTAACGGGTAGAAAACAGAGAGAAGGGATAAATGGGTCATTCTTGAATTGGCAGGATGTGACTAGTGGAGTGCCACCAGGATCAGTGCTTGGGCCTCAGCTATTTACAATTTACATCAATGATCTAGACGAGGACATTGAATGTAACGTATCTAAATTTGCGGATGACACTAAACTAGGTGGGAGAGTAAACTCTAAGGATGATGCAAAAAGATTGCAACAGGATATAGATAGACTAGGGGAGTGGGCAAATAGGTGGCAGATGGAATTTAATGTGGGGAAGTGTGAAGTTATTCACCTAGGTAGCAAAAATAGAAAAACAGATTATTTTCTAGAAGGGGAGAGAATAGACAGTGTTAGTGTTCAGAGGGATTTGGGTGTCCTTGTACATCAGTCACAAAAAGTTAGTTTGCAGGTACATCAAGCAACTAAGAAGGCGAACGGCATATTAGTGTACAGAAGAATTAGGGGAGATCTTATTGAAACTTATAAGATTCTTAAAGGGCTGGATAAAGTAGACAATGAGGGACTGTTTCCCCTGGTAGGAGAATCTATAACCAGAGGGGTCATAGTGTTAAAATTATGAATCAGCCTTTTAGAAACATTTCTTCACTCAGAGGGTATAGATTCTCAGTCCTCGAACATTTTTAAGGCTGAGACTGATAGATTTTTTTAAACTAGAGGGATTAGGGGATATGGGGATCGGGCAGTTAATTAGAGTTATGGCAGGGCAGGCTTGAGGGGCCAAATGGCTCACTCCTGCTCCTAATTCTTATGTAAGTTTCTCTCAAACTGGGAGGCGTTTCACAGGGTTGGGCTCTTCAATCTTTCCAATGCACCTGCCCCGGTGCTTAACACATAAACTTCATGTTATACAGTATCCATCACAACAACCCAATTTACACAGGCTGCAGAGAGCTCTCTTGAACTTTGAGTTAAAAACCCCACCCGATTTCCCCTCCATGTTAACCTGGTAGCCAACTGCTGATAGAGCAAATTTGAAACTGCGATCACAAAATGTCTGTTCCTTGCCCCAGCTCCAAAACGCTTCCTGTTTGTGCTGGTGGCCCCTGAAATAACGGGGGGGGGGGGGGGGGGGGGGAGTAAACCCCACTGTGGGGAGAGAATGGAGAGACCCCCGAAAAGGGGCCACTCACTGATTGATGCGCTGGGCGGCGGTCACTGTTTATCAGCTAAACCCCAAACACAGACCCTTCAGGCTGTGCCCCCCCCCCCTCCCCCAGGGCAGCCTCCAGTTAGCGGTGTGTCTCTGTGTCTCGCTCAGCGGTGGGATCCAGCAGCAAATCAGTCTAACGTTTGCGCATTTTCTGTACCTGATCCTGCAATCCAAGCCCCGAGGATCAGGACGAGGGTCAGCGCCCTGGCAGCTCCACCGGGTGAGGACATTATAGCCGAGTTTGTCCCCCTCAACATGTCTGTCTCTCTCTGTGTCTGTCTCTCTCTCCAGCTTCCAGCCGAACTGACTGGGGCTGTGCTTTCACTTTCACTCTCGTGTATGATTTCTCGGAAAGGGATGGTGTTTAACGCTATCATTGTGTTCACAGCAGATTAGCTTTAAACTGCGAACACGGATCCCGAGTTATCCTCATTTCTGGGAAGTCAGGAGGGCTGGGGAAAGGGACCAATAACGTCTCACGGGTCATCTTGACTAATTGTGTGATTGTTAAAGTAAAATACTTGCATTTGATGCATTCAATGATCGTTGTATTTGATATTAGCAGCCTATCACCTCTTTGACATGTCTGAAAGCACTGCGCAGACTACAACAACAACAACTTTGATCTGCAGAGCGCCCTCCAGGCCGCGCGGCGTCTCCGAGCGCTTACACTGTTCAGTGAATCGACTGTATATTTTGCAGGCGAAACGCAACAGCCAATTGCGCACCGGAGTGTCCCACAAACATTCACGGATTGAGTGAACACATTTCGTTTTAGGGGAATATTACGCCCAAATAAGCAATCCGCTGATCAACCAGCAACTGGGTTCCTTCTTACTGCTGGATAAACAGAGCCGTGTGAAGGGAGGAAATTCGCCTAATGTTTTGCCCAGCTCAGGAATCAAACCCAGGTCCTCACGGGAGGGGTGAGTGTTCTAACCAATATGTTACAGTGCTCCATAGCATCTTATCACGTCTGCAGATTGTCTCCAGAGACGTCACAGGATTTACTATGAAGTAGGCCGCCATGGCAACTCAATTGCACACAGTGATGTCCCACACACAGCCGTGAAACAAATCACCCAAAATATTTATTTTGTTGTTCAGTAGATCGGGAGAAACTCCCTTCTCTTTTCGAGATCTTTGATGAGCTGTTATTGTAGTCAAAGGCAGCAAACATTTGTACCAGGAAAATCCCGAGACTCAGGAACATGACCTGAATGATCCGTTAACCTGAATGATTACAATATGTACGAGCCGCTATCCCGAAGGACCCCACTGAGTGAATGGCACGTTTGTCATTTCCTCTTTCAAGGCCGGTTTGAAGACTTTCCTCTTCGACCGTGCCTTTTGTTCCACCCCATATTTTCCGACCTCCCCTTCGTGTTTCACCCCTTCCCAAACACTCCCCTCCCAGTTCGGGTCACACGCCTCCTGTGCAGCGCCTTGGGACGTCTTCCCGACGTGAAAGGCGCTCTATAAATGTAATTTGTTGTTGTTGTTGTTGTCGTCATTCCCTTTGTTCTTTTATGACAGCAAGGTCACTTTGTGGTTCTGAAGTACATCTGGCTTTGGATGGCTTTCATCTCTCCTTTAGATGAGCTCCCATCCCTAGATAAGATGTAAAACTTTGGTCCTTCCTGCCTGTCTCAGATGGGACCCAAGTTTAATATTTACTCCAAAGACATCACCTCTGAAAGTGCTGCAACCCCACCACCACTGCACTGGAGTCCCAGCCTAGAATGCAAGCCTAAAACTGCAAAGATTGTGAGGGAAAAAATGCTATGAACTGCAGCAGAGTTGCAGATAGGTTTTAAGGTGGAATTTAGTTTGGGGGCAAGACAGAAGTATGGCGGCAGGGAATTCCAAACATTAGGGGGAGTAGTGAATTAAAGTATGGTGTATGGCGGGGGAGTGGAGAAGGAGCAGATCAGAGGGCAAAGAATGTGTCAGGGCAAGAACGGATTTATATTTAAGAGCAGGACCTTTAAGTTGATCTATTCAATCCCTTTATCTTCACCTGAATTACAAGAGACTGAACTAAATCAGTAATGTACCTGGAATAAAAAAAATTCACAGTGGTCTGGAAATAAGCGCCACATCTGTATTAAATTTACAATGTACAGTTCAACAACACCAACTTGAATTTATATTGTGCCCTCCATGCCGGACAGCGTTTCAGAGCGCTCCACAATAACGGATCCAGGGGGATCCGTTATTGTTATAGCCGAGCCAGGGGGAGGGGAAAGAAGGTGACCAAAAGCGTGATCGAAAAGAAAGGTCTTTAGCCGAGACATGAAAGTAGGAAAAGAGGAGGCAAGGCAAAGGGAGTGAGGAAGGGAGTTCCAGACCCTTGGTGGGGTAATAGCTGAAGGCATGTGGTGTTTATTCAGAGTACAAAGTAAAATACAGATCATAGAATGTTAGTTCTTAGCTATCCAATATTTAGAACTCTTAAGACCGATAACAAAGTTATTTAGGTGGAATTGTTTATGGAATGTGGAGAAAATCACACCATTTACAAGAAATAAAAGATGTGAATGGAAACTGATGTTTTGCATTCCAAAAATGTACAACTCTTTCCCCTGAGAAAACTCATCTTGAGTCAATTAGTATATACAGTGAACTTTGAAAATGTAACAATTGCAACTATGTTTCCCCCAAAGCTCCCTATTTAAAATGAAAAGAAGTTTGAATAGAGAATATCTGACCATTTGATCACAACTTTCCAGAAAACAAATACTATCATCTTCCCATCCCAAAGCAGACCCACTTCTTAAAGGAGTTCCGTATCCCAGCTTTAACCACCGTTCCTGGTGGCCCAGAAGAGCTGTTGATTGTTCTCTGTGTAACAAAAACTACCCATTGAGTTTCCTTTACCCACCCAGAAAGCAAGTGCTGGAAAATTCCAAGACAGATGAAAGAGAAAACTAGAAAACTGCAACCCATTGGAACCAAGGAGCCAAGAGTAGCCCATTCAGTCCATTGCCCCGCCCTACTTAACCAATCTACTCTCCCCCTACAAGCCCACCCGGACCCTCCGTTCAGCAGGACTTAGCCTGCTCCAAGCCCCCCGCCCGAACCGCCCCACTATCGGAGGCCGGGCCTTCAGTTTTTCCGCTCCCACCTTGTGGAATTCCATCCCTCAATCCCTCCGTCTCGTTTCTTCCCTTTCCTCTTTCAAGGCCGGTTTGAAGACTTTCCTCTTCGACCGTGCCTTTTGTTCCACCCAGAATTTTTCAACCTCCCCTACGTGTTTCACCCCTCCCCGAACACTCCCCTCCCAGCTCGGGTCACACGCCTCCTGTGCAGTGCCTTGGGACGTCCTCCCGACGTGAAAGGCGCTTTATAAGTGTAATTTGTTGTTGTTGTTGTTGAGTTCTTGATCCTGCTCCCTCACTGGATTAGTCCGTGCTAATTCTTGAACTTTCACTGTATGAATCTGCAGGTCAAAAAAAACAAATAGCTTAAAATAAGTCTTAGGCTCCGCCATTCTGAAGCACTCTGAGACACCGCCGGCATGGAGGGCAGTATGTAAATGCAAGTTGTTGGCGACTGGGTAAGGGTTCATCTCAATTCACTTTGAGACATCTCAAAGACAAAATGCAGTAAAGCATTATATCACATGCAAACATTATTATTATGGCTGCATGTAGAATGTATATCCAGGCTGTTACAGTATGGTTGTTGACAGCGGTGGTTGCTGAATAGAGTCGGCTGCTTAAACAGGTTTGACTACAGATAAAAAAAAGTTATTTGCATTACAACAATGCCAAAGGCAACGAAATGCACTCCCAGAGCTTTCTGCATAGTGACTGTAATCGGTATAAATAATAATTATTCTTGAATTTGATCGAGGGCCTTTCACATCAGGAAGATGACTCAAAGGATATAACCATAGGATATTACCTAAAGTGTAGTGATTATGTATTTATAACCAAACACAGTAGCTAATGTACACAAGCAAAGTCCTCCAAATAGCTATAAAGTGGATGATCAATTTTATCGAGAGGAAGATTAAAGGGTTCGGAACGTAAATAAAAGACTGGGATTAGATGAGGTGCCTCATGTGAGATTACGCATCAGTGTGGACTTGAACACACCAATGTTGTTATTTGTTTCACGTACCCAATCAATCTAGGATCCACTCCATCTCTTTGGGCTGAGCCAGACTTTCGTGGTAAACTCTGCACGTGTACGTGCTGGCAAAAGCATTTTTGATGGGCATTAATCTCAACGTGCTCAAGCAGCAATACAGGCCATCCTTCCCACAAATGGGATCACTGAGCTCCACGCTCTCGGGCAATTCCTCCCCATCCTTGCACCACACAACGCCAATAGCGTTTGGGGAAAAGGAGTGGATTCTGCAGTTCAGTACAAGTTCCTCCTTGGTGATCGCCAGCCCTGATGCTTTCCAGATCGCATCCAATTTCGGAGTGGCTAAGAATGAAAAACAATTTCAAACACCACTGTAGTTAATCAGGAACAGGAGGAGGCCATTCAATGCACAAAACATGCAGTTACTACACTTTACAGTGTATCCTTTGAAGCACTTTGGGGCGCCCTCCTGACACAAAATGCCCTATGCCAAGTATGCGATTTATTATTTAGCCCATTTGGTGGGTCTATTCTGCCAGGACTGGCTGACTGACTGATCTGACATATCCACACATGCACTCACCCATCCATCCACATATACACACACACAACCACCCATCCACTTGGTCCTTTCATCCTTGGCAGTAATTTAGTCAATCAATGCTGGTCATCCTCCAAATATGACATATTCTCCCTGAGCTGTGATACCCAAAATTTAGGAACTTAAATACAATGGTTCATATCAAGAGGAAAGTAATGGTCCACAAATGGCTATGAATAATATAATATATAATCATATATGATAATCCTTGCATTTGATATAGCGCTTTCCACATCTTATCAACGTCCCAAAGCGCTTCACAGAATATACTGTAAAGTGAATTGACTGTATATATTTGTGGGCAAATCGCGGCAGCCAATTTGCGCACAGCAGTGTCCCACACACAGTCGTGGATTGAAATGACCAATTTTATTATTGTGTTTTTTTGGGAGGGATTATTATTATTCGTGTGGAGTAAGAAACTTGCCCAAGGTTTCGCCCTGACCTGCCTGGATTCGAACACAGGTCTCCTCAGCTTGGTCTCCCCAGCTTGCAAGACAAGTGCTCTAACCACTAAGCCACAGGAGCTCCACGCACTCACGAATGAGTGCTGAAACGAGTGACCGATTTTCTTTGGGGGATTGTTGACTAGGACACCAGAAGAAACTCCTTTCTGTTTACAAATAGCGCATAGGATCTTTAACAACCACCTGAACAGGCAGACGGCTCCTCGGTTTAATGTCTCATCTGAAAGGCAGCATCTCCGTCAATGAAACACATTCCCACCACCGATTGGAGTGTCATCTTAGACTATATGATTCCAAATCCTCATTTGGGATTTGAACCCATAACCATCTTACTCAGAGGCAAGAATGCTACCACTGAGCCAAGCAAATATCCAGCAAAGTTCATCAGATCTGCCACTGACTAGAATTTTTGCTACTTGTGAAAATAACGGATCATTTTTTAAATCACCATTAATATCTTCCCCAGTGGCAGTTTACAACACACATCAGTGCATCACTGTTCCCTCGTACCTTTAACGCCCAGCACAATCGCTCTCTCCATGACCAAACCGGTAGCAACATGTTCCACTTTGCAGATGTAAGCTGTTCCATCATCTTCTTGCACAGCCGGTGTGAGCATGAGCACACTGGTGACAATATACGAGTTATCCGCATGCATAAACTCGCTGATGTTGTGAGCGTATTTGGCGCTCTGTGCCTTTGGGTTGTCGGCAACCACAACTCTGCTCTGGTGATCAACCTGCGCAATCTCGAGCCTTGCACCATCTCGCCCAACCTGGTACCACGTGATACCTAATGGTCTTGGCTTGAACTCGTTTACCAGACAGGTCAAAGTCGTTTGCTCTTGATGAAAGACTTGAGGAGGCACAATAATCTCCGGTATCTTGGGTGCAACTTCGGGAAACAAAATTGATTGAGTGTTAAAAATATGACCAATATACTCCGCACAAGGTTACAAGCAGCTGGTAGCTCTCTATACTCCAGAAAAAAAAATCACAAAGAACAATCTGATCCATTTACATTCAATCTTCCTACAAATCTATCTTCCCCTCTTCAAAATTACAAAACTGAGTGAGGATGATTTATCAGGCTAAATTGCTCTGAACTGCTGTCATGTAGTCCAGCCAAGCAGGCCAACTGGAATAATGTAAGAACTATTTTGTCTTCAAATTTAAAATCATATAGAAATACACAGAACTCTTTATTTGAATACTGTACTTTTTTTAAAAAAAAAGAATTTAGGAAAGACAACTGCCAAATTGAGACTAGATTTAAAATGTTTGCATACATCCACACAAGTATGAATTTTTAATGATATTTCAGGCTAAGGCCTGGTGGAAATTTAGGCCTCGAATGAGACAGCAGCATATTTGCCTATTCAACAGTGCAGAACACTGGAAAACAAGAGAATCAAAGGCAATGGAGGAGATGGGATTACCTTTACATTGGGACACATCCACACTACAGGAATACTCTAGTTTGCTTCGGAGAGGAATCATAACTTCATCAGATGCTGCTGGCACACTTCTCCGAGGCGTAGAATCTTCACTGCAGCAATGAAGTATGTGCCTTAATGGCCTGCAACCCGTCTTGAGCACCCTCACCACAGATGACTGATTTGGTCTGTATTTAGAACT
The DNA here is from genome assembly GCA_035084275.1 of Hydrolagus colliei. Classification (NCBI taxonomy): domain Eukaryota; kingdom Metazoa; phylum Chordata; class Chondrichthyes; order Chimaeriformes; family Chimaeridae; genus Hydrolagus; species Hydrolagus colliei. The sequence continues at coordinate 9,531,118 of CM068757.1, read as the reverse complement.
AGAGTAATCTGGATTACCCTCTTCCAGGTGTGCATAAGGATGGGCTATGATCATTTTAGCCTTTAGACAAACATCTGGAAACAAGAATAGAAGGCCTCTGAATGTCTAAGTCTCAACATTTGTTCTATGTTTGTGTGCAAATAAAACATAACCCTTAGCGATGTGAGGGTTACAAGAGTTCAATGTAAGTATATATAGGACCAGATTAAGTCAGGAAAGCAGGACAAGGGACATAAATTTAAAAGGTTGTACTTGAGTTGTGATAATAATCATAATCATTACGTTTTATACAATGCCTCCAACAACAAAATGTCTCAAAGTGTTTCCCAGAGTCTTTCATGTAAAGTGTTGTGACTATACTTGTTGGCAAATGGAGTAGCCAATTCAGGCAGAGCAAAGCCTCACAATCAGGCAGAACAGAATGGGCTCATATCTGGTGGATTGGCAGCTAGGACACACAGAGAGACTTCATTCTCTGGGATGTTTTTTTTAAATCAACCTGAACTGGTTAACAGGAGCTTGGATTAATGTCTCATCCACAGAAAGGAATCTCTGACAATGAAGCACTTATCTGTCTGGTTTGGCATCCCTTGTCGAGAGGATGTGATTGATCAACCCTGTAACAAGCAGTTAGCAAGGAAATGAAAATTGTGAGCAAAAATGATCTCTCCTTACCATTGCCTGATGATTTCAGGTGAATACAAAAGCCAAAAGACAAACAAATCATACAAAACAGGAGCACGCCGAATATAATTCCGAGGATTGCAGTCACCGGTGGGGTTAGATGTGGTTCTATAATCAAACAAGAAAGTGTAAATATCAGTGCAGCTTGTAAACACAGAAAACAATACATAATACCGTTTTAGAACACGTAGGTGAGTAATATTTTGTACCACATTACCTTCCAATGGAAAAGCTTTTTCTGTCCTCCCAAACCAAGATTACCCAAACCATTAATATGGCTCCTTACTTATCGGAACCTCACAAACCACTTTACAGGGGGCCTTGGCAAGTGAAGTGACTGTTTTTTTGGAGGCAATTTTGACCCAGAGACAAGAAACATATCTTATGCAACATTTTAAATGGGATTGAAAAAGTAAACCCAGAACAATACGTTTGGATGTACCAAGGCACTAGTACAGCAGGACATGGGGTTAGATTTCCAAAAGGCAATTTCAGGAATAACACCAAAATTTGTTTCTTCACTCAGAAATAATTAATGACTGGAACAGGTTGCCAGGAAGGGTGGTTAAGGCCAGAACACAGGATTCATTTAAGAAAAAGCTTAATGTTTTGATGGGAGGGCATTCTGAAGAGATGAGCATGGATGGGCCAAAGGGCCTTCTTCATCTGAACCAATTTTGTGCTCTTGTTCGCTACCAGCTGAGTCTGGCTAATGTCATGGAGATCTGAGTGACACAGCACTGACACAGGCACCTCTGCCTCCACGGTTCAACAAGCTTATGTTGAATTAACAGCTCCTGTGGAACTCATAGCACTGAACGTACCTTCGACATGGAGGCTGGCTTCCAATGTGAAATCATGGTGAAGTGCCTTATACCTCACTATACATCTGTATTTATTCCCATCGTCCCCCTGTGTAGGTGTGACCTTCAGCAGGCTGTAGGTTGTAAACGTGCCATCGCTACTGTTAACTAGAGCTGTTCTGCAGACACCCTCCACGAGAGATCTGCTCTTCCCCTGGGAGACTTCCACCCAGCTAATGTCAATGCCACTCAGGTAGAATCCACTCACGTTGCATTGCACAGAGGCTTCCTTGCCTGACACCACGGAGATGTGAAGAGGTGACAAATGGATGCTTGGTCTAGCTGTTCACAACATAAATAGAAAAGCCCCGTAAAAACAGTCGCAGGATAGAGCCAGGATTACATAGGAACTTCAACATGCCATCCCTTCATCTCCTGTGTAGATCACCTTGGCACCCACCCACATTCACATACCTAGGCTTGCACATACATACTCATCCAAGAACCCATGCCTCCAACAAGACCTCAGGTGGGAGATCAATATTGTACTTTAAGGTTTTAGTGATGTGCACAAGATCCATACTTACTGCTGCACCATTTATTCTGCCATCTTCCTGATAACTTTTGAAGCTCTCTGTTTCTCTGCTAGCTCTCATTGGTTCTCCCATTTCTTTGCAACCAAACGCAGGGTATAAATGTCAACAGGATCTCATACTGTATACATGCACATCAATGCTTCCCTCAATCCTTCCCAACTATCCAGTGTTAGTCGGAATTGCATAATAATAATTCTTGCGTTTTTCACGTCTTCTAGGGATCTCAAAGAGCTTCAAATATATTGCATGCATCAATATAGTGAGAAATAATATCCCTGATTCTTACCCCACACGTGCATCCGCGAACTCCTTTCTTTTTTACGGGAATCCAAAAGGACAACACACGTGTACTCTCCTGCTTCATCCAATTTAACGTTCGGGAGATGCATTGAAGCGTCTCCTCTCCGTAAAGCACCCTCAGACATCATGGCTCCAGGACGTGCTGTAATGTAGCTGTCCCCATGGAAGGAAAACACTTCTTTTCTGTTCCCTTCAGGCCCAAAGAACCACCGAACGGTGACATTGCTTGGATCGATCTCAGACTCGTTTCTGTAGCCGGTTATCTTACACCCCAGGAGGGCATTTTCATGCTGTAAGACTTCCAACGGGCTCTTAAAGATAGACAACTCGAAAGCATCTTCAGCAAAACAAGGGAGGAAAAAACAGTTATATTCGCATAATTATTGCATTATCAATAGATAATAGATTTCACAAATTCTGTTCCTGTTCAAGTAGACGCGAACAATCTTATGCTACTGTTCAAAAAAAGAATGAATCTTGCAGGACTCTGGGAGAGTGTCTTTTTTTAATTAAAAATAACAGAAATGATATCAGTCGGGACTTTAACATTGAATATGATTAACGCGAAGTCTGAGTTGCAGACTATGTAAAGCATATAAAATCACATTTAATACATAAGCTATACTGCACATGCGTAATTTGATGCAACTGGTAAATGTGCATGTGGTGACAGGTCGAGATTATGTTTCCCACGATTCAATGTGCAGTCAATAAGTGCTGGGAGTAATGGTTAGGAGAGCAGTATTACCAGTTAGGAGATAGTTAATAATAATGATAATTATAATAATAATCCTTGCATTTGACATAGCGCTTTTCACATCTTATCAGCGTCTCAAATCGCTTCACAGAATTTTCTGTAAAGCGAATCGACTGTATATTTGTGGGTGAAACGCGGCAGCCAATTGCGCACAGCAGTGTCCCACAAACAGTCATGGATTGAAGTGACCAATTTTATTATTGTGTTTTCTTTGGAGGGATTATTATTAGGCGTGTGGAGTAAGGAAGCTTGCCCAAGGTTTGGCCTGACCAGTCTGGATTCGAACACAGGTCTCACGCTCGTAAGGCAAGTGCTCTAACCACTGAGCTACATGATTATTGTAAATAAATCTAAGTGATTTTAATAGGAAACCGAATGGGGCTCAGTGGAACTACAACTTGGGCAATTATATAATTTTAAAAAGATAAGACTTTACGCAAGTTTTACTGTAGTACTTCAATGTCCACCTGGATGTTTAGCATCCACCTTCATAGGTGCATTGGGTTGACATTGCATTTGAAGGATGGTGCTTCCAACAATTCTGTACTCCTCAGGACTTCATTGGAGTGTCAGCTGGACTGCGAACTCAAGGTCTTTGATCCAAGCCAGAGTACTATCAACTGAAGTGACGATACAACTCTACAGGTAACATGAAACTATACTACACAGGGGGAGGGAATAGATTCCTACCCACAACAAACATGTAATCCTGTAACAACTAGTTATGGTGTTGCTCAGGAGGTTCTACAATATATATAATAGAACTATTTAATCAGATCTTTCTCTTCGTGCCAGATTACATGAAATACAACTCACCTTGGCCACAACATGTATAATTCATGCAAGTCAACAAGCTGCAGCTCATCCCAAATTCCACATCCTCACCTGCATTCATTCCATGATTATTAATAATAAAAACTAATATATCATATGAATGTGTGTTTTGTGAGTGAATAATACTAATTATTTCAACCATTACAGAAACCCTCATTAATGTGATTTATTCTGATGCACATAAGTGTAAACCAGAAGCACAAGTAAAACATTGTTGTTTGTCTGCCCAGGGTCCAAAAATAGTTCTCTTATTACATTAGCAAAATACACCTCAGACCTGGGGCACTTTATGCTACGCGGTTCATCAGAAAATGCGGTCAGTGAAGAGTTAGGTTTAAGAAGGTGTTATACCAAATCAAAGGACTTTTGCTATTATTGGCAGAAGTTGTGTTTGCACTTGTAGTGGTTTGAGTCACATTAATGATTCAGCCAAGAGAAATCACCTACAAGGCAAAGAATTTGTTCGATCTCCGCACGCCACCCGCATTCATACACAACCAAACAGCATTCAGAGAACAGTGAACTCTCAGTAGTTTCCAGCTTCATATAAAGCTGTTTTTTTGTGTGTCATTACAAAACCAAACCCAAGCTTATCTACACTCTTATTTACACACTTCACACTCAAGGCTATTGGTGGAGTCCTGGAGCTCAGTGGTTAGAGCGCACGCCTTTACCAGCGAGAAACCTGGGTTCATTTCCAGGCAGGGCGAAACCTTGGGCAAGTTTACCTTAACTCCACATGCCTAATAATAATCCCTGAAAAAAAAATTGGTCAACATTTTTTTTTCAATCCAGTACTGTTTGTTGGACGCTGCCTTTCGCTCAAAGTTTGGCTCAGGAACTGAACCGCTGAGACTGACACACAGGATTGCGACTTGCTAGTCAAGCTTGGCACCTCAGAACCGGTTCAGCTCCAAGGAACACAGATACACATCACTGCATTTTACTGTAAAGTTTAGTGACTTGAACAACAATAACAACCAAATCATATTCGTGCAGCGCGTTTGACTTTGGGAGGTCATCCCAAGGGCGACTGGACACTGAACACAGTGGAACCCAGAGTCATTGCAAACAGTATATATAATAGAACTATTAATCATTGCAACAGTCGATCAAACAGAATCATTGCAAAAGTCGATCGTTAAAAACAGAACAAAGTTCAGGTGGAGAGATAGAGAGAGAGAGATAGGGATCGGGAACAAAGGTCTCTGGCAGCCAGAAACACATTGAACCACCCGCTGTTTATTGCCCCCCGTTTGAATCAATACAAATTCAGTTTCAAACGATATTACATTTGCATTTTTTTTCTCTGAGGTTTTTTTTCTCTCTCTTCTCTTTAAAAAATAAAACGCAGAAGTTTCCGGATTGTGGAGAAGGCGTCTCGCGCCGGCGGGTGTAACTCGATCGAAATGCTGAACTCGGAATAGTATCTCACCTGAGGAGAGGACACAGGCTGTCAGGACAAACAGCCACATTGCGTTATCTCTCGCCCTCTCCCTCTCTCCAGTGGATCCTGGTACTGATGTCCTTTGAGACCCCCCTCCCACCTCCCCCGCCCTGGTCTGGGATGCTGGTCTTTCCCCAACACCTTCCGACTTATACCTATTCCCACAGCATCGCCTTAGCAGCTCACTACAGCACACATGCACGGAAGTGACTGCCTCCTTTATTCTGCCTATTACTGTATATGGATTCTTCCTGTTGCCTGAGTCGTGGACAACGATTCCACCCTCCACCCGCCCCCCACCCATTTGTTTTTTTTACTGGTTACACAGTGAGTCAATGTGGCAGTCTCTTCTGTGCCTTTTCCGTGATAATAACTGTTTTGTTCGTGTTTATTTACTAGAAATCTGTGCAGGGCGCCATCATCCTTGGGCTGAGATGAACATTGCTGTGATTGACTTTGGCTCGTTTGGCTTCGGCAAAGCCGAGCCCTCGGCCAATGAAATGCAACGGTTGAGCTCTGAGATTATAAGGGCTTTCACGGGCATTGGATTTGTGTACCTCAAGAACACTGGGTTTGAACAACAAAACGTGGGTACCATTCATTGTCACCCTCCATCGGCTTTACTGTGTTGTTACATGTCACTGTGAAGTCACTTTCCTCCTTTATAAAGTAGCTGCTGTGTAGCCATTGCAAAAGAAAATTGACAAATCTGATTCTAAAACGGAAAAAAAAAAGTTTGGGTTTAAAGATCCACAGATGATTTCACAGTGTTGCTTATTTTATAATTTTTTCATTTGATTCCTCCAGCGCCTTGGGACGTCCTCCCAACGTGAAACAGGCTATACAAATGTAATTTTGCTGCTGCTGTTGTTGTTGTTCTTGTAGGTACTCAGAACAATGGAGATCTGCAAGAAGTTCTTCTTGCTTCCCAGAGACATAAAAAACCTGTATTCCCATTCAATTGACTCCAATGTAATAAATCATGGGTGGGTTTCAGGAGAGGCCGAAAGGTAGGATTCACTGAAGCACTTCCTTTGGGTATAACTGTCAAGCGTTCTGTACCCTATTCTGTGTGAAGGGTTCTATGTAAATGCATGGTTTTGTGGTTATAACATGGTTATTTGTGGGACACTGCTGCGCACAACATGGACTGCAGCATTTGCCCACAGATATCTTCCAATGTATTATTATTCCTGCACCATCATGTTAGCAGCTCACCCTTGCCTCTCTTCACTATAAAATCCAGCAAAGTAAAGAGGTTCTCTCTGATCTGAAAGTTGCTCTACCAATTCTCAGGAAATTTCTAGGTCATGAATTCTGAATGTATTGATTGCGGGATAGCTTTTTTGGGGGTATGAAAGTTAAAATAGAATATTTCCGCTTCCCAGGTTAAATCCCAAGTATTCTGCTGACCATAAGGAAGCATTTGATGTGACAATATCACCAAATCATGTAAGATCTCAAGAGTACAGCTCAGTGTTACACATCATACATGTTTGGACATGATTTTGGGGAAAGTGCACATTCCAATTCAACAATCTTATCTCTGGGATTTCCATGTGAAGGTGGGATGCATGCAAATCTCAGCTCTGTTTGGATACTCATAATCATGATGATAGGTTTCCACATGTGTCAGACACTCGACTGACCAAATAAAAATAGCCAGAATTGACGAGTTCAGTCCCATGGGATCTGCACTGTGTCTGACAGATTGAGATTTGCAAGATCAGACTGGTTTGCTGGATCAAAATTATAAAGGAGATGGAATTTCTGTTTAGAAGGGAGAAGAGCGGATTACAAACAAGCAGATTTGGTTAAATGGATTACTGTAAGCAAACCTCCTACTCACAGGCTTAATCACCTAATAATTTGGCAGTATGTGCCACAATATTAAATGTATTATAACTGGTGTGCTTTACCGTTTTAGGTTGGTAAATAAATTAACCTGAATAACATTGTCTGTCTTGATTTATCTTGGGGTTTCATATGCTCAAGTAACCTTCACACTAAAACTAACAGTTGCTTAGAGTTGCTTAGAACGGTCTAACAGTAGATTTGGGATCTCGTGCCTTCAAAAAAAAAACTGCAATCCAGCACAATTTTCAGTTAGTCAACCAAACCTTTGCTGAATCATTCATCTTTTTATGATGCATGTTATCGTATTAAAATCAGTAGTTTCTTTTCAATGATTGCATGAAATCACTTGGACCTCAGCTTCTGGAGAACAATTACCGGTATGTGGTTCCTCTGTTACTCTATCCATGTACCAGTGCCCTTTGTTAAAATGTCCTGTCAGAATAAAGTGTTATATTGTACGCTGCATTCGTTCTCTGGATTCTTGTGTGTTATTAGCCTGGTGCAGTGGGAGCACTCTCACCTCTGAGTCAGAAGGTTGTGAGTTCAAGCCCCAAGTCAGGATTTGGAATTGCACAGTCTACACTGACACTCCAATATAGTGCTAGGTGTATGTTGCATTGTCGTGGGTGCTGTCCTTCAGATGATCTGCCTGTAGAAGTGGACATTAAAGATCCCATAGCGCTATTAGAAAGAGCAGAGGGTTTCTCTCAGAATCCTGGCCAACAATCCCCCAAATATAATTGGCCACTCACTCCATGCCTGTTTATGAAACATTGTTGTGTGCAATTAGCTGCCACATTTTACTCACAAAATACACAGTCAATCCACTTTATATATCCTCTTAAGGACTTTGAGGTGACTCAATCTGTGAGACTCAACCTTTCACTTATTACTAATAAAAAGGATGCCAGGGAAAGAGGGAGACAGAGTGAATTGGGTTCCTGTTTCCGGAAAATGCCGGAGGAAAGAATTCTGGTTTGTGTTCAAAGCAGATTGAGTCTTGAGAATAAAGCATCAAAATGAAGCACAAGAATGTGCTGAATGAGGGAACAATATATCAGTGTTGAGAACCATCCAACTCTCCCAATCCCTCCCCAAGTCACACACATTCTCACAAAGAGCCTTCTAAATGTGTTTTCCACTTCGGTCTGTTACAAATTCAGCCACTGCAAGATAAGCATTCACCAGAATTGGGCACTGGTAAGCAGACTGACAGAAAACAAAGGCATTCTGAATACATAGTTTGAAGGGAACTGTAAGTTATCTGAATATAGAGTAATGGACAGAGCTATGGGACTGGCATAGGTTTGGTTGCTTATTCGGATTCAAAACATTTTAGGCACTTGTATGTTTGGGGCATTCCTTCGGTCATTCTAAATACAGTACTGTAGTTTCAACCTATATTTGGAAATGAAACTTTTCCAAACAAACTTCATATGGGAGATGACAATTTTGGACGATGGAACATTAAGCAAACTGTGTTTCACTGACCTCCATGTTCAAAGACACAGGGCATGTCACGTGCCTAAAAATAAGAGAAGCTTCTGTGGGAGAGAGCTACTCTGTTTACCCGCTGAGTGTGGATTCTTTGACATGTGCTCAGTTCAGAGTGGAAATTACTGTGGAGCATTCAACCTGACCATTGGTTGCAGGATTCAGATAACGAAGGTTGTTCTTTGGGGCTGAATTATCAGTAAAGCAGGAACTGTTATGCACATTGGTTGTGCATTCATTATTTCCCCCATCACTTTATAGTACATTTATCCTATGAGGCTTTCAGGTGTCCTCCCGACATGAAAGGCGCTATAAAAAAAAGTATTGTTATAATTATCTACAATGAAATATTTAGTTGAATCAAATGAAAACAAATTACATTCATATTGGTAAAAAAAAATAGCTGGTTAAAAAAATTATTCATAGAGTGCCGTTCATGGCGGGAGGATATCTCAAAGTACTTTAACTGATACACTGTTAAATCAGTGTGAATGTAGGCCATCGCCGAGTTAGGCTGACACACGATTACACATTAATCCATTGTGTTACAAATATGTGGTTGAGAAGTGTGGGAAGTGTCACAAATTTTACTGCTATAAAGTATGACCTATGAGGGCAACCTTGAAAGTAACTAGGGATCCTGACCTGTTGACAAGATATCTAACGGCTGTTTACAGATCGGTAGTCAATGAATTATTAGCTCAGCCGTTTTCACACAGGAGCTCAGCTGGAAGAATCCAAAACCCTAGTAAATGGTTGCTATCTTTAACTTCACTTCAAAGCAATATATTGCAAAGGCAGAACTGCAGCTCTCTTTTTTTAAAGTTGCAGTGCGGGGGTTACTGGACCGTTCTTTGCCTGAGATATTAAACTAAGGTCCCGTCTGCCTGTTCAGGTGGACATTAAAGTGCCTGTAGCAGTACCTGAAGAAAGAAAGGAGTTTTTCCTGTTGTCCTGACCAACAAGCCTCCAGATAAAATCGGTCAGTCACTAATTGGTGGTTTGTGAGACATTACAGTGTGCAAATTGGCTGTTGTGATCACCTACAAATAGTTACTACATTCTACAGTAAATCCTGTGGAATATTTTGCTTTTTAAAAAACCTTTTTGCCCAGATCATGACTGCACTAAAATTTTAATTGTGTACATGATTGCCACTGACAGAATAGCCTGTGTCAAATCACAAAAACTGTTTTACTGCGTCAATATGTTTACAGGCCACATTTTAAAGAAAAGTAATAGGTATTGGCTAACAGGCTCTAGTTAGGCAACATTCTGAGTAAATGTTTAGTCACTGATTTAAATAGTATTTCAACAACAAGAGTCACCTGATAAAAGTGCTTGCAGTGTCAAGAGTTTCAACTGCAGAGTTACCAAATAGGAGATCGGGGAGCAACTCAAATCTAATTCACAGTGTCTGAGTATGCTTGAGGGAAATAACACAGAAGAAAAGGTGTGGGAGAAGAGAAGAGAATTTTAGGTGAAGTCTTTAAAATCTATGTAATCCTTGTATTTGATATAGCGCCTTATTATGTCATTAGGATATCTCAAAGAATTTCACAGAATACATTGTAAAGTGAACTGACTGTATTTTGTGGGTGAAATGCTAAATTTCTAAAATATATTTAATATTTTGTGTGGTTGGGAGCTCTGAGGTTCATAGCCTCACTTGTTGCTTTTCTTGTTTATTACAGTATATCCAGATGCTTTACAAGAGGATATCTGAAGTCTAAGCGATGTGCCGTGGTAGACTTTGGCTAGTTGTTCTTATTGTTGTATAAGACAAAGTGCTTATGTATATTTCACATATAAGAGAATAGGTTTACCTATAAGATGATATTTCACAGTGAAAGAGGATATTTCGAATAGTACAACAACAACAACAACAACTTAAACTTATAAAGCGCCTTTCACGTCGGGAGGACGTAGTACACAATTTTTCAATGAAAAAAACAGTTTTGAGTAGTAATTCTTAGTTTCCTTCTTGACCAGTTTGCAGTGTTTTTTACAGGTCATGCACTTCCCATATGGGCAGACATCCTTTTCTGTCACTTCCAAAGACTCCCCCGTATTCGGAGAGTATGATTGGGACAAGAGACCTAAGAATAAAGTGAGAGCATTTTCTCTTGGGCTGATTATCACTTTTCTACTGTTACAATTGTCTTGTGTTTATTTACCAGAAATATATACGAGGCATCATCTTTCTGGGGCTGAGATGAACATTGCCGTGGTAGACTTTGGCTCTTTTGCTTTAGGCAAAGCTGAGCCCTCAGCTGATGAACTGCAACGAATGAGCTCTGAGATTACAAGGGCTTTCATGGACATTGGGTTTGTGTACCTCAAGAACATTGGGTTTCAACAACAAAATGTGGGTACCATTCAATATCACACTCCATTGGTTATAGTACACTGTGTTGTACACATATTGTCTGAAGTCTCTAACGTTTCAATACATTTTGTTGTGTTAATATTTTTGGGTAACCAATCACTATACATAAGCATCTCACCAGACTGAGAGTTCCACATGTTGGCCAGGTATATTGGCCACTTACTGTGGCATGGAATACACACATTCTCCCCAGAGACATAAATTGCTTACCGGATTCTGGAGAGAATTATGGGCTGATCAGCAAGAGCCACGGCTCGAGTACCCCAGAATGTGTATTAGGTTAACTGCAAGCGATTAACCAGCTAAACCCATGTAGCTTGCTATTAAGAGCACTGTGTCACAAGCTTCCCCCTGCTGGTGCGCCCAGAGCCTTCCTACATATTAGGGCATTGGTTTGCAGGATAAACCAGAAGATAGCCTTTCCATTTGTATCCTACAAGTGCACCAGGCTGACTGGTGCGTTAATTAGCACAATGAATCCCCACAGACTTTATTTCCCCCGTCATAAATATGTTCAAACTTGACTTTCCGCTTAATCTCCCTTTTGGATCTACTACTGACTTATCTTATATTTGCGACCTCTATTTCCAATCAACAAGTGAAAATGGACCTTGGACATCCAATTTATTCAGTCAACTTTTACTCTTTAGAAAACAGAATGCATCTATTACAATTTTCATAACCATCTTGTTCCACAGGTGTTCAAAGCAATGGAGATCTCCAAGGACTTCTTCATGCTTCCTAGAGAGATTAAGATTTGCTCTGCCCATACATTAAACAATTACAGTCAATATAATGGATGGATTGAAATAGAAGCAGAAAGGTATGATTCCATCAGGCACAACCTATACCTACAGAAATCTCCATAGCTAATAATAACAATAACTACATTTGAGCCAGTACTGTGCACGTCTAGAGGACATCTCAAAGCACTTGGCAGAGTACCGTGCAGATCACACTGCATTTTGTAGACAAATATGATCGTAACATTGGTTCTGATGAAGAAGGCTCTTCAGCCCATTTAATATTAATCTTTTAATCATTTGATCTATTCTTTCCATAACACATACTGTGCTGCCTTCCCATCCCACAACTGTTTTTAAAACAAGTCCAGCATGTTGGCCTCAACCTCCTTTCCTCATAAACTATGCCAGTTAATTACCCTCTTAGTAAAGAAATAATTCCTGCCTTCAACTTGCCAAGTGGAACCCTAGCCTGTTTCATTTTCTGCTATCTTGGTGCATCCACGAAGTATTGTTTTAGTTTAATTTTTCAATCCCATTTAAAATCATATACAAGTTCCCCTCTAAGACATTTCCTTTCAAAGCTAAAGAACCTGAACTAACCAGACCAGAACTGTCTGCAGTAATTTCCGTGCAGCCTGCGCAGAGCACTATTGTGCTCAAGTATGACTTCTGTGGAGGTAAACTGAGTTGGCGATCCTCACAGCTTCCTGTTACTGCCTCAAAGTTCTCGATTTATGCCAGGTGATTAATTATGAATAACAGTATGACATGGTTTATAAACACATTGATTCTTCACAGATTGAATCAGAAACGCCCTACAGACCTGAAGGAAGCCTTCAACATAACCTTGCCCAACGATGTAAGTAGTATGAGCGCGGACTGGGACCTCCCTACTATATAGGGGTAATCATCTTTCCACCCAAAAAATAATAAATTAGTAACTTAATCCACCACTGTTTTTGGGAAACTGCTGTGTGCAAATGGCTGCCATGTTTCGTCCACAAAATAACAGTTTAATCCACGTCACAACAATAACAAAACCAAATTACATTTGTATAGCTTTTTTTCACATCGGGAGGACGTCCCAATATATTCTGTGAAGTGCTTTGAGATGTCTCAATGACTTGGTGAGGCACTCCATCAAATGCAAGGATTATTGTAGTGGGGAGCTCTGCAGATTTATTGGCTATTAATTGCATATTTCTCTCCATATATACCTCTTTGCATATGGTTAACCCGCAAATTAAGATCCCTTGGGGAAGCTGTAGCATTGGCAATTGGTGACTCATTTTTCAATGGGAAGTGTGAACATGCTCTTCCTCTGGTTTCTGAAATTATTAGTGAAAGTGAAATAAAACTCTTCCATCCTGCTCATTTACTAACTACCTTAAATTGAATACCTCTCGTCACTGACTCACTGATCAGTGGAAATAATTTCTCCCTGTTGATTTGATCATCCTTATCAAGTCTCCTCCTCAGTTTTCTTTGTTCCAATATAAAACATTTCAATATTCAGTGCTATAAACCTAAACAAATAGAACCAGCTGGTGGATAGACAAGTACAAGCACTTTTTATTAACACAGTAGAGGGTTGGGCATATTTATGGCAGCTATTGGCAACACAGCAAATTACTCCTAATTTGGGACTGAACATAAAAAGCACTCAAACCTGCCTTGGGTAACACAAAATTATTGGTGGGGCAGAATGTGTTCTTTTGGGGCTTGGTGCCAAAGAATGGAAGCTTATTTCACCTCCAACTTACCTCCAAGCTACCCATGATTCAGGAGCACCTTTCACATCAACAACAACAACAACAACAATTTACATTTACGTAGCGCCTTTCAAGTCGGGAGGACGTCCCAAGGTGCTAAACAAGAGGCGTATGACCCGAGCTGGGAGGGGAGTGTTTGGGAAGGGGTGAAACACGAAGGGGAGGTAAAAGAGTTCGGGGTGGAACAAAAGGCACGATCGAAGAGGAAAGTCTTCAAATCGGCCTTGAAAGAGGAAAGGGAAGAGGCGAAACGGAGGGATTGAGGGATGGCATTCCATAAGGTGGGAGCGGAGAAACTGAAGGCCCGGCCTCCGATGGTGGGGCAGTTCGGGCGGGGGGATTGGAGCAGGCCAAGTCCTGTTGAACGGAGGGTCCGGGTGGGCGTGTAGGGGGAGAGTAGATCGGTTAGGTAGGATGGGGCAAGGCCGTGTAAGGCCTTGTAGGTGAGGAGGAGGATCTTAAATTCGATCCTCTGGAGGATGGGGAGCCAGTGGAGACGGGCGAGGGTGTGAGTTATGTGGTCGCGGAGGCGGGTGCGGGATAGTACACGGGCTGCAGAGTTTTGGATGGCCTGCAGCCTATGAATGGAGGAACTGGGGAGGCCGACTAGGAGAGAATTTCCGTAATCCAGCCATGAGGTGATGTATGCGTGCACGAGTGTTTCGGCAGCGCGGGGGGTAAGATAGTTGCGGAGCCTGGCAATGTTGCGCAGATGGAAATAGGCGGTGCCGGTCAAGGCGCGGATGTGGGGGAGGAAGGAAAGTTTTTGATCGAACATGATGCCAAGGTTCCTGATTGGCTTTGTGAGGTGGAGAGTGCAGCCTTGGATGTTGAGGCTGGCAGCGCCCGATGTGCGGAGGCGCTGGCTTGAGCCAATCAGGAGGGCCTCGGTCTTATTCACGTTCAATTGCAAAAAGTTGTCCCTCGTCCACGATTCGATGTCGGACAGACATGCTGTCAGAACATCGATCGTCTGGGGGTTGAGGGATGAGGCAGAAAGGTACAACTGAGTGTCATCCGCATACATGTGGAAATTTACCCCATGTTTGCGGATGACGTCACCCAGGGGGAGCGTGTAAAGGGTGAAAAGAAGGGGACCGAGGACAGAGCCCTGAGGGACGCCGTGGGAAACTGTGCGGGGGTTTGAAGAAAAGCCATTGGAAGAAACAAAACGTAAACGGTGTGTCAAATAAGAGTGGATCCATTCAAGGACTGTGCCTTGAAGGTTGAGGTGGGAGGAAAGACGTTGAAGGAGGATGGTGTGATCGACTGTGTCGAACGCAGCAGACAGGTCAAGGAGGACGAGGAGGCAGAGGGAGCCCTGGTCACAGGCGGTTAGGATGTCATTTGTGACCTTAACCAGGGCAGTTTCTGTACTGTGGATAGGGCGGAAACCTGATTGGAGGGGTTCAAGAAGTGAGTGATTTGAAAGGAAAGAGCAGAGCTGGGAGGCAACCACTCTTTCAAGGACCTTGGATAGAAACGGGAGGTTGGAGATGGGTCGATAACTTGATGGTTGCGACGCATCAAGGGAGGGTTTCTTCAGGATAGGGGTGATGGTGGCTGTTTTAAGGGAGGTACGGACGGTTCCTGAGGAGAGGGAAAGGTTAATGGTGTCAGAAATGAGCGGGGCTAACAAATGGAGCTGGGTGCGAAGAAGGGCGGTGGGGATGGGGTCCAATGAGCACGTGGTGGGTCTCATGAAGGTGATTGGTTTTGTGACTGAAAGCAGGGTGGTGGGGTTGAAAGTGTGAAATGGGGGGTGAGTAGGGGTTGAGGTAGCTGATGAGGGCGCGGAGGTGGAGGAGTGGTGGGGGGAGGAAACCGCAGAGCGGATTTTCTCAATTTTGGACTCGAGGAAATCCAGCATCTCCTCACAATGAACGTTTGAGGAGAGGATCTGCGAGGTGAGGCGGGGGGGGGGGGCGGAGGAGCTGGTTGGTGGTGGCGAAGAGGTGGCGGTGGTTGTCCTTCGCTTCCAGGATTAAGGCTGATTTGGCGGTGGCTAGGGCGGAGCGGTAAAATTTGATGCGGTCCAGCCAGATTTGCAGGTGGACCGTGAGGCCAGATTTGAGCCAGGTGCGTTCAACTGCTCTCACTTGGCTTTTGAGGGAACGGAGGTGAGATGTGTACCACGGTGATGATCGGGAATGGGAGACGGTTTTGGAGGTGAGGGAGGCCAGGGTGTCAAGGGTAGTGGAGAGGGTGTTGTGGAGGGCGGTGGAGGCGGAGGATGGGTCTGTACAAAAAGAATGCCCTTGTGGGAGGAGGTCGGAGGTTTCTAGGGCAGAGGTGAAAGTTTGAGGGGGAATCTTCTTCCAGGGCCGGTAGAAGATGATGGTGGGTTTGGAAGTGGAGGGGGGAAGGATAGAGGTGTTGCAGGAAATGAAAAAATGGTCAGAAATGGCCTTGTCTGTGATGGTGACGCCAGAGACGTTGAGGCCTCGGGTGAACACCAGATCGAGAGGATGGCCGTGAGTGTGGGTGGCAGTGTTGATATGAAGGGAGAAGTTGAAAGTAAAGAGGAAAATTCAGAGGAAATGGGGCAGGAGGGGGTGAAATGGAGGTTGAAATCGTCAAGAATAATAAGGCGATCAGAGGAGGCACAAAGGGAAGTTAAAAGTGAAGAAAAGTCTGAAATGAAAGTGGGGGAGGGTTTTGGGGGGCGATAAACTAGTAGGATTTTGAAAGAACTGTGGGAGGAGTGAGAAGGGTGAGATGTTCAAAAGAGGGGAAGGAGCCGGAGGAATAGGGGGATAGGGCGAGGGATGTCTTTGAGATGAGGGCCACGCCACCGCCACGACGGTTGGGTTGAGGAGCATGGTGGAATGTGTAGTTGGGTGGTGTGGCTTCAACAAGGGGGAAAGTGTCGCCTGGGATGATCCAAGTCTCCCGTCAGGGCCATGATGTCAACGTTCTCACCAAGGATGAGATCGTTGATGGCCAGTGCCTTGTTGCAGACAGAGCGGACATTTTGGAGGCCGAAGCGGAAAAAGCAGTTGGCCGAGGGGTGTGAGGGGGGGCTGGGATGGTCGGCGGGGAGGGTGGGGATCTGAATAAGGGAGGAGAGGTTGACCCCCCGGGTTTGTGTCCGGTGAGGCTGACGGTGATGGTGGGGGACAGGGCACTTGGTGTGACTGCTATTGGACAGCCAGCGCCGAGTGCCACGGTGAGCCCGACGGAGGATTCCAATACTGGAACAGAGGGAAGCGGTGGGAGGGTCGAGCAGAGACAGTAAACAAGGAGAGCGAAGAGAAAGAAGGGTAGAGAAAAAATAACGGAGAGGGGGGGTTGGGGGGAAAAGCTTGAATAGGGGGAGGGAAGCTCGGGTCATGGCGGCAGCCATATTGCGCACGCGGGGGACCAGGAGCGAGGGTTAATGGGGCGGCATCATCCCAACGGATATGAGGCCGCGGCTGGGGGATGCAGAGGCGTTGCGGTCTGAAGCCTGACCGGGGCTGCGGCCGAGGCTGGGGTTGTGGGTTTTAGGTCCGGTCGTCCGGTCAACAACTTGCATTTTATACAGTGTCATTCATGCAGGGTAGCATCCTGGAGCGCTTAATTTAGCAGACCTCACGAGCACGTCCCAAGGCGCAAAGCCTAAATAATAAATACACAGATAGGAAACTTACCATTGTCATTGTTTTCATTAAAGTACTGCAAGGTGAAACAAAAATATGATTTATTCCTCAATACAGAAATGGCCTTCTGCTAAAGAGGCCCCAGAGTTCAAAGGATGTATGGAATCATTTTTCAGACAATGTGAGGACCTGGCTCAGAGAATTATGAAACTTCTTGAGTTGGGCCTTGGACTCGAGAGAGATTTCTTCATTAACAAACACAAAGGGATATACAGTAAGTACATCTTGCTGTAAGGCTTTAGTGCCTGTATTTAAAGAGGATGATAACGTTGTCCAAGGTGATAGTTTATTATCTGGGATATTTTTATTGCTCACGAATCAACAGTGTGCATATAATCAAATCTTCTCTAAAAGGCAACTTAATGATGTGAAATTAACAAAGAAATGTTGGTGTGTGCTCATTGAGGGTATTGTTACCTAGCATATAATATTTTGCAGGTGATTCAAACCGAACTACCCTGAGAACTCTGTACTACCCCCCGGTACAAAAATCCAGTGTGCTGGAGGATCAGATTCGATGTGGGGAGCATTCGGATTACGGAACATTGACTTTACTCTTCCAGGATCAGAATGGGGGACTGGAGGTTTGTTCCTTGCAATTAAATTTTACTCATGTCTACATTTTCTGTTCATTTTCTGCAGGAAAAGACTTCAGTGTTTAGGGTGACCATAGTTTGTAAACCAAATCAAAGTCCACATTTTAAAAGAAAATTTCACTTAACACAATTCCTGATGCTGGTAGTGCTAGAGAAACTTGTTGGATAAATGGCTGCGATTCTCTGTTGAGTGTATCCATTTTACAATTTTATTGTTCTTGCTCGGTTTGTTACTGAACTCAAGTTGGGGAAAATTTGGCCCGAAGGGCACAATACCTCACCTGAGGATTGCCCTAGAAATTGGGGACATATGGTCACCCAATTATCATTGCCACATTACATCTATAGGCCTAACTACTCACCATGTCAGATACCACATTATAATACACTGATCATTTCTACTTCTACTCATAGTCATGACTTATGGAAGCATAACTCTTTGATCTTGCCTACGATCACTCTCCCTTCTCTAAATGAGAATAGCAAAAAGTATAGGCCATTGGGATTAAACAATATCCTATCCCTGTTTTCCTATGACAAGTGTTATTGCTTGGGCACCCAAAGTCCAGCATGAAATTCCTGGGCTTAAGGATAGGAAAGAGAAGAACCTAATGGGAGAGGATTGGAATATTGTCATGCAACAAACAGTATTGTGGTGAACATTTTGAATTCCCCGGCCCAAAGAAGTCAAAAGAGGCTTAAAAAGAGGAAACACCCATCAACGTTTACAATTTGCTGACACATGGTAATTTACATTTGGAATTCCCCCAAACAATTCTGCTGTATGTTCTTGATCCTTTTTTTTACACAACATTCTCTGTTTTAGGTCATGAACAGATCAGGACAGTATGTTACTGCCCCCTACATTCCAAACACTGTCCTGGTCAACGTGGGAGATATGTTGCAGAGATGGACGGCTGACACACTGATATCCACAGTGAGCTGATTTTAATTATTTTTTTAAATTCAAAAATACCCATTGGGAGACTAATTCCAAGGCAACATTAACCCCTGTGAAGCTCTTGGAAGTGATTTGGCAAGGTGATGTGTCACTGTGTAAATGCAAGAATTTTAAAGCTAATATGGTCAGTTTGGACATACACTGCATCGCCGTCAAGTCGTCACCAGTGGTATGTGTGTTAGTGTACACTGAAGCCTTTGTACCTTTCCCTGTAGATGCATCGAGTCCAGTTGCCAAAATTGGATGACAAGAGCGAGCGACAGTCACTGGCATTCTTCGTCCATCCTGACAACGAAACCATCATCAGCTGTTGTGACGGATCAAACAAGTATCCCCCTATCACCTCTCTCCAGTACCTAAATTATCGTTTGACTGGTATATACGAACCCAAGTTGATCTGAAATTTACAGCCATCTATTCCAAACCACCTGGCAAACACCTGGAGAACTGGCAATATCTGAACCCCTGAAATACCACCTTGGCTTAGCCTGTAAGAACCATTTTGTACTAAAATGTAAGGTAGTGGGGACTTGTAAGATATTCTTAAATACTGTCTTAAATAGGAAGCCAGCGGCAGCTTTTAAATAAAACAAACCTCCAAATTAAGATCGAATTCAAGACTTTACCACGATCTTGGCTTTAACGCTTTTACAGGGTAAGATTATATAGAATATCATCATGAATTCAAAATGGGTAATTGCTCTTTATATATTGAAGCATTAATGAGGGGAAGAGAGAGGGTGAGTAACTTACACAATCGTCAGTGGATCACAAAGTTAAATAATGCTTGGAAAAGCTCATGTTATGTAAGGTCCTTTCCCTATAGCATGGAGTTCCCCAACATAGGGGGTGGAATGGTCCCAACCTGACTGTTCGGCGCCTTGGGATGTTCTCCCGATGTGAAAGGCGCTCTACAAAACATAATTTGTTGTTGTAAAATTTTGTGCTCACATTCTAGGTTGACACTGCAGGGCAATGCTGGTGGACTCTACATTATAGAAAGGTCAAGGTGTTAAACTGAGGTCCCATCAGCCCATTAAGGTACACAATAAAGATGGAATGGCAGTGTTTGAAAAGCTAATAGAGGAACCCCTGGCGTCCTGATAATTCTCCAGTTAATTGACCATAAACTTTGTGGCTGTTAATGGGACAGTGCTATCTGTAACTGACAGTAGCCAAACCGCTCTCGAGAAAGGGAACCTACTGATGAAAGAGCTGTAACGTGACAGCAGACCCCCAAAGAGATCAACATCTCTATTTACCTAGCAGTATGTAGGAACCCAGTTGTTAAGTGATTGGTGGATTTCTTGTCCGAGGGTAATAATCAGTTCGAAAAAATGGTAATAATAATAATAATAATTTTGTCACTCAATCCACAACTATTTGTGGAAGACTGCTGTGTACAATTGGCTGTTGAATTTCACCCACAAAATTTATTGTAAATTCACTTTACAGGATATTCTGCGAAATGCTTTAAGATGTCACAAAGATGTAATAAAGTGCTATATCAAATGCAAGGATTATTATTTTCCATGAGATGTTATAAACACCATCTATGAAATATGAAAAATAGCATTGTCTCAGCCATCTGCAGTTATAGCATTGCACAATACTAGGATAGACTTTCACAATCTGCAGTAAATGTATATTTCCTCTTTGAGCATTTATCAAGTGCTCTGGTCCCATCTGAAGGTGACTTGAGGTGACCATAGGTATGCTGAGGTGCTTAGCACTCCCCTTTGGTGTGGATAATACCACTCTTGTGTTCCCTGAGACACTACCTATTGTGAAGAGTGCTATATAAGTTGTTCTTGTTGATCATACTGAAATCTTGCCCTTGATGTAGCCACTCTCATATTTGCAAAGACAGTTCAAAGCGCTTAAAGTGGTGTTGTGACCAATTCTTACCCTCCAACTCGCTACCGTCAATATAACCGCCACCTTGCTTAACTGCTGAGCTCCAAATAATAATACTGTACTTATCCCATGCATTTCAGCGCTTTCGACGTCTTCTAGACGTCTCAAAGTGCTTCACAGATTATACTGCAAAGTGAATTGACTGTGGCAGCCAACTGCACAGTGCAGTGTCCCACAAATAGTCGTGGATTGAAATGACCAATTTTATTATTTTTTTGAGGGATTATTAGGCATGTGGAGTTAGGAAACTTGCCCAAGGTTTTGCCTTCCTTCCAGAAAATCAACATCCTTGAGTACTCCGTCAATCCCCTTCCTCCTTAGTCCTTATCCACCTGGATCAGTGTCCACTCCCCCCACCCACCCACTAGACACACACACAGTCCCGGTAAAACACTTCCAGGAAAGGTGCTATTGCTATTGTTGGTTCTCACTCTGTTAGGGCAGGAATCAGAAGCACGTATGAGAAGGTGGTATCATAGTAGCCAATTCACATGATATATAACAACAACATAAAAGTGAGCAAATTGTTCAATTTGCTGGAAATGCTACCACATCACCTAATCTGCTTGTTGTCAGTGTTATTTGTCTGGTGTTAGGCAGCTCGAAGGGGGAAATCCCAGCAACTATATCTGATAGTTTCACTCTGACGACAGAGAAAACACGTGTCATTCAGTACATCGGAGGACGCTCACAAGATCGGTTTTTAAGAAAAAGGCCTTTTTAGTCCATTCAGGTCACAGATGTCCAGTGTCCTGGCCTCAACCACCTTCCCTGGTAACTTGCTCTAGCTATTAGTTACCCTCTGGGTAAAGAAAAGCCTGCTCTCGTCTGTCCTAAAATTGCCCTTTGTGACTCTAAATTCATATCCTCTTGTTCTGCTCTCTCCTAAAACAAATTAATTTTTAAAATCACAATTTTAAAAGAACAACAAATTGCATTTATACTTGATTCGGGAAGTCATCCCAAGGCGCTGGAGCGAGCGGGCCGTGTGTCATGGAGTAGACCAGTACCAGAATAAACATCCCCATAAGATGTCATGACCTTCTCTCAAGACTGAAAATTTCCCTCTTTCTCCCAGGCATAGTTATTTTCGCTGTCATGCTGTATGTAGCCAGATCCAGGCAGTCTGCATGGAGCCTCATGACAAATGAGCTGGAAATGATCCGCACCCTCATGACAGCAGCTTCCCCTTGAAGTTCTCTTTTACAAAGAGGAATCAAGCAATTAAACCCTCTTCCCCTTTGAAACATTTCACACAACGAGCTTTAGTCTCCACGTTCCCCAACTCACCCCACCCATCCACTGCCACTTCTGAAATATCTATTACACAATCACAGAAAAAAAGCCCTTTGATTCTTGTGCTTAAATCCCTCCACTCCTCAGCACCTCTAACCTCCTATCTCCTCACAGCAGTACCCACTGCCACCGTTCTACTGAGTCTAGCCTTCTCCCTGTTCCCCCGAATCCTCTGCTCCACCAGCGGTCACCGCACTATGCCCCCAAACTTTGGAACTCTCTCCCTCAACCCCATTGCCTCACCCCATCTATTCCCCATCTTCGGGATGAGCCTGAAGATCTTTCTCTTCGACTGTGCTTCACCCTCGCACTAGCTCGGCCTCAGGCTCCGCCATTATGAAGTGCTCTGAGACGCCGCTCAGGGTGGAGGGCGCTTTAAAAATGCAAGTTGTTGTTGAAGAAATTATTCAAATTCCCATTTCTGCAGCTAAAATATGTAAAAGATGAACATTAAACAGCTGGACAATTGGGAGAACAATTGGGAGAACAAAAGTGTACCGAATGTATTATATCGGTGAATGATTCTCCCGTTAGCGCAGAGAGAATACAACTGAGTTCTTCAACAAATCTGTTAATAGAGACACTGCCTAATTCCCTCGCATGGATCTTATTCTGGGAAAGTCCCAAGTTCCAACCCTGAACTTGACTCAATTAATTCAGCCAAGCAGTGACATCAACATCCATAGGCAGAAGGAGGGGTAGGGGGTAACAATATTAGGAAGTTTCCTGTTCGTCATTAGTTTATAGTGTACAGTGATCCCTGAAGAAGCTGCACCCATGTGCAGATGAGAACAGAAAAAGTGGCTCAGAGAATCTTTACTCAGTTAAATACTCTGGGCAATTTTGTTTTGCAACATTATTCAAGATGCACCGCAATTTAAGAGTTTAACGAATCCACCAAAGCCTTATCAAAGTCAGCAAAGAAAAAACAAATGTGCATGTATATAGTAGATATCATGCAGCTCGGGCTTAGTCTTTGTAGATAGGCTGCTAGCAGAGGCAGAGCCATTTGGCATTGAGTCAAGCTTGTATTTGTGCTACATGTAAACTGTTTCCACAATGAACCATGCACAAATTGAGAGAGAGAGAGAAAGGGAATGCAATTTTAAGATGATTTTGTAAAATATTATTCAGCTGAATTCACCCCAAAAAAACTCGATCACTCATTTTGGTGCAGATAGCAACTCCCCAAGTCAGCACACTATACTCGTTGTACAAAAAATGCTTTGAGATAAGACATGACGCAGCTTCAAATGGAAACATTATTCAACAACAACAGCTTTGTTTATATAGCACCCTCAGAGTTCTGTATGAGCTGGATTTTATGGATTGTGGTGGAGGGAAGACCAGCGCAGAGGGCATTTGAGTAATCCAGCCAAGAGGTGACAAAGGCATGGACCAGAGTTTCAGCAGCTTTTGGGGTGAGATATTGCCGGAGACGGGCGATACATTGGAGATGAAAAAAAGCAGTGATGGTGAGGGACCAGATGTGGGGGAGGAAGGACAGTTGGGGGTTGAACCTGATGCCAAAGTTGCGTACAGGTTCGGAGAGTTTTGTGGGCAGGTCAGGTAGGTGGAGGAGCCGTGTGATTGAAGACATTGACAGGAGCCAAAGACTATGGCTTCTGTCTTGACAACATTCAGCTGCAGGAAATTTGCGCTCATCCAGCTCCTGATGTCTGACAGGCAGGATGACAGAACATCAGGGGACTGGGGGTCGCAAAGTGAGGTGGAGAAATAGAGTTGGGTGTCATCCGTGTGGAAGTGTACCCCATGTCTGCGGATGACCTCACCAAGAGGGAGCATGTAGATGAGGAAGAGAAGGGGGCCAAGAATGGATCTTTGGGTTACCCAACAGGTAACCGGGTGATAGCGGGAGGAAAAGCCGTTTGTGGTGATATACTGCTTTTGGTTTGTGAGGTTGGACTCGAACCAGGCGAGTGCGGTCCCACTGAGGTGGATGACGGAGGACAGGCGGTGGAGGAGGATGGCGTGATCGACTGTGTCAAACAAAGGGAGAGATCCAGGAGGACAAGGAGGAAGAGGGATAGAGATATAGAGGACTGATCACGGAAAGAGAGGTCATCGCTTGTGAGTTTCACAAGCACAGTCTCTGAACTGTGGGCAGGGCAGAAACCAGACTGGAGGTTTCCTACCTACCCTGACCTACCCAACCGTTCCTAACTACCCTGAATGTCTTCCTCCACCTCCCCCATATTGGCCTCTTCCGTTCATACTTTACAAAGGAAGTGGGTTTGTATTGAAATTGAACACTCAAACAACACTTTAAGGCACTGCTAGGCATTTTTTTTGTCACTCAGTGATCACAATGTATCACTGTGGCTTTCAGACCAACAGAACAAACACCATCAGTAACTATTTCTGCTTTTTTGTTCCAAGTCAAATCAAATCAAAAATTACATTTATATAGCGACTTTCACGTCGGGAGGACGTCCCAAGGCGCTGTAAAGTGTCATCTTTTGAAAGAAACTCACTAAGCCTTTCAATCCACAAATATTGCAGGACCTAAAAACATGTGAGAACCCTTCACAATGTATAAGAATGCTAACAGCATACCGATTTCCACGTTTGTAAGCGACTTAAAGATGGACATTTGTGTCCAGAATGGAATATGCACTCCCTCTCCCTGAAGAGATATCCTCTGTTTATCTAATTCTGGAAAGTATTAGGCATAGGTTGGCAAGAGCCAAAGCTTGGGGACTCCAGAGAATGTGTTGGGAGTACTGCTGGACTTTAAACAGCTAACTAACTGACCTTATAACCCACACTTTTGCTCTGCAAACTGTTTAATCTCTCACCCTCTCCCCGGTCATCTGTGGCATACCCCATGACTCCATAATTGCTCACTTCCTTTTCCTCATTCTACATGCTCCCTTTGGCGACGTCATTTACAGACATGGGGTCAACTTCCACACATATGCGGATAACACACAAACCAACTTATCTTCCTCCACCAGCTGCGACTCCAGCTCCCAGTTCCGCTGATGTTCTGTCAGCTTGTCTGGCCAACATCAGGGCCTGGATGAGCACAAATTTTTTGCAACTAAATGTCGACAAGACGGAGGCCATACCTTCTCTCCTGTGGCTCTGACCTCCTCAACCTCCACAGCCTATCACGCAAACTCACCAAACTGGTGTGCAACCTAGGAGTCAAGTATGACCCACAGCGGTCATTCCTACCTACCCTGACCAGGAACGTCTTCCTCCACCTCCCTCATATTGCCCGCCTCCGATCATACCTTACCTCAGACGCAGCCAAAATACTTGTCCATGCATTCGTCACCTCAACTACTCCTTCCTCAACACAATGCCTTCCTCATTGATCTCCCCAGCTCCACCACGCACAGGATAAAGTTCAACCAAAACTCCACCACCTGCATACTCACCCATACTAACTCCATGCCCCCATCACACCAGTTCTAACCAAGCTCCACTGGTTCCCTATTGCTCAACAGATCGATTTCAGGATCCTCAGACTTGTCTTCAAATCCCTTCATGTCTGATACCTCATTACCTCTGTGACTTGCTTACTCTCATTTCCAAATGTCTCTGCTTGACTGGCTCCAGCATCTGCATGTCCCTCATGCTCTCTGTTCCACCGTCGGTGGTCGCACTTTCAGTTACTACGCCCTGAACTCTGAAATACTCTTTCTCTATCCCTCCACCGTACCTCTTCCTTCCCCATCTTTTGGCCGTGCCTGAAGACCTTCACTTCAACCATGCCTACCATCACCTCCCCGCTCCTCTGGCTTAGGGTTGTGCTCTGCCGTTGTCAAGCGCCCTGGGACAGATTCCTGCGTGAGAGACACCTTATAAATGCAAGTTGTTTTAGTAACAAACTACACTGTGGAGATTTGGGTCAATGAAATGATGAAACCTTTTCTATAGAAAAGGTAATGATCGATTAACTGTGGTTTTTATGCAAACAAAATAAAAACAACACCATCAGTAGTTTAAATATTCTGCTTTTATGTTCCAAATGTCATTTTTTTTAAAACCAATTCTTACAAAGAATTCAACAGAAATTAACTGAAACATTTTCATCCACCAATATTGCACCACTAATAAAAAAAACATCAAAAATAAACGGTACATGTTTCATACAAAGGAGAAAAACTGCACGTTTTGAAATAATCCTCGCATTTGATACAGCGCCTTCTCACATTGTCAAGACATCTCAAAGCGCTTCACAGGATATGCTGTAAAGTGGATCGACTGTGTATTTGTGGGTGAAATGCAGCAGCCAGTTTGCACACAGCAATGTCCCACAAACAGCCATGGAGTGATTAGTCAATTTTTGGGGGGGAATAAGTTGTCCAGGATATCGGGAGAAAATCCCGATAGTGCCACGGGACATGTAATGACCTGAACAGGCAGACGGGATCTCGCTTAAAGAAAGAATCTGTTGGAAAGGGCTTTAACTATGGTCAAGTACCAGGTAACACAAAGAAAAGAAAGGAACAGTATCAGTCAAATCCTCCATCCTCGTGACCTAGAAGCATTACGTACTAGGTAGCTGTCGTAAGCATCTGCCACTGAGAGTTAGCTTATCTCTCACAGTCAGCTACGCTTGTGTATCACACTATCTTGAGGCCATGTGTTAGGATGGAGGCGCCGAGTCTCTGTAAGGAGCAGCTGATGTTTCCAACAAAAGTTCTCCTGCACAACATAAATCTTTACGCTTCAATGCAAGTCAAAGCTCCAGCAGAGATCTGAAATTCCTCCTCAGTCTCTGTCAGCACGTTAAATGTTTTTTTTTAATTGAAGATACCACAGAAATGTGAAGCACCTTTCAAGTCCACCCATAATATGGAAACTGGTTTCTTTGGAAGATCCTGAAAAACAGCTTCTAAATTCAGACTGGATTTCTTTGCACATTTCTAACCACATCTTAAATTCTAAGGCAGAATGGTCTCACTGGGTTTCAGACAAGTTGTCATTTCAGGTCTCGGGATAAGTTTTGTAATGACTGCCTCTGTTCTGAAGGAACAAACCTGTTTTCGTTGGGAGTAGAGAGGAACCTGAAAGAAGTGTACTAAACAGCGTAAATAGGAAGAAGGTATTTCCGCTGTGAGAGTCAGAGGATAGTCACAAGAAGAACGAAAGAGGAGTTTAGGATTTATTTTTAATACCCTCAGTTATTAGGATGTGGAATATTCGGCAAAGCAAGGTGGTAGAGCAGATTCCATGTGTGTTTCAAGAGAGAAGTAGACCCTAGATATATGGCAGTAGTTTAAAGGGAGTCAAGGACACGAAGGGGCAGAGAGATTGAATAGACTTGTTCTGTGAATAGCTGATAACTCAATTAGCTAAATGGCCTCCTTCTGCTCTGTGAATCTCTAAGAATCTACAAAAACATCATGTTTACAAATATCCAAACTGCTAAAATATTTTAAAGAATCCCCAAAAACAAAGGACAATTAACAATTCACAGTATTCTCTGAATAAGTTTTTTGTGCCTTTTTATATTTTAAGGTGGTGCATTCCGTCCATTTCCCCCCTCATATACACACCATGCCATCTTTTAACAGGAGATTCACAGGACAGAGACAGTGTGTGTATGGTGTGCGTGTACAGTACTCTCTGCACACAGCGGGCTGTAACAAAGTGTGAGACACACAGGGCTCACTCCAGTGTATCAATTGTCCAATGTTTAAAATGAAACATACACCAATAAATCACAAAGGTAAGTGCTCTTAGCTGATGCTTTTAAGATTCTAAAGATCAGGCACATGGTTTACTCACTTTTAAAATACTGAATTAGATTTAGTTTGTGGCAATTTTCCCACCAAACCCCTATTCAGAAAATAACAAAAAGCATCAAGTGCCATGGCTGCCAAACATCCGGTATCAATTTGGTAAATTAGTAATTCAGAACAAAGATTCCATTCATTTCAAATCATGTTCACAATCAGCTTATCTGGCGCTCAAAATGAGGGCGAGACGAGGCAGCTAATTGCGCGCAGCACGATAAGCAATCGTGGATTCAGTGACCACTTTGGGTGGGGGAATTATTAGCCCCGGAAAGTAATTCGCCAATCAACAACTGGGTTCCGACTTACTGGTAGGTAAACGAAGATGTGCGGAGTAAGGAAACCTTGCCTAGGGTTTCATAGTGCCCGGGAATCAAACCCAGGTCCTCTTGCTTGTGGGGCGAGCGTGCTTAACATTATGCTGTAGGATAATGGATGGATTTCCATCATCACTGGCCATGAGGATGGGAGACAGAGTCGGACCTGGTGGAGTCTGCATTCTGGACAGATCCTCGACTGGGAGTAACGATTGAGAAGGAACATGGGAACATCGGAAAGGTTGAGGCAAACCACATTCTGCAATACCTCAGATGCCCCAGCCCCTGCCGCTCATCCCCAACTCCATAGCCCACACACCAAGAAAAAAAACTTGATGAGGACTTTTTTTCAACCCAAAATAATCACAATGGAACGAACACATGATTGAATCACAAGATAATTTCAACTCTGATTCCAAACACACACTTATACACACACAACAGACACACAACTCCTTTGTCTCCCGTCACATACCTCAACCCCTCCCCAAAAAATCATGGAGCTAAATGTACGTAGAAGTGATTGAACACTGCCTACCCAGTCAAACAAAACTAATTCCCCTCTCCACTCCCCCCAGGAATGTTAAATAAAACTGTTAATTTCAGATTGAATAATAACGGGTTGGTCATGGGAAAGGGGGCGGGTTGAAATGAAATTGTACTTCAGATGGTAGCTTAATAAATCTCTTTCGGTCAAAAATAAATATCTGCACACAAGAGTTTCAGAGACCTCCTTCAACAAAACGCTTGCTCACCCGATCGCTCAGTAAACTGTGTGATTATCAAATCGAATTAGACCATGACAGGTAACAGCTACAGATTGTGGCTCAGTAACTGGACTGGAAACATGAAGGAAGTGGACCCAGAGGTCTGGCAGGTATCTCAGGGACTGGCTGAGCGCTAGAGGCAGAGTGCGGAGTGGTGTGAGGGGTGGGGGTGGTGAGGTGGAGGTGGAGGGAAGAGGGGAGGAGGTGGTGGGAGGAGAGGCAACATCAATGTAGAGCTCCATCATGTCTGGGGTCTGTCGTAGCGGCCAGATTCAAGTCCTGAACTGGATCATGAGCTTTATCTTGAATTAGATCGTGAACTTTATCCAGAGCATTTGCCTTTGCTGATGTCGGGGGCTTGAGGTTTTCTGGAGGATTTGACTGCTGCTCTGCTGAAAAACAAAAGGCTGTAATAAGCCGCTGAGCTTGGACAGCTGAGGTCACACCCCTGTTACAAGGCGGTAGATCAATAAATCAGACACCATGTTACAGAGGCTCAGGGTATAAAACTGGCTGCCGGTCGCCACTGACATCGCCAAGTGCAGGAAAGATGCCACTCACTGCTGTAAATTGCTGTATCCTTTTGCACAAATTAAAAATAACATCAGATTTAAAAAAACTACAGTAATTAAGGGTGGGTGGGAGGGTTAGATTTAGCCTGTTTAAAATCCAATGCAATTAGCCAGCGGAGCCTTCTGGTTAGAATCAAGGCAGCAGAGATTCCTGGTAACATTGTGAGCTACACGGTCTCTGCTGTCCCAACTAAAGCCAGTTCAAGCTAAGTTGATATTGCCCAGCTTAAGGTATAAAACTGGCAAGCATGATAAACTTCAGGGTAGCTAACAAGACACTCAACAGACAACTGACTTGCTTCTCTGAGGGATTGGGTCACATGGAACCTTTTATGTGCTACAGCCACTGCCTTATAAACTACATGTATCAAGGTTTGCTTGCTTATGAATTGGGCTTTCTCTAGATGCAATTGACGACTCCTGTGGACTTCTAACCATGCTATCAGTAGGGCAGACGCGATGGAGAGACCACCCCAGGCCAACCATGTTATTTATATCCAGAACCATCGTTTACTGAAGCACTGCATAATGGAGCTCCGACTGCATGTGGGAAATAGGACCACAAGAGCTGACAGGAAGATCAGGCCCATGGGTATTCATTAAGCAACACAAATCTGGGTTTGAATGGTTCGAATTAAGACTCGTATGTAAAATGCACCCAGTTGATTAGAAGTTTCATCACTGATCTTTTTTGGGGGGGCAAAAGAAAATTGCAATTGATGTAAAATTGTCATGCATCGCCCCACACCTCCATCCCCCCTCCCCAATCACACCCACCACCACCCACCCACCAGTGCACAAACCTGGGTGGAATTTCAGCTCAATTTTCGGACCCCCCGGGTTCTGGCCTTGCTGCTGAAAGTGTTTTTTCTGCTCCATCTGCTGCATGGCCTGTCAGGGTCGACAATGATTGGAAACATTCAGTCAGGTTCTCGGCAAGAGAGGAGGCTCCCTCCGCATACGTGAGGCAGAAGTGATAGAGAGGTGTGTAAAGGAGAGGGGTGGTGCTGGTGTACGAGTGGGTGAGGGGACATTCGGAGATTCACATGGAGTATAAACACTGGCACAGACTAATTGGACCAAATGGCCTGTTTCAATGCTTTTCCAGTCTGTGTAATTCTATCTAATGTAACAATCAAACAAAGCACTCACTCAACCATAGGGATTCTATTGACCAGGTCTTTTCATGTTTGTCTTGGTGGTGGGGGCGCGGTGAATTGTCTAGACACAGGATACCTTCACCATGTGTCTGGTTTCTGAAAGTACATCATTACAATACGGTTTTTTATTTTTATTCTCAGCGAGAAACCCGGCGGTTCTAGAGAAAGGAATGGACACAGCGTGGGGGCAAACTCTAAATCTCAGGCCATTTGCGATCGTTCAAAGGCTCTCACCCAGAATGGCCTCACGGCAGCCGGTGCCAGTGATGAAGCGTACCTCAGGAGAAAACACTTTCAGGGGAACAGGCAAATGGGATCCAGTGCTGCGGGGTATAACTCTACTTGTAGCCGGAGCTTGAACGCAGCGCTTGCCTCGCAGGGGGAGGGAGAGACACCAGGCAGGCGTGGAGCGTGCAAGCCAGGTACCTGGTATAGTTCATGTTTCTGAGCCTGAAGCTGGTCGTGCTGTGACCGCAGCTCATCGTGTTGCTTCATCAATTCGTGAGATTTCTTGTTGAGCTCGTCCTGCTGCTTGGCCAACTGGATCTCAAACTGCCGCAGCTCAGACTCAGAATAATGCTCCTGCTCGTCCAGCGTCTGCAGAACAAACCACCCGCAAAGCACGGGGACGTCAGGCGTTAAGTCAAGAGAGTCAGTCGCAGGGATTACAGCCAAATGGCCCGTCATTATCATCCTCATCATCAACAAAAACTTGCATCGCCCTTCACACCAGGGCAGCATCTCATCGAGCCCATGCCATTGCCAGCTTCTCCAATGCAGCTCTCTTATCAACATAAAACCATTCATTGACTTCAATTCTGTTTGTAGGACTTTGCTAAGCGCAAGCTGGCTGCTGGGTTCACCTGCAAAATACAGTCACTAGACTTTCCAATAAATCCTGTGAAGTGCTTTAAGACATCTTCTCGATGTTAAATGTGAGGATTAAGTATAATCTTTGCGGGACCAGTGAGGAGTAGTATAAACCCCGGCATAGACTAGTGGGTCCAAATGGCCCACTCTGGTGCTGCAGATTTCATTTAATCCTTTCACACAAAACTGCTCTGAAGGTGCTGATCCACACTTTGTCTGACTGTTGACTAGTCTGTTCTGCCACTAGTCTGCCAGAATCAAAGAGAAAAGAGCTTAAAAACATCTCATCAATAGCACAATCTGCCATTGGGAGCTGATGTGAGAAATGGAAGGTCACACAAGCGGGATTTCGTCCACAAAGTACACAGTCAATTCACTTTGAAATATATTCCGTGAAGCACTTCGAAACATCTCGAAGACAGATCGGGCTATGTATCAAATGCAGGGATGAGTATTATTATTAATGAAGCTCTCACACTCCGCATGGAGTTCACAACAAGCCATGCTCACACCAGGAGGTGCTGGACTATACTGTACAATAAGTTGGCTTTGCACGGAGAGCGCTATATAAATCAAAGTTGTTGTCGTGTTGTTACTCACCTCCCAATTTTCTGGGTCGATAAAATCTTTCTTTTCCGAAGCTTTGAGAAATTCCTCCATAGATATCAGCCGGTCCTTGTTAACGTCGACCTGAGAAAAGTCGGGCACTGGGTTAGTATCTGACACTCACACTCAGCCCGAATGAGGTAGAGGTGGGACCATATTTAACTCAGCACATATTCGCCTCAGCCTGTCCTGCCTACCTCGTTCATGACGTGTTCCCTCATCCTCAGACGCTCTTCCTCCATCTCCACCATGTCATCTTCCACGTTGTTCGGATCGTAGATTTTCTCCAGCTGTGGTTTGGACAAGAGGTAGGAAACCAAAGTCATCACATCCCACACACAGCCATGAAAGAAGTGACCCATTTTTATGTGACGGAATTATTGGGCAGGACACTGGGAGAAATTCCCTTCTCACTTCAAATAGTGCCACGGGAACTTTAATGTCCTCCTGAACAAGCAGACAAAGTTCAGTTCAACATCTCATCTAAAAGACGGCACTGTGGACAATGCAATACCATATCCCACCCCTATCCACCCAACATTGGCGTGTGATCCTCAACTATGTGAGTGCAAGTCCTGATGTGAAATAAAATGGGCTGAATGGGCCTCCTGTTGTATTGTTCATTGCATAGAATGGGAGTTTTTTTTGTTCCTAGTTGCATTCCCTCCTCCTTAAATTATTAGCAAAATGTCTCAGACACAAATTAGCCTCTAAATTTGTCTCCACTCGTTCACTTCATTTCTATACAATCTCATTTTCTGAACTGCTTCGAATGTTTATTTTGTGCACAGGGAGTTCCAGGCTGAAAGCCAAGTCAGGAAATGGCCAGTGAAACTCAACCGGAAGCATAATTATAAACAACAAGAATTATGGCATTCAAACTGAAGCAACAGAGAAGATGAAGTAGATTAACAGGAAGCAAAGACTGAACCGAGTGAGGTGCAAGCAGGAAAAAACATATTCTTTCCTCAAAGAATGATAATAATCCTTGCATTTTACATCAACTCACTTTACAGTATATTCTGTGAAGAGCTTTGAGATGTCTCGAAGACATGATAAGGCGCTATATCAAATGCAAGGATTATTATTAAACTTTTCACATCGGGAGAATGTCTTCAAGCATTTCACAGCATGTAATAATAATATTAATAATCCTTTGATATAGTGCTTTTCACATCTTATCGATGTCTCAAAGCCTTCACAGAATAGACTGTAAAGTGAATTGACTGTATATTCTGTGAGTGAAATGTGTACTGAGGTGTAATGCAATCAAAAGGGTGCAGCAATGTCCCATAAACAGCCATAACCAGTTTTGTTTGAGCGATTTATTTTTGTAAATTAAATTAACTCAAATTACAAAACCTGCTGGATTAGAACCATAGAAATATTCAGGCCAATAGTGACACCTGGTGGGCAGATTTGTAATGACAAACAGAAATGAAAAAAGACCCATCCACGTAATCAGATTGATACAATAAAGAACACCACAGCTCCATCTTGTGGGGAAATACTGTACTACTACTAATAATCCTTACATTTGATATGGCGCTTTTCACGTCTTCTAGACGTCTCAAAGCACTTCACAGAAATATACTGTAAAGTGAATTGACTGAATATTTGTGGGCGAAATGCGGCAGCCAATTGTGCACAGCAGTATCCCATGAACAGTCATGGATTGAGTGACCAAATTATTGTTGTTTATTTGGTGGGGGGCGGTGAAGATTATTATTAGGCGTGTGGAGTAAGCAAACGTGTCCAAAGTTTCACCCTGCCTTGAATTGAACCCAGGTCTTTCATTTGAAGGCAAGTGCTCTAATCACTGAGCTACAGGATTCTATATAATATAAGAAGACTTTGCTGTAGGTGAAGTACATTGTTTATACTGAGCCCAATCACCAGGGACAAGGCAGCTAGACAGGTTAAGGATCCCATGGTACCACTAGAGGAGAGAAAGAAATGCAGTTCATGGCTGTTTGTGGAACATTGCTGTGTGCAAATTGGCTGTTGTGTTTGCCAACAAAAAAACAGTCACGACACACTACCGTGAAATGCTCCCGAGGTGAAACATGCTACATCAACCGCAAAGATTATGCATTTTTTTGTGAATCAGAGCCCACCGTAGCTGGGTTTGGTGAAAGACGTGAGCAAATGATCCCAACTGAGACTCAGTACCTCTTTAGTAAACAGAGCTTCCAATTCCTGCTCATCTAGGAACCTGTCCCCATTGCTATCTGGTGGCGAAACAAAAATAAATCCAGATTGCAAATGTGTCAGTGAATTAAACATTCAACATCTTCTATTATTATTTGAACATTTTTCCCAAACATTCACTCAGGAATCACAGATGATTGTGGTCTCCATTCAGATATCTCTTATCCCTCACCCAACCCCTCCCCACACACCCACTCAACCAACCCAAACAACAAAACCCACACACCACTACCTCCCTCTCAAACATACCAACTCCCCCTTCCCCATTAATCCTCTCCACCAGCTAATATCCATCTCGAAAACCAAGCAACAAGACCCCTCTCCCCCATGACACACAAATATCCAATAGGGAACGGCGATATGGGAATATTTTCCGGATATGGATATATCGGTTGGCTCATATCGAGGTATACCGAAATATCGGTATTTTCGGTTTTTTCGTACTGCGCATGAGTGCGCGCATCGGAGCGCACGCGCGCATTCCGGGTGCGCGCGCATTCGGGGCCTATCTTCTCAGGAGGTAAATATCTTTCTCTCTCTGTGTCTCTCACTCTCTCCATCTCTGTGTTTTTCTGTCTGTGTCTCTCTATGCCTCTCTCCCTCTCTCCTCTCTCACATCCCCCCCATCTCTATCTATCTGTATATTATCACATCCACCCCGTCTCTCCGCCCCCCCCCCCCCCCGCCGTCCCTCTCTCGCACCCCCCACCCCCATCGTCTCTCTCCCACACCACCCCCCCAGTCGTCTCTTTCTCCCTCCCCCCCCCCGCCGTCTCTCTCTCCCTCCCCCCCAGCCGTCTCTCTCCCCCTGCCCCCAGCCGTCTCTCTACCCCTCTCCTCCCACCACCCCGCCGTCTCTCTCTCCCTCCCCCCCCAGCCGTCTCTCTCCCCCTCCCCCCAGCCGTCTCTCTCCCCCTCTCCTCCCCCCCCCCGCCATCTCTCTCTCTCCCTCCCCCCCAGCCGTCTCTCTCCCCCTGCCCCCAGCCGTCTCTCTCCCCCTCTCCTCCCCCCCGCCCCCAGCCGTCTCTCTCCCCCTCTCCCCCCCCCCCCAGCCATCTCTCTCCCCCTCTAACCCCCAGCCATCTCTCTCCCCCTCTCCCCCCCAGCCATCTCTCTCCCACTCTCCCCCCCCCAGCCGTCTCTCTCCCCCTCTCCCTCCCCCCAGCCGTCTCTCTCCCCCTCTCCCCCCCCCAGCCGTCTATCTCCCCCTCCCCCCAGCCGTCTCTCTCCCCATCACCCCCCCCTCCCCCAGCCGTCTCTTTCCCCCTCACCCCCCACCACCCCCAGCAGTCTCTCTCCCCCTCACCCCCCCCACCCACTGCCGTCTCTCTCCCCCCATCCCTTGCATACCTGTATGTTGTATTCGAGGACTATGAATACAAGATGGCGGCTTTGCACCTCCGTCTATGCATTGTGTATAGAAATGAGCATTCTGGGTCTTGTAGTTGATTGTGCTCGCATCCCGATTTTTTACCTCGATATATCGTTTTTCGATATATCGGTATTTTTTAAATGTCCGTATCGGCATATCGATATGAAAATCATATCGGGTTTTAGCGATATACCGATATATCGTCGTTCCCTACTATCCAATCAACCCAGCCCCCACCAATCTACCTCCCGTCTCTCACCATTTCCCTCCACCTCACACAATTTCTCCCCCTTCAGTAAATGACCCATGCCAGACTGTTGAACCCAATGGCCTGTTTCCATGCTACATTATTCCATGTGATTCTACGGCATTTGCTGCATGCTAGGATCAGGACTCCAGTCCTTGCTGCAGAGGGTTGTGTCTCAAATTTAGGAGCCACTGATTCCCAGCCTCACCATGTAGCTTGAAGAAGGTCTTGGGGTCAAAGTCATCTGGATCGAGGCCATCAGTTTCCTCCCAAACTTCTTTCAGCTGATCCATGCTTCCCTATTGGTAACAGGACAAAGCACACATAGGGTCAGAGTCATTGTGGCAATAATACTGTGGAATTCTTGGAGGATGAAATAACCTTTCAGAAAACCCTCAACATAGTCACAGCAAAACAGCAGAACAAGGGGATACTGGTCCTGAAGTATAAAGGGCATTTTCTGGGTAACACAAATAGAGATTCCTGACTGGAATGGGCTTTGGACATGGAACACAATAATTAATTCTAGCCCCTTATTATTTTGTAGAGATGTCTCAAGGTTTCACAGTAAGAAATGTAGTGGCTGTGTATTTTTGTAGGCTAACATGGTAGCCAATTTCCTACAAACAGCCATGGAGTGAATGAACAATTTTATCTGGGGGATTGTTGGTCAGAACACCAAAAGAAACTCCATTCTCTTCAAATAGTGCCATGGAATCACTTTATTAGGGGGTTTAGCTTCTCATATGAAGGATGGAACATCTGTCAATGAGGCACTCACACTGGACTAGAGTGACAGCCTAGACTATGTGAGCTCAAAGTCCTGACATGGGGCTTGAACCCACAGCCTTCTGATTTGGGAGTGCTACCAATTGAGGCAGGTAGATAATTAGAGTAAATCTAGACCCAGAAAGAATTTGTCCTCTTCCCACCCCCGTGAAGAAATGGCTTACTGGATGGTGAACTTTGGGGTGGTCTTTGTGTTTCCTTTTCATCTCTTCAAACCGCACCTCTTCCTCTTTCCTCCGCCCTTCGTCCAGTGTCTTCAGATATTCCCTCCGTTCGTGCTCCTTCAGCATCTCGTATTGCTTGAACTCTTCGTGTCGCTCCCGATCAAAGCTCTCCAGGTCAGTGGTGGCCTGCACACATATGAGACTCCAATTTAGACACAATACTAAACTCAGACAGTAACATTTGCACGCTCCATTGTTCATGCGCAGTAACCACTGAAATTAAGTCCGCAATATCCCTAATGGGATATAGGGTTAAAAATAGCACCAGGGTTAAATTATGGAATTTAGGAGATACTTCATCCCACAGAGGGTGGTCAGAATTGTGAACTGGAGTCAAAGCAAAAAACAATGTATAAGAGAAAACCTGATGCATACACAAGGAGAATAGAGATGCACAGAAGATGAAAATGGGAGAGGTGGAGGCTCATATGGAGCCTAAACAGTGACACGGATAGATTGGGTTGAGTGGCCTATTTCTGTCCCATGTCACTACTGTACGAGTTAGCTGATCTCAGCCTGGGCTGAGCCAATTGATCTCAGTCCATCTCCTGATCATTTTTGTAGCAGTGGTGGCCTGCGGGTTAAGTGTTCAATCAATGGTGTGTTTTCGGTTGACAGTATAAATCAATCAAGAAAATGTATTTTGTTGGCCACCACTTATTTATAGATTGCACAGAAACTGAAAACATCTGGGCACAAAAAAAAATCAGACAGAACAGATTTGGCTGTACTGCCCGCTGCCACTGAGCAGAATGGCTGCCTCTATTGTCACAAATTCTCTACAGACATATTTTGGGTTACTGGACAGAGTGCCCAGTTTGCGTGAGAAACATCACAATGAGCACTCACAGTTTTGATCAACATCTCCAGGTCCTCAGCCTCGAAGCTGTGCGGGTTTTGATGGTTGAGGTGGTCGAATTGCTTCAGCAAAGCTTGGTGGTCTACTTTGATGTCTGGATGGTTGGAAAATAGCAGAGGTCAGCCAATACAATCCAAATGCAACATTTGTACATGTCCTTTCATGCCAGGGCATCTCAATGTGACTAACACTGCAGGCCGGGCACCAGAAACAAGAACATATAGAATCAAAGCATGAGTTCACAACTCGATCATCTTGCCCTCTTTCCTCCCACTAGGGGGCTTAGTTTCTCATACGAAGAATGGCACATCTGTCAATGAGGCACTCACACTGGACTGGAGTGCCAGCCTAGACTATGTGAGCTTGAAGTCCTGACATGGGGCTTGAACCCACAGCCTTCTGATTTGGGAGTGCTACCAATTGAGCCAGGTTGATAATTAGAGTAAATCTAGACCCAGAAGGAATTTGTCCTCTTCCCACCCCCGTGAAGAAATGGCTTACTGGATGGTGAACTTTGGGGTGGTCTTTGTGTTTCCTTTTCACCTCCCCAAACCGCATCTCTTCCTCTTTCCTCCATCCTCATGCTTTGATTCTATATGTTTTTAAGCAGGTTTGAACTGTACCTTTCTGATACCTTATTTCAAGATCAGTAGACTGAAGATAAAGTGGTTTCTTTCTTTTTAGTAGAAAATACCCTCTCGAGGCTGTGTTAAGTTAGGGCAGCAATGGGGAAAGTCTCTGAATTATCTTTGCTTGCACTATTCTCCTGTGCATACAATTTAAATCTAGGGCAGGTCAGCTCCCAAAATAATCGTTTCATGTAGCACATCTCTGCCACACGAGGGCTACTTTCTCTTCAGGCCATTACTCTTAGCAGACAAGTTAACCTGTACACATTTGTTCTGCTCATGATATGGAATGAAAAGTGTGGTACTGTACCCAATTTGCCCAGAAACACTTACTTCAATTGACAGAATAGACACGTGAAGTACTTTGAAACGCTCTGTCATGATAGATACGGATCAAAGTCAAACAGGCGGTTACATCTATCATGCTTTTGCTTTCTGAACACGCACTGAGAGGAAGGATGCTTTAGCAGTGTCAAGATAGTGAAAGAAAGCTTTAGGTTAGGAAACATCACTTGAATGCGAAGGGCAAAACGATCTCTGACTACTAATAATCCTTGCATTTGATATAGCGCTATTCACGTCTTCAAGACGTCTTAAAGCGCTTCACAGAATATACTGTAAAGTGAATTGACTACATTTTGTGGGCGAAACATGGCAACCAATTACACACAGAGATGTTCCACAAACATTCGTGGATTGAAGTGACCAAATTCTTACTGTTTTTTTGAGGGATCATTATCAGGCGTGTGCAGCAAAGAAACTTGCCCACGGTTTCGTCCTACCTGGAACTGAACCCAGGTCTCTCGCTTGTAAACTACTGAGCTACAGGACTCCAAAGCAGAGTAAATAAGCCACAGTAAGCAAGCCAAGGTTAGTTCTTGTACAGTACCTTTACCGCGATGCGCATCCATCTTGGCTTTAATAAGCATCCGTAAACGGGATACCTCCTGGCGTTTCAGTTCATCCAGTTTACTTCTCACCATGTGACTGACTAAGTTCAGCTCTTTAGACAGTTTCCCAGCCTTCACAAAATAAAGCAGATAAGAGATATTAACATGGGAGTCACACCAAAGTAATCACATCTGCTTCAGAGTTACACCTTACATGGTAATCTGTCTGGACACAGTTATTCACAATAAACACACAATAATCAGAGAATGTTAGATGTTCCTTTATCAAGAATAAGGTTTCCCCTCACAGAATACCGTATTGCAGAGGGAGATTTACTCTGTATCTGACCTGTGATGTCGCTGACTGGGAGAGGTGTACAGCATAAAGGAAGCATGGCTATCAGCAAACAAAAACAACACTTTATGAAGTATTCAAATGCAAGGATTATTATACTATATTATTATAATAGGGCAGCAAAAGGGAGGGAATTTTGAAAGGAGATCAAATGGATCGAAAAGCCTTCTTCATCCAAAGCCCTTTCTCGTGCCTGCACAAGCTACAGTAGTTTCCAGCTGCCACTATATCCTGGTACAGGATCGATCTTCCAGACACAGAGTCCCTGCAAAACAGTCCCAGCAGCTGCCAGGAGATGGTCTTAGAAAACTGGTTACCTTGATGTCAAAGCCCATTTTACATTCAGTAAAGAAAAGACACTGGGGAGGGGATTTTCACTTTGGAAAAGAATAGTGCTAGTCTTTTTATGGTACTTGTAGGGGGAGCCAAGTAACTCTGTTTCTCTACCAGTCTATACACGCACACACAGTAGTGGGAGATCTAGGATAAAAGGATTATAACTGTGCTGTGTAACAACATGCTGTGCGCTTTCATCAAACTACACAAGACCTTTAGACGTTCGAGGTTGGATCGTGTGAATCCGAGCATTAAAAGCTTTAATACAATTTTAACGAGCTTTTTAAATGCTAATATGGAAATATTAAGACGCTGCGATTTGCTTTGTCAGCAGCAGGGACCACATGTAGCACATTATACAGTACCAAACCTCTTACACGATCAAAACACTACAGCCTTGCTGGTGGCCTTCTGCCACGCCACTAAATATGGTAACACTCAGCAACTCGGGTGAACTTGACCAATGTTCAGTGGCACTGAGCACAAATGAGGATACTCATCCTCTCCCCCCCCCCCCCCACCCCATCCCATCCCATCCCCAAAGAAACAGCCACTTCCCCCACTCTTTGCCTGGGAATTATAAGACTCGATCTCTGAGCTGGATGAGTCAGGGTAGCAAGGAGAAACATAGTTCCCCTCTCTTTCTCCATCAGTTTTTCTCCCCTTCCTCTTCTCAAGTGGAAATACAAAGGCTGGGGTGTTGGGGGGAGAGGGAGAGGGAGGGGTGGACAAATGCTGGGAATATTAATTAAAAATCAAACAGGACCTAAAGAGAAAGACAGGGAACATTTTGGATTTGATCTCTCATATCTCAATATCCAAAGCCGCCACTGAATAGAAATATAGTATGAGAAAAGGTAACAAGGACTTGTCATGGGAGTGGGACCAAATGGACTAACTGTTTGAGAGAAGCAGCAGGTGGGACAAATGACCTCTATCTACTCTGCAACATGTTATGGTTGGGAACCTGTAACCTGGATCTCCTGCTGGCTTGTTGCCCAGCGTACCTTGATCTCTTCTATATCCGCCGTCTGAAGCCTCTCCCGAAAATGCTTGTCCGTTTCCAGCACATCAATCACTTCCCTGAGGTAGCGGTCATAATATAAGCCAGTGTCCTGCAGAGAAAGGGAAAACCGGGCGATGTAATAACATGCGAACACCAATGCAAAACGTAAGTTAATAACTTATTAAACTTGATACAGTAAAGTAACTCAATTTCACAGATTAATTTCTGCTGGTATAGTAACGGTGTATTCATAGGCAAACAATTTATTGTAACATGTAGTGATTGCATTTTTGTAGGTGAACATGGCAGGCAATTTGCACAAGGCAATGTCCCACAAACAGCCATGGAGTGATTTTTACCTGGGAGATTGTTGGCCAGGACACCAGCAGAAACTCCCTTCTCTTTTGAATAGCGCCATGGAATCTTTCATAGCCACCTGAACGGGGACAGACAGGATCTCAGTTTAATGTCTCACCTGAAGGAAGACATCTCTGCCAGTTTGTAGTTGGGTGTTAGCCTGAAATGTGGATTCAAAATCTCAATATGGAACAGGGAATCCATTGTCGATGTGGGTGACAGTTATACACCCAAAGCCGTTAAAGTGATGAGGTAGGAAATGAAGGGTGGGGGGAGGGGGGATGGCGGGGGGAGGCAGCGTATTGCAAAGGCAGCCAGCAGCACTATCAACTGGTCAATGCTACATAAGCCAGAGCCAGCTCATGACACAGCTGCGAAGGGGGAAGCAGTTTATTTGGTAAAATGGCTTTATAGTCATAACCAGCAGCCGCAGACAGACATGAACTTGTGGACCCAATAGGTCTGGAATTAAATAGCTTCATTCATGAAGAATGGCCAGCCCCTGTGGGAGCTCCGCCAACTCACTTATTATTTATGTCAGTTCTCGCTGGATGTCATAAGGAAAGATATAGTCCTATCTCAAAACGACTATTGCATTCCAAACTCAGTCAGCGAGTGAAGGACACAGAGAGAGAGAGAGAGAGAGAGAGAGATATTCGATGGCTAGTCACGCAAATACACAGCTGGCCACATTTTGGGGTTGGTTGTGGCAGTACAAGGCAAAGCAGTGAGGAAGCTTCTGGTGCAAATAAGAAATGTTTCACCTCATCATGAATGCGTTTATTAATAACCAGGCCATGAAACATACTGGGTTGAGACAATGCAGATCACATTGTTCCCAACACCACGGTTGCTTAGAAGCAGTGCAATTCATATGCTGAGTGGGAGCCAAATGGGGTTCCACTCTCCCTTGGCCAATATAAAGCTCGTTCACACTCAAAGCAAGCAAGTAATCAGACCTCCTAATCCACACCACTCCACTGTTGGAAGCCAAATCACTTAATCCTGCAAACATAAGCAAACAAGACATACCACACACACAAACCTCAGCCACACTGAGACAAATTTATCCTAGAGAGAACTCAAACTATGTTTTGTATTGTAAAGCCTTAAACAACAATAAAATTACATTTATAGAGCGCCTTTCACTTCAGGAGCATGTCCCAATACTTAAAAAACACTTCTATCACACACAATGTGATTTGAACACCTGGTTGGGTCTGGGTTGGAAGATTCTTATTACAGTACAGTACTCAATACAATAAGTTTACCACAAAGTCTTCCCTTTCTATTCACCTATTTTGCTGAGATTCTGAGATAAATAGTTTCTCCCTTCCTCCCACTTAGGTTTACTGATGGTAATGAAGTATAACATCTCAAACAAAAGCAATGGTTTATAAGGCGCAAAAGACAGGTTACGCACAAATTAGCTGTCCTATTCATCCATGAAATGCAATATTTGCACTTTACAGCATATCCTTTGCTGCGCTTTGTGGCATCCTCTATATTATAATTATATTGGCCCAGCAATACCAAACAATTCCTGATCAGTTTTATAGACGGGATCATCACATTCTCAAAAAACAATTTCAAGAGCATATCTTTGGAGTTGTTTCAAAAACAGAGGCCAGAACGGGGGAACGCTGGACAGTGGGAGGCAGGACTTTGCTGTCAGTAATCCCAAAGACATAGCCTGTTTGAGGGGTCACACTTTTTTCTGAGTTGCTGAGTTTCCCCTGTTCAATGGATCTCACACAGCAGCACCTGGTGTAGAAACAAGGCCAGTGTGTGAAATGGCAAGCTTCAAGTCTGGTTAAAATAAACTATCGCCCTTCCCCATACTTTAAAAGTCTGACTGTGCAGCCAAATGCCGAGCAAGTGGAACAGACTTTGGTGATGAATGACACTACAATACTCTTAAACCAATGTGGAAACACGAGAGATGTTGACACTGCAATTATGCTACCAGGTAAAGGCTTTGTTATGTGTCTGCAGAAGGGTTCATACAAACTGGTTGGAACTGAGTCAGTTGCTGCAGGCTGCCAATCTAGAGGCCATGAATCTAACGCAGGGTCACTCTAGGACAGCTCCACATGTCACTCAGTTCCACCTGGGCAACTAAGAATCTGTAAATCTAGACTGATATTCAGCAGGATATTCAACCACCTGGGATTTAATCACAGCTGAGCCACCATGCTGTCCTCAGATGATAGCTACACATCCATATGAGTTAATAGATAATGAGTTGTAACTGAGGTAACTCTATCTCATTAATACTTCACCCAACCCAGGCTTGTTCAGATCATTTATAGTACCCCTACTGTTGCTCCAGCTCAGATCAGCCAATTTAGCATCAAGGGAACCTTTGATCCATTATGGCTTGGCACCGCATAAGGCAGTGACTTTAACCCACTGAGAAGCACCATCAACAGAACTTTGCTTTTATAACAAAATAAAGACAGTAATTCTAGAAGACATGAAATGCCCTATATGAAATGCAAGGATTATTATTATTATCAAGAGAACATCGAGGGACACAATGCATCAGAATACAACAAAAATAGGCAGAGCAAAATGGTCATTGACTTCGCAGATGTTTGAAGAACCATTGTGTACAAATTGTCTGCCACATTTGTCCAGTCACTAGACATTACAGAATTAAGCTGCAAAGTACGGTACTTAGGATCAAATGCGGATGTTTTTATTCGATATTATATTAACAAGTATCGTTATGATGGAAAGAAAGAAGCTAAGAATAGAATGAAGGGAACGTGAAAGACACACATCATAAATAGCCACAGAAAGTCAAGCTACAGGTGTTTTAAATGTTTTACGGGCTAATCTTTGAACGGCAACAATAATTATTAATTGGACATGAAGGATTTGCAACTTCCACCTTTTGCAAGGAGCAGTGGGAAAGTTTTGAGGACAATCACCTTCACCTTGATTCCTTTCCAAACCAAGTGAGTCACACAAAGATGCCACATCATCTCCCTCCAGCTCCCAGCAGCCTGACCCCCATTAATCCTGCTGCTTTGAGAGGCAGCGTTAACGATTTTATACTACAAAGACTTTCAACGTGAAGAGTTCCCTTTCACACAGAATGGAAAAGAACAGTATAAAACTTTTTGCAAGAAATACCTAATTTCCTTCTGCCACTTTGAAATCAGCCAGAATGGAGTCATTGAGCTGATGGTTCACTTATGAATTGTTAGCTCGGGAGACACAGAGCATCACTCTAGATGCTATCAATATTTTCTGATGGACGAAGTGTATAGACTGAGGGACAGAAACAAGGAACCTTTGCCCAAATTGTAATCAACATCGTGAACAGGGTTACCAGCAAAGAGAAAGGAAGGTTGAAGCCAGATCATTGGACTGCATGAAACTGTAATGGGAGGATGAATTGCCCCTCCCAAAAATAAA
Organism: Hydrolagus colliei; assembly: GCA_035084275.1. NCBI lineage: Eukaryota > Metazoa > Chordata > Chondrichthyes > Chimaeriformes > Chimaeridae > Hydrolagus > Hydrolagus colliei. The sequence goes on along the minus strand of CM068757.1, from coordinate 9,486,261 downwards.
ATCACATAAAAATCCTAGTGATTGGTGAATAATAGATTTAAGATGTATTTGCTTTAATTGTTTTTTTTAATGCGATTACAGTACTTTGATTTTATTGATTTTATTGTGGCTCAGATGGTTCACCATCATTCTGGGCAATGATAGGATTAAAGTAAACTGAGGTTTAATGTGAAACTGAAATAGGAAATCTCTTCTCTCCCCCCATCCCTCCCCCAAAAGTCCCTTGTACAAGTTTTTGCAAGGCCTCTATACACTCTCAACACAAAAAGTATTCCAACATCAGGGCAACAGAATGGGCACACAGACCCCAGGGTAAAAGCCCTCTGTTCAATAATAATAAATGATAATATTCAATGCATGAAATGCGATTATTGCACTGCAAACACATTGCCGTCCTTGCCTTGTGGGTCTCGCAATTAAACTCCTGAATTGACCTTGTGTGTTGTATGGGGTAAATCCTCCGTTCAACATTATGAGCTCCAACTTTGGTGATGTGGGCCACTAATGGGGTTTCCTTCAATTAAAGTCACACATGAAGAAATTATTTCTACTGACTGGTGAGTCAATAACTAGAGAACATCAATTTAAGATGTGCGAGCAAATGAGGAGGTTGGGAAAAAGATTTTTCATGAAACAGAGTAGATGGGAAATGAAATGACGTGTCTGGGAGCAATGGTTAATCCATATTGACCTTCGAGAGGGAACTAGATAAATACCTTAAAAGAGTCGGAATAAAGGGAAAGGGCAAGGAAGTCTGATTGAAATGATTGCTCTTAAGGTAGCTGGCACAGACATGATAGGCCTTCTATGTACATTTCTATGGTTCTACTGCCAAAAGTGCCATGTGATTTTATGTGTACCAACACAAACCTTTTCCAGGAACCAATTTTGATGTCCTTTGTATCTTCAATAATGCATGAATTGCCATCAGAATTAAGTAACACTAATCCTTGCATTTGAGTTAGTGCTTTATCACTTCGTGTCTCACAGTGGGGAGCTAATTCCAATTTTAGTTTTGCAATTTAATTTTAAAAGCCCACAAAATAGAATGTAAAAGGTTAAAATCCCCAAAGTACCTCAAAACATTATCCAATCCAACAGGACCTGCTGGCAACAATTCAGCTGGCTTTGTCTTCCACCACACCGGTTGTTGTTATAGTTGAACACATCACAAATAAACCTATAAACATTCTCCTCATTCAGTCTTGCCAAGTTACAGCCTTTAGAGCTCCTGATCTTACTAGATGGGCTCAGCGATAGCACTCTCACCTCTGAGTCAAAAGGTTATGTGTTCAAGTCCCACATGTCTAAGCAGAAACTCCAACGCAGTTGGGGGGGTGTTGCATTGTCAGAGGTGCTGTCTTTTGGATGAGACATTAAACTGAGGTCTCACCTGCCTGTTCAGATGGTTGTTGAAGAACAATATTCACATGCAAGTCTCTGCAACACCAGCTGTAGAGGAACCCTGGCCTCTCTCCATTCAGCTGCCAAACACATATACACACACACACACAAAATATATAATGTTCTAAGAAGTTAATAATTAATTCAAAATGATTTTTGTGCAATAATCCCAACTAACTTTTTTTAAAAGAAGGAAAAGCCACAACAGTTTTAAATCCTGTATCAACCAACTGTCTCATCTCAGTGAAACACTCATTCGATCAAACCAATGGACCAATATTTTCCTCCTACACATCAAGATAAAGCTTGTGCAGTCCTGTAAAGTATTGGTTAGAACACTCGCCTCACAAATGATAGAACACTGGTTTGATTCCCATGCAGGGTGAAAATTACTCCACACGCCACTGTTTTACCAAGCAGTAAATAGGAAAACCGATCGTTATCTAATTGGTGGATCGCTTTCCCGGGGTAATAAACCCTTCACAAAAACACCCCTCCACCCCCCTCACGCACAGACACCCGCCCTCCGCAGCCCCACACGTATGCACACGCCTTCCCCCCATTGCCCTAAAATCTCCACTGCTGGATTGCACAACTGGGAGTACTGATTGCAAGGATTGCCACTTAAATATGTACCTCTTTCCAAAATTGATTGCAGGTCAGGACAGACTTTGCCAGTGCCAATATAATGAAAGAAAAACGTTCTTTCCAACAGGATTTTACTGCAACAATCAGTTTCAAGAATCAAGCTGATTTTTCATATCAGTGATCTGCACATAGGCATTGCCAAATTAATATCCATGCAGATTACACCTATTTGTTCTCAAGAGTTTGTTTTACATAAATAACAATGCAGTGTGCCATCAAGTAGCATCTCTCATAAGCATTGCAAAACATATCTGTTCATGTGTGTCCCCGCTGAGTAGCTCCGTATATTCCTCAATCCCCCAAAAACAATCAAGCGAAAGCTTCAGAACACACCACTTTCCACTATCCAACGCTGGCCTTTTCTTCAAAGGCAATACCCATCAACTGCCCCCGGGAATAATTGTAATATTCCTTGCATTTTAGTTTGTACCTTTACAATCAAGGGGCTGTCTTAAAGTGTTCACAGGATTCACTGTAAAGAGTAGCGACTCTATATTTTACATGCAACAGTAACAATCAATTTGCACACAGCAATGACTTCCAAACAGCCATGAAGTGAAGGAACGCAAGCCGGTGGAAATCTTCCCCCCACCCCCAACACCCCTGTTTTTTTTCCCTCTGCTATTCCAGCTGTCCATCAAGACAACATTTTCTTTTGAAAATCAGCTGAGATCAAAGGCATCACTGTGAGTTCAGAGAGAAATGAGGCTTGACTCCAGCAGTAGTGACTACAGGATGGGAATGCAGGTGTTGCCATTGACCTGCGATTCATTCAATTTAAAGAGCACAAGAGGTACGTGGCACAAAAGCACTGCACCAATAGGCACAGCTCATGCACTTCTGAATGCCTGTATCACAAAGAAACGTACAACTTCACTCTGCCACACAGTTTATGTGAAAGGGATCCCTTATGGCAGCAAAATTGGGCACAGAATATTCCACAAACAGCCATGAAGTGAATGAACAATTTTATCTGGGGCAATGTTAACAAGAACACAGGAAAGACTCCCTTCACTTTTCCAAAAGTATCACAAAATCTTTAATGCACACCTGAACATAAAAGTAGGACCTTGGCTTAATGTCTCACCTGCAAAACAAGAACAGCTCGACTCTATCAGCTGGGGCTGGATTCCATAGAGAGAAAGCAACGTGCTAACATTCACCACCACCCTAAATCCCTAGTGTCATTCTAGTTCCAAGCCAATCAAGAAATTAATGAAAATAACTCCCAACTGCAAGACGTATCCTACCTTTGTTTCCGTATGCTGCTCAACAGCTGCATGACGAGACATCCAACACTTGCTAGGTTGCCTGGAAACATCCAGATGTGTTTTTATTTTCAGATGTACCAAAGGCCAAAGCCCTCTGGAGAAACTGCACTGTAGAGCTTCCAACCACTGCTCCACGAGGCTTGGACCCATTCCATGTACAATACAGACCATTTTGCATATGAACCACTTTGCTTAGAACACCTAGATTGATATCCAGTTGTTGCTCAGCTTAACCAGAGACAACTCTGCGCACTTACCTTAATGCAGCAGCAACATGTTTTTCAATGAAAACCGATGAGAAGAACAGATTACAGTAGTTACATTGTATATTATGTATTTCGACACTCGGGCTCATAACATCACCACCCGCTGCTCTAGACGTGTACCACACATTCACTCCCCAAATCAACTCTGTACAGCATACCCATTAGCAACCCACCCCCCCCACCGCAGCACTTAATTATTCCTTAAGCAATTTGTTCCTGTTTAACCTGTGGCCCGCAGGCCAGAAGTGGCTCCAAGGCCGTCAAGAAGCAGCTCCCTGAGAGTTTGCAAGAGACACGGCACGGCCCAGGTCAATCAGTAGTTTAAGTGTTTTTCTTGATTGAATATTTCTTGATTTATGGCATAAATTAAGAAGTATTCAAAGAAGAAAATGTATTTTGTTGCCCGGCTATAAATGTTGGCCACCAGTGGTTAACGGAGAGATTTTTTTTATTATTGCCGATCTGTAGAATTACAGAAATCCTCACATGTGGTTCCATGGTGTCTCGTGCTGGCATCTCCATATCTACGGATTTTATCTTATCGATTGGCACAGCTTCGGCAACAACAAGGAGACTGATCAGTAGCAAAGAGTGCAAGGGCGTTGGGCATTTCCACCTCATCTGTAACATACAAAGGGCAGCAGTGTCAGCAAGTTCCCTGGTCAGAATCATAAAACAGTAAAAGCTTGTTTATCCGGCACCCAACCAACTGGAACACTCAACTCCAACCGGTATCTCCTGATACAATTTACCATTCCAGCAAACAGATCTCATACCGGAGCCATCCGGGACACTCACTTTGCGCATGTGTGCATTGTGTGCGCATGCGACTTATTAAACTTAACGAACGCTGGAATTTTTATTTTACCAATCATTTTACCAAGCATGTTCGAATGTTTTATTGGTAAGTTTCCATAAAATATTCTGTTATCATTTAGTCTATTATTAATATGGTATGTTTTAAAATAAGTTAAATTTTTGCGAAGGATTTTCGGCAACGTGCCACTCGAATATCCGGCATATTTAATTAACCGTCACCAGTCAGGTCCCGAGGGTGCGCTAAAAAAGCTAACTGTATTTCAGCTTCAACAAAAGGACAACCTCCAGAATAGCGATTAATAAAGCCTTTGATTCAACAGGTTGGTACTTTGTGCAAATACATCCTAGACTTGCACAGCTCAGCAAGGTAACATGATTGCTTAATGCAACATGAGTGACCAATGCTTTCTTTAATGCACATGTGGTAATGTAAGGGATCAGGTTCTTTATTGAATGAAGCAATGCAATGAAGCACCTTATAAAGTGCGAGACTGTTAAATCTAGCCATAGTCATTGGGCACCCTTGATGGTCCAGGGAATTAACTGCACCAAAGACAAAGAAGAGCCCAGGTATAACCCACAGTCTGGATGATCACTGTTGGGGCATCAACAGGATTGTTCTCAGTAAGGCAGGATCAGTGGTGGAAGGAAATCAAAAGAAAACAAAAATAACCAGCTTTCTGTTGCTTTGTATTGCCACTTCCTGGAAAATTGTGCACGTGTAAGTGTCTTGAATGCTCTGGTGTAGCTAAGCAAACAGCCAACATTCGTTGTCTCGGCACACAAATACAAAATGGTTTGTGCATCACAGAAGCAAGGTTGAGATTGCTCAAACCTATTTTTACTTTACCTTTGCATGAGCAAACAGAGAAGCACTTCATTATCAGACTGGACAAGAGAAAAAAGGTGTTCGATAACAATCATGAGCATTCAATAATCAAACTACAGGAGTGATTCCACTGACTATAACTAAAAATTGTGCTTTGATTATTCATTACATCTTAGGTCCACTGGAACGTTTTAATGGGGAAAGAGGAGCAAACATGCTATTGAACAAAAAGTCTTGAAGTGCTTCATGAAGACAGAGTGGAAATCCAAGCAAATTGGTAAATGTGAAGTGGGTAGGGGGACTGTGACCAAAAACGCAGTTAATCCCATAGCTTTTCAGAAGGGCTGTGAAACAGAGAGTGATGGTGCAAGGAATTTGGGAGACATTAAGAGTGTTTCATAGTGACAGAAAATTAAGTGAATTGGCATAAAATTGGTATACAACATCCCAATTACATCAATTATGTTTAGATGGCAGCTGAGCAGATATCACTCAAGTACCCTTAACCACTGAGCGTCCATCAGGTTTTGGAAAGTTAGAAAGATCGATGTATGCTTCTTCCATGGCTCATTTAGTAAAATTGCTAAGTCATATAAAACCCAAAAAATTTCCAAGCATGAATTTCAGCTGGGAAGCTCCAATTCAGATCAATACCCAGAACCCATGGCAGAGAAGGGGGTTTGAATTTAATGTGGTGTTCAATTTTAAATTACTATCCCAAAAAATGTCACAAGTCGTATGATGCAACTGACCATAAAACAGCTCCAGCCAGTCACAAAATGCCTAGTCTACTTGTTTCTAAGAGGTGGAAATTGAGGGGCGGGGGTGGTGGTGGAATTGACACCCAACATCCAGCTCATCAGTGAATTGGTCACTGAGCCTGAATCACTCACTTTGCCTTCTCTGCAAACACAAAACCTGCTACCTGATAGCTCCAAATAGGATATTTTGATAAAACAATAATAATAAACAACAATAATCCTTGCATTTGATACTGCACCTTTCCAGTCGGGAGAAAGTCGAAAGGACTGTCAAAGCACTTGACAAGATTAACTATAAAGTATAGTGATTGTGTATTTTGTGGGTAAACACGGTAGCTAATTTGCACACTGCAATGTCTGACATACAGCCGCGACTAATAAACAGTTTTATCCAGGGAACTGTTGGCCAAGACACTGGAAGAGAATCTCCCCATTCTCTTCGTACTATTGGATCATTAAAATCGTCTCCAACGTTAAATACGTTGGGTGCAGTTTACCGGATGGGTGTTTATCATTGAGAGAAGGACGTTCAAGCCTTCTACGGGGCACCTGTTCTCGATGTGAAATTGCAATGTTGATTCAATTTATATTAAGGTAACTTTGATTGGAAACAGACATTTTTGTTTTTGATATGTTTTCTCACTGGCCACCTCCTTATTCAGCAGCTTACTCATTGGTGCCTCGGGCAGCGAGAACAGAACAGTAATTAAAACCATTTGGAGAAGGATCGAAGATTGGATTCTCTAAGTACCTACCATGGCAGGAACATCAAGACTCAACAGCAGTCATCAGCTACAGAGAATGGCATCAGCACCGGTGTCTCAGACAGTGGAAAACACAATGAGTGCCCTCAGAGGTGTCTAAATTTGACAATTTCAAACGATGTTTTCCACCCTCTTCCTCCCCAACATTCACAAATCAGTACGAAATGCCGATTGATGCCTTTGTTTAATGTACGTAACTGTTTGGAGGCACCTTTCGTGTCATCACGTTACACAAAAACAGCGTTACACAATTTAAATTCCCTCTGTTGGCACTTTTGAGCTGAAAGCACTTCGGAAACTTCTGCTTTGACAAAGCACGCTGCATTCAAATCGCACATCTGCACTGAAGCATCGGCAACAAACTGACCTGACGCTGAAAGTTGCGGAAACACAAGGCAGGTAAGAACTCATGAGCTAAATTGGAAGACCAAATTGGAAGACCCTCTATTAGACAGTTGCTTTAAGATAATGGCATACTGCTTTTTAATTAAGCCAAAAAAAGCACTCTCGGGCACTACCTTGCAATGAAGGGCGCTATATAAATGCAAGCTGTTGTATGTTGTTTTCAAAATCATCAAGAAACACAGGTCACGCAACACAGGAGGTGTCTTCAACCACACAGCGCAGACAGATATCCAAACAGGAGGTAAGGAAGAGGAGATAAGGAACTCTGGCCCATGGGTTTAAGCTGTTAAGTTTTATGTTGATCATATTCACACCATGTATTATGCTCAATTAACATTTAATTTAATTGAGCCTTCAACTCCATTTTTTTGGTGCAATTTGAATTAAATTTACGAGAAAAGGTGGGGGGGGGGGGGGGGGGGGAATGTAACATTTAATCAACACACAAAAACAGAAAAATTGTGTTTCATAGTTTCCAAATTCAGCTACTTAAAACTTTTTGAACTGAACAGAAATTTGAAAATATGAGTAAATTTCTTATAATATACTATGTATATATATATATATATATATAGTATATATATATGTGTGTGTGTGTGTATGAAATGTAGAGGGCCGAATATGTATGTTGCAATAAATAGGGTTAGGTTACAAGAGGGAGGGAGGGAGCCTGGTGCTCATCTCCCAGATGTGCAAACAGATCCTCAACGTGAAGCAAACCTTAACATAAGCAGCGACTCGATAAACCGTGGCAGATGCGCAGCCCCTCTTACCCTGTTGCCTCCTCCTCTCGCTCACAGGATGGTATGAAGCTCCAGCGGGTTCAGTTGCTTCAGATGAAGTGGGTAGAGAAGCGGGCGCTGGTCGCTCGGTACCTTAACGTCGCCACTGCTTCCCAACCAGTTGTGAGCCTTGCTCTCTCTCTGTACCAGTGGCTTGGCGTGGGCTTGTCAAGCGCCGCAACCTACCCTGATAGCTCCTCGCGGTCCCGCCCACCCAGGTTCCCTCCCTCTCCCCTCATTGGTCCGGATCTGACAGAGGTCCCGCCTCTCGCTCTCGGGCTCGCTGCCCATTGGTCGCCACGGCTGCCGCTCAACGAGACGGGCAGGGAGCCGGCCGGCAGGTTTGGTTGAGGTGCGGAGGCAATGTACGTGGCGTTCCTGGGTTCAGACTCCACCTCGGGAGGGGATGTGACGTGGGGTTGTCCAGCCTTGCTCTGTGCTGTGGTCCAATAGATCTGAGGTGGACACAGTGGTACCCCCTCCACTGCCTGCAGTGATTTTGTTTTTGCGTTAGAACTGTCAATGGTCGGGAGTCAGATTTCAGATCAGGGGGAATGATTGCCAAGCCATATGGAGCTGTGTTTGCTTTTCCATTTTTGCAACCCCACAAAAACAAATCACAGCAAATGCAGTACAAATGTTTGGGCGTATCGCTTAGCAACCCACTAAAACCTCCGGCTTTCTGGTGAACACCGGGCAAGGTCCAGTCTGGCTTTGTGGCTCAATTCAGTTCCGAAAAACGCAATGCGGTTGGGCTGTGTCGAGGTTATAGTGGAGTAACTTCGGGATTCGGCGGAAAGGGCTCTAGAGAGGATTAAATCGCTGGTTGGAGCAAGACAATGTTACAGGAGGAAAATGTAATGTGCTTAAGAGCATTTAAAGGCAAACCATCACCACGCTAACAAATAGCCAACCATTAACTATTGTAAATGAAAAAACAACCACAAATGTAACAAAATGACATTTATAGAGCGCCTTTTGGGTTGGGAGGACGTCCCAAGGCAAAAGATGGCCAAAGGTGCACTCAAAGAAATACAGTGAACTAACCGCTCATCACTCCAAGGCAAAGGGGCTCAATGACGATTTAACCACAGTGGCAAATTAGGCCTATGTATAAATGCATTATTTTTAAATGTGGCTAGGATATTTACAGCATGATGACTTAACTAAGTGGTAGCGACAAGTTAAGACAGGGTGATTTATCAGGAATTTACTGGAGGTTTTTGTGAAACAAGGCAGCCAATTGTGCATAGCAGTGTCCCACAAACAATTGTGGATTGAAATGACCAATTTGGGTTTTTATTCAAGGGATTATTTTCAGACGTGTGGAGTAAGGAAACCTGCTCAAGGTTTGGCCCTGCCTGGAATTGAATCCAGGTCTCTTGTTTGCAAGGCGAGTGCTCTAATCGCAGAGGTACAGTCAAATTGTTAAATTTAACGTTAACTTTCACCCACGAGCTAATGACTAAACAACAGTAGAGAGGTTTCTCCCTGTTTATCTAGTCAGGGGCATGCATCATTTTGAAACCTCCAACAGATTCCCTTCCGTTCCATTACTCGGTTCCAGCAACAGAAAGGCCAACTTTTCAAGTCTCTTCACGTTCACAATATCTTCTAGTGTCAGGACATGGGAGTCATGGTGCGAGTGCAGCAGAGATTCACTTGGCTGACACCAGAAGTTGCAATCAACATGAAGAGACTTGAAAAGTTGGCCCCTTTATTGCTGGAATCGAGAGATAGATGGAAGGGAATCTATTGGAGGTTCCATTATTATGAAAGCCACTGACAAGATAAACAGGGAGAAACTTCTCCACTGTTTAGCTAGTCAATAGCTAAAGGGTGAAAGTTCAAGATTATCACCAGAAGGAAAAAAAGGAGTTGTTTTTATATTGGAACATTTGGAATATTTTACCACAAAAAAAATCTGTTGAAAAGGAATGATCAATTGGATTTATAGGTGTTTTGATTGCAAGGAAACATTAAAAGGAAGGAGCGTTTTTTTTAGTAAACACCCAAAGGCTCAATTTGTACATATTTACCTCACCGAGCATTTGCAACATCAAACAAGCCACATACTGTCCTGCAAAATGAACATAAACAGTAAATACATTGTGTGCTTTAGGTAATGTTCTCAAATAAACAAGGCGAGTGGTACATCAAAGGGAAACACTCCGAGCTCTCAGCCCCAGACCAACAAACCTCAGGAGTAGGAACAGTGACACTGAAGAGGCAGAGTCATACATCTGTGATTGGAATACGCCTGCGATAAAAACTCCAAATAAGTATGTTAAATCTGTGTAGTTAGGGTTGGAATATTGTGTCCAACTATGGGAAGGTTGTCAATGACACTGAAAGGGTTTGGGGACAATTCATTAGCATAATACCAGGGATGAGAGCTTTTACCTTTGAATAGAGATCAAAGGAAATGGGGATATTTTCCCCATCCCAACCACAGAGAAGGTTTGAGAGGAGACCTGATAAGTTTTTTTTTCTGTTGATCAGCGGTTTTGAAACGTAAACTGGAAGAAATGAATTCCACTGTGAGTCAGCAACTGGAGGGCACATTTTTAAGGCAATTATTACCAAAAGAATAAAGGGAGAGGTGTGGAGATTATTTTTGGCACAGAGTGTTGTTACAATGTGGAACGCCCGACCTAGAACAGTGATTGAGACACAACTCGTATTTAATAATAATCATTGAATTTGTTATAGCACTGTCACATCAGGAGAACGCTTCTAGTTTCCACATGATTTACTGTACTGTGTAGTGACTGTAGTTAGGATCCAAACACAGCAGTCAATGTTCCACACAACAACATCTCACAAACAGCCATGAAACGAATGACCAGTTTATCTGGGAGAGATTGTTGGCCAGATGACTGGTAGAAACTCTATTCACTTTTTGAGTAGTGCAATGGGATCTTTGACATCCACCTGAACAGATGAATGGGACTTCAGTTTAACAATTCATCCGAAAGATAGCACCTCTGACAATGCACCATTGCTTCAGTACTACTTTAGAGTCTTTAGTCTGGATTACAGTTAATTGTATCACTGATGTGCACATTGGCTGCTGCATTTCGCCCACAAATACAGTCAATCCACTTTACAATATATTCTGTGAAGAGCTTTGAGACATCTCGATAATGTGATAAGGCATTGTATCATATGCAAGAAATCTGTTGGCACTGACTTTTTTTGACAAGACTCTTTGGTTTGTGGAATTACAAATGTACATCAACGGAAGCGATTGATAACATCACTGAACGTTGGCTTTTTCCTCGGTTCCTATGAGCAGCCAATCGCAATAGATATTGCTCTTTCTACCCCCAGTCAATCCAATGAACCTTCAGCCACTTCAGCAGACAGCAATATGTTTTAGACTTTGGCAGCAATCGATATCAGGGACTTTCAGTTTGCGTACTTGTGACACAGATCATTGCTCCTGCTTTCTGGTCCTGTAATTGCTGGGAATACGGGACAATGAACTGGAATGGCTTTACAACATAGCCACTCCGTTACTGTCACCTTTCATTGACAAACATTGCAGCCAATTTGTGTGTACTGTACCTGCTGCACTGAACATTTATGCAGTTTTGAAAAAGTGCCCTCTACTGGTTTAGACACAAAACGACACTTTCAGGATTTCAATCATGTGTAAGAACAGCTAACATTCACCCCTAGGTGGTATGCAAGTTTATTTTTTTCAAGGATAACACTCTTTCTCTTAATAATAAAAATCCTTGCATTTGATATTCCAGTAGCGCCTTACCAAGTCTTCGAGACATCTCAAAGTATTTCACAGAATACTGTGTACTGTAAAGTGACTTGACTGTATATTTTTCTGGGCGACGGTATATTTATTATGTTTGGAACTAGCAGTTTCCACCATAGGATCTGTCTAATTCCATTACAGGTTGCAAATGCTGTCCGATCAAGAAATACAGGATTATTTAAGACCAGGTAGAAGCTCATTGCCAGTCTGTTATTTTATTCTCTTTCGGGCAACAGATGTTCAAATCACAACCAGTATTTACGCTTGAACCTGACCTAATTTCCATGCAAAGTCTCATTCGCATTTCCAGATGCGTGGAAATGCACTGAGCTGGTTCAGTGTGCCATGCAACAAGTGGGAAAATTTACATTGAGGCTATTTGTGAGCCAAAGAGTTCACCCACAAATTCCATGGAATCTATGCTTTATGGGGAATCCTGTGAAGAGCTTTGAAACATCTTCCTGACCTGAAATGCACTGTATCAAAAACATTTAATGACTGTATTATTTATTATGCAATCACCACATGACTGGGAAATTGCAATAACTGAAACTGGGCAACCCCAAGGGAGAAATAGGTCACAGGGACTGAAATGACCTGTGTGTGATAATCATTAACTAAAGACATTTCAGTAATCAAGTCACTGCAGTCATACAGTAATAATCCAGTGCACCTGATCTGCTGAACTCATTAATTCTTCCACGTCCAAACCTGGACTGATGTGGTTTGAAACACATCGTTTAAACAACAAATATGAAAAACAGTGGATGGAAAGTAATAATTAGTTTAGTTTGGTTAGTGGTGCATCTGTTATCCCATTGTATGTATCTGAAATTTTTAAATAATCCTTGCATTTGATGTAGTGCCTATAATGTTGAGAGCGTCTCAGAGTGCTTCACAAAATTCCCTGCAAAGTCTACTTGCTGTGTATTTTGTAGGGAAAAGTGCCCTCTCCCCCATTTACTGGAAAGAAATTTGGCGGATTAGTTCTTTCAAATCCTTTTAACTTTCCAAACCACCGCAAGAATATCACCCTCAAACCTGTCTGTTCCAATGAATAGGGTCCCAATTTCTCTAGCGTCTCCTCACAGCTAAATCTTTTAATCTCACTCTTGTCAATCTTCTGTGCCTGCTTGTGTGCCTTTTTTTCTATCGCTCTGCTGGTGGTACTTCCCTTCTACCTGGCATTAATTTCCCCCCAGTATCGATTCGCAAGCTAAAAATATATTTAATCCTTGCATTTGATATTGCGCCTTATCATGTTGCTCAGCTGTCTCAAAGTGCTTCACAGAATATATTGTATATTGACTGTTGTTTTGTGGACAAAACAATCACTATGTTTAACAGCAATAATAAACAGTGTTACAGTATTGGCTTTCGTAATTCATCTCTGTACATAACAAAGGGGTTAGTGACAAGGATACCAACATATATTACTGTGTACCGGTATATATTACTGATGGTCTTTACTACTCTTCTGCTTTCATATCACTCCCAATTCATCCGATTGTTTCACCACAAAACAAACAGTGAGAGGAGAATTGTGTGCCTTTTGTTGCAACCAGTTCACAGAAAAATAACATTGACTTTGGGGAGATCAGTCAGTCAAAAGCTCTTCTGCAAAGAAAGTAGAGACAGCAATGTGCTAAATTGCTTTGCTGCAGTAATTTATGTTGTGCAGCTCGGGTTTCAGAAACAAACCACAATATTTCTGTTAGGCTATTTACATCAACAACGTATTTTATTCCCTCTTGTGGTCTGTGTGTGCTTCAAGACTTTAATTGATATGCAGCCTCAATCTTAATGATTTTTGATGTGCCCCAGACTGCTCTGTTATTCTGTTGACGCAATGAAATTATTCCAGATTCCAAATTGTTTGGATTCACCAACTGGGGGTTATGTTACTGTTGAATAACTTTATGAAATTACTTTTCATTTGAAAAAAAATGTAAGACATTACTCTGTAAATGTGATTTGATAATAAACATGGAGCTTTTTGAGACGTCTCGATGGCCTGATGAGGCACTCTGCCAGATGCAAGGATTATTATCCTTATTATTATTGTATTAATAAAAGGCGGAGGGTAGGGAGGGGGGGGGGGGAGGCAGGGGCGTGGGAGTGCTCATTGTCAGGCTGAGGCAGACAGTCTCAATGTTACAGAGTAACTGATGAGCTACAGAGTTACATTATTAATAATCCCAATAATAATCCTTGCATTTGAAATAGCACTTTTCACATCTTCTGGATGTCTCACAGAATATACTGTGAAGTGGTAACGTGAATTGACTGTATATTTGTGAGCAAAACACGGGCAGCCAATTGTGCACAGCAGCGTCCCCCAAACAGTCGTGCATTGAAATGACCAATTTGTTGTAGGTTTTTTTTGTTTGAGGGATTATTATTAGGCTCGTGGAGTAAGCAGACTGGTCCAAGGTTTCGCCCAGCCTGGGAATCGAACCCGGGTCTCTCGCTTGTAAAGCGAATGCTCTAACCACTGAGCGGCTGGATGGTTACATTGTGAACAGCGGTTGTTGCATTGGTTACACTGTTGCTGACATTGTTACACTATTTGATACATTGTTGCTAACATTGTTACCTTGTTGCTACACTGGGTTCTGAGGCACATTTCTCCCAATAAGGTCACACGGGCTCGCAGCCTCTCTCAGCATCACCTGCTCACCCTCCTCCACCCCCCGCCCCCCCCCCCCCCCCATCTCCCCCCACGTTTCTCTGTCGGGCGGGTATGTGTCCGACACACGTGGAAACCCATCACCGTGTTTGCGAGTATCCAAACCGAGAATCAATCAATCAAAACTTACATTTATATGTAGCGCCTTTCACGTCCAAGACAAGCGCTCTGAGACCGCGTCCGGCGTGGAGGGCGCAATATAAATCCAATTTGTTGTTGAATGCCACAGGAAGGACCTAACTCCGGAGAGTATTAGGCAAGGGTTGGCAAGAGCCAAGGCTTGGGGACCCCCCCCCCCCCATCCCATAATATTGGGCTACTTTGGGGCCCGTATTTGGTTGACTTTGGACGACAAATGTATTTCAATTTCTGCTCATTCTGGGGGCGGGGAATAATTCCACTCGGCTCCTATTAACGCCGCAGGTCAAAGCCAGAGCAGGTAGCGGAGCGAGACCTGGACAAGCCGTGGGAAAGCTCGCCGGACAGCGATGTCAATGGCGAGCCACGCGATTCCAGCTGGTGAGACTCCAGCAGTTACCCCAACACACACTGTGGGGTCCCTGGGCCTCGGCCCTCGCCAACCCGTGCCTAATACTCTCCGGAGTTGGGTAAACCGGAGTCCGTCCCTCCACGGAGAGCGAGAGCGCCTTGCATCCCAATAAATATCTCTGGAATACTCCATGTGAAGGTGGGATGCCTGGAATTTGGATACTCTTAAGCACGGCGAGGGGTTTCCACACATGGCAGTTACCTGTCTGACCCAAAAGAATGAAAAGAACCCACCAGAGGTTTTGCTGCTAACATTATTTAGGAGGCTGAGGGCGAGGTGTGTGGGTGGGTGGGTGGGGGTGAGGTGTTTGAGGTGAAATGAGGGGAGGTAAGGTGTATGGGTTGAGGTGAGGGGGAGTTGAGGTGTGTATGTGGGGGTGAGATATGAGGGGGTGAGATATGAGGGGGTGAGGTTAGGAGATGTTGAGGGGGGGGAGGGGTTGAGGTGTGTGAGATGGGGTGAGGCTAAAGGGGAGTGAGGCGTGTGTGGGGGGGGTTGAGGTGTGGGGGGGGTTGAGGTGTGAGGGGGGGGCTGAGGTGTGGGGGGGGTTGAGGTGTGGGGGGGGTTGAGGTGTGGGGTGGGGGGTTGAGGTGTGAGGGGGGGGTTGAGGTGTGCGGGGGTTGAGGTGAGGGGGGGGGTGTTGAGGTGTGTGAGGGGGGGGGGTGTTGAGGTGTGTGAGGGGGGGGGTGTTGAGGTGTGTGAGGGGGGGGGTGTTGAGGTGTGTGAGGGGGGGGGGGTGTTGAGGTGTGTGAGGGGGGGGGGGGGTTGAGGTGTGTGGGGGGGTGGGTTGAGGTGTGTGTTTGGGAGGGGGTGAGTTGTGTGTGGGGGGGGTTGAGTTGTGTGTGGGGGGGGGTTGAGGTGTGTGTTTGGGAGGGGGTGAGTTGTGTGTGTGGGGGGGGGGGGTTGAGGTGTGTGGGGGGGGGTGTTGAGGTGTGTGTTTGGGATGGGGGTGAGTTGTGGGGGTGGGGAGGGGGTTTGGAAGCCATTTAAAGGGGCCGCGCACCCACCACCAAACCCACCCTCTCTCCCAGCTCCGACCTCGACTTGGGTTCCCGGAAGTGCTGAGGTCGCTCGGGATACAGAGACAGGAAGATGGCGGCAGCGGCGGAGTTGTTTGTGTGAGGTGAGCTGGACACCTTCCTCGTTTATTACCCTCCATCATCATCATCATCATCATCCCCTCCCCCTCCCTCCCTCCCCCTCCCTCCCTCTCTCTGTAGCTCCGGGATCACACAGTAGCTTCAGTGACTGAGGATCATTCCCTCTCCTGCCTTTTCCAGCCTCTTGATATATTTAAAAAAAACACACAGGACCGGGCTGTGGATCACTGCTCTGAGAGAGAGAGAGAGTGTCTGTGAGAGAGAGAGAGTGAGTGTGTGAGAGAGAGAGAGTGAGTGTGTGAGAGAGAGAGAGTGAGTGTGTGAGAGAGAGAGAGTGAGTGTGTGAGAGAGAGAGAGTGAGTGTGTGAGAGAGAGTGAGTGAGTGTGAGTGAGAGAGAGAGTGAGTGTGTGAGTGAGTGAGAGAGAGTGAGTGTGTTTGTGTGAGTGAGAGAGAGTGAGTGTGTGAGAGAGAGTGAGTGTGTGAGAGAGAGAGTGAGTGTGTGAGAGAGAGTGAGTGAGTGTGAGTGAGAGAGAGAGTGAGTGTGTTTGTGTGAGTGAGAGAGAGAGTGAGTGTGTTTGTGTGAGTGAGAGAGAGTGAGTGTGTGAGAGAGAGTGAGTGTGTTTGTGTGAGAATGAGTGAGTTTTTCATATAAATATTTCTATGTGTGTGTGTGTACATACAGTAAAGTTTGGAGACTGTGACTGTGTGTGTGAGAGAGAGAAGGTTTGTGTTTCGAAGAAACATTTAAATCTGTGTGTGTGTCTGTGTGTGTAAAGTTCAGAGACTCTGTGTGTGTGAGTGTGAGAGAGAGAGAGAGTAGAGTAAGAGGTTGGGCGCAAAAATAAAAAGGAAAGCCTTTTTCCATAACATCGACTGGTTCGTTCGTTCGTTCATTCAATCAGCTCTTGTTTAATTTAAAAGGTAAGTGTTTTGTTGGGGTTTGGAGGCTGGCGCTTTGTTATTTAAGTAGCGACTTTAACTGGTTTGCTTGGCTGTGTGTGTTGTAACGGTTTAGCTGCTGTGAATGTGTGTGTTTGAGTGAGTGTGTGTGTAAGTCAATCAGGCTTTCCTCCCTGTGAGTTTTGTTATACATTATAATGTTAATATAACTGCGTGTATGTATATATATACACACACACACACGTACAGACTACGTATGTATGAGAGATTGGGTGAGATTGAGTGCTGCTCAGTCACTGATATCCATCAGACGGCGCTAATGCTTTTGCCATTGTTTTTCGCTGCTGTTTTTGTTTGAATGGGACTTCCAATTTGCCTCCGACCCCGTTGCCACGGATTGTTAACGTCTGTTCTACATCTGTATCCCCATCTCCCCCTTGATGTTTTATTCTTTCTAATAAAAGCTTAGACGTTCAAATTCCTGAAAGTGAAGGGTGGAACTTTGAAATTTCGGGGGGAGGTGGGTTCATGCGTTTACTGCGAGTCAAACTGACTGTTTGATTGAATTAATTGACAAGGGTTTTAGGCCATCGAGTGAGTGCTTTGCGAAAGGCTGAAATACTTTACAAGTTTGAGGTTTTGTTCATGTATAATCGTAAAATGATGGCAGACTGATAGGAATGTGTGTTTTTAAAAAATCTTTTAAACAGTCTTCTGCCTGAGGTTTCAGTCAAATGATCAGCTCGAGCAGTACTGCTAATAATAATAATTATAAAGTAATGTTTAAGAAACATTAAAAACTGTATACAATAATAGTTTGGCCGCTCAATCCATGATTGTTTGTGTAACGATTCGCTGCTGCGTTTTGCTCACCAAAATACACAATCAACAACAAAATAACAACAACAAAATTACATCGATAGAGCGCCTTTCACGTCAGGAGGATGTCTGAAGGCACTGACTGCTTTCCTCTGTCTAATGTATTCTGTGAAGTGCATTGAGACGTCTCGAAGACGTGATAAGGCGCTACATCGAGATTTCTTATGGATAAAGGGATTAAGGGATATGGGGATAAGGCGGGTACGTGGAGTTAGATTAGAAGATCAGCCGTGATTTTATTGAATGGGATGGGGCCGAATGACCTGCTCCTAATTCTTATGTTCTTATCAAGCGCAAGGATTATTACCTTCAGATTACACGTGAAGATCGCATTCTTGAACTGTGCCTACGGACACCTCCACTTTCAAAGTCCGCTGTTGTTCATGGCCTCTGAGATACTACCTCGCTTGAAGGGTGTTATATAAATGCAAGTTGTCGTATATTCCAGTCCTCTGAATTCTGATCGATTGGCTGCTTATTCTGCATTGCTGGCACAAATTGATTGTGGCTATAGTTTTGGCAACAATGTTCACTTTGTGTCTAATTTTGTCCATAAAAAGCAACATTTCTTTCACGTGAAAGGAAAAGCAAGTAACTCTTGGTATCGACTGAAAGTATTGGAAAAAGAATGTGCGGCGCGGAGCATTGTGAAACGGGGTGGTTGAGGTCTAGTGTTGGTGTCTAGACCAGGGATAAGGGCACCATTCTAGGTTCCCGTTATTCGCTATCCCCCTGCAAAGAGTGTACATTAATGTAGGTCAGATCAGACTTGGCACTGATATACCCCACAGTCATGGCCTGTGCGTGGTGACCACCCGGGCTTGTGATAATCTGGAATGCGCTATCTGAAAGGTGGTGGAAGCAGATTTGATCGTAGGTTTCAAAAGGGAATTGACACGGTGCTTTTGAGACATCTCAAAGACGTGATAATGTGCTATATGAAATGCAAGCCTACTTGAAAAGGAAAAAATACTTGAAAAGGACAAAATGTCAGGGCTATAAATTAAGAGCGGGGAGTGGGATTAGTTGTGTAGCTTCTTCAAATAGCTGGCAAGAGACCAATGGGTCAAATGGCCTCCTTCTGTGCATTAAGATTCTATGATCAGTTGAGAATAGTGGGGCTGAGCATGGTGTGGCCAGATTGTATTGTGAAACCAGAAACTGATGTCCACTTGACATTGCATGAACTCCTCCATGGTTCACTCCCATGTGCCTGTTGTTCTCAAATTGTAAACTATTTGCCGAATACAGTAAAACGCTGGTTCACTGTTGTCCGTGATGCAGTAACCAAACGTAAATTGGCTAGTGTGTTTCAGACGTTTTCAAATTTGATTCGAAGTCTGGCCCCATTTCTGAATTTTCAGTTTTTCCTGACCTACTGTCATACTGCAATAACATGGTAATTCTCTGTCTGTCTCTCGTATTCACCTCCTCCCCCTTCTCCTGTTGAAGGCTTGATTATTCTGGGGGTGACAATAGCCTGTAGGGAGGGCTTGAAGGGCAACTATCTTCCAGTATTTTATTCTAATAAAATTGTTAACCTCTCCTCCCTCTCACGGTGGGGAGGCAGGGGAGTGATTAGCAATTAACGTTTGTTAATTGTGAGATTAACATGTTGCCCACGAGATAGTCAACTCACTTTACAATATATCCTGTGAACCTCTTTGAGACTTCTCCATGGTGTAATGAGGGTGCAATATCAAAAGCAAGTATTATTGTTAGCGTTATCCATTGAGATCCATCACATTTGAGATTGCACCTGACCTTGATCCATTTGTCTCACAGCTAGATTTGAAACAGAAAGCCTGCATCACTTCCCCACCTGAAACCTGGGGGCTTCCTGCTCTGTGGTTATCGGTTCACAACCAGGTGTTGCCTCGATTTTTTGAGCCAGTGAAGGCAAATAGTTTGCTTGATTCTTTTCTGCACTGTTAGAGTCAGTGTAGCAGCATCATTGTGAAATTCCTTTTTTGGCCCCAAAGTGTTGCTTTACTTAAAAATCGCATCAGGCAAGTGGACACAATAAGGTGTTTAAGATTAAGTGAGTAAGCAACTTGTACTGCGAAATGAGATTGCTTTGTTTGAGTAACAGCTGGTCTGCTCCATTTATAGCTATTTGCTGAATCTTATAAAATCCTGTGTAATCTCTGTCGTCAACATAGTGGCTGGATGTAAGCTGCTTAATGATTTTCAAACTTGAATTTAACTATTTTAAGATTTTATTCTAAAGATAAGGTACTTTATGCCTCTAATCTCCAATGCTGTCTGTTTTGCCTTCCCTCTTATCTTTCTTTAAATCCTGCCTTAAACCCTACCTATCAACTGCAACTAGAGTCATCTTTCATTGTTCAGCGTGGACATTGTGAGGTGCTCTGATACATTATCATTCATGAAGGGTGCTATATAAATCCAAGTTTTTGTTTTTTTTTGCAAATTATTGCAAAGTAGTAATGATAATACTGTACTTGCATTTTAATATGGTGTCTTTCAAAGCACTTCACTGGATTTACTGCAGAATGTGATGACTGCATATTTTGTAGATGTACCCAACAGCCAATTTGTATATAGCAATCCTTGCATTTGATATAGCGCTTTTCACATCTTATCGACGTCTCAAAGCGTTTCACAGAATATATTGTAAAGTGAATTGACTGTATATTTGTGGGCGAAATGCGGCAGCCAATTGCGCACAGCAGTGTCCCACAAACAATCGTGGATTGAAATGACCAATTTTTTTTATTATTGTGGTTTTTTTGGAGGGATTATTATTAGGCGTGTGGAATAAGGAAACTTGCCCAAGGTTTCGTCCTGACCTGCCTGGATTCGAACACAGCTCTCCGCAGCTTGGTCTCCCCAGCTTGCAAGACAAGTGCTCTAACCACTGAGCTACAGGAGCTCCTGTAGCAATGTCCTGCCAACGGCTTGAAAATGAATGACCAGTTATATGGGGGAAATGCTGAACAGGACTTTTATTCTCTTTGAGTAATGCCATGGGGTCTTTATTATCTGCTTGAACAGGCAGACAGGACCTTGGTTTAACGGCTCACCTGAAAGACAGTACCTCCAATATGCAGCGCTCCCCCAACACTATATGAGAGTGTCAGTCGACTTTGCCAGGTTGACCTACAGTAAATTCCTAATAACTCGTCCACTCCAAGTGATAAATGGCTCAATGACGTGTTATCCAGGGTGGCAAGTTACATTTATAGGGCGCCTTTCACATCGAGAATCAGGCACATATATAATAAACACATAAATAAACACAGCCTGGTTATGGCCAACATAATGATTTACCAACTGAGTCAGGGTAACACCTGGCTGGTTGTATTTTCAAAATAGGCAATTTCAAAGACTTCTCGAGATTAGTCTCAGTGAGCAAGCAAACGTGACTAGACAAGAAAATGACTAGGTCGGCTTATTTGTGCCCCGGTTTTGAAAATTGTTAGGAATGCGGAACCTGATGAGTTTGGGACTGTCTGGCTGGGGAGAGCAGCCTGGTGAGCTGGCTTTTATGTTTTGGAAGTGGAGAAAAGTGACTTTGCTTTTGGCGGGTGGCTGGGGGTATTTGTGCATGTTGATTATTGATTACCCGTGTTGATTATTTATAGAGCTAAAACGCAGTAAGGTAAGAGTGCACAGTCCAAGTTTTTCATCGCAGTTGGGAAAAAAAAGACATTGAATGTAGAAATCTCTTAGAGAAAAGTTTGGATATACCATAGTTACAATGTGCTCGAACATGCCAAGTCTGTTGTATGATTTTGAATCTGATCAAGCTCCAGTCATGCGGTTTTTTTTTCCTCTCTCACTATTTGTACACAGTTTTGTCCAGTTGGATCTCATTCTTCTTCATCCGTCACATTTACATTAGGGTGATGCTTTTGCTCGTGATGGAGCCGGCTTGGGGAGTGGGTGGGGGGAAATTGGCTGATGGTGGGGAGCTGTCAGTGGAGGGTCAGAGTTTCTGAGAGAGCTTTACATTTGGTATAACACTTTTTATGTTGCGAGGCTGTTTCAATGCGCAACAGAGTTGTTTCTGTAGTTCAGGAATTGTGTGTTGGTGCGGTTGGGGAGATGGTGCTTCATAAGCTGTTGTTAAGTGTAGGCATTTTGAACAGCAAGGTCCCACAAAAAGCCATGTGTTAAATGGTCCTTCTCTCCTCAAACTCTGCAGCAAAATCCTTGAGGTCCATCTGAAAACCGCCATTCGAGAGCTCAGGTTTAACATCTCATTCGAAAGACTCAGTAAGGGGCTGTCGCGCTTACAAACAAACAAAACTTACATTTATATAGCGCCTTTCACGTCGAGAGGACATCCCAAGGCGCTGTACAGTCAGGTAGGACAAGAGCAGGGTGGGAAGGATCAGGGCAGGATAAAGCATAGTAGGAAAAGTAACTGTATTAGTGGGTGAAACGCGGCAGCCAAATTGCGCACAATTACCTACAAAAACAGTTACTGCACTGCTCAATAACTGCCATAAAATACTTTGAGATGGTTTGATGTGATGAGGTTCTTAGTTCCTTTTTCCCCTCCCTTTTGTGTGTTTGGTTTTTTGAATCTGGGAACTGCTTGAAATTAGTCAGTGCATCACTGGAGTATGTGAGTATTGGAACTGTGAGAGATAGATGTACCAGCATGATTGTGATTCCCCCCCCCCCCCACCCTTAAACACTTCTCTAACCCTTCCTGGAGGGAGGCCGATTGAAATGACAGCTTCCTTTTTTCTTTTCCTTCACTATCCCCTACCCCCCTCTCAACAATGCCATTCTCACAGAACAGTCTGGTCAAAAATCTCCCCTCCCACTGTGTGCTCAGAATTAGAATCTTCCCCACCGCCCCCCCCCCAGGCCATAGTACAGCCGCGTGCATGAGCCAATGAGGAAACATTTTATACCAAAACAGATTTGTACGTTTCAGTCAGCGCTGAATGCACTGTATCCACAGCAGTTGAGGTACGTAGGTTGGGTTTCGCATCTTGCATCAGTGTTCAAAGTTGTGTACTTGTCTTGCACAAAGGCTCCCTTTGCACTCTCCCTGGCACTGCTTTTTAGAGGGCAAACTGATTGCATTGCAGTACTCTTGAACATTCCTAGATTAGTTTTATTTATAGCTATATTCTTTCACAGGGAGCATGCAATGCATGAGCAATTGCTCTGTGTTCCTTCTAGTCTTTGCAACATTCCTGGATTTTTAATATATATATAATATATATGTGGTTTGATTATTGTTGCCAGCTGCTGTTTTTTTTTGTGTGTGTGTGCAGAAGTGTTAACTAAGACTGATTTAAAATAAACCTTCTGAACCATATGTGGTTTTGGTTGCATTTTCACTCTTGAGGTTCAATCTCTCAGAATCCGTCGGTGGGACGTTCCTGTGCACGTATTGACTGCCTCGTTCGGCCACGGCACTTTCAGTAAGATGCTGTGAAGCGCTTTCAGATGTTTCAATTACCTAATAAGGCACTCATATGAAATGCGAGTATATGGTGAAAAGGGGCCCATTTGATCTTATCCTTCCAGAATACCCAGTCCACCGCCTTTCCCATTAAGTCATCAAACTGTCAAATGTGGCCAATGTCCATGTGTCAACCTCTCTTACTTCCAACTCGTTCCAGTTGTTGATTACTCTCAGTGGAAAGTGGAAATATTTCCTGGTATCTGACTAGGAATAATTCAGGCAGATAAATCTAATTTGGGCCTTTGCTATTTGATCTTTATCATGTTTCCTTGTCTTTCTGCTATTGCCTTATTTGATTTCTTTTTAGACTTTGCTGTTTGCCCTGTCTCCTATATGTGTGTTTTTACTGCTTTCAATTCCCCTGTGATGTACGTGAATTCCTCCTTCTGACCTAAACCTTGTCCAAGGAATGAGAGCTCACTCTTACACATCCTTTACAGCATGTTAACTTTATCTAAGATGCATTTCTCAATCCGGCCAGCCCATAGACTCCTGGTTATCTCTATAGTAATAATAATAATCCTTGCATTTGATATAGTGCTTTTCACATCTTCTAGACGTCTCAGAACCTACTGTAAAGAAGCCTTTTGACGTCATAGAAGTCGCAAAGCACTTCACAGATTTTTAACTGAAATGTAGTGACTAGGTTTTGTGAGTGAATGCAGGAGCCAATTTGCACACAGTCAAATGTCCCATAAACAGTCATGAATTGAATGACCAATTTTATCTGGGGGATTGATGCTTAGGACACTGGGAGAAACACCCTTCTCTTGTACTGTATTCTCTTGTACTCCCAAATGCTTCACAGAATGTACTATATGAAGTGTAGTGATTGTATGTGTGCATGCTATACAAATGTAATTTTGTTGTTGCGTGCATGTGTGTGTAACTGTGTGCGAGCTGCAGAAGGGGAGGTGTTTAGCTGCACTCTCTGTGGTTTGCTGGCGGCGAGGCGAGTTCCAGGCTTGTAATTTGATCATTGGAGTTCTGAGGAGCCTCAGGAACACAGAGCAGCGAAGCTTGATTCGCGGCTGTCAACAGAGTGTAATTGAATTTCAGCCTTGCTCTCCGCTGCCAGTTATCTGGTGTGTGAGTGACTGAGCGAGTGAGTGTAATAAAACAAAACCACCAGTTCTGCTGAGCTGTGCTTAACTTCATTGTGGGCTGCAGTTCCTTCTCAGAACAGACTCGGAGATAAGTTCACAAAACCCATTGCCACCTCTGTTGGGAAGGACAGTTTGGTCCACTGTTGTGGTTTGCTGTTGTATTTGGAGCGTTTGTGTAATCCCTGTGCTGTCCCATCGCTGATTGTTGATGAGAGGAAAGAGCACCTGGTGAGTGATTTTTCCTGTCCTTTGTTTCCCCCACTCGCGCACACAATCCTTGCATTTCAAATGGCACCCATACTGCAGGCATAATGCTCATGAACTTCTGATTCAAATTGCTACCAGCTGAGCTGATGCTTTTTTTGGGGGTAGTGGGTGGGGGGAGAAGGTTGAGCATATTTTTTAATTGCCTTACACCCTGCCTCTACTTTTCCTTCTATTTGTGGGGGTGAGGTTACCCTCGATGGTCTTGACCAAGTGACAGCATTCTTGTGTGAACCACAACGGTAATTGTTGACAGGCTGTTTGGCAGTTGAGCCTGTTCCTGTCCTCGCTTTGGAGTCCCCACGCTCACGGATAACCGGATAGCTTAATGCTGCCTTCTCTAACCTAGGAAGCCAATTACAGCTTTCCTCCTTCCCTGGCAGAGATCAGCTATCTCAGCAGGGATGGAACCTGAGACTTGAATGGCCCAGATACAGACTGGGTGCAGTTGCTGAGTCTTCATGAGGTGTCCTGGTGTAAGTTAGTAAACTTTTATGGCATATTATTGTGGAGTCCTGTAGTTTAGGTGAATTTCTGGTGTGTTTATTTATATATATTTTTTAAAATTCCTCCCCCACCCCCCAAAAAAAATTGGTCCTTAATCCACTGTTTGTGTATCACTACTGTGCAATTGGCTGTCGGGTATCGCCCACAAAATATACAGTCAATTCGCTTTACACTTCCTTCTAATAATAATTGATGAGGCGCTGTGATCAAACACAAGGATTATTTTTATTAATAAACATGAAAGGGAGGAGAGTGTCTGTCTGTGAGCAGTGTCCTGTCTTGTTCTCACCCCCATGTGGGTAGACGGGGTGCTCTTAGACGCCGTCCGGCGTGGAGGGTGCTATATAAATCAAGGTTGTTGTTGTAGACCAAAGTCATTGGCAACTGGTGACTTATTCGTTTCTCCATTTCTCTAAGTAGTATACCCTTGTGGAGCTCTGCTGCCTCAGCATCAACTAGGCATAAACCCTGTTGCATAGGAAACCGAAGCCTTAACTCTAACCACAGCAGACTTAATTTATTGATAATTTGCAGTTAATCCTTTCATAATGCACTGTATTTAAACACCACGGGTTGACCTGCATCTTGGCTGATATCCTTTGACTTTTTTTTATTTGTTCCGCTGGTGAACGGCAGTTGTAATGGGTGTGTGGGGATGGGAGAGAAGTGTGCCTGAATTGGCTTTGTTTCGCGTTGTGGGAGATGGGATTATCGGGTGGTTACTCAGCTCTTCTATTGGACTCCTGCCCTCTCCTCCCATTCCTATCCTGGATTTCGCTTCATTTCTTGTAGCTAACTTACTGTGTCAAGTGTTCACACGGAGACACAACACAGCAATTCTGTCGACCACTGGGATCCATATGTATGAAGTGCTTATAGATAATAATTTGTTACTAACATCAAACAGTGAACAATGCATGGTGTTTAGTGGGATTTCGAGTCTGTCAGGCTCCATGCTGGGAGTCTAGATATGAAATGGATATTTGTACATAGTTGAGACTTTTAACATTGCTTCCTCGCCTGCTTACTGTTTACCAAAAAAAAAGTGTACCTTGAACAAAGGAAATGTTGTGTGTGTGCACTTTCTCTTTCAAGCTAGTTAATATTCTCTCCTGAATGTGATTTGCTCTTAGTCTTGTGGTTTTCTTCCAGTTGACTAGCATTCCACAGGCTTCTGATATCTCGTCAAGTCACTCAACCCCCATTTGTGAGCCAGGGCAGCGAGTGTCACAAGGTAATCTGACGTGTCAGTGCTCCCCAGCAGAGCTCTGTCGATACTTTTGACCCCAAATTTTCATCAGGAGCCTCTGGATAATGGAAACTTTTGCATTTCCTCTTCCCAACTTTTGTTTCTTACCCCAACCCTGGGACTCCTTCAGGCCATTTGTATAATGAGTTTTTGTTATAGTCACTTGTGTTTATTGAGATGCCTGATGGTGCTTCACAGAATTTTACTGTAAAGTATTGTCTGTGTGTATTTGAAAGCAAACATGGGAGCAACGTTCCGCCCAGCAATGTCCTACATGAGACACCAGCTTTTGTGTTTCACCCACAGTTCAGTTTACTGTATATTCTATGAAGCACTTTGAGATGTCTCGAAGACGCGTTGAGGCTCTATGTCAAATCTAATCCATTGCATAATTGTATATCCCATCGCATTACAGTGCTGGCATTTCAACTTTTGATGCTCTATCTGGCTGTTATAGCAGCCTTTCAGGTGGGTTGCCTACAAAATAGTAACTTGTTCATTTAATAAAGGTGCTGTACTCTGCAACCGTTTGTGTATTGTGCTGTTATCATTCAGAAAGCTGCCACCACACCTTTGTATAAACTGTATGTGACGCACACTTGTGAGTTTTTGAAAGATGAATGCTTTGTGCTATGTATGTTTATTATGATCGTGTGTGTCAGACAAATAATACTTAGCCATCTACAGTTACCTACATAACCAATTTTTGAGCTTGATGCTTTAGTTTCCCATGAGTTTGAAGAGCAAGGTTTTAATTGATCGGGGAAGATTGATTCTCAAAAGGCCTGAAAGGAGCAAGTGCTCTAATTTGGAGATAATTTAACCAAGTGCCGGTTTGGGCAAACAGGAACAGGAGTAGGCCATTCAGCCCCCTGAGCCTGTTCTGCCATTCTATTAGATTTATCGCTGATCTGTACCTCAACTCTAGTTACCCACCCTTGCCCCATATCTCTGTTACCCTTGTCTGAGAGAAACCTTTCCACCTGAGCCTCGATAATGTGAATCGATTCACAGTCTTTTGTGGAAGAGAGTTCCAGATTTCCACTATCCTTTGTGTGGAAAAAACGCCTCCTGATTTCACTCCTAAATGGCCTAGCACTAATTTCAAGACTTTGCCCCCATGTTCTGGATTTCCCCCTGGAACAAGCATGTCCATCAGTTCCAAGAGGAACCTTGACATTGTGGCAAAAAGGTTAAAATTGAGATGAGGAAGAATTTCTTTGAATATTTATTCACAAGTCTGGAATGTGACAGAGATGAGAAATCAGTTAAGGGTTTTAAGAATGAGATGGAAAGTTGGGATTACATTTCTTTTGAGGATGCTGGGAAGCTCAGCAACTAGATAATATTGGGCGAGGATCAAATTAAATTGAGCTCAATTGAAGCTACCAATCTTGTTGCTGCTGCTTGCTGTCGATGTTCCACACAACAATGAACACTAGTCATTTTGAGCAAACAATGTTCCAAAGGGCTACCAGCAACTACATCCCAAGAGAAGTGAGGAACAGGAGGTTGAAAAGGGAATTTAAACTAAAATTGCTTGGTGCTGTGAAGCCTATTTTGGTTGTGACCCCAAAAATGGCACTCATCTTGGACTGGGCAGCGATCCCAATACAACATTACATCTTCCGTTAACAGTTTGGGCATCAAGCCAGTCCACATTTCACCCACTTTCCCTTTTATCTTTCTCCTCGCTAAACATTTCTGTCTTGATACAGTGGGCTGCTTTTAACCCTTCAAGCACCAGAGAGTCTTACCCTGTGAGTTCACCAGTTCTGCAGACTTTTTGATATTACGCTAGTAAGGCAAACATCTGGGCACAGGATGGGGGAGGGGGGAGCAATGATGGCAAAGATATTCAGGTGAAAAGGCCCATCAGCTGATTTTTTTTTAATCATGACCTTCCATAACCATAACATACTCCCATTATAGCATCAAGCTGTCTCTTACAATCCAGCTTTCTGCCCTCAGTTACTCTCCCTGGAAGCCAGTTCTAGTCACTGTGAGTGGTCTTTTAAACTGGACCATCCATGTCTAGTTATCTGGCAAAGTTAAGTAAGAGCTACTTACAGGACTACTTTCTCAGTCACCGCTCAATAAATAAGCAAATGGTTTTTATTGCCTTCAGCGATGTGATATTTGTGTCGCAAACCTGTGTGTATGTAACTTTTTTCCAGCTAACTTCAGATTTTCTTATTTCGAGTGGTCCTAGATTATTTATTTTGGAAAATGGGCACTGACATTATGTATGTGTGGCTGTTTCAAGTGCGCATTATGTGCCAAAGCCCACAGTGTATTGATGACTCATGCATACCACATGTGGCAACGCTTTTTGTACTGTACTCCTTTCTGTAAGAACACTGTGTGAGAACGTTTTTTGTTGTTGGCCTCCTCTGCTCCACCATTGCTGGGGTGACCTATTATTCAAATGGTTGGTAATGACTGGCCGATGTCTATCTACTTTCTGTGTACGTGTAGTTGAGTATCTTTTGTTTTGGTCGGAACACGGTTTTAACTGGAAATGACTAGGATAGGAACCTTTGCACTTGCATAAGTGGGGAAAATTCCTTGCGAGTGACTAAGGTTCATTTACGTCAATGAGGAACGTGCAATGGTATCTCCTTCCTCCTCCCCCCCTCCATTGTTCCATTCTATCTGCAGCATTTGCAGTTAACCCTTTTTCTTTGCTAACATAACCAATTGTTTATGAATCATTTAGCTGTCTAGATGTTAGAAATGAGTATGTGAAGCAGTGTCAGCTTAGTCATGTGGATGTTCTTGCCTCTGGGGAAAGAATCTTACTGACACAATTTACCTGTTTTTATCTTTTATCCCAATTTAGTTGTGTTTACAACTGCTGTATCGGTAAAATGGCCATTTGTTAAATAGCATTCATTCATTGTTTTCTCAAGTTTTGACAATTTTCTTTCTCCCGAAGAAGCAACCACTTTGGAATAAAGAAGCATAAAAAGGACGATTTCTTCTGTTTTGCTTCAGAAAATGATTGTTTTTGTCATTATAATCCTTGCATTTGATACCATGGTCTTTTTACCATGTCTAAAGCACTTGGGGGAATTGCTGTGATGTGTATTGATTCTGTTTGTAAGCGAATGCGATATACAACTTGCGGTTAGCAAGGTTCCAAGTACCGTCATGATATGCATTAGGATTATTGGCCAAGATGCTGAGAGAAACTCACTCCTTTTATTACCCCGTATTGGTGGTACGTTTCAATAATGTACATCAATTTTATCGTGACATGAGGAAAGTCTCGAGACTCACTTGACCTCCTTCCAGATTCCCAGTACTATTCTGTTGACTTTATGATTGTAAGACTTAGAGACAATCACAAACCTTCCTCTTTTTGAAGTTCATCCCGGTTTACCGCAGCAAAATAGTCGATGCAAGCTTTTATGTCCTCCTGTTAATCTCCTATGTCAGAACTTTTGACACTCAACAAGTACAGTGCTGGAGGGAACGCTTCATTGTCGGAGACTCGTGGTCTCGTGGTCACAGATTTAAAATAGTTTCAAGGCGAAGTAGAGGGGAGCTGAGGAGAAATTTTTTCACTCAGCGACTTGTTCGAATCTGGAATGCATTGCCTGAAAAGGTGGTGGAGGCTGATTCGATAACAACTTTTAAAAGGGAATTAGATCTTTATTTAGGGAGAACAGGTCTATTAGGCTATGGGGAGCGGGCAGGGCAGTGGGATGGAATCGCTCTTTTCAAAGAGCCGGCTCAGACTAGATGGGCCGAATGGCCTCCTTTTGTGCCGTAAAATTCTATGAATCTGTGAATCTATGTTGGCCTTTGGATAAGACATTAACTTGAGGTCCTGTGTGCCTGTTCGAGTGGACGTTAAAGATCCCATGGCACTAGTCAAAGAGAAGCGAGTTGCTTTGTTCTTTTTTTGAAAAAAATGGCGGCTGCAAATAATCACTGCACTTCCCTGGAATCTTCATTCAGCTGATTGAACGGATTTGGTGGAATCCATGAGCGTGCTGATTCCACATGATCCTGCATGGGCTATAAACTTCTGAAGTGCTTCTGAGATGTTATGACATGATAAGCCTCTGTATCAAATCCAACAGATGTAAATTTACTGCTGTGTTCCTTTTCCTACAGGTTGTTTGCAAAATATCTCAGCAGAAGATTTCAATCAAATGCCAATTGAAAACCCTAATCAGATCCACACGTTTATTGGAAGGCAAATATTCCCTTAAACTGTGAAGCAGCTGCCTGATGAACTCCTGTTTAACCACTGACTCTGTTGGCTCCTCCACAGTCATATCTTTGTGAAGCGCAAATGGGTCATTGGGCTGCCCAGCTGTCCTTGGCGCCCTGTCCCTCACTTCATCCACTGGAAAGGCTTGCGGCAAAACCTTGTTTTATCAATGAGGGCTTCATTGAAGCTTTCAATTGTACAATTTGAGTTGCAAATCATTCTTTGGATGCCAAGCTTTTCAAATTACCCAGGATTTTGCTATCTATGTAAACATTTACAGTGTTCCCTTCAAGTTGTCCTTCATTGAAGGCCAGTGAATGGCACAATGTCCTTCACCTGTTTATGTAATTTTTTTCTCTCTCTGGGTTTAAGGCTGAGTATTGCCTGACGTTGGCCTTATTTTTGACTAAGTATTGATAAGGGTGAGAAAGAAATCTTACTGTAGCCAAGTCTTTCAATTCATCCTAAAATTGCTCGCACCATCAGTGACCACCAGTGCATAACCCTGTACAGTATCGCCCTGAATTAAATACCAAGTGCAAGTTTATCATTACAAAGTTCAGAAGGACACAGTTTACAATCAACTGTTTTCCAAGTCATGCAAGTCAGAAAACCCTTTATGCTCCATAATCGAAGAGGAGGGTCTTGACGGAGACAAAGTGATTATGGGTTGGAGTTCCAAAGAGTGGAGGCATTAGAGGCTGAAGTTCTCAAGGGTGGGTGGGCTGGGCAAGGGACATGGAGCAGGCCGGCCAGAGCCCACTAATCAGAGAGAGTGGAGAAGTCGAGATTAAAAACGCAGTAAACGTCTGTGAAGTAGTTTGAGATGTTGTGATTAGGAGCTATATCAAATGCAAGGATTATGCAGTTGTGAGGCCTTACCTCTATCAAGAACACCTCCAGAAAACATGTGTTTACTAGGACCCAGTGGAAGCTCTGCTGTGATCCACCCATACCATCTAATATTAATATTCCAGGCATACAGTATTCTCTCTGTCTCTGTCCATACTGCTGGAGAGCTCATCTCATGAGAGGACGTGTGTGTTTTGCTGATCAGTCAGGTTGCACTTGTCCTGCGTTTGGCACTTCCTCAAATCTATTTACGTTGCTTCCTCTCGTCCGACTGCCCTCGTTCAGTGCAGAGAGCTCTCTCCTTTCAGCAGTATTGCAGTCTCGAATCATTTTCACTTCGAAACTGGTGCGTTTTGTTTTTAATGTGATTTATGAAAGACCAAAGGAGTAGCCGCGCTTCTGATGGGATTGATTAACGGATGTAGTGGGCCCAAAGCACAGTCCAATATTGTGCTTTGGTTGTCCACAGTATAGGCTAGAGACTGCAGTGCATGCTCAATGCCATTGAGATATTTCAAAGCGGTGATAAAGAACCCTCGCTGTTTTCTAGGCCAAAACTAACACCGTTTGTGCTAATGAGCCATTTGGCATTGGAAAGTCACAAATTTTGTGACGTTTAAACTGTAGGAGTTTGTGTAACCTTGGAAACCACCTCACTTAAGATCCTCTTTATTGTATCTTAATTTGCAAGCTCCTTTCCTCTCCTGTTCACTGTGTAAATCAAGAGATTCGTTGTGCAGCCTCCTCCTTGAATGGTTTGTTTCCCAGGACTGTTGAACTATACTCCAGGCTCAGAATTGCCTTTTATTATGCGCTTTGCAGCCCTTCTCCCCACCCCCCCGCACGCTTATTTAAACGGTTATCAACCATAAAGCTGCAATCAAGTCACCAGTGGAAACTTCAGACAAAATAAAACCCGCATGCAGCAAAATAGTCATCGAATATTCCACTTAAAGAAAAACCTTATCAGACCCACAAACAAAATATGCAGTTTCTGTGCTTTTTATACTAATTCCAGTAAAACACTTTGAGATGAGCTCTTGATGTTACAGACCTATATCAAATATGAGGGTGATTATTATTTGGATTTATTTTTAATGGGTTTTTCACCCCCAAAAAATAGAGCTTTGCTATATTTACCCTTGATATGCCCATCTATTCCCTGTCTTGTCTCCCAGCTTTCTTTTCATCTCTTCCCATCCCAGATTCCTCGATCTGCTCTATCTTAGGTAATGCCCAGAGATTCCTGACTTTTGCCTCTGGGACTGCGCTCGTTCACTCGCTGGCAGTACGGAGGTGCTTCCACCCCCTGATCATCACACTCGCCTTATCCATCTAATGCCGACTGAGTAAGTGGAGCATTGACCTGGCAGTAATCCCAGTCAGCACATTTTCGTAGCGCTATTAATAGCAATCTCATCTGGTTTAGTTACTGTATTCACCGCTGCCTATCAAAAGGGGGGGGAGGGGGTTGGGGAATTGATGTTTAAATCCCAACAACTGGCATTTATGTTGCACTCTTCACGCAGCGCCGCATCTCTGGACTGTTTAACAGTGACAGGGCCAGACGCCGAGCTAGTCACTCTATGTGGCAGCAGTTGAGTGCGAAACAATTTTAGATTTGCTAAATCTGGTGCAAGGCTTACAATTGAAATGTCCGTTCTGTCATATGGCAGAACTCCCCTCTCCTCAATTTTCCCCTCTGGGTAATAAACCCAGCTTCCGCCATTCAACAGAGGGGAAGGAAATCTTTAAAACTTTTATATCTGTTCCAAAGTCTTTCCTTCCCATATGCCTTATATTTATATATTTTCTTCACCCCCCACCCCGCTGAATGATTTCTATTTTGTTACCACATGAGGTTGGTTGTTTTTGTAGGATGTGCGGTTTTCAAACTTTCTGCCCACTATTTGCTGAGGTGGTGGAATCAGGAGGAACACCATACCACTGGTCATGGAAACCCTTGCATCAATGCTCATAATACACGGTTGCTACACGTCACAGTAAATCCTGCAAAGCACTTGGAGAAATCCTCCCAATCTGAAGGTTGCTCTATCGAATATGAGGCTTATACTAATTCTTATTATAATCCTTGCGTTTGATACAGTGCCCTATTACATCGTTGAGATATCACAAACCTCTTTTCAGGATTTTACTGTAAAGTCCAGTAGCCGTGAATCGGTACGTAAACGCAGCAGTCAATTTGTACAAAGCAACGACCTATAAACAGCTGTGAAGTGAGTGACTAAATTTAATCTGGGGTCTTGTTGTCCTTTCTCTTTTTCGAATAGCGCTTTGAAGATCTTTAACAGGCAGACTGGGCCTTGGTTTAATGTCTCATACAAAGAACTGCACCTCTGATGATCTACCAGTGCTGGTGTCAAGCTGATTTATAATCAATATTGATTATTAATGACTTTTCCTTTCACCTTTTCCAGGCTTTTGAAGGTTGTTTGAGCTGCCAACATGGCTTCCTCTGATCCTTGGGTGTCCTACGTCTGAAACAATGGCCCAGATATCGAGCAGAAGTGGATTCAAGCAGCCGGCCGCCGGGATGCGAGCTGTGGGCAGAGAAGAAGCCCTGCAGATGGAGTCAGAAGCCCTGGCTAAGCTACAGAAGGACAGGACCCAAGGCACTAAAGACTGCCTGACCCGCTCTCTCGGCAGCGGTCACCTGAAGGCACAGGTGGGGGTCCGGCAAGAGTACGACCTGATCCACTTTCCGGAGGCCGAAGGCTCAAACCAAGAGGCCAAGCGAGTGCTGTCTGACCTGGACATTGAGAATCTGACTGAAGCCGAGCTGGAGAATTTGCTGCTTGACAGCAGTTTTGGTCCCAAGAGCTGTTCCCATCCCCGCGCTCTTCCCAATGCCCCTCTTCTCAGCCTGTCTTTCTCTGGCCAGCTGTACGGGCAGCCGGTGTTCCCTGCGGGTCCGTGGGCCGGGACCACGGTGGGATCTCGGGGGCCGATGTACCAGGGGCCGCAGCCGCCCCTGAGCTTCCCGAAGCAGCCGGACGCCTTCCGCAATGGTTTCTACCCGGGCCAGTTGGGCTTCCGGCCCTTGGAGCCCCTTTACCTCAGCCTCCAGGGGCACCGCTTTGTACCGTTCCCTCGCCAACCTGCCGTGGCCGTGCCGGTGCCAGTGCCAGCCGTGCCAGTCTACCCGCCTGTGACTCCCGGGCTGGCCAAGCTGTATGACCAGATCGCCAGCACCTCGGAGTATCTGCGGAACAGCAAGTCCAGCAATGACCTGGAATTGGCGGGCACCATGGCCCCGCGCTGCGCCATCTCACCCAGCACCAAGGACGCCAGCAGCATGTTCGACTGGTTAGACCTGGACCCCCTCAGCAAGCCGCGGCTAGAAGCCCCCGACCCTGGGCAGTGTCCGCTCGGGGGGGCTGGCGAGCAAGAGGGGGCAGGGGAGGTCACCATTGCTGGTGACCCTTGGGAACAAGTCTTGCAGAGACAGGATGGCACACAGCCTTCCTCCGCCACAGAGTGCCAGAGGGCACCCACGCAGCCCAGCGAGAAGGTTGCCTCCGGAGCCGCAGTCACTCGCAGTCTGTCACTCAACTTGCACTCGACCAACTCCCAGCTCTCACACCGAGCCTCTGGGCACAGCACCAAGACTCCCCAGGTAATGTCCTGCCACTCATTCTTTCCTATGTAAAGTCTAAAGCAGTTTGTGTCATTCGGGCTGTCATACGGTTGAGCTCTGCGGTGATCACCCCCTCCCCCATCCTTGACTTCACTAGCTCCCCATCTCTCCAGAGAATTGAGTCTCATCCTCACCTTCAAAACCCTCCATAGACTTGCTCCTCCCTATCTCTGCGACCTGGTGCCACCATAACAGGCACTCTGTGGGTACTGGCCTGTCCCACATCCTCTGCCCTCCACACCATTCAGGTCTTCTGCCCTCATGCTCTAGAACTCCATCCCAGCTGCCCTCCTCCTCGACTCCACATTGCACCTTAAAGGAACATCTTCCTCTTGCCTTCAGTCATTCCCCACCCCTGTGTCCTGGCTGGCAGATCAGTTGGTTGTTTGTAGGAACACACAGCTCGCAAATTAGCTGTTGTATTTCCCATCAAATGCACTTGGCAACAATTCGCTGTGAAACACCTCAAGTCTTTATGGGCATGGTATCAAATGTAAGGTTTGGGTTTATTTATCTGTCTGTCTTTCCCTGTGGCTCATACTGCTGCTTGACAGTTCTTGCATCTCTTTGAATTTGACTACCCTGTTCACGCTGAAGGGGACCTCTGTGTTCTTTGGAAGGGTGGGGGGAAGGGGTAGTAGCTCGTGGTTGCATACGCTGCCCAACCTTTGGGGTGGACAGACCACCTTGTTTCTGGGGCAGCCTTGTGGTTGGAATAGCTGCCATTGAGTGGTTTCAGGATAACCCACAAGACTTCAATCTTGCACCACTTAACTGGCGGAGCTTGATGCCAAGCCATGGAGAGAGGGGTGGAGGAGGTGACTGTAGGCTTACTCATAGAGGAAGCTCTTCAGATGTGATCTGAAGACAGGCAAGGAGGGAGCAAGGCAGAAGGGTTGAGGCAGAGAATTCCAGAGTTTCAGGTCA
This sequence comes from Hydrolagus colliei, assembly GCA_035084275.1. Lineage (NCBI taxonomy): Eukaryota > Metazoa > Chordata > Chondrichthyes > Chimaeriformes > Chimaeridae > Hydrolagus > Hydrolagus colliei. Next base: position 9,450,175 of record CM068757.1, on the reverse strand, counting down.
TCTGCTGAAAGTTCCGATTCAATGTCACTGGTTTCAAAGAATTTCAGTACGTTCTGAAAATCCAATGAAATGGGTGGTGTTGAATCCAGAGCAAATTGCTTGCTGGTGATTGGGGGATGGGGTAGGTGGAGGGGAATGTTTCTGTGCAAATGCCCCCAATTCTCTTGAAAGTGCCTCTTTGGTCATGGACTGATTTACACCCAGGTGGTTGCAACACCACACACAGGAAACGGGACAAACTCAATGTGAGCAATAGTGTCAAGGGTGGCTGAAACTATTTCCAAATTCCACCACAGTTTGTGCTGGCTAACTGATGGCTGATGATGGTGGAGGGGACGAGGGACGAGACTGAAAGCTCAATCCTTAGGGACAACCACTCTGATCCCTTCACACCAGCACAGCCTTCACAGAAGGTATGTGAAGTTGAATGGGGTGGGTAATGTAGGGTTGTATTGTTTGGGACTTAAAAGAGTCACATTTTGGATTTCCTGGGCGTGATCTCCTGTCAGGTGGCCAGCACAAACAGTGGTGGAATTTGAAAATGTTCCCAGACGCCTCTGACTAACATTCCTCTGTTGAGTTTGTCCGGTTTCCTGTATGTGGTGTTGCAACCACCTGGGTGAAGTTCAGTACCTTCTGAAAATTCAATGAAATGGGTGACGTTCAACCCAGAGCAAACTGCTTGTTGGAGATAGGGTAGGGGTGGGGTGGAATGTTTCTGTGCAACTGCCCCCAATTCTCTTGAACATGCCTCTTTGGCCATACTTTCAAGTATCTTTCCCCTCCTCACCCTCTTGGATGCCATTCCCCTGCTCGATTGCACAGCTAGTGCAGTGAATGGTTGTGTTGATGTGAAAGGCGCAATATAAATGTAAATTGGATTTTAATTTTGCATGGTGGATCTAGGCGAGTCTTTTATTTTCATCAATGTTTATGTGTGTGTGTGTTCCTCTGTGTGTGTGTGTATGTTCGTGTTTTTCTGGATTGATTTATGGCGTACATCAAGAAATATGCAGTTAATAAAATTTATTTTGTTGGCCGTCCAATAAGGTTGGCCACCACTGTGTTGAAGAGGCAGGAGGCGAATCTCTTGCTCTTCTTTGACAACATGGGAATCTCTCATTACAACCATACTGAGCAGCAGTACATCACACCCTCTGCAAAACAGCAAAGTGGTGGAATAGAATACTCTCTCTCTCTCTCTCTCTCTCTCTCTAAGGAATAAACCAGCACTTTCAGCTTGTAGTCATGGCTGATACTCTAGTGATAGGTGCCAGCTCAAGGTCCCATCTGCCTGTTCAGGCTGATGTTAAAGATTCCTGGACCCTATTTAAGAAGAGAAGGGAGTTGTATTTGATAGCCTGGCCAACGATCTTCAAGCTAAAATTAGTCTTTCATTTCAGGATTCGTTTGGGTGCTTTAATTAAAAATAAAAGAAGAATTGGGAAGTTGATGTGCACAAATTGGTGGCCAAATGTGGCCGGCAAGAGAGGGTAAAACCTATGGTTAGATTTGACTTTGATGAAAGGGTCTTATTACAATCAAATCTGTTGATCTTGTACCATAGTATCCAAAAAGGAAGGGAAACTAGCACAGAAGCTGACTTTGCATTAACTCTGCTTGGTCTCACTGCATTTAATGAGTCCAGGGTGTTTGAAGCAAGCCTGTTCACTGTTGTTTTTTTATTCTGTGGGTTGTGTGCTGCGTGATCAAGGCTGTTTGCCTACAACAGCAGTCCCCATTGTGCGACCTGCGCTTCCTGTCTCCTGCTGAACATAAGAGAAAAAATTTAGGAAATGAGCAAGCACCAATTGTTTGGCCAAACCGCCCTTTTCCTCTTGGAGATAACACTTTTTTTTTGCTGCTAGCTCTAATTGCGTTTTGCTGTAAATCCTTTGAGTTACAGAATGTCCCAGCTAATGAAGCAGACCCCATCCAAATTCCATTCAAAGTTATGCTGGGGTGAGTGAGGGTGGTGAAAGCAGAACATTGCTGTTTTATGGGATGTTATTGCCAATCACGCCAACAACAACTTACATTTATATAGTACCCCTCATGCAGGGCAGCATCTCAGAGCGTTTTGAGCACTGAGAGCGTGCCACGTTTTGCCTGCCTCAGTCCCCGCACTTCCAAATTATTAATTTCCTTGAGAAATCTGAAGCTTTTGACATAGTGTGTGTATATATAGATTTATAATCACTGGCACGGTTTTTGAAATTGAGTCATTCCACAAACCAGAGAGAGCGAGAGAATAACACATACGGTATAACTTATTGGCTGCTTTCTTCTTTCCCCTTTCATCCTACCCGCCCCCCCCCCATCACCACCCCTTCTCCCTCCACACACACTGGATTTCATCAAGTTTATTTTAATCTTGAACTGCACAACCTTTTAAGTAAATGTATTCCCGTTTTCGAGAGAGAAAAACCGATGGTGTTTTTGCAGCTTCAGGAGCAAAGTAATAATAATCCTTGCATTTGATAGAGCGCCTTATCATGTGGTTGAGACGTCTCAAAACACTTCACAAGACATTGTGAAGTGGATCCCTTTGTGAAAAGGGATCCAGAGTTCAACAGCGCTCTCATCTGCTGCTTTATTTTTTGCTCAACGTAAACTTATTACAAGGGGCTTCTTTCTCTTCCACCATCCCTCCCTCCCCGCTCCTCGGGCTAGTTTCCACCCTCCAGCAGCCTACATACACCAGCCTGGGCAGACCAGACTTTTGCCCTGTGCCTGACCTGTGCTATTCTTAACTTCAGAGCTGGAGACTGACGAGAGTGCCCAGAGACTGGATCCTGCTATTAAATTCCTTCCACTTGTTTTGGAAGTTGAAACCAAATTTCTCATTGGCATATTCTGGCAGGGACTTGGCCTGTGTCTGGCATAATTGATGGAATATTCCCCCCCGCCACCCACCAGAAAAAAAGTTTGGAGTGAAAGCCGATATGGGTCTGCTTCATGTGACCAATTCTTGAACGCACCGTCAAAGTAACTGAGATCCACACACCCAGAGGAAGCCCACAAGAATGTTTTAGCTTCCTTCCTCCTTTTACAGTTAACACGATATTGTTGCAATTCAGGACAACAGTTCAAAATAACTACTCAAGGTCTTCAAGCGAACCTGACTTTGTTCAGTGCATAAAGGCTATGGGTGGTCCTGACCCCACTCAAACACTCCTTTCTTTCACCACCCCCACTCCACAAATCCATAAATATTGTCAGTCTATGTCTGCTTGTGGGTCGCCGCTGTGTGCAATTGGCTGTCACGCTTTGCCACAAAACACACAGTCGCTACACTCTTAAGGCGTTGTATCAAATGCAGGGATTATTACCGTAATTTCACTTGGGACGAGATGTTTACCTTCAAGGTCCTGCTGATGAGAGACCAGCCAACTTGGCACATCAGCTAGACTCTGGGATGCACCTTCTAATTCTTTAGGGGCAAGAATTGATTTCCCACTCGACTTCTGGTCACCCTGCAAGCCAGAGCCCTATGTGTAGGGTGGTCCGAGCTGGACAAACAGCAGGAAGCTTATCAAACATTGCTCTCATGGCAAGTTATATTTCTGGTGGGAAAATTATCCAAGTAAAAAAGGGTGAAAAGAACATTGAGCTTTCTGGATCTATTAATGTTTGTAATGATATTTGTTCCGCACATTAAATTTAAAAAATATAATTTCATGGTTGGATGTTTTATTCCAGGGTGAAAATCGGAGCTGCAGCATTCCCACGGGAGCCAGGTGTCTGGAACAAATGGATTCACAGAATCGTGAGGTGGCAGCATTTTGCCAAGAGATCACCAAGTAAGAACAAGCCTCACTTGTATATTTATGTACGGTTTTATATAGTTTCAAGGTCAACCTCTTAAACTATACATGTCTTTCTCTCTGACTCTCTCTTTTTCTCTCTCTAGGATCCGGTCTGCGTGTCCGTATAACAATCACTCCACGAATCCCGGTTATATTTTGAGTCCTGTCATGCTTCACCGAGACATGAATGGAGAGTGCGCCAGTGTTAAGGTCTCCATCGAAATCGAAGGATTTCAGCAGCCGGTGACATTCACCTGTGATGGTGAGTCCTCTCTCTCTCCTCTCATCTGCAGATGTTTGACTCCAGTCTCTCCTTTCGTGGGAAGACTGTTCCGTGGGTGCCAAACACACACCACCATCTCCCCCAAGTAGCCATAATTCATGTGTAACTATTAACAGTAATGAGACAATAGCAGTGCCCTGCCCTCACCCACTGTTCCTCCAGCAACAATTTGTTCTTCATCATACATAGGCTTCACAAAGACTATGTTGCACACCAAGCAAGGGAGGGTAGTCAGAGATTTGCTTCAAAGCGAGATTTAAGGATTGGGTGGGGAGTGAGAGTAACTGCTCCGATTGGTAAGGTTCCTTCTCGCTGCACTTTAGCTTAGTTTATAAAAAAAAAACTTTGACACTCAAATGTTAATGGCGAGATGGGGAAATAATCTGCAGCACCAAGCGTTGACTCAATCGGGGGATAATTTGCGCGATGTGTAAGGAAGAAATCATTGCTGCCTGTTATGCAGTTCACACAGCATGCCCTGTACAGAGCCCATTTCTGCACTCTTCCACGGTTCATCACACCTGTAATTTTTCTCTACACGTCTCACAAGCTAGACCCCAACGCGTGGAGTGTTCGGTTGTCAGATGCAGATTTTATCAGAAATCCGGGCTTTCCTACAGAAAGTGGAATTAACGAATTGTATTTCCCCCTTAGGGAGAGGAACTGGAGGACAAGCTTTTACACTTGGGCTCTCGGCCGAGTGCCGGTAGATTTCTGTGAAGCCATTTGACCTGGGGCATAGTGTTAACAAGGGGGACTGCTTGTCATATGTCAAACCCGGTGTTTTCCATAGCAGAGCAGTTGGAGAACAGGCACTCTTGACTGTGAATCTGGGAAGGTGGTGGGGGGACGTAGGGGGTGAATTTACGATTAATTGTTCATTTATGAGCAATATACGTTGACTTGACGCAGGATAGGCAGGAGGCTGTGTGGGGGGCGGGGGGATCTGGTCCAAGTCGAGACTGCCGAGATCAGCAATGCCTAAAAAATGTGAAGCATCTGTTTTTACAGCTGAAAAGCTCTGCAGTGTTAATACTTTACCAAGCTGGAATTCATTCTCTTATTTTTGTCCCCCCCACTCTCCCCCACCCAGTTAAAAGGTGGTGGGGGAGAGGGAGGGAGAAAAGAGAAGTGTCCATCTTTTATACAGGTTTTTTTCCGAACCAGAGAATTGTTACGGTTTGGAAAGCACTGTCTTGAAAGGGTGGTCGAAGAAGATTGATGGGGGCTTTCAAAAGGGCATTGGATAGATAGTTAACAGGGAAAAAATTTGCAGGGCTTTGGGATAAAAGCAGGGCAGTGGGACTAGGTGGATAACTCTTTCAAAGAACCAGTACAGACACAATGGTATAACTGGCCTCCTTCTGAACTGTAAAATTCAATGATTTTAATAATCCTTTGTATTTGGAAAAAGGGCCTGATCACACTGTCGAGGCAGCTCGAAGAACTTTTCAACAGGAAGGAGGAAAGTTAGCTTTTTGTGTGTGTGTGTGGTTTTATACTGCATTTCAAGTGCGCACACATGTATTGAAGTCCATGAGTAGTGAACCTGTAATTACCAACACATTTAAAATAATTAGGGTTTGAAATCTGCATCGGTTTAACATGTTGCTAACAGGCTCCAGTATGTATAGCTGGTTGCTGCTCTCCTGGGAATAGATGTTTTTTCTGAAAAACAATAAGTTTCAGTCAGGCTGAAATAAAAACAAAGTTCTGAAATTACACAGCAAGTTCCAACAATTTTCTTTTTTTAATTCCAGATTCCCAGCATTGTTAACTGGAGTGCTTTTGTTTTTTTAAAAAAAAAGTTGAACTTCTTTTAATGCAGTAACAGGAGTAGTCCATCCAGCCCCTTGAACCTGTTCCTCCATTTTACAAGATCATGGCTGACTGTACCTCAACTTCAGCTATCTGCCCTCGCTCCATATCCCTTGATACTCTTTAAGAGTTCCACATTTCCACTTCCCTTTTGATTTCGCTCCAAAATTGCCTGGTTCTAATTTTTAAATTATGCCCACTTCTGCTGGAATCCCCACCAGAGGAATTAGTTTCTCTATCAAATCCCTTTATTGTTCTAAACACCTCAATCAGGTCACCCTTCTAAATTCAAGGACATACAGACCAAGTTTATGCGTCGGGTCCTCATGGGTGGGGGTGAGCCAATCAAAATTGGTTGTATATATTTTTTTGGTGGTGGGGGGTAACAATAAATTTGAGGGTAGATTGACACTAAGACCACATGATATCATTCCTTATTTTTAAAAGTACTGAGAATTGTTTTCGATTACTTAGTTGCTGGCGTGTTTTGTTACAAAGGAGTGATGGGTTACAAAGGGTTTCAAGCTGTCCCTGGGGAGATGTGTGTTGTGCTGTTACAAAGTGGATCATAACAGGGTTATATCGTTCGCATTGTGTAGAAATGCTGTTTCACAGGGATGTGGTATCCTGTTCTTGCCATTTCCAAGAAAGGCTGATTGTTGTCCCCAAGTATTGTCCTTTGTTCCAAGAACACGAATAGAGATGAGTCCGAGTTTTGATTGCGGCATTCCTTTTGCACAGGCAGTAGAATCATTGAAAGTTATAGCATAGAAGTTCGGCCCATCGGGTCTGCACAGGCTCTCAGATTAAAGCGTCCATTCAATCCCACTGACCTGTCCTATCCCCATATACTAATCTGTCAAGCAACAAAATGCTTCGGATTTCAAATAGAAATAGGGAAATGAATCCATAAATACAGAATAAATCCACAGTGGGCATAGTATCTCTGCAGTTTTGGTTTCCTTTGAGCGATTGCGAGCAGGCTGCTGAGTTAAAACCGTTGTGTGAATCTGAATTCATAATAATAATTCTTGCATTTGATATAGCGCCTTATCACGTCTTCTAGACGGCTCAAAACACCACACAATATACAGTAAAGTGAATTCACTGTATTTTGTGGGCGAAACATGGTAGCCAATTGCACACAGCAGTGTCCCACAAACAGTTGTGCATTGAAATGACCAATTTTGTTTTGAGGGATTATTATTAGGCGTGTGGAGTAAGTGAACTTGCCAAAGGTTTCGCCCTTCTTGGAATTAACCCGGGTCTCTTACTTGTAATTGTGATGACCTTCATGATCAGCAGATAACTATGAGACTTAGTATCACTATTTGATCACTAAATGAATACATGTCCGTACTCTTTGGTGAAAACCTACTCTTGGAAGTTGGTGATGCTGTCAGCTTTCTAACCAGCCATGTTTAACCCCTCTGTGTTTAATGCAAACAATACATTGGCAGAGAGGAGCTACGATAACTGCCTTTGGGAGGCGAGTCTGCAATTCCTGCCAAGTTCAATGTACTGTGTACATAACTCTGGCACCTGCTAACTGCAGGCAGATGGGAGTGGACAGATTTGGAGACAGACTCGCCATCCATGTACTGTAACTCCCTGTGCGCTGCTTCAGGATGTCAAAGCTGCCCTGTAGGTCTGGCATTAGGTGACATTGAGTGCATTTGACTCATTGAAGCCTCTGTCTTATTGTCTTAGTCGTTCATCCCATTTGCACATGCAGCGTACAGCATGCCTGACATTGCTGAATAGGCTCCGAGCTTACTTGGTTTATAATCCCAGACCATTGAGTGCAGAAATGGTTTGTTCAGCACACAAAGTCTAGAATTGTAGAGGATAGTTCTCTCCATACTGACACAAAATAATGGGCCAAAAGACTGTCTACTGTATTGTACATTTCTTTTGTTCCGTATCCAGTCACCCGGTCTATATTCCTCAAACATATATTTTCACTCCCTTTGTAAAGCAATTTAAGGACTCTGGCTGAACATCTGGTTAGGTCATAGAATTCCACATTCCAATCACCCTCTGTGCTAAAGTTCCTTGGAAAGGCTCCATGTATGATGTTTTGAATTGGCTTCGCCCGTTGTTCAAAAGATTAAACTCAACAGAAATAATGCTATCAATTCCATTACAACATAATTCCACTTGCATACTTCCTCTTTTAATTAATTCGGATTTTGCTTATGACTTCCTCATGTTAGTTCCAAGATTAATATTTCTAACCTGTATAATTATGGGGATTTTTGTTTTGTCTTGAATCTATTTTTGTTCTCTCTCGCTGTCTCTTTCTGTACCAGTCTGTGATAATATCCCAGGCATTGCAATGGTTGTAATGAAAGGACATATTGCCTAAGATCTTTAAGAGACAAAGAATATTTCTGGGTGTAGTTCTTGTGTAGAATGCAAATTTCATCAGATTTTTTGAGTAATTGTTGAAATGAATTCAGAAGACGTTACCCTTCTGATTTCCCTCCTTATTTATTCTGCACAGAACAATCTAATCTCGTTTCCAAATGAGAAAATCTGATGCATACTGATGTATTCTTAGCCTATACTGACGTTTAACCTCTTGCTGTCTCTTACAGTGAGCTCCCCCGTTGAACTTATTATAATGCAAGCACTCTGCTGGGTTCACGATGATCTGAACCAAGTCGATATGGACAGTTACATCCTGAAAGTCTGTGGACAAGAAGAAGTCTTGCAAAAGTAAAAAAAAACTTTACCAAACTTGTCTTTTTCCTGTTTCAAATACGCTGCCAGGGAGGAATTCAAGAATTTGCACTCTAAAGTGCATCTGTGTAGCATGAGTTAACTAGTTTGGTGGGTTTGTTGTGTGTGCTGAAGGTTAGTTTTCTGGGTGGATGCACATGGAGCTAAGACTATGATCAGTCATCAAATGGTCACATATTACCTTAAAGGCATCTTAATATCGAAGAGCGAGGTCATTGTAGGCTAATATCGAAATGGTATGCAATGTGTAATTGGGTGTGCAATTCCTATGCGGCTCTCGTAACTCTATGACCCATTGAGCAATTCCACAAATAAAATTGGTCCTTTACTTCATGGCCTTTTGCGGGGTGTTGATGCGCTCAAATTGGCTCTCACGTTCACCTCCCAAGATAACAGTTACTACAAATTTCCAGTAAATCCAGCAAAGCGTTTGGAGACATCCTCCTGATGTGAAAGGCGCTTATGTCAAATGCAGGGATCGATTTATTTTCGATTTTGCATCACATGTTTTTCTTTTGCACTGTCCACAGTAAACACTGCTTGGGAAGCCACGAGTACATTCAAAACTGCCGCAAGTGTGACACAGAGATCAAACTGCAGCTGATGAGTCACAGTACAATCTGCAGAGCCCTGGCCCGTACGGTAAGGCTCCGTCACGGCGAACAACAGGAAATGATACATAAGATCTTTCTCAATCTCGTCTGGACTAAAGTGTGTCGTTTACGACTCTCTTGCAATCCCCATAATTAAATCTAGATGTGAAAAGCCTTCAGTGTTTTGAATGGAGCATGTGTTGACGTAATTTATGAACTGATGATGCAAACGCGTGCCAATGGGGAATTTGTGGCTTGCATGCCAGCAATGATTTGTGCATGTGTATGAGCTCAATCCCGTTCACTCTTTAAGTGAAAGCCTTCCTGATAACTGCTGACAGTGAGGATCCTAAGCCATATAATGTGGATGACTGGGGGTGGGTTAGAGCAGGAAAAATAAGAGGGAGATGATTGCCTTGTTTGTATTTGGTGATCGCTAAACCAAAGTCCTGTCCATATGTTCAGATGGACCTTAAAGATCCCTCAACACGTTATCCTGCCCAGCAATCCAGATACAAATGGTCATTCACTTCATAGCACTACATGGCTGTGTACAAACTGGCTGCAGCGTTTGTCTACAAATAGGAACAGTAATTATTGGCAGACATTTTCTTAATGTTGTAGGCATTGTATCAAATTCATTTCTAACCACTAACGATGAATTCCATTTCTAACCACTAACGATGTCTTTTGCTACAAGAAAAATCACCAGACTTCAGTTTAGTGGGTAGTTTTGGAAGTTTTGACTTCCTTAATTTGAAGCAGAAAACTCCTCCTGTGACTGTGATTTATTCCATGAGTCTGTAAGCCATGACGATTTCTTCTACTTTTACATCGAGTCTCTAAATGTCTAGAATACATGAAAAGTGCTACATCAAATGCACGGATTATTATGTTATTTATTATAAATCATAGAATCGTACAGCACAGAGGAGACCATTCGGCCCATTGTGTCTGCGCTGCCTCCGAAAGGAGCAATCCAACTCAATCCCGCTGGCTCGTTTTCTCTCCATCTCTCCTGCAATTTTGTGCTCCCCAAATACTCAACTACTTGCCTCTTGAAATGCATTCTAAACCTCCTACGCTTTTCCATTAGCAATTTGCGGAGCTTGAGATATGACTCATTCAGGGGTGCAAAAGTTACTGAGCCCAAGCCTTTAGTCACTGCACCCCTAATCTAGGGAACAGTCTCTGCCTTGCTGTCTAGATCTTTAAATTCCACCTGAAAACTTGCCTCTAAGTCCATCCATGGTCACCTCTCCTTCTCACTTGCTGCTTATTTACCCCCACCAGTGTGCAGTGCTCAGAACCACTAACGGCTTGCATGAAGGGCACTGTATAAATGTAAGTTAATGGCTTGTCATTGGCATAACCAGCTGATCTCCTGTGTACAAAAGCAGTGGGACATCTGACACATCTGTGTTCCCAAACTTGATGTCAGCCAACGCAGCTCTCCCCAGAAGAAAAGTCTGGATGTAAAAGTGTTGTGCACGCATGTCTGTTACTATTGAATATTAGCCATACACTTGCAAGTGTACATAACTAATATCCAGACAACTAAATAAGAGTATTTGCAAAAGTATTAAATAAACAAGAAATAATAATTTGGTCACTCAATCCATGGCTTCAAGGTTTCGCCCCCCAAAATGTAGTCATTTCACTTTACAATATATTCTGAAGTGTTATCAGATGTCTCATCGATGTGATAAGGTGCTATATTTAATGCTGGTATTACTACTATTCTGACATTGATAACTGAGTTTCTACTGTCAAAACAGGCTGATGATGATGAAGTGCCTACAGATCTGGAGAAGTTTCTACAAAAAGTGGAAAAGCCCTTCAAAGAAATCATCAGCAGGTAAAGGGCTAGATTAAGGTTTAATTGCTGCCATTCCAGGGAGGTGGACAGTTTACTAAGACATTGTTGTGATTTCTTTTGTGCTGCAGGCAGAGTCTGACTGAGCTCCTGGAAACCTATCACGGTCACGTTAAGACATGCTTGCAAAATGAGGTGAGTCACCTTGCAGTCGTGCAGAGAATTATGAGGGCTTTTTATACATCGGGTGAATTATGTGTCAGATGAGTTTCCTTCTGAGGTAAACTTACTGGATATTGACTTCAAGATACTCCCACTCAACTATGCTCATCTCTCCCAACCTCCTCACCAATCCACCAACTGGAGCCTCTGCTTGTCTGGCACTGGCCCCCTGCTCATCCCAAGAAGTACAGTAAATACCTGATAATGGACATGTGAATTGAGTGAGTCCCATTGTTTAGAATCTGAAATTTCCCTATGGGTTTTTCCAACCCTGTGCTCTATGTCATAAAGGTGTTTGATTCAAGGTTTCGTGGTATTTGAGTTTGGTTCCACTGACCACTGTTGGCAGGCATGAACATTATTCATCCCTGAGTACAGCCAGAGGCTGATCTCTCACAGGAACATTTGGGAAACAGGATGAGACTATTCAGCCCATCAACCCTTTTTCGCTAGCTGTTTGCTCACGAGAGTCCTCTCTATCCTATTTACCTGCCTTTTTCTCCATACCCTTTCAATACTCATACTTTACAGCTAGCCAGAGTAATTTACAAAGTGCAGTAGTAAGCCATTTGACCCATCCTCTTCACGTCATCACATCCCAATAAATTCTAGCAGCCATTTCATTAGGGTCTCTGAATAGCAGTCTATGAACAGAAACCTCCCTTCTCTTGTCTCCTCCCCCCACACTGCTTGTTGATGATAATAATAATACTTGAATAATCTATTTTAATGCATGGTTTCACCCATGTCTGAGTTACGCTTTCTGTCCTGTTTTACTAGAACAAACAGTACAAAACTGTTGACCGGGTCACCCAGGCCGTAAAGAACATTTGCAGTGCACTGGATGGTGTGGAGACCAAAACCATTGCTGATGCCGTAAAAAAACTCAAGCATGCCGTCAGCCTACCAAAGAGCAAAACATTGGAGGTATGCCTACCACTGATTGATATCTGTATCCGTACTGCAGTGAGTTTTTTCCTCGGGACTTGTTACTGAATGTTGAACAGTTGATGCCTTGTGACGGCATTTGACTGTGGCCCTGGATTGAGTTGTGAAAGAGCCGCAACACTTTTTATTTCTTTGGAGGGTTTTCTGGAGTTCAGCTGAGTTTGCATCGTACGGGAGCATTTACAACTGAATTGCGTTTTTTGTTTGCATATGTTAAGAGCACACACAAAAGCTGCAGTGTTGCCCACTGCATGGGAATGAGTGGGGAGAGCACAGGAATGGGCTACAGTGAAGCTGGTAGAAAAATCAACAAAGGCATTGTTTGATCTTAGTCCTCTTATTGTGTGATCGGCAAGGAAGTAAATCTATGGCCAGCTGTCAATCTGCCTTTTAACCACCGGGCAACTGAGGCTTTATCTGATCAACCTGTCTCAGCTAGTGACCCAAGTCAGTACATTGAGCACATAAGACTGGGCTGACAATCCAGTGCAAGAAAGCCCCATTGTTGAAGATAATGTCCTTTGGAAAAGATCCTAAAAACCAAGGTCCCCTCTGCCTTTCCAGGTGGATGTTAAAGAGCCCATGGCACTACATGAAAAATAGAAAGGCGTTGCTTCCACTGTCCTGGCCAACAATCCCCAAAATAAAATTGGTCACTCACCCTCTCCTGAGGGAAATTTCACTTTTTGTTGTGGATCCTTTCACTGGGAACAGTGAAACTGGGAACAGACACTGGTTGCTGTCTGGCACCTTGCCCAAGTATGTGAGTTCAGACATTTGAGTGTCAACAGCCATAGGCTATTTGATCACAGGAGAGCATTGGATAAGCCCCCCACCCCCCACACTCATTTATATATTCCGGACCATCAGCACTGCTACAACAGCCCCCCTCACTCCCCTTTGCTGACTCAGCTGTGCTCACAGGCTCCTTTATGATACTTTAATGACTGATCTACTCTGAGACGACAGTATCTAAGTATCTACCATGTCTATTCTTCCACAGGTCAGATCAAAGGTTGGTGATGAGTCAGGTGATAGTGGAAAAAATGGTGAGTGGCTGCCACGTTTCTGAAAAGGTTCTTTGTTTCTTTGAGCAATTATGAGTTTGTCATGTAATATTTCTCGTGATGCCTCGGAGCTACAGCGTGAGCAGAATTGTGTTGTTTTTGTGAGTCCAGCCTCTCTCCTGAGCATAATTCCCTTTTGTTTTTGAGGGGATCGGATATCCACTTGAAGCAGCCGGACACTAGATGGGTAGTTATGGTGAGGTCAGGGGAAGGGTGAAATGGCTTACGGCAGGGGGAGATGATTGGAGGAGATAATCCCCCCCACCCCCTAAAAAAGAAACAAAGACCCTGACCAAGGCTTCTAATGAGGACCTAGTGTGACTAGACAGAGTGTCTTGCATTGGGGACAGTTATCATTTTAGATTGAGGACTGCAGATGACAGTTAGTATTTTAGATTGGGAATGACAATGCAAATGGATGTGATGGGTGGGGAAGGAGGACAAGCGAAATGACCCAGGTTCGATTCCCGGGCAGGGCAAAATGTTTCGAAAATGTCCTTACTCTACACTCTTCTATTTTCCTTGCAGAAAGTATGAATCCGGTTGTTAGTCGATTGGTAGATCGCTTTCCCCGGGTAATAATCCCTTCCAATAAATAATTCGGTCACTCAACCCACATCTGTTTTGGGACAGCACTATTGGCTGCCAGTTTAGCTCACAAAATATACAATCAATTCACTCTCCAAAATATTTATTTACGGTTTTGAGACATCTCAAGCATCTGATAAGGTACTATATGAAATGCTATTACTGTATTAATATTATAACATTGATGATTTTGACTTGTTGCAGGCTCTGTGCCCGCAGCGAATGCGGTGGAGGGAAGCCTGGGTGAGCTAACAGTGGCTGTGTATGAACTGCTGCAGCAGTACCTAAGCTCCTTCAGCAGCAGCCCGGGCTCCACTGGGGCCTCGCCCACGTGCTCCAAGCCCACAAAGGAGGCGCGAGCCACGAAGGAACATCTGCAGTTCACACTGTTCGCCGCCCACCGGGTGCCCCCAGCCTGGATCAGCAGGTGAGGAGCAGCCCGTACACAACAAAAACAACAACCTAAGTTTATACAGTACCCTGTACGCAGGGTAGCATCTGGAACGTCTTGTGAACAAAATACGCATGTTGCGCAGGATTGAATGTGCACGTTAGGGATGACCAAACTGTGTGTAAACAGTGAAAGTGTGTGTTTATTGATAGAGAGAGAGAGAAAAAAGAAATACCGTATATCTCCACGTATAAGGCGCACCCCCCCCGTTTTTGACCTTTTCTTGGTGAAAAAAAACGGAAGCATTTTCAATGATATTGCCGGCAGAAGGGAGGAGAGACAGGTAGGTAGGGAGAGAGAGAGGCCGGCAGCCAGGGAGGGAGAGAGGGAGGCAGGCCGGCAGCGTGGGAGAGAGAGAGAGGGAGAGAGGCAGGCCGGCAGCCCGGGAGAGAGAGAGGGAGAGAGGCAGCCTGGGAGAGAGAGAGGGAGAGAAGGCAGGCCTGCACGCAGGCAGGGAGGGAGGGAGGGAGGGAGAGCTGCAGGGAGTGAGGCAGGCAGACTGGGTTCGGCAGAAGGTAAGCACAGCACTGAAGTCCGCGGCTGCTGCCGATGCCCGGGCGGCCGAGGCCGAAGCCCCGTCACCCGCTCCTCCCCAACCCCCGCCGGACACTGACCAAACCCCGGCTGACAGCGCGCCAGCCTCCCCTCCTGTTTACTGTATCTCCGAGGCTCAAAATCTCTTGTTCCTGCGTATAGGGCGCACCCCCAACTTTCGAGATCTTCCGACCTGAAAAAAAGTGCACCTTATACGCGGAGATATACGGTACTCGATACCAAAAGGGTTTGGAAGAAAGGCACGAGAATGGATCCAAATGGAGTTAACACAGACACAAGGGCCAAATGGCTTCCTATTGACTGACTGACTGCAGAACAGAAACAGTCCCATCGAGTCTGTGCTGTACTCCATGCGAATTTCTCCCCCATACCATCAAATTTCCAGTTGAATGCAATGACGCTTTCAGCCTCAATCATATTTTCCAGTAGCAGCTTCCACATTCTCAACCTCCCTCATGGAAATGTTCCTCTTAAGCTCCTGCCTGTAAATCGCCTGTAAATCTCTGATCCTGCACGTGCACCATAGTAAGGTAAACTAAACCATTTGTCCAGTTGAACCTTTCAGTCAAGATGCCTGTTGGCCCCCTCTGGTTTCTCCATAATGATGATTCCTGAGGAACTTTGACCTAGATTTTAAAATCTCTTCCCATCTAAACCTTGCCAAAAGAAATAGCAGCATTCTGTGACAATCTGGCACAGACTCCTTTCTGCTCGGAGCCTTGGACTTAGCTAGCGCTGATTGTGAGTGGAATGCAGGTAAATTAACGAGTCCCAGCGCAGCACTGAAATCATTCCAGCCAGACAGTCTGCTCTGTGTGTGTCTTTTTTTCAAATATATAGAGTTAATATCAGCACTTGCAAATGTGATAAACCTGACCCAGTTTCAACTCTATCTCCACTAATGATATTTTCACTGAAAGCTTCAGCTCTTGGGCATTGCAGTGTTTGAACTGGATTCAGCACATTAGCATAGGGATTGTTTTTTAAATATTTGGGGGGAAAAAAGTTATTTTTGGCAGATTTCCCTTTTGTTTAATTGTGCTGTTTTATCCTCAGACTCCTCTCTGCAGCAGCAGTTTGTTCTGGATTTCTCCCATCCTCCCACGTCTCTTTTTCTCTGTGTGGGGGGGGTGGGGGTTGCTTCTGCTTAATTGCAGAAGAGGGAAGAAGACCTCTGTTCATTGCTCCTTTTGCCTCTTATTGCCCCCCACCCCCCACCTTTTATTAAAAAAAAAGTAAAATAACACACCTCTTTAATCATCCAAGTTAACCAACCTTGTCTACACCTCCAAGTCTATCTGAGCTAGTCATGTCATGCAAGCAAGCTGGAGACCTTTTTTCTTCTTCGATCAGCTAGGTGAAAACCATCACCAAACTACATTTGTATGCCACCTCCATGTATAAATTTCCGTCTCTGCAATGGAATGCACAGTGTCTCCCTGGAGAGATGCATCCTGCCTACCTTATTACCCTGGTGTATTTTGCACAGGTTGGCAAGAGCCAAGACTTTGGCATCCAAGAATGTATGTTGCAGGTGACCTCTGGAGTTCAACCAGCTAAAACCACGTAGCTTTCTTTCCTAGTCTGGCTACTTATCCTGCTAGGATTAACCTACCAGTTAGGGCTTTGTATTAAAAATTGCCACAGTTGACTGTGGTCTGAAATGTGCTTTCACTGACGATTGTTGTCCATTTCAGCTTCGAAAAGTACTTCCTGATGTGTTCGTTGACCCACAATGGGAAAGATCTCTTCAAACCAGTGCAATCCAAGAAAGTTGGGACCTATAGAAGCTTCTTTTGCCACGTCAAGTGGGATGAGCT
The DNA here is from genome assembly GCA_035084275.1 of Hydrolagus colliei. Taxonomy (NCBI): domain Eukaryota; kingdom Metazoa; phylum Chordata; class Chondrichthyes; order Chimaeriformes; family Chimaeridae; genus Hydrolagus; species Hydrolagus colliei. The sequence goes on along the minus strand of CM068757.1, from coordinate 9,433,460 downwards.
GTGAGTGGCCTCTTGTGTTTTGATGCGTTCCTGGAGTCTTGCTTTATACTGTCTTGCCCACAATATGCAGAATATATTCCGTGAAGCACTTTGAGGCTTCTCCACAACAGGCTAAGGCACTAGATCAATGGCAAGGATTATTATTTTAAATGTTGCCTTAAAATTTAAGATTGGGCAGCATGACAGCTAGTTGGAGGTATTTATTGTGATAAACTGCTATAGCAAATACAAGTAATATCATTAATAATATTCCTGGTTTACCTCAGCAGTTCTACGCAACCAGCCCTATGATCCTCACCATGAGTTTCATGGCTCCACTGTCTCCATTGTCCACCAAGTTAGCTTGTGAAGCCCCACAAGTGCTGCTGAGCACTGTACGGCACTGCACTCTGTGTTACCTGATGATTATGATTTCATCTTCCAGGATCAGCTTCCCGATCCCGATCGCTCAGCTGCCCCTGGAATCCATGCTGAGCCTCACTTTGTATGGAATATTGAATCCCTCGGCTGCCGGATCACCAGATTCTAACAAGCAGCGGAAGGGGCCAGAGTACCTTGGCCAGGTTTCTGTGCCGCTCTTCAGTTTTAACCGGTAAGCGGTCTTGTTTTTTTTTAATGCATAAAACTCCGGCATTTTTTCAGGCCAAGCTTGGCAGCTGATTTTTCACAAGAGTTTCTCCATTGATTTGCATCAGTTGCAGCAAGACTGACCTTGGGCTATCTCACCCATGAGACTGTTCTGTCTTAAAACCACAGTGAAACTTCTGAAATCTTATTTTAGTCAATTTAAGTTTTCACACAACATTAGAAAACCGGCTTCTAAATTTTCCACAATTCTCGGCGACTAAAGTTTTCAAACAAAATTCCACTGGCTGGTGGAATTTCAGATTTATGGTATGGACATCTATTTGCCTTGGGGTCGAAGTGTGATTTTAAAAAAACAAGGAGGTTGTGTTGATCTGGGGAGTGTAAGATGTGTGGTTAAGAAGCTTCTTCACAGCTGTGGACAGAATGCCCTAAATGGCCTATTTCTCATTCCCTCCATTGTTGCGTTTATAATTATAATGTTGTGATTTTAGCTCTTGACTTTTATTCAAACGCTGATTTTCCAAGCTTACCTTTTTTTGCCCCCGGCAGCGTGTTGACCTGTGGAACCAAATTGCTACGGCTCTGGACGTCCATCCTCGGGAATCCAGCTGGTGGGACCACCAATAAAAAAGGCATCTCAATGGACAGAATAGTGCTGCAAGTGAGTGCCACTCTATGGAAATATCATATATATATTTACATATATATATGTGCATTTTCAAATACAACAATCCTTTAAATTTTACAGTTGGGGGCGGGTGGTGGGAGATCAGATGTGACAGTTCGTGACTAAGAAGCCCACACCCAGAATGCAATTGTTGCAATGATACGGACAATATGTTTGAAAAGTAATTTCCCCCTGCCTCGTCCCCCCACTCCCCACAGGGTTCATTGCCACACTTGAAATCTGGGACTTGAGTAAGTTGAGTTGCCGTGGGCGATTGGCATCTCGTCACTCGCGCTCGTCTCTTTTGTTGCTGGGATCAGGGTAAAAATTGGAGAAGGTTTGTGCGATTGACAATCGTCAGCAAGCCAAGTCCTTGTTAACTTTGAACTTCTGTATGGAATGCAAAGAGTTCAAGAAAAGTGCAACATCTGAAAGAGATCCATAGACCGGAGGAATCCAATACCCATTGAATTGTGGTCATTCTTGGTGAACTCCTCTCATCCGCTAATTGCGCAACACAAGTTGCCTTCTATCTTGGTCTTGAAATTGTAACTGTTCTGTTACGGGAAGTCGTAGAGATTCCCTGGCTCCATTTCCAGGCTCCAGGCAGAATTTGCTTTTTTGTATTTGGGATTGTCTTTAACACTGGTTAACTTGAATGTGTTGTCATTTTAAACCATGAATTTCTTTACTGCCAGGAATGAGTTTCTTCTTTTTCATCTGCATTAAATGTCTCGTATGATGCCCTGAATAACGTTGTACTAATCCTGAACAGGCCATGACTAACCTTTTCTGCACACGGGTTACCCATAAAACCATAGAAACCAAGAGCACAGAAAGCCCTTGGGCCCATGGTGTCGGTGCTGGCTGTATGAAAGCACAACCCATTAAGTTACATTTACCTTCTTTTCACCAATTCCTCTACAAATTCCTCAGACTTGTATCTAGTTCCCTCCTGAAAGCAAATACGGATCCTGCCTTTCACCACAGCACCCAGAAGGGTATTTCCAGATCGTCATCACTCTTCACTCAGAAGGTAGTGAATTTATGGAATTCACTACCCCAGAAGACTGTAGATGCTCAGTCCTTGAACATTTTCAAGGCTGAGACTGATAGACTTTTAAAAAATAGAGGGATTAGGAGATATGGGGATAGGGCAGGTAATTAGAGTTAGGTCAGAAGACCATCCATGATCTTATCAAACGGCGGGGCAGGCTCGAATGGTCTACTCCTGCTCCTAATTCTTATGTTCTTATGTCATGGCTATGTGTTAAATAATTCTACCTCGATCATTTGCTAACTAACTTAAACTAATGTCTGCTTGTCAATCACTGCTCTCTCATAATTTGCAAGAAGTTAAAAACTAATCCCTGTATTTGTTATAGCGCCTTATCATGTCATCTCAAAGCTCTTCACAGGATTTTCCTGTGAAATAGCCTGACTTGTGTGCTTCAGACTTTATCTCGCATCTAGACCCTCAAGCTTACAGCTTTCAGTTTTTAAGTTGATTTTTCTCTTTTACTTTCCCTCCCTTCCACCCCCACCAACTGATGGGTTTAATCTTGCTTTGTTGACAATATAGGTGGACTTTCCATCCTTTGCCTTTGATGTTGTCTACTGCCCTCCGCAGCCCAGCCGAGTTGTTGAACTGGACTTTGAAACATTGGACACAGAGACCCAGAAGCAGCTCTTTGATGTGTTTGCGAAAGACTCAGCATTTGAGTAGGTTCTTCCTGTGTGTTTTTATATAGATTTTGCTGCGCTCTCTCATTTATATATATCTATATATATATATTTATTTTTATATATTTATATAAGTATATATAAATATATATTTGATATATCATCCCTACCTCAGAATAAACGCCAGACCTGGAATGGCAAGTTACGCTGAGACTCAAATATTAACGTACATTCAGGCTCGGCTCAGTCTGTCACACTCTCGCCTCATGCTCAGTGGGTTATGGGTTTAATCTCCACTTTGGTACTTGAACTCAGGTTCCAGACTGACTCTCATTTGTTGTGCTATGGGGGGTGGGGGGGAAAGTGGGATGCAAGCGTTACTTTAGATGAGGCAGATGAAAATAATAGAAGATATGTGGCTGGTGTGCTTGCTCTCTCATGGCTGTAGGAACGTTCTGTCACCAAAATGGTACCCACTTTGCCTTCAGATAGCCACAGCGCTTGAGAGAAATTACTGTTAAAAGCTGTTTTGAGACAATAAACTAATTGTGGTGCATTGAGGTTTGGAAAGGGATTTAAAGCATTCAAATAACGAGGGTCTGAGTTTGTTCTAAACCATATTGAAGACAGTGGGTTTGTGGAGTGTTTTGAATTCTCAATTGCTTTTTTGTCCGTAGACTTTCCAAGACTGACAAAGAACATTTGTGGGACAAACGACAGTACTGTTTTTCCCACAAAAACAGCCTTCCCAAGATTCTGGCCAGCATTCCGAGCTGGGATTGGGATGCCCTCCCCGAGATCTACTCCCTGCTGCAGCAGTGGATCCCACTCTCCCCTGTGTATGCCTTGGAGCTGCTGGATTCAAAGTATGTCTCATCGTCGCTGATGGAGCAGAACATGTTGTGGTGTCTAGTTTAGTATTGCATGTGCAGGCGATCGTGTACATGTAGAATGTGTGTGTGAACCCACTGCTGCACTGTGTGCCGTCCGTGTGAACACACCGCCCTGTGGTCTGTCTCTTCGACTGACCCCAGCTGCCCTATGTGAAGGCATTGGTATTTTATGCTGTTACCCTTTACGAACACGTTGCTGGTCTCTGGGATTTGCACACTGCGGTGCTGTGAGCGGTTCACACGCCTGAAAACCCTTTTAGCGTGTTGATCGGCTGTGGTTTGAGCCGGTCTCCCTGGGAGACAAGTTGCCAGGCCGCACTTTATTAATTCTCCACGGCTTCGGCTCGGTGACTAGTGGCTGTTTTCATTCCAGGTTCGCAGACCAAGAGGTGCGGAGTGTCGCCGTGAACTGGCTCGAAGCGGTCACCGATGACGAGCTTGTGGATTACCTGCCTCAGTTTGTACAGGTGAGATGTCCAGCACGTCTTTCCTGCCTTTTCCCTGTGTATATCTCCCTCAGCCTATTTCCAATTAACTTCCCCTCTAACGCATCAGCACTGAAGTAGTAAGCGATTACCAGAATGGTAGAAGTCAAACAAAATGGACCTTTTTTTCTCCTTTTTTTGTCCAGCGGTTCCTGTTTCTCTTCTCTCTTCCTCCCCCCCACCCCCACCCCCCCACCACCACCTACTATTACCCAATTGTACTGGTTATTCTCAGGCATGGCCATTAAATAGTTAAAGTGATTCTGTAATACATAAATCCTGATGACTAAAATTTCCGGATGATTTCTAGACTTTTTTAAAAAATTAATTTTTATTTGAATTCTCTGCATATTGTAATCGTGTAAAATCAATTGTTTGTATGTTTCAAAGTGACTCATACTTCCTGACTGGCTGCATTCTATTCCAGCAGCTTTTTAAATGAATAATAATCTTTGCATTTGGTACAGCCCTTTTCACGTCTTCTAGATGTCTCAAAGCGCTTCACAAAATATACTGTAAAGTGAGTTAACTGTATTTGTAGGCAAAATGCAGCAGCCAATTGTGCACAGCAGTGTCCCCAAAACAGTCATGGATGGAAATGACCACTTAATTATTGATTTTTGGAGGGATTATTACTAGGTGTGTGGAGTAAGGAAACTTGCCCAAGGTGTTTCCATGCCTGGAATCAAACCCAGGTCTCCCGCTTGTAAGGTGAGCGCTCTAACCACTGAGCCACACGACTCCACACATTGTATTGAACGGAAACGTAACACTGTCCTCTTCTCAGCTGAAATTACTGCATGCAGTTTGAGCTTCTCATTTATAGGAAAGATGTAAAGACGGTGCAGAGGAAATTCATCAGGATGTTGCCTGGAATGAAGAAATGTAGTTACAGCGAAAGACATAATTATGTAGGGCTTTTTTGTCTTTGGAGCTCAGAAGGCTGAGCAGGGATAGGATAGAGGCTTATATCCTATAAGATGAAACAAAGCTTAGATAGGAAAGGATTATATACGGTGGTCAGAGGGTCTAGGAAAAGGCTGGCATATATAGGACTAGAGATAGGATCTGGGGACTCGGGTGCAGTATAAACACTGGCCCCCCCTCTCCCACACCTCCTTCAAAGCCCATTAAGACTTTAACAGTGCCTTCGGCCACACTCCCAACCCCATTAATCTGCTCCCCCAAACCCTCTGGATTCCAACCCGTAGCTCGGTTGCAACCCTTTAACTGTCCGGCATCTTGGGACATCCTTCCAACATGAAAGGCGCTATATAAATGCAATTTCTTGTTGTTGGCCGGACTGGGTGGACTGATTGGCCTGTTTGAGCTGCCCCTTCTATGAAAGCTTTCCTAACCTACACTGTTTTCATTCTCTAGGCTGTGAAGTATGAGTGTTACCTGAGCAGCGCCTTGGTGAGGTTTCTCTTGTCTCGGGCTCTGGGAAGTATTCTTGTCGCACATCACTTGTACTGGTAAGAAACCCGATCTCTCATTTGTAACTAAAGTGTGAGCCTGGCTCGGTCGATAGCAACCCTTATCTCTCAGTCAGTAGGTTGGGTGGGGTTAGTTTTCAGTCTTACACCCAACCCGCTTCCATCAGACAGCAAACCATGAGAACCCACCTCAATCAGCTTGACACAATCAACTAGATTCCTTGATGCCATTTTCCAGTAGAAGCCATGGGAGCGGATGGTTTGTGTGAGAGCTCAGTTCTATTGGGTTGGTATGACACCTGCACTTACTGGAGTGGGAGGAGCATGCTTGAAGGATTTTGGGTTCTGTGTTAATAAACAACGTAAATTAGACTCCGCTTGTTTGTAATTTGCGAGGAGTGTCAGAGCAATGATTGAACGCATGCTGTTCCTTTCGAGGGTGACTGGGTATCTAGCATCTGTTATTTTTTGTTTGTTTGCACAGCCCAGAACAACACTAGATGCTTAAGGCTGGCAGCCAGCATCAAATACCTCTTCAAACAGGAATGCAGATGTGCTCAAGCTCACATATGTCTGCAGAAGCTGCCAGAATTTAGCTTGGCTTCAGCTAATCTGTGTGTGTGTGTGTGTTGTATATAATAAATTGCCTTCTCTCTGTAAGTACTGCTTTGGAAACCACCTTTTGAGCTTCTGTTTCCTGGAGACCCCACTTCATTGTGGCTTCTGCTCATTTGATTTGCAACATAATCTATTAAGCATCTTATTGTCCGTTTATCCCACCCCACTCCGAGCCAACATAACTCAAACACTTTCCTTTGTGACTGTAAAAGACAGCAACTTAGAGAATGTTGTAATAATACTTGCAGTTGATCTATTATGGTGCACAAAACATCAAAGATACTCGCAGTAATTACAGTCATGTGTAAGGAATGTATTTGTCAGTGGGCTCGGCGGCCAGTTTGCACATAGCAACATCCTGAAAACAGCTATGGAGTGAACGGCCATTTTATTCAGGGGATTTGGGGCCAGGACACCAGGAGAAACAGCCACCTCTTTTTTGAACAGTGCCTCAAGATCTTTGACATCCACCTGAACAGTTTGGTCTCATCCAAAGGCAGGACAATGTCATGCTCTTTCTATCATTTTCTCCTCCGTCCCTCTCAGTTTTGTACCTAATTGTATTATTTAAAGCTTCTGTAGTGGACTTTTACCCTGGTTTCTCCAAATGCAGCAAGTAGTATGCTCTCCTACACCTCCACCTCCACACCCACACCCACGCATACACACACACACACATGCCCTTTATTGGAAGCTGTTTGTGTTCCTGAGTTTCCAAACGACTTGCCATAAGTGTTTCCGTTCCCTGTGTCCGTGTCTCTAGGCTGCTGAAGGACTCGCTCCATGACCCTCAGTTCGGGGTGCGTTACGAGCTGATTCTGGGCGGCCTGCTGTGCGTGTGCGGGAGGGCAATGCGGGAGGAGTTTGAGAAGCAGAGCCGGCTGGTGCAGAAGGTGGGAGCGGTGGCGGAGAAGGTGCGGCTGGCGAGTGGATCGGCCAGACAGGTAGGTGTCCCATCAGCGGGAGGTGTGCGTGCGTACCTGTGCAGTGTGTGCACGTACCACGGGTATTTTTACGAGCTGACAGTCAGGTACATTGGCCAGTCAGCCTCCTGCATTGCTGTCGGATCAATTATTCTTCAGCGCCCATCGCTGAAATTCACCCTGGGACCTGGTCATTTTTCCCGCATTAAATCAATCTCTCATCTAAAACAGCCTGTCTAAAGCTTCACATTCTGAAGCCAGAAACGACTGGAATTCAATGATGAAATGCAAAAGAGCTCGGTGCTCATCTGCTGCTACATGTCACACCAACCCACAACAGGGCTTGACTTCTGCTCCTGTGGCCGTTTGTGCGCAAAGCACATGGTCACTAGACTAAATCCTGTGAAGCACTTTGAGACGTTCTTCTGACCAGAAAAGCGCAACACCTAATTATTATTATTGTACAGAATAGAGCATGTGCTTATCTTGGCCTTGGCTACATGGCTGCTACCACCTATTTTTGATCTCAAATCTTCACCTGGTCAAGGTTCCAGATGGAGGGGGTAGACATGGGCACGGTCAAAGAGATAGGGCTTTGGGATCGAAAGACTGATAGGCAGAGCAGTAGCGGAGCGAGGCCTACCTTTTTACGGGTGATCTTTTAAAGCTGCTGACAACCTCAGTCCGTGATGCAATCTCTGGGTATTTCGGCAACTCTGAGCTGTTGGCAGGCGGGACTGAGATAGCTCTGCCAGGGCACTTGCACCATTTTAATCACCTTGTTCCTTGCCCACTCCTCAACACACACTGACACACTCGTGGCCCCATTCCGCCACCTCACTCTAGATAAGTGACGCTATGGCGATTGATGAAGCAGCTTGGAAATTTCTTTCTGACACTGCCCCACCCCCCCATTAACCCGCACCCTCTCTCTTTCATTTGTTCCCTCTCCACAGGTCAGCCTTCAGGAGGGCATGGAGAGTATCCAGTGCTCCTTCAAGCACAAGTGTCGACTGCCACTGAACCCGAGCTTGGTCGCGAAGGAACTCAACATCAAGGTAGGGATTCCAGCACCTCGAGGTGTTCCTCCGACTGGCCAGGTGCTATATAAATGTAGTAGTTGTTGTTGCACTAGTAGAATGCCATTAATCACTGACATGTGCTTTGGGTCAGGAGGACCGCACTTGTTATCGAGCTAGAGTTTCCCGAAATGGGACCGATGTACGTGGGTACAGCTGGTGAGCCACTGACTCAACCGTCATGTCTGCTTTGTCACCTCTGTGACTGCCTGCACCGCCTGGAATGTTGGGATATTTTAGCTGCCAATGTGCAGCTCGAGGTGTAGAAACCCAAATCCAAACACCTCTGATCTGGCTCTTCAATTCTGCCGAGGGCTCCCTGGTGGTTACCGTTTATCTAGAATGTGTAGTCAGGTCACACAGCAACAAAATTACATTTGTAGAGCGCATTTCACGTCAGGAGGACGTCCCAAGGCGCTGAGGCAAACAAAATGCCTGGTTTGCTCTCTGGTCTGTACTGAGTTAGCTGACCTCAGCTGGAGCAGCACTGGGGAAAGGACTATAAATTAATCTATCCATCTGTATAAGTGAATGGAAAGCTGGTTAGGTTACCCACTCGTTACTCACAATCTGCTGACCTCGATGGTGCGAGGTGAAGCTGAGTTGCTTTTCTGTTTAAGTACTATGGTATCACTGCTCAAAGGGCTCGGTCGTTAGTTAACTTGGCCTCCTTCTTGTTGCAGGCCTGCTCCTTCTTCAATTCCAATGCGGTGCCACTGAAGGTAGCGTTGGTGAACGCAGACCCACTGGGTGATGAGATCAACGTCATGTTTAAGGTGAGAGCTCCGGCTTGCAAGCGTTTGAATCTCTGGGGAGAAAAAATGATGAGGCGTAAAATCAGCAGTGAGATTGGAACGGTAATAACTGGCACAGGTCTGAACACTGAAGGAGAATGTCTGCATGATATCTAAATCACTGTGGTAACCATCTCGCTGCCTGGATACCAACGCACCATTCTGCATTACCCGAGTATTTTTGTGCTGCTTTAACTTGTTAAACCCCAGCCAAGCCTCCTTTCATTATCTAGCGCAGACTCTGAGGACTCTTAGGTTTGGGGTCTGGCTCCTCTGGTGTTCAATTGGGCAAAAGGATGAGATGATCAATGCTGTGATTTGTTCCTCCCCCCCCCCCCCCACCCCCACTCAACCTGTGCAGCATTCCAGTGTCACTTTGGAATGAACACAAAATGTTGTCATTAATAATAATCTTTGCATTTGAAAGATATATATATTGAGACATCTTAAAGTGCTTCACAGAATACACTGTGAAATGGATCGACTATTTTGTGGGTGAAACCTTCTGACCCAGAGGCACCAACTGAGCTGCCGCTGTTGTTGGATCTCAGTTCGAGAAGATTTTGAAGCCCATGAGTTGCATATCAATGCATCAATAGATACTAAATGCTTAGGCTTTGTACTGTACCAGTAATGCATCCATCTAATCCATCCACCTTCTTGGTGAATTGAAGGGGAAAATGCTCACCATGGATCCATGGTTTTGTTGTTTTATCTATGAAAGGAATTAAAACTCTCTTTCCCTGTTATTACTCCAGGTTGGGGAGGATTTGCGACAAGACATGTTAGCGCTGCAAATGATCAAGATCATGGACAAGATCTGGCTTCAGGAAGGGCTGGACCTGCGTATGGTCATCTTCAAATGCATCTCAACAGGGAAGGACCGGGGTAGGTCAGGGCTGAAGGGTCAGGGTTGTTCTGGGTGACGGTGGTTCAGGGGATGATGCTGAAGGGCTCTTCAAAGGCTTCCTGCAGGATTTACACTTTTACAAAACACGTTGGTAAATGGGAAGCTGAGAGCGTTCAGTGACCTGCAGTTGCCGGAGGAACCTCTTGCAACTTGTGTCAGGATCCCAGCGACCGTTCAATCAGGTCCAGGCCCCCACCTTGGCCTCATCGCTGCAGTAACGCAGGAGAATGCAATTTATAGATCAGGTCATCCCGATAGCAATGCTTCGTGTACGTTGGCTATTTCACCCGGATTGAAATACAATTTGTGCACAAGACAAATTGTTAAGTGTGCCTTCAAACTACAAGATCCGTGTGCATTGAGGCTTTTGATCTGCGCTTTAGTGTAGTTTTCTGATGCTCCCTCCCAGTTGCCTGGATTCAAATTTCCTGTTTTCTCTCCCCACCACCTCCCAGGTATGGTCGAGCTGGTACCCGCTTCAGAAACCCTGCGGAAAATCCAAGTGGAGTATGGAGTGACTGGCTCCTTGAAGGACAAGCCTCTGGCTGAGTGGCTGAGGAAGTACAATGCGACAGAGGAGGAGTATGATAAGGTACGATCTGCAGTACAGCCTCCTCTCACTTATTTTTCGGCTGTTCACAAAACTCAGTGATCTCCTCGCCACTTCTTTACAATGAGATTTCTTGAAGACTTAGTGAGATACTGGAACTGAATGGGAAAATAGGGATATGTTATTATTATATTATATATTCCTATTTGCCAATTCAGTTACTGGGAAACCAATTCAATAACTCATTGCATGTGACAAATGGCACCCGGACACTTGTTTTTTAACCCCATGGTACGATTCATGTTAACAGAAATTGACTGAAGAGCGTTTTATATTCTTGGTGCGATGTTCAATGCAAAGATTGTTAGATTTATTAACATAAGATCCCGTCTTAGCCTCGGCTGATATTCCATTGCAGTGCCAGGGGAGCGTTGCATTGTCAGAGGTGCCGTCCTTCAGTTGTGATGGTAAACCGAGATCTTGTCTACCCATCCAGGTAGAAGTTAAAGATCCCACGGCACTATGTGTAGAGGCTGCTTATGGGACATTATTGTACGTACATTGACTGCCACATTCACCCACAAAACATATAGTCACTGTATTTTACAGCATATCTCGAGAAGCACTTTGGGAAGTCCTGGCATGAAAGGCGCTGCACAAATGTAAGTTTTACTATTTTGATTTCTTTGAAATATTATTGCATCCCACCTGCAGGCATCTGAGAACTTTATCTACTCATGCGCGGGCTGCTGTGTGGCCACCTACGTGCTGGGCATCTGCGACCGTCACAATGACAACATCATGCTGCGATCCACCGGCCACATGTTCCACATCGACTTCGGGAAATTCCTGGGCCACGCTCAGATGTTCGGGAGCTTCAAAAGGTGAGGTGGCTTCTCCTGCAAGCTGGCCGAAAGCAACGGGGTGGGTAAAATATCAGGTACAGGTGAGCGAGAGCAAAAGTTCGGGACCTCAGAACACACTGCAGTCTAACCAGCTCAAGCCATTGTGTTTAGCTTTGCTATTGATATCACTGTCTGGCAAGCTTTTCCCCCAGCGAGGATCACCCTTCCCTTTGGGGCTTTAGCTTGCAACATTAACAGTTGTTGAGTGGGCTGATTTATTTGACTTCAAATATTGATTGGCACAACATTCCCATCTGCTGTTTTTATTGTGTTGCTGGTAATGCTTTTTAATTGCTGCTGAAAGAGCCATCTGTTTTAGTTCCATTTTCCTGCGTTTGCTCACCTTTGCAAATGCTTGTGTTGTATTTCTCCTTTTCAGATCATTCTGTTTCTCTCTTGTTTATGGGATGTTGATGGTGTGGGCTAGTTGATGTGTTCTCCTGGCCTCCCTTTTCTTGCGTGACAACAGCCATTTCAGCTTAAAACTCTCCTGTAAAATGCCTGTACTAATTGCTCTTCTGTTCTTGGTGTTGTACATGTATTCAATGCAGCAACGCCATTGAGTGGCTGAGTTGGGTATTGCAGCTATTGCTCTGAAGCTTTTTTTTGTAGAGTTCAAAGGCAAATTATCCCCTTTTGTTTGGAAAGAATATATATTCTCAATGTCATAATGAGATTACAGGAAATTGCAATGCTATCCGGATCTTCCTCTGTTTCACAAGACCTCCTGTGCAGATGGCAAAACATTACTCAGAACGTAAATATCGAATGCCTTTCCATTTCACTATGGGGTTCTTGGCTGGTTAAACTCAAATCAATCAAAACTTACATTTATACAGCGCCTTTCATGTCGTGAGGACATCCCAAGGTGCTGTACAGTCAGGTTTGTGGGATGACTCCAGCAGTTAACCCAACACACACTACGACAGAATACTTTGGCTACTCTTAAGCACGGTGATGTGAGAGAGGCTGCATTGGATAAGCTGACCATTTCTCTCTTTCTCTCTTCCTCCCCCCACTCTCTACCACAGGGATCGGGCTCCATTTGTCCTGACCTCCGACATGGCTTATGTGATTAACGGTGGGGAAAAGCCCACCAGTCGTTTCCAGCTGTTCGTGGATCTGTGCTGCCAGTCGTACAACCTGATCCGCAAACACGCCAGCCACTTCCTGAATCTCCTGTCGCTGGTAATAATAATCCTTGCGTTGGGATACAGTGCCTACACTGTAAAGTGAATTGACTGTATTTTGTGGGAGATTGGTAACACCTACGACCTCCTCTCTCCTGGCGCGATCTTGGTGCTGACGCTCCCCTGAGAGGTGCGGCAGGGTCACTGCGTAAAACTCCAGTGTTCCTAAACGCCATTGAATTAGCTGCCCTCCTTTTTTCCTTTTTAAAATTCCCATTTAAAAAAATATATATTTCAAAAAAATTATTTAATTTTAATTTTTAAAAAAGGTTTATGGGATGTTTCCGTGCGCAATTTAGCTGCCGTGTTCACCCCAAAAAATACAGTGACAACATTTAATAATGATAATAATCCTTGCATTTGATATAGCACTTTTCACGAATTCTAGATGTCTCAAAGCACTCAACAAACAACAACAACAAATTACATTTATAGAGCGCCTTTCACGTCGGGAGGACGTCCCAAGGCGCTGCACTCCACAGAATATACTGTAAAGTGAATTGATTGTATATTTGTGGACGAAACGAAGCAGCCAGTTGCGCACAGCAGCCCCCCACAAACAGTCATGGATTGAAGTGGCCAATTTTTTTGGAGCAATTATTATTGGGCGTGTGGAGTAAGAAACTTGCCCAAGGTTTCACCCTGCTTGGTATTGAAACCAGGTCACTCGCTTGTGAGGCTAACCACTGAGCTACAGAACTCCACAATTTGGTAATGATTTTAAGGATAAAAAGAAACGAAGGAAATGTTTTTTTTATTTAAAAAGGGGGCAAATTGATAACTCAAATCATTGCAGTCCCCTGCAGAGAAGGAGTTTCTTCTGGTGTCCTGGCTGACAATCCCTTCCCCCCCCTCCCCCCCCCCCACGTCAATAAAATTAGTCTGTTTGTGTGACAAAGAACTGTTGTGCGCAAATTGGTTGCCATGTGTGCATCTCTGTATCAGCTCTGTCTGTTTGTGTGTGTGTCTGGCAGATGTTGTCCTCTGGGTTACCGGAACTCACCATCCAGGATCTGAAGTACGTTCAGGACGCTCTCCAAACACAAACAACAGATGCAGAAGCCACCATCTTTTTCACCAGGTACGTTGCTTTGTGCCCAGGGCTAAAGGAGCGTTGCATTCAGGAGAAGGGGGGGGGTGAAAGTAATGGTGTTGGAAATGGCTTGAAAGGTTCTTTAGATGAGCGTTTGCGTGAAACGAGCAGATCAATGAGAGAGACCAGGGGTATGTGGGCTGGGTTGAATTGGCCTCGTAGCTGCTGAAGGTTATGGGTTGTTGGCTGGTGTGTTGCAGGTTGATCGAGTCCAGCTTGGGCAGCATGGCCACCAAGTTCAACTTCCTCATTCACAACCTGGCGCAGCTGCGCTTTTCGGGCCTGCCGTCCACAGAGCAAGCCATCCTCTCCTTCTCACCCAAGATCTATTCCCTGAAGCAAGATGGCCGCATCAAAGAGGTGACCATCTTCACGTACCAGAAGAGGTACAACCCCGACAAATACTACGTAAGTTGCCAATGCCCAGTCCTGCCGGGCGAGAGAAAGCACCCGTTAGCAAACAGAACAAAATGAAATGTTATATGGGTATTGGGGCAGCTTCCTAAATCTAAAGATGTTCATACTGATCCTCTAAATGGCAGGTAAAGTACGCCAACAAGACAGAAAAGCAGGTATCTGAAGGAAGTATGTCGGATAGCGCTGCGTTGGACTGTCAACATACACTTAAGCCTCAATGTGGGGCTTGAACCCACTAACTTCCAACTCGGGGGTGAGAGTGCTGCCAACTGAGCCTGGGTAACAATGGGCAAATATCCCGATGACTTTATAAACCAGGCTTCCACTCAAAGAACTTGTTTAATGGCGTTGGTTTCTATTTTGTCAGATCTACGTGGTGAGGGTTTTGCGCGACGGGCAGATGGATTCGATGTTTATCTTCAGGACCTTCGATGAGTTTCAGGAGCTGCACAATAAGCTGGGTCTCCTCTTCCCCCTGTGGAAACTGCCAGGGTAGGTCAGTCCCTCGTCATGGCACTCACAGCTTTTGATTGTAACTTTCCATTTAAAAAAAAAACTTTGATTTAAAATTATAATCCTTGCAATTCATGTCATACATTTTGCATTGGGAGGATGTCTCGAAGCGCTTTGCGGGATTCGCTGGAAATGTGAGGTGACTGTAGGTAAACGTGACCAAGGCTGATGCATTTTCTGGATATGGGGGAGGAGGGGGAGTAATTCATGGGGATGAAATACAAAAGGTCTTTTAACCTAAGGCTATTATGTCATCGAGGAGAAAACTGTAATGTAGATTGTGGAGAGGAAGGAAAACTATGAATAATTCAAAACGGTGGAGTTTGATTCCTTAATACGAGAGCAGTTACTGATACAGGTGGGTAAAGGTGAAGGCCAGATAAGGGGAATGATTGTAAAATAACCAGTGGCAGACCTTACGGAGAGTTTAGGAGGAATTTCTTTAGATACACGGAGGTACGTTGGGTTATAGGAGCTGGAGTTAGGAGGGGTGGAGGCTTGGTTGGAGTATGAGCACCAGCATGGACTAGTTGGGACGAGGGGCCTTTTCTCTGTGCTGTTATGATCTGAGTAAAGATGGTGAAGCCTCCAATATCTTTTCAGCTTCCCCAACAAGGTGGTGCTCGGACGCACCCACATTAAAGACGTGGCGGCCAAACGCAAGGTGGAGCTCAACAACTATGTGCAGTGTCTGATGAGTAGCTCACCCGAGGTGGCTGAGGTAAGGATGTAAGTTAGGAATAAGCAAAGGCCGATCCAACGTATTTGGAGGCCGAAGCGGCAGCACGATTGAGCCAAGCCAAATCCCACAAACGAGATTCCCATGAAATGAGCGAACAATTTTATTCGGGGAATTGTTTGCCAGGACGTCAGAAACTCGCTTCTCATTTTGAATGCAACAGCAACTTGCAAGTAGCACTCCTCAGGCAGGGTAGCGTTCCCAGAGTACTTACAGTACTACCAGAGGATCTTTAACACCCACCCAAACAGGTAGACGGAGCCTCAGTTTTAACATTTCATCCGAAGGACTTTTATTTACCAAATCCTGATGTCACCTGGTTCCACTGGATTGAATGCTCTCTCCTATCTACATAAATGTGTTGCCCTGGGCTTCTCAGTTCTTAAACAGGCTTGCAATCAAACTGCGGCAATGTCACGCTTTGTTTCTTTATCGTGGCCTCAGTGATGTAGTGCCGGCTTTTCATAGAAAACTATCAAAAATCTTTAGTACCTGAATCCGCCCAAACTTTACACTGTAATAGTAATTATTAATAGTAAATGAATAAACAGACTGGATCGATCATGGAATTTATTTTGAAGCTAAAAGCCTGATTTTCCTTGCCCTCTCCAGTGTGATCTTGTCTACACCTTTTTCCATCCCCTGGCACGGGATGAGAAGGCAGAAGGGGTTGATGAAGTGGTGAAACTCAGAGGTAAGATAGCTGCCCAATACAATATATATTTAAACAATGGTTTTCACATTGGGTGGATGTTTTAAAACCCCTTTGCACAATGCCTGTACACAACTAGGTACCTATAAGTGGATGGGGGTATGTGTGGGGGGTGGGTGGGGCATTCACATCGAGAGGACATCGAGAGGACATCTCAAGGCGCTGGACGGTTTAGGATTTGGACCCGAGATGGAGGAGGTCAGGAAGGGTACTTCCAGGTGCTCTCTGAAAGGGGTGATCCTTCTCTTCTCAAATTACTATTTAGAGTACCATGCCTGGTCACAGCTGTCTCACAAAATACACCAAACACTTAGCCTTTAATAAAATATTCCTTATTTATTCAAATCCATATATCTATACTTCAATATAAGCATTCCTGCCTTTGAAGCAAAAACACTATTCTTACATAATGCTTTGATAATACTATATTGATATAACATTTAACAAGGCCTAATATCCCATATTGTATAAGATAGCTAACCACTGAGCCTCAAAACTGGGACCACCAGAGGTAAACTAGTAGAGTAACCTTATCCCAAATTCACATCTCGTCTAAGTTCTTGTGATTCTGAGTTTTTATAATTAGTGATATTAAAGTCAAATGTTACTTAAAACTACAAAACTCAAACAACAATCCTATAAATTCAGGCCCTTTTACACAACAATTGTGCTGATGTGACTTTTGTACCCATACTTTTGGCCAAGTCAACTCCTTATGGACTAACATTGACCTCCTTCAATAAATCCTTTTTTTACTTTGACGTTCAAAAACTCATTAACTCAACTATTAACTCAACTATCGAAGACTCCCAACAGGACCATAAGACCTATTAACTCATAAAATTTAACAAAGAAGCCATAAGCCAAAAGCACTTAACCAACATCTTTGCAACTCGAGAGAGATAAACAAATTGATCTCTTAATCTTAACAAATTCAACAGACTGGCTCTGAACATCTGTAATCCTGCTTCATGAATCCAAATAGTAACTCACAATATGATTCTAAAAAAAAGACTGAATTTTTCGATTTGAGATTGTGGTGGGAACTCACTTGTTCACTGTGTCTAACACACCTTATATTGTGTGTGTATGTGTATGAATGTTTTAATTAAAACACAATTCTCCTTTTTGTAGACATTCCCCCGAGCCCTGGGGCGGGGCAGGTGGGAGGGGAAGTCAAGCTCTCCATTTCGTACCGAAACAATACGCTTTTCATCATGGTGATGCACATCCGAGATCTGGTATGTAGTCACTCGGCTATGCGGATGCCTGCCCCTGTCACTCTCTGAGCAATTTTATCTCTGCTTGAGGAGAAGCATATCCAACGCCATCCTCCTCGCTGCTTCCACTGGCTTTCCACAGTCACGCTTCGGCGTGTGTCGCCACTCTTCAACTTATTTCAACGAGCTTCTCACTCTGACTCTTGAGAGAGAACACCACCGTGAACCTGTCTCCAGCAAGACTAATAATTCAATGTTAATGCAAATGTTTCTTAATCTTTAACTTTCAGTGGCACGCTTTCCCTTTAAGAATATGTTGTGCATTAAGGGGAAAAAAAGGTTATTTTTTATTAAAAAAAACTTGCCTGACCTAGATATTGTGGAAACAATTAAACTTGGAACATTTCCCCTCAGGATTTACCCCACTTTCAGATTTGCCAGATCAGCCCAAGAGATAGCCTAACAAAATACTATCCTGTATGATTTATATAATTGAGTGAAATGCGCTCTACAAATGTAATTTTTTGTTGTATAATTGTGCAGGCGACCTCTTGACTCGCGGGTACTTGAGACTGAGAATTTATATGTAGTGATTTATCTCAGTGAATACAATAGGAAATTAGATTTGTAATGCGCCTTTCACATTGGAAGGACATCCCAAGGCAATACGATGCCTGACTGAGGCAAACACAGGAACTAAAATTGGAATGATGGAGGAATGAATGTTAACTCGGAATGTGGATCCAGCGACAGTGCACGTGACTCGGGGTCAAATTGTTGTGCATTCGAGGCCCGAAGGGGTAGGTTTTGAGCTTGCCATCCAGGCTGACAATGCACTGCAGAGTTTGGAAGAAGCACTACATTGTTGCGAGTGCTGTCCCTCAGATGAGATGTTAAACCAAGGTCATTTCCGCCTATCCTGATAGACATTAAAACTCCCATTGCACAACTCGAAAAGCGAAGGGAGTTACTCATGGTATTCTGGCTAACAATCCTCGAAAATATATTGGTCATTCACTTCATGTCTGTCTGTGACATGTTGCTTTGCAAATATTGTTCGCCTACAAAATACAATCTCTGCAGACTGCAAAGCACTTTGACATTCTGCGCACTATATAAAATGCTGGGGTCATTATGTTTGTGGAAGCATTGTTGCATAGCCTGATCCTTTCTCTCATGGTTCTGCTTCTGGACGCCTCAACTTGGAGGATTCTTTTGAGTGAAAGTGAAGGTGTTTACCTGACCGTTGCTCTGTGCTGAACCTAGGTGACGGAGGATGGAGCAGACCCAAGCCCGTATGTAAAGACCTATTTACTCCCTGATCCACACAAAATAACCAAGCACAAAACCAAGGTCTCACGGAAAACCAGGAACCCAACCTACAATGAAATGGTGAGTCTCACCCCCAAAGCTAACTTTTAAATCCCACCCCACTTTAAAACCTGCCACTTTGGCCTAAGCTCAACTTTTCCTTGAACGGCATCCCACCCGTAGCTTAGCTCCTCTCCCTTGGTCAGTGTCCCATCCATTATTGTAAAGTACTCAGATGTTACCCTATGTACAGAGCCCTACAGTATACATTTGTAAGTTGTATTGCTTCCCAATTGTGTCACTGTGAAGCGCTCCGAAAGTCTTAACCTGCCTGAAGGGCCCAAAATAAATGCAAATTGTTCATTTAATTTCCATGGTTCTGATCACTATAAACACCCAGCTTTCAGTTTGTTGTGTTTAATTGCTGCATGGAATGGATGAGCTCTCCCATGTTTTACAGCAGTGGATTTGACATGTATTTTATCTCTCTCTTTCACTTTCTCTCTCCCTCTTATCTCGCTCACACACTCACAGCTGGTGTACAGCGGCTACAGTAAAGAATCTCTGCAGCAGAGGGAGCTACAGCTGAGCGTTCTGAGTGCAGAGTCCTTGCGAGAAAACGTTTACCTGGGCTGCATTACATTGGACCTAAAGAATTTTGACTTGAGCAAGGAGACTGTCAACTGGTACAAACTGACTGCTGCCCCTGTACTGTAATCCCCTACACCCCCCACCCCACTCTCCCTGCTCCATTGAACCCCCTCCTTTTTTCCTGCCCCTTTCCCCAACCCCACCATCACCACAAAAGAGCGAGAAGTGGATCAATCGTGACGAGAACTCCACCTCTCATTAACGTATATCTTTTTACTTGAAAAAAAGGAGAAGTTTTAACTGTGGACAAAACTGCGAGCTGAAGCAGGTGCACATTAACTTAACTCACGGACCAATCTAGTTTGATGTTAAATTTAAAAACAAAGCGTTGACACGTACACTTGCTGCCACCTTCATTTTTAAAACAAACAAAGTAACAAAAACCTCTATTTTTGGATGATTTTTTGGTGATAGGACTGTGTTTGGTGCAGCAACATGCCAAATCCCAGTAGATGCTATTGAGTTCTCTTGCTTCGTACCGGCTTCCTTAGAGAACCAGGGGGCGGGGGGGGTCTGTCTCCCTAACGTTGCTGGGGTTAAGGTGGCTGGACTTGGACTGCAAAGATGCAAAGCTTTTCCTTGCAATTGGCACAAATCAAGACTAGCCACGACAGTCTTCCTTTATCAAATACCCGATTTACACATAAGAGAGCTGCCAATGGAACCAATTGCAACCTGGCTTCCTGTACTTGGAAATTAATTTGAGATGTGCAAGGAGGCGCTTTATTTCTAAAATTGTTGCTCGTTGCACAAACCTTTTTATAAGTGGCCAAACACAGTCTTTAAAGGGTGGAGGTGCTGAGACTGATGCTAACACACAGGGATGCATCTCTTACCAGTTGAATCTGACCTGCTGGTCCTGGATATTGCAGGCCCGAGTGAATAATCGCCATTCCTGGTGGCAAAACACAAGCGTCAGCACTCTTGACTTGTGGAAAATCATTGTGGGTTCAAGCCCTGAGCTGTGGGCTCTGAACTTGCCATCTAGTTTGACTGTACAATACAATGCAGTACTTCAGATGAGATGTTAAACTGAGATCAAACACAGAAACACATGAAATGTGTGTGTGTGTGTGGGGGGGGGGGGGGGGGGTGAAAACAACACTAATGGCATTCAGTATATATTGTGCAATTCCTTGTGAATGGCCACATTGCCTGTCATGCTTATTGATAAACTGCAGATGGTAAAATTACAGATTCAGGTGCATTGCCCTTTACTGAATACGTATGTTTGTGGCTTCCCAGTGATGGGTTCCTTCTCTATTTAGTGTTTAAAAATCGAATTCTTCGCAAATTTGGCAGAATTTTATGCTTCTGTGTTTTTTTTAAAATCTTATTCTGGTAAAACAGCACCAACTCTGTCAAAGTGTCAAATAAAACAATGCTTAAGGCTCAAGGCTTCTGGTTTGAAAGCAACAAAGATTGGTGTGTACAAGTTCAGCCATTAACTACATATATACAGTATATATATATATATATACACACACAGTATATACTGTATATATTTGAGGGGGTCCTGAAATTCCAGTTCTGAACAGGCATTGAATGACTGGCAAATTGCAAGTCATTGTTGCACATCACTGTTGATTCAGGGAAAGCATTTAAGAATGAGGATTATTGAGTAAAACACAATTGATTATTGAGTGAACAAATAGTTGGGATGAGCGTAGGCTTCAAACTCCAGATGTTAGGTTCAAGGGGAGAGAGGGGCTGCGAAAATTTGGGATTCAAAATTTTAACCAGGTTCACACATTGTTCCTTGCTTTTAAAAATATATATGTATTCGTATATGCAGTGAATCAAAAGTCCTTATTCCTAGGTCTATCTGAGATGTTCAAACTGCATGTTATGTGGAAATTTTCGCATATCAACTCTATTGGCAAAAGCTTTTGCAAACTGAGGTGTCTTGCCATAAGCAACTGCCATTATTGGCTAATGTCCTGCAAGAAGTGAAAAACAAGAACATAATTAAAAGCTATGAGTAATTCACTCTCTAGACACACACCACAGTTCTGTGCAAGATTACGTCCATTCACAGGAAAGTGACCGGTAACTATTCTTTGTGCTGGCCTTCAACCTCTCGATCAATAAATGTAGGTATTGCAGTGTGGGCAGAGATGTATCCCCGAAATGAACTGGAAAGGATTTCCTCACGCTAACCTGGGTTTGATGACCCAAGCTACCTTTAGTGGCTGCAAGCCTAACTGTTCACATAAATGTTTAGAATGCATCTGTATGTGGCACAAGCTGACAATGTAATACTTTGCTGTGTAAGCCTGTTTTGAGCAAATGATCCATTCGCAGTGCCTCCCTTCAATGGTCCCGTCTTCTAAATCTACTGATCTTATCCCCTTCTATCCAAACATTGAGAGTTCACATGAGTTGCATATGTCTTGTTGCAGATTTTGATGTGCTTTAAATAGCCTGCCCCGCTTTGTGTGAGGTTTTGCCCGGGGCTGTCATCCAGTCAACCAAAGCATACCTTTTGAAACGTTTCACTTGTGTTTAAATCCACTGATGTTTTAATAAAAAATGTGCGTGTGTATGCATAGTTTAAAATTTAGTTTGAAGCACAGAACTTTAAAGCCAAGGCTAAGCTGGAGTGGATTCTGACTGTGGTGTGATGGGATGAAAATTGTCCGGAAGATTAGGAAAGAGGAGATCCTGTCCCTGTAGAGAGCACAGTTACTTCACCTTCCCTTGTTGAATCTTTTCATCTGTCTCCGTGCACACAGCTCCTGCCGATCACCATTCACATTAGCATTAGACACAATCGAATGTTGCTGCTCTTTGTTTTTTTTAATGTAATATGATGTTCAGTCTTGTTTGTTTTTCAATAACCTGTACTTGCACCCTCTCCATGGGGGGAGAAGTTCAGTGTTTGGAAGAAGTTTCTTGGTGGATAGGAGCAAGCATTTTTTTTTTTTTTGGACGGTTGGTGGGGAGATGGGGGAGAGGAGAAAATGTTCTGTGGAACACTTTCAGTATTTGAAAGGTGCAATTAGAGACTCTCTTTACTACAATGGCTGAATGCAGCTGACGTCAGAATTTGGTGAAAGATTGCATTTTGGCCTGAGAACGTGTGACTGATTACCTTTTTGTATTCCATCTTGCTGTCGTTCACAATGGAAATTAGATTTATAAAGTCAGTTTGCAGAATCTGCCGTACAATTACAAATCAAACAAGTATTTTAATGAAAAATAAAACCTCTTTGTAACCTGTTGTATGCCTGTACTGTTTTATATATTGTCATTTGACACTGTGAGTGTATTAAAGTGTAAACGGCAAAGCAGAAGCACACTGGGGAGCAAAAACGTTGCCTTGAATGATCTGCGTTACCTGTAGCTCTAAGAACCAAAAGTATGTTTGACTCATATGTATCTTTTTACTTTGAAGATGTACAGTATTTCTATCTACCGGTAAATCCTGTCCGCATCCTAATGGACTAAATGTGACTCCATAAGTATATGTCAAGATGTAACTTGTTTTTAATAAAGACCATTTCAAAAATCACAAACTGCTTCGGTTCTATTGCTGCAAATGTTGCTGTTGTCACTGTTTGGTGCCTAGAATTCTACTCGTGAATAGAGTAAGTGTTTGTGCAAATGTTACACCTGATAATTTTTAGGAGACGTCGTTGCGAGGTGGGGCGAAATGTTGGGCAAGTTTCCTTACTGTCCAGACACGACTGTTGACCTCGCGATAAGTAGGAGCCTGGTTATTAGTCAACTGGTAGAGATCTCCTTTTCCGGAGGTTATAATTCCTTCAAACTACAGTAAAATAATAATAATAATAAATTGGTCGCTTCAATCGTCAATCATCCAGCTGATGGGACACTGCTGTATGCAATTCACCCACAAAATCCGGTGAAGGGCTATGAAACGCCAGGAAGGCGTAAAAAGGGGCTCGTGTCAAATGCAAAGATTACTATTAATAATTAGCCGCCCGCCCAAAGCTGCTGTTCCCACGCCCAGCAGAAGCAAGAACCCGCACAATTGGGCGTGAAGACGCACAATCGGCCCACGCTGGCCGCCAGTCAAACGTCAGCACGTCATCGCGCACGGGATAAGGGGCGGAGAAAGGGTGGAGTCGCGCACTGACGTCACGGCGCCGCTCAGCTACATGGCCACTAACCACAAGCCCAACTCTCGCCGGGCGCGGTGGCGCGCGCCTGTTATCCGGCTGCTCGGAGGCTGAGGCTGGCGGATCGCTTGAGGCCAGGAGTTCTGGGCTGCAGCGGACTGTGCCGATCAGGCGTCCGCGCTAAGCTCGGCGTCTATATGGTGTCTCGGGGGGAGCCCGGAGACACCAGGTCACGCTAAGGAGGGGTGAACCGGCCCAGGTCGGAAACGGAGCAGGTCAAAGCCTTCGCGCCGATCAGTAGCGGGATCGCGCCTGTGAATAGACGCTGCACTCCAGCCTCGTCAATACAGCGAAACACAGTCTTTTTTTTTCTTCTTCTAAATTCTACAATTTCTACCTTAAAATACATTGCATTTCAATTGCATTCTGACAAACTTACTAATCAACTGTTTTCTGTCACAGTCACTCCATGCTCCATCACAGCAAACTTTCAGCATTCACTCACTCACTCACTGGGGTCTGAAGCACATGCATTCTTAATCACAATTGTATAAAAAACTAATTGCCATGTTCAGTAACTTACTTTCCCCCTTCGACAAACACAAACAATCTCCAAAAGAGACTCAACACAATCCCCAAAAGAGAATCACCGCTTCCCCTCCACCGCTCTCTGCTGCTCTCCCATTGCATTACAAACACAAAATACTCTTATTACAACTGTTACACCGGACACCACCACCAGGGAGCGCTGACTTCACCCACCTCAACCTCACAACATCATTCACCACAGTGACTTGCCAGCCATTCACGTAAAACTTCACCATTTCAGGCGCTTTGCAAAATATTGTTGAGGATATTGTGCAACAACAGGATCAAAATTACATTAATAGACCACCTTTCATATTGGGAGGGCGTCCCAAGGCGCTCAACAGTCATGGGTCGGGGGGAGGGGAGCTTCAGGGGAGAGCGCGGCAGAAGAACACCAGACACGGCCACCAGACAGCGCTGACCTCAACCACCTCAACCTCACCACCAGCCTGGACGGCTCTGGTGTGGACACCCAGAGATCACCAGGCATTGGAACCACAACGTGCTTTGGAAACAATTTTGACCTTAAAACACGTGTGTAAAATGTGCTCACCCCACAGGTAACAACAAATTACATTTACTCCGCTGGCCGACGCTTTTCATGCCGGGGAGGGGGGGGGATGTCTGTACCGCAGGGCTGGACAAGCCAGGCATTTTGACTCGAGTTGGGTCTGGGGTTAAGAGGCTGAGGAGGGTAGGGCGCTATATAAATCCAAGTAGCTGTTGTTGTTGGGTAGGGGTAACGGGGTGACTTAAGATGTAGTTGGAGAGGAAGGGCTTGAGACGAGCCTCGTACAACAACAACTTGCATTTATATAGCGCCCCGTGTGCCGGACGGGGTCTCTGAGCCCTTAACAATGGCGGAGCGCCAGGCCAGGGGCGGGGGAAGGTGACCATAAGCACGATCGAAGAGGAAGATCTTCAGACGGGACTTAAAGATGGGGGAGGAGGGGGTTGAGGTGAAGGGGTTGAGGGATGAAAACGAGGGGGAAAGGCAAAGAGACTAGGATGGGAGTCCAAAGAGTAGGAGCAAAAAGGCTGAATGTCTGACGCCCCCCACATCATGGTAAGGCGAGCAGGGCGGGGGATAACAGTAGGAGTGTTGATGCGGAGTTAGCAGATCCCAGAGGTAGAGAGGAGCAAAGCCATGGAGGGCTTTGAAGGTAAAGACAAAGATTTTTAACCCTATCTATCCTCTGTGGATGGGGAACCAGCCAAGAGTGATGGTGATAGAGCCCGGAGCCTGGTGAGGGAGAGAGGACACGAGCTGCAGAACTCTGAATCATCTGCAACTTGTGGAGTTGGGAAAACCAGCAAGCAGTGAGTTAGTGTAATCAAGCCTGGACCTGATGAATGTGTTAATGAGGGTCTGAGCAGCAATGAGAGCCAAGGCAGTGGTGGGTGGAGCTGGGTGGTTTTGCAGACGAGGTGGGGGGGAAATAATATTATAATAATCCTTGCATTTAATATAGAGCTTTTCATGTCTTCTAGTCATCGCAAAGCACTTTACCGAATGCTGTCAGTGCCGGCCCGAGGTGATGGGATCTGACGGGAGCTAAAGAGGGCCTCGGTCGAAGTTCAACTGGAGAAAGTTAGCAGTCATCCAGGACTTGATGTCTGACAGATGGAGGCAAACAGAGTTGGGTCACAAAATGCAAACTGCTACAGATGCTGGAAACCTGCAACAAAAACCGAAATCGCTCAGAACACCCAGCAGGTCGAGCAGCATCTATGGAGAAAGGAAAGTGAGTCGATGTTTCGGGTCTACAGCCCTTCATCAGAGGGATGTCTGTGGATCATATCACCAAGACAAAATGGAGACGGCAGTAAAGGTAAGATTTAAACAAGGACAAGACCTTGATGATTGAGCTAAAGGCAGAGACAGTGGAGGTACATAGAGTGAAGGATAAGAAGTGGGTGACTATCCATTAGAATTAGAGGAACATGGGGCACCCGAGGCTATTCTATTGATGGGCTGCGAGATATCAGCTCTTGGACAGCTTTAATCCAATGTCGAAAGGACTGAGACTCTCCTCCTTGGCTCCTGTCAAGCCTCTTGCCAGTACTCCCAACATGAAAGGCGCTATGCAAATGTAATTTTGTTGTTGGTTGTTGTTGCTTGCAGTCGGGCCTTCAGCCCATCTGCACCCACCCTTTCCAACTCCATTCCATACAGTAATCCCTTCACCTTGTCCCCTTGCTCATGCTTCCTTTAAGGCATGTCTCATGACTCTTTAATCAAGCCTTCAGTCACCCTCCTATCCCTCCCTGCCCTCCACCTATGTTGATCCCAACCCCCAGTTTGATTCCAAATCCACGATTGTCCAGTGCCTTGGGACGTCCTCCCAATATAAACTGCGAAGACCCCTGGTTTAGAGAGAGACACTCATATAGACACATATAGAGAGACACACTCACATAAACACATACACACAACAACAATATAATTCCATTTGTATAGCACCGTTCATGCCAGGAGGATGTCCCAAGGAGCTGAACAGTTGGTGTATCTGGGGTCAGGATCTGGGAGGGTAGAGGGAAGGGAGGAGAAAAGGGGTAAATGGCATGGTTGTAGGGGGGGTCTTGAGGCAGGACCTCAAGGGGGCTAGGGAGGGGGCGAGTCAGAGGGATTGCAGGATGGAATTTCAAAGGTTGGAAGTAGAATGACTGAAGGCTTGCCTGCTGATGTTGAGTTGGGTGTGGCAGGGGCCACGAAGCAGGCCAGAGCCCACTGACAGGAGGGGGCGGGCAGGTTGGAAGGGGGTTAGGAAGTCACGGAGATGGGGCAAGGCCATAAAGGCTTTAAAGGTGAGGACTAGGATCCTCTACGTGATGGGAAGCCGATGGAGTCAGATGAGAATGGTGGAGCTAGGGTTGAGAGCTTGATGCAGGAGGGGACACAGGCTGCAGAGTTCTGGACGATCTGCAGTCTATGGAGGGAAGAGTTGGGAAGTTTGACAAGCGGGGTGTTGGCATAAAACCAGAAGTTGCCTGCAAAACCCAGGTCAGGCAGCATCCATGGAGAAAGGAAAGTGAGTCAAAGTGACCCTTCGTCAGAACTCAAATATGTTGGCATAGTTGATCCTGGACGTGATGAAGGCATGGACGAGTTTCAGCCTCCTGCGGGGTGAGGCTGAGTGAGTGAAGTCAGAGCGAGCCATGGCACTGAAGTGGGGGAGAAAAGACAGTTGAGGATCGAACAAGACTGGCACTGAGACACAGAGACACTCACATATAGAGACAGACACACACAGAGTCACTGGAGGGGGGGGGGGGGGGGGGGGTGAGGTCTGGGCGCCAGAACCTTCATTGGTTAGTGGTTTAATAGCAGGAGCCGCTGTTTATAGCGGGAGGGGTGTGGCAACTTGATCTGATAATTTGTCTCAACGTTAGAGTTGTCGGGACGGTTTGTGAGACAGGCTGAAGATAGCGCCCTCCAGCGGGGGTGACGGGCAGAGTTATTAGAAGAGAGTATTTTGTGGATGCAACGCAATGGGAAAGCAGCAGAGAGCAGTGCAGGGGAAGCTGTGTCTCCCTGCATTGAAGACGAGAGTTTGTGTTTGTGCACGTCTGGTTAAGGTTTATTATTAATATTATTAACATTATTATTACTATGAAGACGTCTCGGAGCACTTAACAATGACTCAGAGGGAGGAGGTGCCCGGAAGCGCTATTAGTATTAAAATAATTGAGTTAATACACGCAGATTATGAACTCAGTTTTTTTGTTATTGTTAATGTCCACAAAAAGACTGTGTTTCGCTGTATTGACGAGGCTGGAGTGCAGCGTCTATTCACAGGCGCGATCCCGCTACTGATCGGCGCGAAGGCTTTGACCTGCTCCGTTTCCGACCTGGGCCGGTTCACCCCTCCTTAGCGTGACCTGGTGTCTCCGGGCTCCCCCCGAGACACCATATAGACGCCGAGCTTAGCGCGGACGCCTGATCGGCACAGTCCGCTGCAGCCCAGAACTCCTGGCCTCAAGCGATCCGCCAGCCTCAGCCTCCGAGCAGCCGGATAACAGGCGCGCGCCACCGCGCCCGGCGAGAGTTGGGCTTGTGGTTAGTGGCCATGTAGCTGAGCGGCGTCGTGACGTCAGTGCGCGACTCCACGCTTCCTCCGCCCCTTATCCCGTGCGCGATGACGTCACCACTCCGCCCTCCTCCTTTCCCCGCCCCCTTTTTACGTGCTGGGAGACGTCTGGCCAGACGTGATGACGCTGGGCGTGTCCTGCCAGCCACTGGACAGTGTCCAGGTCTGGGTCAGAAATTTCTGTGAATCCTCAGTAGGTCAGGCAGCAGCAGCTTCTCTGGGGAAAGGAACAGTCTTGACTCTTGACTCACTTTCTTGTCTCCACAGTTGCTGCCTGACCTGCGATGTCTGTTTTCTTGTTTTCAGATTTCCAGCATCTGCGGTATTTTGCCTTTTATCCATTTGTAGGTGTTTGTCAAGTCCTCGGTGAATTTTCAACCTTTGTTAATGGTCATGAACTGTTTGTTAGTCATCTTTACACCCAACCACCACGTAAACAATGCACCCTACTGTGATCGTGCTATGAGAGGCTTCAGTGCACACAATTATATTTGTATAGCGCCTTTCAGGTCAGGGGAGATATCAGGCACTGGACCTGTCAGTGCTTTGGACCCGAGCTGGGCTCAGGGAGCGTGGAGTGAAGAGAGATGATCGATGGCATGGTCAAAGCGGAGGGTCTTGAGGTGGGACTTGAAGGAGACTAGGGAGGGGGTGAGGTGGAGGGACTGCGGGATGAAATTCCAAAGGTTGAGGACAGAGTGACTGAAGGCTCGCCCACTGAAAACCTAAAGTTAAGAACTCTGAGACACTATCATGTGGTGTGTGCGCACCATATAGTGAACATTGTTGTGTTAGCTGCACAAAGGGGGTGGGTAGACAATGTTTTTTGGCTGCCTATCATTAATACTATACTCAGTAGTGGGCAACTGAACACAAAAACTAACAGTTGTGACAAGAAATGCACTTTGAAACGACTAGCTTCACCATAATATCCACGCAAGGAAGAAAATTTCTTCTCCCTGGACCAACCAATTAGTTAGGAATAGGAGTTGACCATTCAGCCCCTCTTGCTTGTTCCACCATTCTATAAGATCACGGCTGATTTGTACCTCAACTCCCTTGAGTTTAGAAGTTTGAGAAATGATCTAATTGATTTTTTTGAAACAATAAAGGAATTTGATTGGGTAACTCCAGAGAATCTATTTTATCTGGTGAGGGAATCCACCTGCCCTTATACCATATGCATTGATACTCTCACCTAACAAATATTTATTCACTTCAGTCATGAGAATTTGAACGTGTCAAGCAACCAGTCTTTGGGGTTAGATAATTTTAATTTTTAATTTTATTTTAACATATATTTATAGACTCACACTTAGTCCACA
Organism: Hydrolagus colliei; assembly: GCA_035084275.1. NCBI lineage: Eukaryota > Metazoa > Chordata > Chondrichthyes > Chimaeriformes > Chimaeridae > Hydrolagus > Hydrolagus colliei. Next base: position 9,403,994 of record CM068757.1, on the reverse strand, counting down.
GTAAATCTTAACCAATGAAAGGTGTAGATTTGGGATTTTTAAAAGGGAACAGGACATTCATACAGTGCACTCTTGCACCTTTGCCCATCCGATCTTCAGCGAACACTGGCCTTTATATGTCCCACCTAATACACCTCACCATCACTGTTTTGGCTGGCAGCCATGTCGCCCCTTCTCTTTGGACTTCCATCTGTATCATGAACATGGTACATCATGAGGTCTGTGACCGATGACATCTCCCTGTTATTGTGAAAGTCTTTCATTACCCTGTCCTCATGGTGATCTCTGCGCACCTCCCCCCCCCCCCCCCCCCCCTTGGGTTCACAGTCCGCTGAAACATCCTCCTGATGTAAAAGGTGGGACGTAAATGCAAATTGCTTCTCCTCGATGTTATTACCATAACATTGTTGGCAATGTTAATAATACAACGGTGTTATTCATTCATGTTGGTTCTGTTTATTCATTCAGGGATTGCACTATTGTTGCTAGTTCTTGGTGTGGAGCACCACACCAAGCTAGAGGTGGGGGCAGGCGTGGTTGAAGAGGAAGCTTGTCAGGTGTGACCTGAAGATGGGGAAGGAAAGGTCAAGGCAGAGGGATAAAGAGTGTTCCAGAGTTTTGAGGCGTAGTGTCTGAAAGAGCAGCCACCGATGGTGGAACAGAGGGCACCTAGTTCAAGGTCCATCTCAAGACCTTCCTCTTTGACCTTTGGTCGTCTTTGCCCTCCCCAAATCCATTGAGTCCAACTCAGGTGTTACGTGTGTTATTCTCCTGCCATGAAAGGTGCTACGGAGAAATGTAACTTTGTATCGTATTGTGAATTCACTTGCAATTCTTGTACAAGATGTTGCCTCCTTCAAGGCCGGTCTCAAAATCTTCCATTTGGATCGTGCCTTCTGCCATGCTCTCCCCTCAAGCTCAGGCCCCAACCCATGACTGTTGAGCGCCTTGGGACGCCCTCCCAATGTGAAAGGTGGTCTATTAATGTAATTTTGATCCTGTTGTTGCACAATATCCTCAACAATATTTTGCAAAGCGCCTGAAATTGTGAAGTTTTACGTGAATGGCTGGCAAGTCACTGTGGTGAATGATGTTGTGAGGTTGAGGTGGGTGAAGTCAGCGCTCCCTGGTGGTGGTGTCTGGTGTAACAGTTGTAATAAGAGTATTTTGTGTTTGTAATGCAATGGGAGAGCAGCAGAGAGCGGTGGAGGGGAAGCGGTGATTCTCTTTTGGGGATTGTGGTTGAAAGAGATTGTTTGTGTTTGTCGAAGAGGGAAAGTAAGTTACTGGACATGGCAATTAGTTTTTAAAAAAACTGTGATTAAGAATGCATTTGCTTCAGACCCCAGGGAGTGAATGAGTGAATGCTGAAAGTTTGCTGTGATGGAGCATGGAGTGACTGTGAGAGAAACAGTTGATACAGAAAGGTTGAAATGCAATGTATTATTTTAAGGTATAAATTGTTCAATCGAGTTAAAAGAAGAATTTAAAAAAGACTGTGTTTCGCTGTATTGACGAGGCTGGAGTGCAGCGTCTATTCACAGGCGCGATCCCGCTACTGATCGGCGCGAAGGCTTTGACCTGCTCCGTTTCCGACCTGGGCCGGTTCACCCCTCCTTAGCGTGACCTGGTGTCTCCGGGCTCCCCCCGAGACACCATATAGACGCCGAGCTTAGCGCGGACGCCTGATCGGCACAGTCCGCTGCAGCCCAGAACTCCTGGCCTCAAGCGATCCGCCAGCCTCAGCCTCCGAGCAGCCGGATAACAGGCGCGCGCCACCGCGCCCGGCGAGAGTTGCACTTGAGATTAGTGGCCATGTAGCTGAGCGGCGCCGTGACGTCAGTGCGCGATTTCCCCCTACTCCGCCCCCCAATCCCGTGCGCGATGAGGTCACCATAGCGACGTGTGTATGGTGATGTGCCGCGCGGTGACATCAGACGGTATCCCCGCCCCCTTTTGACGTTCACAGCCGGAGAGCCCTGATCCTGCGCAGGCGCGCTGTCCACCGCCTTTTCCTCTCAACCGCCGCCATGGGTCGGATGCACGCTCCCGGGTGAGAGGCCGTGAAGGAGCCCGGTACAGCTCGGAGGTGGCGGGAGGGCATCACAACAGCCCTGGGGAGAGTCTCAGAGGCTCCTCCGGGTTGGGGCGGTGGTTGGCGGGTTTTGAGGTGTTATCCCACTGGTTGAGGTGGCGGCGAGTAATGGCGGCGCGGCCTAGCACCAGGCTAGGGCCTAACTCCAGCCTCGGGGGCCCTCCCCCACCCCCGCTGATGGTTGAACTCTTGGCTGTGTTGCTGGCTGTCGGTGTGCCCCCCCTCACCCCCTCCCTGGGCCTCGGCAACTGAGGGTGCAACCTCTCTCCCCCCCACCCCCATTCTCCCCCCACCCCCACAGGTCAGGCATTGCCTTTGTTTCCCCGCCTCTCGATGCCGGCGGCCTGTTGCCCCAGATGCAGGGAGAGCTACTTGTTTGCCTACCCTGGAAGTTGGGGAGGGTGGAAGGAGATGGGGGTCTGGTGCAGTCGCTTCTCGACACGTGTTGACCGGCTGCTGAAGCAGCGCCACCCCCCGGGCAGGATATTCGGGAGCCGGTGGGTGGGACGGGGGTGTGGGAGCAGCTCCCTCAGTTCAATTACAATTGATTTTACAATAAAAGTTGAATTGTAGATACCGTTGGCTAAAAGTGCCAGTGGTCAGTGATTGCTCGCTGTTATACCTGGGTTGGGGTTTTTGGAGGGTATTAAACACACATTTGCCTTTTCACTCACCACTTTTTTTTTCTTTTTGCAGAAAGGGCTTGTCCCAGTCCGCTCTACCCTACAGGCGCAGTGTGCCCACCGTAAGTCAAACCATATTCCCTGCACACTTCAGTAACAGTAAAACGTGTGGAAACATTTGAAAAGGAGCTCTTGCTTCACAAGCGTTGTAGCCAGGGTTGCAATTTTTAATGAACAACACACAAAAAACTTAGGATTTGGGCAACATGTTAATATTTGGCCACCGGATGCTTTGAAGAGATGATATGGATTGGATTTGAGGTCTTAACTACAAGCGGGAAAAGTTCCACAAATCATAAACTGTCAGCACACCAGTGCTGTATTGGGAGTAATGCTGTAACATGGAATTTTAGATTATACAGCATTGAAACATGGCAACAGGTTCATGTTTCACATGCATCTCTACATATCCTGACCCCCGTGTCTCCGTTGTCTTCTCCCCTATTCATACTTTTAACTTTTTTTTCAATGCATCAATGCTTTTCACTTCAGAAGTAGAAATTACTGTTCATAATGTTTGGGGAAACTTATACATCACCCTGATTCAATGAGACTATATTTAAAAGGTTTTGTACCTTTGCATTTAATTATAGAAGACACATGTATTGCTAGATCCTCGTATGCCTTACGGATATAGGTTAGTGAGTGGACAACAGCTTATCCCATATGCAGTCTGTTTTGGATTGTTTAAATTATAATGGACCCAAATGGATCATAAATTAATCATTCTAACTGGCCATCAATCTGGGAAAGTATGCATCCTCAACTTTTATATATCTAACCAGTTGATTTTCAGAATCTAGTACTGTACATTTATTGTTTCCTGGTGAATCATGTGTTTCGCCCACAATGATGACTATTTGTTCAACCATTCGCAGTTTGCTCCATAAAGGATTTTTCCTTGTGTTGGTTCAATCTTCCTTGGATGTCTGAGTGAATATAATAGTAATGATTATTATTGCAATGGCTTTCTTTCATCCATTCATACATGTTGTATTTTTCCCTGTAGTGGCTCAAGCTCACATCTGATGATGTAAAGGAGCAGATTTATAAACTGGCAAAGAAGGGTCTGACTCCTTCACAGATTGGTAAGTAGAATTGTAGATTTTTCTGCAGAGCAATAACTTAAGGTGACATGTTTGAAAATGGAAAGTTGTGATGCCTTAAGGACCCATCCTCCGGCCTGTTTCTCAGAATAAACAAAATTATTATTGTTTTTCTGATTACTTTTAGCTAATTCTGGCATACTGGGTTTCTTATGGCACCTACCTTACCTTCACTTCCCAGTGCCTTGGGACGTCTTCCTGACATGAAAGGTGCTCTATAAATGTAATTTTGTTGTTTGCACCCTTGCACACACACCAAAGCCATCTTAGATTCAGGAACACAAATTAGGTCAGTTATAAAAAGACATTTCTAGGATATTACCAACTGAGTTAACTAATAGCTCAATAAACTGTTCACCCAAGGCAGTTTCATGGGTGAATTGGTGGATTTGCTGCACTGCCCTAAATAACAACAAAATTACATTGAGAAGTTCATATATCCACCTGTGGGAGGGCTGAACTTCAACTTGTGTAAAATGCTTCCTTGTATATGACATGTTTAGCCCACAATGGTGGCTATTTGTGCAACCATTCAGTTTCTTCCATAAAGGATATCTATTTGTGTTGGTTCAATCTTCCTTGACTGAAAGCTATTGCCCATTGCCTGGATTGAATCCGGATGTTCTTTTCATCGTTAGAAATATGAAGTGGGACTGTGTGTTTAATTGCATGAACACATATGTAATTCAGATACCATACTAAGATTTGAAGTACTTAGTGTGCACCTTCTCTGCCTCTCACCTTTGCTCTACTTCTCCTTCCCTCCCCCATGAAACTTGTGAATCATTGACTCTAGATTTGTATCTTGTCTTTCAGGTGTCATCCTTAGGGATTCCCATGGTGTGGCTCAGGTCCGTTTCGTTACTGGAAACAAGATCTTGAGGATTCTGAAATCCAAGGGACTGGCTCCAGACCTTCCAGAGGATCTGTACCATTTGATTAAGACTGCTGTGGCTGTCCGCAAACATCTGGAGAGGAATAGGAAGGTAATTGCTTTGCGTCACATTTAATGGATTCACATTAATGTGTGTCACAATACAATTCTTGTATTTGAATTTTTTGTTTTCTCCTGGATGACACCAACGGCTCAAGTGCCTTGGGACCATCCTCCCAACATATATATGTAAATTATATTGTAGGAGTAGTTTAAATAATCTTTCCATGCTTCCCAGTTCTGTGTAAACGGCTAATTTGATGTAATTCCCAGTTCTTGTACTACAGACGTTTGTGTTCATTGTACTAATTCATGTGGGTTTTTGGGATTCTGCTCACTATGATGAATGTTTTATTTATCCATTCGCAGTTTACACCAGAAGGGTATTACCTTCATGTTGGCAAAATCTTCCTTGGATGTCTGAGTGAGCAGTTGTCCAGCCTTAAATGTTTTAGTCAATTACATTGGTTGGGCAACAGTTGTATGTATTACATTGACGGTAATTGAGAGAATCATCACAGTGGCACATGCACCACAGTTTTACAGTTGCTCACTGAAATTGATGTTTTTCAGGATAAAGATGCAAAATTCCGTCTGATTCTTATTGAAAGCAGAATTCACAGACTGGCTCGTTATTACAAGACCAAGAGAGTTCTTCCACCCAACTGGAAGTAGTAAGTATCTGACTTTGTGAGCTTTCAACTGTGGAAATAAACTTCTCCTGTGTTGTGGAGTTGCCTGTTTTTCTGAAGTCTTCATGCAAACTGACATAGGTAGTGGACAAACTTGTGTTCACAATGATGAATGATTATACAACTATTCGTAGTTTACTCCAGAAGGGTCTTTCCCTGATGTTTGCAGAACCTTCTTTGGATGTCTGTGAGCAATGGTAAAGGGGTAAAAGTGTTTATAAATGGGAATATTCCTTTACCTGGCTGTAGATTGTGATATTATTTAGATATGAATTATTCACACTTCTAGTTACATTTAAAAATGTTAAACATTGCAAATTCTGGCCAGGTGACTTGTTTTAGCTTGTGTTGTTTTTAATATCCAATATGAAAGTAATGAAAGCGTGAAAACACATTGACACGTGGATTATGTCAATAGATTCTATGGATGTTCTCGTGTAGATTGATGCACTTCAGAGAAACTTTGAAGTGCTTTGAGGTAACCTAGATGTCCTAGATGTTAGTTTGACACTTACCAAATCAAAGGAGTATCATTACTTCAAACAAACAAATTTGGGAAGCTTTGATTTATCTTCAGTTTTTTTTAATGTCCATAGGTACCAGAAATCTTCCCAACACCTTGTGTTGTTTGGGGAATCTTTAAATTGTGACTAATACTAAGGGACTCTCAGTTGATGTATATTCTTGCCAGCAGGGGGCACTGGATAGGATTTGTAAACAGGATTTTGACAGATTTGGCTTGTTTAGATGGGCATGTGTCAGATACTGGGCGAAGGCAAGTAAACCTAGAAATGCTGAGCTTTAGATTTACAAACTACTGTCTGATAGAGGCCATTTTAATTGTTTAGCTGTATCTTGAATTAGAGCAGTATTTTCAGTTTCATATTTCCAGCATTTGGATTTGATTTCTATTCTAGCCTGGCTTTCTATCTGGAGAAAACTGGATTTTGTTTGGTGAGAGGAAAACACATTTTGATTATTGAGTTAATTTCTGTTTTTGTTTTATTTTACAGTGAATCCTCCACAGCTTCAGCTCTTGTAGCATAAGGAATATCTGTATCGATGTACTGAAAGTGAAAATAAAATGATCACATCTCTATTAAAGTCTGGTTTTATGATGTCATTAAAAACTGGTTATGCAGAACCAATTCACGAATACATTTAGTAAGCCCTAATTGTGTGCTCCTGAAACCTACATAATTACCAATCACTGAACAGGTTTTAATATAAATTTTGCCCACAAAACACAGTCAATCCCCCTAAGAATGTACTGTGAAACGCTTTGAGACGTCTCAAAGACGTGATAAGACACTATCAAATCCAAATACTCTTATAAATGGAGGTTTTGTTTACCTCCCCCTCTGCCATTAACAAAATGCAACTGAGCAATGTGACATTCCAATTATCTGAATAATTAGTTCATGTTACAGTATTACTTCATTATGTCCAATAAAGAATTAGTGTCGTGCAAAGCTACACTAATTAGTCAAAAGCTATTCTCAGCATCAGACTGCTATGAAATGCATTTGCAAATGCGGCTGACTGGCTAACTTAATTATACTAAAGAGTTGGTGGCTTATGTTAGATTATGGCATGTTCCAATTTGAAGAGTGCATTGTATTCTGATGAATGCACTAGAATGTTGATTGATTTCATTGTCAGCACAGATGTGAAGAGTCCTGTTTTGCCTGTCGTGACATTTGTTTTGATGCACTAATTTCATAAGATTGCACTTTTTAATAACTGGAACTGCCCCCTTTCTCATTCTAATTTTATCTTTGTCAAGGACAATGTTTAACTAAACCAGTTGAGCAAATTTACTTCTCCATTCCCCATGAAACCAGTTTTAGCCAGGCTCCATTGTCTCCCTCTTACTGAACAGATCGATTTCGAGATCCTCAGATTAGTTTTCAAATCCCTTCATGCCCTGGAACCCCCTTGCCTTTAAGATCAGTTTATGCGCAACCCAATGCCTCCACACCACTGGCTTTCTGCAGGTCACCCAATACCCTCCATTCCACCATCAGCAACTGTTCTTTCAGCCACCGCGCCAGGTCCCCACCCCACTCAAAACTCAAATACTTCTATCCCTCCATCTTGCCCCTTCTCCATCTTCAGACCTTCCTCTTCCAACTGTGGCTGTGGACATCTCCCCTTGGCTGGACATGGTGCTCCGCCACTGTTAGGCGCTCTGGGAAGTTACCCTTTACAAGGACTTAATAACGAATCATTTCAATCCAGAACTGTTTGTGGGACGCTGCTGTGCGCAATTGGCTGCTGCATTTTGCCCACAAAATATACAATCAATTCACTTTACAGTATATTTGGTGAAGCGCTCTGAGACGTCTAGAAGATATGAAGAGCGCTGTATCAAATGCAAGGATTATTATTTATAAGGGACAGTTGTAAGCAAGTACTGATTTTGAGTTAATTAGCCGTTAGTTAGTCATTTCGTTTTCATGGTGTGTACATAGTGGCGAATAGAGAACGATTAGGGAAACTCATAATTGAGGTGTGTGTGTGGTGGCTGGGGAGCTAATAGAGCTTGGTGAGAATGTGTGTGTGTGTGGATGTAGTGATGAGAGCGTTTGAGAAACCAGTTAATTATTTTCTGGGTCGAGAGGGTGATTTCCCCCAGTGAACTCAAGGACTGTAAACCCGGGCGTTCGGATCACAAAACAAATATGAAAACCCTTATTAAAACCCATCGACCCTCTACTACACCTCTCACCTAATAAAAGCCTCCCCTTTACGTGTAACAGGTCGCTGTTAAAAAAAACACTCTTTGTTGCAAGAAAGAGCCTTACAGGCTGGTCACAGGCAAATTCTGAAGCCTTGTTTTACATCGAGCAAATTATGGCTGGGGAGGGGGGAGGCTGAGGTTCTGGGACGTGTCTTAGTGCTGATGTCCATCCAGTAGCTATTTTATAGACGTGTGTGTGTGGGGGTAAACTCATCACTATATTAAACCCCGCTAGTAGTTTCCAATATGACGTGATGGGAAACTCACTGTGCGTGGTTTGGGATCCCCAGCTGACCCTTGAGAGGCGGCAGTTTACAGGACGGTTTGTGAGTGACATTTGCATCCAACCACACGGCGTCTTCAAGCCAGGCGGCTCAGCACCAATCTGAGACCTGTGGGCGGGACCTCGAAACACCAAGGGTAGGTGTTCACAGTTCTCCCGCAGAGTCTCTAAGTTCCTTGTGTGTTTGGTCTTCAGACAGATCAGCCAAGTGTGTGTGTGTTGGGGTGGAGTGGAGTGGGGGAGAGAGAGAAAGAGCCGGGGGAAGATCTCAACGTTATTTCGGGTGTTGGTTTGTGAATAACCCGTTTAAGAAAGTTTGCTGCTGCCTGCTCTCAGATTAGTTTAGTTTTTTGTTTCACGGTCCTACAAAGCCTCCCCTTCACCGCAGCTTGGTGTGTTGGTGTGTTGGTGTGTGTGTGTGTGTGGTGTGTGTGTGGTTTGGGTGATGGCTGTTGTGACCCTGGTTCCCGCTGAGGATTCAGTCGCTCTCAAGAGAGACCGGCTCTTCGCTCTGCGCCTTTGGGAGTTTTGGTTTGTTGGATTCACTCGGTGTCTCTTTGAACTGCTCAGCAAATTCCTCACTGGTAAGTGTTGACTGATAACATCTGGTTGACGGGATTCAAAGTTGTTAACAGATTACTGGAAACCTCGCAATGTATATATATATATATATTATGTGTACTGTACATGTATAAAGTTGCTTTCGGTTTCATAAGGAATTGAAAACGGAATTTGGATGTGCCTGGCTTTAATCAGTCTGGTTTGAGCTTTGAGCTGTTAAGTAGATTATATTATGTTTGCCTGGAACCAGCCACCTTTCCCATCAGGTTGCGCCTCCTGTTGTCGATTTATCAGAAACCTTGTGGTGTGTAGAGGTAGCCAAGGTGACATCTACATCTTCAGCAGGAAGTGGGTTGGCTGTGATGCACAACGGGATTAATTACGGGTGGTTGGTTCTTCATCTCCCTTGTTTGTCAACCCTCTCCTCCCAACACACGGACATATCTTTTTTAAGTGAGAGATTAATCTGGAACTTCTCGATCTCCTTCCCGAAAGGACAAGAAGCTACAAATGATATGGGGGGGGGGGGGGGGGGGAAGGGAGTTTTAGAAACCCTGCTCCATCCTCCATGATAGTTGCAAGAACTTCTCAGTCTGAGTCATTCAGCTGCTCTTTAAATAGATTCTCTCAGGATCAAGTGAGCAGCTCTCAGTGTATTCCGTCATCTTATAATACAGTAATGGAAAACATTACGGAAAGGGTGTCATGCCTTGAAATCATCGGCTTTATTTGCACAGGGTAACTGAGCGAGTGAAACATGTGACGGCATAAGTGCTGTGGAAGGGGTACAACAACATTAAAATCTTGCATTCAGACAGCACACTTTCATGAGGTTAGTGTCTTAAGATGGAAGGTGTTAATGCGGGACTTGAAGGCAGATCCAGAGGGCTGGAGGGAGGGTGGAAGCTTTACCGGCTTCACGGTGTGGAATCTGAATCACATCAGTCTGGAGTTTTAGTTTTAAGTCGCCTCCTCTGAAACATTCTTGCAGTTCCACCGTTTCCTCCCTCCAGTGCCTTGTTTGCGGTGGGAATTCAGCGTGTGAGAGTGCGGACAGTGAGCACCAACAGGCTGGGAAAAGTGGGAGTCATGCCACCTGCACATACACACACACACACACTTTTAACCAAGGTCCTTCAATGGCAATGGGGAACTGATTCCCTCCTTTCCGCCTCACCCCCCCCACCCACTCCAACTTAGTACAAGTCCTGCCTCAAGACCTCCTCTTCAACCAAGCCGTCCCCTCTATCTGTCCCGATCCCGACCCCAGCTCGGGTCTGAAAACACTGACCTGTCCAGCACCTTGCGATGTCCTGATGTGAAAGGCACTATACAAATGTTGTTCTGTTGTTGGTTTTCAGCGATGCTTACATCTTCGCGCACCACTTTGAGTGAAGTAAGAGGGGCAGATCATTAGCCAAAGTTTGCTGTGTCTGACTAAATCTGCTGTGGCCCTGACTTGCATTTGATCCTTTTCAGTTCTTCAGTTGTCCAGAATAATGCACCTGAAGCATGCAGAGGCAGCTGTATCCAATGCAGAGGACAGTGCATCTAGTGCAGAGGAAACTGAGAACTTTGAGAACAACAAGAAAGACGTATTGAAGTTTTCCAACCGGCTTGGCAGCGAGGACTATTTCCGGCAAACAGGCCCAATCGATTCACAGGACAACTTGCGCAAAAACTGCTTGAACAGCAGACATGAGACTTCGAAGTCGTTGATCCTATCAAAGTTGAATCGCGAGCAACGTTTGCCTCAGTATCAGTCTGGTAGACTGAGGACTTGCGAGGAGCCATTGGGGGATGAAAGCGATTCCAATGCTGATGGCAAGTGTATAAACGGTGATCGCCCTGTGCGTTCGGAAAGTACCGCGCATCTTGTGGAGTGGAGTGAAGATGGGACAGAAGAAGAGGATGACTACAGCGATGTGACTTGGGGAGACACTGAGGAAGACTCCGACTCTACTGACAGCGATAATTCGCTCAGCGACGAGGAATATGACGAAGGGATGGACGATAGCATCTGGGACTTGTTCCTCAGCACAGACCCTTACAATCCATTCAACTTCAGAGCTTGCCTCAAAAGCAACCCCACTGCGAATGCGGGTCATGACAATTGTAAGGAACAATGTAAGAAAGGCAGGAAGATCATTCCCAAAGTGATTTTGGACACCTGCAAGAAACCATCATTGGTGCCCCACAAGTGCTTCAGGCACTACTGCCAGCCCAGCAAGGAAGGAAATGTTTTGTTTTGCACTTGGAAGAAGCCGGGAATATCTGCAAAACCCGAGGAAGAAGAGAATAAGAGGAAGAAAAAGGATGAAGCAACAGTTAAAAAGGTACAGGGACCATTCACGCTCTTCCCGTTGGTTTACTCTCAGGCTCTCCTGCTTTTCTTGAAGGAAGTGACTTTGATCCATGGTCTTTTCCTCCTCTACCAACTGATCTCCTCCTAAATTTCCACTTCTCTCAGTGTTTTACTCGTCTTGTCTGACAGAGATAATAATAATATTCCTTGTATTTGATATCCCGTTTTTAAAGCACTCTGAGATGCCATCCGGCGTGGAGGGCGCTATATAAATCCAAGTTGTTGTTTTTTACGTCTTCAAGACGTCTCAAACCACTTCACAGAATGTTCTCCAAAATAAATTGACTGTAGACTTTGTGTGCAAAACGATAAGGCTCCAAATGCTCCCAAGTATCCCTGAGATCTTTGATAATGATAGGGGTTCGATATTTTTCCTAGGTGTAGCCTGAAATAGCAGATTGACTGCAAGTTTATTGTTGGGCAAAATTGGGGCAAATTTCTAAATTCAATATTAATTTGGAAGCAGCATCTAAATTAACATTGAATTCAAACATTTTTCAAAAGTACTGCTGAATAAATGCAAGTTGTTGTTGTAGCCCAAGCACAGCGTCATTTTGCCTTCAAGGAAGAGCAAATGGATGTAAATTGAAGAAACGATGAAGTACAAATTTACGGTTTTATAGGTGTTATTTTCAGTGTTTGACTGAGCTCCGACTGAAGTGGTTACCATGTCATGTCTGGTCTTCAAAGGCTGTGGTTGACAGTAACACAACAACTGCCCTCAAATATTCGCAGACCAAGATTTATGTTTGTGCAAGCTGCCAAATGCTAAGCAAAGCAATTTTACCTGAAGCCAGGGTGTCACCTGGGACTTGAGCCAGATTCCAGTGGCTTATTAAACAATCTCTATTTCCCAGAAGTTGTTCTATCCAACACACCCAGGTAGTTCAAGATAAGAATGTGTGTCTGTTAATGTTCTCCAAACACATTTGGTTTCTGAAATTAACTCATACGGTAACTAGTGTCCTTCATTCAATTCCTTGTGTTTTTATCAACCTTGTGGTTTGTTTCAGGTGAGATTTTCTTCTGTGGTTGAGGTGCACAAGATGTTGACGTGGCCTTTTGCACTGTGGGCCGCCCGCCGAGGCCCCTGGGAGGAGATGGCCCGCGACCGGTTGCGGTTTCAGCAGCGGATTCAGGAGACAGAACGGGCCATTAGCTACTGTCTGAATGCAAACCATCGAGAGAAGATGTGGGCAAAGATCCACGGTTGTCCAAGCACCGTGGAATGCGCACATTGATACATTCGCCCAGCCCCTCAGCCCAAACACGCCTACTCTGCACTTATGTAAAACCATGTACTTTTTGGTCTGAAGGTTTCTTTTACACATAAATGGCTGGGACTATACAGTGTTTTGTGAGTGAGGTTTGCATTTCCGGGTAACTGGGGTTTAATGTATCTGACCAGCACTTGCTCCAAATGGCTAGCTTCTTATTCAGGTGAAGGTGTTGTAAGAAAACAGCACTAGTCATTGAGAACACACCAGTGTTCTTTCAATCTTACATTTATAGGATGTCCCAAGGTGCTGAAAAAGGCACTGTAGTAGTGAACTGTGATAGAATCAAAATGTCTTCCTCACAGAAACGAGGATAGATGTCTCAAGATAATGGGGCATCTCTGAACGAAGAGAGCAGGAGTAGGGAAGAGCAGGTGCAAGGCAGAGATTTGGAGAGAGGGTTCCAGGGAGTGAGAGTATAGTGGCTGAATGTTTGGCTTCAAGACTCCATCAATTGATGGGATAGAGGGAAGGGGGGACAGAGGTGGGAGGGAGGGAGGGGCCAAAAAATTGACAAGAGTTACTTACGATAGCGGAGAATGAATAGGTCTTCCGAAGATTTATTTTTATTGGATCAGCTGGGTGCCTTACAACCCATCACCATGCTTTAAGTATAGAGGATCCAATCCAGACTGAATTTCACATTTGGTTGCCACCTATACAGGGAGAGTTGGTAAAGGTAAGGGGTGGGGTGGGGGAAGTTCATGATTGTTGAGGTGGGAAACTTGGGCTTTTCCACAAATGCCAATTGTAGAGGTTCCTTTTCAAAACCACCCTGGTTAATCTCATCTTTAATTCCCTTGAGTGAATTAAGAAATAGGACATTCTTGCTCACCGATTGATTAAAATGTAATTTTTCTTACACAAATACAATCAATGTAAATTATTGCAGTATCATTTCTTGAATAATTTAATGAAGATTAATTTTATATATGTATATTTTCCTGAAATATGTTATCTTGGTCACTTTCTGTCATGGGTCGATATGTACATTTATAAATGTTGAAGGTGCCTTATCGGAGCCTTATATCTATTTATGTTATCAGAAATGCACATTGTGAATGCAATTGTTGATAAAAATATGCTTTTCGACAAATTTGGTAGATGTATTCTTCTTAACATGTTATTTGCCATATTGAAGTGTAACCGTGAACTGCAAGTGCATTAACTTGCATACATATAATTACTTCCCTTCACGCAACATAGAGCCAACTTTACACAATTACATGTGAAGAGTTTTGAGATTGTTTGACAATGTGGACGCTGAATGAAATGCATGACTAATGATTTATGAAAGTTTGTATATTTTCCACTGTACAGAGAAGTACAAGGTTACTTTAGGTGATGAATTGTGAGACATGTAGAGACAGATTGTTTGGTACAGGTGTAAGTAATAAAGACTCCCATGTTTTCATTAAAACGATAGAGGTTGTGCATCTTATTCACCATCAGCTGTTCTGGTGGTCACAGGCATTGCTCAGTGCACTATAAAAACAAGAAGATTACCTGTTCAAATGCTGCCCTATGGTGAGTTACTCTGATCTCAGTTGGCACTGTTGTCTCAGAGAGTTTAGGGAGGGGAAATTGGTCCCAGTTGCAATTCTTGATGTTTTGTCCACCCTTGGTGGTTGGACCTTCAGCCTCTCTGCCCCACCCTTTGGAACTTGATCCCACAATCCCTTAGCCTCGCTCCCTTCCTTGCTACCATCAAGGCCCATCCCAAGACCCTTCTATTCAACCACACCTTCTGGTCACCCTCCTACCCCTACCCTCCATCCCTCCTGATCCCAACCCCCATCTCGGGTTTAATCCCCTTAAAAGCCGACCACTTTGGGACATCCACCTTGATGTGAAAGGTGCTATACAACTACTTTCTTGTTGAGTGTCCAGCCAGCGAACTGCAGTAGGAGACATTTCAGGTGAAATGAATTGGTTTATTGTTCTTACCGCCGCCTCAAGTGATTGAGCAGTATCTGCCAGCACTCAATTATTCAGCGGCTGTCAGCTGCAGACTGGAATCTGGGAGTAAAAAAAGACACTGATCCTAGTTGTTTAAATGGAGACGTTATGTGCATCAGTTGAGACCCATCCTATTTTGCCCAGTGCCTTTCCAATCTCATATTTCCCCATTTAAACTGTCAGTTGTTCAAGCAGACTGTTCAACCGTTCTAACAAGGATTTCTCCTAAAAGGTAGGCAACTTTTCTGTATTATTTTGTATTTAGATTTTCAATCCCGTACCTTCCCCGTGGCTTTTTTTTGACAAAAATAACAAATTTTGCTGTAAGCAAAACGCCTTGAGACAATGTTATGCAGTTCTGTAACTAGCCATCGGGTGGCGCTCCAATGCTGTAGCGAGCATCTTGCCTGCAGATTACATAACCGACACAGGGAGTCGCTGTGTGAGTTTTGCTCTTTGAGAGTCGAGCCTCACATTTCAGTATAATTCCCATTTTTGTTCTCACTCCCCATACAATAAGAATATTCATATAAAGTACTATTTTTTCCCCCCCTCCTCATCCACCCAAAGGTAAACTTTTATTTCCTCTTAGCCTAACTAATACTTTCACGTTAAGAAACGCACATGTTAAAAGTGGAACTCTGCTTTCAATACCGTGATTTACATTTGCCAAATGTCAGGGGCAATCCGCTCCAAGCTTAAAAACCTAACCAGAGGTAAGTTTGGATGAGGTGTCAAAAAAGGTCCTGTCCATGCCTGTTCGAATGGAGGTTAAAGCTCCCGCGGCACTATTTAAAACGAGATGGGAGTTTCTCACTGTGTCTTAGCTAACAACTTATGAGCTAAAATGAGTCACTTCATAGCTGTTTGTGGAAACGTGCACAAATTGATTTCCCTACAAAACGATATTCATGATAAAATCTTATGAAACACATTGAGGTGTCTCGTTGATGTTATAAGATGCTGTAACAAATGCAAGTATCCTTCTCATTTTGATAAATTTGTTCCCGCTCGGGATTGATTTGAAGAATGGTAAAATTCTCTTATTAACAGGAAGGGTTCATCTGAGCGCTTGAGCTGGGGCTTGAACGGGACAGAAATCAGTCGCCCGGGTTGCTCCCCACCTCCCAAACAGGAGGTGAAAAAGACAATAAAATAATCCTTGCATTTGACATAGCGCTTTTCACGTCATCTATTCTAGACGTCTCAAAGCGCTACACAAAATATACTGTAAAATGAATCCATTGTATATATGTGGGTGAAACGCGGCAGCCAATTCCACACAGTGGTGTCCCACAAACAGTCGTGGAATGAAATGACCAATTTATTATTGTTTTTTTGAGGGATTATTTATTATCAGGCATGTGGAGTAAGGAAACTTGCCCAAGGTTAAAAAGGAGGAAAACATAATAAACCCATAAAAGGAAAACTCAGAACTGTTAATGTTTAGTTGTATAGATTCTAGCCTTGTTCCTACTTCTTTACTGGAAACTGTATCCTCAGAATGTGTTCGAAGAAGCAGATTATCACCATAAAATGCAAATAACCTCCTCCGGGGGAAATAATGCAGGGGTCGGTCAATCCATCTTGTGGCTCGATGCGGAATCCTGAAAGAAAGGGACTGTTTACTCAGCGCTTGCAACTGAATGGTTTTGCATAAATCTGAATTTTATTTCCACCAGTAAAAAGAAAACCTCTTTGATTCCAGGGCCTTCTGCTCCAGGGAGCGACCAGGTCTTGTGTTGCGTGCGAGCAGCTCAGCTGCATGGTGGGTTGTGGGCAGCCCACCCTGTCCTGTGCGTTTGGGATTTCTGGCTGTCGTCGTAGGAGAGGGTGATAGTGTTGGGTTTGAGAAAGGAAGTGAGTCCCGAGCAGCGCTTGAGTTCCTAATCCGGGCCGACATTCCCATGCACTGTTGGGTGAGTGCCGCGGTTCGTGAGCTGCTCTTCTTCTGGAGAAAATGTTTAAATCGGGTTCCAGTCTTCTAATAATACAACATTCACCGTTGCATTTGATACAGATCTTTTATTACATCATCAAAAGAAGAAGTAACTTGCAAAATTACACTTGTATAGCGCCTCAGAAGGACGTCCCAACAACAGCAACAAATCTACATTTGTAAGAGTGCCTTTCGTGTCAGAAGGATGTCTCAAAGTGCTTCACAGGATTTACTGTAAACTGTATTGACTATTTATGGGCGAATGTGGCAGTCGCTTTGTGCACCTCAACGTCTCACGAGCATTGCTGTTTCAGTGGTTTTATTCCACTGTGTATGGGATGATGATGCCAGTGCACAACAGTTATTTCACTTCAAAGTCACTCGCTGCACGAGGCACGTTGAGACTATTGACATAGATACATAGCTATAGAAACAGGAGTAGGCAATTCAATCCCACAAGAGTGTTCTGCCATTTTATAACATCACGACTAATGTGTACCTCAAGTTCAGTTACCCGCTGTTGCCCATATCCCTTAATACCCTGCAGAAACAAATATTTATCTACCTCCAACTTGAAAATGTGACACAAAAAAATGCTGTGTCAGATGCAGTTTTAATGTCTTTTATACATGGTGTGCGCTGTCTCACATGCGTGATCTGCTCCTCTGTTTTGCCTACATCACTGTTGTGTATCCCTGAATCATCCATTGATCTCGGACCAAATAAGAAAGAGACAGCCGATGAGGGAAGGGCTACCAAATGTAATCGGTCATTTCTGGTCCACAATCATTGATCGCCATGTGTTGTTAGCTGGTCCATCCGGAAAGGTTTTGAGAAGGCAGTTGTGTCCCATTAGTTCGTCAATTGTATAGCCCAGGAGCTACAGACCAGGAGGGTTGTGAAGTTGATTCATCGCCTGTGCTGTTAACTGCATTGACAACACTAGATTTGAACTTCTCAAAGCTTCGCAGAATACACCGTAAAGTGGATATACTGTGTATGTTGTGAGCAAAATTACAGAGAGGGTCAGGAATCTTAACAAGAGTCCTCGAAGAGCGAACAGTTCCAGAGGCCTATATAAAATCATTGTGTCAAGATTTGCCTTTTCAATTTCAATTTTGCATAATCCTCAGCCTCCCCGACGCTCCACATTTATAAGCAGGGTGACCGCAAATGAACCTAACGCTCACACTAATGCACTGTAGCTTGACCGATGGGTTCTCGATTTGTAGAGTCAGGACGTCTGTGGCAAAGCAATTCCGCGCGAGTAATGGAACGTTTCACGTGCGAGTTTCATTTTCAGTTTCAGCCGAGCATGAAAGCCAAGCAGTCGGCAACAGTGAAATATATATTTAATGAGGGGGCGAAGAAAGGTGCCTGACGTCTCTGATCTTTTTTGTGTGAATTAATGGCTGAGTGTGGATATCAGAAATAAACTCTGGAATGTGAGCTTTGAGCAACTGTTTGTGGGCTTCCATTGTGCGGCTCCTGTCTGAGTGAGGTGTTTGTTTTCACTCTGTGCTCACAGCGTGGTGGTGATGGGTTGGGGGTGGGGTGGGGGGGAGGAGGACTAATGTTGCATTGTGCCACTAATTAGCATGCTGTATTGGCTTGGATGTAGCTGTGTGCAGCCATTGCATCTCCCTGTAGTAAGCTTTTGCATTCCAAATTACAAACGTCAGCCTGGCTCAGTTGACAGCACTTTCGTCTCTGGGTCAAAAGGTTGTGGGTTCAAGCCTAATGTCAGAACGCTGAGCGCACAGTCCAGGTTGATGCTCTGGTTCAATGCTCCTGGGGAGCTGGATGGCCAGAGGTACTGTCCCTCAGATGAGATGTTAAATGGAAGATGTCGGCTGCCTGTTCAGGTTGACGTTGAAGGTCTCGTGGCACTGACACTGTATGAAAAGAGAAGTCTCTCCTCTTGTGCTGCCTGTGTTCACTGACAAATACAATCACAAACACAGCAATCCCCTGTGACGTGCTTTCAGATGTTTCAAAGTTATAACTGGAAGACGTGAAAAGCGCTAAATCAAATGCAATAACAACAACAACTTTGATTTATATAGCGCCCTCCACACTGGACACTCAAAGCGCTTCATAATAGTGGATCCCGGGACCGAGCCAGGGGCAGGGGTAGAATGGTGACCGAAGATGAGGTCAAAGAGAAAGGTCTTCAGCTGGGACTGAGAAAAGAGGGGGCAAGATGAAGGTAGTGAGGAAGGGAATTCCAGAGCCTCAGGGCATAGTGGCTGAAGGCCTGGCTGCCGAGGGTGGAGCGGAGGATTCGGGGGACATGGAGGAGGCCAGACCCAGTGGAACGAAGGCAACGGGAGCGGGCTTGAGGAGAGAGGAGATCAGAGAGGTAGAGGAGTGGAGGGATTTGAAAACAAAGGTGAGGATCTTAAAGTCGATCCTCTCGGCGATAGGGAGCCAGTGAAGTCTGGCAAGGAATACGGTATTGGGGGAGCGAAGTTTGGTGCGGGTGAGTATGCGGGCGGCAGAATTTTGGATGAGTTGGATTTTATGGATTGTGGTGGAGGGGAAACCGGCGAGGAGGGCATTTGAATAGTCCTGCTGTGAGGTGACGAAGGCATGGACCGGGGTTTCAGCAACTTTTGAGGTGAGATATTGCCGGAGACGGGCGATCCGTCGGAGATGGAAGAAGGTGGTGCTTGTGAAGGACCGAATGTGGGGGAGGAAGGACAGTTGGGGGTTGAACCTGACGCCAAGGTTGAGCACAGGTTCGGGGAGGTTCAGGCGGAGACCGGGAAGGTGGAGGAGGTGAGAGTCATGTGAATGGAGACATTGACGAGAGCCAAAGAGTACGGCCTCTGTCTTGTCAAATGCAAGGATTATTATTATTATTATAGACCCCTGCCATCCAATGTAAGAATTGCTAAGTCTTGAAAAGCTATATTTACCCACGCATGTAATTCTTCCACAGCTAAATATACTTTCCTGAAGCCCTCAACATAATTCTGTAGAAGTCAGCTGGCCACTTTCAAGTCACTGTTTCCCATGTGTAAACATGGACAGAGAAAATATCTTAACAAGAGATCATGCCAAGAATTCCAACACACCCAACTATGTTATTAAGCATTAAGATCAACAATTAAGGGTGTATGTATATTTGTTGTTTGTGTGTCAGCCTGGCACAGTTGTAGCAGCAACAACAACAACAAAATTACACTTGTATAGTGCCTACACTCGCACCGCTGAGTCAAAAGATTGCGGCTCCAAGTCCCAAGTCAGGAATAATCTAGGATGACACTCCAACGCAGTGCGGGATGATTGTTGGAAAGGGTGGTAGTGGACAATTGTGATTTAGGCTACACTAGAATGAACCACAAATATATTACACTTACATGTGTGGAGTCATGTAGCTCAATGGTTAGACCACTTGCCTCACAAGTGAAAGACCTGGGTTCGATTCCTGGCAGGGCGGAACCTTGGGCAAGTTTCCTTACCTCACATGCCTAATAATAATCCCTCAAGAAACAAATAACAAATTGGTCACTCAATTTTAAACCATGACTGTTTGTGGGATGCTGCTGTGCGCTGATGTCTACGTTCTATCACAAGTATGTAGTTAGTTCACTTTGTAGTATATTTTGTGAAGTGTATTGAGACGTCTAGAAGACATGAAAAGTGCTATATCAAATGCAAGGATAAGTATTAAAGTAAAAGGCCATTTATCTGTGACCCAATCAACCATAACTTGCATATAACCGGCACCTCAAAAAAGATCCGCATTCGATTAACTGGAATTTATCTGGAAAAAGGCATTTTGTTTGTGTGTTTCCAGCCAAATATCTGGCACGCGCTTTAACCGGCATTGGCCAGGTCCTGAGGGTGCCGGATAAACGGGCTTTTACTGTATTATTGCTTGATCAGACTGGGATGTTCCACTGGAGATGTGCCTCGATGCTGTTAATCCAACAAAAGGTGAAATGAAAAGCTGTGGCGTCATTGCAGTCGGGGTGGGGTTAATGTCCTAAACAGCCTGTTGCCCGAGGTTTCTAATGCGATTCCTGGAAGAACATCACACACGTCAATGTAAAAATCCAATCCCATTCCTGAGTTTACCTTAACTAGAGCAGAAAATAATTCCAAGAAATATGTACAATGGACTGGCAGAACCTCACACACCACTTTGAGTTGTTCTTATCTAATCTTTATATGCAGCTGTTCTTTGCATCATTTCCATCAGCACAGCCTGTGGCAATTCAGTTTTTCATTCTATAAGCTCCTGACTGAAGCGCTCTTAGGCGCTACCCGATGTGAAGGGCACTGTATAAATGCAGTCAATGTTGTTCTTATTGTTGATAATGTCACCCAAAGAGTTGAGAATTGCCAGCAGTTGCAGAGCCTTGCCAATAAACAGAACAAAATTACATTTGTATAGCGCCTTTCATGTCGGGAGGATGTCCCAGCGCTTTGGGGGCAACAACAACAACTTGTATTTATATCGCTCCCCTCGCGCAGGGTAGTATTTCAGAGAAGTGGAAATGGAGGAAAGTTGAGAGTTTTGTAACTAATAATGACAGTTTCAGAGGTGATCGAGGGTCACTGAAATCATGGCTTTATGTTTGTCAATTTCATCAAACTTCATGTTGCCATACAGGCTGGGTTTTTACTGGGATACTAATAATCCTTTCAACTGATATCAAAATAGTAATAATAATAATTGGTGCATTTGATATAGCATCATATCATGTATGTCTCAAAGCACATCACAATACAGTGTATACTGTAAAGTGAATTGACTGTATATTTTTGTGGGTGGAATGCTGCAGCCAATTGCGGACGGCAGCGTCCCACAAACAGTTGGTGGATTGAGAGATCCGCCAATCGCCCAACAACCAGGTTTCCACTGACTGCTGGGTAAATAGAGGCAGGTGGAATAAGGAAACTTGACTAAGGTCTCGCCCTGCCCGGGAATCGAACCCAGTTCTTCTCGCTTGTGAGGCGAGCGCCCTAACCAACACGCCGCAGGACTATGAGATCTCTTCTTTCCTTTCTGCAGGCCTCCCGCGTGGTGACAACAGAACGGACGCGGTTCACCCATAAGGGAGGGCACGGTTTCTGTAATATGGACAAAAAACAATGGGGACAATTAAATACGGTACTCGCGAGGTTTTGATTCCAAATCGCCCAACGCACACAAACAACAAACACACACAAAGCAGCCAGTTACCAGCGAATGTAACTCTGACTGTGTTAAAACACTGTGCCGCACATGCCGGTTAATAAAGGAACCTGTAAGGTGATCTCATTACAGGGGAGATGCCATGTGTGGAGCAGAGTTTGAACAGTACAGTACAGTGCAGGTATGGAATGCTAAATAGGGAAACAAACAAGGTGAAATTGGAGATAGCTGCCTAGTTATCAGGACATGTCTCCACCCCCCACCACCCCCCCCCACCCCCGAGGTCTCCTGGCGGTTGATGTGTCAATCAGAACCCTGTTCCTCCGCCTTCATATATATATATATATATATATATGTGTATGTATGTGTGTGTGTGGGGGGGGTTAACCTTTGTTGTTGATTTTCTGTCGGAGGACACAAACCTGACTGGGCTCCCTTAATCACAGAGCACGTCTCCTCGGATGGAGAGCTGATCCCATTGTGTGTCTGTGTGTGTGAGAGAGGGAGGGAGTGTGTGTGTCTGTGTGTGTGTGTCTGTGTGTAAGAGAGAGATATTCATGCCAGGATCATGGCGGCTGAATTGAGGCGGGAGACACTACCTGATCCGTGGTCTTACGGTGTTTGCAGAGATGGTCGTGTTTATTTCATTGAGTAAGTTCCACAATGAGGACTTTCTCTCTCTCTCTGTCTCTCTCTGTGTCTACCCCCTGTTACCCTCTCTCTCCCCCCTCCCTCCCTGGCCTCTCTCCACCCCACTCTCAAACTGTTGCTTTGAAAGACGTTTCTTTTTTGAATGAGACAGCATTTAGACATCTTATGTGCACAGATCACATCCGAAAAATATATGTTTCTTATCTCTGTCTCTCTCTCTCTCTCTCTCTCTGTGTGTCTCTCTCTCTCTCCCCACCACCGACAGCGATCAAACACAAACTACCAGCTGGTTGCATCCCCGGACAGGAATAGCTGTCAATTCTGGACACATAACGCGAACAGGTAAAAAAAAAAAGCTTTGATTTTCTCTCTTTGTGAAACTTTTCAAGTGAAATTTTTTTTTTTTTGGTGGGGGGGTAAAAAAAAATCACGAGAGTGAGTGAAGTTTTTTGTCTGTCTGTCTGTCTGTCTGTGTTACTTTTTTGGACGGATTGAGGAGCGAGAGCTGGCTGGGGAAACAACAAGAAAGTTTTTTTTGGGCGAGTGTTGTTGGGGGCAGAGATTCACAAAAGTTTTTTTTTAAATATAAATAAGACGACACGTCTCTTATCCTATTGCAGATCTGCCTCGCGGTTGGGAGGAAGGATTCAGCGACGAGGGAGCGAGTTACTTTATCGAGTGAGTGTGTTTTGCGGTGTTTCTCTCTCCGACTCTTGTCTGTCTGACTCTCTTTTGTGGTTGTGTTTTCTCTCTCTCTCTCTCTCTCTCTCTCCCTCTGGGTTTAAGTTTCATTTCGTACAAATGCAACAGGTGGATCGCAGCAAGAGCAAAACTCTAGCGAATAAGTTACTGTAGTTCTGTGCCCACATCCTCACTCTGTAAATATTGCATTTAATATTCATGTGGGGGAGAGAGAGAGAGAGAGAGAGACGTCTTTAGTCTATAGTGTAACAGTGATCAGCTGTAAAGAAACAGTTTGCGGTTGGGTTTGTGTGGATGCCAGTGTTTAATGATTAGCCCAGACCATCATATGATCGGGAGGGGGGGAACATGAACTTCAGTCATGTGAAGCTGTCCAACGATTTATCGTTTAAAAAGAAGTGATGGCCAGTCCAAATGTTAAACTCCTCATAACTCGTCAGCATCCCCCCCCACCCACCCACCCAACAGGGACTCCGCCACGAGTTATCAGGAGTGGCCAGGTTGGCTGGTCTGCAACGGATAGGTACATAAATGCGGCCGGGCTGTTGGCAACGTGAATGACTTTAAGTGGTTCGTGACACGTTAAGCCAGTGTCGAGTTATCAGGAGTGTTTTTTTTATTGTATGTATTTCCCTCTCAGTGCACTCCTCCCTATCTCTCTTTCTCTCTCTGCTCCCCCCCCCCCCACCTTGAACACACTCCAGCAGCCAGAGGACAGGATTGAATTCTGGTTGAATGTTTGAAGCCAGATCACACAGGCTGATGCTCTCTCTCTCTCTCATTCTCTGATGAACCTCAAGGAGCTGGGGTCATATCTCTGTTGGGGTGGCGGGGGGCGGGGGAGGGAGGAGAGGGAGAGAAAGGTAGGAATGGTTAAGGAAATCATTTTTAGATGTCAAATGCAAGGATTATTATTATTATAGAATGAATGAATGTAAGGGGTGTCTGGAATTTAAAATTGGCTATGTAATTTTTTTTGGACTTGACAGTTTCATTTTCAGTCCAAAATACTTTCAGTCAAAAATACCTTCTTACTGTCAACTTGTTTTTCGAGTTACTACACCAAAAGAACCCAACCAAAAGAAATTCTTCCTCTTAACTGGTCGGGTCGACATCTTATGCAAAGGTTCTGTTATGAGTTGGGGATGTGGTATAAACTGTCAGAACATTTATATATCGCATCTGAAGCAGTTGTTGCTCTGTGACACTCGTTTAACAGCTGTTTTAAGTTTCTTTTATTCCATTCCATGGGATTCACGGCTCAAGCAGGCATTGCTATATAAACTTCCTTTAAATCCTGGCTCTGTGTTTGTGGGAGCAAATTGTACCCCTCTTGAGAGAGGGGGCAACAGCAACTTGCATTTTGATAACATCCTTCATGCAAAGTAGTGTCCCAGACCTGTTATTTAAGATTAGGACAAGGCAGCCATTAATGCACTGTTTCCCTTTGTTGGTGAGCCCAAAGCGAGGGGGGAAATAAATATAAAAGGGTATTGGTATAAAATACACAGTCACTGCACTTTACAGTAAAATCCCGTGAAGCACCTTTTGATTTTCTGACTTGAAAACTGCTGTGTTCGTCCTTGCATTTGGTGTAGCGTGTGTCACGTTGGGAGGATGTCTCGAAGTGCTTCACGGGATTTGTTTGTCCGTAAAGTGTAGTGACTGTGTGTTGTGCCCGTTTCATTCCTCATACTTGTAGCTTTCCAGGTGATGGCACTGCGCATTTTCTTCTTTGCAGCTCATTGTATTTGGAAAATAAAACGCTGAAACTTGAAAATTTGACCTCGCGTCTGTGCTCGGCTTCAGCCTGTGATTTTGTGCAACCTGCCTTTCAGATGCTTAGACAGTCTCCTGTAGCCTGACTTACATTCAGCTAAATGGGTGAGAGCGATCTTGTGCTCAGTCTTGTACACAGTCACGCATGGCTGTGCAGCATGGTAGAGCTGTAGTGCCTCATGGTTGTAGAATTAAGTACTTTATCTCCCGCCCCCCCCCCCCCCCCCCCCCCCGAGCAAGATCAAAAGGGCCCTTGGAGGTTGAGAAATTCCTTACTGCTGATCTTTGTGAAGGGAGTTAATTTATTCAGCGGGAACTGTTTTTTAAGCATGACGCAAGCTTGTGTAGCTGTGACTGTGGTCTTCACTGCTTGGCTGTGTTTGTGGCTAAGCTGGGGGGGAGGTGGGGAGGGGGTGGGAGTGGGGGAGAGACTGTGAGTCTATTGTAGAGCTATCCCTTTTCCAACCTCTTCCAGTCTTAACAATGACCCTAGACAGGAGTCGCCAGGCTTTGGGCTGGTAGCAGGTGGGTGCACAATCACATTCCTGTTTCTGATTTTCCCATCCCTGCCTCTCTCCTCCCTCTGCTTATTATTGCAGCTTGGCTGAAATTAATTGGGTGGAGAGTTAATTCAGTTTATAGCATAGCAATGCCTCGCTGAATACGCTGGCTGCGGCACTGACCTAACCAAGATGTGTTATCAGACACACTACCTGCTCATGATGTCCTTTCAATTGAATCCTGTAGCATATTGGTTAGAGTGCTTGCCTTGCAAGCGAAAGGATACTGGTTCGATTCCCAGGCTGGGGAGAGGAAGCGAAACCTTAGACAAATGTCTTTACTCCACACATCTCTGTTTACCTAGCAGTAAGTAGGAACCCAGTTGTTAGTTGAATGGTGGATCGCTCTCTGGGGTTAATGATCCCTCCAAAATAAATGAATGAATGAAACAAATTTGGTCACTCAATCCACGACTGTTTGTGGGACACTGCTGTGCACAATTGGCTGCCATGTTTCAGCTACAAAATGTACAATCAATTCACTTTGCATTACATTCTACAGAACTCAGCATTAACATCTTTATTAGTGGATACTGCAGATCTCTGGCCACTTCGACGTGCCTCTAAGTTCCACTCAGCAATTCGTGTGAGTGAAACTATTTCTACAATGGAGCACACCTGATTAGGCTTTTGTGCTTCGTTATAAATGTAATTTTGTTGTTGTTATCCAATAACACTTTGCATTCTGATCCAAAGATTAAAAAGACGCAGGTATGTAACACTCCTTCTTAATGACTCTCTGAGTGAATGCAGCCCCCCCTTCACCAACCCACCCCATTGTAGCAATGCAGGGAAGTGGTGACATGACTCAATAGCTTTCTGTATGTGTTTGGGTTTGATTCTGGCCTGCATTAGTGAGCCGAATTGCTTAACTCTGCTGTGAAAACTCCCATGCAAACTTAGTTTGGCCCATTTCCAGCTCCAGGTCCTGTTGATACAAAACCTCCATGAACTGTATACTATATAACGATGATGACGGTGGTAATAATCTTTGCGTTGGATATAGTGCCCTATCATGGGGCTTAAACCCACAACCTTCCGACTCAGAGACGCGAGTGCTCTCAGGCTGACTGCCATTGCAAGAACTGTTGCCTCGAAGACCTGAAATGGTAGTCACCTTGCCAGAGTCAGACCAATGAGCAGAACGACCTTTCTATGCAAATAGCCCGATTGTAAATAAATCAAATTTTGGGTGGTCATTCCACTTTGTTGCAATGTGTCACACTGACTGTATCAAATTGTGAAGGGAAGGCTGCTTTGAGAATTTTGACTTGCTTTTAAACACTTGCTTAGTGTTTTTTTTGTGTCGAATCTGTGCTGTAATAGTGATCTCAGCCATGCTCTGCCACCCCACACACTGCCCACCAAAGCAACTGGGGAAACTGATGTCTGCCTTCAGACAGAGGAGGCCCCTAGCCTCTGCCCCTAGCCTCTGCATCTCCATCCTACAGTCCCACCGCTTTGCCCTCTCCCTTGCCTCCAATAAGATCCTCCTCTTTCACTGTGCACCGTGTCTTTGGTCACCCTCATACCCCTACCCTCCACAACAACAACAAAAAATTACATTTGTGTAGTGCCTTTCTATATACAGTAAAAGCCAGTTTATCCGGCACCCTCGGGACCTGGCCAATGCCTGTTAAAGCGCGAGCCGGATATTCGGCTGAAAACGCTCAAATAAATAAATAAATAAATAATGCCAGGATATGTTCCGGTTAATCGAATGCGGACCTTTTTTTTCGCGATGCCGGTTGTACGGAAGTTACGGTTGATCGGGTGCCGGATAAACGGGCTTTTACTGTAGTATATCCCAAGGCGCTGAAGGAAATTTGCTTAAGGTTTTGCCCTGCCTGGGAAACAAATCTGGGTGCTCTTGCTTGGGAAGTGAGAGTGCAAACCACTAAGTTACAGGACACCATGGTTTAATTTATGCAGGCTGGACCTCAGCAGACAAGCTAACATTACCATTTCCCCACAAAGTCCCAGGTTATGTAAGCTAGCCATCCGTTTTAGCCACTTCTAATTCTTCCTTGGCATCAGAGGAGCGTCTG
The DNA here is from genome assembly GCA_035084275.1 of Hydrolagus colliei. Lineage (NCBI taxonomy): Eukaryota > Metazoa > Chordata > Chondrichthyes > Chimaeriformes > Chimaeridae > Hydrolagus > Hydrolagus colliei. Next base: position 9,376,468 of record CM068757.1, on the reverse strand, counting down.
TGATGTGCTGCCTGAATGGGTGAAAAGCGTCTAAATTCAATGTTGGCATGGCTGCCACAGACACATTTGGCTATCTTGTCTGATGTTGGTATGAATGGAAGATTCAGGAGCAGATCAGCTTTGGCAGCAAACTGAGGGACACGCAAGCTAGTGCACTGGTTACTGGCATCGCAGACTTAAAGGGAACTTGTTTTAAGCTACATTCCTTAGATCGCAAGCGACATACCAGCAAGAAAGATGCATCTTACCATCAACCTTTGCATGCATGCATCATTTAAATTAGTTTGTTACCTACCTAGCGTAGATCTTGCACTTTATTATTGTGGAGTCCTGTATTTAGAGCACAGGTTAGAGCACTCGCCTTGCAAGTGAGAGGACCCAGGTTCGGTTCCCTGATGGGGTAAAATAGTTTATGTATTCCCCTTTGCTAGTAAGTGCAGTGAACTCTGTAATGTGACCCCCATGCCCCTTGTTGGCACAGGTTAACAGCGACAGGGCTTAGCTACTACATCCAGAATTTCTGACTGATTTCCCTATTTATTTATTCGCAGTCAGAATGAGGAAGGATCAATAACCACGCTGGTTAATGTCACAAGATCTGGTTAATGTCACAAGAACAATTGAATCCCATTTACTTCTACATTTTTCTCTTGATAAGTCGTAGGCAGTCATTATAATAGCTTGTGTTGTGTTCTGAGATTTTCCACCTGAGGGAGCCTGTGGTGGGGGGTGGAAATCATCTTATTTTATATTGGACAGAGTTACTCACTAATCATTTCATGGTTATATCATTTTCTGCTCTCCGCCTCTTATAGCATGTGTTTCATATCCATTCTGTGCTTTACCCATAAGAGCCATAAGAACTTGAGTGGTATATATCTGGGTGGTGTGTTGATGTTTTGTTGTGAATTAGTATCACTGTTTAGGGAAGGCTGGTAATTATTAGTCAATTGGGCAGGCAGTATAATCACCAGTGTGGCAATGAGCTTCTCATTTCCACTTCTCCCTTCACCCTTCTTCCCCCCCCCCCCCCCAACTCGCCCCCCCCCCCCTCCCCTCAGCCCGAGAACACAAAGTACTGTATATCAGGTATCTCAAATACATTAATAAGGTATTTCAATGCAAATGGACAGCAAGGAGACAGCTATAGCTACCTCCCAGTTCACAGCTCTGATTCCAGCAGAAATAGCTGCTTTATTTGCTAAAGATGCTGATGATTAACGTAAATAATAATCCTTGCACTTGATATAATGTCTTTCATGGCTCAAGGATGCTTCGAAGCGCTTTTTGCAATGCACAGTAAAGTGTGATGTCAGTGTAGTTTGTAGTTGAATGGGGGCAGTCAATTTGTGTATAGTCATGTTGCCCAAACAACCGTGAAGTGAGTGATGAATTTTAATCACATCATTGAGACATCTCAAAGTGCTTCACAGGATATACAGTCAAGTGGTGTGACTTGTCTGCATTTTGAGGACGATTTCATTTGGGAGATGGTTGGCCAGCACTTCTGTTTTCGAATAACGCTTTGGGATCTTTGATGTCCACCTGAATGGGCAGAAGGGACTTTTTTTTATGGCTTAACCGAAGAACGATGCCTCCGACAATGCAGCACTCCCCCAGTGTTGCATTGGGAATGTCAGCCTAGACTATGAGTTTAAACCCTCAACGTGGGGTTTGAACCCGATACCTTGACTCTGTGAGCAATTTAGAATGCCTGAGGGGGTAATTTAGACACATTTCTTTAACTTTCACTTTGTCTCTTCAGAACAATTGTTATGTATAACGTTATTATTGTGGAAATTATGTTGTTTCCACTCTAATTCTGGAGTTACTTTGTTTCACAGCAACCCTTTGAAGATTTTCTCAGGTTTCACTCCACTCCTCCCTTTCCCCTCACAGCTTTCAAAGATTTCTAAACAGCCGCATACTTTGTGGCGATTTAAGCAAACAATGCTAAAAACCTTTAATAAACAGAGTGAATGCCGAAAGCAGCCAAGTGCATTAATTCCGTGAATCGCTTAAACCTCATTGAGTGATTCCCATGAATTGAAGATCGGGCAAGGTTGCAGAGTATTCTTAAAATTCAGTCTTGATTTGGAAGCCGGTTTCTTGTTAAAAACCTCACAGAACTACCTCCCTTTCCCCTCCCCACTGAGCACCCCCCCCCCCCCCCCCTCCTCCCCCCAAATCAAGATTGAATTGAAGAATTCCCAGCAAATTCTATCGATTTTACATTCAAAGACGAGGTGTTCTCACAGGCTAACGTTTCATACCTGGGATCTTTCAGCATTTGAAAGTGAAAGCTGATTTCCTTTCCCAAAGGTGACTCTTAGACAGAAACTTTTCTGGGGGGTTTTTATTTCAGTTTTTATTTCAACCTTTGACTTGTGCATTTTCTGTTTCTCCCCTGACCGCCCAGTGTTTTAATGTGAAGACTTTTGACCCGATAAAAGAGCTATAAAAATGCATGGACTTTTATCTCGTTATATGAAGGCGTAAATGCCTGCTGCATTTGCCAACAAACGCTCTTGAGATGTTTAGCTGGTAAAGTCAACTGGACTTTACACTCTTCCATATTAAGGGGAAGCCAGTTTAAATGGCTTAACAAATTTATGATTTTTCCAATGTAGAAGGTTAGTTAATGTGCACCAACTTTTATGATGCAATGAGAAACAATGAACTTGAACGGGTGAAATTGCTTATTGTATGTATACATTAACAATCATCTTAAAAATGTGTTTGAATGCGCATGACTTTGACTGTATAGTATAAGCTGACACCACAATGCAATGTTGGGGGAGCATTGGGGGAGTTAAGACGAGAACACATCTGCCTAGAGGACATTGAAGATCCCACAAAGATAAAGGAGCTTTTACCCAGTGTCAACAAACCACTAATATAATTGGTCACCCACATCATGGCGCCTTTCATATCAGGTGAATGCCTCAAAGCTCTTCACAGGGTACACTGAAAGTTTTGCGACTGTATACTTTTTAGGCAGTTAATTGGCAATACCATGTTAACATGATGCAGGACAGAATTCCGTGCTGGAGCTTAGTATGGCATGGGATCTGTGTTAGAAACTTCCTGGTAAGCCAGCCCACCAGGAAGTTGCTCAAAACTGAGGGATGTGTTTTATAACGATAATAATAATGATCCATGCATTTGATATAGTGCCTTATCATGTTTTAAAGAGTTACTGCTGCTCTCTGAGAAGCAAGAAACGCCAGCGCTGTTGCACATGGTTAATGATTCACAGATTGCGTGCAGAAGATGGTCGGGGATTAACCTTTCGATTCTGGTGTGATCTGGCAAACTTGGTAGCTTTGCGTGCAAGTGTCTTATCTCTGCCTCGCAGGAAAGCCGGCTGCAACCACAAGAGGGATGTGTGTGTTTATTCACGCAAAAATGAAACCACGAGAGAGGTGTGTGTGTGTGTGTGTCTGTCTGTGTTTCTGTCCTTCTGACGTGAAAGGCGCTCTATAAATGTAATTTTGTTGTTACCTATGTGATTGGGTGTGGTTGTGTGTGATTGTGTGTTTGTGGTCGTGGTGTGTTGTGTTTTTTTGCAGTTGTGTGGGTGTGTGAGAGTGTGCTTTCATTGTCCTCCTTGCCCACACACTACTTCTCCCTTTGTTTTCTGTGTGTGAAGTTGTCCCGACTACTGGGTCTCCATGAACACTTTGAGGTTAGGGAACAGCCGGCTGGCTGCCCGCCCCGTGTTGGGTAGCACCTTGGGATCACAAGCCTGTTTGAGTGGATCAGTGCCTCACTGAGAGTACAGCGAGCTGGGGTGGAATCTATGCACTGCTTGTAACCTATGTTGCTGTCCCAAAGCAATACCAGGTAGCAGGGAGGAGAAGATGTCAGTGATGTGCTTTATGCATTGCTGCTGGGTGGAGAAGCAGGGGCAGCTCATGTGACTCCACCTGCCCAGAGGTCCCCTTCCTTATGCTATGGGACCTCCTCTAAGGATTCTTTTCATGTCGCCAGCAATCAAGGGAGTCGAGAGAGAGAGAGAGAGAGAGAGAGGAAGAGCGAGCGAGAGAGAGAGAGAGGTGCATTATAAGAGAATGAAATTCAATCCCATTTCTTTGTGAGCTGGTTTGTAACACTATGTAAGGAATGTTCAAAGGGACCAGGGTTTCTATAGCCTTAGGGAGGAGCAGACAAATTCTGCTGCTTTCAAACCTCTTCTCTCCCACACATCTCTCCCCTCCCCACTCCGGACTTTATTTATTTGCCATTAATTGCTTCATTGCTCTGCGGTCCAATTTTTTTCCTGCAGCTTCGACTTGCAGTGAAAACTAAATATTATTGATAAATGGGAGTCAACTTTGCGATGTTTCACCACTGCCTCGATTATATAACGTTAGCCTGTTCCCAACTTCATCCATCTCTCTGATGCTGAGGATTGGGGCTGGGGCAGGGAAAAAGGGGGGTGGTCAAGGAAATCGTTATTCATCATATCCGATCGACAACGAAATTTCGCAAGTTTGCATTATTTTCACTCTTTTGATTTTGGCCAGACAGCTGTCGATCATGTGTGGTAACCCCGTCACTACACTTGAGAGAGTTCCAGGCCGGGCAGAATTACAGATATGTAATTAAATTTCCCTACTTCTGGAATAGGGAAATTTGTGTGCACCCTGCTTACCTAATCCCGGAGAGTATTGCGCACAGGTTAGCAAGAGCCAAGGCTTGATATTTGGATTGGGGATAGATTTTTTTTCTTGGCCAGCCGGATGTCTGACCCATGCGGAAACCCATCACGGTGGTTAAGAGTATCCAAACCGAGCAGAGAATTCCATGCATCCCACCTACACTTGGAAAATTGTGATAGCGTCAGCGTGAATTAACCAATGGTACACCCATTGTGAAGACAACATTATTGTCAACCTGACTCCCCCAGTAAAGTTATGTCACAGTCCCCTTTTGTTTGTGTGCAGACAAAAGTGTGCTTTGTCTGTCTGCATTGCACTCCGATATCAAATGATTCCCTTTTAGAGCATCAAGGCCTTCGCGTTATTCCCATTTGGTGGCAATCTCCCCAGATAAAGTGGGTCATCCACTTCCTGGCTGGTTGAAGGAAATAGCCGTGCTCCAAATCGGCTGCTGCGTTCACCCACTGCACAAATTCCCCCCCCCCCCCCCCCCCACCCACTCCCCGGCTATTCCATCTGGTCTGTCTGGACTGTGCCAGCCGGCAAGTGGATTTATGGTTCCGGTCCGGAAGTGTAAGAAACTGCAGCCGTGCATTGTTCCGCGCTTGTTTGCTGGTCTTGCGATTGTGTTAATATGCTCCTTGTTGAATTGTTCATTGATTTTTTTCTCTCTCTCTCTGATGACTTCACTCGGTGTATTTGGTACCAGATACCAAGAGGATGTTTCCATCTTCCTAATACACAGTCATTTCACTTTACAATATTTTCTGTGGAGCGTTTTGAGATGCCTCAACAGAGTAATAAAGAGCAATATCAAATGCAAGGATTACTATTATTATTTTGAGTGGATTTTCTGGAACTGTCCACCCACGACGACTCCAGGCTTGATTATTGTCAAGCGATTGTTAAAACTAACATGTTAATTTACTTTCTGGGTTTCTCTGATGTCTGTTTGGAAAGCTTTGAAATGTTGGGAGCTGCCAATCGAGGGTTTGGGTGGGTGGAGTGGTGAGGGGGGAAGGAATACTGTAATGCTCTGCTGAGCGAAAAGGTTCTTTTTCCATAAGCCGGGAATGCTGCAGGGAGCAATGTGACTCAAGCCGGTTCTCTAGAACCCCATTCGGACTCCAAGCTGGAATTCCTGGATCCAAGCCGTTGAGAGATTTCCCGACAGAGTTCAAAGGGTCGGCCTGAGGATTGACTTACACATTGTTTTGCTTGTAACAACAAAAACCAACAACTTGCATGAAGGGCGGCATGTAAATGAGAGTAGTGTCTTGTGAGTGCTCAGAGCCCAGGCATCAAGGTAGACCCCATTTGTAAAATTGCCAGCTGGTAGTTCAATGGGGTTGAATGAGTGAAACTGGTTCACATGATGCTAAAAGCAGAGGAGAGAGCTGTGCAGTCTATTAATAGTAAACCCAGGAGCCAAGGACAAACCAACATTCCCCTGACCTACCCCAACCCACAGTTTCACATTGTTCAGGCGTCCTCTAAAGCTCGCCTCAACAGACACACAATCACATCAACACCTCCACTGCTGCTCTGTATCTCCCTCGTGTACAGTTAGGGTGAATATCAGAGTTGATTTTAATGTGCTTTGATGCATCTTGGTAACTGGAGAGTAATCAATGAAGTGCTCGCTTGTAAGACTTACACCAACAGCACGTTGCATTTACACATCGCTTTGCACATCAGGAGCAGGACCATGAAGTGTTAACTGGCTCAGTTGGTAGCACTTTCGCTGGGAATTCCCTTCGAAGGGAGGGGCAAGGCGGAGGGTTGGAGGAAGAATGTTCCAGAGTTTTGGGGTGTAATGCGACACTTTGCAGCACATCCCAATGCAATTCCAAGAAAACTACAGCCTTTTCATTTAGCACCTCAGGCTTGTCTGAAGAGTGTGGGAGAGATTTGGTGTTTTATTGCTCAACTACAGTACATGTATTCTATTGCAAAAGATTGTAACTTGAGAACATTACTGATGGGTGTGTCCAAGAGTGTCATCTTCTCCCTCTGCCCCACCACTCGTCCGCCTGAATCATGCCTGTGCAGTTAGCTGTAATTTATTATGTTGAATTCCTGTGACCAACCTGTAAAACCTGTTGCTGGGTGTAAGTGCGGTATCTTGGCATCCCAGGGATGCTGTGTACATTTTATACACTCAATGTTCAGTCACTCTCCCTCCCTCTTGGGATGTCCTCCAATGTGAAGCATGCAATATAAAGGAGTTTTGATTTTGCGTGTTTGTTTTCTTCTTTCTCCCTATCTCTTTCTCTTCGCGCCTTGCGACATCCTCCTGACGTGAAACACTCTGTATAAATGCTCACACAGTGTCCAGTAAGGGAGTGGGTAAACCACATGCACAGAGTGGATAGCAGACAATCTTCTCCTTTCATTCCGCTCATTGATTTTTCTCCCCACCTCTTTATTGTGTTCCTAACAACAACTTGCATTTGTATATTATTATAATACCCTTCACACAGGGTAGCATCTCATAGCATTTAACAGGGAGCCTGATACCGAGGAGGGCAGAGGTGACCGTAAGCATGGTCAAAAAAGAAGGTTTCAGATGCGGTCTAAAAAATAGGAAAGATGGATGAATTGAGGGAGAGCGTTCCAAAGTTTTGGGGAATAGTGGCTGAAAGCATGGCTGAAAAGCACTTTGAGATGCTTGTCCTATGAAATAAATGGTGTATATGGCATGTCGTGTTGTAAACCAGTGCGAAGGATTGATGAATTATACAATTAATCACCTTCTGACCTTGAGGTGAGAGCTCTACCAACTGAACCAAGCGGACTCATTGACGGGCAGCGGTTCTTGTCTGGGACGTGCAGCTTGTGCTATAATGGACACAGTGATGGATGGGAAGCACAGGCTCCACTACAGTCTGGGCCGCGCTTGGGATTCAGAGGATGGGGTTGGGTTGAATTGGCAGATGTTGTCTGGTCTTGGAGGGTAGGCAAAGGGATAATAGTAATAATAATAATAATCCTTGCATTTGATATAACGCTTTTCACATTTTCTAAAGTCTCAAATCGCTTCACGGGAATATTCTGTAAAGTGAATTGACTGTATTTGTGGGCGAAACATGGCAGCCAGTTGTGCTCAACAGTGTCGTGGATTGAAATGATCGATTTTATTATTATTTTTTGAGGGATTATTATCAGGCGTGTGGAGTAAGGAAACTTGCCCAAGGTTTCACCCGGGTCTCTCGATTGTAAGGCGAGTGCTCTAACCACTGAGCTAAGGTGTCAAACTGGAGGCAATTGGTTTGCTCTCTTCAGCGGGTGGGGTCATTCCAGTCCCTTTAAACTGTAGCAGGTCCTGGTGAATGTTGGGTAGAGGCTGGTGCTCGGTGAGGCTCCGCTGTGGCCTGATGTGGTGCTGCATTGAGGCAGATCCAAAGTAACTGGTGCCACTCATGGAAGCAGCTTGCGTGTGCATTCCAATGCCATGACAACAGCTTGTCTCTTACTTACGGAATCGGGGGCGAGTGCTTTTGTGTTCTCAACAATGGTTGCCCTGTTAAAATGGCAAGGCGGTTTTTCCACTCCTCCCCCCACCTCCTCTCCCTCCACCTTCCTTTGCAAATCACATTCGCTGGCAGTGACCTGCGATGCTTTAAACCAACTCAGTCAACGCTCTTTCTTTCTCTCTCTCTTTCCCTCTCTCTCTCACACTCATCTCTCTTTGAAAGAAATTCCAAAGCTTCTGAAAATGAATCATTCCCTTTGGATTTCGATTTCACTTTTGGAATCAGTGACGCTCGCTTTTGATTTTGTTGTGGCCGCACATCGAATCCACATGCTCTGCTCATTTACACGTAAATTTCTTGAAGAATGCGTCTGTGCTCCAAGGCCCCACTGACGTCGGCTCAGCCAGCCTGGTTCAACGTCAGGACTTGAAGGGAGTTGAAGTCCCTGGGAGCAGCAATTCTTCCCACTCAGCTCCTGCAATCCAACTCCGTAACGGTTAGGGTGGTCCTCGCTGGACGAGCAGTGGGAAAGCTTACCTGACATGCTCTCAGTGGGGAGCTTTTAGCTCATCAAAAAGTTACCCCAACACACACTCTGTGGTCCGCAAACCTTGATCTGCACCTGATACTCTGCAGAATTAGGTGAGCAGAATACATCCGTCTAGGGAGAGAGCGGGAAATTTTCATAGGTGGATGGTGTACACCTGTACAACACTTAATACTTAATACATACAGTATTATATGCAACTGAATACTCTGAATAGCATGGTCATGGTTTTCTGTAAAACAGTGAAAGTTCTCCAGAGAGTAACTAAGCAGGGCAGCTTCTACAGAGGTTGTGTTGCTTGCATAGTGCATGTCGGGTAAACGTTGGTCTTCCCGGTTCAGTACATTAAAACATGTTTGCTGTACTGTGTTGTTCGAGGCGCAGTAAACACTGATGAAATGCCCCATTCTTGAGCAAATGTTAAATATCTTGCGGTCCTTTTTTTTTATTTAATAAAAATGATAGAAGGGAATTTCTCCGAGTGTCCTGAACAGCAACCTTCCAGATTCATTGGTCAATCACCTCCTGGTCGTGTGTAGAACTTCGCTGTGTGCACAAAAAAAGACGGCCGTTATTGCCGACAGAATGATTGTCCTGGCTATACTGTAAAGCGTTTTGAGACTGTCTCAGAGTGCAAGACTGCCTAACGGGTGCATTGGGGACATGAGGCATTGCGAATGTTGGTACTTATTGACAATGTGTTTTGAGGTTTATGGATTCTTTCTAAGTGGTAATTAATGCCCTAACGCGAGAGTGTTTGCTGCTGTGTCGGCTTGTCAGCTGCGAGCTCGAGTCAGATTGCTCAGAGTCATTACAGAAGACAGCTATATCAAATGCAAGGATTATTATTATTATTTCATTGAAGATTTTGATATTTTCATTTTTTTTACCCAACAAATGCAGGTATCTCAGTTGAGTGAAAGGAGACCTTTATTGCTGCCTGGAGTGATATACTTCAGGTTAACAATCCCCATTTGTAACTTTGATTCCTTATCGAGGAAGGTTGTAGAATTCTCCATGGTCCATGGAGGCTCTCAACTACTGTGACTATCACTAGCCACAGAAGCCTGGGAGCCCTTTCCGTGCAACAAATTTGAGTCTCCCGAGTGTTTTCAGCCTCGTTCATCCTGCCATAAGGGGCCAAGCTTTCAGTCATGCAGCTCCTATCCTCTCTCCCTCTCTGCCTCATTACCTCCCACCCCCCCAGCACTCAGTAACTGATCAGTAGGTAACACCGGTATGGAAATTGCCATCCATTCCATTCCATTGACTGACCACCGCCTCTTGCCCCAACTCGGCAACCTGGCAACGAGCGAGTGTGGTACAAAGGGTTTGTCAGGAGAACAATGAGGCGCTGTGCACTGTAAGGAAACGGTGTCTAGCAGCAAGGTCCAGGCTGCCAACCGTTCACTCATTCAGTTTCCAGCTTGAGCAATGATGGAATGTAATGAAGCTGCTGCCTGTCACCTGAACCTTGGACCCTGGTTCTGCGGTTTGCTCAGTGGCACATTCTGGGAATTAAAGGGGAAGAGTCTGTGTCTAAAAAAAACTTTCATTTATTTAGGAGAAAAATTATTTCACCAAATATTTGACGTGATGCCTCGTGTCAAAACGGTCTATAGGAATTAATAATAATAATAATAAGAAATAAGAAGAAGAATTGTTGCATACAATTCCTTATCATGTCATTGAGATATCTCAAACACTTCACAGAATACACTGCAAAAATGTGTACTTTGTGGACAAAATACCCCAGCCAATATGCATACAGTAGTGTCCTACAAACAGCCATGGAGTGAGTGACTTATTTTTTATTTAGGGGATTGTTAGCCAGGATAACATGAGAAACTCCCTTCCCTTTTTGAATCGTGCCATCTTTAACATCCACTTGATCAGGCAGACGGGACCTTGGTTTAACTTCTCATCCAAAGGACGGCGCCTCCGACAATACAACACACACTCACTGCTGCATTGGAGTGTCACCTTGGATAACGTGAGTTCCAAGTCCTGACATTGGGCTTGATCCCACAATCTTCTGACTTGGATATGAGCATGTTACTGCTAAGCCAAGCTGGTACACATGTGTCTCTTGGAGGCAGCGGAGTTGTTTGTTAAAAAATCCACTAACCAGTGTGTTTGTTCCCAAAGCTGAGACATAATTATTTATGTAGAATTATGACCATAGAAGCCAGGGGGCGCCCTAGGACCTACCAACAAATATGCCAAAGCTTACTTTGTTGTGAAGGAAAAGCTTTTTCATCTTGACAAGGCAACGCCTCCCACGGTGGGTTCACCGTTGATATAATAAGATGTCGGATTTGAGTTCGCATCTGAGCTCAACCAGTTTGCTCCGAAAGTGGCTGGGACAGAGAGACCAGGAGAGCTTCAGGTTCCGATCTTTTCTACGATCCCGGACCTCAACTGGGGCTCCAGTTACAGTAATAATATTAATAACTAGCATTCGTAAAGTGCCCCTAACGTCATGGACCTCAACATCTTAGACAAAGGATGGCACCTCCAACAATGCAATGCTCACCCTCCCACTCTCCCCCCAGCACTGCACTGAATTGCCAGCCTGGACTGTGAGCTCAAAGTCCCGAAGTGAGTTTTGAACCCACAACTTCCAAATTCTGAGCTTTTGCAATATAAACTTCCGAACGCAGTGTATTTTGTATCACCATCCCTTCACCGCAGAACACCTTGGTGTTTGATAAATTATTCAACAGAGAGAGAGAGAGAGAGAGAGAAAAACGCTCATTGAATTCACAACGCACACATCAATTCTGCATCTGGTTCTGGCCTCTGCGTTCTCTCTATCTACACAACATTTCAGAACTCCAGCCTAGAGAACTGCTGAGATAATTTACTGCAGGAACTTTCGGACAATTTGTGAAGTACTCTACTTTGCTAGAATCTAAATCGTAGTATACATAACCCTACACAACTCCCTGCATTAACTGTGCACGGCTGCCGTGTTCCCTCTAACTCTTCCCTCGAGTTGGAATTCATCTCCCACTCTGTAATAAAGCTTTCTTTTTCCTGTAAATTATTTGTTTTTGAATTAGCTGATTTTATTTTTCTGACCTAAGCTTTTGAGTTGGTTTGAAATGCATTCAGGGAGATGCTGCCACGAGCTTAGGAGATCTTTTTGTTTCAGAATTGGCATTTTACCAGCTGTAAAAAAAAGCTTTTGGCATCAAATAAACAGGTTGACGGCACACCTGAGGTGAAAGTGCCAAATGATGATGATAGTAATAATAATCTTTGCATGTGTCATAGCATTTTATCGCACTGTTGAAACATCTCAAAGCGCTTCACAAGATACAGTGCAATGTAGAATTATGACCATAGAAGCCAGGGGTGAAGGGAGGTGAAGGGAGTGACTGTGTATTTTGTAGGCAAAATGCGGCAGCTGGTTCACCCAGCACTGTCTGACAAACAGCCATTGGAGCGAATGACCAATTTTATTTGCGGGACATCGGGAGAAACTCCCTTCTCTTTTCAAATGGTACTGTGAGCTGGTTGGAGTCAAACCACTCGTATTTTCTCAGCTACTGAGGCAGCCTTAACAGGCAGACAGGACCTCGGTTGAATGGTTCATCTGAGGGACAGGAACTCTGACATTGCAACACCCCCCAGCACTGCATTGGAGTGTCAGTTTAGACGATGTGATTCCAAATCCCAGTTTGAGGCTCGAAGCCACAACTTTCCGACTCAGAGGCAAAGGTGCTACCCACTGAACTAGGCTGATACATATGATGGTTATTTAATAAGTATTGAGAGTGCCTTCAAACATAGTTGCTTATCTCCTGTGATGGTGCAGTCTCCGAGGTAAGTCATCAGATCACATCGACCATAGCCTTTTTAAGGCAGCCGTCCAGCTCCCTTACTGAGAGACTGTATAGTGTTGGGAGCAGGGCTGCAATGTAATGAAAAATCAATTAATCAATAAACCAGTTTTGTTCTATCTCAGAGTGCAGCAAAAAATGATTATGATCAGGCAGGGTGTTGTGTATGTGCGCACGCGTGTGTTAATACATATTTTATATATAAACGTATATTATAAGGCATGTCATTCTTCATGAAAGATGCTATTGTATGTGAAAGGCACTGTAAAAATTGCACCTTTATACTTAAAAATCAAGGGCAACATCGGTAAAAAGTGCACATGTGTCCAAAGCCAATTACTGTATGTTGGTAACGTTTTAGTTGGAGGTCTACAATGACTGATGCATTGTTAAAGGTCTGGCGATTGGGATGTTGTTATCCAGTGTATAAATCATTCATGAATGAGGTGAAGGGAGTCAAACTGCTCATTTTCTCTGCTAAGAATTCAGCAGCCAGTGTAGCACTAACTTACATTTAGTTTGTAGTCACGGAAACTGTTAAATCAATTGGGTTTTAAAGTATAGTGAGTGTGTTTGCCCCTGCAGCACTGTACACTGTGTGGAATAGGAGCAGGTTTATGAGTTTCCTGAGTGTTGCAGGCTAGTCTGGGATTAGCTTCATTGCTTCATTTGGATCATTGGCATTTAAATTAGCTGCGGTGTACTGCATTATTGATTAACAGATTAAAGTGTGTCGCGTTTGGAACATTTGCTTCAAATTTAAATGACCTTGTGTGTGTTCATGTGTATGTGTGGTCGATTCAAGTCCAGTCCCATATGAAGACTTTGAGCTCTTAGTCCAGGCTGATACTGCAATGCATTGCAGTGGGGTGGGGGGGGGGGGGGGTGGAAAGGGGCAAATACTATATCTCAGACAAGATATTAAACTGAACTCCCATCTGTGGCTGTTTAGATGGATGTTAAGGTTCCTCAGCACTATTGAAAACAGAAGGGAGTTTACCCAGGTGTCCTGACTGACAATCCCTCGCATAAAATCGGTCATTCATTTCATTTTGTTTGCCCATAAAAATACAGTCACTACACCTCTTCCAGGCATGAAAGGCATTGTACCAAATGCAAGGATTATTATTGTTATTATTATTGCTGTATTATAGTTGGATTATCAAAGATCCTTCACCCAGAGTCCACAGCTCAATAGACTGGAGGGAAGTTGGAGGAAAAAGTACCACAAGCTTTTGGAACCAATGGTGCTTTGTATTTCTTGTGGTCAAATGGCTGCCTGGCACAGGCAGAAACCTATTGCCATGTTTAAGCCACTCCAAACCACATTGAGTCCCACATCTGTATCCACATACATGTGTCAAAAGTTGCTGTGCTGTCACATGCAGGTGGGGGAAATGGCTGACCTACAGGTCTTCAAGACCTGATGGGCCAGAAGTCACGCATTTTGCCTCCTCATGTGCAGGCCAGAGTTTTGAAGGGCAATGGAGCTGGAAGCCTAAGTGACTTGAATAAGTGACTTATTTCACAAGTGAGCCACTCAACCTGAATGATTTCAGGCATCCTTCTGTAAGCACATGACTGCCGTGCTTTGCCCGATTTGAATAGAGGCTTTGGCTGGCTCCCTGGCAGCGTATGACTCAGTGTAAACATTGCTTGATGATGAAATGTGAAAACTGTAAGATGGGTACTGTGAAGGGGTGAGATTAATGAGGTGGAGAAGATCGGGTCGAGCTCTTTAGCCTAGAAAATAGATGGTTTAGAAAGGGGGCTTGTTGTATGTGTCTGAGACTAATACTTTCAGATACACCAATACAGTTCAGAACAAGGAGGTACAGGTTCACGGTTGTGAAGAGTAATTGATGGAGAGACACTAGGAAGTATTTCTTTACACAGAGGATATTAACAACTCCCAACAGATTGCGTGGTTGAGGTAAGTGGTCTTATTGGTGCTTTATGGGACTTTCTGTAAGGATGAGATCAATTGGACTGAAAGGCTTTGCTTGAACAGCTTAATGCCAAATGCAGATAAAGAAAAAAAACTCCCATTTGCAAGACACTGCTCTGTGTACTGCATTGCAATCCACGTTTACATTTTCTTCTGTGACAACAATCAAGTGGGAGTTTTTTTTTGTGTAATCAAATAAACATATTTGCTTGGAGACAAAGCAATTGCCTTTTGTGCATTGTCTGGATTCACTCTAGACAGTACATGGCATTTTGGAATGAATAGTGATTAACATTGAATACCTCACATTACTAGCTGGCTATGTGGTATTAGAACCAATTAAATTCTAATTATGCAAATATATGTAAACATTCCAGTCCGACTGTTAAAATACAGGAATGATATATAGTCACACACATGTTAGCTCAAGGTTATCATTACACAAAGTCTTTGCATACCTATACACAGTCGCTTCTTTTTACAGCAAGTCCTGCAAAGTGTTTTAAGACATTTTCACACTTTATGTTATCTTTCTGTGGCAACAATGTTAAAACAAATTGTAGTTACTCAACCCACAGCTGTTTGTGAGGCCCTGCTGTGTGAAATTGACTTTGTTGTCTCACCCACAAAACACACAGCCAATCCACTTTACAATATAGCACTTTGAGATATTTCAACAATCCAATAATATTGGATTGCACTATATCAAATGTGTGGATTATTATTGTTAATGTTCTGTTTATAACAAAATTCTTCTGGTGATTATCCTCAATATATGCCTCTCATAGCTGACCTGCCAAGCAATCCTTTTGTTTCCCTATCGCTTCATATTATTCCAAATATTTGTCAGATCTCCCTTGTGGGCCCACAAAACACACCGTCCTAACACTTTACTGTATATCCTGTGAAACTCGTTGAGGTGTCCTCCCAATTTGAAAGGCTCTATATCAAATCTAAGGATTATTATCATTAACTTTCACTGCTCCAGCAAACATTGTTCCACAGTTAAAGGCTGTAAAATCACACAATGTTTATATCCAAGACTGAGATCATTCAGTCTATTGTGTCTGTGCATTTTCTGGCTCCTCCACTGGTGGTAATTAATCTAATCCCTTTTCCCTGCTTTTTTCCCATCATGTTTTGCTGATGTTAGCTCCCCCAGTGGAACTCTAATCCAATCCCTATTCCCTGCTCTTTACCAAACTCTCTTTATCATGCTCCTCTTCTACTGTTGAATTCTTTTTCAATTAAATAAATGCTGCTTTGGATTCTGGGCTTCAGTGTGGCACAGATACAATACAAATTTACATTGAAATAATGCCTTTCCCATCAAGAGGATGTCCCAAGGCACTTGAATGCTGGGGCTATGTGGTGTGGGGTGGGGGTGGGGGGGCAAAGAGTTGGCATAAAATAATAGCCCTAAAGGGGAATGAGTATCAGCACGGACAGGAAGGGAAATGAGCAGAGAATTGGATTTAGAGTAGGATGGGGATCGATTGGGGGAATGACCAGGCAATTGGGAATGCAGTGGATGGCTCCGGCAAGCACCATTGTAGGACTGATGAGCCAAATGACCTCCTGTGCTGTAACTTGTATGATTTATTAAGTGATGAGTGGGTGAACAATTCTTCCCCCCCAGTATGTTTCACAGAGTGAGATCTATTTCAAGTAATGCTTCAAACAACTGGGTTTATCAATGGGTTTCCTTACCCCTCCCCCACCACAGCTATTAAATCAGGAATTATTGTTGTGGTATTGACAGGCAGAATTAAATTGCACTGTTACAATTGAAAATAATGATTATTGAATACTGGTTAATCTGAGTGGGTAGGATAATATTTTACACCAAACAGCTTTGCAGCCCTAGGGTAAGATTTAATAAATACGTACAGTAAGATGAAATTAGTATGCAAACCACAATTTTCCTACGCTCCTTGCGGTTGGCCTTTAAAACCCTTGTGTAAACGCATTGTTTTAACACCCATCTGCTTTGGAAGTCTATATCAGGAGCACTTGCTCTCTGCAACTCCATCCCAGAGTCCCCCATGACTCGCACCCTCTCTTCACTTTCAATGCCCTCTTAAGACATGCCTCTCTGTAACCACACTATCTGTCATTTTCAGAATTCCTCCTGATCTCTTGCTCTCCAACCCCACTCCCTTGTTCCCTTGATAACTATCTTAAATGAATGCCCATGCAAGTTGTCATGCCAACAAATACAACTATATGAATTAACACACAAAACTGGCTGTTATTTGACGATTGGCCGTGAAGTATTGATGAAATCATTAATTTGGGTCTGTTGGTTCAGTGGTTTGATGTGAGTTTTAAGGCATTCTCTTCCTGTCGCTTCTTTAAAGAAAACCATCCCCCCCACCCCCCTCCACTACCACTCAATTATATCCTGAGTTATATTCAGTCAGGATATCCTCAACCCCAAATATTAAACTGAAATCTGCAGGCCCTGCTCATAGTTATTAGTAGGATGTTGCTAGTTGGTTCTTGTGTTTGGCTCTGTAAGAACCCTCACTTTGTTTCTAATTCACTTTTAAAAGGATTGACAATCCTTTGCAGGAGTCTCCAGTGCTCTTTGCAGTAAATCCTGTGAAGCGCTTTGAGTCGTCCTCCTGATGCAAAAGGCGCTGTATTGAAATCCAAATATTGTTAATAATTAATTGCATTCTGTTATGTGCTTTGAGACGTTTTTAGATGAAAAATGTTTTTAGACGAAAGGCGATAAATGTTGTTGACGTCCAGTTTAGTGTGGTCAGGTCTTCAGGTTTGGGGCAGCCTTGTACTCAGTCCCCATACCAGGGACAGCAAACCATGTTGATAAGATGTGCCACAGAGGGTATATCACTGTTCACTATAATGGACTAATTGTCTCCAAAGAAAACGTGCCTTCTGGAACAGGCTGTTGAAGCTAATATTTCAAGACACTGGAAAGTTGTTTGTATGTGCGTTACAAAGCCCACATTGAGCATTCCTGTACCAGTGGGTGTCAGTTTGAGAATATGGAATCATTTCTCTCCTTTGAGAGCTTGGCAGTTGAGGGTTGAATAAATTAGCCCGCACAACAAAAAAAAGTGGCTCAGTCAAAAAATGTACGTCGTACGAGATGGAACAGTGCTCAGAGAGACATCGAGAAAGAAACGACGGGGTGCGAGTTAGCAGGAAGTATCACAGACGCCACGGAATGGGATCTTACTGCAGCTGTCTGGCTCTCAGACGGGCAAGAAGACCCTTTCGGCTGGGCAACCTCAGTTCACAAGCAAGGCTGAAAGGCTGCTTCATATCCACCTTTTCAAGGTTGGTCGCTTTTTGTCTCTTTGAAACTTTCTCTTTGAAAGTAAGTACTGTACATGTATCACAATAATGATTCTTGCAGTTTGATATCAGGCCTTTCAAGTTAGGAGAGGGTCTTATAGCAACTGCGTACTGTGTATTTTGCAGGCAAACACGGCAGCCAATTTGCACACAGCTTGTTCTACAAACAGAAGAGCTATGAAATGACTGGTTTTGTGGGGTGGAGGCAAGTTTGTTGGCCAAGATACCAGGAGACTGCTCGTTTTGAATTGTGCCATGAGATCTTTAACCTGCAACTGAACAGACAGACTTGTCTTCGGTTTAATGCCTCATCTAATGGCACCTCCAACAATGTAGTGCTCCCCACTGCACTGGAGTGTAAGCTTAGACTCTATCTCCCCCCCCTCCCTACCACCCAATCCCCTTTACATTTCTGTACCAACACATCGTCAACCTTTAACTAATTTCAGACATTTCCTTAACTAATTTCATAATGTCGGAAGAGAGTGTATTGGTTTTATCATTCAGAAGCATTATTGAACACATCTTCATCTTATCTCTATGAGACATTCTGTCTGTTTGTAACACAAGCTGACAGATGCTGTCACATTTCCGTGGATGAATGAAATTGTAATTATTTGATTACTGACGAATTCAATTTGACAGTGATGGGATGTGGAAAAGCTGACACTTAGGTGGGTGGATGATTAGGTATGTAGGTGGGTGGGTAGATGGGTGATTCTGTGTAACACGCAACAAAACCTTGCATTGTTAGTGCAAGTGAATAGTAACCATACATTTGTTACAATGTCTTTCATGTTAGGAGATTGTCTCAAAACGTTTAACAGGATGTAGTGTAAGATGTAGTCACTGCATTTTATATGTGAAATGTGAGTTAATTTGTGCAGAACTGCACCCCACAAACAGCCACAAAGTGAATGAGTAATTTTATGGGAGTTGGGGGTAGGAGGTTGGTCAGGCCACCGGTAGAAACATCCTACTCTTTTTGAATAGTGCTGTAGGATCTTTAACATCTACCTGAACAGGGAACTCAGTTTAACATTTTATCCAAAGGACGTATCTTCAACAATCCAGCCCACTCAGAGAACGCAATGCAACAACAACAACAACAACAATTTACATTTATATAGCGCCTTTCACGTCGGGAGGACGTCCCAAGGCGCTAAACAAGAGGCATGTGACCCGAGCTGGGAGGGGAGTGTTTGGGAAGGGGTGAAACACGAAGGGGAGGTAAAAGAGTTCGGGGTGGAACAAAAGGCACAATCGAAGAGGAAAGTCTTCAAATCGGCCTTGAAAGAGGAAAGGGAAGAGGCGAAACGGAGGGATTGAGGGATGGCATTCCATAAGGTGGGAGCAGAGAAACTGAAGGCCCGGCCTCCGATGGTGGGGCGGTTCGGGCGGGGGGCTTGGAGCAGGCCAAGTCCTGTTGAACGGAGGGTCCGGGTGGGCGTGTAGGGGGAGAGTAGATCGGCTAGGTAGGATGGGGCAAGGCCGTGCAAGGCCTTGTAGGTGAGGACGAGGATCTTAAATTCGATCCTCTGGAGGATGGGGAGCCAGTGGAGACGGGCGAGGGTGGGGGTTATGTGGTCACGGAGGCGGGTGCGGGATAGTACACGGGCTGCAGAGTTTTGGATGGCCTGCAGCCTATGAATGGAGGAACTGGGGAGGCCGATTAGGAGAGAATTTCCGTAATCCAGCCGTGAGGTGATGTACGCGTGCACGAGTGTTTCGGCAGCGCGGGGGGTAAGATAGTTGCGGAGCCTGGCAATGTTGCGCAGATGGAAATAGGCGGTGCCAGTCAAGGCGCGGATGTGTGGGAGGAAGGAAAGTTTTTGATCGAACATGATGCCGAGGTTCCTGATTGGCTTTGTGAGGTGGAGAGTGCAGCCTTGGATGTTGAGGCTGGCAGCCCCCGATGTGCGGAGGCGCTGGCTTGAGCCAATCAGGAGGGCCTCGGTTTTATTCACGTTCAATTGCAAAAAGTTGTCCCTCGTCCACGATTCGATGTCGGACAGACATGCTGTCAGAACATCGATCATCTGGGGGTTGAGGGATGAGGCAGAAAGGTACAACTGGGTGTCATCCGCATACATGTGGAAATTTACCCCATGTCTGCGGATGATGTCGCCCAGGGGGAGCGGTAAAGGGTGAAAAGAAGGGGACCGAGGACAGAGCCCTGAGGGACGCCGTGGGAAACTGTGCGGGGGTTTGAAGAAAAGCCATTGGAAGAAACAAAATGTAAACGATGGGTCAAATAAGAGTGGAATCAGTCAAGGACTGTGCCTTGAAGGTTGAGGTGGGAGGAAAGACGTTGAAGGAGGATGGTGTGATCGACTGTGTCGAACGCAGCAGACAGGTCAAGGAGGACGAGGAGGCAGAGGGAGCCCTGGTCGCAGGCGGTTAAGATGTCATTTGTGACCTTGACCAGGGCAGTTTCTGTACTGTGGATAGGGCGGAAACCTGATTGGAGGGGTTCAAGAAGTGAGTGATTTGAAAGGAAAGAGCGGAGCTGGGAGGCAACCACTCTTTCAAGGACCTTGGATAGAAACAGGAGGTTGGAGATGGGACGATAACTTGATGGTTGCGACGCATCAAGGGAGGGTTTCTTCAGGATAGGGGTGATGGTGGCTGTTTTAAGGGAGGTAGGGACGGTTCCTGAGGAGAGGGAAAGGTTAATGGTGTCAGAAATGAGTGGGGCTAACAAATGGAGCTGGGTGCGAAGGAGGGGGGTGGGGATGGGGTCCAATGAGCACGTGGTGGGTTTCATGGAGATGATTGTTTTTGTGATTGAAAGCGGGGTGGTGGGGTTGAAAGTGTGAAATAGGGGGTGAGTAGGGGTTGAGGTAGCTGATGAGGGCGCTGAGGTGGAGGAGTGGTGGGGGGAGGAAACCGCAGAGCGGATTTTCTCAATTTTGGATTCGAGGAAATCCAGCATCTCCTCACAAAGAACGTTTGAGGAGAGGATCTGCGAGGTGAGGCGGGGGGGGGGGGGGGGCGGAGGAGCTGGTTGGTGGTGGCGAAGAGGAGGCGGTGGTTGTCCTTCGCTTCCAGGATTATCCTGGAGTAGAAGGCTGATTTGGCGGTGGCTAGGGCGGAGCGGTAAAATTTGATGCGGTCCAGCCAGATTTGCCGGTGGACCGTGAGGCCAGATTTGAGCCAGGTGCGTTCAACTGCTCTCACTTGGCTTTTGAGGGAACGGAGGTGAGATGTGTACCACGGTGATGATCGGGAATGGAAGACGGTTTTGGAGGTGAGGGGGGCCAGGGTGTCAAGGGTAGTGGAGAGGGTGTTGTGGAGGGCGGTGGAGGCGGAGGATGGGTCTGTACAAAAAGAATGCCATTGTGGGAGGAGGTTGGAGGTTTCTAGGGCAGAGGTGAAAGTTTGAGGGGGAATCTTCTTCCAGGGCCGGTAGAAGATGGTGGTGGGTTTGGAAGTGGAGGGGGGAGGGATTGCAGGAAATGAAAAAATTGTCAGAAATGGCCTTGTCTGTGATGGTGACGCCAGAGACGTTGAGGCCTCGGGTGATCACCAGATCGAGAGGATGGCTGTGAGTGTGGGTGGCAGTGTTGATATGAAGGGAGAAGTTGAAAGACGAAAGTAAAGAGGAAAATTCAGAGGAAATGGGGCAGGAGGGGGTGAAATGGAGGTTGAAATCGCCAAGAATAATAAGGCGATCAGAGGAGGCACAAAGGGAAGTTAAAAGTGAAGAAAAGTCTGAAATGAAAGTGGGGGAGGGTTTGGGTGGGCGATAAACTAGTAGGATTTTGAAAGAACTGTGGGAGGAGTGAGAAAGGGTGAGATGTTCAAAAGAGGGGAAGGAGCCAGAGGAATAGGGGGATAGGGCGAGGGATGTCCTGGAGATGAGGGCCACGCCACCGCCACGACGGTTGGGTCGAGGAGCATGGTGGAATGTGTAGTTAGGTGGTGTGGCTTCAACAAGGGGGAAAGTGTCGCCTGGGATGATCCAAGTCTCCCGTCAGGGCCATGATGTCAACGTTCTCACCAAGGATGAGATCGTTGATGCCTTGTTACAGACAGAGCGGACATTTTGGAGGCCGATGCGGAAAAAGCAGTTGGCCGAGGGGTGTGAGGGGGGGCTGGGATGGTCGGCGGGGAGGGTGGGGATCTGAATAAGGGAGGAGAGGTTGACCCCCCGGGTTTGTATCCGGTGAGGCTGACGGTGATGGTGGGGGACAGGGCACTTGGTGTGACTGCTGTTGGACAGCCAGCGCCGAGTGCCACGGTGAGCCCGACGGAGGATTCCAATACTGGAACAGAGGGAAGCGGTGGGAGGGTCGAGCAGGGACAGTAAACGAGGAGGGCGAAGAGAAAGAAGGGTAGAGAAAAAATAACGGAGAGGCGGGGTTGGGGGGAAAAGCTTGAATAGGGGGAGGGAAGCTCGGGTTGTGGCGGCAGCCATATTGCGCACGCGGGGGACCAGGAGCGAGGGTTAATGGGGCGGCATCATCCCAAGGGATATGAGGCCGCGGCTGGGGGATGCAGAGGCATTGCGGTCTGAAGCCTGACCGGGGCTACGGCCGAGGCTGGGGTTGTGGGTTTTAGGTCCGGTCGCCGGGGCTGCGTTTGTCCGTGCTATGGGTCGCCGCGTCGAGGCTGGAGCCGGGACCAGGGCCGTGAGTCTCGTGGCTGTGGGTCTTGGAGCCGGGGCTGTGTGTCGCGGGGCTGGTCTTGAAGCCGGGGCAGCGTGTCACGAAGCCGTTGGTCGTGGGGCTGGTCTTGAAGCCGGGACTGTTTTTCACGAAGCCGTTGGTCGTGGGGCTGGTCTTGAAGCCGGGACTGTTTTTCACGAAGCCGTTGGTCGTGGGGCTGGTCTTGAAGCCGGGACTGTTTTTCACGAAGCCGTTGGTCGTGGAGCTGGTCTTGGAGCCAGGGCTGTGTGTTACGGAGCTGGAGCCGGGGGTGCGGGGATGTGGCTGTGGCTGTGTCTGGGTCTTGGGCCGGGGGTCCTGGGACTGTGGCTGGAGCCGGGGCTGTGGGTCTCGGGGCTGGAGCCAAGTCTGTGGCTGTGGCTGTGGGTCTTGGGGCCGGGGATGGTGCCGGGGCTGCGGGTCGATGGGCTGTGGGCTGTGGGTCAGGTCAGGTCGAGCAATCTCTGCCATATGCTCTTAATGCACAGAGACAGCTCTAGACCCGTGTGTCCCTCTCGCCGCCATTCCAAGTCCTGTCGTGGGACTGAAACCTACAATCTTTTGACTAGGAACTGAGAGTTCTACCAACTGAGCCATGCTGACACACTGAATACTGGATACGAGGTGCTCAGTAGTCTCTGCAATTTAGGTTTTTCCGATCCTCCTTGTTCTAATCACGCTACAAATACCAAAGGGGCTCTTTTCCATTATACTTTATGACGAGGTACACGGCACTTGATTTCTCATGTGGGAACAAGTGAAAAGACCCAGTGCTCCACGTATCAGAATGGAACAACTCAACAATGGGTGAGAGGAGTGAACAACATAGGTGTACTTTACCCTGAAGTTCAGTTGTGATTTTTAACTTGTTGAAGGAAAGGAAGGATTTAAGGACTTACAGAGAGCAGGACGAGGTTGGAGAGGGTGTTCTCGAGATTAGGGCTGTGGTTGCTCAACTCTTGGTCATCGCTGTTGGGATGGGCAGGGGATGCGCTGTGTTGAACATCTGTTATGGAATCTGAACTGCACAAAGTGATTGGTACACTGCAGACCGCATTCACTGCAGCCTGTGCTCTCGATTAATCACGCAGTATTTTGATCCTTACTAGGTACATTGTTTAATCCTCTTTGGATTCCTGATGCTTTATAATCACATAGCTGATAATTATAATTCTCTACCTTGTCACCGTGCCAAGCACTTTTGCCTTTCATTATGATTGGAAACCTTTCTATTTGCAGGAGCTACCGTCCTTTCATTGTACAGTGTGTACAGTGTCCCGTGCCTGTGAGCTGTAAGCTCATGTGGCATGAAATTCCATCCCGTCTTAGCCTGTGAAACCATTTATTGTCGTCAATTTAAAGCTCGCTGCACAATTGTGGAAGATTTCAGTTTGAAGCAAATTTATTTTGACCAATTTGGAATAGTAGCCTATAACTCGAAGCCCTGTGGTGTATTGATTAGAGCACCCGCCTCGTAAGCGAGAGGACCCAGGCGATTCCCAAGCGGGGCGGTACATTAGGCAAGCTTCTTTTCTCCACATACATGTTTAGCTAGTAGTAACTACCTGGTTGTTAGTCGATTGGAAGATTGCTTTCCCGGCCTTCAATCTAAAACTAAATTATGATCATCGAGGCTGAATTGAACCAAGTTGTTTTGCAAACCTATCCTTTCAAGATGAGATCAGGCAGAATTTCTGATGTCTGATGTGCATTGGTCAGTTTCCTCCCTCCTCGGCTGACCCACACATAGCTCCAGCCAACTCTGTGAATCCTTTTGAGAGAATACTTTATTATTATAGTATTTATTATATTATTATATACACCCATCTGTAAATGTAGTTTGTGTTGAGAATCTCCAGGATAGCTAGCTTGGCAAATGATATAGGTGTAAGAGGTGATTTCCCCATGGATAGATTTGTGAGAATTTTACTCTCTCTCTCTCATCATGCTGAGATTCTCAAATTAGTGTGATATCTGGTCCCGGCCATATCTCAAGTTTATCGTTTTCTTTTTAATATTTGGCAGCACATATTCTCATTTTCGCTTCTGTCACTCCTATCTCTGCCATTTCTAGGTCAATCAATGACGAGTCCTTTCCCTGGCCAAATGATTGACGGCTGATCTAGCCTTTTCTCTTGTGCAATTCTAGGCTGGATGGGAAGCTAACATTTTCTGAATAAGTGGGAGGAGGGGGTGGTGGTGGGGGGGATATGGAATAAGTGGGATTTTAGAAGCCAGGCGTCTTCTTCCACTTCCCGCTTGTAATGCAGCCTCCAATCTCATAGACGTTAAATACTCCCTCCTACATGCTCCCAGCGACCTTTAAAAGTCAGATGTTAATCTGTTTTGTAAGAACCCATCGCTCTCACGCAACTACAGGCTGGGCACATTCAGCACTTATTCTTATTTTTCTTCAACCTTTTCAATATTCGTGTCTCTGTCTCAACCGACCATAACTGTTTGATTAATGCTGCATTGATCGCCAAGTAAGGTGGATCACTGATTGAGGGGGGGGGGGAGAGACCAGCCAATATCTTTGGTTGTGTGGGTGGTGGAGGGAAGGTTTACCCCTTCCTTTATAATAATATTTGGGTTACACAGATCTCTCACCACCATCTAACAACCCTCCCTGCTATTTCCTGGTCAATCTCTCTCCTTGATGAAGTGACCTTGATGTGACTGCCCCCCACAACCCCTCCGTTAGACACACCCTGGTTTCATCTGGTGGACTGTTGGCCAGGACACTGGGAGAAAAACAGAAACTCGGTTCAACATCTATTCCAGAGGACATCACCTCCAGCATTACACGGGGCACTGAGCCTGTGATGGTCAGATGGTAGCCTGATTTTACCATACTCAGATACTGATGCAGGGTTTTGTATGCGCACAAAGGTGGGTTTGAGCACTTCACTCCATCCACTCCAGTCACTGGACAAAATCTTTGTACTTTTGTAACAGTGTGGAGACTATTTACCAAGTGCTGTTGTGAGTGCTTTAATGTAATCCTTCAATAATCTCCAGGCAACTTTTTCGGCAAGCTGTTCCTTTGGACGCATACGTAACCAAGGATCTCCTGGTAGTTTGCCACATTTCTGAGCTTGAAGGGTCAGACTGCGAGGATCCTGGTCTATTAATTTTAATTTAAGAAGGACTACTTTTTCGTCATTATGTTGTGTTGTCTGCCAAGACCAAACGTGGGCTGAATGCAAAGAAGGAGAGAGTGAGAGAGAAAGAGAGAGAGAGCTGTATCACCCCACTATAAATTGTGATGCTTACTTAGCAACTGCGTGACTCGCAGGGCAAAGAAGACTTATTTTCTTTCGAGTGCAGTGAAATCGAACGAGGGAATCAGACCGATTCAGCTCCGAACATCTGACTCCGGTATGTTATTCATTCCTCACGTAATTGTGTGAATGTCCACCTCAGATTTTCAGGAGCAGTTTGACAAGAGAACGTCTGTGTGAAATTCACACTTTGCCTCTTTGAAAGCCTGATTGAGATTCCTCAGTGAATGAATGATTGTGCTAGACGATACCAACACAGCTCCCCTATCTCAGCTTCTTGTCCAGTCTAGCAAAGCTATTGAAACAAGGGCAATCTGATGTGTAGACATACTGCAGGGTTAATGAATGAAGCAACTGGTTACATTCTATTAACCCTATTGCTGCTCTAACATCTTTTCTTTCGAACTAAATCCTAATATATAAAAGGAGAACTTCCATTCTGTAAACTTGTGGATGCTTTTCAAGCAATCTTTAATTTTGTTTCCAATTTGACCCCTTTCTTCTTAGCACAGACTGGCTGAACCTGGGAGCTTTGAATCTATTATAATGCTGATGACACCAATAATCATTGCCAATAGATATAATTCCATTTGGGACAGTGCCTGTGAAGTTGATGCGAGTCTCGAGGTGCAGGACATATAATTACTGTTAAGTCTGGTCTGATGCCTTTACTCACAAGGGGAATAAAGAAGGTACCCCTGACCCATTTATTTCCTGCCCCATTTATTTCCTGTCCCCACCACTCTGCTTCACTCCCACAGCCTGAACACCACTTGCCTTTAAAGAGAAACCGTTAACCTTGAGTGGGGACAACTTTGAGACTCCTCCTGAAGCGAGAAGCGATGTATGGAAATAATAATCCTTGAGTTTGAAATAGAGCCTTATCATGTCGTTAAGACGACTCACAAAGTGCTTTGCAGAATATATTGTAAAGTGGATTGCCTGTGTGTTTTGTGGGCGAAGCGTATCATGTGTACGGTTTATTAATTTGTGAGAGACTGGGCGGAAGTACAGTTGGCTGACTATATGGCAGCTTATTTGACTTGTGGTTTGGTGCCGTAACAAATCTGAGATAATGGTCTCGGGCAATGGAATGGCTGAATGTCTCAGACATCAAAGCTTTGAAACCATTCCAATGGCGCAACAGAAAATCCACCAGTTTTTTTTTCCATCTTCTCAATTAAGGCTCCTTTTTCCTGCCAAGTGCTCATTAGTATATGCCTTGGGTTTCACTGATGGGGATTGTGACATGCCACATCTGGCTCTCCCCACTTTCTGACACTTTATACATGGGTGAGTTAAACGCGAGGAGACATCGGGCTATGTGAGAGTCCAATACAAGCGCACGTAGAGAAAAATAACAGGAGCTGGAGGAGGCCATTCAGGCCACTGAGCCTGTTCCACTAGTTTATTAGATCTTGACAGATCTTTTAATCAGGAAACCTTACTCTTTCGCCTTCGGAAGAGATATTGAACCGGCAAATGGGTTCAAACTCAAGTCAACCTTAAATAATAATTATAATAACCCTTGCGCTTGGTATAAAGATCCCATGATGCTAATCAAAAAGGGAGATTCTCCCAGTGCGCCGGGAAACAATTCCTCCCTCTCCCCCACCTCCCCCCCTCCCAAAATACAATGAGTCATTCACTTCATGGCTGCTTGTGGGAGATTGCTGTGTGCAATTGGCAGCCATGTTCACCTGCAGTATACACAATCTCTACACTTTGCAATATGTCTTGTGAAGCGCTTTGACACATCCTCCTGATGTGAAAGGCTCTACATCAGGTATTATTATTATATCCCTTAATTCTTCTACTGAACTAGTGCCTGTTTATTTCTCTTTTAAACGTCCCTATTGATTCCTCCTCTATAGGTTTCTGGGACAGAGCGATCCACATGTTGACAAGCCTCTGTGTGATGAAATGTTTCCCGACCTCGGTTCATGGTTCTGCTTTTAAGATGAACTCCCTCTTGTAATGAATCCCTTGACCAGAGGGAAGAGTCATTCACTCTCTAACCCATGAATACCTTTGATTATTTTAAATACTTCAATCAAATCACCCCTTAACCTCCTCAGACTACCCAGCCTCTCCCAGCTAAGCCTTTTCAGCCCTGGTGTTGATATTTCCCAGAACAACTGTCGCAGATTGGATCATTCAGAATGATTTTGTTTAAAGTGAAACTGTTTACAAATTTTTAGTGATTACTGTAGCGGGCAATGCCTTTTGTAGGGAAGCACAGCGGTGCAGACAAGACTGAAGGACACTGTGATTTCTGTGCAACTGACGGGTTGGGGATGTGGGGGGAGAGAACAGCAGAGACTAGGATCAAATTTAAGAAAAAAACCCTCATACTGTATTTGATACCATGTCTTCCACATTGGCAGGTTGTCTCAAAGCACTTCACAGGATTTACTGTAAAGTGTACTAATCCTACTCTTTATGGGTGAAATGTGGCAGCCAATTGCGCACTGCTCTACCCCACAAAAAAGTTACGGATTGAGTACTACATTTTTGGGGAAGAAATTTTTACCCCCGGAAAGTAATCGGCCATCAACTGACTAGCGAGTTCCTATAGGCTGCTAGGTAAACAGAGGCGTGAGTGGTAAGGAGACGTGCCCAAGGTTTTGCCCTGCCTGGGAATCGAACCTGAATCCTTTCACTTGCAAGGAGATGTAAAGGCACCAATCTCAGCAACTGCTGGTGGATGCAGTGTAAATGCTAGCTGCTGGATAATTCAAATAGCTGCCTCCAAATCAAGAAATAAAGAACCCTTCCATCAGATTTGAAGCCCGCTTCATAAAGGAATCTGTCTGTTCAAGTGCTCAGCTTCTCTTTGGGGAAAAAGAAAAGCTATTTACATTTAATAAAACCAGCCCAGAGTGACTGCTTTTCAGTTGCTCATTTCATTACATTTACAAACGCGGCCCGTGAATGGCCTGATCTCTTCCTTCGCCCCCGAGGGGATTGTTTGCAGGTAACTTTCTAATGTTGGATGGCATTAATCAAACACATCGCTGAGCTTCAATAGGTTCTGGTGTTCAAAAGAAAGCTGTCTTACAGAATATTGGCAAATTATGTCTGTGGGCAAAATCACAATTGAAGTTGACATTGCCGAGCTCTCCAACTTATGTTTTATCGCCAATTTCTCCAACTTCCTGATGCCACACACATGCGCATGCACATGCACACACACACACACACACTCACACACACACACACACACACACACACACACACACACACACACACACAGAGGCCGTTAAAGATCCCTTCTGACTAGTTCAAACACAAATGGGAGACATTTTTTTCCAGGCGCTTCACAGAAGATACTGTACTATAGAGCAATGGTCACCAACCTGCAGCCCACAGACCAGAAATGGCCTGTGGGACCATCAACAAGTGGCCCTCTTTCCCCCCACCCCTAATATTCGCATAAGTCTACGTAAGTCCGTGTTCAATCGATACAGTTTTCAGCTTTTTCTTAATTGAATATTTCTTAATTCGTGGCATAAATCAGGAAATATTTAATCAAGAAAATGTATTTTGTTGGCCGACCGTACAGGTTAGCCACCACTACAGTAAAGCCCAGTGACTGTGTGTTCTGTAGCTGAACATCGACAACAACACTCTACATTTGCAAAGTGCCCTTCACGTCAGGAGGAGCCCCAAGGCGAGGAACAAAGAGATTCACGTGATTTTAATTGAAGTGTAGTGACTATATATTTGCGTCTTTATGAATACTGAGGATCACACTGGACAGCGCACTTTTTAAAATTCACTATTTAGCAAATCTTCGCTTGACGATTCAGCAGTCAAAACATCACACCGCAGGTCTGCGAGAAGTGGGTTTCCAAATGCACTGAATCTCTCTTTCTGTTCTGTAACATTTGAAAACCAGAAGCATTTTTTAATACTAGTACAGTACAGTTAAATACAATTGTGCTTGGAGTGTGTGTGTGTTTTTTTAAATTTACGGATTGTATCAGTGTGGTTACTCCCATTATTCCACAGAGTCTGAGGTCATCACCCTGTTCAGAGGAAAATATATTTAGCAAAATAAAAAAAGCTTCACTCCAGGCGTGTGACGTGAGCTACATAGAGAGGTCAGAGCAGTGATCTCCCAGCAGTAGAGACAGGCAGGCAGGCAGGCAGGCAGGCAGGGAGGGTGGTGCGAGGCTCAGGGCAGAGAGTGGTGCTGCCGACGAGTGAAAGACAATACCTGTAAAAAGTGCCTTTTTTCTTAACCCCCCACCCCCACCTCCCTCAAAGAAATTACTTCTCAAGGGAGTTCTTTTAAACTCTGTGACTAAAGCCCCTGAAAGTGGGACATTGTCCGAAGGAAGGCGGGGAGAAGCAGGAAGGACGAAATGAAAGCACTCTGCTCTGGTTCCTGAGAGAGAAAGAGAGAATTCATGCTGCTGCCTGGCGAGCTGCAGGTAAGGAGAGATTAACTTCACCATCGGATCCATAACTTGAGGCACGCCTCCGTTAACAGTCGCACTTTGCGAGCGCAGTTATTCTATAACTGTTGCTTATTGCGGGGCTGGGAGGATTATTAACAAGTGAACAGGAAGCCGACCGTGTACGATTAAGTTTAATTTCCAGTCTTTGTCTGCCACTGCGGTGCTTTTTTTTCCCCCCGACAACAAAAAAGGGATTTTTTTGTGTGTGTTTGCGTGGTGTGTGTGCGTGTGTTTTACCTCTCTCTCTCTGTAAACGTTATCAGCGTTTGAAGCCTGTGAGTCACTGAGGCTGAATGTGGATTTTCTGCTGTACCTTGGCATTGTTTGCTTTGTTCCAGAGTAATGTCTTTGCGTCACTTTTGAGCGTGAGTGATTATGTTGCCAATGGACTGTGACCGAGAAATTACTCCTGGGCTGTTTCAGGCCCTTCTTTTTTGAAAAAAACACATTTTTGTTTCGGTCGCAATAACAAATTTGCATTTCATGTTGGGAGGTTGACCGTGGTTCTGTTTGACTGATAAAATTCCCATTAGTATTTTTCCATTTATAAATACACTGGGCAGGCAGGCAAGTGCAGTTTTTATATGGGAGTGGGAATTTCCTGTATAATTATGATAATAAATAATAATCCTTGCATTTTATTATAGTGCCTTATCACGTCGTTGAGATGTCTTCAAGCGCTTCCCAATAAAGTGGATTGACTGTGTATTTTGTGGGCAAAACGCAGCAGATAATAGTAATCTTTGCATTTGGTACAGAGCCTTGTCACATTGGAAGCAAGTCTTCAAAGTGCTTCACGGGATTCTACTGTGAAAATTGAGTGACTGTGTATTTGCAGCCGAATGCGTGAAACCCAGTTGTACACAGCAATTTACAGACATGATACGAGTGACCAATTTTATTTAGGTACATTGATGGCTATAAGGACATTACTAAAACCATTTGGTGGGGAGAACAAATTTATGGCAACCCCTTAAAATGCTGAGTCTAGTGAAGTCAGAAATTCATGCTTTTAATTCGCTGCTAATTTATTTTGAGTGGAGAGGTCAGGTCCGTTGTCTGTTTCAATTTTTTTTAAATGGAACCTTGGAGTTGAATCCAGCTCCTCCTTCAGTTTTGCTCCCCAATCAATGTCTGTTTCAAGATGTTTTGGTCATCCTTCCACTTGGCACCCACTCTCAGCAGGGTGACCAGCCAGCATTGTCGAGCACTTGTGAGCGAGCCGTCCTTGCGATGTGAAGGCGCTGTGTAAATGTAAATTGTACCGTTATTCACAAAGCAACGATGCTCATTACTTTTGTATCAGTGAAACTCTCCGCCACTGAATTTCTCAATGATGATTTTTTGGACTGCGGGTGCGATGAGGGTGGAGGGGGATGTTTTATTTAGTATAGACTGATTTTTATTTCTGCGTCTGTGATCGAGTGCTCCTGGTATGAAATGGAAAAAAATCCATAAAAGTGCCACAGAGTTAATATCAGTTTTGTTTTGCTTTGCCTGCTAATCAGAAACAAGCTTAAGGGCTCCTGGCATTCACCTCCATGAGATTCACGGCGGCTTTGCTAGAAAAGCCAGGTTATTGTGTTTTCCTTTCCAGAATCCCCCTCACCTGCCTCCGCAGTTTTAAATTGAAGATCTCGTTTTATGAGTAGTTTTAAACCAAGGTCTCGTCTGCCTCCTCAGTCAGCTCTTAAGGATCCTGTAGCTCTATTCAAAAACAAAAGGGAGTTTTTCCCCTGGCATCCTGGCCAACAATTCCTCCCCCATCCCCATTTAAAAAAAAATTGTCCTTAGCTATTTGTGAAAAGTTCCTGCGCACATATTAACTGGCACGTTCACATCCAACTACGTAGTCCCAACATTAGCAGAAAACCTCTTTGAAATGCTTTGAGAGGTTTTCTCGTGCTAAGGGGTGATTCTCAAGGACCAGGGTTATTATTAGTATTAATGTTAAAAGTACAACTCTGTCAACTGGGAAAAATCGTTAAACTGTTCATATTGGATGGCATTCCTGGTAATCCAAGGACTTGGATCTTATTTATTTATGTGTCGTTGGGCAGTGCATATTTCTGAGAGAGGTGCTTCTGTGATTCGTTGTCATGTGTCTTAAAATGAACTGATTAGACCAGAGGGTCTAGTTTTCCCCAAAAGAGGGTAAACAATTGCATCTCTGCCACACTTTCTCACGTCTAAACATCTTGGAGTAATTCACTTTAATTACTGTCAAGTGTAGTGGTTGTTTTTGTTGGCAAATGTGAGCAGCTAATTTTCCACACAGCAAGGTACCACAAAGTCAGACATGCGGTGAATAACCAATTGTTTATCTAGAGGGATTGCTTGGTAGTGGGAGGGAGGGGGGGGGGGGAGGGGGGCGGAGAAGGAGAGAACAGATAAATGGGATGTTAGTTCAGTCTCACCCAAAGGGTGACATCTCCAATGATACAGCGCTTTTCTGGAGTCCAGCATGGCACTGAGGTGCTAACGTGGACTGAACTCAGGTTTCCTCTGATCCATAGGTTGGAGGGACATTACCTTGAGACATTATCAGGCAATAGATGTTTGTAGGACCTTGCTGTGCCCAATATTGTTTTGGTTTTCGCCTAAAAAATAGACAGCCACTGCACTTCACAGTGAAATTGCTTTGAGACATCCATCCTCAAAGGCTCTGTGTCAAATGTAAGAATTACTATCACAACACACAGCGCATTTTTTAGCCCACCACTGTTGTTTGAGCAAGAAGACAGCAATGTGCCCCAGACTATAGAATTGAGCTTGTGGACCTGATTTGCGATTTGGCGGCTATATTAATTGGATGAAGTGTCACTGAGACAGAGACTGAGACAGCCTCCGGGTTTTGTAAAACCTGAAGTCCATGCTTCTTTGTAGATGGAGATACTTTCAGGCTGATATCACTGCGCCAGTGGAATGAACAAACGTGAACAAACCATTGTCATTTATTTATTAAGCTTGCAGTCGCAGACTCGCTCCATATCACTCAGTTAATAAATCAGCGGGTGGTTATCACATTGCTCTTTACTAAATCCCCAGAATTTGATGACATTTGAAATTCCAGATCATTGAGGTCGTGATTTATCAGATTGTGGGACAGCGCACAATACTCCTCAAAGGAACACAGGTCTGATTTGCATCAGAATAATCCCGTTTAAGCAAAGTTAATGTATAGAGTTAGTAACTCGCTGGGTAACATTTACTGTAGAAACAACTTGCAATTGCACAGTGCCTTTCTTGCAGGGAAACGTCCTGATGCGCTTAACAGAGAGAGCGCAGGATACAGAGAAAGGCGGAGGAGGGAGGTGACTGCTATAGGCACGGATGATGAGGTTGGCTATCGGGAGGTTTTTAAAGCCTGATTGAGGAGTGAGGGCAGAGGGAGTTTCAGAGGGCAGGAGCTGAAAGCTGTGTCATCTCTGCTGGGCGAAAGGGATGAGGAATGTGCAGCACATTTGAGTTTAACCACAGGCAAGTCACTCTGTGGCCGCCTCGCTGTGTGCATCTTGGAAGAGGCTGCTCACTACACATTACAGCGGACGTTTTGTAAACTGTGATTCAAGAGCAGGATCCTAACTAACTTCCCCTCCCAGCCCTCTCCTCCTCCTCCTCTTCCACTTTGCATTAGAGTCACCATCCCAGCTGAGAGTGGAGAACTCAGCACAGAGCACGATGTGAGCCTGAGACTCTCTGGGCCCGGATAGTTCAGTTCCACATTGAACTGAGCAACTGAGCCATTGGAAGTGCTCAGTTGGTCTTTTGTTAAAACCTGTTTAGACAAAACAATTTTGAGGGGGGAAGGAAGTTCCAATGGATTGTAACGTGGAGTGATTTTGCGATCCGCATGTTGTACCATAGGATTACAGTGTTAGCTTGTCCCATTCACGAGCCTGAGTGCCATGCTGTTTTCCCCCCTAAGATGTTAACCTTCAAGTGACCTCCACCTCTTCTCCCTCCTCCCCCCCCTCCCACCATCCTACACACACACACAACACATCCAGACTCTTTTGATAGGTCCAAAGTTTGCCACTAGTTTATCAGAGCACTTGAACCTTCCCTGGAGATGGGTGAAATGGATGTTAACCAGACCCACCATCAAGCCTTTATAAGGAAAGCTGTTTCTTTTTCAGTTGTGCGATTTTATCAGGGAGTGAGCTTATTGTGGGTCTGCCACAAGCTGGCCCACTCTCCTGTGAGGGAATGGCTTCTTTTTCTGTTTGCAGTATAAGATAAAATACCACCTACTTGTACTGGCTGATGTATATCAAGTGCTTTATATGGAGTATAACCTTGAACATTGAACCTTTCGCTTGCGCTTTCCTGAAGGGCGGCCTTGGTCAGGCAATTCTGCCTTGCGAGTGGTTCGATGAAATGGCTAGATCCCTTTAAATAGAGTGCGATGCGGGCGGTGGATCTAACAGAGGCTGCTCACTGAAGCATCACGTGATGTGTGGATAATGCAAGTTGCAAATCTTAAGGCAAATCCCTTCTTTTGAAACTTACAGCTAGAGTAACGGTTGTGGCTGGTGTGGATTACCACAACAGCTTGGAACGGAAAACAAGGGACACAGATAATGTCCTGTTGCCTTAATGGATTTAAAACTTTCCTCCCAAACTATGAGGTTACATAAACAACAAGGACCACACTTGTGCATTTGTACACTGCATGCAAAATAAACTCTCTGGGTGCTTAAACAAGCTATGGTCATACCACACCTTCTATATGACTGTGTGCTGCAGTGCAATACAACAGCAGCAACAAATTACGTATTTTCAGCATCCTTCACATCGGGGGATGTCCCAAATTGCCAGACAGTCAAGGGGCTCGGGAGGGTGACTGAAGGCACGGTTGAAAAGGAGGAACTTGAGCCAGGCCTTGAACGAGGCAAGAGAGTGGCGACCAAAAGGACTGTGGGATTGAGTGGTGGGGGCGGAAAGGCTGAAGGCCTGTCCACATATGGCAGGGCAGGGGACATGGAGTAGGGCACAGTTCCCTGAGTGTAGAGTGTGGGCAGGTCGATATACAGCCAAGTTGGGGTGTTCTTCCCCCCTCAAAATTGTTTTGTCTAAACAGGTTTTAACAAAAGACCAATTGAGCACTTTCAATGGCTCAGTTGCTCATTCAATGTGGAACTGAACTATCCGGGCCCAGAGAGTCTCAGGCTCACACCGTGCTCTGTGCTGAGTTCTCCACTCTCAGCTGGGATGGTGACTCTAGTGCAAAGTGGAAGAGGGGTGTCCTCCCAAACGCTGATATAACCTGATTTGTTGTGGATCTGGTCTGTTGTTCACGAGCGGTGTTGATAGCCAGGAACATTTTGCTGGTGTGCCACAGGAAGTTTTGTTGTTGTAAAGTTTCTCCAATAATTCTCTGCTCTCCTGGAGGTATGATTGCTTGGCAACTCACCAAAGGAGACATTAGTCATGTGTGAGCAGTAACTGTAGCTAGCAGCAGGACATTGCTGGAGGGGTTGGAGTTGGTGCAGGGTCAGGGGAGGGGAAGGGGGAGCACAAAATGCAATTTAATCCTGACTTGTTGAACTTTGAAGGCTGTGTATTGTTTACAGACAGTGTCAGTGCAAAGGTTCATTTCTGAGTAGGAATCCGGAATGAGCTCTCTTTTTTTTTACACACACATTCGCTCTCCCTCTCTCTGTATTTCTGGTGTTTTGTCTGTCCTTTCGTGTGAATGTTCCTGGTTCCTGACGATTGTTTGTTTTTTTCATTTGTATGAGGCTTATCACTCACTTATCTGGCGTTTTGTGTGTTAATTCTGTTGATTAATCGCGTGTTTAAGTTTGGTTGCCAGTCAAAACATGCACCTGACCTTCGCAGTGAGAGAGAGGAGAGAGAGGTGGGAAAGGAAAGATGCCCTTGTTAATTCCCATGGTGAGGATGGTTATCAGAGCTTTCCTTGCTGTAATGTGAGACCCCAGCAATGCACAGTGCATGCGGTGGACTAATGTTGCTTTCGGGAGATGGGTGGGGAGGTTAATAATGTGGGATTTCAATGTGGGGTATGTTACCAACCCTCAAATTTGACCCTCATTTGTGTGGTGAATAGAAGCACGGAAATGTCTCTCTCTTCACCCGCTGTCCCCACCTCCCGTACCCCTCACCCTGATCCAGACATGGATGCACACATTCTCCCAGATCCACTCATCACCAGGGAAATTTAACCACTTCCTTGTCCATGAGATCAATTTGATGTAACACTTGGGTGGAAAGCAGCAGTGTAAAATTCTTCAATTCATTATTAATGTGTTTTTTTAATGGAAAACTTGCATTGCTGCCCACTGTTCAGTGGACACCGGTCGCTATATCTGTTCCACGTTCAGCTTGAATTGGAGAATTTTCCACAGCTATTAATAATAATTTTTGCATTTGCTCCACCGCCTTTTCACATTGGTAAGCCTCTCAAACGAGTTTTCCAAATACAGTAGAAGCCCATTTATCCGGCACTTGCGGGACCTGGCCAATGCCGGTTAAAGCACCTGCCGGATATTCAGGCAGCCCGTTTACAGTCCAGCGATTCTTTTTTAAATGGAGGACGCCAAGTGGGTGAAAAAAACGGCAGCGAGATTTTAAAGTCACGTGACTTTACTAGCTACAAGCTGAAGCCCTAGACTCTAGTAGCAGCAAACCAAAATAACCAAACCAACCTGCGCGACAATGTGGGTTATTGGCTGGCGTTATAGGCTTGCCGCTAGTATGACTTTAAAGT
The DNA here is from genome assembly GCA_035084275.1 of Hydrolagus colliei. Taxonomy (NCBI): domain Eukaryota; kingdom Metazoa; phylum Chordata; class Chondrichthyes; order Chimaeriformes; family Chimaeridae; genus Hydrolagus; species Hydrolagus colliei. Next base: position 9,339,526 of record CM068757.1, on the reverse strand, counting down.
CATACTCACTCTGTTTTTTTCACCCTGCTTGGCGTGCTCCATTTTAAAAAGAATCGCTGGACTATAAAGCTCAACCGCAGCATCATGGCTTCAAGCACAGCATCTACCAGCAAAGGTAAAAAGCTTCTTTTGTATATAAGATTAATTAGTTGTGTATTTGTGGGTGAAAAGTGGCAGCCAATTGTGCACAGCAATGTACCATCAACAATCATGAGGTGAATCTGCAATTTTATTTGGGGGATTGTTGAGCCGGACACTGAGAGAAACTCCCTTTGCTTTTTGAATAGTGCCATTGGATCTTTGTCATCCACAGAAATAGGTAGACATGATCTCGTATTAATGTCTCAGCCAATGGCAAGGTACCTCCAATAACGCAGCGCACCTCAGGCACTGCAGTGGAGTGTCACCCTAGACGTCAGCTTCTATTCTCCATCCACAACCTACTGACTTGGAGGTGAGAGTGCAACCAACTGAACCCGATTGACATAGGCTGAAGGTCATCAGGGTTCTGGACTCTCTGTGATTTAATAGACTGAATAGTGGAAACAGAGACTAATGTAGCAGCCTTTATCTTGCTTGGGTTTGCATTTCACCCTGTCATATTTTGAAGCTAGGGCAGGATTTGCACTCGGCTGTTCCTCTCCATGTCCCACCACCCATCCCTCAGTCTGTCCAAGTGTGACAGGCCTAACCGCCTCTGCCTGTCTGCTTTCTCACTCTCTCTCATACATTTTTCTTATCCTTCTTTCTGATTTTTCTCTCTCTCATCTCCTCAACTGGTCTCCAGCAACTTTCTCTTTCCCTATCTTGCTTTATTTTTATTTTTTTCCTTTCTCTCTCCTTTCTTGATCAGTCCCTTGCCCTTCCAAGCTACACAAGTGCATCTAGACACTGTTCCTCAGCAATTTTCTCTCCTCGAAAGCTGCTGACGCCAATTGCAGTGCTCCCAGCTGAGACAAACAAGCTCAGGCATTCAAATCAACAGGTTGCTCTCGGTCTGTATAACATTAGCACTGACCTGGGCAATGCATTTACTGAACAGATCATTGTGTGATGTTCTAACAATGTACATTTCAGACATTGTATCGAGGGCTTGAATGGCCTGTAATAACCTGGAAATTGACATTCCCAATATAAACTATGGATCTTAACCCTGATGGTAAACACTAGAACAGCCCTTGTGAAATGGGAGGTTATGTGTGTGGTGAGTGATTGATTTAGACTCCTGTGAGGCTGATTTTTAACCAGTTAAAGTGTTGCCTTTGTTACTCATGCATGATTCCATCTTCCTGATGTATATTCCATTTCTGACAAGGCAACACGTTAAAAGAGACATCGAAACCTAGCACACACTTAACACTGTCTCTGTGACTTGTTCTCACCCGATTATATCTGAGAGACTGTTCTTAAGCCGTTGGGATCTTGTATTCTCTGAAGGCTCCAGCGATGGCCTGTGTGTGTGTTGTATATGTGACAATGAAGCTGTGCAGTTACTGTCAATGATCCAGCTCCGGTCTTTTGGCCGTGTGTTGAGTTTCAAGGTACAGTAAAAGCCTGTTTATCCGGCACCCGATCAATCATAACTTCCGTATAACCGGCACCTCAAAAAAAGGTCCACATTCAATTAACCGGAATTTATCCGGAAAAATGCGTTCTTTTATTTAATTTGTTTACTTATTTTTGCGTTTTCGGCCGAATATCCGGCACGCGCTTTAACCGGCATTGGCCAGGTCCTGAGGGTGCCAGATAAATGGGCTTTTACTGTACATTGTTAGTTAAATTGTGTAGGTTAGTGACTTTATATACAAATCCAGATTTGTGGGATTTGTGTGTGTGTGTGTTGTGTTTCTCCAGGCTGAAACTACAGTACAGAGACGAAGAGAGTCAAAATAGTGACAGGAATGTCGGTCTGGCCTGTAAATAAGCTCTAGTCCCAGCTCAGCCTCGTGTTGACTCTGTGCTATTTGACCATGCGAATGGGCATCACAGCCTAGCTCCATCATACCTCATCCATCACTCACTTCCTTGCACTGTCAGGCCAGGGTCTGGATTGCAATCCATCCAGGAACCTTCACTGACTTACGATCATTTACTCCCCAGCTCAGGGGAGACATTACCTTTGTCTTGGCTGAGGTAACCCAGCCCTGACCCAGGATTGAACTCTCGACCCTCTGGGACCTGTTTGTCTTGGTTTCACACTCGCCTACAGATAACTTCCCCAAGGCCAGAGAACCACAAGGAACCATTGCTTCACCTGCCTTCGATTCTGCCTGACGCAGAATTTGATTTCCTCCCCCATCAACGCTGTATCTTCTGATGGAAGCTGTCAGCTGCTGTCGGCCGCTTCTGTATAGCTTTTTATTCATTCAGACAAGGTGCCCCAAGCATGTGTTTCTGTGTCAATAAAACTGTTAAAACAGGCTTGCTGGTGAGAGGCCAGAAGTAAACAAAATCATGAGATGTTTAGATCTTATCTTAATCATGATTACCAAATGAAACATTATTACGCCCAACTTTTCACACTCTCTCTCTCCAGTTTGCTAACCCCCCACAAAGGTAATCTTACCTTTGAGTTAGGAGATTGTGGGTTTGGAATGCTGGGATTTTTAAATCGGAACTCTCCAAGTTGGCAATTCGATACAGTGCTTGGGAGAGCTGCATTGTTGGAGGTGCCGTCCTTTGGATGAACTTAAATGTTAAACCGAGGTCCCGTCTGCCTGTTCAAGTGGATGTTAAAGATCCCTTGGAATTAATTGAGAAGAGAAGGGAGTTTCTCTCAGTGTCCTTGCCAATAATCCTTCAGATCATTAATTTCACAGCTGAATTGCTGAATTCAAATTGGCTGCCACCTTCGCCTTCACTATATAGTAAATTTTATTATATATCATGTCATCACACTTTACGTTAAATGTTATGAAGCACTTTGAGATATCCCCATGATGGGAAAGGCATTGTAGCAGATGTAACTATGGTTGTATTATTCAAGAAGGGTATTGAAAGTCAGCTCATTGACTGCATCTTCTGGCACCTGCACCCCAAAAACCACCCCCTCCCCCCCACCCCCATTTCAACTCTCGCCTACTTGGGTCTCGCTCCACCAGTGTAAAGTACTTTGAGAAGTTATCCTGTGCGAAAGGGTCAGCCTAGGCGCAAGCCGCGGATTCAAGTCTCAAAGATTTGCTATCAAATGAAGGGTTTGTGGGCGGATGGAGGTGTTGAATGAGAGAAGAAAAATAGAAATAGGAAGATTTTTGCATCTGTTTCTCATATCGGAGACGGAACGGGTTGTATTCAGATGACAATCTACAAGTTGAAAAGATCATCGAGTCTATTTATAAAACCAAGACCCCTCTCCATTTGTGCTTTCCTGTCCATCCACTCTGTCCCAACACTGCAGAAGGACATTGTGCGCATTCCACAGATGGCCAGTGTTTCCCTGTAATGGAAAGTGTTTGTGGAATGCCGGCTGCTTATTATCTGCGATTACTGGTGAGTCCAAAATAGAGCGGGGAATGTTTTCAGTGAAGAGTTGATTGGGACTTACTGTCGGGCATCAAATCAGAGGTGAAGTGTCTGAGCTTCACACACTAAACTCTCTGGCTCTGCTGCTGCATTTAATGTGAAGGAGGGTGTCTGGCTTAACTCATTAGCTTTACCGACACTCCCAAGGTTAGATACAAGCAGAGATAGCTCTCTGTTTATTCCGCAAGTGACTGAGCCAAGCACAACTTCCTAGGTTTAAATCACTACTCGTTTGGTTGCAATATGGTGACTTAAGGCTGCGTCAGCCTGGGTCAATCAGTAACGCTCTCACCTCTGAGTCACAAGGTGGTGGATTCAAGTCCCGATGTCGAGACTTGGAACTCGTACAATCTAGGCTGATACTCGAATGTGCTGCAATGTCAGAGGCAATGTCTCTCGGATGAGATGTTAAAACATCTGATTGTTCAGGTAGACATTAAAGATTCCATGTGTCTAACATAGTCCTCGCCTGGACTATTGCAATGCCCTCCTCTCCGGTCTCCCCTCCACCACAATCCACAAAATCCAGCTAATCCAAAACTCTGCCGCCCGCATATTCACCCGCTCCAAGCTTCGCTCCCCCACAACCCCAGTCCTTACCAGACTTCACTGGCTCCCTATCCCAGAGAGGATCGACTTCAAGATCTTCACCCTTGTTTTCAAATCCCTCCAGTCCTCTGCACCCCACTATCTCTCTGATCTCCTCTCCCCCCAACCCAGCACCCGCTGCCTTCGCTCCTCTGGGTCTGGCCTCCTCCATGTCCCCCGAATCCTCCGCTCCACCCTCGGTGGCCGTGCCTTCAGCCATTATGCCCCGAGGCTTTGGAACGCCCTTCCTCACTCCCTTCGCCTTGCCCCCCTCTCTTCCCAGTTTCAGGTCACAGCTAAAGACCTTTCTCTTCGACCATGCTTTTGGTCATCTTTCTGCCCCTGCCCCTGGCCCTGTCCCGGGATCCGCTGTTGTAAAGCGCTCTGAGACGCCGTCCGGCGTGGAGGGCACTATATAAACCGAAGTTGTTGTTGTTGCTAACATCCAGATTAAAAAATTGGTTATTCACTTCATAGCTGCCTGTGGATATTGCTTTATGGCAATTGGCTGCGGTGGTTATCTACACATATAGTCACTATACTTTACAAAGTTTGCGAAGGGCTTTGAGACATTCTTGACATTCGTGGTGGTGTCTCAAGTACAGGGTTTATTTGTCACACCAACTGCCTTAAGATTATGTGACTTGCATGTTGATTTCTCCCCTCTCGTTCCCTACACATAGCAAAAAACACAGCAGAGAGCAAAAAGTATTTACTGTTCAAGCACTCAGGAAAAGAGACTTTGGCAGCAGCAGAGACAAGGAACTGTATTGTTTTGCTCTAACTTCACGTGGGAGGTTTATTTGTTTTTTGTGGATGAGTATTTAAGTTATTGATCGCTCCGTGCTGTGCTGTATCTAGCTCTCCCTGTGACTTAGTACTTTATCAGCTAGTAACTGGCATTGCTTTTCCTCCCGAGCGAGATAGCTGGAGAGAGACTGTCAAAAGTATAATCTGGAGAGGTCAGTGTTGGGAACTTTGAGATGCTTTTTGTGAGTCCGTGCCGGTGACTGAACTTTTTTTTCCCCCTTTCAATAAATCAATCAAAGTTATTTTTCCTTTCTATTGATAGTTTCTCTCTTGTTACCCTTCAACAACAACAGCAAATTACATTTGTGGAGCGCCTTTTACGTCAGGGAGACTTCCCAAAGTGCTAGACAGCCAGAGATCTGCACCCGAGCTGGTAGTTGAGATCAGTAGAAGATTGGGGGGGTGTGGGATCTATCCTGTTTATAATCTTGCTACACCATTGTTAAGCACAATGAGTCACTATGGTGCTTGAAGAGCACTATGTAAATGCAAGTTGTTGCAGTCCCAAATGCCATTAGAGTGCTTCCTGCAGTGCGATGTGCCACCTAGTGGCTTGGGACAGAACTGCAAGCACTCTCAACATGTCCCAGTTCTGACAAAGGGTCGTGGACAAGAGACGTTGACTCACTTTCCTTTCTCCATGGATGCTGCCTGACCTGCTGAGTTTCCCCAGCAACTTCTGTTTTTGTTTCTGGAGTTGAGGTGATGGGTCAGTCTTAATCCCAGGGAAACCACTGGTATTTTAACTGAATTGCTTTTGCAGTCGGAATAAATACCTGTTTGTTATGTGCATGCACGGTAATACAGTAGTTTCAAAGCTTTCTGAGATGTTGCCCCACGTAAAGGACGCCATATAAATGCAAATTGTTGTGGTGCCAAAGCCCCAAACGCCTTTTCACTAAGGTGACATCTGCTCCTGACGCATTTCGCTGTTTCTCTTTCTGGAATATTCTGGCAGAAGTCATGGACAAACGGCGGATTATCCCGGGAATCTTGCGCCATCCGAATTTGAGCACTCTCGGATCCCGGTTCTTATATCCCGATCCACAGGCTCATCCCGTCAGCTTGGCTCAGGCAGTAGCATTATCGTCTCGGGGACACTTGGTCAGGTGGTCAAGCACCAAATCAGGACTTTGAACTCAGGGACTAACCAGACATACCCGTGCAGTCTCGGGGGTTAGGGTTAGGGGAGGGAGCTATGTGCTGTTGGATATGTTTCTCCCTGTTGCACACTGGCCCATGTCTTTATATAATAGTGATCTTTGCTTTTGATATAGCGCCTTATTGTGTCACTGAGATGTCTCAAAGTGCTGCGCAGAATATACGTGAATTGACTGTATATGTTTGTGGGTGAAACATGGCCGCCAATTGTGCACAGCAGGTTTGCTCCAGGGTCTCGGTGTGGAGTGGCAAAATGCCTTTGTCAACTAGGCCATAAGAGGGTGCCAAGTTAATTGCCCTGAGCTTTCAATTGTCCAGAGCTTCATTCCTTCCCACCATCGTCACCCTTTGCCCTGCCTGAGGTTCCAGGGATTCAGAGAGGGAGCGGCAGTGAAAGTGTTCCAACACATGCCAAGCGGTGGTTCTGATGACGGTTGGCAAAGGCTAGGGACAGGATCTCACCCTGGGGCTGCCCTCGCTGGCATTTACTGCACTTCCCCTTGTTGACCAGAGTCATTTGAACGAGAAACTGAGGAGCGTTCTGTCTCTCTTGGTGCTGCATGTAATAACTTGGAGAGGACAACTGGGTCGTGATTTGATGCTCACAAACCTGGCAGTGTAAGGTGTGCATATCACAACAGCCTGGCTGAGTTGGTCCCCGCAGGCTGTGATACACTGAACAACCACTCAATACAATAATAATCCTTGCATTTGATATAGCGCTTTTCACGTCTTCTAGACGTCTCAAAAGTGCTTCACAGAATATACTGTAAAGTGAATTTACTGTACATTTGTGGGCAAAACACGGCAGCCAATTGCGCACAGCAGGTTTGCTCCAGGGTCTCGGTGTGGAGTGGCATGATTCCAGTGCATGCTCAAAGTCCTCCTGACATGAAAGGTGCTAGACCAAATGCCAAGTTTTTTTTTTGTCTGATTGAGAGCAGGATTCAATACAACAACAAAATTGCACCGATAGGGATACCTATTATCCCTTGTGTATCCAGAGCGCTGTTTGTATGTTTAAATCCTTCTTTAAGCGCACACATACACACAACCTTTGGAATCCATCCACTTTCCCTTTGCCTCATTTCCTCACTTGCCTCCTTCAAAGCACATCTGAAGACCCTACTCTTCGACCCCAGGTCGGGTCCAAATCCTTGTCTTGAAAGACGTTATACAAATGTAATATTATTTTGTATATTGGGATGTCCTCCTGACATAAAAGGCTCTATACAAGTATAATGTTGTTGATTTGTTGTATATCAGAAAAGCTTTCTCTGCTGGACAGCACGACCAACCCCGCTACCACCTCTCTGACACAGAAGCCTGACTGCTTCTGTATTGGCCGGATTTTATTGTATGACGAAAACTTCACTCCGATGAGTGATTCTACTGAGACCAGCCTGGGACCCGCGGGGTTAAAGTATGTTTGGTGTTTTTACAAGGATCGAAGCCTTGCTTGCTGCTGCATTCGCCTCCACTGCAGCCGAGTGATGCGGTTGCGAATAGGGCTGGTTTCAGGGCTTCCAAATGATCCCTTTTAAAAAGAGACAGCCTTTGAGTATTGCTTCGATAAAGCTTGGAGCTCCTTCCCCCCCCTTTTCTCTCTTTCACATTCATCCATCCGTCCGTCCTTACGGTTGAAATATTAACTTAACCTTAGTGACCTGCTGGCTTCCGAGAGCAGTTTCCAAAGATTCCGAGATCCCTGCTGGCAACTTGCACAAAATATGGTCTGAAATGTTACACAAGGAGTGACTTCCGAGGTGGCCTTTAAGAGGGGGGAAAGTGGTGGAGGGTGTGGGGGGGGTGGTTGGCGGTGGGGGAGAGGAAAAGGTATTGGGCTTTAATTAAGTGCCTCTACCTTCATTAGCTGCTGGGAAAGGGGGTTTTGCAGTCTCTGTGGCAGAGCAAAGCACTGGCTGGCAGGCTGCCAAACCACTAGCGCGAGAGGGAGGCGATGGGTCTGTGATTCAGCCTCACATACATACCGCTGTCAGTGCAGTAGTGAAGGATTTCAGCACCGAGTCAGTCCACGAGCTGGGAGCACCTGCTGGTGCGAGGAGGGGACAGGGGCCCGTGCACACAGCCCTCACCCCTCGGCTGCCCACAGATCTTCCTCCCCATGAGGACAGAATCTTCCCCAACCCATTTTTTCCCCCATACAATAACAACTCCTCTGGCATCTTGAGTGGCACACAGCAGGATGTTCAGGCGAGCTCGGTTTTCAAATCTCTTTCCTCAGGTGGCTCAAGCCTGGCATGAAATCCTGGGCAGGTGAGTGGAGGGAGATTCCCATCTTTCTCTTCCCTACACACTTTCTCTCTCTCTCTCTCTCTCTCTCTCAATCTCATTCTACCCTCCTCAATCTCATTTTCCCACTGAATCCAGGGGCTGTCGGCTTCTGCATTGTTGCTCAAGGTGAAAGCCTGCACAGAACTAATTGGTCCATTGCAGTTTGAATCTGTAGTTCATTAGCAACTGTGCAACAATTCACACTGTGTGTGTGGTGGGGGGGGGGGGGGGGAGGGGGGGAGGCGAGGAATGGTGGTGCTGCTGGGGGGTATTGTTAACTCCTTCCCCGCTGAGGAAGTGTGACTCTTTACTGCAGGAACAGAATTAAAGGGGAGGTTTGAGGGCAAGAAAAGGAGATGGTTTTGGAATGTGCAATTTCGCTGGTAGGTGAACGTCTCAAAACACCTCAGTTAGAAGTTTTGGGTCTTTTCCCTCTCTTTACCCACCCTTTACTGCAGGAACAGAATACTGCCCCTCACCCCTCACTAGGAGCTCACTAAGTCAGAATCTTGTGGGTCGAGCCCAGCATTTGGGACTTTGATCTCACACAGACTCCATCCAGTACAGTGCTGGGGGAGCGTTGTATTATGTCGCAGAGATGTTGCTGTCCTTTGGTTGAAATGCAAAACCAAGGTTCTGTCTATTTATTCATGTGTTAAAGATTCTGTGACACAATATGAAAAGAGAAGGGAGTTCATCCCTGGCCAAAAATGTGGGACTTTGATGTATGTAAATCGACTGCTGCGTTCGCCTATGAATAGAACTACAAATCTAGTGAATCTTTTGAGACATCTTGATGACTTGCTAAGGCATTGTATGTATACAGTGCGGTTACTATTTGTTGTGAGTTTAGTGGCATGTAAGGAAGGGGCAGGAGAGGGATTTCGTAATTGTAGTCCTGACATTATCATGCTGGATTGTGTAGAGTGTGTAGTAAGTGTGGTAAGTATTGCTGTGTGGTTGCTTTTTCCAGGGAGGTGGAGTTGATTGAAATTCCTGAGCGAGGCGGGGGTGAGACAGTGAGTGCTGACCTTATAAGGATGGCCATTCAGGGAAGCGCTGTTGCGGAGTCTGCTTGGCAGTCAATATTTTTGTGCGAAAGTGAAACTGGTTTAAAAGCAAAGCGGAGGGGGGTGAAAACTTTAGCACTTCATGCTCTTCCACTGGAGGAGGTGAGCTGTATGACACACAGCTAATACTGCAGGTAAAGAAGGCATTATATTTCTCTGATGCTTTCGGGACCTGCGTTACATTACTCATTTCCAAATGCTATCTCTCGGTTTAGTTCTCGGAGCAATGACATTCAGGTCCTGCCTCCACTGGCAGCCTTGTGTGACCCTTACTCAGTGGGTGAGCTGAGTTAATTATTCCTTCTGGTAAGTGTGATGTGTGTGTGTGCGAAAGAGATTCTTGATCTGATTTTTCAAATGCCTTCCTCTGTGATCGCCTCTCACCTGATCCCTGAGTACCTTTCAAGTCTTGTTTGCTCGATCCTTCCCGCATTCCATTCCTGCCATTGATGAAAGAGCTTTCAGCCATTATGCCCCCTGCCTTGAGCACCCTGACCTGCTATCAACAACAAATTATATTTCTGTTACACATTTCACGTCCGGAGGATGCCCCAAGGAGCTGGACAGTTTGGCGTGAAAACACTATATAATGTTGTTGTTGTCCTCTGCAACTCTCCACCTTGTACTCCCTGTGTGAGGCGAACTGTATAACTACAATTTGTTGATGTGGTGGCAGTCGTTGTTCCTCTCTCCTTCCGCCTTACCCTGACCTTTCCTTGACTGTTTTTGATGTGTCATGTAAGAGTGAGGCACTTTGTGATGTTCATTCCATGTGAAAGGTGCTTCATAAATTCACGATTGTCTTGTTTGGATTTTGATTCCGTGCAAATTGTTAAAAGCCGCTGAAGGCTTTAGTCTCACCTAACCTTTGAGCTGTGTTGGGGCTTTAAATACCTCAGGTAGAATGAGTTGCTAATGTCACGTTTCGCTGAAACACTGAGGTACAGAAACCTGTGACTCAAACCAGTTGCAATAAAGGCAGTGTATTTATGACTCATATTGGTTAGTCTTTAACTCGTAATGATCCTGTTTGTTACAGCTGTATGAAATTACTGTACAATGTATATATGAAAAATATTATAAATATAGAGAGAGAGAAAGCGAGAGAGAGAAATGGGGTTGAGGGTGGTGGTCGGTATTGGAGAGACTGAGCCTTCTTTGCTTTTGAATATTGTTGAGGAGGGGATATATGCATTTGATGTAGCACCTTATCACATTGTTCAGAGGTCTCAAAGAGCTTCACAGAATATACTGTAAAGTGGATTGACTGTATATTTTGAAAAATATTGGACAAGTTTCCTTACTGGAGTAAGGAAACTTGTCCAAGATTTCACCTTGCCCAGGAATGAAAGTGGATTGACTGCATATTTTGTGGCCGAAACTTGGTAGCCAATATGGGGTAGAGCAGTGTCCCGCAAACTGTTGTGGATGCACTTATTATAAGTTATTATAGGAGAAACAAAACTCTAGTGAGTGTGTGGGTTGGTCTGATCAGATGGAGTCCTGTGATCAGGGAAGCCACAGGTGATTATGTCACAATAGTAAGTAAGCGTGCAGTGTTTTTGCTGTGCGATGGGTGGTTCGTGCTGGAGGTCTGGGAGGTGCCTAGAGATTGCTGGTATCTGGGAATCTGCTTGGGTTGCTATTGCACATGTTTGTGCAGTGACTCAGCCATATGTGTCCTGTTAGCCCAATGCCTTAACCCTTGTCAGACTACAGGTATTGAATGCTTTACGCCATCTTATTCCCGAGATTGGAATTTATAGATTTGTGACTGAGTTTTAAAAGTGAAGCAGATATAACAAGACCCTTATTGGCGTTTTGTCTTTTACATGTTTCATTGCTGCATATCCCTCATCCCCTACCAACCCCTCCCCATCTCCTACCCCAAACTTGAACTTCAGCTCCCATTCTCTGGAAGTCACTCAGACTCAGCTGGAAGTCAGCTCTAAACTCAGAGGTTCAGAGCTGTTCTTGTTGCTTCAATTGCAGGAGCCGAGAGGCAGAACAAGCCTTGGCTTTCAGATTCCTAAACATGTCTTCCTCTTTGTAATATGTGTTTTTCTCACTCTCTGGCATTACAACCTCACTTTTACTTGTAAGCATACTCGTGCTGCGATCCTTTTGTAGATCACCGCTGTCAAGTCTGCTACGCTTTACCCTTCCTGCTTCCCTCCAGGTTCCTCTCTTCGTACATTTTGTACACGATCGGCAGGAATATTATAAACAGGACTCTCTCTCGCCACCCCTGCTGTGGATAGATTTGCCTACAACAATACGCCATCTCACCACTTTACAATGCATCCTGTGAAATGCTTTCAGATTTATCCATGGCGTGATCAGCTGAAACAACCTAACAAGTATCAAATGAACATATTATTATTATTTTTAGTGCTGAACCACAGAGACCAGTAAATCACAAGTTCACTTCCCAGTCTGTGCTACAGCTATGTGGGTAAGAGCGTACAACTTATAGTACCTGTGCCCACTGGTGTCCATTTAATAACCCCCGCACCCAAAAAATAAACAATCAATTAACTTTGCATTATATTCTATGAAGTGTTTTGAGACATTTCAACGGCGTGATCAAGTACTATATCATATCCAGGGATTATTATTATTACTCAGTGATCCAGAATGGAAAGGGTGGAAGTGGAAATTAACCCTTTATACCATAATCTCTGGCCACTCTCAATCCCTACTTGTGTGTACATAAATGTGTGTATCAATTCAGTAACAGTCTTGGGTGTGATTTTGCCCTCTGCACTGAAGTCTGTCAGGATATATTAGGAGTGTCATTTGAAGTGCCAGTCTGGCCCCTGACTCCAGGGCAGTGGGTTTGGTTGTTTTGGCTGTTTGCAGAATGGATGTGCCACACCAAAGCTGTGAAATGAATGACCGAGTGTATCTGGGGGATTGTTGGCGAGGACAGTGAGGGAAACTCCCTTATTCTTCATAATAGTGCTACAGGAACGTTAATCATCCAGCCGGATAATCAGACAGGATTTGGGTTTTAATGTCTCATCTGAAGGATGGCGCCATGGACAGTACAACACTTCCCCTCCCTACCCCCCACCCCCCCACCAGGATGGCTCTGGAATGTGTGCAATCTTGTGGTAACCTACCTGGAATTAAGAGCAGTCAACTTGGTGATGTGATTTATAGCTTCTATATCTATGACATTCATCACCCGTCTGACTGTTTTGTCTCAGACGAAGGACGACTTCAGTCAGATTAGGACATATAAGGGACAACCCTCTGGGTGTTGTGTTTTTCACTCTCTCCCAAGGACAGTCCAGCATTTCACAACTGTTCTCTCTGGCAATCTTTAGCTGACTTGTCTCCACAGTCGGCCAACTGCCAAATGAACTCTCAGCAGACAGACAGACGTTCCCTGTCTCTTTCTCTGTTCTCTGCCTAACGTTATTCTGAAAGCAGACATTCTACAAGTCTAATAATAATCCTTGCATTTGATGGAGCCACAACAACCAACTCTCAATGCCCTCCACAGGAATTGCTGCTGAGTGCCATGACTGTGAATGTGTTGGCAAACCCAGCAGCCATTGGCACACAGTATGGTCCAGTAAACAGCCATAAAGTGAATGACTCTGGATTCACCGTTGATTAGCCACAGAATCCTTTGATATCCTTTTGCACAGATTGGAACCGGTTTTAATGTCTAAGATGACAAACGGCACCTCTGACCAAAGGTGCTCCCTTATCATTGCGTTGCAATGCCAGCTGAGACTGAATCCTGGCGTGGAGGCGAGAGACTGAACCAGGCTGACACTATAATTGATTTGTACATAAGACTTTTAGTAGGTCAAGCCCTTTCACATTTTTTTTAGTCATGGCAAATGTTTTTATTCCAAATCCCTTTATTCCAGGGTTCATCTACCCCCCCCTTTAATTACCCCCCAATCGATTCTGCCTTTGTGGTCCCCTGGGGCAGTGCTTTTCACCTTCTTTCAACCCTTTGCTGAGGTTATAATGAAAACCTATGAGTTTGCTGGCTGGGCTTGAGGGCTTTTCCAGCTCTATAATAATGCTCCATGTGTTTATATCAATATGAAATTTAGTAGACAAGCAATTTGTTTAGTTTTAGTGAGTTGCACATGTTTGGGATTTTACAGCAATCTGTGTCGCATTAATCCATTTACTGCTGAGATTATTTCATCCCTGACCCAGTGCCAGGAACATTTGCAGACATGGGTTTGCGATTCCTTAATCGGATGTTTTTTATTGAAAAAAAGAAAAATCAGAAAATCTTATGTTATTGTCTTAATCTGAAATTTTCCTGCTTGCGTGACTTGACAGTAAGGATTCCCTCTGCTCTTATAGTTTTACCTTGTCAGTTATGTACAACAACAACAACAAATTTAGAATTACATATAATCCTTACTATGATATAGCACTTTGAGACATCTCAAAGTCCTTCACAGAATATACTGTAAAGTGGACAGACTGTATTTTGTGGGCAAACCGTGACAGTCAATTGCAATGTGATTTAGCATGAAATTTGGCCCAACTAGTCTGCACTGGTATTTATTACTTCACACCCTCTCCTAATGCTCCTTCCCTTGTGTTAAATGCCGTGCTACCAACCGACACCTAACATAGCCTTAATTTGGAAGCTGGTTCTCGTTCAGAACTGCAGCTTCCAAATTTAAAAGAAGGATTATAATAATAATAATCTTTGCATTTGATAAACGCTTTTCACATCTTCCAGACTTCTCAAAGAGCTTCACAGAATATACTGTAAAGTGAATTGACTGTATATTTGTGGGTAAAATGCGGCAGCCATTTGCGCACAGCAGTATCCCACAAACAGTTGTGAATTGAGTGACCAAATCATTATTTTTGGGGGGTTTTTGGGGGGAATTATTATTAGGCATGTGGAGTAAGGAAATTTGCCTAAGGTTTCACCCTGCCCAGAAGCCCAAGGTTTTGCCCTGCTGGGAATTGAATCCAGGTCTCTCACGTATAAGGCAAGTGCTCCAACCCACTGAGCTACAGGACTCCCATTGTTTGTGATCGTGAATTTTAAGACAAAGTAGTCGTAACAGTGGAGTCTGGTAGCCAACTCGTTAGAGCACTCACTTTGCAACCAAGAGGACCTGGGTTCGACTTCTGGGCAGGGTGAAACTGTAGGCAAATTTCCTTTCTCCACACGCCTCTGTTTATCTAGCAGTGAGTAGGACTCCAATTGTTGGTCAATTGGCAGATTGCTTTCAGGGGATTAAACCCTTTTTAAATAAACATATATAATTTTGTCACTTAATCCACTATTGTTTGTGTGACATGGGTGTGCACAACTGTCAGCTGTGTTTTTCCCACAAAATATACAGTCAATTAATTTATTTGTGTATTCTGTGAAACGCTTTGACAAGTCTCAACGACGTGATAAGGTGCTGTATCAAATGCAAGATTATTATTGTGATGGATTCAGGCTGGATGGAATTTCAGACGGACTATTTCTGGGGCAGCTGGAAAATTTCCTAATTTGAGTGGCTGAAAGTGGCACCATTTCTCATTCTGCCCCAGCCCAGAGCCCACGCTGTCTGACTGCACGCAAGCCAAAGACTGGACAATAAATTCTGCTGAGAGTTTGGATGTTTGAAAGCCTGGAGAAAGAGTCTTTTATTAACGCCTCGGGCAAAGTGACCTTTTGATAATGTCGTTGATGACAGGATTTTTTTGTTGACGTTTGGCGGTGACTTCAGTTTCACGGTAACTCGAAATGTACCTCTTTGCAATTGCTGATATATTACCACCAGAGGAGTTAACACAGGGATTCACCAAGGACATTAATGAACCATTTAACACAGAGATTCACAAAATAGCACTCTGTAACACTCTATTTAACATAGAGACTCACCAGGAACAGTAACACACAGTGTGACATGGAGATTCACCAAAAACACTCGTACTGCGTTGAACATGGTGATGAACCAGCAACGGATATTTTGCTCACATTCACTTTACAATAAATTGTGTCAAATGTCAGGACATCTCGCTGATCTGATAAGGCTCTATAACATATGCAAAGATTCTTATTATTCTCCCCCTCTGCATCATCCTTTTCTCATTGTAACATTAAGTTAAATTTCCCTGTTAAATGCAGTGTTGCTTATGTTGTGAATACGTGGTGGCTGTCTGTCCGGTGGTAAGCACTGATGTATGGAGATCCAGTCTGTACTGCCACAGAACTGCATGAGCAGCATGGCACTCAGTGCAACAATAATAATAATAATCATAGTAATAATTCTTTGATACAGCGCCTCATCACATCTTTGTGACGTCCCAAAACACTTCACAGAATGCTTTGTAAAGTGAATTGACTGTATATTTTGTGTGCGAAACACGGCAGCCAATTTTGCACAGCAGTGTCCCATAAACAGCCATGGATTGAGTTACAATTTATAGTATAAGGACGAATGATTAGTATAAGGACCGTATTGGGGTCTATCTGCATCTGAATGTAAGTGGATTGTTTTTTGCTGTCAGTAACTCAGTGTTTCTCTCTTTTGGAAAAAACCTGAATGTGAATTCATTGATTTCTAAGTACAAACTGGCCAGAACTCAACTATGCAGGTCCCGAGAGAGAAGATTGAGAGAAAGAGCAAAGCTCTCTAAACACTTCACGTCATTTACAAGCAGCATCTAGTGATGGGTATTAAATACAAGATTGATACGTCAGCAGCCTCTGGTGGTAGATGCTGGAGGCTGTGTGATGGAGAGCTGTCCGCTAAGAGTTAAATGGGCACATTTCACTCACACGATACACAGTGAATTTAATTTGCTTTACAGGATATTCTGTGAAGTGTCTTGAGACGTCTCAATGACGTGAGAAGGCATTCTATCAAACAAAAGGTTCTTATTATATTGTGGCTTAACTGCCCGCTCGTCACTGAAAAGAGTTATCTTTTTCTCTCTGTCTTTATAATGGGAAATCTGTGACTTGCCATTTAAAAATATAAGTAACCCTTGCTTTTTGAACTGTGCTTTTCACATTGGGAGGACATCTCGAAGCTTCACAGGATATGCTGCAGAGTGTAAACGCTGTGCAACTTGTAGGCGAACATGGCGGCCAATTTGCGCACACGAGTGTCCCACAAATTTAACATGGGGGAAGATGGATGTAAGTATGAACTATTTCTCGCGATGAGACTTTCAGCTCCTGAGCACCATTAGGAGCAGTGTTTTGTCAGAGAAGAAGGTAGCGAGCCAATTGCTGATAAAAATAGATGGCTTACATTTTTACAACGGCTTTCACGTGAACGCAACATCTCCAAGGGTTTGATAGAGCAAGATGAATAAGATAATTAGCTGGAGTTGTAAGGCAAATGCAGACTGTGTTTTTTGCATGCTTTTCTCTTTGACCTGCGTGGGAGAAGGGAAGGAGGGTGGGGTAAAGGCTAGATCATGTCAACCGAAAGGAGGTTAATGCCAATATGTTGGATTTGTTTAGCAGTTTGATGCTGAAATGGGTATCTCTGTGTTCGGTATTACTGTCAATGTGGTACATCAAATTCTTTAATCTAAAATGTGATGGAATTGTTTATGTTTTTGCCCTTTGTCTCCATGTTGCATTTTTGTGTCAAGTATTAAGGTATGTGAGCTTTTCGAATCCCGAAAGTGCAATATATAGAGTAACGACAATTCCAAGCACTCGCCCTTGTGGTTTCGACAGTGTCTTGAACCAGCATTTGATTCTCTTAAAGTAGTTGGTAATTACTTGACCAATGTCAGACCACTGCTGTGGTTTCTAAACTGCTGGAGGAATCCTGCATTAAAAATGTGACTGGCGCAAATAGAGAGCGATGGATGGAAGAGCAAGTTAGATGTGAGCCAAGACTGTGTGTGCTGTGGATGCGTTTGTACTCATCTGTGTTTGTACGTGCGTGTGCATGGTGTGTGAGAGTGCATGTGTTCGTCTGTGTATGTGACTGTGTATGTGTTTGTCTGTGTGTGTATGTGTGTGGGCATGCTGCTTGTGAGTGCATACAAATGTGGGCATGTGTGTGTGTGTGTGTGAATGTCTCTGTGTATGCCTGTGCGTGAGGGGCTGGCTGTGGGGAAGGTTGTGTGTTTGTGTGTGTGTTTACAGTATCATACCTCACTTTCATTCCGATTAAGAGGACTGAGCAGTGGGAGTACAGATCAGTACAGCTCCTTTCCTAGAATCGACATTATGAAGCTTTTGTAACTAACAACAGTATTATTTAACAAAAGGGCAAGTATTTCATTGCCCTTTGAGAAATTATTTATTTGTCTTGTTGGGAAATTTGGCTGGAGGGATTGTTTTGCGTCGTGCCAAAGATTACGGTAAAGTATAATGACATTCCCAGTTGGGCACACTTTCTGTTTGGTAGCTGGAGCGGGTGGGTCATATTTCAGTTTTAATTAATGTAATAAAATGTGTCTCTTCCTGAATTTGGGTTAGCGGGTTCTAGAGGATTTGTATGCATGTTGTGTATTGTGTAGGTTGGTGTGTGTATGTGTGTTGAAGTGTGTGTGATTTGTGTGTGTGTGTGTTGTGTGAACGTTGGCTGGTGTGTCTGTGTTGGTTGGTGCATACAGAGCGGTGTGTGCAGGGTTCCTGGCTGTAGATTTGAGTGCAGGAGTAGATGGCATGTATTTATTTATGTATTCATGTGTGTGTTTGTGTGGGAGAGAGAGAAAGAGAGTAAAAAAAATCACATGCAGAACAAACACTTTCCAAGCTCCTGCGTTAGTTATGGTGCAGTTGAGAGCTGAAACCCCTGTACTCCTGACTGCTGGCTGAATGGTTGGTTGTGCACAGGATGAAGAGTGAAAGTCCTTTAACTACAGACTGTATTTTGTGTCCCAGCTCCTTGAGAACCCATCTCATTTTCAGCAGTTAAGATTTCCGAGGTGTGGTCCTTCCAGAGGTGTGCAGATTTGGACAAGCAACGGGATAGCGTTTATTTAAGGTTCAATGTCTGAGAAAACTGCTCTGTATAAATTAAAATGTCATAACCATGGGAATCCAGAATTATATTTCCAGTGATCGCTGTGTGCTGCTATTTTGTGGCATTGCAGTTTTACACACCAGTTCTTCTCTAACGTAAAATTACATAATGTGTGGAAACAGACCATTCGTCCCAAACTGGCTGCAATGGTGTTTATACAACGCATGAGCCTCCCGCCCTCTGAATCTCTTCTCCCGCTCCCCTTTATTCCCATTTTTTTTGTATATGTGTGTACCCCCGCCCCCCATACACACACACCCACAAGCTTGCTCCCCACTTGGTGTTTGGCTCACAGTTGAAGCATGTGTGCTGGAGCAAGCGTCTGTGTTGCTTTGCACTCACGTTCAGCATGTCCAGTAATTGGTACGTTATGGTCTTTGACTTACTCTAGGCGTTATTATGAGCAGGGATTGTACTGCAGCTGGCCCAGGTCATTCTGTTGGACCCTCTACAAAGTATTGTAATGTCTGGCGAGCAGTCTCACTAAAGTCCAAGTCAACATGAGCACTTGCATCCTATGCCAGTTGGAACTTGTCTGCACCAGCTATTGACTTTCATGAGGGTGGGCTGGAGTAGCCCAGCCTGGACAAGTGTGATCTCCTTTGTTCCTAGGCTGGACGCCTGACTAGCTTAGAACCATTTGTGTTGGGTGTTGGATCACAGGGAGGTGCGTCTTTCACAGTCGTTGGTACGATCCGTTTGTGGTCAGGAAACCCTTCGCATTAATCCATTTGTGGCAGATGCTGGCCATTGTGTTTAACCCAAAATAATAATAAACCTTGCATTTGATATTGTGCCTTTTCGAGATGTCTCAAAGCCCTACCTGGAGTTCTTGCATCTTACTCTGCCTCCCCTGCCTACCTATCTTTTTGACTGTGCTTTTGGCCACCATTTTTCCCATTCTCAGATGTTCCCCCACTCCCTACCGCCGCTCCCCCCAACCCCTTCCCCTCTCCCGCCACCCCCTTCTCCTCACCCGTCTCCAAGCTTAAGCTCCCCGTTGTTGATGAGGTGCTTGGGACATCCTCCTGATGTGAAACACATAATATGAAACGTAAATTGCCATCTATCTTTTCAAGGTTTAAGAGCCCTGGCGTATCTTGCCATTGCTCGTAGCTCACCTCTTTAACAAGAGATCAGCATCATTGCTCTCCTCTCCTCTGCATTGCCTCTTATGTTGCGACCATACTCAATACTCTGTGTCTGACCAGAATACAGACTTGTGGGAAAATCTGAACTCAGACTGGTTAACATGCAGCCCTGTTGGTGTCCTGTTTGCCTTTCTTGCTGCTGTCTCGTGCTGTTGGTGAGTCTGAATGATTTTGTGTCGAGTGAAATTTCCCACTCCCTTTCATAACTGCTGCTATTTCTGGTCGAATTTCTGAGCAGGCAGGGAGGCAGGCGAGAATAACGTGCTTCCTCATTTTAATTGCTGCCAATTTACGTGACTGCACTAAGCAGGCTCTGAATACTGGACTGAAACTGAATGCACTTGATTGATTTGTGTTATTAAATGCAGCACAATCCGGTGATATTAATATCCAATCTGCCATTACACTCAATGTAATGTGACTCGTATTCTCAGGAGTCCTATCCACATTCCATTCTCTGAATTTATTTTGAGCTTTTCTCTCTCTCTTTCCAACACTTCCCTCCCTCCCGCACCATCACCACCCCCCCCCACCATCTTTTCCCGCATCATAACTCGCTGAGGAAAATGAAATCCCAAGATTAATTTTCGCATTGGGATCCGTTACATGTTCTACTAAAGGCCCAATAAGAAAATAAAAATTCAATCTGGACTTAATTAGCGTTTGACTGAATCTGACACGGAAATCCAACCATCGACAGAAGCGACTTTATTACAATTAGTTAGGAGGCTGGTTAGTGACTCCATTGTAATGTTTTATAGCATCTCAGCAATTTCTGAAATGATACCAATGATGACCCTTGTGGTTTGATTTAGTGGCTCTTCAAGTCAATGTTCCAAACTACATGTTGCTGATAAATTGCTGGCAATTGCCGTAACTGTCGGGAAATGTGGCAGCCGTTTCTGTGCACGGCGAGCTGCCACAAGCAGCCATTAAGTCAACAAGCAGTTTTGTTGTTGCCAAGGACACCAGGAGAAGTGTAGTATCGTGGGATCTATCGTGTCAACAACAACAAGAAGAACAACAACAACTTTAACTTATTTTGCGCCCTCCACGCCAGACAGCATCTCCCATGCCAGGCAGATGGAAAACCCGGCTGATGTCTTGGCCGAAGGACAATTAAGCACATCCCAGTTGTGTAATTAGAGGAAGCAGAGTGTTAAGTGACTGGAAAGTAATGCAAATCAAAATTGGGCTATAAGTGGAATGTTCTCACGCGGAGTCATATGAGATTTGCAGGGACATTCTTCCTGGTATCATTTACTCCCGTTTGCATTAAAACACGAGTTTCCATAAAGTTTTGGGAGATCTTCCAGACGTGAAAAGTGCTATACAAGTGTCATTTTGTTGTTGTTTTATCCATTGTCCCCAAGTGTGAGTCCTCAGAAAAATTGGACAAAGAGCATGATCTGTGTGCATGGAACATTGCTCTGTCACTTGTGGTCCTTGGGTAAATTGCCCCAGAAACCTTGATCAAAACTGTATTATATGCTGGTCAGACCAGGCTGACCCTGGAAGCCAGAGTATAATCACCGCAACACAAGGCAGCACAGAGGAGAGCAATAAGGCTGATCCTTTGTTAGATGGTTGAACTGCGAGCAACACAAGATAAGCTAGAGCTCTTCAACATTGAACATTGACAACAATTTACATTTTTTATAGCATTTGCTCTTCATATCAGTGAGTGTCCGCAGGCAATATGAAACCTTAAATCGTCATCTGAGATAAAGGCAATCAGAGAAAGAGCAGCAGCCCATTGCAACCCAGAGAGAGAAGGGCTTTATATCGGCCCTTGATTTACTCAGCTGTAGTCAGCGATGAGAACACACAAATTCACCCACAAAATATACGATGTCAATCCACTTTACAATCGTCTGTGAAGTACTTTGAGACATCTCAACAATGTAATAAGGTGTTATATGAAATGCAAGGATCATTATTATTTTATTAAATTTAAGACAACTTAAAAAAAATTAATGGGGAAATCAGAAAATAAATCTTTGCTCGAAATGTTAGTGAGACATCCCAGGGAGCTGACCACCTCTCATTGACTCATTTGAGAGGCTAAGTTAATAATAGAATTCTCTCTGTCAAAAGTTGAGGCAGAGTTCATCAATTCCACTAAAAGTGAATTGGATAGGTATTTGCTGAGGAGGAATATTGAAGGGTGTAAACTAGGCAGTGGGGTTAGATTGGTTCATGTGAGCAAAAACACCAGTGAGCAAAAACACCAGCCTCGAGTTGATGTGCGTCATGACATTGTGTGAATCTATATGTGGCTCAGTTCCACATTGGATAGTGACTTTTAACATCTCCACTATGAATATGGAAGGGAGAGGAGAGTATGGGGAGTGGGGTGAGGGGTGGGGAGAGGGAACGAACGAGGGAAAGCTGTAAATAGATTTCATATTATAATAATATAATACAGTAATAATAATCCTTGCATTTTGATATAGTGCTTTTCACATCTTCTGGACATCTCAAAGCACTTCACAGAATATACTGTAAAGTCACAAGCAGTTGTGGATTGAAATGTACCAATTTTTTTGTATATTGTAGTGTTAAAAAAACCACAAAGGGTTTAAATTTAACTCTTAAATTTATACTGCTTGTTTTTTGTTGTTTCTGACGTGCAACTGTGATATGATTAGCAGTTGAGTGTGAAAGTGTTCCTTTAATGACTTTAAGTACGTGTAATGCCTCATAAGATTGTTGGGGTTTACAGCCAAGTATTTTTGCACTGCTGGTAAGCTTGTCACTGCTCTGAAATGCAGGCACTATCGTAGTATCTAATTTACATGTAGATGTTAAAGATTTCTAAGACACTGTTTGAAAACACTTTCTCCTGTGACTCCACGTTGGGACTTTGAACTTGTATAATAATAATAATAATAAACCTTGCATTTTATATTGTGCCTTATTATGTCTCTGAGGTGTCTCAAAACGCTTCACAGAATATATTGTAAAGTGAATTGACTGTATATTTTATAGGTGAAACATGGCAGCCAATTGCACCCCACAGTGTCCCATAAACATTCGTGGATTGAGCAATTATTATCCCTGGAAAAGCAATCTGCCAATTGACTAACACATAGTCTAGGATGACGCTCCAGTGCAGTGCTGGAGATACACTGCATTATTTGAGGAGCTGGCCTTTGAATGAGGTATTAAACCAAGGTCCTGTTTGCCTTTATTCAGTAAAGGTCCCTTGGCACTAAAGGAAAAGAGAAGGGTGTTTCCCTGTGTCCTGGTTAACCATCCCCCAAAGACAGTGCTACAAATTGAGTCAAACTGACATAGGAAGAGAGTTGAATGTAGACCTGGTTAAAAGCGGAAATTGAACAAATGAAGACAATGACTCTGGCGTTACACTTGGCTTGATGCCATCAATAGATGAGCTGGCTGCATCCGCTGGGCAGACCAATCTGAATGATATGAAATGAACCAGAAATCCCAGGTTGCTGGCAACAACTTATTGACTCATTTGAGAAGCTAATTTAATAATGGATTGCCACTCAGAACAGATCTGGTCAGTCTCCTGGTACCTCAATGGCAGGCCATCAACCCCATCATTACCGTAACATGTTACAGTAATTACTTTAGATCATGTGGACTCCTAGAAAACATGAGCCAATATATCCCCTGTTAGAGACTTGTGTTGCTTTGAAAGAGTACCGAGTGCTATACTTGAGGTAGAGATAGACTCGACCAAGTTTCCTGTGCCTTATCATTCTCCAGCACCTTGCGTCAACAGGACTATGGGAGGCTGAAAATAGCATTAATTGATGCGAGCAGGAGGTACGCTTTGAGCTGGGAGAGAAGGGATACTCACGCGTTTTTTTCTTTTCTCTTACATCCGATAACCGACCAAATCGCGGAGACCTGACCCTCGGTTAGGAGTGGCTTTGAACCAGGGATTTGGAATTGAAGGGGCTTTTCACGAGCGTTGTGTGCTCAATGTACACAAAACTTGCTTTCTGACGAGTTCTACTGAGATACCCAGTTGGTCCATTCACTTGGGACTGTGTAGCAGTGTGTTGCTTGGCGACAAAGGTTTCTGTGTTTAGCTTTGCATGAGTTTTGTAACCTGGAATTTGTGTAAAATATGTTTGACGGTTTATGTCGTCACTGCTCCAGCTTGTTACTAACAATGTGAAGAAGCAGTCGTGTTCTCAAAATTGAAAGTTGCTTTGTGTCGCCGAAACTACGCTTTGCGATACATCCTGTGAAGATCTACTGGAAGTCCTGCCCGTGTGAAAGGTACTATATCAAATGCGAGGATTATTATTATTAATTGTAGTAAATCATTCCATGGTCATGCTAAATAATGAGACATGTGGGCGACATTTGAATAAACAACAAATCACAACTGTGTTCCAGAAAAGTGACGAATGCCTGGGAACCAGCTTCTGCATTTTGGAATAGCTGTGTGACTGCTCTGCTCATTTCTGAAGGTGGAAGGAAAAGCCTCAGAATACATGAGTGGGAGGTGGATCTGATCTACCATCCGTGCAGAAGGGTTGGGACCTTAAAGCTAATTTTGAGTTTCTTTTGAGGTTGGTAATATCTGAAAGCTTGTACTTGTGCGGGTAAGGTTGGGGGAAGGAGAAGCTCAAGAGAGCGAGGCATACAAGCAAAGAGAGGAGTTCAATTCTTTTTGACCCTTCCTCCCAGACACCTCTAAAGGCACGTGATTGTTGCCTACTCTTTATCCGCTCATTCTCACTTAATTACTGGGGTGGAGTGGGAATGGAGCCGTTCACTTCCTTATATCCGGACATTAAAAATCACAATGCTATTAAGAATTATTTGAATGTTGGTTGTTGGAGATGATCCAGCCTGACATTCTGCAGTTCACATTAATTTTAAGCCAGCGTCAGGTTATGACTTTGGCTGCCCCGGTAATGGCTATTTTGGTTTCGTATTTCAGATTTATTAATTGCCAAGCAAAAACGATTGATCGTTGAATAGGAACTAAATCTGAAATTGTATGTCAGCTGGCAGTGTTGACCTGGCCAGCTTCAGTTAATCTTCAATTAACTAAAGTAGACAAATAGAGTTCAGTTCCCTCAGTGTCCAACCATCAATTGAACATTTGCTGTAGAAATTGGCTTCCAGTGTTTGCCTACAAATCATATGGTCGCTACACTTTGCAGTGAAACTCTGTGAAAAGTCCTGATGTGAAAGGTGATCTATCGAATGCATGAATTATTATTGTGGAGTCATGTAGCGTATTGTTTAGCACTCTTACATCACAAGCAAGATTACTTGGTTTGATTCCCGGGCAGGGCAAAACCTTAGGCAAGTTTCCTTACTCCATATACCTCTGTTTTTATCTAGAATCAAGTAGGTACTTGGTTGTTAGTTCATGGCGTATTGCTTTCTGGAGGCAATAATCCCAACCAACCCATTCCCCCCCCAAAAAAATTGGCTCTGAATTCATGACTGTTTTGGACACTGCTGTGGGATAAATAGATTGGCTTCTGCATTTGCCCATAAAATACACAGTTAATCCCACTTTACAAGATATTCTGTAACACTTTGAGACATCTCAACAATGTGACAAGGCAAGGATTATTATGATTAGTTCTCCTGATGTGAAATATGCTATGGTGAATGCATGGATTATTACAATTATTATTGTTGGAGTTGGACTGGCATTTGCCCTTTGCGATCAAGAACAGAAACCATATTGGGCTAAGTGATCTGAGTCCAGACAGGCTCAATCCAAACAATAGCAGCATAACCAGTAAGTGATTTGAATGTAGCATGAGTGATGCTGAGCTACATGTCTGGGAAATGTGTCAGATACATTCCACCTAATCTGGACTGTGCTCTATCTCTTACACTGTCATCGGGTGTAAGTGGAGTGATAGTTGAGGGAGAGTATCTATTTTCTTGGGAGGTTTGTAGCTCTTACTGAAGAGTACACCAACACAAAACACTGAGGACTTTTCAGTTCTTAAGTACTTCAGTGTATAGGATTTTGGCCTGGCTCAGTTGGTAACACTCTTGTCTCTGAGTCAGAAGGTTGTGGGTTCAAGGCTGCAGTAGGACCTTGAACTCACACTGTCAGCTGATCCTCCAATGCATATTACTGTTATTTGGGGGACTACATAAATTGACTGCCAAGTTTTCCTACAGTCGCTATAAATCACTGTAAAATTCTGTGAAGAGCTTGGAAACATCTCGATCACATAATCTGGTGCTATATGAAATAATAATTGGAATCCTCATTTCATGTAGTGTCTGTATTGTCAGTGTATCTCAAAATACTCGGCAAATAACTGCTGACAAGTGTATTTGTAGCCAAGTGTAGCTATCATTGAAGTGTCAGCCCTGATGGGGGACATGGACTGAAAGTCTTCCTCCAGTACAAATCATTTGTGGAGGCTGGGTGGTTTGGGAGGTGGTGTTGGGGAGTAAAACCAGTCTTGGATACAGATTTGAATCTTGTTTGCCTCACCAATTAGTGTTTAGCTGTGGGGGTGGTGTTGTGGGAGCAGTAAGACAGATTCTGCACCCCTGAACAGGCTCAATATTGACTCCCCATTCCCCCCAGTCAAAGAGTACTCAATGGCATGGCTGATAAGGTTCAGTAGGGCGAGGTGGCAGACAAGCGCCTGTGAAATAGAAACCAAGAGCGAATGGGGGAAAAGTGGTCAAAAAGACCTTTGAAATAGCAAGACTATTTTGTAAACGCTGAAATAGGTTGCATTTGCCTGAAGCATTGAAATGATGTATATTTAAAGAAGCTGGTTTCCCGAATGACTCACAGTGGCGCTGACATGCCAGGGGCGCCTATATCACATGATATAGGAATACCAGCACTTGTGAAGTGTCAAGATTGTTAAATTCCCCGCTGCACAGTGTAGCCCCTGAGCTTGTGTAACATGACTTACATTGCCCGGTGTAATGTACACATTCTCAGTTCTCAGAGGATAACAAAATGGGGGTGGGGGGAGGGGGGGAAAGCATTCTCCCTGTGTCCTGGCCAATAATCCTTAAGATAAAATTGCTCATTCATGTCATGAGTGTTTGTGGGATTTTACTGTGTGTAAATTTGCTGCCACATTTGTCCACAAATATAGTGACTACATTTTGCAGTAAAATCCTGTGAAGTGCTTTGACAGATCCTGATGGCATGATAAGGTGCTATATCACTTTTATTGTTTATTATTATTTCCACTTGGTCACTTTAAGACAAATGACCGGCCCTTTCATCCTTGTAGTTCATGCAGGATCCAAAGAACTAAGAGCTAGAAAGTATATTATATTACTATTATACAGTACGTTGATTGTGGAACTCTAGATGTGCAATAATATCAAATGCAAGGATTATTATTCTTGTTTATTGGCATAATTGTGCTGACTTGCACAGTACCAGAGATGGTTTGATGGTAAAATGGCTGACATTTGACATGTAGGAACAAAAATTTCAGCAATCCACATTTCTAATACAAGGAGTGAGGTTTAAATAGTTCTTCAAATTGCCAGACACGCTATGCCCATCCGTGTAACAGAATGAACGGACTGTAACTCTCTTGACACTGATGTACGGTACTTTTAAATTGTGTGTGACCCTTTCGTTTAAGAGAGGAAGACTTGGGTCACTCTTGGATGGCGGTGATACATAAATGAATGAGATACTTTTTATTAAACCAAGTGCACACTGGACTTTCAAGTGCTGCTCTTTCATCCCTCCCGGAGAAGCTCTGTTCAGAGCAATGATTTGAAGTCACTGAGAATGAGCAACCAAACAGCCACTTCAGCTGCAGTCACATTGTGCGATGCCTGGATCTATATGTTGAAGAAAAAATTGTTAGAAAGAGACTGAACCCATTTGTGACAGATTGTAATGCTGAACAAAGTACTTTCTCAATCTGCGGAATGCATTCAGTTCACTACCTGCTGATGGAGAAGCTTTTAACTTTGATTCCGGTTGGCACAGAACTAGAATTACCCTGTTTATGGCTGATTCCCCACTTTTAATCGGCCTTCCCGGCTCTTTCCTTCCCAAGCTGCAGATCATCCAGAACTCTGCACCTCATGTCCTCTTCCGCACTAGGCTCCACGACCCCATAACTCGGCTCCCAGTTCCCCAGAAGATTGATTTAAAGGTCCTCACCTACCCTTCAATTTCCTTCACATTTTCTTCGTTCCCTAATTCTGCAAGTTTGTCCAGCCCTCTTCTCCTGCCCTTAACCTCATCTCTTCTGATTTTACTGCACCAGAAGACCCGCCTCTTCTATTGTGTCTGTTGGTAACTCCCCTTTCTCTCTGGCTTTGTGTCAAGATCTCCCATTGTTAACTACTCTAGGACTCCACCCAGCATGAGAGGTGCTTATAGAAAATGCAGGTTGTTGTTGTTGTTGTTGTTTGCTCCTCATTCCCTCCATCCCACCAAATTATGGAGCCTTCAGCCTCTGTAATTTGCAACTCTCTTCCGAAATGAAACTTTGCGCTTTCTCTTTGTGTTTTTAAAAATCTTTTTTTTAAAATTATTTCACCACACCTTTAAATTCTTTCCTCCCCTCCCCTATATAAGTGCAAGTTGTTGTTATTTGTTGTAGTTCAGGCTCAAAACTTTCAATCACTGCTTATTCAAGGCATAAGGTCGAACAAATAAAGACTGAAATGATTCAATGGAAAGCCAACTGTTTTGATCAGCCAACAAAATAAATTTTCTTGATTGAATACTTCTTGATTTATGCTTAAATTAAGAAATAGTCAATCCAGAAAAAAAATGGAAACAAAACATTGATTTACAGCAAACTAACCTGCTAATGCCTCAACCCACCCACCCACACACACACACACACACACACACACACAAACAACTGCTTGTAAATAACCAGGACTGAAAGTCATATTACTATTTTATTGCCAGCGTATTTTTTTTTCCTGTGTGCCCTGTTATGTTCTCCAAGCCATTAGCTTGAGCTCCAGCCTGATTGCGCCCACTTGTAACATCTTCCCGATCCCATCAGCATCTCTGTGGGTCTGACCCTGCAGCAGATGTAGCTGTTGTGAAATTGCTTTGTGACGTATCAAATCGCTGGTCTTGGTTAATGCAACGGCTCGAGTGAGCAATTTGCGACTTGATGCATTTCAGATTTTATGTTGTTTTAGCATCTCTGCAACCATTGAAGTCCATGAATGATTAATATCATGAGGCTGATATTACGTCTACCATCTACAAATTGTTGACTCTGAATATTAAGTGCATGTTTGCCAGTTTAAGGATTTTATTAATGCGCTGCTGGACATGTTCTGCAATGCACAATAATGTCTCCCCTGAAATCAAGTAAAAGATATTAGAAAATCTGAACAAATGTGCCAGATCACAGTGAATTTAGAAGATTTTTTTTTACACACAGCAGGCTGTTCAAGGCTGCTCTCTCCACCTCTCGAAGCCAATCAGGAATCTGGGCGTCTTGTTCGATCCCGAATTATCCTTCCTCCCCTACATCCGCTCTATGATCGGCACAGGCCTGCCATCACCTCCGCAATATTGCCAGACTCTGCCACTACCTCACCCCCCACGCCGCCGAAACCCTCGTCCATGTCTTTATCACTTCCAGGTTCGACTACGGGAACTCTCTCCTCGTTGGCCTCCCCAACTCCTCCCTTCACAGGCTGCAGATCATTCAGAACTCTGCAGCTCTTGTACTCTCCCGTACCAGGCTTCGTGACCACATCACTCCCATCCTCGCCCGTTTCCACTGGCTCCCCGTCACCCAGAGGATCGAAGTCAAGATCCTTGTCCTCACTTTCAAGGTCATTCATGGCCTTTCCCCCGCCTATCTCTCTGACCTACTGTCCCCTACCAGCCTGCCCGCACCCTCCGTTCAGCAGACTCAGGCCTGCTCCGCGTCCACCGCCCTAACCGCCCAACCATCGGCAGCCGAGCTTTCAGCCTCTCTGCTCTCACACTGTGGAACAGCCCCTCCGCCTCACTTCCTCCCTTTCCTCCATCAAGGCCGGTCTCAAGACCTTCCTCTTCGACCGCACCTTTGGCTGCCCCACTAACTCTTCCCCCTCTCCCACCATCCTTCCCCTTCCTCCTACTTCAATCCTCCCCCATGCCCCCCCCCCCCCCCCACTCGGGTTCCGACCAGACTGTTCAGCTGGATTGACATAGATTGTCATAACACAAACACAGGCAGGAGGAGGTGAAAAGAGTGCCATGGGATAATGTCCCCCGGGACAGATAAATGAAGCATCGATTTAACGTTTCATCTAAAGGACGGCACCTCTAACAATGCAGCAAACACCCAGCACTGCATTGGAGTGTCAGTTTAGTCTATGAGTTCCTAGCCCCTACGTGGGACTTGAACCTATGACCTTTTGATAGAAAGGCAAGATTGCTACCCACTGAGCCAGGCTGATGCACAGTGATAAGCAAAAATGAGCGTTGCAATGAGACAATTACACCATAGAGAGGGTAACCGGGAAGTTAATTGCATGTTTGCTGTTTATCCCTTCATAATACTGGTTGCAGCCATTTGGATTTAAATGATACAGGTTTTTATTAATATAGAATATTAATAGGATAGTTAAATCGACCATTAAGCAGTGCTTAATATCTGCCCTTGGTTTTCAGTGTGGTATATAAATCTTGCTGCAAATTCCCAATGTGCTCATCTTGGTTGAAGGGGTTTAAGGCATTATCTGCTCTATACAGGGCTTGCATTATGTAGCCAAGTGTAACCAGCATACAATTCATATCATAAGAAGTGAAGCTACGGTTATGAACCCTGGGTGATGAAATGTTCTGTAGAGATTCACATCTGAACATTGCTAAATCACCCGTCAGTCATTCTGATTTCACTTTGGGCTGTTTGTGGCACTTCGCTGAGCAAGATTGGCTGTCGAGCTCACCTACGAATGCACAGTCACTGCAATTCACACTAATCCCCGTAAATCTCTATAAAATATGTTGACGATGTGATAAGGCGTCATATCGACTGCAAGGATTATTGTTATTTTCAGTTTGTGCCTTGAGGCTGGAGAGACATTTCAATGATACAACAGTGATACACCAGTATGTATCTCCTGTCACTGCTAATGCCATGAATCCAATGTACTGTATTTACTATCTGTACAACCTATATTTATTTACCATTGCAGACATCATGCAGTTAACATTTTAGAATGTGTGATAGTTTGGAGAACCATATTAAATTTCAGAGGCTGATTTTCCCTGGGAACCAAAAAACAACTGTGGAAAGTTGTTTCCAAATTCGGAATGAATTTTATAAACTGTTGTCCCTCATTCAGCGCAATCTTAAACTTTAAGGTCTGAAGCCAAAGTACCAGTGGGTTCGGGGCCTCTGAATGTGAATAATATTACTGAATCAATGGGTGGAATTAAGTTTCTGAATCAGTGGGTGGGAAATTGCTGTTTAGCTTGCCATGTACTATGTCTCTCTTGCACAAGTTATTATCTGCGAGGATTTAAATAAAGAGCTTTTCAATTGTAAGCACATTTTAGGTTAGAAATTTATTCAAATCATTATCGTCATCCTTGCATTTGTTATAGTGCCTTTCAAGTCAGGAGGACGTCTCAAAGAGCTTCACGGGATTTACTGTAATGTGTACTTTGTAGACATTGTTGCATCGTGATGAACCCTTGCAGTACAAAGCAGAAGTCTTACTTTATTTGTGAATTGACTGCAGTTAGCACGCTGACTGTTTTGCCACTGGACAGATGTATATATATACAATATATATATTCCTGATGTGCTATGCCTGATCCTATAATCTGGCTTTTGCCTATGAAGTCTAGGCCAGGAATCAATTACTACTTGTTAGAAATCCCTTTGGGATTGCTTTAACCGATGGCTTGTTTGCATGTTTAAGGGACTTGAATGAATGTAGTCTGGGTCTAATCCGCTGGCATATGAGCAGTGATGAACATTCCATTTATTAAAGTAGCTGGAATCCAGTTCTTTAGCCTCATAGCATTCCTAGATAATGTATTGAAGACCTGCAATGCCACAAGGCAACACATTGTGAGGTTGCACAAAACATTTCCATTGCAGATTACTGCTGGTTTTATACAGCCCGCAGTCGATTCGGGTGATGGTAAACTTCATCTGAGACTAGGATTCCAATATGGAAAATACGTTTCCCCTTTAAATCTACTGTACTCAACATTTAAATATCAAATCGTGTCCAACCATAACACGTAATCCAATTACCGGTCTCTTTGCAAAGTTTAGCGTACTAAATATAGCCTCTTTAGTGTTCAATTGCAGATGAAGACAGTAGAGTGCTTTAGAAATTGAATTCTTTATGCCTGGAATGTTTCTGTGAAGCATTTTGCATTTTCGTTTAACATACAGTCATTGGACGTGTGAGACAGTCTCCCAACAAAAACACTTGATGCTGCATTGTGTACCTGTGTATTCCGTAGGTGGTAGCCTGGCTCTCTTAATGCTGTTGCCTCTGAGTCAGATAGTTGTGGGTTGAAGCTCCATGTTAGGGACTTTGAACTCATTGTCTAGGCTGACATTTCAATGATGTGCTGGATTTGTTGCATTAGCTGGAACTGCAGCCTTTGGATGAGATGTCAAACTTATGTCCTGTCTGCCTGTAGAGGTGGATATTTAAAGATCCCACAACATTATTCAAAAATAGAAGGGAGTTTTCCTTTTGTGTCCTGGCTGGCAATCCTCCCCAGTTAAAATTAGACACTCAAATTACGGCTGTTTATGGGACGTTGTTTTGTGACATTTGTGAGACCATGGGTCAGCATCCTGGCAGTGCTTGTGTGTTTACATGTACTTTCGTTCCCCTACCCGACCCGCCTGCCCGCATTCCCCCTGACTTTCCCCCAACCTTCACCTCTTCTTTCCTCCCCTCACTCGCTTGTTGATCCACAATCTTTTCCAAGGGTTAATCCTATGTGAGAGATGCTATTACATTGTTGCCAGTTCTTTTCAGACGAAAAGAGAGGTCTCGAATTGGAAGTTGAGCACAAGTGCCTCTGCACTCCCGATTCTAGCAAATTAAAAGATTACTTCCAACAATTGGCACAGCGCAGTCATTGCCAATTAATGCTTTGGTGCTTCTGCCAGCTCAAACGCACTTAAATATTCCACTTGGTTGAACGGTGCACAATGTGAAAGCCGGTTTTTGTTTTTTTAAAATGCCTGTTTGTGAAAGAATGAGAGCCGAGGGTACGCAAAATGATGATTAATGACCCAGATATTGAAAAGTTGTGCCAGAGTACAGACAGAGGGGACATGGATAAGATGGATTCAATATGCAACAACAAAGTTACTACAACAAAGTTACAAACACGAAGCAGATAAAAAATCCTCTGTTCCTTGTCACAACATGCGGGATGGGAAGGGGTCGTGCTAATGGCTTCAGTGTGTCTCGAGCCAACAAGTTTGCTGGCAGTGGAATCACATTCATGTTATTCACCCACCACAAGAATTGACATTGAGTTGCTCATTACCACATCGCTACTAAGCGCAATTGGATGCCACGCCCTGCTGGACAGAGCGAGGAACATTGCACACATACAGGTTCGGGAATCCGGAATGACTAAACTTATATTTCACAACGAGAGTACAAATTGGGAAAGTAATTAAAGAAAGGCATGGTATCTTTCAGTGCTATTTAAGAACGAGTAGAGGAGGGAGTGGCAAGTTACACCAGTGGGATGGAGATGAGGGTGCCTTGGGTGCTTTGGGAGACAGGACCCTCCATTGTGTGCTTGTGGGCGAGGCTTTCCGTTTCCTCTCACTTTCTGCTAAACCACTGTGGCTCAGTCTGAAGTGTGTGAAGCTGCTTAGTGAAGCCCAAATCAGGCTCTTAATGAGCTTCAAGAAGGAGACAAACTCTGGTATTTCTAGTGACTGTTGTAAGTTGGTTGGAACAAGGGGAAACCGTGTATTTTCAGTGAGATGCTCAGCAACAGAGAGATGACTGATCGATGTTGACCCATTTGTCAGCTCACTCTGGAAATGTCCAGTAAACTCCCCCACCTTCCCGAAGGAGTGGGTTGTCACTCTTCCACTGAAAGGTAACTATTTTTATTGCTAACTTGTCCCAAAAAATTTTTTACTCCTGTTTGCGTGCCATGTGATGTTTGTGGCTTTCTCAGTCAAAGTGACACAAAGCAGTGAAGAAGAAAACACAAGGAGGGAAGCAAGCCCTAGGTCTGACGAAGGGTTGTAGACCCGAAACTCATCAGCCCCTCGCTCTGCCCCGTCAGGTGAGAATGCAAACCTGGGCTCTTTTTATTTGATGGATCGATGTATGCGAAGATTATTATTTCTTAAGGATGAACATCCAACAGCGCAGATGTGTCATCAAACCTAATTCCAACTCCATTGTGTGATCCCACATGAAGGGCATTATATCAATGCATGTTGTTGTGGCTGAGTGAAATATGAATCAGAATATGAAATCTGAATTATGAATCACTTAGTACTTAGAGCAAGCAGCGAAGGTCTGAAACTGGCTTCAATTATTAACCTTAATTTTTGAAAGACTAAAAATAATTAATAGATGTGAACCAATTAAAGGGAGATAAAACCGGCAATCTTTTGCTCTGTGGAACCACTGATAGTGATTTAGCCAGCCTGGGAAAAGCTTGGAATGCCTTTCATTGAAAGTCATTCATTGCTTGTTTTGTATCTGTGCTCCACATCTTGGGTAAGGCTTCTACATGGGAAGTAATTGGATTGCATCCTCATTACTGGACTCATTAGCTCACAGTGTTTGCTCATAGATGATCTCTAATGAATCTCTCCCTATTTCCTTCCCTGGTTTTATTTTTTTCGGTATCTTGGTTGGAAGCTCTGTTGGGTCAATGAAAGCCATCCCCATCAATTTTCAACTGCAAGCTCTTCCAACAACTTACATATCTATAGCGTCCTTCACGTAGGGTAGCGTCTCAGAGCTCCACCAGGATTATTTGCAGTTACTGGTGGGGTGGGGGGGGGGGAGTATGCAGTGATTTCTAAAGGGATTCTCTAATATAGAAATTGAATGTGCTGTACTCTGCTCAGGCACCATCTGCTTTGGGCTTGGCGTATGTTGTATGAGTCCACGTGCTAAAAATTGTCTCATAGTGGATTCCATGAGGCTGAAACTCACCACTGTATGTGTCCCAGCTTTGTCTCTGATCTTTTGTAACCATTTTGGAGTTCTGTAGCTCAGTGTTTAGAGCACTTGCCTCGCATGCAAGACACCTGGGTTTGATTTCCGGTCAAGGCGAAGTGTTGGGCAAGTTTCCTTACTCCACATGCTTCTGTTTACCTAGTAGTAAATAGGAACCCAGTTGTTAGACGATCAGCCAATTGCTTTTCCAGAGGTAATAATTCCTTCGAAGAAAATAAAGAAATTGATCACACAATCCACAACTGTTTGTGGGACACTGCTGTAAGCAATTGTCAGCTGCGTTTCACCCACAAAATATTTAGTCAATATTCCCTTTGCAGAATATTCGAGTCTCAAAGACGTGATAAAGTGCTATATCAAATGCAAGGATTATTATTATCATTATTATTATTATCCCCTCTACCTTTGACATTCTCTTACTCCCTCCAGCAGCTGATATCAATAGCATCATGGATTTCTGACCCTTCAAAAGCAGGCAACTGCCAAGTTTCCCAGCTATTTCCCTAGGAAGAGAAACTTGCTCTCACTCGTCTTTGAACTTCTAATGTGCATGGAATCTTTAATATAGATCGTTATCTATTGATGTTGTATATGCTTACTGCACGTTAACATATTGGTTTGGTTCTTTGCTCTTGCAACATTAAAAAGATTCAGTGGCTTGTTGGAGTAATAAGATGATAAAAAATCCTTGTGTTTGATATAGACCCTTAACAATAACAACAAAATTACACTTGCATAGTGTCTTTCTCGCCAGTAGGACGACCCAAGGCGCTGGACAGTCAATGTTTCAGAACCGAGCTGGGGTCGATATCAGGGAGGTGGGAGGGAAAGGAGGACATCATTGAGACAGCTCAAAGTAATTCCAAGGAGTTACTGTAAACTGTTGTAACTATATTTTAAGCAAATGCAGCAGCCAATCTTTGCACCACAATGTCCCACAAAATCGCCACATTGCAAATAGACTACACCCTCCTGAACCCCACTCACAGGGTAAGTCCCTCCAAGGAGAGTGTGCATTCCATTCCAGACGCAGGGAAATTTCCATGTGTAAGTGGAACATGTACATATCTAGAACTCTGTCTGGTTTGGTGTCTTGTAAACATGGTAATCGGTTTCCACATGTATCAGACAAATGGCTAAGCAAATCAGATAGCACTTGGTCTGTTAGCTTCCATCTGCGCTGCCTCAACCCAGTGGGTCATTTTGTTTGGCTGCCATGAACGCAACTGGTCACAAGCAACTATCAAATCTGCTTCTACCACCCTTGTAGACAGTGCATTCCAGATAGTACAACTCTCTGGGTAAAAAACTAATTCTGAAGGTTTTGTTTTGGTTGAAGGGAAAAATGTTCTACTCCGCTCTCCCGTGAGAGAGAACTCGAGGAAATAACCCAACCATTGTTAGTTATAGGAAGCGCATGTAGAGATGTAATTACTCTCCTAAAAACAAGTGGGCTTTGTATTTTTGAGACACGCATTTTCATATTTAAAGTGGTTTCAGCCACGACTAATATTTCTTGTGGGCGGATTAACAAGCATTATAGTTTGATGCTTGCTGGAGCTGAGGTGTGTGAATGAATTGATATGTCACGGGTACACATCCTTGAGTACATTGTCGTTGTACTCAGTGAGGATGTGGGTGGCTGCATGAGCAAGTTCAGCCTTGGTTTGAGATTTACCCAGTGTGCGCTCTCGCTTCCCCTTACTCAGGATCCAATCCTGCCATCGGTTA
The DNA here is from genome assembly GCA_035084275.1 of Hydrolagus colliei. Taxonomy (NCBI): domain Eukaryota; kingdom Metazoa; phylum Chordata; class Chondrichthyes; order Chimaeriformes; family Chimaeridae; genus Hydrolagus; species Hydrolagus colliei. The sequence continues at coordinate 9,303,058 of CM068757.1, read as the reverse complement.
GTGCTCAAATACTATCCAGAGTAAAAGGTGCTTGTATGGAATGCAAAATTACATAGAATTGGGGAACCTTGCCTGCTCGTGACTGACAGTGAGGGAAACCACAGACGGGCAAGAGAAAGAAAAACAATTTACTGTTTTTAACCAATCTACTAATCTTTTTTGAAATGCAAAATACTGCAGATGCTGAAGTCTGAAACAAAAGCAGAAATGCTTGGCTGGAAACATTCAGCAGGTCAGGCAGCATCTATGGAGAAAGGGAAGTGAGTCAACGTTTTGGGTCCACGACATTTTGTCAGAACGGTTTCATGGGGTACATTGGGAGAGAGAGGCTTTTAAGGACTAACGGAGAAGTGGGAGGCAGGCAGGACAAGGAAAACAAAGTAGAAAATGGGGGAGAGGACAGGAGATGATGGGATAAAGAGGTGTTAATGGTGCAAAACGAAGGGGAGCACGGGAATTGCAACAAAAGAAGTATTAATAATGCAAACCAAAGGTGAGGTGGAATTGCAACAGAACAGGCAGACCAGAGAGAGAACAGGTGTGTCTGGGACCCGGATTAAGTGATAATGGTCATAGAAGAGGGGGATAGTGAGCTGTTATTGTTGAAATCAATATTGGCCGGAGGGCTGTAAGGTCCCTAACAGGTAGATGACGTGTTGTTCCTCGAGGTTGCGCTGTGATTCATATTAATCATTTTGTTATTGGAACCTGCTTTGGCCAATGCGAATCGCTGTCAGCTATCTTTCCTAATGGTGTCTACACTGTTGTTCATTAAGGTTGCAGCCTCCTGTCAGGGGGTCAAAAGAAAATGCTCCTTCCCCTTGCTTTGGCCTTGGTGCGGGATCAAATTGATCATAGCACTGTATAGTACAAATGGCATCAATTCCATCTTCGCTCTGACTTTGACTATTATTATTACGCCTGGAAGTCTTCAGAGCATTGAAGGGAGCTCACCTAGAGTGCAGGTTCAGCATTGGAAATTCACAGCATTGAACCAAGCCATTTGGCCCATTGAGCCTGAGTTGGCTCGCTAGAAGGGATGCATTGAGAATAGTGATTAGGGGGCCACAATGGTTTTGAAAGGTTGGAAGGGAGAGAAGGAAGGTAATGGGAGGAAGGAATTTCAAGGGAAGTGAGTGTTAAAGGTCCCATGGCACAATTCAAAATGAAAAGGGAGTTTCTCTCTGTGACTTGGCTGACAATCCACCGGATAAAATTGGTCATTCACTTTATGGCTGTTTGAGGAACGTTGCTGTGTGCATATTGGCTGCTGCATTTGGTACAAAATATGTGGTCAGTGCACTTAACACTAAATCCTGTGAAATATTTTCAAGTGTCTTGGCAACTTGTTAAGGCACTATATCAAACGCAAGGCTAGTTATTATTAGAATTCCATGAATATGGTGCCAGTTGTTGGAAGTAGGTCTGTAGTGGTTTTAATGAAATGCTTCCGCTCTTCCCCCCACCCCCACGCACACACACACAGATTAATGATATCTGGTTCTTCTTGAGTATCATTGGAACAGAAGGAGATTATTCAGACCATCGAGCCTATATCTCCTGCTTCAGTTACTCGTTAACTGCATTGTGCTCAACAACAAGAAATGCGTTATGATGCAATGCCCTTTGGATAAATCCACACCCAGTGTATGTAACCCGTTTGTGTTGCTTCTTGTGGCTTATCGTAGCCACTTGACTCTTATTGAAGCACGAAGCGCTGGATGGAAAATCATGAACTTATTAATAAAACACTACTTGATTTTCATACAGGCATTTTCACATCTGGTGTACGTCTCAAAGCACTTGACAGCATTCAGCGCTTTGTGATGTTCTCCTGACGTGAAAGGCGCTCTACAAGTGTAATTTTGTAGTACTGTATTTTATTGCTTCTTAATTCTTATTATTATTTCTTACTGTGACAGTGTATTTCATAGCCAATTTTGGGAGTACAGGAATAACCTACAAACGACCTCAAAGAGAGTGGTCAATTTTATTTGGGGTACTGTTGGGCAAGACACTGGAAGAAACTCCCCTTTCTTCCAGCACCATAGGATCTTTGATGTCCACTTGATCAGGCAGTTAGGATGTCAATTTAATGTTGTCTCCAAATGCTGTGCCCACTGCCCAGGTGCTGCACTGGGGTGTAAGCCTAGACTACCAGAGTTCAGAGGTTTCATGTGGTCTTGAAGACACAACCTTCTGACCAACAATAAAAGTGCTACCTTCTGAGTTGAGCTTCAATTGTGCTGTTCGTGTTAACAGTGTAATTTGCTGGCCAGGCTGAAATATTGATTGGTCTCTCATCAGCACCGTTGCAAAAATAATGCAGTGAAGCATGAGGCAACATAGCAGCTTGGCAAAGACATACAGGCCTTATTGATTTGCCTTGGCAGTAGGTACAAGAAGTAAGTGAGATTACAATGGAAGAAGTTATCCATGGTAAACCTATTTTGGCAATAAATTTTTGCTGGGTGTGATTGGAATTATTATGTGTGTTGTATGTGATGGGGCTGGGCGTGTGTGTGTATGTTTGTGTTTAACTGTCACACACACAGATGTACAGAGACACAAATGCATGTGCACAGACAGAATGTGGTGTGTGTGTGTGTGTCTGTTTGTTCAGCTGTCTCTCTGAGATATCCACACACACAATGGACAGAGATGGTCAAGGACACACACACTATCATACTGAGTTTTCCAATTGTTTTCTCACTTGCTAAACTGTACATTTTGACCAGAGATGTCACATTCTGTACTTGCACAAAAACAAACATTGCAAGTGAATACGGGAAATCTTGTGTGTTACAGAATTCCTCTCCTCTGACTAGACCACCTCGCCTCCTGTCAGCAGGTCCTTGCCTGGAATGAGCTGCAATGAGCTGTGTTCCTCACTACACAGTCAACCCCACAGGGTGGGTCTGAAGTTGACAGCCAGTGGGAACGGCTCAGCGGAACATTGACATTTCTGACTCCTGTGGCTCAGTGGTTAGAGCACTTGCCTGACAAGCACGAGACCTGTGTTCGAATCCAGGCAGGGCGAAACCTTGGGCAAGTTTCCTTACTCCACACACCTAATAATAATACCTCAAAACAAACGATAATAAATTGGTCATTGCAATCCACGACTGTTTGTGGAACACTGCTGTGCGCAATTGCCCACAAATATGCAGTTAAGTTGCTTTACACTATATTCTGTGAAGCGTTTTGAGACGTCTAGAAGACGTGAAAAGCTCTATATTAATGCATGGGTTATTATTATATTATTTCACTGGCCAAGGAGAACATTATGCAATTTGCCTTATTGTTGATTTTCCAAAGAGGTTGTTGTAACAGATGTGTCAGTGAGGAAGCACTCCAATTTTAAATCTTGAGACGGGGAACTTTCAAACCAAGATTTTCTTTCTCCTCCTCTTTACTCATCCTCTGCACTCTCTTCATCTCGCCTCCCATCTTCCTCTCTCTCTTCAGTCTCACTCTCTCTCTTCTTTTCTCTCACTCATTTCTTCTTCACTCTTGCTCTCCTCACCTTTCTCTTCAGCTTCCTCCCCTGGCAGCATTGATCACAGTGAGATACAGTCCATGTTGTCAGTCACCTCACTGTGTGTCATTCTTCACCTGCGAGTATCTCTCAGTGTTACTGTTCACCTCCAGTACCTGATTTTATAATTGTTGCGTTTACCAGACACACAACATGGAGAATGATGACAGAGCCATGGAAAATGCCTTCAATTGTTGTCTGGATAAAATTTGTACCTTTTTAGAGTTCAGTGCTTTATTATCACTGAATAAGTTCTCACTTTTCTTTCCTCAAAATCTCAGGCTGTGTTATAACACCCAAGTGACCAGTCTACCCAATGTTGGTTAAATATTAGGGAACGGCGATATGGGATTTTTCCGGATATGGATATATCGGTTTGCTCATACATGCTTAAACCGATCTATCGAGTTTTTATACTGCGCATGCGCGTGCATTCGAAGTGCGCGTGCATTGATGGCGCGCGCGCATTTATGGTGCGCGCTCCGTCGCGGTGCGCGCGCATTGACGGTGCGTCCGCACTGACGATGCGCGTGCATCGTCGAGCACATTTCGAAATGCGTGCTCTAGGTCCAGAAAGTTTGTAATGTTGGTGTCAAGGTCTGTTGAATTATACAATGTTGTTTGCTCCCTACCTCCCCCTCTCCTTCTCTCCCTCCTCTCCTCCTCTCCCTCCTTTCCCCTCTCCTTCTCTCCCTCCCCCTCCACTCTCCCTCTCTCCTCTCCCTCCTCCCTGTCTCCTCTCCCTCCTTTCCCCCTCTCCTTCTCTCCCTCCCTCCCTCCCCTCTCTCCTTCTCTCCCTCCTTTCCCCTCGCTCCTTCTCTCCCTCCTTTCCCCCTCTCCTTCTCTCCCTCCCTCTCCTCTCTTCCTCTCTCCTTCTCTCCCAACTTTCCCCCTCTCCCTCCCTCCCCTCTCTCCCTCCTTTCCCCTCGCTCCTTCTCTCCCTCCTTTCCCCCTCTCCTTCTCTCCCTCCCTCTTCTCTCTTCCTCTCTCCTTCTCTCCCAACTTTCCCCCTCTCCTTCTCTCCCTCCCTCCCTCGCCTCTCTCCTTCTCTCCCTCCTTTCCCCTCGCTCCTTCTCTCCCTCCTTTCCCCCTCTCATTCTCTCCCTCCCTCTCCTCTCTTCCTCTCTCCTTCTCTCCCAACTTTCCCCCTCTCCTTCTCTCCCTCCATCTCTAAACACAAAATAGAACACACACACACCAAAAACAAAATCTAGAGATTTATTCTCCTCCATTTCTTGCTTGAAAGTAGCATGTAATGTCCACGTGTAAATGAGATCTATTACAATAGAAAAGAGAGAGATAGACAGTCTGACTGTTAGAGTTAGAAGCCAGATTATCACTGCTGTGTGTGTCTGACTACACACACATAGAAGCAGTGATAATCTGGCTTCTAACTCTCTCACACACAAAAATAACACTTACAGCCACAAAATGCCACTTATTTTTATGTAGTCTGAAGTCTGAATTAATGTCCTTCGCCATTGGCAAGCTCTCCTTTGCTATGCAAAAAGTGACAGCGTTCGTGATACTTTGCCACTTTTTGTCCCCTCTCTGGTACAATGTTCTCCTCTTAAATAAAGCAGGAATTATTTGAGCGCTGGTTCGACTTCCTGCTGTTGTCGACAATGATTTCGCTCTGAGGGCAGCGTGCTGGTCGGGGTGGTGCTGCTTAATGTGATGTCGCAGGTTGCTCGTGCTCGAATCAGATGTCTTAACCAAGACCTTGCAAACTGTACATCTATACACACCATTACTGACTGCATTGTTTTCAAAGTAGTCCCATACAGGGCTTCTTTTCCCCATGATGAGAAAGGTAAATTTTCAAACTACAATTTTCAGCGATGCGACTTTGTTAAGACGCCACGAATCACGTCGAGTATACACAGTAAAGTGTGCGTGCGCATCGGATGTGCGCGTCCGTTAATTGTGCGCGCGCACCGAATGTACGCGCATTCCATGCTCTAGATCTAGGAGGTTGCAATGCCGGCGACAAGGTAAGCTGGAAAAGATCGCATTACACTGATAATACCAACAATATTGATATATTGCCAGGAACGATCTTAAAAATATATCGATGTATATTTTTAAAATCGAATCTCTCGATATAACAGTTTTTTTAGAATCACCATATCGGCATACCGATCTGAAAATCATATCGGGTTTAATCGAAAAACTGATTAATCGCCGTTCCCTATTAAATATTAGACTGTGTTATTTATTCCCTTGGTTTTGCTGTGTGTTTTAATGAATGGAGCTCCCAATGCGAATCCAGCAAGGCTAATTTATTGAATTGGGTTGCGTCAAATGTGCCTCTCACAATGTTAGTATCGTGTTTTAATGTCATCACTTACATAAAATATTACCCTGTGCTTCCTTCTGCTTCCATCAAACGAGTGAGAAATAGGTTTCATGAGGTGTGTGTATGTGTACATGTGCTGTAAATGTTTAGGTTGGGAAATTGCTTTATGGTCTTCAGTGATTGACTGAAATAAATGGCAACAAATATTCTGTGCTGTGCTTGAACAGGGTACTGAAATGTAAGTGAGGGATGAGGTGGAGTGTCAGACTTTAACTTATTTGAGGTGATCTGTCTCAGCACATAACACTGGAGCTGTTGAGCGTTGGTGTCAGTTGATGGATTTAACCCTGTCTCTCTCTCTTGCAATGAAGCATTGCTTTATTTTGCCTGATGCTGGCAGGCTGCTCAAGCAGCACTTCCCATCATAGGGCAAGGCCGATCTGTATTTTGATCTAAACCTTCTCTTACCACAGTGAATATTGGGTTTCATACTAATAATAATAACCCTTTGATATATCGCCTTATCACGTCTTTCAGACATCTCAAAGCCCTTTGGAATATACTGCAAAGTGAATTAACTATATATTTTGTGGTTGAAACATGGTAGCCAATTGCTGTAATCAGTATTCCACAAACATTTGTGGATTGAATGACCAAATTATTAGATATTTATTTTCCCCCAGGATCATTAAATCCGAAAAAGCAATTAACTAACAACTGGGTTCCTACTAACCGCCATGTAAACAGGTGTGTGGATTCAGGAAACTTGCCTAATGTTTCGCCCTGCCTAGGAATCTAATAAGGGTCCGCTCGCTTACGAGGCAGTGTTAACTACTGCGCTAATAACAATCCTTATATTCGTTATAGCATCTTTAATGTTGGGACGATGTCTCAGAGCGCTTCACTGAATTTACTATATAGTGTATTGTCTGTTGACTATTGACTGTTGTGGGCGAATGGTCTTGCAAGCTGAGATGAGGTGGAATTTTAGGATAATTGACTACCTTTTCCCCTGATGATTAATGAAACAAACAGTTGCATTGCCCTTTCTGCTCTCCCAGCTGACATCAGGGAACTCAGCATAGACTAGTGATTAAACCTGAGACAATCCTGCTCTGTTCGTATGGTCCAGCTAACTCGCTGGATAAACACGCTGAACACAATGGGAATTGTTGAGCATAAATCTAGCAAGCTGTACAAAGTCTCGCCCCAAAAGGCAGTTGACTGCTAAGTAGAGCTGTCCACACCAGCACAAGAAATTCAGTCGGTTTGTTGGCTTCACTCTCGTGAGCTGTAACTCCAGAACTGATGTTAGCCACTTGATAGAGCGATACAGAGAGCGGCCAAGAGAAGCTGAATGTCCCTATTAATCAAGTGCCTACCAGATAGGCTGGTGCTGGTCTGATTCACAGTAACTAGAGTCCCAGCAGTGGAAGCTATTTGACCTGAGTGTCAGCTACTATTGCTTGCACCATGCACGCTCGCATTATTGCATACGCAGGCAAATGGTAAGATCTGCCTCACTGTGAGTGGAACACCCTTCCCCCCACCCCCACCCATTACATCTCGAGATGCTGAAATTCCGGGTGGACAGCAAGAAAGCATGCAGCCAGAGAATGTGTTTGGCAGAGAGGTACAGTGAATGACTTTCTGAGAGCTGGCAATTATTTAATGTGTATGTATATGTATGTGTGTATATATCTATATATATATATATATATATATTTATATATAGCGGTGAAGAGGATTTATTGATCTGGAGCATGGGGAAAGCAGCGAGCTTTGCAGATCTGCAGCTGAATCTCTTCCAGGCTTCCTTCCAGCTGCTAAGAATCAAATCCACAGTGAGTTAACCCTTGTTGAGCTGCCCAGAGATACTTTTGAAATAGTTTTTTTTTGGGTGCGGGGGTGGTGGAAACAAAAGGCTATGTGTTTTATTGCTATTCAAACATCCTATAAAAGAAAAGGTAGAATCACCAAGAGTGGAATGGAAATGGACCAATTGGCCCATGGCTGGTGTTTCTTCTGTACATGAGCCCTTACCCTTCCTATCTCCATCTCCTACACACCTCTATTATAAGATGAACCTTATAAGAGACAGGGATAGATGAATATCCCGGAAAGAGAAGATAGTTTCTCCCAGTGCTTTAGTCATTAAAAATTAATCATTGACGTTTCCATGGCTGTTTGTGAGACATTGCAGAGTGCAATTTGGCTACAGGTTTGTCCACAAACACACAGTCCCACTGTTACCTTCCACTTAAAGCTCCTACAACCAAAGGACACTAAAGCCAATTATAATTGCCTCCATCACCAGCACTCCAACTGAGCTCAGCTTCTCAGTGCTATGGAAACACTTCCCACTCATTTGATTTTATGTGTCACACACTAAAGTGGCTTCAGTGAGGAATTCAGGAATCATGTAGCTTGTTGCCTGTTCTGCTCCCAAATATTGACATTGTAATGAAAGGACCTAAGGGTCTAATTTATGATATTTCGTACCTGAATCCTTTGATAAGAAATCTGAATGGTGCACAGCACAATTAATACCATTAAGAATCCTTGTTATGAAATACCACAGTTTAGAGCCTGTTGTGTGGGGTAATTGTACTGCGTGACATTTTTTGCAAAGTGAAGGTGCCTTTGGAGCTCTGCAGATTGGTTTACAGCCTGCTACAGCAGTGAGTGAGCAGTAACCCCAGATTGTTTTGTGGACCTTTTCTGCTCGGGTTTGCCTTATACAAACTGCCTTATACATGCAGATGAAACCACTCAGGGCTGGGATTATAAATGCAGGTAATGAATGAGATGACCTATTTGAGCTGCAGAAATCATAACCTGAAATGTCTGTAATTTTGACGGATAGCATGTGGTTATAAGTGCGGGGAATGCGTGATTTATTTCACAAATAGACTTGAATGGTTTTGAGAAAATGCACGGGATGTATTTCAGCACTGGAACAAAGTCACTGATGACTTTCACTTTTACAATTCCTATAATGCACAATGAACGTCTCAAAGCAGTTCACAAAGGCACCGCTGAGGGTAGAGGAAAATAAAAGTTTGAGAGCATTGAGCAAAAGGCACACTCAAAGAGCTATGCTTATTAATAATAATAACAATCCTTGCATTTTCATGTAGCATCTTATCACGCCTTTGAGACGTCTCGAGGCACTTTAAAGTGGAGGTACCGTCATTAAAATCGAGGTCTCGTCTGCTGGTTCATGTAGTTGTTAAAAGATCCCATGACACAATTTGGAAAGAGAAGGGAGTTTCTTCTGGTGTCCTGGTCAAGAATCGCCCAAATTAAATTTGTCACTCACTTTGTGGCTGTTTGCGGGACATTGCTTTGCACAAATTGGCTGCTGAGTCCGCCTACAAAATTCACGGTTCAAATGCTTTACGGAAAGCTCTGGAGGGTTTTAACGTGTTTTGTTTTTTAATGTGTTTTGACTCGATTGGTGATATATCAAATGCAACAATTATTATTTTTATTTTACTTTCTAAGTGGAAACAACCGGACATCAAAAGAATGTGCAGAGGGGAAGGTGGGGAATGTGATGTTCTGGTTCTAGAGCTGGTGCTGCATATTTCTCACAAGCCTATGATGTTCTCTATATGATTTTTATGATTCTCAAGCTGGCAGGCCACTGATAGGGAGGTGACTGAAGTCTTTGAAAATGATGAGAGGGGTAGAATGAGTGTATCTATGGAGGCTATTTTGACTTATTCTGTGAACAGCTAATACGGGACTGCTTCATGTCCTCCAAGCAATCGGCTTTGGGCAAGCTTTCAGTCATTCTGCCCTGCTCTCTAGAACTCTATCCTGAAATCCCTCAATGTTACCCTACCCGCCTTTCCGATCTTTAAAACCCACTTAAACACTTGTCTTTTCAACACTGCTTTCAGTGACCTTTCCGTCCCTTGCCAGCTTCAACTGAATGCTGCATTATACTTGTGGATTGCTAAATTTATATTAATATTGCTAATATGAATATAAATTAATATATCTAATATTAATATAAATTAATCTAATCTAATATTAATATAAATTAATATATCTACAGCACCTATAACTTTAGAGAACAGGGGGGGATGGATGATGGACTAATATCTATTTCTCACCTGCAAAGCTAACATCTAAAAGCAAAGATGCCTTTGTTGACTTTTGCAAAGATTTTCCAACTTCTTTGCAAAAACGCTTGGGTTGTGTAAATGGAGCCTGCGAGGCAGAACATTGTTGGAAAGAAAATGAGACGGGGATTGGAGGAGGTGAGAGAGTGAATTAGTAACTCAGATAGGTTCACTGAGCCGGTCAGTTCTCAAGTGTAATTTGGACAGTAAAATAACAGGAATAATAATCTTTGCTTTTGATGTAGTGGCCATAACGTTGAAATGTCTGAAAGCACTTTAGAGTAATTACTCTAAGTGTAGTGAATGACCAGTTTTATCTGGGTGGATTGTTGGCCAGGACACTGAGAGAAACTCGTTTCACTTTTTGAATCATGCCAATGGGACCTTTAGCTTCCACTTGAGTAATCAGACGGGACCTTCGGTTTAACATCTCAGCCGAAGTTTGGCACCTCTGACAATGAGCCTAACTGAAATAAATGTGTTCAGTGGTCAGGTGTCGAGAAACAAAAAAGTTCCCTTGTCCAGTGGTATATTTTTTAACCACACACGCTCATAATGTTGTAGATTTTGTTATTGCAATCTCAGTGATTGTTGCCTTTTTTGTTCTGTTGACCCCAATCAATAGAAGCCTTGGCTAAAATTGAAGACTGCTGAGTATTAAATACTAAGGGAGGGTATTATATGATCTGGGAGCTGGCACCAGCACTGTGCTGCAAAAGGCTGGCGAATTCTACATCCTCCTGTGAACGAGTGAGGAAATATTGACATGTCGTGCATTTTGCAAAGTAATGAATTCCACGCCTGAGCGTTTGCATCAACATAGCGGGGGGAGTATTGAGGAGGAGGAGGAGGGGGACAGGTGTATCTGTGAAGAAGCTTTAATTGTGGGCTAATTCTCCTGTGTATCTGTCTTATCGCAGTCATAATCAACGGACTACATCCTTCAAGCACCCAGTGACAGGAGAGTTTTCCGAAGAAAACACTGAATTCATCTTGAAAGAACAGTAAGTAACGCGGTGGCTTGTGTACTCCTCAGCCGGGAGCACAGGACGGATCTTTAAGTGTTTAATATTACACCCGCCTCTCATGACTGCTCAATAGGGAGCCCATTGCTTGGCCTCTAATTGGGGTTGTTCGGTTGTGATTCAATCGTCACCTTTCCCTTTTGTTGTCTGTTAGTCATAGGCTGCTGTGCGAGTGAGAAACGCCTTTAGATTAGCGGTGTCCATGTAAAACAAGCCATCTTTAAGCAATATAATAATAATAAACCTTGCATTTGTCACATTATCACATCTTTGAGATGTCTCATATCGCCTCACAGACTCTACTTTAAAGTGAATTGACTGTATTTTGTGGGTGAAATTTAAAGTAAATTATAATTATGATATATAATTCTAGTATTGTTAAATTATAATAATTGTAACATACTTTCCTCTCCATTCTGAGTGGGGAAGTGAAGCGAGTGTTACAGGGGTAAACACGGCAGCTCATTTTCACCCAGCGAGTCCTGCAGAGAGCAAAGAGATGAGGAGCCAATTCTTTTGATTGTTATTTGCCTGGTGTGGGTGGGCAGGAGAGTTGAATTTGGCTGAGAGTGGGGAGAATAAGCCGAGATACCCAGGAGGAAAACTCCACGGCACTTTCAAATAGAGGCATGGAGCAGGTTCTTTGACTCCCACCTTGATTCGATGGGTGCTTCGCAACTTTGAGAAGGTTATAATCACAGTGTGAAGTGTTGAGCGATGGAAAGCTTGTAATGCGAGCACTTGCTATCAGAATGAATGGTAAGTTAAACAAAGGGATGGCTTCCACTGAAGTGTCAATCCACCGCACCCCGCAAAAATAATTGTATTTTTCATTGTATTCAGATATTCCTTCCCCCCCAAACACCAACGCTCTCCTCTTTGGATGGCCAACAAACTATATGTTTCTTGATTGAATATTTCTTGATTGATGCCATCAAGAAAATGATTGATGCATTTATTTTGTGGGACAACCAAAAACGCCGGCCAAACTGATTTTGGCTAGTACTTGGGTTGAGCACTGCTTTTCGGCCCTGTCTGCTGTTGCTCAGGTGGATGTTAAAGATGCCTTGAAGCAACTCAAAATGTTTCTCTTGATGTCCTGGCCAGCAAAGCTCGTCTGGACAAATTGGTAATTCAGTCTGTGGCATTTAGTGGAGCCAAGCTGTGGTGCAAATTATTTGGCAGCCTAACAATGTTGACAGTTGTATCCTATTAGTTAATTGCTCAGGATCATGAAAAATAAACAGGCAGGTGTTAGGATCCAGTAGATACATACGAACTGCACCCAAATTACTGGTAATAATAATCCTTGCATTTAATATGGCTCTTTTCACGTCTTCTAGATGTCTCAAAGCACTTCACAGAATATACTGTAAAGTGAATTGACCATATATTTGTGCTTGTGAATTGAAATGACCGATTTTTTTTGAGGGATTATTATTAGGCGTGTGGAATAAGGAAACTTGCCCAAGGTTTCGTCCTGCCTGGAATTGAACCCAGGTGTCTCGCTTGTAAGGTGAGTGTTCTAAACCACTGAGTTGTAGGACTCCATTTGGCAGGGCAGCAAGGCTCACTTGATTGATTGTACTGCCAAGCCTCAGAAATTGAGTTCACTCTCTCAAATCAACATTAAAGAAAGGAAATTAATCGCATGCAGGGACTGCTTCATCCCTCTATCTCTTTATCAGCTGGAAGTTGTAGGTTTTATTTTTAAAGATGTTCTTCCTATTTTGAAGAGAGAAAGAAGCCTCGCTCTCCGCTCACCTCTGCTAACCTACTTGTTGGCTGCAGGTGGTGGTTGGGTTAATTGCCTGATGTCCCCAGAGTGTGTGTTGTGTCGTCGTTTAACTGCACTGCACCAAGTGGAGTAGCCAGTCTCTGTGTGAGTGGCGTTTGTCTCTGTGTGAGTGGCGTTTGTCACGACTGAAATGTCAACAGACACCGCTGTTGCAAACAAAACCCCTCTCTTTTCTTTTGCTCTGCTCCCCCCACCTCTCCCCAACACTCACCCAGTTCATTCCGCCAAGCGGAGGAGTGACAGTGTTGGGGGGTGGGGGCAGGAGGGTGGTTGGTGGGAGCAGTATCCTGTTTGCCAGACTCTGCCACTGAAGATGGTGTGATTGAATTGTCCTTCCCACTTTAATACCTCTTTCTCTCTCTCCCTGAGGCAAAGCGATTAAATGCTCACCTTCCCACCTCTCCTTGAGAGCTGGTGAAGATCAGCCGAAACACCAGAGCTTTCCACCTGCTTCCACTAAGGCTTCAATTTACTGCAACCCACAGCTAATCGTATTTTTCATTGTATTTGAATGTTCCTTCCTTTCCCCACACTCTCTCTCCTCCCTTGCTCTGTCCCTCCTTTCGTCACTTCTCCTCCCCCCCTCCGCCTCTATGTGTATACATCTTCATCCTATCTTAATCCTGCCTTCAGCTTTCCAGTTTCCTTTTCACATTTCAATTACACTGGGCGGCTGCAATAAAATCCAATATCCAGTTAGCCCAACAACTGTGCTTCGCTGCTCATTCGTGTGCTCAGCCGAGAGCGCACAGAAATGCAACTACTCCACTGACTTAATTTAAGGCTCAATACAAGGAACACTTATTGAGGCAATTTCAAACGCTGTCTGTGAAGGAACAGAGGAAATCGGAAACAGGAGAAAGCAAGTTAGGTCATCAAGCCCTCTAAGCCCTCTCCCAACACAGACCATTTCACAGCCTGAGAACTGAATTTCACTGAGTCTCATATCCCTAATGTCCTCACTCCCAAGTGTCTATCCTGCTTCCCCTTAAAGCCCTCAACTGATTCCTTGTCTCTGGCTTTCTGCGGCCATAAGTACCAGATTCTTAGCTCTGTGAAGAGATTCTGCCTAGTTTCAATCTGAACATGTTTTGTCCTTATTTTAATGGTTGGTTCTTCCTGTAACAGGCTGCTGGGTTGGTCTAGGTCTGATCCAGGAGCCAGTCATTGCTGTGTTCTTGGCTGGCACTCCAGTGCAGTACAGGGGAGAGCACTGAATTGTACCCAATGGGGTCCTTCAGATTAGACATTAAACAAGGTCCTGTATGCTTGTTCAGATGGTCATTAAAGATCCTATGACACTGCTCGAGAAAAGATTTTGTCTCAGAACCCTGGCCAACAATCCCCCAAATAAAATTGACCAATTATGTCACGGCTGGTTTATGTTCAAAATTGGCTGCCGTATTCACCTGGCAACAACAACAAAATTACATTTATAGAGCGCCTTTCACATCAGGAGGATGTCCCAAGGTATCAATGCAGTCGCTATACATCAGTAAAATTCTCTGAAGAGGTTTGAGTGAAGAGGTGTCCTCAAATGCATTGATTGACTTCAATTTTGTTTTCGATTGAATGCATGAGAGAGCTTCCATTTTCAATGTTAAAAGATGTGTGGAGTCCCATAGTGCAGTGGTTAGCATGCTCGCCTAACAAGCGAGAGGATCGAGATTCAGTTTCCGGTCAGGGTCTAAACACTAGGCAAGTTTCCTTACTCCACACACCTCTGTTTATCTGGTGGTCAGTGGGAACCTGGTCTGCTTTGATTGGCAGATTGTTTTCTGGTGTAATAATACCTCAAAAACATTGGTGTCTCAACCCATGACTGTTCATGGTACCTGCTCTGCACAACTGGCTGCCGCATTTCACCCACAAATATATAGTCAATCCATTCTACAATATATCCTGTGAAACGTTATGAAGTGATAAGATGCTCTATCAAAGGCCGGATTATTATAAGAAGCAGGTTATTTTTTGTTAATTTAAACCCAGTTTCTATTCTGGGCTCTACATAACGTTCAACAGCAGCGATGTTGCAGGGCCTGTGTTCAGCAGTTAGTGCAGCTGCTAGTGCCAGTAATAGAGCTCTGGAGACCCAGGCATGTGCCATGTCTCATCCCATTCATTCAGTTACTATGGTAGCACCGGATGAGAAACGTGAGCACCTGGGACAGAGTGACTGAAACTTAGGCAAACGGCGAGCGCTGTGTGTGCTGGAGAGCAGCAGCTTGTGGTCGTGTTCGACACCTGAAAGGCACAGTTGTTGCGGTGAGTAAAGGAACCATCAGTGAACTGACTGGTGGAACGTCGTTGTGTTGTTTCTGCGTGGCTTGATTCTGTCCGTCTGGAATACAACATAAGCCAGGGAGCGTTGGTCTGTGAAAGTCTGCGTGTGCCTCTGTCTACGGCCGCCTATTGTCATTCAATCTTTTATATGATGTGGCTTAAAAGAAAGTGATGTATGAAACATTTTAAATGGTACAAATTGAGGGCAAGTGTGCCCGTTTGTGCAGAAGGCATTTCATGTTTGCTTGGGTTGTGTAGTAGATAGTATGTGCTGGTTTGTGCTGTATCAGTGTGAGGCACAGGTCTGTGATGAGGCTAGTCTCAGGGTTGGATGAGTTTGGAGTAGAGACGGAGCTGACAGCTGCAGTGAGTCAGACTGTGCTTTTAATAATAAACCTTGCATTTGATCAAGCATCTCATCACATTGTTAAGGTACATCTAAGCTCTTCATAAACTACGCTAAGAAGTGGATTGACTGTATTTTGTGAGCGAAATGCGGCAGCTAGTGGCATATAGCAATGTCCTACAAACAGACATGGAGTGATTGACCCATTTTATTTGAGGGATTGTTGGCCAGGACACCAGGAGAAACTCCCTTACTGCAGATGTTGAACCTTTACTTCCATATTCCAACCACGTTCCATTTATATTGCGCTTTCAACATCAGGGGGGCATAGCTCAAATCGCTTCACAGGAGTAGCTTGGTGGTCGAGTGAGGTGCGGAAGAACTGGGAGTGGGGGAAGAGAGAGTGACCAAAATGTCTTGAGACTGACATTAAAGAGGGGAGGCAGTGGTTTCTGGGATAGTTAGAGAGGGGTAGGCAGAAAGACTGAAGGATGGCCCACCATTGGTGGGACGAATAGGGATGTCCATAGGAGGGTAGAGAGAGGCTGTGTCGGTAGAGTTGCTGGACGTAACAGAGGGTAAGTAAAGTGGGGAAATGCTGTGCAGGGATCTGAAGACAAGGATCTTAAATTTGATCCACTGTAGGATGGGGAGCCAATGGTGCTGAGCAAGGGTGGGGGTGGAGTGATTGGCTGATGTGGGCGAGGATATTAAGCCAATGAACTGATGCTCAAGTGGCTCATTCCCACTCGTGTGTGGCTGTTAAATGTACTCCTGGGAGGGTAAATGGCCTTTTGTGCTGTGGTTAAGATAGCAGAGATTAAATTTATTAGATGAGGCCCCAAAAAACCTCTCAGGTTTTGCCAGAACTTACAATGCAAGAGTTGAAACAGTATTTTTGTCACTGTCATTGAGGGATTAGAAGAAGAATAACTTGCAGTTGTATCGTGCCTTTCACCTAAATGAAAGCGTCTCAAAGCAAACAGGGAAATGCGTCAAATGACATCACACCCTCCCCCCACTTTCGTGCTGTAATTTTTAGGATTTGCTTAGTTATTTGTCAGTTGCAATTTCAAGGTTATTATTTCAGCTCATCTCTTCCTGTGGCTAAGACCTTGCTGATCTAATAACATCAGGACGGAGGAGTATTGACGTATAAGCGTAGTTATGTGTTTTGTCTGCTTGTCAATCTGTTGAACCTGCTCTTGCAGAGGACAAGCCAGATGCAGCCCGAGTTGGTCAGACTGGATTTGATGTCTCCTGAAGATTTCCAGTGAACAAAATGGGTATTTAAGGATGGGAGAAAGGGTTGGTTCCAGATTTTCAATTAACTTACTTTACAAGCGTTTTCCCACAAAATCCCCATCTTGCAATAATAATAATAGTACAATAACAATAATAATCCTTGAATTTGATATAGCACTTTTCATGTCTTCAAGACATCTAAAAGTGCTTCACAGAAAATACTGCAAACTAATATAACTGTATTTGTGGGCGAAACACAGCAGCCAATTGCGTGGATTGAAATGATCAATTTATTACTGGGGTTTTTTCAAGGGATTATTATCAAGCATGTGGAGTAAAGAAACTTGCCCAAGGTTTCACCCTGATCTGCCTGGAATTGAACCGAGATCTCTCGCTTGTAAGGCGAGTGATATAACCACTGAGCTACAAGACTCCACAAAGCAGACATATGTTCGGGTTGAAACTGATTACACATATCTTTCAGGATATACAGTACTGTATTTTAAAACTTGGGCAAAATGTATTTGAATGCAGTTTGCACCATCCACTATTGATCAAACCCCACGTCAGGACTCTGAATCTACAGTCTAACCTGATGCTCCAATGCTGGGGGAATGCTGCATTGTCAGAGATGCCGTCCTTCTGGATGTGATGTTAAACTGAGGCTGTGTCTGCCTTTTTAACTTGACATTAAAAGAACCTATGGCACAAGAGCTGGGAGTTTCTCACAGTGTCCTGGCCAACAGTCCCCCGAAATCAAAATCGTCCATTCACTTCATGGCTGTTTGTGGAATGTTGCTATGTGCAAATTGGCTGTTGTGTTCAAAATATATAGTTACTACTAGGGTCCGTCGATAGGGAAATATTCCGATTTAGATATATCGATGGGCTCATATCGAGATATACCGAAAAATCGATATTTTGGGGGGTTTCTTACTGCGCATGCGCACGCAGCGCGCGCATTCGGGGCCTATCTCCTCAGGAGGTAAATATATTTCTGTCTCTGTATCTCTCACACTCACTCTCTCCTTCTCTGTGTTTTTCTGTCTGTGTCTCTGTGTCTCTCTCCTCACTCACATCCCGGCCATCTCTATCTATCTGTATATTATCATATCCACCCCGTCTCTCCCCCCACCCACCGCCGCCGTCTCTCTCTCCCCCCCCAACCCCCCCAGCCGTCTCTCTCCCCTTCCCCCCCCCCCGCCGTCTCTCTCTCCCTCCCCCCCAGCTGTGTCTCTCCCCTCCCCCCCAGCCGTCTCTCTCCCCCTCCCCCCCCAGCCGTCTCTCTTCCCCCCCCCCTCCCCCCAGCCGTCTCTCTTCCCCCCCCCCCCCCAGCCGTCTCTCTCCCCTCACATACCTGTATATTGTATTCTAGGACTATGAATACAATATGGCGGCTTTGCACCTCGGTCTGTGCATTGTGTATAGAGATGAGCATTCTGGGTCTTGTAGTTCAGTGTGTGCGCATTCCGATTTCTTTTTCGATATCGATATTTTTGAAATGCCTATATCGGCGTATCAATATGAAAAGTATATTGGTTTTTAGCGATATATCGATACATCGCCAGACCCTAGTTACTACACTTATCCGTATTTCCTCATCACATGAAAGGACTACGCCAAATACAAGGATCATTATTGAAGACCCATTCATTTTATGCCATGCTTCCAGTTGCTTGCAGGTCGTCCCACAGATAAAATCTCTTCTGGTGTCTGAATTTGGAGTCTTGGAGCAGTAATAATGTAATATGACAGGGGTCTTTAAAATGAGTTTTGATAGAATCAATAGGGGGAAATTGGATATGATGTTTAGACTGACATCCTCTCTCCCTGTTCAGATGGACATCAAAGGTCCCATGTTCAAAGAGAGAAAGGAGTTTATATTATTGCATCTTGGTCAAATGCAATATTTCAGCAAAGCCCCCGAATGTAATTCGTCATTCATGGTTGTTTGTGGGATATTGCTGTGTGCAAAATGGTTGCCATATATATGAACCCCGGGTTGAAATACTTTGATTCACTATATTAAATAAACTCTCACAGCAACACTGAAAATGGCGTACATTTCTTGATTTGTGATTAGATTTGTGTAGAAATCTACGATTATCATTTTACTGTGATTGTTCAACTTATTGACTCGTGTCAAGTGATTTTGCCAAATAAGAATTGATCTGCTACGAAACGATTTGATGTACCAAGCATTTTTCTTGTGAGATAATTTTAGATGAAAATTGATTTTTCAATTGAGCTGCATATTAAGTGACCTTGAGGCGACTCGGCAATCCTCCCCGATGTGGTTGAGTGTCACCCAACAACAACAACAACAGATTACATGTGTATAGAGCCTTTCATGTCAGAGGGACATGTAATGGCACGTGTGGTGTAACAAAATATACTTCAGTCCTGTTATACAGTGCAGCTTTGTTACAATTTGGATGTGGAATCAAACTCCATTCTCCTCACATTTCTGCAGCCCCCTGGCTCGGCTTCATTGCCAACTTTCCGAATTGCTGAATTTTGGTCCAGTGGGTCATCTCTGACATCACTTCCTGAAAACTGAAGTAGGTGCAGTACACAGGACGTGATGTCGGCGGAAGCATGATGACCTGGCAGTTGCCTTTTGGGCTTCCTGTGGGTAAAAATACAAAATGGCCGACCTCTGAGTCTTGTATAGAGCACAGGAAGTGTCGAGGCATGAAAAATGGTTGGTGCGCAGAGATGTCTTGCCACCGTAACAGCCACAGTACAAACCATCCTTCACTGTTTGGGCTGCGCTGATTTCAGGGTCAATAACTCCTCAGACTCCCACACTGACTGTCACATTCCCTGGCCTGAACTGCACCTCTGACATGGGCAGAAGAGCTGAGGGAAATTGATGCACTTCCCGTTGACATTGGGATGACTGGGAGTGGGCAATCTTATCAGGGACTCCCACGCCTGGTTAGAGTTTAACATGGAACAATGCAATGTGCGTGGCTTTGGTGCTGACATTATGCAGCCTGCTATGTGATTATTCTTGTGGGTTTATTGCTTCCTCTGTTTAGTATCAGTAATGAAGATGAGTAGGCATGGCGGGCAGTGCT
This sequence comes from Hydrolagus colliei, assembly GCA_035084275.1. Classification (NCBI taxonomy): domain Eukaryota; kingdom Metazoa; phylum Chordata; class Chondrichthyes; order Chimaeriformes; family Chimaeridae; genus Hydrolagus; species Hydrolagus colliei. The sequence goes on along the minus strand of CM068757.1, from coordinate 9,283,308 downwards.
AATTGGTAGCAGCTCAGGATTGCGGCCGTGATGAAGTATTATTACAGCCCTGTTTGTCATTGCTTGTAGTTAAAAAAAATCTCTGCATCAAAATCGGTTTTAAACATCAGGGTGAAAGGGGAATGGAGCTGGACTGTTCAGTGCTGTAAAATAGTATATTGTAAAGGTTGACTGTGTAGCTTGTGGGCAAATCATGACAGCCAATTGCTCACAACAGTGTCCTGCAACAGTTGTGGATTGAGTGACCAAATAATTATTTTTACTACTATTATTAATTTGCTGTCTGTCCTTGCTGAGATAGGGGACCGAGATTCTGGGATTTTGAACAGTGCTATTATTAACAGGCTTAGAGCCACCAGTTTTCCCAGCTGCGGTTGATTATATTTAGATGACAAAAAATACATTTTGCTTCATCGATCCAAGTGCTTAGGGGTAACTAGAAGAGTTTCTTCATATAATTAGTCTATAGTGGACACTTCATGTGTACCTACTCAGAGGGCATCAATTCAGAAATTCTAGTTACGTCTCAAAATTTGCCCGCGCACTTGCCCGTCAACCCCAGGAGTTTAATTCTGTTTTAATAAGTTGCTTGAATAAAGAACTGTTTGGTTTCTTTGAGCAGAGGCCTCAGAGCAGAGGTGTTAACAAATCTTCGCGTTTGGCACAGCTCCTGCAGTGGTGAAGCGCCTGAAAGTGCTTCATAGGGAATTGCCATCGAGCGAAGTCAGCCTGGTTCAATCGGTAGCAATTTCACTCAAAAAAAACATGATCGCTCCACTTTGCAATATAACCTGTGAAGAGCTTCGAGGCATCTCAACAATGTGATAAGCCATGATATCAAATGCAAGGATTATTATCATTATTGTTGCTCTTGCCGAGTCAGAAGGTTCAGTCGGGACTTTGAATTTGCAGTTGATTCTTGGCTTGAGAGTCCACGATTAAGCGTAGGTTCTCAAGGGTTTTACCCCACATCTCGCAGTGCCTGCTCTAGCAACCCAGGCCTGGCCCAGCGTGGGGTTCCATGCGAGAGGAAACTCAGGAGTAATTGAGTTGTCTTACTTTCTAGGCCAAATATCCGCATGTCTAAACAACAGGCAGACCAAAGGCCGTCCAGTATGGTCAGCGAGACATCCACAGCAGTGACCTTGTCCACGATGGACACCGCACCAGGTTCAAAGGTAAGGCTTACGATCTTATTACCTTTGCGGTGTATAAAAGCTATTGCAAGTCCACCTACCTTCTAATCGTAAATCAGTGATTTAAGTGTCAGCTCGGCTGGGTTTGTAGCTCTCTCACCTGTAAGTTCAAGGACCTCTGTCATGACTTTGAGCTCTAAATCAAGGCTGTCATCCCTGTATTGCTGTGGTGGGGAGTGTGTGTGCTGTGCCTTATTGTCGAAGGTCTGCTCTACCTGTTCAGGTGGACATTAGAAAATGGATGACACTGTTCTAAATGAGAAAGCGGTGTCTCCTAGTGTCCTGGCACACACTCCTAATAAATTCATCATCCACTTCGTGGATGAGCATAAATTGGCTGCTTTGTTTCCCTACTAAATATACAGTCACTAGACTTCATTGAAAACATTGAAGTGCTTTGAGAAGCTTTAGTATTATATCTGCCACATCAAATGCAAGGATTATTACCACTTATTAATATGAGCCTGATAATTAAAATTACAAACGAGTCTTCACACATGTTTGTGTTGCGGGGTCTCTGTGTTTTGCGTCTTTGTTGTGTAATTTCATTGTGGCATTGTTTTGAGGTCTCAGCGCCTTGGGATGTCCTCCTGACGTGAAAGACGCTGTATAAATATAATTTTTTGTTGTTATTGTTGAATATCTTGACCTCTGTAAGCAATGTGCTTACAGGACTGCCTGTCTGCATGTGGTACCGTGTTCATCTTCCAAGACCCTTTCAGTTGGGGGAAAGGTGAGGGGAGCCAGCCATCTCCCCACAGGGAGAGCTAAACTCGGAGCAGGACATCCTAGCCCACCCTTGGGCTCCTTCCAAACTAAACCCGACGAAGCCTGTAACAGCAAACACCAGAATTGCGCCAAAGGCTTGAAATCTCTCACGCTCTCGGCATTAGATCCATTGTGTTACAATTTTCAGATCATGCTTAGAAAATACTTAATTCAGAAGCAGGTTATCCGGAGTTTTTATTAAATTTCTTTCCCTTTCAAAAAAACCTGTCCAACTTCCTAAATGTTCCTTGCAACTCAAATTCCCGATGTTTGGAGCCTCCCTGCTTTGTTTGCTTCTGCACTGTTTTGGAGGTGATTATATCCTTCCTGGCCACTACCTAGAAAAGATTTGGTGTTGTGGGTGGGGGGGAGGAAAAATACACGGAAAAGTTTCTTCTAAGAAACGTTATGAAATCTTAACTAAAGAGGAAGAAAGGGTGAGTGAAACCACTAAGTAACAGTGTGATGATATTGGAATTCAATCACAACTTGGTTTCTGACCATACAATACAGTAGTAACATAAACTATCTTGATGTTGGCTGTATTTAACACTGAAGTGAATCCAGCCATAACATTCTTGCGTAAAGAAAGATAGTGCGGAACTTCATCGTCTTGGGAAATCCTCCCAACATGAAAGGCGCTATATGAATGCAATTTGTTGTTGTCGGTCTTCAGTGAGATTTGGGGTGACATGGTAAAGGGTGCGAGTTGCAATCCGAACATGCCAGACCGAATTACCCAATGCACGGTCAAAACCAGCAATGGTCCCTTGTCGCAGTTGTAAAAGAATGGACGTGACTTGATGGCCAAGCTCGGAGATGTGGATCTTGGTAGCCTGATCTCTTTCTTCTGTTCCACGAATCTGAGCTCTTCTGTGATCGTTCTTCACTGTTTAGTTTAGGAATGAGGAAGGGAGAACTCATGTAATGGCAGCATTTACGTTGCAGCTTTAAAGGCTTGAAATATGCTATGAGTTAACGTCAGGGACGCTACCTGTACATAATGCACACAGGGAGCCAGAAGTTTGCCTTTTTTTTGTATCTCAAGGTGCAAGCTAGACAGCGTCAGATAGCATCACTAACAATAACAACTACTTGTATTTATATACTGACCATCATATCTCTCTCTCTCTCTTTCTGATTATGCTTTGTATGTCTCTCACTCTAGTGTGTGTTTTGTGTGTTTCTCTCTCTTCACCCACTTTCTCTCTCTCCCTCTCTGATTTTAGCTGTGTTGTTGATGTTGCTAGCTTGCGCTCTGACTCGTGCGTGTGAGTCTCTATAACATTGATCGAGCAACTCTGCAGCAACTATAAATCCCAGTGGCAGTAATGTAGTACTGAGCAGAGATGGACTTTGATACTGTAAGTCTAAGAGAGGCATGACCCTGGGCCGTCCAGCTCACATCCGGATTAATTTATCACAGGAACCAGTCAAACTGAAGGAAGCACTGAATTTAAATCCTGCTGGTTTACTCTTGATGATTACACTCTGCCCCTGAAATAATAATATGCAACAGTGAGAAAAAAAAATCTTCAAAATGATGATCTTAAAATTCTAGAGGTTAGAGACAATTTCTCTCCGCTTTGGGCTAAGTGGGGAATTTTTTTTAATCCACAAATCGTATTCATTGCCATTGGAACATCCCTGTGCCTGCTAATGGGAGGCTTCAGCTCAGTATGATTGACGACCAGCAGCGTGATGGACACAGTCTGAACAGTAGCCTTGGAGATAGGTTCATGTCTTGGCATTAAACTCCATTCTCTTCTGGTCATTGAGCTCCATTTGCAGAGGCTGAGCAAGTGGCGTTCCGTTTTACTACAGAACTGCAGAGCACAACACTCCAGTTTTTCAAATGTGAGCTGCCTAATGTTTGTATAGGGTCTTGGTTGGGTGGTACAGTATTTGATGGAAGCAATAATGAATAGCAATAAAATACATTTACTGTGGGTTTTAATCTGCCCCCAACCAAAAGTTTATTTGAATAAGGTCCAACAACTTCACTTCTACAGCACCTGTCATTTAGTCAGTAACTATCAGCAGCCTAACCCCTGGAACTCCTTCCCTCTATCTCTGCATCTCGCCGCACTTTCTATCTGTCTCTATATCCCACGCGAAAGCCATGTCTGCGGTCACCAACGCTCCTCTCCCTCACTCACAGATTGACGCTGCTTTTGTCAAGCTCTCTGAGGTTCTCCTACTGCATTTTTGATCAATTGGCTGCTGCGTTTCGCCCGCAAAACACAGCCACTCCACTTTACAGGATATCCTGTGAAGCACTTGAGACATCTCGACGCCATGTTAAGGTGCTATAACGAATACAAGGATTATAATTATCATTATTGTCCCTCAGCTCCCAGCCCGACTCAGAGTCAGATCCAGTATTGTTACCATTTTAAAAAATGTCTTCCCAATCTGAAAGCCGATTTAAAGAGAGAGGTGGGAGATTACTAAAGGATCAGTCAAAGAGATAGGAAGACGATTAGCATCTCGCCTAAGGGGAGCAATGATAATGAATCACATGCTTTAGTGTCGATTTTGATTTAGCTGAGCCAAAAGAGAATAAAAGGTGAGATTTTTATTTTCCAAAAAGAGATGTGTTGGATTGATCAGATGCAGTAAATGAGGCAATACTGATTTTCTGCCACAAAATGGCTTGTTGTTTTATAACTGTAATCTTTCTGAGTATCTTAACACTACACCAGACATGGTTTATTCTAGTAACAAAATGAGATCTTGATCACCTTGACAGAAAATGTCAACAACTTAACATTTAGCCCTACCAGAATGATGAGGAGGTGAAATTAAATTAACATGGATCTTAAATTGCCTTAGAAAGGACTGGTAATTTTATAACATCTGATCACTTTGAAATATCTCCAAATCCCTTGCAGATTTTTACTGCCTGACTCGAGATTGTCATTTGCACCAGCAACTTCCCAACTAAACAGGTGCAGACGAGATCTCAGTCCAAAGTACTCTCCCCTCACATGTAGAAACCAAATGCAGTGTTGAAGAGTTTCCAAACCAGACTGAGAGTCCCGCGCACCTACACCACCTAAACCATCTCGCTTTACTGTTGTGCTGGTCTTACCATAATGCTAACAGATGGGATTTAGCTATCTGCATGGTATCAGTCAGCAGGGTTTTGCAGACACTCTATGAGCTTTTGCTGCTGATTTAATGTTTGGATTGCAATCGTGTCACCTCTATGGATCATTGATTTACAATTGACTCTGCGTTAATGTGCAGTCAGTGGGGTGATGCACATTAACTTTGTAATAGCAGCTTCCATGGCCTGCAGACAAGCGCGGTCAACTGTTAATACTGGAGAGAATGGGTGCCATGACTGGCTGGGTTGATGCCTGGCTTTATGTTCCCATTTGCTCCCTCTCTCTTCGTCAGGGAAGTTGGGGCTCATGTCAGGTTGGGGGTAAGGGAGAACCGCCCTTCAGCACCTCAGCTCACTGACCAATGTTGCCGACAGTCCTCCTAAAGATGCATTTGGTCAGTCACTTCACACTAGTTTGTCAGAACTTGCTATGTGCAAAATTACCTACCACTTATGCTCACGCATGCAGTCAGTATATTTGACAGAACAATATTTACTTGCTGTGAGATGTTGCCGTGTTACAGGAGCTATTATGTTTGTGTGGTGAGTGACAACATGCGATGAAGTTGCTGAGGACATCCCTGCAGAGCCTGACCTTGTCCTGGCCTTTGCCCTATGTCTCCGTGTCTTTTACAGCAGTGTCCGGTGGATTCTTTTTTCATAGCAAAGCGGGAAGTTGAGGAACGTGCAGGCACAGATAAGTTGCCATGTTCACTGACAAGACGATCCTGGCACCTCACAGTCATTCATTGTGTGAAACCCTAGGGAGCATTTTGACACGATCAAGAGCTAGACAGGATTGTTAAAACTCTTCATTTTTGAATGATTCAACTGAATTAGTCAAGTGCCTACAAGCTGACTGACAGGTGGGCAATGCTTCTGAATTGCATTATGCTTTTCAGCGTCAGTTATTGCCTTCAAACAGCATCAGCCTTTGAGTTTTTGCTGCTGAGTAATGGCTTAGACGAGTTTTTTGACTCCCATTTGCCTCTGTTTACCTTGGAGTGAGTACGAACCCGGTTATTATTCGATTAGAGGATTCCTTTCCGTGGGTAATGACCCTTCCAAAAAAACTGGTGGCTCAATCCATGGCTGTTTGTGGGGCACTGATATGTGCAATTGGCTTCCGCGTTTCTTCCCACAAAATGCGGCCTCAATCTACAACTTTACAGTAGGTTCTGAGAAGCGCTTTGAGCCATCTGAACGACAGAATAAATCACTATATCAAATGCAAGGATTATTATTATTTTCCATTTCCGTATTGTTTGAAAAAGAAAAAAGCTTTCTGCATTGTGAGCTCCAATGTCCAGTTTCTGGGGGAATTATTTTCGCTTCAGAAATCCTCGGAGTGAAGAGAGAGTGGCTGTGTCTTATCTGTATACCTTCATTGCCTTGTGACTGAAGATGCACTGATTATCTGCCATCAATCTGACTCCAGATCCATTCCAATAGAATAATGAATCTCCTGCCACTGGTGGTGAATCAGTGATGTACTTTGCCATTGCAAAAGTGTTCTCTCCTTGACATTAATGCCCTTTATTTATGGGGCCTTTATGATTAAGGGCTGATGTAGCACAGTCCTATGCATTTGCTATTACTGTACTTATTCATATAAAAGCACTTGCATTTGACATATGTAGGACCTTTAACATCAAGAGGATGTCGCAAAACGCTTCATAGTATTCACTCCGCCCGCATACTCACCTGCACCAAACTTCGCTCTCCCGTTACCCCCAGTCCGTGCCAGACTTCACTGGTTCCCTTTCCCAGAGAGGATCGACTTCAAGATCCTAACCCTTGTCTTCAAATCTCTCCACTCCTCTGCACCTCCCTATCTCTCTGACCTCTCTCCTCAAACCAGCTCCCGTTGCCTTCACTCCACTGGGTCTGACCTCCATGTCCCCCAAATCCTCCGCTCCACCCTCGGTGGCCGTGCCTTCAGCTACTATGCCCCGAGGTTCTGGAATTCCCTGCCTCACTACCTTCGTTTCGCTCTTTCTCTTCTCAGTTTCAGGTCTTAGCTAAATACCTTTCTCTTCGACTGCTCCTTTGGTCACCTTTCTGCCCCTGGTTGGGTCCTGGGATCTGCTATTGTGAAGCGCTCTGAGACGCCGTCCGGCATGGAGGGCACTACATAAATCGAAGTTGTTGTTGTTGTAGCGGCTTTGTATTATGTAGGTGAAAGCACCAGCCAATTTGTGCAAAGCAATGTCCTTCAAATATCCATGAAGTGAATGAATAATTCCTTTTTCAAATAGTACCACAGGATGTTTAATGTCCACCTGAACATGTAGATGGAATCCCAGTTTAATTTGGTCTCATCTGAAGGCCAGAACTTCTGAGAATGCAACACCCCCTCAGCACTACATTTGAATGCCATTTACACATGGAAATTTGTGTGTACTTTTCTTGGAAATGTACAAGCGCTTCCCAAGTCCACCATACAGTTAAGCTGTAAATAGTCCCGGGCTATACAAAGCTTTCTCTAACCAAATCCAACTTTACATGTGGTAGATAACCCATCTTAGGATAAAATGACCTTCCCAAGTAGGTAAGTACGTAAAAAAAACATTTAAAAAAAAGCAGCAAAATTTGAAGCATTGTATAGTAATTGGGATTTAAATTGTCTTTGACTTGGGTTTTTGTGCCTTACAAATTCTACTGGTCAATATACCTTCACCATGTTGGTCTTCCTACTTCTGCAATCTCTTCAAGCCCAATTCTACACCCGGCCCCTCCACTCTTCTTCCTGGGTCATTGCTCTTGCTGTTTCTCCCTCCATCCGTCACATCAGTGAGCCATTGTGACCGCGCTCTCGTTGCCTTGCGCATTCTCTCCCTGGCATTAAAACCCTCCTTAAACATCTCCATCTTTTGGATCAAATTCCCACTTCCCTTTCATTAATACTTTGTTATACCAATCATTTTAGGAAGTACTTTCTTCCCCATCATTGTGAAACGCACTGAGCCAGTCACGCAACATGGAGGTGCTTATTGTTTCCATGTATTTGAAAGCAGCTGTTTCCTCAACTGCACAATTACATGCAGAAAGATTCAGTGGAGTGAATGGCCTTTTTCTGTGCTGTAAACAGTCTGTGACTCTGTGATCGTAACCTGGTGGGTACAGCCAGAGAAGTTCAATGAGCTGTAATGACCTCAATCCCAGTTGTGAAAAGGTGCATTCCACCAAAACTAGCACTCAACAATTCTGTTAAAAGATAAACACCTTCTGACAGAGCAAGCTGAAGAGATCTCAAGAAACGGGCAAGAGAGAGAGAATTAATTATTTGTACACGGGCTCCTTTAGCTGAAATCTTCACAGATTCTTTTAAAAATCTCATTAAAATTTAAATAGAACCACTCCCCCACCTCCCCCCCCCCACTCCACACACACACACACAGACAGATCCACATACAGAAACACACACATTTCTGGAGCTCTATGTAGTTTCTATGTTAATAAATGCTCCACTGTTAGAACTGGTTGACTCAAAGGCATTTGGTATTCCTCGGGTTCGATCTCTGGGTAGCCTCGAGGCACGAGTGATGTTGTGAATATCTTTTATGTTTTCAGTGCTTCATCATTCTCTTCCCATTGATTTCGAAGAATCGCTGGGGTTGAGAAGCTCGCTCTTTGCATTGTAAGATGTCAGAAAAACGCTGCCATTCGCGGAAAAGGCGCCATTGTCTTGAGTGGGAGAGAAACTCCACCTGGATCCAAATTCATTATGTTCAGGCAATGTTTTGGAGCTCCCAACTCTTTAAAAAAAACTAATTGTAGTAACTGCATTTCTTCTGTGTGTGTGTGTGTGGTGGGGTGGTCTCACAAACAGCTATGAAGTAAATGACAAAAAAAATTTGGGGGGTGGGAATTGGAATTGGCCATGAAACCACAAGAAACTCCCGTTTCTTTTTGAATAGTGCCATGTGCTTTAACAACATAGAATCATAGAATTTTACAACAACAACAACTTAGATTTATATAGCGTCCTCCACGCCAGATGGCGTCTCAAAGCGTTCCCCAAAGCAGAGCCCAGGGCCAAACCAGAGGATGGGGAGAAAAGGTGACCAAAAATGTGGGAGAACAGAAAAGCCTTCAGGCGCAACCTGAAAATCATAGAATCATAGAATTATGTCGAAACCTCTCATAATCTTATACACCTCTATTAGGTCTCCTCTCAATCTTCTTTGTTCTAGAGAGAATAAGCCTAGCCTATCTAACCTTTCCTCGTAGCTGAAGTCCCCCATTCCTGGTACCATCCTTTCCAATGCCTTAATATCCTTCCTAAAGTGTGGTGACTAGAATTGTACACAGTACTCCAGCTGAGTACTGTGTACTCAAAATGGGAAAAGAGCATGAAACGAACACAAAAGGAGGCCATTTGGCCCATCGAGTCTGTGCTGGCTCTTTGAAAAGAGCTATTCAAAGTCAATCCCACTCTCCGGCTCATTCCCCATAACCCCGTAACCTTGTTCTCCACAAATAACCGTCCATCTCTCTTTTAAACGTTGTTATCCAATCGGCTTCCACCACCCTTTCAGGGGTGTGTCAACCTGGACTGTGAGTTCAAAGTCTCAATGTAGCAGAAGACCTTTCACTTTAGCTGTGCTATTCAGGCAAAGGTGACACAACCTCAGACTTAGAGCGGAAAAAAGATCTTTAACACAAAGGATTCAGAGAATACATTAAATAATGTGCCTCAGGTTATCATAAATTGAGTACTAGATACTCTATGATCAACAACATTAAAAAGTATGGAGGAAAGTCAAGGAAATAAAGTTACAATAAACTTAGTGGCTGAACTTGTTTTTGAGCCGAGTCGAGCTGGCTGCTTTAATCCTTTCTGTGTCTTTTCACCTCTCAAAATTGTCTCATCTCAGTCAACCTTAACCCATGTTAAGTCTTTGGAAAACACTGTATAGCTCCATTCAGTGGAATGAATATAAAAGAGCAGGATTCTTTTTACCGTTCCTTCAACATGTGCACTTGTTTACTCACATATTTATTTTCTGTTAGGTTTCAAAGTCGAGTGGCAGAATCCATAACTTCGGAAAGCGGGAGCAGTCAATCAGGCGGAACCCAAATGCCACAGTGGTGGTGAGAGGATGGCTGTACAAGCAGGTACAGGATTTGGCTTCTATAGGACTGACTCTTCAATGAGGCTGGCACAATACGTTTATACAGCATCTTTCACATCAGAAGGTGGGTCGCAAAGCTACCTTACATGCTAGCTGGGCACCCGATTTGGAGGTGAAGGGAGTGGGAGGATGACGATTTTGAATTAGTGATGGTTGAGGTGCTGCTACTGACCACTCAATGGCAGGATTTGGTTTCAGCTACCCTTAGTAATCTGGTGTTCGGAAAACCTCAGGACACAGCCCTGTTGCTGAGACACAATACCTCCCGATGTTGTGGAATGACCTAGACTCACAATTCCCACTGCACCACAAAGTGAAATGAGAATGCTCACCACAACACTGCTAGGAATCCTGTGTACAAATTGGTTGCTTACAGATATACAGATGTTAGATTTTACAATAGATCGTGTGAAGCACTTTGAGATGTTTAGATGATGAAACGATAAGGTGCAAAATTAAATGCACCGTTATTATTTTATAATTTATTATTATTAATAATGCTTGCATTTTAATACATGGCCTGATCACATCATTGAGATGCCTCAAAGCGCTTCACTGAATACACTGTAAAGTGAATTGATCGTGTATTTTGTGGGTGAATCCATTATTATTATTAATGATAAGTAGACCTGCAGTAAAGATCATTATCTGGCCTTTTGATGGATCACAGTGTTACAATAATTCATAGGTTCTGGAGTGTAAGCCTTGAGCGCTCAGATAAATTGCTTGAACCACTCGCTTGGCTGTTCTGTTTTGACACCATCCAAGTGCTCACTGAGGTATGATTGCCTCTTGTTTCTAGTTATTCGTTATTCTCAGTGACATGATGGCAATTCACACAAGCTGTCAACATCCTTTTGCTGTGTGCGGTAGACCTGATGGCTTATTATCTGTTTGCTCTTGTAGGACAGCTCTGGAATGAAATTGTGGAAACGACGGTGGTTTGTCCTCTCGGAATATTGCTTGTTCTATTACAAAGGTGAGGAGGCAGTGGCCGTGCAGGTGGCCTGAAAGTCGTCAGCAGAAGGGATGGAGATGGAGAAGCAGAATTAATGGGCCAAACGATTGGAGAACATTGAATGTGCTAAAGAGAGACCTGTTGAATGTCTAAATCATTGTTGGACATTACTAACTTACAAAATAATAATAATTTGGTCACGATCCATGACTGTTTGTGGGATGCTGTGTGCACAATTTGCTGCTGAGTTTCAGCCACAAAATATTCAGTCATTATACTTTACAATATATTCCATGATAAGGTGCTATATCAAATGCAAAGATTATTATTACTGGACACATTCTTCATTCAATGATTTGGACATTAGAACAGGTTTACATTACAAGAAGCAGAAAGTAGCTGTTGTGTAGAATATTATATTTTAATTGTTTATCTGGTACTTCAACTCTGCCCGCTACAATAGTTGCTTATTTTGTATTTTTAATGAGATACTGCAGCCAAAAATTTCCCATATGACATTTCAAGTCTACAAAATCTTGTTGAATTCTTAAATCTGCCTTAATCTGGGTCATGTTTTTCTGTACTTCAAAACAAAGTTGTTCAAAGTCAGCTTGGGAATTAAAGCTGGATTTTAACAACTTTCCAAAGTTTGCACACTCTGAAATGGTAGGATACGCGGACTAGGACCATGGAGAGTTTGTGGCCCAGCGAGGTCCTGGCGTTGATTGCCCCTCTGAATGTGCTGAGATGACAGATTTGAGGGAATATGTTGAGAACGATTGATCTCAATGTTGCAGGGTGGATGATGAAATCCATGATATCCTGCACTGTCGAGGCTCACATATGAAAGATGGATGGATGATGAGGTATTGGAGCAACCCAGTGCCTGTGGGACCATATCCCAGTTGGAAGGAGAGAATGCAACACCTGCAAAAGAGGAGATGAAAGGAAAAGATTGGCGAGGAGCAGCAGAATTCATCACTTTGTGTCTCTGTCCCTGCAGATAGCAGAGAGGAGATCGTATTGGGGAGCATTCCACTGCCAAGCTACATAGTTGCCCCTGTGGAGCCTGAGGATCACATAAGCCGCAAATATGCATTTAAGGTAGGAATGAACATACCTAGTGAAACGTTTAACAGAACTTTTCTGATGACGTGGATGTGAACGCAATGCTTGGAGCATTCGAATGCTGATGGTGAACTACTGTGGCTTAAGTGGCTTTTGTGGTTAAGTGGAATGAACATCTGGTGGTGAGGTGCCACTGATCAGTGGAGAATTTACCAGCTCTTGCAATTCCATCTCAGTCCTTTTCCCAGCTCCCCACCAAGGCTGCCTAAATTCTTCCTTTTCCCACTTTCTAAATCTACCCCGCCCATCCCAGCGGTCATATATGACCCCAGGATATTTTTGCAAGAACCCCTTCCAAAATGGTTTGGACTCAGCAGAGTCCCAAGGTGGGGCAATGGGAGCAGAAACATGGAAGTCTAGGGGGATATTACCCGACTACCCAATCCCCTCAATCCTTGGTGTTTGATATAACTGCAGTCAGATCACTAAAATCACCAAAACACTGGTAAACAAACCCCTGTGTCTGCCTGTTGGCCAATTCACCCAAGCTGATGCAGTGTTGAAAGCTGTGCTTTTCTACTGCTCTCACCCCAAAATTCTCAAAACAGAGTCAATGATCAGAGCAGTGTGACCCATCTCCGTGTGTTGGCATGGTCTGGGTACATGTAACTGCATGGAAGTGGAGATATAAAATGACGGACTCTTTGATGGGGGGAGAGGATAACGAAGGGGCTATTGGGAGGATGGTGGGGTAGAAGCCAAAGGACCTGAATGGTGCTGAATAGGGAATACATGGAACAAGAAAGTCATCTTTCTCACTTTGCCTCCCAGAATTTCCTTCCGTTTAAGTTGCAGTTATCCTGCTGTTGTTTCAGTGTATGTGTATATTCAATTTATTACCCAGTTATCTGTTTTTAACCAGTGCAGGCTTATATTGACTTATATTAAGCCCTAATGTTAGCTCTAAAGAGAATTGTTTCAGGCTGATGGAAGGAATACTGCAGACAGTGAAAGGTTTTCATCGCTGTGGATTCTTGACACACTCAGCACAGAAAGCCAAGGTCCACTTTCAATGGGCTGAGGTTAAAAACCGCATAGGGTGATGTGCTTTGAAGCATCCGAGAATAAAACTACCAAAGCCTTTGATGCTTTGCTCAGTGATGTACCAAGCAGCCAGGGAAGATGTAGGAGAAATTATTTTCCGTCGATCTCTTCAATCAATATTTCTTAAAATTCACCTTAAAGTGAAATAAAATCCCACTGGGTTCCTGTCATCAATGCTACATTTGCCTCAAAATTTAAAATTTTTCTAGAATTGTGTAAAATTCTTGCATTTAGTTTTGATTTGTAATGTTTTTTGTAACTCATCCATCTCTCAGTCCATCCACTCCAGTCTTGTCCTGGCCAACAATCCCCTGGATAAAATTGGACATTTGCTGCACACGATTTGGCTAGCGCATATGCCCAGAAAATACACAGTCACTACGCTTCACATTAACTCCTGTGAAGTACTTTTGGAGACATTTTGACAATGTCATAAAGCGCTGCATCAATAATAATGATAATCCTTGCATTTGATATTGCTCTTTATAATGCTAGAAGGATGTTTTAGAGGTCTTCATGGGATTTATGTATCAAAGGGTTAAAAAGAACCCACTTTCGAATTAAGACTGAACTTGAGAATTTTCCACCACTTCATATGAGCTTAAATTCAATGGGGAAAGTGGTATTGTGGCCTTTGATCAGTGTAGAATTTTAGCCTAGTCTTTGGCTGGGACTAGGCAGCAGGACCATTCCATCAGTGTGAAAGGGTTGTCTACGGAGAGCGGGAGATTGTTGGGAGCAGGATGGTCGCAAGCGCATCTCTGAGAGTTTGAGTAACATTGCTATTTTTCATTGACTGGTGGCGAGTTCTTGAATGATGACAAACAATCGGCTTCACTAACAGCAGTCCTGGACTCTGAACTCAACTGAGAGCAGCACATCTTTCTGTTCCTCATTCTCAAATCGCAACACTCTGTAGCATGCCCTGACCCCCCCTGCTTTCCACCTCTCTCTTCTGTCTTCCACCCCTCCACGTATGCTTGAGACTTGAGCAGTCACGAGTGATCGCAATTGGCTATCATTACATTACTCTGTCCACATGAAAGAAAGTTCAATCTTCTGATCAATGTTTCTCATTTATTATTTAGAACTCACTCGTCGCTCACCGTCCAGGCTTCCCCTAAACACAAACATAGAAAGTTGTACATTGAATATCTTAAGTGAAACATGTAATAGGATTAATGTACCTGTCAGTAAATCAGCATTAATTGAATGACCTGGAATAGCACCCCAAAGTCACAGGGGAATCCTTGTATCGAGCCTTTATGTAACCATTCATTTGTGATTGTCGTTTAATTCCTTTTCGCTGACCTGTGTAAACTGTATAGCAAGGCATCTGCACTCCAGCCTTGTTCAAACACTGAAACTCCCTACTATACTGCATTTAATGCACACCCCTGAAATACTTTACTCTATAGCGAATGAAGCGCTTTGAGATGTCCTGCCAAGTTGAAAAGACCCATATCAGCTGTTTAGGATGAGTTATTTTATGGTAACAATACAGTACAATTTACATTAATTTACGTTGGGAGGACGTCTGAAAGTGCTTGACACTGCTGACTTGGTACCCGAGGTGGGGGTGGGAGCTGAGAGCCTTGAGGAAAGGAAAGATGACTGAAAGCATTGCTAATGTCTTGAGACAGGCCTGACACAGGTACAATTTATACCTACAGTATACAGTGGTTGTCTGTGGAACATTGTTGTGTGCAAATTGGCTGACACAGTCTTTCTCAAAATACTGATACTACAATTTACAATAAACGCTGTGAAGTGCTTTGAGAAGTCCTCCCGACATAAAGGCAAGGATTAAAAAAATTTGTTTAGCTATTGGCATTGAAAACCACATATAAATTAGCTTCCAACGAATCCAGCACTGAACTGGATTTAACAGAAGAAATTCTGGGCTGATCAATTCTGAAGCTTACAAATTTCTCCGTCCCTTACCTCTCCCCTTACCCCACACCCACCCAATGTGAAAGTCCCTTTCACCCTCATTCAATCTATAACTTCACCGGAATTTAAAACGATCACAAAAAGAATTACAGGAGAGATTAATAGAGGGCAAAAAATGTGAGAAAGTGGAATTGTTTGCAACAAAGCATATTTGAAGCAGAGAGTAGGAGTTCTTTTGAAAGGGGGTTTAGGTGGATGCTTGAAATGGAGGAAGATTTGAAGGGTTTAAGTGGTGAATCGGAGACTGGGGAGAGATTGGCAGAGAAAAACACAAACGCACGTTTCCAAATGCCCTGATACTGTGCTGTAACATTTCTGTGAAATGCCGTGCAGCAAAATGAGACACTACATTTGACAGGAGCTGTTGACATGTTGCTTTGTGGTGGTTCGACGTGATTTGGGTGCTGAAAGCATGACAAAGTTCATTTCATTCCTGGGAAGTGGAGTCCTGTAGCTCAGTGGTTAGAGCATTTGCCTTACAAGTGAGAGACCTTGGTTCAGTTCCAGGCAGGGAGAAACCTTGGGCAAGTTTCCTTATTCGACACACCTAATAATAAACCCTAAAATAAAAACCAATAATAAATTGGTCATTTCAATCCACGACAGTTTGTGGGCCATTGCTGTGCGCAATTGGCTGCTGCATTTTGCCCACGTGTATACAATCAATTCATTTTACAGAATGTTCTGTGAAGTACTCTTAAGACTTCTAGAAGACATGAAAAGCGCTATATTGAATGCAAGAATTATTATTATAATAGCGGAAGATGGGAGTTTATGGGGGGAGGGGAGAAAATCCCACACAACTTCACAGGCTATGTTCTGTGTCCCGTTGTGTCAGCGGGCTGTGACTCTATAATGAGCTGTTCTGGATCTGGGAGACTAGCAAAACCACGGGCACATTTCTATCTCTAAAGCCACGTTCAGCCTGTTAATCTGTTGAGTTACAGGGAATTCTGGTGTCTGCACTGATCTATTTAGGCCAACGAGCGGGTCTTTAAGCTGATGATGAATCTGAAGAAACATAGGTTCTTTATCAGGATAATCTGCCGGATTTATTCCAAACGTCTTCACGGAAATTGCCCCTTAATACTTCCAGCAGCAAGCTCGTATTTGAGTTATTCCACTTCACTGAATAGGGTTGAATAAGGCTTCCTTCAGCTCCAGCGAAGACTCCTAGTTCAGGGAGTGATGGGAGCTTGACAGTCCAGTACAGTATTGGGGGGAGCACTGCATTGTTAAAGGTGCCGCCCCTTCTGATCGACATTGATCCGACATTCAGCTGGATGTTAAAGATCCAGTGGCACTATTTGAGAAGAAAAAGAAGTTTCTGTTGGTATCCTGGCCAACAATCCACCAGATCAATTGACTTAAGAGCTGTTTGTGGAACATTGGCTGTCATTGGCCTGCAAACATTCAGCCACTACATTTCCCACTGAATCCTGCAAAGGGCTTCAGTTGCCTTGTCGGCATGCTCAGCTGCTTCATTAGATGAAACGATTATTGTTATTGTTGTACGGGTTGAAGTGAAGTGTTTACAATCAATGCATGTGAGCTAATACTAAACCTGTGAAATCACCTTCAAATCTGTCTGTGAATCCGCTTTGTACAAATTGAGTAGAATAAAATTTGAAACCCCATTTTCCATTTGACCCTTCATGTCAATCTTGCCTCATCTAAACTCGAGGCTCGTCACAATGTTAGCCTTCAGTGCATTGTCTAAAATTTACGGTTGCACAGAATTAAGAACAATTATTAATTTCTTACTTCATATGGCAGCTGATTCCTGCTCCCCCACGCCCACTCCCCCATGCACCTCCTTTTATTTTTTTTCTTTAAAAAGTTTCCAAATTAAGGTGAAATTTCAGACATTTCTCCAAAATCCCTCACAACCTTAAATTTCAAGATGACGGATGATCTTACGGCTAAGACCATGCGACTCTCTGGGTCTCGGGTCAGCAATGGCTGCGCTGAGGTCTGGATCACCCATGAGTTTGCAGGTACAAAATGCAACACTTTGTTTGGTCGGTCATGTGAGATGGGCTGTTTACAGTTGAATGGGAATGGCCGTGTCTTTTGTATAATGTAGACTTACTTTTCGAAGCACAGCTCTAATTTGCTGCCTGCTCGAATCATACAGGCTGTTCTCAGCCCCTAATCCCAGTATCAAAAGGAATCGCTTACACGGCAGTCTGCCCTCCCGGGCTGCCATTGTACATTGAAGCCTGGTATCAAAACAGCCAGCGCTTTCCACAGCATCTCGAATCTGCCTGAGCCCTGCTTTCAATTAACATTGTAAATCGCTGTGTCTCCTGCCAGAAATCAACACCCTGCAACCCCCTGCCCCCCCCCCCCCCCCCCGATTAAATCAGTCATTCACTTCACTGTTGGGACAGTACTGTTGAGCAAATTGGCTGCCGTATTCGTCCACAAAACACACAGTCGCTTGACAGCAATTATCTGTGAAACTATCAGACATTTCTTTGACGTTATCGGCACTATATCAAAAGCTAGGATTGTTGTAACTTGGCTTACTCTTACACAATGTTAACAATATTGTTAACAATAGAACCACAATGCTTGTTCCTGTTGGAACAGTCACACCCAGGGAGCGCTATGGCTTCGGATGATTATGATAACCTGTGTTGACCTTTACATTCAGCAAACAAATGTGTAAGTGTTTGGGGAATCAGGGGAACGGTGGGGGTGGTGGGGGGGTGGGAGGAGATTCAACATTCGGTTAGAATAATCACAACTGCTTCACAATTCAGTAAGGCACAAATAAATTCATCCTTTGAAACCCATTACCAGACTGAAGAGTATCCAAACCAAACTGAAGGTTCCGTGCATCCCACCTATACATGGAGATTCCAGAGATAGATGGTTGGAATGGAATCCACACTCTCTCCCTGGAGGGACACATCCTGCTTACCTAATTCCAGGAAGCGTTAAGTACAGGTTGGCACGGATGCACTAAATTAACAGCATAACCAGAGGTATTGTCTGAGAGAGAGAAGGTGAGCGACAGATTAATGTTTTTTTTTGCTGGGAATGAAGGATCCATTCTACAATATCAACCTTCCTTCCTAGTCAGATTCTGAATACCTTGCCCCAAATTTGGAATGTTCTCTTATGTTAGGTTGGAATTCCATCAATCACAGTTTTTCCTTTGTATCTCTTTTCCCAAATGCACTTTTCCTGTGTGTTTGTTTTCCCCCGAAAGCCCTTCCCAGGATATATCCGGAATGGTTCCATTACTCCAAATGCTGCTCTCGGATGACTTCTGGATTGTGTGTGACAGTTTGGTGTTTGTCGTGGTGTCTGGAATTCTGGAGTTGCCTTGGCTTCTCTTCTTCTACTGGTTTGGTGTTCCTGATCTTATGTAGCTGTGTGTTCTGTGATTTGTTTTCATTTCCTACTAACATCTTCTCTTGAAGAGGTTTCTTAACATTGGCACTTTGGGACAAGACTTGATGGTGGATGGATAACTTGCTGTTATGGACGAGGAGCTGACTGGCTCGATTCTAAGGCTGCATGGGGAACCAGCAACTTTGATGTTTTTCCTGACCCTAATACACATACATCCACAACTGACCTCCCAGCCTTGGGTAGCACACAGCCAAGTCAGGTCCCTGCCTCTGGCCTCTCTTTAGCATACTCGGCTGGTTGTGAAGTTGGTTGGGGTTAGGGAAAATGTCAAATATGTTGGTTTATCTATTGACATTAGTTTCAAGGAAAATGTAGAAATATCTCCAGCATTCAATCATTGATTGATTCATTCATTGCTTGTCTGACCTTTGTTCTTACCTGACTCTCGCTGGTCTGCCATTCCCTCCTGCCCTTCGGGAGACGGCGTGCTTGAAAAGAGGAGAACCTCTCGCGGGAATAGGTATTTACTTTTATTTACTTGTTAATTTTGTTGTGCTTCATGTTCAGCGGACGTACCTGTGTTTTTCGAAACACTGATTGCCCAATGCCTTGGGCAACATGAAAGGTGCTATATAGATGTAATTTTGTTGTTGTGTGTTCACGTTTGACTGATGCAATGTTTTTTCCCCAGAGATTGAATGCTGTTGACTGCATGCTAAAATATTATATTCCTTCCAGCAATAGACAGCGATATATGGATAGCTACAGCAAAGATGTTGGACAGTGTATCAGTGACTTTAACCAGACAGGTTTTCTATTTCCGCGCCATCGGCGGGCGAGCCTTCAGCCACTCAGTCCCTAACCTCTGGAATTCCATCCTGCAGTCCTTCTGCCTTGCCCCTTCCCTAGCCTCCTTCAATTCCAGCCTCAAGACTCTCTTTGACAGTCCCATCGGTCACCCCAAGTTTCCACCTCTCCCTCCACCCTCCCCCATCCCGAACCCAGCTTTTCTGTCTGAAACTCTACCGAAGAGTCCATTGACCTTACCTCTAACCTGTAAAGTCTGTTCATTAAGACCTTTTTGTTTCTACTTTACTTATGGTCACCTCAGGCTCCCAATTGATTTAACGTGAACTGCTTTGAGATATCATCCTGTTTAGTCTATTCCATACAGAATTAATTGCTATCAACATCAGCATTATTGTAGCAATTGCCTACCAGGATGGTAGAAGGTGAACAAGATGGATCTTGGTCTTTTTTAGTGTAGCAATTCCTATGTTTCTATGTTACTATGAAAGGCTGCAATTTACATGTAGTGGTGTTGCATTTGTCTCTTTCTTGATGCCTGAACACCCACTTTAGGCCACATCCCATCTCCGAGAGAAGGAAGTGCAGAGCCTTTCTAAGCCCTTTGCCAACTACCCCACGTGTTGTACTCGCGAAGAATTAAAAGCCAAGAGCCCGCTTTGGCTCTGTGTAACCTGCCTCTTTCTTTCCTTCCTTTGGGGAGCTCAGTTCCTACTATTGTATGCTGCTGGGCATTGATCCAAGCCTTTCTCAATTATCCTAACAGATCACATCTTGGTCTTAATTGCATGTAAGAAGTTGTCACAAATCTCCAATGCCGTTCAAAGTTCACAAATAACATGAGGTACATTACGTAGCCTTTTGATCCCTACAAAACCCAAACTTGAAACTTCTAAAAAGCTACCTCTTACACCTTCTCACCATCTCGGTTGGTTTTTCTTTAGTCGTGTGTCTGACATATATGGAAACCCACCTCTGTGCTTCAGAAAATCTCCCAAATGCACACTCACAGTTACGCCCATAAAATACACACTCAATCCACTTTACAATATATTCTTACAGCGCTTTGAAAAGTCTCAACAATCTGATGATGCGCTATATCAAATGCAAAGATTATTATCATTAAGAAAATCCAAATCAGCTGGAGTTCCATGTCTGCTGCCTCCACATGGAAATTGCCTTACAGGAATGGATTGTGCACTCTCTTCCTGAAGCGACCCTACTTTACTTACTCTGGAGATTATTGAGCACAGGTTGGCAGGAGCCAAGGCTTGGGGACTCCAGAGCATGTGTTTCGGTACTACTGTAATGAAGCACTAAACAACAGCATTGCACCATAAGTAGACTAACATATGAGGCCTGAAATTCCACCAGTACCTGGCCCGTGAGACCATTTCATCTTCAAATTTAAAATGATACTGAGTTGTAAAACTTTTTCAAAATCACTGTTAACATGGAAGCCATTTTCTGAGGTTCTTGAAAGACAACTGGTTTCCAAATTCAGACTTGCCACCTTAAATTGTAAGACAAAATGCTCCAATATGCTAAGTCTTGGTGAAATTTTGCACATGTAAACCACATTGTGCCGCTACCTTCAACGCAAAACAACACAGTCACTACTCCACAGTATATCCCGTGAAGCGCTTTGAGACGTCTTGATGATGTGCTCTTTCAAATGAAAATTATTTAAGATTGTAAAGAGAAAGGTCGATTTTGATTAAAGCTATAAAATAGCTGTTATTATTTGAACAAACTGCAGTATTTCTTCCTGCTATGATGCTTCATACCCAATTCCTCACCCAATTTTTCACTGAAAATTAAATTACTCAGCTGCTCATCTGATTGTCAAGCGGACATCACTGTGGTAGATTAACTGCCACGTTTGCCCTATATCACCGCTCACTTTCACTTCTAATCAATTGTTTTGTGAAACACTTTGAGGCTTTTATTTGTCTGTGAAAAGCTATCCGTATAAAAGCAGGCAAGTTATTATAGCTCAAGTCTGGTGGCATTTACTGTGGTTTACATGAGCGCTTGTCTACCGGAGATTGAACCTGGTGGAGCTTTTATCCCCATCAGGGATGGTGCTTTAGAGTTCTATCAGAATGTCGTCTCAGCAGTCAGACTGGGAAACAGATTTGTTACATGAGCACTTGTGCATCAGACTAGACAGCTCCTATTGTTGATAAATGCTCATTCTGTCCGGGAGCAGGACAATTTCATTCTCATCGGCGTTTTTTGTTAATCGAAAGAAAGACTTATCCTCCCGGGGAAAGGAGGAGGTGCAAAGAGCAAGAGAGAAAAAGAGGGAGAAAGGGAAACATATGTGGGGTCTCCTTGGAGCTAAGATGTCTCAGTGGTGATGTGCCAATGAAATGTCTAGTCCATCTCTGTGAGCCAGGAGAGTTCATAGTCCTCTTAAGGCTAAGTTACTGAGAGACCAGGGATAAATTACTCATTGGGGCAAAGGTACTTACCACTTGTCTTCTGCAAGCCAAAGGCTTAACAGAATACTACTGTCCTAGCTAGACAAGCAATTGACACTGCTCTCAATTGCAAGCTCTGTGGTTTTAGCTGTTTAATCTCCAGCATTACCCCCAAAACACACTCTTGGGGTCTGCAAGCCTTGACTTTCACCAATTGGAACTTTTGTTTTTAGGAATTAATTATCTGCCCCCTCCCACTTAACGTAACTAGAAGCAAATGAAAATAATTGTTTAATCATTTCGGTCACAAAATACACAGTCAATTCACTTTATAATATATTCCATCAAGTGCTTTGAGACATCTCAATGGTGTTCAAAGGCACCATATCAAACGCAAGGATTATTATTAATAGTATTATTAATGAATAACGTGCAAAGTGTGTTATGATCCTTCAAAAGCAGTTCAAAACAATTACATTTTTTAATATTCATTATTATGAGAATATTAATATATATGATTCCAAGCAGGGGGCAAAATCCTGGGCAAGTTTCCTTACTCCACATGCCTGATAATAATCCCTTGGAAAAGTTTGGTCACTCAATCCACGACTGTTTGTGGGACACTGCTGTGCACGATTGGCTACCGCATTTCGCCCACAAATATAGTCAAGTCATTTTACAGTATATTCTGTGAAGCAATTTGAGACTTCTAGAAGACGTGAAAAGCACAATATCAAATGCATGGAATATTATTATTTCTATAATTTCTATAATTACATATCGTGTGTCATATTCAATATTTCAGCTTTTCAAATAAAAATGAAATATACAGAATATAAACACTATAATGTATTTTTATTTTAAAAAAGCGAATGTAATAGTTTAACGCATTGAGATGGAAATAGGGAAAACGTTTGACTCAGGACATAATAAATCCATTGTGAATGTGACTGTGATGTCTGAATGGCTGTCAGTTCACGTTATTCATTTCCCAGTGGAGATGAGTATTAGCTCTGTGTGGTGTTGGATGTGTGTGTGGTATTGTGCGTGCTTATCAGAAGAAGCTCTCAGTTTTGGATGGGATTAACATCACACGTAGGGATGGCTATACTGAGGAAGGCTCTCACCTGGATTGTTGCCGCTAGTCAAGCTTTGGCTCAGTGATGTTTGCAACTCGAGATCCAGCTGAACAGTGCAGGAGGCAGCCTCTGATGGCAGAGCACTGCAGGGCTGATTTACTGATGACCGACAGGTCCTTGTCCAGCGCAGTGAATTTCCACCAGAATGAAGTAAACAAGTTCCCAATCCCTTAGTGTAAAAAGGGGCAGGATGGCTGCAATGGGTGAGGTAAGAACAATGAAGTGTGAAAATGTGCAAGTCGTTGGTTCCTTTGATCCTCATCCTGAGAAACTGTTCAGGTTTGTGCGATGTGCAATCCATCCATGTTTACGCTTTTGTGCCCACCCCCCTCCCTCCCCCCCACCCTCTCTCCAAGTCCTGCGGCAGAACTTTCAACTCAAAATCTAGGCACTGTGTTGCAGTGGTGGGGGAATGACTGTTTGTGATTGAATGCCCTTCCGGCACTCACTACCCAGCTCACGTCTTTTGGCAGCTTGGTCAAAGAAAGCAATAAGACACAGAGGAGTGAGAGCAGTTTGAGTCTATGCCCCTCGATGCCCTCACGTCTCTTGCTGGCTGTGGATTCTTTAGTGGCTGTGATCACGTTGGCGCTCAGCTTCTCCACAGAGGAGCCCAGAGCCCACAGAAGGACTGCAATGCTGGCTGCATAGCAGGAAGCATGCTCCTCGCGCATCAACGTTTATATGTCGTTGTCACAAATTGGCTTGCAATTGAAATGCAGAATGTAGAATTCTGTTTGTTGAGCAGCATAAGTGCTTTCAAAGCCGTCACTTGCACCAGCAATATTGATTTACTTTAACACCTTCTCTCTTGGTTTAGTTTTTGTTTGTTTCTTATGTTTGACTTCACAATACACAGGATTTGCACTTTACAGTAAAATCACGTGAAGCATTTTGAGACGGTCCTCCTGACCTGAAGGGCGTTGTACGAAATGCAAAGATGATTATTATTATTATTATTAGTCGTTGTTTTTGCTGTGTTTTGTAATATCAAACCCTTCCCAATCCCGATTCCCCGTTTCCCCCTTTGCTCTTTTAATGGCACTTTGCAATTCTTTTGAACTGTTTCTGTGTGTCAAAAACATCTCATTTCCCATTTGAATACCGTGTTCAATTAAATCTAAAGGACGCGTGACTGAGTAGGTCTCGGGATCCATTCTCTGTTGGTGCTGAGTTAGCTGATCTCAACCTCATGAATAGTATGCAGGAACTATCAACTGATCTCAATATTTGAGTACCAGTGTGAAACACAGCCAGTTCCTGATCTTTGCATGGCGCAATGATCAATGTTAAATTGTATTGTATGAGATGTTAAACAAAGGTTCCATTTCAGCTGTTCAGGTGGGCGTTAAAAATCCCATGGCACTATTTGAAAAGATAAGGGAGTTTCTCCCAATGTCCTGACTAGAAATCCTGATCTTTCACTTCATGGCTGTTTGTGACATTGCTGTATGCAAATTGGCTGCTGTGTTTGCCTACAAAATACACAGTGATTAGATGTTGTGTTGCATTGCATTAAGCGTTTGGAAATTTCCTCATGTAAAATGCGCTATATCTAATGCAAGGATTATTATTATAATTATGCTAATAAAGACCTAACCGTGGCAATACGTTGAGTATTGGACACCAGCAGGAAGGAAAAGTGCTTGAAATTCATGATTGTCAAGGAGGCCAACACTGTGGGATGATCAGTGTTACATAGGAACAGGAGTAGGCCATCCAGCCCCTCGAGCCTACTCCATCATTCTGTTAGATCATGGCAGATTTGCACCCCAACCCCAAACAAGTGTTGGAATATTAACTTGGTAATTGTGCGAGTGGCTCCCTCCGTTCCCTTCTGCATTATCTTTTCTTTCTGTTTGTTTTCAGGCCACCCACACGGGCATGCGAACGTACATTTACAGTAAGAACTCTCTGATTGGCTCGCAGGCGGAGCACACCGGCATGAGAACCTACTATTTCAGTGCAGACACTCAGGAGGACATGAGCGGCTGGATCAGGGCCATGAACCAAGCGGCTCTCATGCAAGCCTACACTCTAAAGAGGTCATTCTGCTTTAGCTTATCACATCCCCTTCCCAGCGCAAGTCACCAGCCTGAGCTGTGGGAGCCCGATATGGGGTTTGTTAGTTGGTGATGGGGTTTACCTGTCTCTTTCCGCCCCCTCCCCCCCCCCCCCCACCCACCCTCACCCCCCACTGCCAGCTCAGTGCAACTCCCTAGCCTCTCTGTCAGACCAACAAGTCAGCAGATCACCATTTACATCACTGCTCGAATTGTGGAGATAGTGACTGCTGTTTTTGTCCCCATTAAAGCATCAGTTGGGATTTTGTTTTCTCAAGTCCCGTAATGTAATGGTCACTCAATCCATGACTGTTTGTGGGACAGATCTGAAAGTGTTAGCCAGGAAATGGTTAACCCAGCGAGGTTCCGCTGTTCAGTACTCCCGCCCTCGCAATCAGCCTGAATTGTGGTGTGAATGCCAGATGCACGGTGTGTGTACAACCACTTCAGACTTTGGGCGACGAGTAAATTTCATGTGATTATCCAAGATGTAAACATCATGTTAATTTCACAGCTGACTTTGCTGTGCGATTGTCTTGAACCAGGATCCAAGTGTGAAACACCGATTTCTATTAACCATGTAGTTTAAGATGGTTCTTTCCAGCTTGTAGTTTGAGACTTCAGAATAGAATCACCTTATGCATTCCTCACATTCCTTACGAGTTTACAGCTAAAATACGCATGGCTTCTTTTTCTTGGAATAATAATAAATATACACTCAAGCATGCACACACGCGCTTACACACACACACACACACACGTGCTCACACAGCCAAAGAATTTGAGAAATTAACCCTGTCAGGATGATTTATATCAACAATACCCATGTCAATTTGAGAGGTTGTTAAGTGAAGTGTCACCGACTTGAAACTTGAGATGATAAATTGGCCGTCGTTTCCAAGACATAGGCAAGCACCGCTGCGGGTTTTATTAAACCTGTACAGTGGCGCCCTCTGTTTTTGCTACCCTATCACTGCCAGACAAGCCTGTGACGAAAGGTTTTAGCTGCCATTTCCCAAACTTCTCTTTGCCCCCTAACAAAGAGTATCTTTTGCACAACCTTCACATGCAGGTCAGACAAGGCACTCCTTCGGTTTCCCTTTTGAATTCTGCGAATGGCTGTTGCTTTAACCGGGGGTTCAGTAACTTTCCAAATAATAATAATAAAAATCCTTGCATTTGATGTAGTGCCTCATCACGTCATTGATGCGTCTCAAAGAATTTCACAGGATATATGGTAAAGTAATTTATCATGATGTGTTTTGTGGGCGTAACATGGCCATCAGCAATGTCCCACTGAGTGAGTGACCGATTTTATTTGGGGGATTGTTAGCGAGGGCACAGGGAGAAACTGCCTTCACTTTTTAACTAGTGCGGTGGTATCTTTAATGTTCACCTGAATAGGCAGACGGGTCCTCAGTTTAACATCTCGTTCATCACATGAGTCTAATCAGAAGATTGTAGGTTTAAGCCTCACATCAGGACTTCAAGCTCAATTTGGGTTGATATTCCCTGAGAGGTGCATCCTTTGGGTGAGACATTAAACCGAATTTTTAATCCAGCTTTTGAAGATGAATTTCCCCTTGTCCTGTTGTTACAGGGAGACAGGGAAGGAAGACAGACCCCTCCTTGCCCAGAGCAACCACATCAATCTGGGCAAGGGCGTGGCCAGGGCTGAGGGCCTTCAGAACAAAGGAGAGGCGAGGCGGCCGGACGAGACATTTGGGTTTGAGAAGCGGGAAGAGATCAAGAAGGAGCGAGAAGACGAGGAGAGGTATGGCTTCCGCAAGGACACGGTGGAGATGGCTGTCGGCAAAGGCGGCAGGAAGAGATCTCAGACCAGCCCCACTCAGAGTGACGAACATACCACCCTTGCTCAGCTTCCACCTCGACACTATCAGGCCCAACGCAATGGGACGCTGCCTCCCAACGCCGGGCCTGATGAGCGGAACGGAGGCACTGTTTACCGGAGGGGCTTCGTGCCCCGCACTGGCACCGAGAAGAATGCCCAGCGGAAGAGCTCCCTGGCACAAGTGGAGCAATGGGTGAAGTACCACAAAACAGACAGTCAGAGGTCAGTGCTAAACACTCCTCTCGCACCTCTTTAACGTTGGGAGATCTTCACCACAATATTATTTAATATTCATTATCAAAGCTTCCTTAGGGGAACAAAAAAGCAGGTCATTACACTTGTCCACAATTACAATGAATGCCAGGGCACGATCGAAATGCAAATTCTCTTTATTTCTCTATTGCTTTGATTTCAATTGGACATTACATACTGAGGTTCTGTCTGCCTGTTCAGGCAGATATTAAAGATCCCATGCCACTAAGCAAAAATAGACGTCAGTGTGTCTCTCCTGCTGTCCTGGCCAACAATTCCCCAAATAAAATTGGTTGTTCACTTCATGGCACTTCTTGTTTGTGGGAGCTTGCTGTGCACAAATAAATTGCTGTGTTCGCCTACAAAATACATTCCCTACATTTTACATAATGTCTTGTGCAGTGCTTTGAAACAACTTCTCAATCTGTATGAATGTAGGTATTATTTTTGATTATTTAATAATTATTCATTGCTTCAAAACCAAAACATTTGTGATCCGATACACTGAAGCCAATCACTGTGCTCGCCAATAATCCCTGGATTTGATAATAATCCTTAAATTTGGTACTATATTGAATGTCTTGTTTATGATTATCTTCTCAGTCTGCAAATATTAATCACTCTATTACAGACCCTCATTTTCCTTTAGTTCCTTTTTCTTTCAGTGTCAGCCTGGCACTCTTTCAGTGTCAAGACCCACGTCAGAAATTTTGAACTCAGTCAGTAAATGTTTCCCCACACTACAGCGTTCTGATTGATTTGAAGGTTAGAACCAAACTCAGGCAATCTATCCTCTACAATCCTGGCTTCCCCGCACACAAAACACACAGTCACCACAGTAAATCCTGTGAGCGTTTTGAAACATCCTCTCAATGTGAAAGTTGCTTCATCAAATTCAGCATGTATTATTCAAGTTAATTGCTTCCATCAGCACACCTGAGGCTGTGTTACTTGTCTGTGTTAAAACTTGCTCACTGCTTTACATTGAAAACATGGAAAAAATTTAAAAACAGAATTTATGTGACATTTGTGTTGATCACTCGAATTTAAGTCGATATTAACCCAAAGTCCAAAGGTACTAGTTTCACTGTATGTATTAGTTGGTGGGATCATGGTAATTAAGGCGATGTTATCCTTGCCAAGCAGTAAGCACAATGAGGGCAATTTATATGCATTTATTCACAAATTGAATTCTAATGTACCTACCTCTGTCGCACACTGAGCCCTGATTATTATTAGGAGATTTCACAGGAACCTGCTGTGCCTCCAGATGCACATCTTCTCTTTCCCCCTCCTTCCCCCCCCCACCATCAATTCCCAGAGAGAGGCACATACATCCCCATCAGGCAGTTGTTCTATTTCTGCCACAGTAAGTGGAACTTTTCCGTTGAATTTGAAGTGTCCTTCGGTTCAGTCAGCTTGAAACAACTTGTATGGGGTGTGGGGGTATTCTCTAGCTGTGTTCCTACAGCCCCAGGGAGAAGCCAGTGCCCATTCCACTCCAGACACAAGGACATTTCCACCTGCAGATAACATAATTCACTTGTGGAGCTCTCCTTCACTTTTTGGAGGCACAACTCTTCTCTTAGGTAGAGAGATCCAATACACAGGGACATAATAGTAGTAATCCTTGCATTTGATATCAGGTCTTTCACGTCTCAAAGCATTTCCGTAGGCTATACTGGCAAGTGGATTCAATGTGTATTTTGTGGGCGAAACACAGCAGCCAGTTGAACACAGGAATGTCCCACAAACGGCCATGGAGTCAGCCGATTCCACCTGATCAAGCAGACAGGACATCGGTTTAAAGTCTCATTCGAAGGACGACACATGCGGGAATGCAACAGCCCCAGCATTGGAGTGTCATCTTAGACTACGTTATTCCAAATCCTGACTCGGGGGCTTGAAACTACAACTTATTGACTCAAGAGACGAGAGAGCTGACACTGTGCCAGGCTGACATATATACCCTTGCAGTTAGAGCTAAGATAGTTAAAACATTAGAGTAAAATTGGTTTGACGATAGAATTACATTCTGCACAAGCCTTTTTTTTGTGTTACAAATTTGATGCTTACCTCTGTGGACTCATTGCACCACCCAGTGGCAAAATTTGGCAGAATTCATTCTGGAGTAACTCATCAAAATACAGTGACATGATGTGTCTGAGCCTGTTATCAATCTGATGGGAATAGGGAGAAAGTGTTTGAATCTTCAATGTGTTTAACCTGTATGTGCCATATTTGATTCTATGTGTTGGTTTAGATCATTTGTTCCATGTGGTTTTTTTTAAGAAAAAGCAAGGTGTAAAATGATGCCGAATTATGGGATGTTCTTAAATGAATTATTAATATTGAGACCAGTTTAACATCAGCAATAATAGGTTGCATAGACAGTGTGGCATAGCGCCCAGGATCGCTTCACAGGGATGGGACAAACACAGACCAAGGGGTGATGATTCTGCGGAATTTGGTTCGGGTTAGGACAGAGAGACCCTGTTTGTACTGGGCACTGCTGGATTGACTGCAGGTACACAGAGCGCCAATTATGCACACACTAATTATCCACAAGTCTGTTTATCTGCATCCGAGCTGTGATATATTCAAAAAAAGCAAGTTTCTAAAAGAAACTTATGTGCGGTTAAGTAAAATCCTGTAAAGCGCTTTGGGAATCTCTCGATCAAATGTGAAGATTATGATCATGTTACCTGCTGCAACGTAAGAGATTCATCCTTGTTCCTTGTCTGTTTTGTTTACCTCCTTCCCCCTCCCTCTCCGCAACATGCCCCCCCAGCCTGGGCCCCATCCAAACACTTCCTCACCGGACCAGCCTGTCCCAGCCCTTCCCGGACGGCTATCAGACACTCCCAAGGAGCATGGGGGAGAACTCCCCTCCTGCCGGCCAACATCTGCCCAGCGACTACAAATACGCCCAGGACCGCGTGCTGCACCTCAAGATGTCTAACAACGAGCGCCAGGCCACCAAGGATGGCATGGTGTGGCAGCTGTACGAATGGCAGCAGCGGCAGCAGTTCAAACACGGCAGCCCCACCGCCCCGCTCTACCACCCGCATGAGTTTGAGATCGCCAAGGCCACACTGGAAGCCCCCCGGTCCATCTCGGTGCCTCCGTCCCCCTCAGACATCCCACCGCCCGGACCTCCCAAAGCCCTCTCTCCCCGGAGACCCCACAACCCGACTGACCGGGTCACCATCAGGCCCCAGGAGAGCAGAGCCACCGAGGTGCCTTTGCTGGGTTCTCCCACCAAACGTCGGGAGCCCGTCACCAAGGTAGGATACATCAACCCCGTGGTTCTCCCACCTTTTCCTGGTGCCACAACTTGTGGGGTGACCAGGTTTCAGAAACTAAATCTGGGGCCAATAATATTATAATAGTAATAAGTGGAATGAATCCACACTAGCCGGTTGACCCCAGACTCTGGGATAAATTGGATGCAACGTGCAGCAGCCGATCCGTTTGTATTCTGACTGGTTTTGAAATATGCCTGTTAATTCGGACCAAAATACAGTTAAGCTGGGCAAAATGTCCCTCCGGTCACTGGTGAATGTACTCACTGGAGCCTTCGAGATGGAAACAGTGTGTGGTGGTGAGGAGGTGGGGGGTGAGGGTCAAATGGCAATTGACAACAGTCTCCAGCCATTCACAAGCGGCTCTGGGTGGGTGTGGGGGAGGAGAAGGGGAGGGGAGAGGGTGGGTGGCACTGACTGCATCTGGTGGATAGGTAGGGGACCAATTAGCGACAGCTCATAGGTGATTGACACCTCCTGGAGCCGCTGCTAATTGGTCCCTAACGGGAACCTCAATAGGAGGGACGGGGCGCTCAGCGGAGGAGATGGCTCCTCTCTGGTTCTTTTGTCTATTCATGGCAAAAACAACGTTTACCGCAAAACAGTTGTGTTTACATAGCGCCCTCCACGTGGTATAGCGTCTCGGAGATTAGTTGCCACGTGAGATTCCCCTGCCGCTGAACAGTTGCTGGACGGTGCAAGTTCGCGGAATGCCTTTCCGCGCTTTTACTCTGTGTCCGGTGTCTTCCAGCAGCCCGCAGCCCACATTGACAGGCGTTCGATGCCCCCCATGGGATACATGATGCACACGGTGAGCGCCCCCAGCCTACACGGGAAGACGGTGAGTTCCTCGCTGTGCGCCCGATACGAAATGGGAGTCCTGGTAGCTTAGTGGTTAGAGCACTCGACTCGCGTCCTTTCTCCACCCCTCGAGAAAATACACAATAATAATTTGGTCACCCGATCCACGGCTGTTTGTGGGAGGTTGCTGTGCACGATTGGCTGCCGCGTTTCCCCCACGCATTATGCAGTCAGTTCACTTTACAGTAAGCGCTTTGAGAGTTAGCAACGTCGCTCCCTCACTCCCCATTACCACCCCTCCCGTTCCCAGTGCGGTAATTGCTGGCAAAACCTACACGTCTGGGATAAGATCTGAGGGCTATTTTTTGTGGGAGTGAGGGAGTCCTTTTCGCCGACCAGCCGTCATGATAAACCACAATATAGCCACTCTGAAAGGTTGTGAAGGAGTGATAATGTCTGTCCTTTTCCCCCGCTCCCAGGTGAGACAGTTCACCTGACATACACATCATTCAAGGCACACACATGAATAATGGTCAGATGGGTAAGGTATTGGCAGCAAGTAGTGGGTGGTGGTGGGGGGAGGAGACACAGAGGGTGGGAAGGATGGTGACCTTTCCAAACCAAACAGACTTTTGTTTATTTCTTAAGTAAAGCAATCTGTTGTTTAGCAATTTGATGCTTCTCTTCCCTCACTCCCCACCCCCCCCCAACCGCCCCTCCCTCCCACCCCCTCCCACTCCAAATCACTACCCTCTCACCACACTATAAACCTTAGTGACTGAGACAGTTTCACTGCGGGGGTTTTGATGGTAAAGACAGTATACCCGCATTCCTACCCTCCTGCTCGCCGGCTATGCCCGGCTGGTGGTGCAGGTTGGCTGGAGACACCTTGGGCTGCGTGAGCTCGGTTGCTAATTGCTCCCCACTTTGTGCCACCTGTAGCCAGAAGAACTAACCTTGCTTCTGATCCAACTGTGGAGACACCAATCACGCCTGGCGAGTGCACGAAACCACACGCTCGCTCAGTTGCATCTCGCTGAGCCCGGCCAGATCGGGCTGCAGGTCAGCGGCCAACCGGCTGGTGCCCATACACATTGGCTAGAGTGCTTGTTTGTTTGTCCCCGGGTGGCGTGCTGTTCCTTTCAGTCTTGTGCTTTTGGTGTGACTCCTTTGATCCATGTGTTTTTAAATGCCATTTTTTGCCCTTTGCCTTCTCATACCCTGCCCTGCCCTACCTGACCTTGCCCTGGCCTGGCCTGGCTGCGCTGTTCTGCTTTATAACTCGTCCAGTGTTTGTGGAAATCGCTGCACAGAAAGGAAACCGTTGAGCCGCTGAGCCAATGCAGCGTTGCTTGTTCCACCCCTGAAGCTGTTTACTCTAATCATTGCTTTTAACATCGCTTCTCCTCCTAAACTCCTTCAAACGTTGTTGTGGCCTTTGACTTGGGAGCCACTCGCTATTGAAGCTCTGTGTGTTATTCCCACTGGATGTAAAGGAAAATGTTACTCAACTGGCCAAGATGGTTGTGAGTAGGGTGTGTATGTAGTGCGCACAATGGGGAGGTGGGTGGGTGGTGAGTTAATTCCATTCGCCCACTAAACTTTGTCGCCCTTTCTGACTCTCCTGAATATTCAGTCAGCCCCCACCACACCATCTTTCAAGTCGGGAGGAAGTCCCGAGGCGTTGGACTGTCCATGGTTTGGTGGGTTTGGTACAAATGAAAATGTCCTGCCTGACTGACCGTTCAAAAGCATAGAAGAGAATTGCTGTCATTTCGACTCAGTGGGGGAATAGTTTGGAATCAATGGCTTAAAAATTCTTCACGGGATTCAGCCTCAAACACTGCTTTCTCCCCCAAAATATTAAGAAAAATGTCATAAATTGCATCTGGTTTATATTGAGTCATCGCAGGTTGAGCAAGATGTAAGCAAGTTGTGTATTCATATATCCTGGCTCTTGTCTCCTGCTTGTCCTTTGTCCCCTCTGCTCCATCAGCAGCCACACTTTCAGCCACTGCACTCCGAAGCTTTGGAATTCTCTCCCCCCACTTCCTCTGTCTTGGCCCCTCTTTTAGATCACGATTGAAGACCATCCTCTTCGACAGCGCGACGCTCACTTCCTCTCTCCCCCAAACTTAACGACAAGCTCCGCCCCTGTTAAGCGCTACAATGCACTGCCCTGTGTGAAGGGTGCTATATAAATGCAAGTTGTTGCTGTTAAATCCGGTCTGAATCTAGAAGCCAGTTTTCTGCCATTCCCTGGAGTGGGTGGATGGAGGTGGTGAATGGTCCGAAATAAGATCACTGATTCAGGGACTTTTAGGAAAAACATTCTTCAACATCTTAAAATTGAAGACTGTTGTTCCAATGCGGAGCCACTTGAGTGTTTGACTTCTGCTGAGCTGTTGTGTGCTGCGCCACATTGCTCTGTGTGTATTCAGTGGCTTGGTTGGGAGGATGCGGTTCAACGTTTGCTTTGTGTCATATGTCTTTGTATGCAGGACATTGCTTTCTCAATGCCATTGAGACCCAGAACTTTGCACCTGCAGTGCCTCGCGCTACTTGATTCATCTCAAATTGAATGCCTCTGGCAAAGGGGCGGCTCATCAAAGGCACATAATTGGGAGTCCGAAGCTCGACTATTTCTCTCTAACTTGTTTGGAAAACGTGTTGGTAGAGTTGGTCTTCATTTGGAAGCTGGTTTCCTATTTGGATCTGGCTGTGGGAGCTGGCTTCCATTTAGAGTCCAGATTTTTGAGGACTTTCCGCATCTTCTGTGGTAGCTTCAATTAAATTTCCAACTGAAGGATGGGAGATAATGGGTTTTGATGTCACCGAATGTGCGTGAGACATAAGGATGGCAAGACTAATAGAAACTTCAGGGTTCACCAACTTGCGAACCGGGACTTCTTCCAGAGAGGGTCCCCCCTCCCCCCCCACCCCCCTCCGATCCGATGAGCATCCATGTCGGTGGGAATTGTAACTGAGTCTTAGATCTCTCCCTCCCACCCTCTACCCCTGCCACTAAATGCGGGGAATCTGTTCCCAGAAACAAAAACAGTTTTGTTCAAAGTTCTGGAGGGTGCAGTGTGTGGTGGATTTTATTTCTTGTGGCTGACGTGTCCAGTTGCCCTTGTGATGGTTATGATTGAACCGCCTGTTAAGTTGGTTACAATGACTGATTTTCACTGTTGTATCTTTCTCCGTCAGGCTGATGACACTTACATGCAGCTGAAAAAGAACCTCGAGTACCTGGATCTGAAGGTGAGTTCTAACACTTGCATATCTGCTCTCCTCTCCCCGTGCTTCCCTCCCACCCCTCATTCCCCCTTATCCCACCCCGCTCCACTCCAGAAGTAAGTCAGTCTACAAGAGGTCTAGCAATGGGCGAAGGCTGGCCTTTCTGTGTTCTTCTCGCTCCCCCCCACATCCCCCCACCCATCAACACTGTACCGGATCCGGCAAGATCAGCTGTTTGTGACCTTAGGAAGAATAGCCACATTCGACAGACGAGCGGGAGATGGTCTGTCATCCCAATCAGACCGAGACCTTCGGAGAAATGACTTAACAAAGTGGGGGACAAAGCCTGGAGCTCTGACATCCTGCACTGAATTCATCTCACTGTGTGTAATCTTCCCCCCCCCCCCCCCCCTCTACACACCTCCTCTCACCTTCATCTTCATTCGTTGTTTGTCTATTGTCATTCAGTGAAGTGACTGAATCGGGTGTTATGTTCACTCAGTGTTAACGCTTCCCTCTTGTTTAACACAGGACTGGTTATGATGGTGACGAGTGTGAGCTTTGTGTTGTGTGACTTATTCCTTACCTATTTTGCTGTCCTGTAAACCTGTTGTGTAATGCAAGGAATGAGACTCAGTGCTTATCAGCTTCTTCAATAACACACTTAGCTTCTAAAACCAAGTGTCACCTTGACGCAACCCAGTCGATTTTGCATCTAATTTAGCTTAAGCCTTGTCCTGATTTGTCTTGGTGTTTGTGTCTGAGGTTTGGAATGCAGACTATGCTGGCGGCATTCAAAGGCTCTCGATTCCTATTCAGGGAGGGGTGTGGAGTCTTTCGAAGTGTAATTGTCCACAGTGTGAACTCATAGAGCGATGTGATTTAAATGTGGTTCATTCAAATACCCTGAAATTCACACAATAATAATATTATAATAATTCTTGCATTTGATGTAGCACCTTATTCACATCGTCGAGACGTCTCAAAGCACTTCACAGGATATACTGTAAAGTGTAGAGACTATATTTTGTAGGAGCAACAATGTCCCACAAACAGCTATGGAGTCATTGACCAATTTAAAAAAAATCTTATTACATGTTACATTTTGACAACTCTCTCGTGATATCCATCTGGCTATCCCCTTCCCTCTCTGCTTCCAACTCGTGTCTGAAGACCTACCTCTTCGACTATACTTTCACCCACCCGTTCCATCTCAGGGTTCCACTCAGTATTTGTAAAGCACTTTGAGACGTCCTCTTAACATGAATGCTGTGTATTAGAATATGTTGTTGTTGTTGTTCTTGTGGTTCCTTATAATGTGAAAATGTCTCAAAGCACTTCACAAGTAATCACTGTAAGTGTTGTGACTGTATTACGTAGGTAAACTTAGAAGGAATTTAAGTGCAAAGAAGTTGAGGTCCAGTATTTGGGGTGAAATCCTAGCTCTTGCCCTGCAGGTTTAAAGCCCAGCAAACAGTTTCCCGCTTCACCCCAATGAGGAATGGATATTTCCGAGAGGAAATACTTTTCTCTGGGTCCTGGGGGTTTATATTGTGGGCTGAGGGCGCCACCTTGTGCACAGCCCATTACAGCACCTCAGCAGTTCAACAGGCAAGAGGTTTGGAGTGTGGAAGCTTCAGTTATGCGAGGCTACGTTTCAGCAATTACAAAGTCGTCTGTAGCGCTGGTTAACATAGGGTTTGCAACAAAAGATGGATGTCCTAAGGATTAGCTCGGGAATGCAGTTAACCTGTTGATCCGAAGGGACGAGTGGGATTGCAGTTGCTGCACTCGGTGACTTAATTGGAGGTGAAATGGGATGGCGGTGGGGTGGGGGGGAGTGAATGGTAATGAAATGTACCTTCTTCTGTTTGGAACAGATGAAGTGTAATGAGCCCTTGATCGAAATGGTTCACAGAATGATCATGGGCCCCTCTCCGAGGTTCCGACACAGTCTCCAAGTAAGACTGGCTGTTCCGTCCGGCAGATAGCTGGGCTGCAAGAACCCACCAAACCATTGTGCGGCTGAACCCATCAGAAGCTTGCTTTGTTCCGTGCCGTGTGCGAGACATCTTGTGTCTCTCCCTCGTTGCTCGTGTCATTTCTGTGGACTACCAAGGCATTGCTGTAACACATTGGCGTTCTGTTTACTGAGTGTCGGGCCGGCTCATTTGTTTTTTGTGATGTGTGTGTGCATACGTGCGTGTAAGCAAACATGCTTCTGTTGATGTATATATGTGTGTGAGTCTGTATGAGTGATGAAGGAACTTTCCTCCATTAATCCCAGCCTCACTCTCCTTTAGTCACATTAATACATATTGATTCAAGTTGGCCCCAAATCGACTAGGTGTGGAGTTTAACATGTACCCACATCACACATCACATTGCTTGCTGGGCTTTAAAGCTTGCAATACTGTAAAGCGCTTTGAGGCTTTGTTATCATTGTTGTCAAGTGTAGTAAATGTTTTTGGAGCCAAATGCGGCCAGTGAGTTGCAGAGGTCAATGGACCAAATTTTAATCTGGAGGATTGTCGGCCGGATCGCTGGCTGAATCTCCCTCCTCCTTCTCGCTTAGCAGCGTGGGGTCTTAAAACATCCCCAGTTCATCATCGCTGGCTACGCTCGTGTTATTCTGCACCGGGTCCTTTGAAACAAATGGGATCGAATGCTCGATCACGGCTTAACCTCAGTTGCGTTATGTGATGCGTCTGTCTTTGTGTTTATCAAAACAATAACCTTTGGAAATCTTTAGATTTTTTTTTCAATCAGAATCTGGTTTGCTGCCGGCCTCCCGCTCCTCGCTGTGTTATCACTCTGTGTGGATGTCTCTATGTTTTTTTCCTTTGACGTGTAATTGCACCCTGTGTTGATTCATTTTGGGTTGTTTGTTTTACTCAGGTGACGGGGCAGGAAACACTCAGGCGTGTCATGCAGCCGATGAAGATTGCAGAAAGTGATGTTGATGTGAGTAAAATGCCTTTTCTTTTTCTCTATCTCTCTCTCTCTTTCTCTACCTGCCCCCTGGCTGGGACCTTGTGCACTGGCTAAGTGAATCCTTCCCCCTCTTTTGCCTTCAGGCTAAACTGAGCAGACTTTGTGAACGGGACAAAAGTCTTCAAGATTTGGAAATGAAAGTCAGGCAGCTCAAGATGGACAAGGTAATAATACTAATAATCCTTGCATTTGACGCAGCACCTTATCACGTCTGTGAGACGTCTCAAAGCGCCTCACAGAATATTCTGTAAAGTGAATTCCGTATATGTTTTGTTGGGGAAAAAAGATAACACAGGTCCACTGTGTTAATCCAGTTGTGGGTGGTGTGAGTCCACTTTATAAAGAGGATCCCTGGTGTGGATAGCACCAGACACTGGGCGATATGTGGCTCTGCTCCCAGCTCTTGCCTCGTTCTCATCTGGTCTCTTGTTCAGGACAAACTGGAGTCGGTGCTGGAGGTGACGCACACGCAGATGGAGCAGTACAGGGGGCAGCCCACCCACACCGACAAGATCGCCTACCAGCAGCGGCTACTGCAGGAGGACCTGGTTCAGATCCGAGCCGAGATCTCCATCATCTCCACTGTAAGCTCCGCGACATCCATATCATTCTGTCTGAACAGTTAGCCAAGTCTCATTTTCGACTTTGTGCACTGTTAGAGCAGGCAATATGTGTTGCTGGGGGAGGGTGGGGCATTGTCATAACTTGGGTATTTCATCACCTCCTGTTGTGTGTGTGTGTATGTGTGAATGGGTAAGTGTATCTATCTGTGCGTTTGTGTTTATCCGTGTGTGTGTGTCTGTGGCTCTGTGTAGTATTGCTGTAGTTTGGGCTTAGTATATTTAAGCACTCGAGGATGATACCCTGCATGAAGGACACTGTATAAATGCAAGTTGTGGTTGCGTGTGTATGTGTTTATGTGTTCATCTGTGAGTGTGTGTCTGTGAATCTGTGTCTTTGTGGCTGTCTGTGTCATTGAAAACAAGGCAATTCTCCTAAGCTCTCCCTTCGCTCTCTGGTGTATAGGAGATGGAGAATGTCTGGAAGGAATACGAGCAGACGGAACGTGATGTGAACCAGCTGAAGGAGTTGATGCTAGAACATCTAAGAATAGTCCCAAACTCCCAGGTTAGTGCTCGAAAGGATGTGAATGGATGTTGCTTTTTCTTGTAATATGTTTGAGATTCCGAAAATAGGTTTTTTTTGCAGGAGGTTGGCATTTTGTCCACCAGGATTTGTTATTATTATTGTTATAATGAATGATTTTATTACAACCAGTCCATGCCTTGAATCTCCAACCTGGCAATTTGCTTCTTGAATCAGGAGCAAGTGCAGATAAGGAAGGATCTGCGGAGGATCGAGGATGTCATGGGGGGGCTCAGTGTGAGCAAAAGCAACTACAAAGTCATCATGGAATCCATCCAGAACCCTGGTGAGTCAAACTGTACCTGGTTTAGACCCAGAATTTGCCCCACAACCCTCTGCGATTCAGTGTAATTTCTTTCCTTCTCTTTCTCCCCCCGTCCCCCGCTCCTGCTCCCGCATATCGCTCATTCAATTTTGTAATTTTTTTTATAGACCGAAGGACCATGCCTTCAATGCCTTCCTCATCAGTGCCTTCTTTCTCAACTGGGTCCACTCTATATGAGAGGAGACCTGCAAATCAGCTGAGCCCTCCAGTCAGTCCAGTGATGCTTTCGCCCGGGGCCCAAACTCAGTCTCAATACAGACCTCAAACTCTGCCTCAGTTCAGACAACAGCCAAAGGTGGTGAGTGCCTCTTGTTAAAAGCTACCAAGCCCAGAACATTTACTTTCCTCTGGGTGCGCAGGAGGTCGGGGTTCATGGTGAAAGAGAAATGAATGAAAAAAAATCTTCTCACTCGCACATGCAAAGCCTTTCACATCGAGAGAATGTCGCAAAGCGCTTGACAGGACTTACAGTAAAGTGTAATGACCGAGAGGCTGCATTTAAGGTTATCAAAGGATCTTTTAAGGAAAAAGTGGCTTAGTTAGATGTAGTTTTACTTCCTGAGTCAGGGTTCAAGAACCACGTCAGGACTTTGAACTCACACTAAGCTTGGGGAGGGATGCATTTTTGGAGGTGCCGATCTTTGCCAAACCGGTGAAACTGAAGTCCCGTCTGCTATTCAGGTGAATGCTAAAGACCCTGTGGCACTATTCGAAAGGAGAAGGGAGTTTAGAATTAAGATCTAATAACTTGCAATATTTGCAAGGAGCGATCAGTGCCCTGAGATTTTTCTATTCCCTGCATTTCGGAGTTAGAAATATTTTTTAAATCTATGAAATTGGCAAGGTTCATCAAGCAGGAATGGCAAATGCTGGGGAAACTAAGTGTAAAAGCCGCCTGATATTGCAAATTGATGTTTGTAGTGAGCGTGTGCTGTACAGGTCTAGACTTGTGAGCACAGACGTGAAGCTTGAACCCAAAGGGTTCTGACTCAGAGGCAAGAGTGTTACCGACTGAGCCGACCTGACACCTAATGCAATGCGGAGAGAAAGTCAGCCCAGAGCCATTGCTGTCATCACATCAAGTGTGAATCTAGCCCAGGATCTGCCTTCTTCCCTATAGAAGTGAGATATCTCTGGATAAAAGGTGTTGGACAGTGTATTTGGCGTAATAATGTACTTTCAGGAGCCAGGAGAGGAACCTGTGAACGGTGCTTTGCCTTGCTGGTCAGTGTAAGTGCACTTAAAATAACAGACTGCTAACGTTTGCAGAGATGCTTTCTAGCTTTTTCGCAACATTTCTGCCCACGGAGGAGCTTTACAAGCCAAACAATGCATAATGTAGCAGGCTTCTGACAACTGATAGCTGCATCACAGTACTTTCCAGAGTGGACTGCGCTCGGCACTGATTTAGTCTGTTTACTCCCACCCAGTTCCGTTCCATTTTTTATCCCCATCTCCCTTGTTCTTCACAATTTTAGATGTGACAGTGGAATGCCACATACCTGCCCATAAAGCCTTCTTTTTTACTGAATGTATTAGTTTCACGAAAGCTGATAATGCAGGGGTCAATCTACTCCTCCTCACATTCATCCCGAGCCATATTTGCTTCCTACGGCGGAAACGTCAGATATAATGTTAAAGAGAGGGATGAGAGCAATACAGCGCTCTAAACTGGACTGGAGTCAAGTCCTTCATTCCTATCAGGATGTCCAGTCTGAGATTCACTACCTGAATTACCAACTCAGCGACGCATAGACTACATATTGCATATCATATCATCATAATCTGACCAATGTTGCACTGTCGTATCCTTGTGCGGTAATGATATCGAGGTAACATTCTAAGGCCTGATATGTAGTAGCAACTAGAGGGATTCTTCCATTCTATTCAGAACATGGAATGGCAAGTAGAGTTTCTATCCTTTGTTGGGTCAGGTTGACAACCTGGAGCAGCACTGGGGCAGCACTCTGCTGTCGGAGATGCCGTGCTTCAGATAAGTTATTGTCTGAGGCATTGTCTGATCAGAATTTCATGCCTCAAGACATCACACACACACATTATTACACTAACAAGGATAGTACAATGCATGGCATTGATCAGTTTATTATGACATGTAACTCCCACCTGCCTGTTCAGGTGGATGGTAAACATTCCATGGCCTAATCGGAAAGAGAAGGAAGTTTTGTCCGGTGTCCTGGCTGACAACGCCTCAGATAAATTCTGTCATTCACTTTATGGTGGTTTGTGAGACTATGTGCGAATTGGCCGCCCCATTTTTGCCAACAAATCCACTTGTCGGAAGTCTCCGTGAAGCACTTTTGAGATATTTTTATGTGTTGAGTGCTGTATCAAATTTGTTGTTGAGATAATCTGTGTTTTTTTGTTATAGCCAGTGGACGATGCGCCACCCAGGCCGCCTCTCCCCCACATGTACAGCCCTGATGACCTGCCACCAGCAGTCCCACCTCTCCCAAAGGACACCACAGTCATCAGGCACACATCAGTGCGGGGACTCAAACGCCAATCAGATGAGAGGAAGCGAGACCGGGAGTACGGCCAGTACATGAACGGAGACTACAAGGTGAGCAGACCCGTGTGTTGACCTTTGTAATACACGCTCGCCCACAAAATATACAGTCAATCTGCTTTACGGTAAATTCTGTGAAGAGCTTTTGAGACGACTCAACGACATGATAAGTCGCTCGAATCAAATGCATATATTATTTACAGTATGTGACTGCTTGTCACCTAGCAAATTCTTATATTCTTGTGTTCAATGGTGGTCAGTCTGATCTGTTTGATGGCCTGTTGCAGGCAGAGTTGCGTTCCTATGTGAGTGAGCCGGAGCTGATGTCAATGGGGAGCAGGTCCAAGACCGGATCCTTAGAAAACGATGGTGGATTCCAGACCCTGCCCGGCCGAGGTAAGTCATGGGGCAGAGCCCAGCACACCGAGGACAGAGGATGCCACTTACGGTATATTGGGAAATGTACCTATCTGTAGTGGGACTCTGATTTATGCTGGTCGGCCCAATCTCAGAGCACAGCCAAGGCATTGCCTTGAAAGCACGCTCCTTATGTGCACGGTTTGTTTGGCAACTTGGAGCCCTCACTTCTCCACCAAGAGTATTTGCTTTGATGAAGTGCTGACTGTCTGTCTGTCTGTCTGGTGATCAGTGGCTTCTGGTTGAATGATTTAACGTTGTTCCATCCACAGTGTGTTTAAACAACAACGTGCATTTTTAAACGTTCTTCATGCAGGGTAACGTCTCGTGTGCTCGGAGCATAAAAGGGGCAGTGGGTGTCAGAGGTGAAGGAGTCACCCTTGACTTGCCATGTTTTCTGTGCTATAAATCCATATTTAACATTTCCCCATCTGTATATTTAATAATTTATGCATGTGCAGCATAAATAGGGGAGTGGGGGAATGGGAGGCAACCAGATTCCATTTGCGCTATCAGCAAATCCTCAAGATAATGGCGTTCTACTGCAGCTTTGTGTCACCGGCACACAGGTGGCGGAAATGACCTGAAGCATTTGAACTTGAAGCCCACCCCTCAAACCAATGGTTACCTCCCACCATGTGGCTACTGGCAGGTTTGTAAATAGACAAATCTGGCTTGAGAAAGCAGCAGCCTCCCATTCACGTTGCCTTTTTCCCTTTCCAGGTTTGTCGTCGTCCAGCACAGGGCTGCAGCAGTCCTCCAATGTCACGTCACACTACGTCACACTCCGGAGAGGGAAGGATGACATCGGTTCTAAGGTAAAGGGCTGTGTGTCAGCCTGGCTCAGTGGTAGTACTTTTGCCTCTGAGTGAGAACGGTGGGATTCAAGCTCCACGTCGGGACTTGAAAGGACATAGTCTAGGATGACACTTCATGGAGTGCTGAGATGTGTTGCATTAACAGGGATAGCAATAGTAATAATAATGCCTGCATGTTACTAGAGCACTTTATCACATCTTCAAGATGTTTCAAAGCGCTTCACAGAATAGACTGTATATTTTGAGGACAAAACGTGGCAGCCAATTGTGCACACAAACAGTCGTGGATTGAAGTCACCAATTTATTATTATTATTGAAGGAATTATTACCCCAAAAAAAGCGATCCATCAATCGACTTAACAACCCGGGTTTCTGCTTACTGCTAGGTAAACAGAAGCACGTGGAGTAAGGAACTTGCCCAACATTTTGCCCTATCTGGAATCGAACACATGCCTCTCGCTTGTGAGTGGAGTTCTTTAAACACTGAGTTACAGGACTCCACAGGGTTCAACACCTACATTGGTGTTGAACTCAAATAATCTAGGCTGATACCCCGATGCAGTTGTGGTGTAGAGTTGCTATCCTTTGAATGAGCCATTAAACTGAGGTCCTTTCACTAGAGAGACAAATCCTCCACTATCTGGCATGTCAGTTCTCATCACTGTTTTATTCACAGAGCCGCATTACACCTCTTATCAAAGCCATGCAGCAAGCATAGATACAAAATGCCTGCTTTGCTCAATTCCCTGTGTTTTTACATTTTAGAATGTCTTTTTGGTACAAAATATGTACTGAACATAAAAATTCAGCCAAGTGTGGTGAGGTTTTATGTTCTGTTCACGAATGCATAGCTTAGTGGTTAGAGCACTTCCCTTGCGAGCAAGAGAACTGGGTTCAGTTCCAGGCAGGACAAAACCGTGGGCAAGTTTCCTTACTCCACAAGGCTGATAATAATCCCTCAATTTTTTTTTACTAAATTGGTCAGCTCAATCCACGACTGTTTGTGAACATTGTTGTGTGCAATTGGCTACCGCATTTTGCCCACAAAATATTCACTTTACAGTATATTCTGGA
The DNA here is from genome assembly GCA_035084275.1 of Hydrolagus colliei. Lineage (NCBI taxonomy): Eukaryota > Metazoa > Chordata > Chondrichthyes > Chimaeriformes > Chimaeridae > Hydrolagus > Hydrolagus colliei. The sequence continues at coordinate 9,239,458 of CM068757.1, read as the reverse complement.
AGACGTAAAAAGCACTATATCCAATACAAGGATTATTATTATATAATTTGCATTGAACCAAAGTGGGTTTTTCAGAAATCTGAGAGATTAATTTGAAACCTATTAATATTGATTGAGAGGTGAATGCGAAATTGATTAAGTTAATTGAGTTCAATGTTTGTTAATTATGATGAATCACTTTGTCTGGAGAATATTAATCGGGGGAATTTATTAAATCCTTTTTGCGGAGGATACTATCAGAGACTGTTTTAATTGCGTAAAGTACGAGAAGTTACAAAGTGGCAAGGCAGTCAATGCATTGAATAGTGTACGGTTTGGAGGATAGAGTTATAGTGCTTCAGAATCAGTCTTTTCCTCTGGAATACTGTTGCATCTTTAACATATTCATCTTATTATATTATGGAAGGCTCAGGTACCAGCACCCTTTGCCTCTGAGACAGAGGTTGTGGTATTGAGCTGCTTGTCATGACTTTGAGCTCCAGGGGCTCTGTGCATTGCTGAGGGAGTTGTTCAGGTGAGATGATAAACTGAGCCTGTTGAGGTAGATATTAAATATCCCATGGCGCTGCTCAAAAAGTAAAAGGAATTTCACATCGTTGAGAGGTCTCAAAGTGCTTCACAGAATATACAATAAAGTGTATTTTGAGAGCTAAACATGACAGCCAGTTGCGCACAGCAAGGTCCTACAAACAGTCATGGAGTGAGTGTGTGACCGATTTTATCAGGAGGATTGTTGGCCTGGACACCAGGAGAAACTCCCTTCTCTTTTCGAAAAGTGTCATGGGATCTTTAACATCCACCTGAACAGACAGATGGGATCTCGCTTTTAAAGTCTCATCCAAAGCGTAGGATGTCAGTTGATTTAAACCACTCATTTTCTTGTTTCATTCTCCTCGCCCTGTATCGTTGCAGCAGAGGCCAAAGAGCGCTGTGGAGCGCCTGTACGGGGAAAACCAAAGAGGGAGGATGAGCGCGGAGGAGCAGCTGGAACGTATGAAGAGGCACCAAAAGGCCCTGGTTCGCGAGCGGAAGCGAACACTCAGCCACGGAGAGCGTCAATCCACTTCTTCCCGGCCTTCCTTCAGACCAGCTTCCGCTGATATTGGCTCAGTACGTTAGCGCTGCTTGCCTTAAAAAAAAACACACACACACACAAAAAATCTCAATAGCAAATCCATTCAGCGCCTGTAACGACACGCATAGCAAATGTGTGTCGTTCTCAAAAACTACATTTCAGCCAAAAGACAGAACCATCTGATCAGATGGAATGAATATTGTTTCCTATTTGATCTGAAAAGATCACGCGCTCAAGATATTGAAAATATATTAATCTTCACAGCGTTATCAATGAAATTAGTAGCGGCTCATACTTAACGGCAATTCAGTGTGTGAGAGATATCCAGTGTAATTGCAGGTATGTTGGTATGAGGATTGTGCAGTTTGATCAGTGAGTCAGTGAGTTGTTAGGGTGGTCTTTGGTCTTGGAATATTGATGTTTGTTAAAAGAGTGGGTTGGTTGATGAAAGGTGCTTTCAGAATAACCCATATAGTTTAACCATTTCATGCTTGGAGCAGCCTAGAACCTTTCCGACCTTCTGCAAAGGATAAATGGTTCTTTGACAATATGATATCATATTTAAAATGGGTGGTGGGGGAGGGTGTGGGGAGGGACAAAATGACATTTAAAAAATAAGTTTTGTAGGGTACCAAATATTAGTTTTTGTAATTGGAGTGGGCGGGGATGGGGGTGGGGGGAGAGGGGGAAAATTTTCAGTTAACTTGAATTTGTAAACCCGTGCAAAGGGCTTAAAAATTGTTTAAAGCCGTCACTGGAAATTGAAACTGATATGTTTTGATTTCATTTTTTTCTTAAAACGGATTTTAAAAAATTAATGAAAAAAAATCCACAGGCACGATGGGCCAATTGGCCTCCTTCTGTGCTATAGGATTCTGTGAATCATCTGACTTTTGAATGGATGTGAATTATGGCAATAGGACCTGATAGATAGATAGACCTGATAGATCCTTGCAATTGATAATATGAGCTGATGGGATTCAATGCTCTATAGCTGCCAAGTGATTGACTGTAGGCAGCCAGGCAGTCAGTGCACGCAAAGCATTGTTTGCTTGTTTGATCGGAAAGGGTCAGCGGCTTTTTAATAAGTGATGATCTCTCTCCATCACTAACCATGGGGCAAGGGAACAGCTTGATGTCCGTTAACTCAATATTTGCTCTGTCGCTGTAGAACTACCAATCATGTCCTCCTCCACTGAAGCTTTCAATTCTCCACATAAACCCTCTGTACCTGAAACAGTGCACAAGCTATCCAACTGTTGGCAGTCTGTTGCCCATTTCTAATGCTACCATTTAAATCCTTTACTTACTTGGCAATAACATCTAACACAAACCCTTGCATACTGTATACCACCAGGCCTCATTGTGTTTACCTATAGTTACGCTATGTTAAGCTAGTTACAGTAAAGCAGTGTTATAACCCATCAGTATTGTTCAGATCCCAATAGACCTACTTGCTCCATGACAAACCCATCATTTGATAAATGGAGTCACATTATATCTATCCCAGGGGTGGCTGTGATTTCTGTTACCCGTTTTCCACATCCTTTAATCTTTAGATCATTGTTTTCTTACCTTTGGCATATTTTGGGGATCAAATAAATGGAACCAGAATTAAAACATTTTACACATGGCCCAAGGTTTCAGCGTTGAATATTTGGCAAACATTTGCACTTGATTTCTTCCTCCCCACCTTTTATTTTTGCCATTTTTCTTAATGTCCAGTTTATAACGTGGTGACACTTGGTGCAAAATCACTGCCCCTGCCTCAGAAATTAACCTCACGAGAATCAAACCCCTGAAACAGGTCGAAGCAGAGGGTGGGGCAGATGGGATGGGGGAGGGAGACAGAACTTTTCAATCAAAATAAAGCTGCATATAATTGAATTGTAAAGCTATAATTTTATTACCTAATGTGTATTTTTGCAGAAGTGCCCTTAACATGTTAAATCACTTGCCTGCACTTTTAATAGCTGGTTTTAAAGAAACCTCTCTGTTTTATCAAGACTTGTGTTAAACTGAATTTATATGGTGTGTGAGATAGCTGCTGTCGATAAGACAAGCAGACCTGTATGCCATAAAATTCTGTGTATAAGTTGCATCTTTGTGACCAAGAAATCATTGAAATATAATGTGGAAGGATGGGAGGGAGAGCGAGACCTTCACATCAATGCAAGATGTTTACCTTTTTTTCAAATAAAAAAGGCTTGAACCAAAAAAGCAACCTTAAAAATAGGAAGCATTTTTTTCCGTTATATTATTATACACACACAGATGTGACTTATAATCTGGATTTTGCGGGAACTAACAAGCAACAAAACTACCGGGTTATGAAATGTAGATGCCATATAGTTGTTTAATGATAACTCACTTCAAATGTAGTTGCTTACTATCTGAAAAGCAAAATAAACCTTGTTAATTAAGACATTGGCCTTTGATGGGTTTTCATTATCAGTGGAACTAATTTTTGTTTCATTCCATTTGTTTTAGTGATTATCCAGTGATGGATGTTTGGCAATCTTTAACACACTGAGGTCTGGTTCTAGACCTTATTCACCAGCATTTAGTTTTCTTGAGTACAAATGATAAATCAATGCCCTGGGAGCAAACCCAAATGAACAGCCACAATCTATGTTTCTGAGGCAGTTGCTTTGCTGTAATTCAATCCACTATCCTGTGATGTTGTACACCACAGAACTCAATAAGATTTCAATCCCTCTATATTCAGTATCCCTTGAGTGGGGAATAAAGTGTACAGATTTGACAAACTAGCTCAGAACTCTTTCTTTCTCATTTTCTGTCTCTTTCTTTCGCTCTTTCTTTTGCTCTCTCTCTCTCCCTCTGACACCTGTGTGTCACTTGATGCTTGTGCATTGATGGTTCAGAAACAAAGGGTGTTGCACAAACCATTTGCATGACGTTGCATCAAAGTGGAATTGATTCTCCTGTCACCACATGCGTACAAATACAAAATCAAATGTCACCGTCTGTGTTCCCTTCATCGGATACCCCGATGTGTATCTAATGATACATCCAGGCGTGCAAAGTATAGTTATACAGTGGATAAGAGATGGATTTATTCTCCAGTTATTAAAGATTCTCACCAGTATTCTCACATCTTGGAATGGATCGGAAATCTGTGATGGGCTGAGATTTAATAATTGAGGTTATGTTTCGTTTTTCAGATCTCTTCCGTATAATGCGGCTTTAGCCCAGGTCAGCACTGCACGTAGAAGATCCTGTGTACCTAACCCTTCATTCACCATTTGCTTTCAAAGGTGTATCTTGTGATATGGACTGTGCCGTTGTTACACAGACGTGTGCTACTCTGGCCCAGTTATGTCTCTCCCATTGTTACTTGCCAATCTCACCAGTGCTGATGTACCACCTACAGTTTCAGTTGTTATATAGCTTTGTTCTCAAATTGTGGCAGAAATCAACTCGTTCCGTAGCTTGAGCGATTTCTGCTACAAATAAGTTAGTCACAGATATTACTCTACTTTGCTTGTAGTTTTCTGGTTAAAGCAAAGCACGGAGCAATACGTAGATATTCCAGGGCAGCATGGCAGAAGATCCAAATTCAGGATTGGCAATGGACAAGTTTAGGAGAGAAACCAGGAAGTGTTTCTTTACACACAGCATAATCAAAGCCAGCTTTAAACATCGAGAAGAACGATCAAAAGATGATGGAATACATATTTTTAAAGGGGCGCTTTAAATGGTGCATGACCATTCTTGATTGCGAGTGCTGACTTAAGGCTAAATTGATTTTGTCAGGAGGAGACCTTCACATGTCTAATCCAGGCGGTAAGTAACAAATGTATCCAAAAGACATTGATTGAGTTGGTTTTAGTACTTATGAAGAGCCATGTTTTTTTTTCTACCATTGAAAAGTGACTTGGATTTTGCAACAAACCACAAAGGAGGGAAAAAAGTGACCCTGGAGGTGATGTCTGTGTTCAAAACACCCCTGTATAAAGTTACTGCATTTACTGTAACTATCTGATATTACATTGGAATTAATACCACATGAAGTTCAGGAACGTGTCCACCACACTAGCATATCTGATGTGAACAGTTGATCTATGGACCTGATTACTGCATGGCTGTTAGATTACACTCACACATGCGGAGTGTAACATTCACAAAAGTGATCTTTTCCCCAAAGCAAATCAAATGGTTTTCAAACATACACTGCAGTAATTCAGAAGTACGTGCATTGGTGCACTGAGCAACGCAAAGAGCCGTGCCAATTCAATACACCCATCATTGCACAATCCAATTGGGAATTCTCTGAATACGAGCCTCTGGAGTTGGGAGAAGTCAATGGGTAGAGATAGAGCCCAGGGCTGTGAATCACACACCTAATAATAATCCCTCCAAACAAAACACAATAATAAAATTGGTCATTTAAATCCATAATTGTTTGTGGGACACTGCTGTGCACAATTGGCTGCCGCGTTTCGCCTACAAATATACAGTCAATTCACTTTACAGTATATTCTGTGAAGCGCTTTGAAACATCTAGAAGACGTGGAAAGCGCTCTATCAAATGCAAGGTTGCAATTATTATTATCAGTACTGAGACATTTCTGGATACTATTTACAGTATAACATTGACTGAGGCCTGACATGTGTTACCTTCCTCTCCATTAACACGCTGGGCTAAATTTCTACATAAAGAAAGTAAAATATGTTTCAAGAAATCTCTCTGATACTCTCTATTCTACTGAGGCATCGTCCAGTGCAACACTTGGTCACGTGTACCAGAAAGGTTTGAATCCAGAAAGTCAGCTAATCTCAGCCAGGCATTAAACGCCAGCTCCCCAATGAAGGAGAGGAAAGTCAGCCCAGGACATGCTCCTGGCCCCCACTAGAAGGAATGTAGGATGTAGTGAAAGGGAAGCTATGACCATGGTGTCCAGTGGGGTTGAATAAATAAATACAGGCTAATTGGAGTTGAGGTACAGATCAGCCATGATCTAATAGGATGGTAGAACAGGCTTGAGATGTTGAAGGGCCTACTCCTGCTCCTATGTTCCTAACCTGTCTACACTCATGATCAAAGCTCTCCTGGCTGGTGACTCAAGGGCATCTGACACTGATGAAAAGAAAAGGAGTCAGATGCCTGGAGGGTAACAAGGAAGAACTTTGGCCGGGAGTGGGGTGGTGGGGAGGCGGCAGAAATACATTTGCCAAAGATTAAGGCAACAGGTAAATATTAGACTCTCAAAGAATGAGAAATCCAGAAGCACAATGTGTACATTATGAACACCAGCCATGTCCAGTTTGGCTCAATGTAATGTGCAGCGTGTGGAAAGAGTGACGTCTTCTGTCTGTTCCCTTTTTAGTGGAAACGTGAACAAGACTTTGATTTACAGCTACTGGAGAGAGCTGCTCTGGGAGAGGCGAGCAGTGAGCCTGACGGGCTCCTGAAGGTAGTGCCTGTGGTGGAAACTGACCTGGAACCACTGGATTATGATCTGGACCTCAGCAAAGAGGTAACGACATGTAACACAGCTCTGCGCCCGCATCTCGGAAATGAATATCAACCGCGCTGCTAGTAATAACAAATTAGGCAAGCACTGCACTGAAAAGATTTAAATATCAATTTATAAAGTAGCGAGGCAAATGCATTAAAAAAATTATTGCATTCTTTTATATATTTCATAGCTCAATATATCTTCTTGTGCAGCACGAGGGCTACCCAAACTGTATACAGTAAAACTCACACAAGTTCACACAAACTCACTCTTTGTAAATTGTAAAATCGGCTAAACCGTGCATTCACCCAAGTCCTGATCTGTTTCTTCGCGATCCCATTTAGATTTCTTTGCGCTCGTCATATTTTATACACGGGTCATTTCCTAACTTGTAACGCTGCTGGAGGCGGTGGGGTTGCGATGATACCAGGCAGCTTAGCACAAACCTTGGGACCTTCCGGCACTGTGAAGCTCATCAGCTGGTACATTCAGCCAATCTGCACCATTAGGACCCAACTGTGCACAGTTCACATGCTAAAAGTTTGAGATTTAAGTGGACTGGTTTGCATTAGTGCGTCTTTAATCTAAACGTTGAAAGTCAGTAAATATCCTGTCTTCCTGTGATGTTCAGTGAAATATTCTATTGTTTTAATGGTAGTTGGAGTGCTGTTCGAGTGACCTTTCATTGTTCCCCAGTGAACAAGAACAAGTCCTGAATGTTGATTGAATCTGCGGGGCCAAAGGTCTCTCTGTTTAATGAACACTGGGGGCTTTTTTGGTGCTGGCGACACTTACAGGCAGGAAAAAGTTATAGCTTTTTTATGTTACATGAATGATTATGTACTTTAGAGAAAGTAAAGAGGCAGTTAATATTATATTTGGGAAAATTCAAAGTTGAAACCGACTAAAAATGGAAGAGAATAAATCTTAAAATCCTTTGAGACATTTAATAGTGCTTGTCAAACCAAATGACTATGGCTGTGTCCACAATTTATAAATAGAATTCTGTCTTTGTGTTTTATTAAAATGGTCACTGTGCCACAGACAATTCACACTGTGTCCATGTGGCTGGCTGTGTGCCACAGACCGCAAAGATGCATATTTTCACATATTGCCATAAATATCCCTAGCAAAGTATAAGATTCTTCTCTGGCGCAACTTTCCAAGGATCAGCACCTAAGAAAGGGTTACTGATATGTGCAATTCTGTCTCGCTTTCTGCCCCTTTCCACCTCTCTCCTTTTCCTCCTGCCTCTCAGCCTGTTGCTGGCCCCAAAAGTTCTCCTGAGTGTTTGTCAGTAATAGTGTAATCATTGTGGCTCAGACACATTTGCATCTACCGAATACCAATACCAGATTGTCTGCTCTGAGCTTGCACACGGTATGCCCTTAGGATGGCTGTACCAATGGATCCAGTCATTATTCAACCAGTTGGGAATGTCTGGCGAGCCAGAAGGAATATGAACGGTAGCGTGCTTTGTTGCTTACAATAGTGCGGTTTCAGACACGAAGCCAGGAGGCGATGTATAGAGTCTGTATTCCCAGCAGGTCGGTATCTGAGGATTATTGCATGCTCTGCAAACTCAAGGTCTGCCTGCCACTGTCTTTGGGTGGTAGATTCTGGGATCAGTTCATGCAGTCCATTGGCCAAACAGAAGACTGAGTAATGATACTGACTAGCATTTATATATGGAGCGTTTCCAGACGTGAAAGGCGCTCTATAAATGTAATTCTGTTGTTGTTTCACTAAAACAAATGTTTGCAGGGCAGTATAAAACATAATGGATTAGAAATCCAAGTGAATGTTGTTTTAGAACCAATTACTTCAAGTTCCAAGTCGACATCTGAACTTGTAGTCTAGGCTGACACTCCGATGTAATGCTGAGTGAATGCCACGTTGTGAGAGCCAACTTGCACCTTAAGAGGGCAGTTTAGCAGTTACTGAGGTTTAAGGGAATCCAATGCAATACAGTTTGCATTTGTACAGTCGCTTTCATGTCAGGAATATGTCTCAAAGCGCATGACATGGTTGGCGAGGCACTTAACAACAACAACAGTGACAACCAAATTACATTTATAGTGCATCTTTCACATCGGGAGGACATCCCAAGGTGCTTAAGGGTAGTTACTGAGTATTTGTCGGTGAACACGGGAGCCAATCTGCGCACAGGAATGATCCCCAAATGGCCAATTTTGAAACAAAATCTACTATAAACTAAGACATGTTATGCTGTCCTACCTTCTTTCTGCAGTTATCCAAGCCAGACATGGTTCAGATCCCAGAGCGTTACATCGACCTGGAACCCGATGAGCCTCTCACCAGTGAAGAGCTTGAAACGAGAAGACGCAAGGTGCAAAAAATCAAAAGCATCCTCGCCAAGTCCAGGTACCTGATCTACATATACAGCAACATTGATTTAGTTTGGATCATTTTGTTTAAATGGCTGTTATTTGGGTATTAGTTAATGAAATTCTGTTACATACAATAAATTAGTTGCGTATAATATGCTCATGAAATTCTGGAAGGATCTTTCAAGGGGTCACAAAGGCCTAATGTACGCTTTCTTTCTGCATCAGTTTTCAGAACGTACAATCCGGAGTCACCCATAACAAAGAGAACTCTCTGGATGTGGACTTGCATCTACAGGAGCAGGAGCGAATCATCACCATGTCCTATGCCTTAGCGTCTGAGGCCTCTCAACGCAGCAAACTAGTGGCAGGTAACTGGCAAAGTGCTCCGTGGGCATTGGCGCTTTTTCATACATGCATTTTGCCTTCACATGCTACCCAGCAGCTGGTTGTGAGGGTGGAAAGGGACTTCTCAATAAACTGCAGGGCAAGTTATACTGGAGTGCTCTGTTGCACCCCCAACTGATAGAGTGATGTATTAAGGCTACATTCTCTGACCAGTGTTCAGATGATGGTTATCCTCTCGAACTGTCAATCGCTCTTTATTTACAACATCATCATACAAGCCCCTTTGTCAGATCAGTGCCTTGCGGTTGCTTGCATGTATCTGTTATCCTCTGTGTAAATGGTGATAACAACATGTGCGATTGTTGCATGTGGAGGCAAAATGTAATTGAAGGTTGCAAGCCAAAAAAACACACTAACTACCAAAGCTCAGTCAAATGAAGAGTGAAGTTGCACACCGACTGACTGTGTGTGAATGTGATGCTTATTAACCTTTTCTTTTAACACTTACTACCCTTATGTTTCTGTGTGATCCCTTCCAGCTCAACAACAAGTCCATCCTTCGGCATCCTCCCCTCCTCATTCCCCTCTTAGCAATGGATTCCACTACACGTTTGTCTAAGCAAAGTTGCAAAGTAAGGATTGACAGCTTCAGTTGTTCCCGATGTCTTTGTTATGGCTTTGACTTGGGGCACAACACTCCTTTAGCTCATTCACTGGAAGTTCAGAGTCATTGAGCTTAAATTAAAAGAGGCAAAATATGATTATTCAGTGTTACATTACACACGTTTTGTTTCATGGGTCTAAAATGCAGCTCATTAATGCAGCAGTCCTCCTTTCATTGCTCTAACAAAGACCGGTGTGATGAATTGAAATAAATCGTGGATTGCATTATTTAACTGGCTTTTTAATCCTGCGTAAACTAGGAAAGAGAGATAATTTGGAAAATTAATTCATAACCAGATTGCGTTGCTTTTACAACCGAACTACAATTTGCCTCCCAGATTCCTACTCCCTTTAGAACTCATCCACTTTCAAGGTTCAAGCATTCAATGTTCTCAGTGATCATCACCTAGATCTGAAGAGTCAGGTTGCCTGCAATGGTCAACGTCTTCAGCTGGTTGACCGACCGCTCTGGCTTCCATTATACATCTACAATTCAGAGAGCAGGGTGCTCGGGAAAGTGAAGATTTCAACAGGGGCTTGTGTGGAATATGGCAAGGACTAGTTGGGCAGATGGCCCGTTTCCATGCCCCATCACTACAAAACCCTAAATGTCTCTAGATCTAGATATTCCTAAAGTAGGGAAAGATTCCTCCTGATCTCAGGTCTTTCACGCAAGATATCTGGATCCATAATTTAAATTCAATATTCTCACTGCATCGTGGTTCCAGTCCCGTCAGCCTTTTTAAAAACAAAAACATCAAGGATCATATCTTTGAACATATCCCATTTTCTTTTCACCAATGGAAAATTATTTCATGCCTTTACATCGCTTTTTGTGGCTAAAAGCTCCCAGAGTAAATCTTTTGGCTTCCCTGTGAATCTTCTTCAACATAGCAGCTTCCTTCATCGAATAGAATCTTACAGCACCGAAGGAGGCCATTCTGCCCATCATACCTGAGCTGGTTCTTTAAAAGAAGATTCCAATCCATTTTCTCACAATCCCCTGCTCATTTTCTTTCCTTTCAAGTGTATATCCGATTCCCTTTTGAAAGTTATTATTGAATCTGCTTCCACCACTCTTTCAGGCAGTGCATTCCAGATTGTACCAATTCGCTGTGTAAAAAGTTTGGGTGCTCATAATTGCGCACAGCTATATAGCTCTTACCAATAGCTCTTATCAGGGGAGAAATTATTTGCCAAAAGACTATATTTGACCACCTGGTATTCAGAACCTTGCCATCTAAGGAAGTGTGAGATCATGTTCAAGATTATATAGTATAAATAACACAATATATCAGGGTTCTTCCAAAAGTTGAACAGACTACCCATAATGGGAGAGTAAGATGGTTTCAGCAAATTCAAGATGGAGTTAGAAAACTATTTGGTGAAAAATTCAATTTAGTAATATGAGAATGAGTGTCGGATTTTTTTTACAATGTTTTTTAACTTGGGGACCAACCAGATGGACGTCAATGGTTACTGGGTAACAAGAGAACAAAACGGTGGAGAGGTTAGAGGCTGCGGGTGAGAGAACAATCACCTATCAGATGATTCCTTGCCTTGTGTCCCTCTCAGGAGTACAATGAGGTGTACGAGGAGTCTCTCCAGACATTTACCTGTCTCAGATGTAGACCATCAATATTTACAAAATTATTGTTAATAATTCCGCCCATAAATATACAGTCAATTTGCTTTACAGTATATTCTGTGAAGCCCTTTCAGAGGTCTAGAAGTCTATTATTCAACTAGTTTTTACGTACCTTCAGGGGGCTGAGAGGTGAACACCAGCTAGTTTGCCAATCAGTGCCTAAAATGGGATTTCCCATGGTTTGCTCATATCAGAGAACCAAATGCATTGAGCCTCCTCTTCCTCGCAGGTCCTGTTATCAAATGACTGAGACATGAACTTCATGTTATAAATGTTGTCATTTTTGAAAGGACTGATTGTTAGCAGGACTCATGAAGTGTAGAGACTCACCTCTGCCTTTTCTCCCCAAATTAGCTAAAGCTCTGGCTGAATACTAACAGAAGAGAGAGCTGAGCAAGAGGAAAATATTGCCACAAAGTGACCAAGAGCAGTGTTGTATGACCTGTACTAACTGGCTGGAGATAAACATAATCTCATCGGCAGATTTTTTTTCTACTAAACAAAAATGCAAAATAACTTTGCTGGAGGTGACCTGCGAGCTGGATCCTATGAGACTGGATGAACATTTAAAAAGGGAAGCTATTTTTCTAAACATACAAAAAACATTTTAGCAAATATTCAGTGACTTTGATGTTGGGAGGAAAGTCTTTCAACACAGAAAGAGTTGTTTGCCGTAGGTTTTAACATGTTTTTTTAAAAACATATGATGTTGCACTTTTTAACATATAAATATATATAAATAGATATATATATATATCCACATATAGATATATATGTGTATCCACACCATGAAAGGCTGGTTTTGCTGCATTTTAGAATCAGGATATATTGAAACAAGTTTATACAAAAATTGCTAATTATTCAGAGCAGTTTTGCTGTGTTGTGAAATATATGTTCAATTTTTATTAGGCTGATTTTCGCAGCAATATTTTATTGTGCTATTTCATGGTGACTACAGATATTACAGAACAAAAGGATGGAAACACTGGTCCATCCCTGATTTACACTGAAATACTGATCTATTTTTTGGAATCTGAAATCAGCATCTTATCTCCTCAGAACTTTGTTTTTGGTGACGAGATTTTCAAATGAATTTATTTTGTCCAAACCGAACACTGCCACAGTGAACTGTTGCCAAAACTGAACAGATTTCCACCAACAACTGTTGCGATGAATGAGTATGAAGCGGGGCAAAAAAAGCACGGATCATGAAATGGAGAGTGTGGTGATGGTGGGTGGGGTGGGGGCGCATCTTGGGGGAGGAGAGAGAACGAAGATAAACCATTGGCAGGAAGAAATTGTTTGTACATTGACACAAAGAGAGAAGGGCATTGAAATAAACCAACTCTTTTGAAATCTGCAGGAAAAAAAAAGTTGCATTTATATGTAAATATTAAAAAAAGAGAATTCAACTAAAGTACATGGTTTTTGTTTTTGTAAGATTAACAATGTTTTTTGCAAGATTAATACTGGTTCAACATGTGAAATGCATGACTGCCGTGTGAACAAACCTTCTTCCATCAGGATTCATACTGTTACTGTAGTGTTACTGGATCATCATTTTGTCACTCTGTGCTAAATCACCTGCCTGGGTGCATATGTACATTCCCACAACTAAGTTTGTTTTCGCCAGAACCATTTTGGAGCCCAGCACATGGGAAGTTGCCAAGTTTTCAGCGCCTGAGGACATCCTCCTGACGTGCATTGCGCTATACCAGTGTAATTTTTTTTTTGTTGTTGTTTAGATTCTACTGGATGTCTTATCACTTTACAGTAACTATTGTGTTTTTTGTGTAGATAAATGCGTTAGCCTTTTTGCACATTTGCACACAGGTCCCACATACAACCTTGTGGTGAATGACCCATAAATCTAGACGATTGCTGGCCAGGATGCCAGGAGAAATTCCTTGAGCCACGTGGGAGATGCACAGGACCTTGCTTTAATGTCTCATCCAAAAGACAGCAATTCTCTGTGCTGGATTGTGATTCTATCCTAAATCACATGTTAGTATCCGCTATTTATTAACTCAGATTAGTAATAGTTATAAGTAATTAAAAGTATACATTACAACAATGCTTACGTATTGATGCATATTTCACAATGATTTAAGTTGACCAAACCAAATGCTGCAGGTGAGATAGAGGTCCAATTTAATCTCCGTATTAATCCAAGTATAAGTCTATCAAAAGGTATCCAAGTATTGTTGTACAGTTTCCAGTTCCGTATCCGAAAGTATCCAGGTATTATTGTGCCTTTCCCAGTTCGATATCTAAGCACCATTGTACATCTAGAGTTGCTCCACTCACATAGTGTTGATCTTCCCCTTCTTCTGAAGCCTGGAACATGGATTTGTGACTCCCAAGTTCTTCCTTTCTCCGTCTTCTTTCTCGAATCCATTTCTCTTTATTCAGTTCATTGGGTGACCTTCCACCCGTTGTCTTTAGCAAGATGGATCCTCTGCAAAAAGAAATGCAACAAAGCTCCCTCTCCAGCTGCAGAACATTTCTCCACGAGAAAATTACTGATAAGGACTGCAAACAGTTTGTTGTTATAAACAGTCTTTTGTTTCTTCTGCAAAGCTAGTCACAACCAAGTCCTATCATGTGCAGCTGATTACGTACGTCTCAAATGTATATCCTGTATATCACTAATATAATTTGAGGTATTATTTAACACATACATTAATTACAGAATCCTGTAATTCCGGGGGTAATAATCCCTTCCAAACATAAAATTATAATAATTTGGTCACTAAATCCACAATTGTTTGTAGGACACTGCTGTGCGCAATTGGCTGCTGTGTTTCGCCAATAAAAATACAGTCAATTCACTTTACAGAATATTCTGTGAAGCTCTTTGAGACGTTTCAATGACACGATAAGACGTATATCAAATGCAAAGGTTATTGTTCTAGCTTGGGATGTGTTGTGTGTTTTGGAATCATTGGTATAAAACACTTGTTGAAGTGCATAAAAGAAGAGAATCAACAGTTACACTGAAATTAACTCCCTTACACTGAATCCTGTGAGAATATAATACAGTACTTTAGATAGACTGAAACCTGGAAGATGCTGGTCAAGAAGGCACACATGGCTTGGGAGGTGGCTTTGGAGAACTTTCTCGATGCAAGATTCTGAACCTTCTGCACTCTGAACTCTTTTTTTTAAAACAGTGTTCGAAATAAAATATTGCTGCTTGGGATTTTATGGGACAGAGATCTGGTCCTCATTTGACTAAATTACCCTTGGGAGCAGCTCTTAGCCACTGCTGACAAGCAAGAAAGATATACTGTTCCACATACACGACATTCCAGTGGCAGGAATGCATTGAGAGTTGGTGTTTCGTACATCTGTCAAATAAGTGTGCGCCGAACAAAGTCTACAGTGTTCTTTCAGTGCACAGAGAATAATGGGTGGGTGACTGATTATAGGAAAATCTCATCAAGGGGCTTAGGTGGAGTCATAAATCACAACAGCATAAAGTCAGGAGTGGTTCGTTATCAATCTGAACTCTCAGGCAAAATTACCTTGATTATAATAAATCCCGTTGATCTGCTTGTTGTCTAATGTGTAAAGCTGTATTATCACCATTACTATTGAGCAGATAAACCAAGGGGCCCTGTGGTAAGACTTTTTGTTCATCAAGGGTGTGTTCCATTGTGATGCCAATGTGATAACAGTCTCGAACGATTGCATCCATGGTGAAAGCAATCAGGAGTCTGGGAACTTGATCTACCAAGCAATGCTTTATTCAACCCACCCCCAAGTGTGTGGACTACTGCATCGCTCTAAACATTTTTACCGTGTGGGATTTTTTTTTTTTAAATGACGCACAGCAAGAGATTTGATAAAGTGCAGGATTTTACACACTTGTCTCCGTTTGGCTCAAGATTGCGGGTTCAAACCCCACATCAAGTGTTGGATTGGTTGACAGTACAGTGCTGGAATGTTAGGTGTTTGAGGTCCTTTTCAATCAGACCTAGGTTCGGCCTGCCTCTTTCAGGTCGATGTTTAAGTGATCCTGTGAATATAATTTGAAAGGGAAGATAGTTTCGCCTGTAGATGTGGTCAACAATCCTCCAGGTAAGCTGGTTAGTCACCTCATGGTTGTTTGTGAGAATTTTTGCTGGTGCTAAATAGTTGCAGGGTTTGTGTAAATAAAAAATTGCTACAATTGACAGTAATTGATGTAAAAGGCTTTAATGTTTCATTATGATGAAGTGTTAGAAAATCAAGCTTTCGCCTGCATATTTCTGGCCAGTGGCATTAAGAAACCGATTGGATTTGATGCCTGAACACACTGCACTTTTAAAAGCTAAACGATCTTTGTCTAACATTCGCCTCTACTCCAAACTGAAAGGAATCTATTGTGAGTTAGAAAGAGTAGCAATGACTCTTTAAAAATGAGAGGTGGCAGCAGTGGCTCTATTTATAAATCAGACACAGTTGTAGAGACTTCAGGATGTGTGAGTGAGAGATATTCTATCTGCCTGACACTTGCTTCCAGCCGTATCCTGGTTACCCAACGGACAGACCAAACAAGCTCTCCAGCAACAGCAAAATCTCAGGCGTTGGTAATGATGATGGACACTTCCTCCATTTCTAATGTGGTTATCATCCACAGCACTCCTCCACCCTCACTATTTTCACCCATTTTCCCTGCAAACCGGGCCATTGCTAGCCTGGCTTTCACACACAAGCTTAACATAAATAAATGCGTAATTGTCTTGACTTAGTAGAACATTAGCAACTAGTTTCCCTACAAGCGGTTGGATATGATGTAGTGCCAAACAGATCAGTGGATGTGCATCGTACTTCCCATCCAAATAATTTGCAAGATTTTTTTTCTCAAAGTGGCTATTCCCTCAAGCAAAGTTTTTTTTAATTCGGAGATTCTCAAATTCCCTCTAGTTTCTGATCTTGAAATAAATGGTTGGCATGCCAGGCTCAGTGACCTCCAAGAGAGTGGCTTCGAGGTGGCTTTCAGGAAGCAGGTAATGGAGCAACAGCTTCATTGAAAAGTGGTTAGCATGAGCAAGAGGACCAAGGTTCGATTCCTAGATTTGGTGAAACTTTAGGCAAGTTTCCTTATTACATGTGCCTTGTTTACCTTGCAGTAAGTAGAAACCCAGTTGTGAGTCAATTGGTGGACACTTTCCTGGGGTAATTATCCCTTCAAAAAAATAATACTGTGACAATAATTTGGTCACCAAATCTACGACTGTGTGAGCAATTGGCTGTTGTGTTTTGCCCACAAAATACAATCGATCCACTTTACAATATATTCTGTGAAGCATTTTGAGACATCTCTACAACGTCACAAGGCACTATGTAAAATGCAAGGTTGATTATTAAATCCTGTGAAGTGTTTAAACACCAATCTGCAGCTTTACTTTGTTATATCCTTCCTGTTTAAGGCATAATGATTCCTGCTTGGAGTTTAACTCCACCTGCAGTAACTTCAGGCTTAATTCAGAGTTTCCCCCTTCTTGTTCTGAGTAGCTCTTCAATTCACTCATTCTAGAAAACACTCAAAATTAAATTGCTTAGATTCTGAAGAAATAAGGTCTTATGAACACTCGTTTAATTATCTAAGTCACAGTTCCCCCCACTCCTGCCTGCATGTCTTGTTTTCTTTTCTAAATCAGGTTTAATCTGAATAGATATAGCAGTATAAGCAATCCCGATAACTTTTTTGGAGCAAGTCCCAGAGAATAATCCTTGCATTTGATATAGCGCCCTATCACGTAGTCAAGCCATCAAAACGCTTCAGAATAGACTGCAAAGTGAATTGACTATATTATTTGTGGGCAAAACGGCAGCCAATTGCACCTAGCAGATGGAACGTAACAGATGAGAAAAGGCCATTAAAATGATAAACTAGGTGAAAAAATGATTATAGGGAATCAGAGCTTGACAGAAGTGTTGAATGAAATCTTTACTCCCGTCTCCATGAGTGAAGATAGTCGACATTTCCAGATCCGGGTTGACTAGCTGAAGAATGTGTCAGGAAAGTATGAATTGTGAAGAAATTGAATGAGTTAAGTGTCTGCAGATCAGCTGGGTCAGTTGAAACAAGAACCAGGTGAGATCCCAATTGATATATTTTGAGCTTCTCTGGATACGGTAGTTTTACCTTTTAACTAATCACAGACAAGGCTCATGGAATGGAATAGTCTGCCAAGAATTATGGTCGATACTCTTGTATCCGTATACCTCGAGCGCATATTGAAAATGTCTAGGCTGATTTGATTTTTGCTCGACAACAGAATTGAAGTTGAGAATGTGCCCTTCATAAACTACCCTCACTCGCTGGAGTGTTAAATAACATTGTTCTGAGAGAATGATTTGCATTGCTCGGCCAGGCCAGGAGAAAGGACACTATCTTTGAGAGGCAGAAATTGGGACAGCTTTCCAATTGAAATACCACTTCAAATTCTCAGCTGTGCTACATTTAAATATCCCTCATTGTGTGCAAGTCGCACACAGGTTCATGAGTAGCCCAGCATTCCAAGTTGTCCAGAGACCTATTTTAAGTGCTCGTCAAGTTGAAATGTGGCTAGGGGAGAGGAGGGAGTACAACTATGCCTTTCTGGCTGCAGTATCATTCTGACACATTGGTGGATTTTACTGCTCAAACTGCAAGAACTTTCATTGCATATTTACTGTATAGGCAAAAGGCAATTGATGTCCTTAGAACCTCGGTACAAAGAAAAAGACAAAGTGCACATTATACATCACAGAGCCTGCAATTCTGTTTGAAACATTGTATTGATCAACTTGAACCAACAGAAGTGTAGTTGCTATTAAAACTTCTTAAGATACTACTTCCAGTTCAAAGCCTCAGAATTCTAAAGAGCATTTTTAGTTTGGGGATCCTGTGGCGTATTAGTGCTGGAAAGTGCACGACTGTATTAAAGCCAGAGCCTATAGATGCACAAGGGCATTTTGAATGGAACTGTGGCCGAGCACCAGTCTGTGTTCTGCCTGACAACTTTGCCAATATTGAAAATTCTGAGGGGAAAGGGGAAGAAGGATACAGGCTTCTGCATAATCACTACCCACATCTCTTTCTTAGAGTCTGCAAAGTACAATTACTTTGATTGGTTCCCATCTGCACCCTCCTGTAAATTGGGTTTCCTGCCAGATGAAGGATGAGAAAAGTGCTGGAAGAGTTTCTTTTAAACCATGCTGCAATATGTCGTCTCACATCTTCAGAAACTGAACTCATACTGTCTAAGATGGCTCTCCAGTGCAGACCCAGAGGTGGGGGGAATGAGGCTGCAGTGTCAGACATGCCATCCTTCTGAGAAACAAGGTTCCTGTCTGCTCATTGAAGTGCTTTGATAAGTCTTGATGACATTATAAGGCGTTACACCAAATGCAAGGAATTTTATATAATTAAATTTCTACATGAAATCGAGGAAAACAAACACACACCCATTTAACTTAAGAATTTAGTTTAAATTTGTCTTTAAAACCAAAAGGGCAATGAGAATGATCTGGGAGTGTTTTCTTTTTTACATACCATATATATCATTCCTATCTTGCTCAATTTTAATCTGGCAGCAATGTTAGCAGCAAGTTGTGTACATAATTGTAAAACTAATTGTACCGCAGAAACATTTTGGAGAAATACAAGTTGCCAATACAGTGGCAGTGCGGAAAAAAGCATTTAATACCATGACACATATCACATATCAACTGTCTAGTTTTTGTGGAAGTACAAAAAGTCATTTGACCCTAAAGTGAGAGCTATCTTGTTTATTTGCATAGTCCTGCCTGTTCGCTTACACGTTTATATTTCTTTGCCGATATTTATCTAATTTCCTTTTAAAAGCAAATCTATGTGTCAAATCTATCCTGATCTGGGAACAATCCACAATGTTCATCTCATACTTAGCATGTTTTAAGATAAACCTGTCAGACTACTTCACAACTAACATGATGTTGCTACGTATTTATATTACTGAACTGCAATTTTATTCAACAATTTAAATTTTTCTTCTGTCGTCTGGGTATACACAATAGCATGTTATTTTTGGGTGAAGTAGCAAAATTCAGCTGAAGTAATACCAATAATTTGCTTGTCATTTGGCCCCTCTGCAAGCTGATTCCATCACCACTCAATTGCATGTAAGCCTGCTCACGTGGCTTTGACTTGATCTTTAATCTGTTAAGTAAAAAGTAGACAAATGTTCCCAGACAAACCTAATAATTGAGGACTACAGTTTGTGAAGTCATTCTTTTCCTTATACCAACAATCTAGAAGCACACTGGATACTGTAACACAAGGATGATTTTTTTATATATATATATAAATACACATCCTGTATTGGATTTCTCTTGAAGGGGGGGAAAAAACACACAAAAAACTAGTTCGTTATAAGTTTATGAAGCACAACAGTATAACTCAGACAAGTTGCATATGTTCCAAGTATGGTACATAATCTGTCAAACACAACTGTACATATTTTCAAAACCGACTCAATGAATGGCTTAATGGCTACAAGTGATCAGAGCTTGCGAATTTGCAGGATGTGGGGCTTTTTCCCAGACATATCACTCCATAGGGACCGAGTCAATCTGGTCGACTTGCAAGTTTTTAAAAAAATTATATCCCAATGTTTTTAGTAACTAAAAGCAGCCTTGATGTTTAAGGGGGTATTGTTATGATACTGACTTCCATGCCACAAATTCATGGCTACAACGAGCCAGTTTAGAGGATCAAGGATGGTGCCACAAATGGGAGCCTGTTGCAATTTTCCAATTGTGGGGCAGTCATAGGCAAACTATTTTGCTTTAAGAGAATATATTTCAAGCTGTTCTTATTGAAGGTAGCAGCGGGTGGTGGGAAGGGGGGTGGGTAGTGCTTGCTGTAGTCCCAGTGTGGTCTTTGTATGTTTTCCGCCTTGTATTCTGGAATTTCTGCCTTGCAAAACCGTAACAAAAAAATCCCAAACCAATGTTTTGCTCCACTGGGTCGTTACCAAGCACAGGAATGCTGTAACATGCAGGATGGGGTTCAGATATCAGCCTGGAATCTCCTCACGTCAGTGAGCAGCTCCCAGGTGAAGCAGCACCAGAAAGAGGGGAAAAATATATATGTACTGTAAAATTAGACTGATTCAATTCTATTGTAGCTCCATTTTATTAGGAGCCATTTCATCTACTTATAGGAACTGAGAAAACCCTGCCTTACTACCAGATAAAGAAATATTTTTAACACAAATAATTTTTCTTCATGTTTTATTTATATACAGTATGTAGGAACAGCTAAAAATTCTCAAAAAAGTGGAGTTTCAACTAGCCTTTATAGTTTAAATTGAATCCACTTCCCGCACGGGAAGTCGAGCACTTCCCAGAAAAACAAGTTTGCACAAATGATATGTATTTATAAATTACTTTCCGACAGGGCGAGGGTTAACTAATTTTACTTTAGACACTCAAAACGCTTAATTAAAAACTATAAACAGGAAATATTTCGGTACACACTAGATTGTGGAAGATCAAAAAAAATAAAAATCAGAAAAACACATTCTCGGGCGTCAAAACTTTTCTCTACCACTCACATTTCACCTAAACATTTTTTAAAAAAGTAATGGAAGGAGAAAGGGATACAATACGAAATATGAAATGAAAATTCAGTCGTGTAGCACTGATTTTATTTTTTGAAAACAGTAAAAGACCTGGACTAAACCCAATGTTGATCCCCTCTCCCACTCCTTTATAATAAAATGTGCAATCTGGAACAACTGATAGAATACGGGATGCGCCCAAGCAATTGGGTTAGTTTGTAGATGACTTTACAAACATCATTTTGTACGAGCTTTTCAGGCCGTGATTTTTGGCGTCAGGCTCGTGTTGTTCATCACTGGATTCTGCACACTCGGGAAAATGCTCCAATGCATCATCCGTTTGCTCTTTAGAGTCACTCAAGCTGCTATCGGCTGTTGACTCCTCTGAAGTGCTGACCGGTTCCACTTCTGGCGGCTTTGGCTGCAAAACAGGTTAAACTAACGATTTTTATTCAATTTCCGGGTAAATCTTTCTGGCATCATCTTGGCTCAGTTTGTTGAATTCTCGTCTTTGGGCCGGAAGGTTCTGGGGTTCAAGCCTCGCGGTGAGATGGACTCTCAAATGCAATGTGGGGAGCATTATAGAGAAGAGATGCCTTCAAAGAACAATATGTAATCCAAGGTCCCATCTATCCATTCTTCAAGTGGGATTTAAAAGATCTCAAGGCAGTATTTAAAACGAGAAAGATATTTTTGAGTGACCTAGCCAACAAAAGGTGAATTATTTTAAATATATATAGAAGAGTATATTATATATTACTGTGTATGGTGAATAAGCATGGGAATGGGACAAGCCTAAAAGGCTCACATGGGGATAAACATCAACAGTCGTGATGGGCTGATTGACCCATTCCTATGCTGTAATATTCTAGTTGTTTTGTTATGGATTCAATATTCATTTACTTTCATTCACATTTCACCTGTAATGGATTTAATCCTGGTTTCGTCCACCTTATAAAATCTATTCTGGAGGTACAAATAGCAAAGTAAGTGGAAGTAAAGTCTATATTTAACTATTTCTCATCAATACTCTCTCGGTTACAAAAGATAAATATCTGGAGTTATAGATTCACAGGAAAGGTCTCCTCGATTCACTCCACTGTTCTGGTATTGCCTGTTACATGGAGCAGTCGGGTGCATTCCTCAGTGAGCTCTTTCAAAGAGGTTGGAGCAGTCTCAGAACCTCCAAACCTCAGGTAAGCAAGTACTGGTGATTTGAGTGTAATTTGTGAGAGAGAGATGGTGAGCAAGGGGTAGAAGAGGAATCGGTAAGCTAACCAAGCTTGTCAAAGGTTATAGTACAGAATTGGCTGAGTCAAGGTTCCTGAGCATGCTTAGTTATGGAGTGCAGTGAGATAGGGAATATTGAGAGCGAGATATCATGTGAAGGTTACCTCGTTGAAGCCCAGCCCACAATGCCTCTGATTTCTCCCTGAAAGCTGACTGTCCAAACTCTGATGAAATTGGTGCTCCAGCTCCTCGTTGATTTTCTTCTCTTCGTCGCCTACAAAGCAAACAATGTCACTCTCCATAGCGGAAGCTTCCTGGTCATTTACTCTTTTCAGTTTTTAAAAGGCAGGATTATGATGACAGTAAACCAGCAAAGGCAAAAGTCAGGACGCAGACTGCCCCATTTCCCAGATCTGAAAGTAAGATGGTAATTCTTGTACATTGTCATTAACACCCAGATACGTATACAATGTCTTCTTAAAAGTCATTCTTGTGATTATGAATAGAATTGACAATTTATAGGCTCTAATCAATTCAGTTATGGCGCATCTCCCAACATTAAACCCACCATTCCTCTTTGCAGGATCTCTCCCCAAATTGATCGGTTTAAAAAGAAATGTAAGCGGAAAACTTGAGGTAGTTTTAAAGTGTTCTTTGTGTAAAGAAATGTTTGACCAATATTATTCCTCTCCAGATAAGTGTTATAGCCAGAGAGGGGGGGTATTATAGTGGGGGGGGGGGGGGGGTGATTATAGCCAGGGTAGTGGGTGGAGCTGTCCTGCAGCTCAGTGGTTAGATCACTTGCTTTACAAGCGAGAAACATGGATTCAATTCCTGGCAGCTCAGGGCAAACTCTTAGGCAAGTTTCCTTACTCCACACGCCTGATAATAATCCCTGTGCACAATTGGCTGCCATGTTTCACCCACAAATACATAGTCAATTCACTTTACAGTATATGCTGTGAAGCACTTTGAGATGTCTAGAAGATGTGAAAGCGCTTTATCAAATTCAAGGATTATTATTATTATCATCCATGCTCTCCCCAGCCTGGAAACAAATGATCCTAAGCCTGATGATTGCTTAAACATGGTTTAAAAGGATGTGATCATGGATATTTCCCACTTTGGGTTACCAAGCCCAGTGAAATGCCTATTTTGGTCCTCACCTGTCCTGAAGTGACTTGTGGTTGACTTGTGATCACCTGTGTGGAGCCGGCCAGTCTGATCCTTTTGCTGAAAAACAAAGCCCATTGCACAGTCAGGTAAGTAGGAGCAAAGGAAAATTTCAAAATTAATGCTCCCAGGGTTGCCATTAAGCATGCCAAGAGTAGATCCCAGAAACACTCTGATTACGTTAATGTTTCCACACCAGCTACCTTTGATTTCAGCTTTCAGGCACTATCTCCCAAAACTCTGGAACATTCTTCCTCCATTCCTTCACCTTGTCCCTTCCTTCCCCATTTTTAGGTAGGACCTGAAAACCTTCCAATTCGCCTGTGTCTACAATCACCTCCCTATCCCCCCGGCTCAGAGTTGTGCTCCACCATTGTCAAGCTCTCTGGGATGCTACCTTGTACGAAGGGCACTATCTAAATGAAAGTTGTTGATTATTGAGAATACTAGCTATTCTGTCTTGTGAACCAATTGAATATGCAAACATTTGTTTTTAAACTTGAAGGCACACAGCTTAAGGTAGGAGATCTATGTTTCTAACCTCTTAAAGACCGTCATGACTTTCGTCCGACTATAATTTAAACTGTACCCAATTTAACAACAACAAAATTACATTTGTATAGTTCCTTTCACATCAGGAGGACGTCCTAGGACGCAACACAATCAGTGTTTCAGACTTGAGCTAGGGGTCGGGATCGGAGAGGGTGGAGGGCGGTGGGGGGGAAGGAGGACGATCGAAGAGGTGAATCTTGAGATGACTGAATCTTGAAGGAGGCAAGGGAGGAGGCGAACCAGAGGGAGGGACTGCGAGATGGGAGTTCCAGAGGATGCAGGCAGAGTGATTGAAAGCCCGCCCATCAATGGTGCGTTTTGTGAGGCAGAGGAC
Organism: Hydrolagus colliei; assembly: GCA_035084275.1. NCBI lineage: Eukaryota > Metazoa > Chordata > Chondrichthyes > Chimaeriformes > Chimaeridae > Hydrolagus > Hydrolagus colliei. Next base: position 9,215,026 of record CM068757.1, on the reverse strand, counting down.
ACGAAGCAGGGTAGAGGGTGCGGACTGGTTGGTAGGCTGTTAGGAGGTTGCAGAGGTAGGAGAGAGCAAAGCAATGAAGGGCTTTGGGGTTGAGGACCAGTGCTTGAATTGTATCCTCTGTGTGATGAGAAGTCGGGCACGAATAGGGCTGATAGTTGAGGGAGAGAACACGGGTTGCAGAGTTCTGCATGATCTGTAGCCTATGGAGGATGGCATTGAGGTGGTGGACAAGTAGGGAGTTTGCATAGTCAAGTATAGATGCTATGAATGTGTGTGAGGGTCTTGGCGGACTTCGATGTGAGACTGTGGTGGAGCCGGGCAATTTTGTGGAGGCAGAGCAGGTTATGGCACTGATGTTGGGTAGAAAGGATAGCTGAGGTTCAAACAAGACCCCAAGGTTCCGGACTGGCTCAGCGAGGTGCAGTGTGCATCCTTGGAAGGTGATGCTGTGAGCGCCTGAGGTGTGGAGGCACTGACAAGAGCCAATCAGGAGGGGCTTGGTCTTCTTGACATTCAACTATAGAACGTTAGCTCTCATCCAAGGTATTATGTCAGAATAGCAGTGGTCCTCAAGTCGAGTGTGGAGGGAGAGGGATAGTTAGTTGTCATACATGTGGAAGCTGACCCCAAGTCTTCAGATGATGTAACGAAGAGGGAACAAAAAGGTATCGAAGAGGAAGAGACCAAGGACAGAGGAGCCTTGGGGGATAGACAATGAGAATTTTGAGGAAAATGTGTAAGGGGTGATAAAGGGTAAGGTGCTCAAAGGAGGGGAAGGTTGTGGAGAAGTAAGGGGATAGAAGATGTAGCCTCTATCAGGGGGAAGGTTTCGCTCTCCTACAAATCTAGTTTACAGTATATTCACTTTACAGTATATTCTATGACTCGTTTAGAAGACATGAAAAGCACTGTACCAAATGCAAGGATCATTATTAAGTTGTCACTTGGTGTGACCCAGGTTTTGATAGAGGCGATGATATTGATGTTTTTGTCTAATGAGGCATTGCTCTTGTTTTATTGGAGAGTGAGCAGTTTAAGACAGTTTAGAAAGCAACTTCAGTAGCCGTTTACCTTCCCAGCTCCCATTAGCCTCAGGAATTTCAACTTCCGCTCATCATCGCCCAGGTCAGCTGAATCCCAGGTGGAAGATCCTTTACCCTGCAAAGAAGAGAATTAGTGAACTCCAGAGCAGAAACAAACCTCACACTTCATTTACTAGTGGTAAATGTTTTACTTTTTACAAACAAAATGCTTTTTCTAACAAGGTTTAAATCTTAAAATGCATTTATAGGGAACAATATGACATAGTGTGCAAGCACATCATCTTTCACCTTTGGGATCTAAACTAAAATCTAGCTCAAAGTGACAGGAATAAAGTGTCATCAGAAATGAATACAACAAAATTACATTTGTATAGTGCCTTTCACAAACATATTCAGGTAAGTGACAACTTAATGTTGTACAAGTTTAAAATAACTTTCCAGTAAGCATTGTGCCGGCAGCACAGTTGGGAGTTACAACTGGATTGGTACAATGTGCCATACATCTTACATCCCTGCATGTTACCATTTCTCTGGCAGGCTACCAGGAAATAAACCATTCACTGCATGTTGGAAACATGTTACGATAGAATCTCTCTCCAATCAAATGAAAACAGGTTGTAACTATTTAAGCCAAGCTTTTGGAATTGGGAAGGGGCCAGTTCTTAAAAACAAATGGTGTATTACCGTAGGCTAATAATAATTGGAAGCTCACAGTTGATGGTAAATTGTAGCAATCAACATAATGCCTGACTGATAAATCAAGAAATACACCTTAATTTTCCAGTAGCAACTGCCCAGGTGGTATCAAATGATAGAACTTATAAATCCCTTCAAATCCCAACACTTCCCTAGCTTTCTGATCTCCTCCTGTACTACACTCCATCTCTGCTAACTTGTGGTATATGCACATGTTCACTCTTTCTCTTTCACCAACAGTTATTCAGCTTTCATATTCTATGAAAACTCCGGAATTCCCTCTCTACCCCTGATGGCTCACCTTTCTCTCAGTCTTTAAGTTCTGACTTAAAACCTATTTCTGATCTCTATGCTCACCTTACCCATTCCTCTGGGCTCAGCACCCAACCTTGACATTGTAAAGCATTCAGTCTACAAGATAGGCACTACGGTATATACACTAACTGCAAGTTATTATTATAGAGAACAGGAAGGTCAGGCTCCTTTTTTGGTCCAGGTTGTGTTAGCTGATGTCAGCCAAAGTATTAGGGTTGGCCACTGTAACCGTTCAACAAAGAATATCTGTCACCCTTACCACCCCTCCCCCAATAAAATGGATATCTCTGTGACACTCACTGTACAGCCTTATTATTATTATGACCTCAAGGATGGGATGTTTCAGTAAGATAGTGGTCTTCACACTCTCTCCACCACTCTCACATCCCCAGCTCCATCACATACTCGTTCCTCTTCCTCTCACACTCCCCACGCCACCCCTGTCTTTACAGCCCCTCTTCACCCAACCGTTACCCTCAGACACAATCCCCCTATTCGGCATTTTACCCCAATCTCTCAGGCGCCCTCCCCCCACCCGTTTAGGCTCTCCCCCATGTCTACAGACTCTCTCCTCCCCAATGTTTGCTTTCTCTCCCAACAACCCCTGTACTTTTACAAGCTCCTTCCTCCATCTCGTCCCCAAAGGTGCTATACAAATGTAATTTGTTGTTTAGCCAGCGCCTTGGGACGACTTCTCAACATGAAAGCCACTTTACAAATGTAATTTTGTTGTTGTCTACAGCCTCTGCCCCCTCCACCCACCCTCGCCCCTTGTTTACAGCCTCTACTCCCCACCCACCCACCCTTGTTTACAGCCTCTGCTCTGCCACCCTGCCCACCTTTGCCACTTGTTTACAATCTCTGCCCCCAACCCCTACCCACCCTTGCTCCTTGTTTACAACCTCCCCCCCAACCCCCACCCGACCCCTTTATAGAGCCTACCCCCACGTGAAGTGCGCTATATAAAGGCAAGTTATTGTTTACACCTTCCACTCTCCCCCCCCATTCCTCTGACATGACTCCCTCTGCCCCTGTCTCCAAACCCCACTCCCCGTGTTTACAGCCCGTCCCACCATCACCTCTCGCCGTTATTGTCTGGACTCAGCGCCAGGCCCAGGCCTCGGGCTCCACGACGCACCGAGAGGGAGAGATGCGAGATTGGAAGGGGGCAGAGGGGGGAGGGGGAGGGAGGAAGCGATAGTTCACAGGCAATTACATTGGGTGAGGCGGGCCTCTTGGCGCCGTGCTCGGCTGCCTGCTCTCTCGGCGGCCTCCTGCCCGAGCTCATGGTGTGCGGTGCGGTTCGGCCCCCGGACTCCCGCTCCTCCCGCCGCTGTCGCTCACCGTCTTGCCCGCGACTACCAGTGGCCTCCGCGCCCGCACTGCACCCTGGGATTTGTAGTCCCGACTCCCGGCCGGCACCGCGGCGCCACCATCCCCCCCCGAGAACCACAACTCCCAACATGCACTGCTTGCATACTGTGTGTGCGTCAATATGTGTACAGAACTGTATACAATATATATATAGTACTGTATATACTCACACGTGGGTTATATTGACTCAGTTGAGCAGCTCTCAATGGAATGACCATATTCCTTTCATTTGAGGATTTTCATCGTCTCAAAGCATTTCACAGAATATACCGTAAAGTGAATTGACTGTTTATTTGCAGGCGAAATGCGGCACTCAATTGCGCACAGGCAGTGTCCCACAAACAGTCATGCATCGATGTGACCAATTTATAATAGTTTTTTTTTTCCTTCTTGCGCGATCATCAGGCATGTGGAGTAAGGAAACTAGCCTAAAGTTTTGCCCTGCCAGGAATCGAACAAAGGTCTCACAGGCAAGTTGCAAGGCGAGTGCTCTAACCATTGAGCTGCAAGACTCCACGAATAAGAAAGAAAGTAGTATTCCTTGCATTTGATATAGCACCTTTGAGACGTCTCAACGCGCTGCACAGAAAATACTGTAAAGTTAATTGCATGGATTTTGTAGGTGAATCAGATTGGGAACAATAGCTACCAGTACTTGTGTTTATATAACGCACATCACAAGGGGATAGTGTCTCAGAGCGCCTAACAAGAGGCACTGGTTCATGGCGTTCACTGGTTCATGGCGTTATCTTTCCCAAAGGAGAGATTCAGATGAAGATGCTCCTTTAGCCCCCTTGATCTCATCCTTCCAACATATTCACCCCACTGTCCATCCATTTTCATAAAACAAGGCCCGTAACCCTTGGCTTCAACAATCCTATTTCTGGTAACCAGCTCCAGTTGTTAGTTGCCCACTATGTAAATTGTCTACCCCAAAGATTCCTTTAGAAGCCGTAGAAATTTACATCACATTTGGAATTACTCCTTTTTAGATATCTATGTGGTTGTCAATTCAAAGCAAATATGGATTCTGTCTTGATCATTGAATGTGTGAGGGCATTCCACTTCCTAACACAACTATTATGCTGAAAAAAAAGTTGTCCTGATTCAACCACTTTGCTTATTGTCTTAAATTCATGTCCTTTGGATCGCCAGAGTGAGGAAAAGCGGAGTGGTTAACATATGAGCTTTGCTTGAGTGCAGCTGCCACATTTTCTTTTGGAAACTGTTTTTTCTCTGACTCTGAGGCAATGGGATTCCCGAAATAGTCTGGAGAAATTACAGCGCTGGGAAACTCAGATTTATTTCATTTTGGGCCTACCTCTGACAGTCAGCCCACAATGAAAAAGTGGCATAAAGGACATAGATTTTCCAGGCTGGAAAATCACCACCTTAATTAATACAAAGCTCGCGGTTGTAAAGCTTCTCTTACTGCAGAGCTCTGGTCCCACAGGTCTCTGGTACTATGTTATAATACTGTAGTAATAAACCTTGCATTTCATGTTGTGCCTGTTAATCTGGGCCAATAGAAAAGTGTGGCTGCAATTTTTCCAATAAACCGTATCCTCCACAATACCAACAATAAAGTTTCTGGCCCAGGCCTCCCAGCTGTATACCCGACATCACTGTGGGCAGCTACAAGCAATGAAGCATGATGGACCTGCGAGAGATGAGAAGCCAACACTTGAATCCTCACATAGGGCCGACACCTGGTGATATAGAACTCGGAGGAATGACCCCCCAACGGTCTGCAAAGCGAAAAGTAGACCAGGTAGAATCTGTGATAGTTTTGTGTTTCTCTCCTCTGTCTGTGTCTTTGTGAGGGTGTCTCTCCTATGTATGTGTTTGTGAGTGTCTGTGTTAGTGTGGCTTCCTATGCGTGTTTGTGAGTATCTATGTGAGCGTGTCTCCACAATGTATAGACTGGATCAAACGGGAAGTTGGTATGAATTTGAAGTGCCATCAGTTGCTGAGACGTTATTCCGAGGTCCCATCTGCTGTATCAAATGCAGAAATTATTATTATTACATTCTTCACTTCAAATGTTCAATAAAAAGGTGCTTTTGAAATTGCCCCCAATCAGTGGTGTCAGTCCATCATCTCTAGTTTATGAGCTTGGAACTGAACTTGTCGCATGTTAAAATGGTTTAAGCTTTTTCAATTAGTTAACAGATTTTCACATAAAAATTTCAACTAGAATCTAAAAGATTTTTCATAATAGCCAATTAAGGCTGACTGTGCCAGAACATTTCAATGATTACAACAAAACTTATTGGCTAAATACTTTGTCAGGGCTTGCAAACAGATTTACAGGTCCCATGACACTGTTCATAATGTAGTTTAGCCTCATTATAACAAATTGCATCTGTAATTATTCTGACAGCAACAGGAAGTGTCAATGGTGCCATCAAAATTTCCCAGATATGCTTTCAACACATGGGAAGCAATTGAAACACACGGGGCGAAAAGAGATGATTTATTTCTCTGTGGCGCCTCTTGCAGGGTATTGAAGGAGTAAAATAAATCTTAGGGAGAAGAAACATTTAGCTGATTTACTATAACAAGGAAGATGTATTAACAATACACTCCACCCTCTCCTGTACACACTGACTTTCATTTGAGTATAGTTCCATGGGTGTTGGATACCCTCAACTGCCAAATGCAAATCCCTTTGTGCCCTATCACCCCCATACCACTCCCACAACAACAACAACAATTGATATTTATAGAGCGCATTTCACGTCGGGAGGACGTCCCAAGGAGCTGTACAGGAGGCTTGTGACCCGAGCTGGGAGGGGAGTGTTTGGGAAGGGGTGAAACACGAAGGGGAGGTAAAAGAGTTCGGGGTGGAACAAAAGGCACGATTGAAGAGGAAAGTCTTCAAACCGGCCTTGAAAGAGGAAAGGGAAGAGACGAAACGGAGGGATTGAGGGATGGCATTCCATAAGGTGGGAGCGGAGAAACTGAAGGCTCGGCCTCCGATGGTGGGGCGGTTCGGGCGGGGGGCTTGGAGCAGGCCAAGTCCTGTTGAACGGAGGGTCCGGGTGGGCGTGTAGGGGGAGAGTAGATCGGTTAAGTAGGATGGGGCAAGGCCGTGTAAGGCCTTGTAGGTGAGGACGAGGATCTTAAACTCGATCCTCTGGAGGATGGGAAGCCAGTGGAGACGGGCGAGGGTGGGGGTTATGTGGTCGCGGAGGCGGGTGCGGGATAGTACACGGGCTGCAGAGTTTTGGATGGCCTACAGCCTATGAATGGAGGAACTGGCGAGGCCGATTAGGAGAGAATTTCCGTAGTCCAGCTGTGAGGTGATGTATGCATGCATGAGTGTTTCGGCAGCGCGGGGGGTAAGATAATTACGGAGCCTGGCAATGCTTACTCCCCAACCCACAACCTGCTGTCTCCCCTCGATGCCCATTGGTGGCTGCGCTTTCAGTCACTGTGCCCTGAAACTCTGGAACACTTCAGCTCAGCCTCAAGACATTCCTGTTTGACTGTATGTATGGTCACCTCCCTCATCTCTACCACGTATCAAGTGCTCTGTGACGCTACCCTGAGCTATATGAATGCAAGTTGTTGTCCAAGTGACCGTTTTCCACACGTAAGCCTTGATAATAAGGATTTTCCCATTACTTTATGACCCTTGGTACAACGTGGCACACTTCCTGTATGTGACCTTTAAAGCCCTCCGTGGCCTTGCCCCACCCTACATCTGCACCTCCTAACCCCCTACCAACCTGCCCCTTCCCTCCGCTTAGTGGGCTCCAGCCTGCTCCATGACCCCGACCCTCCCGCCTCAGCAATGGTGGACATTCAGCCACATTGCACCCAACCTCTGGAATTCCATTCCGCAATCTCTCCCCCTCCCTAGCCTCCTTCAGGTCCCACCTCAAGATGCTCCTCTTCAACAGTTCCATTAGTCACCCCCTTCCCCTCCTTTCCCTCTGCCAGCCCTGAGCCCAACCCAGCTCAGGTCTGAAACACAAACTATCCAACGCCTTGGAATGTCTTCCCGATGTGCAGGGCGCTCAACAAATGTAATTTTGTTGTTGTGACAAAATCAGGTTTCTGCAGCACACTGTAGGAAGATAGTCAGTCTCTGGTGAGTGTTTTGAAATTTTTACAACTGTTCGGATGCTTTCCTGTGCTCAATGCACTTACACAGGAAGCTGGCCAACCTGTGTGGCAAGTGACGTTAGCTGTGACATGTGATCAGGAAACAGGGCCAGAGGTATATTTTATTTTACAAACTGTTGAAATGCGGGAACCCACACCATGTCCACCTGGTCATAGAAGTAGGGGGATGTGTCTCGTCCAAAGGACGGCACCTCCAGCAATGCAGCACACCCCAGCACTGCACTGACGAATCAGCCAAAACTATGAGCTTGAGTCCCCATGCGAGGCTCAAATATAGTGCCCCCCCCCCCCAAACTGGGCAGCATCTCAGAGCACTTAAATTTGAGGTGCCCACAATCTTCTGACCTAGAGGTGAGAGTGCTACCAAAGAAGCCAGGCTGATCAAGATCTGAATAATAATAATAGTCCTTGAATTTGATATAGCATTTTTCTCTTCTAGACGTCTCAAAGCGCTTTACAGAACAAACTGTAAAGTGAATTGACTGTATATTTGTGGGCGAAATGCAGCAGCCAATTGCACAGAGCAGTGTCCCACAAACAGTCGTGGATTGACATGACCAATTTTTCTTTGAGGGATTATTATGTGGAGTAAGGAAACTTACCCAAGGTTTCACCCTGCCTGGAGTTGAACCCAGGTCTCTCACTTGTAGGGCAAGTGCTCTAACCATTGAGCTGCACGACTCCACTGTAGCCTCAAAAGCATCCAATCAGGTCCAAGAAAAGGAAACTAGCCTCATGTCTTACTTTCTTATCTCAACGCTAATCAAGTGGACTTTGGGGTTGCTTTGGTAATCTGACATGATTTTGAAAACTTACTAAAATGTTAGCAACAAAGCAAAGCCTCCTGAAGTCCATAAATGGGCAAGACATGAGTGTGTCTTGTCCTACCTGACTGTACAGCGCCTTGGGATGTCCTCTCGACGTGAAAGGCGCTATATAAATGTAAGTTTTTTTTTGTTGTGTGGTTATACAGTAATAAGGGGGCTTTGGCAAGTTTGCAGTGCTTGACATTGGTTCAAATCAGCCTTAGGAATTGGGTGTGGCAGCCTGTCAGCCTGCCATCAGCATAGCCTAAACCTGACCACACTCCCACTTCCGATTTATTTAAAAGGGAGGTGGAGCTGTGTATGAAAAAAAATACGCTGCCAACAATTATACATACTCCAGCGAGTCTGTTCAACAAACACAGAAAACCAAACTGTGAAGTCATCGGTGGGGGAGCGGTAACTAAGATTAACCCTTCGGAGGGTTTTCAACACCAGGGTCCAGGTATCCTAACAGCGCCACATACCAAAGGAATCAGAGAGGTGGTAGCGTAAATGGAATTTCCACTGATTTGTACGTCTCAATTCCACATTAGGTGGTGCAGCTATTCTCGCAAGTGTCAATTTGGCACAGTGGGTAGCACGCATACCTTTGAGGCAGAAGGGTTGTGGGTTCAAGGCTCACAGTTCTGAAGGTCGAGGATTTTTAACCAGTTTATCTATCTTGACAGTGTTAGGCTGAGCCCTGCATCGTTGCGGGAGTCCGGATTCAAAGTAGACTTTTAACCCAAGCTCTCGTCTGTCTATTTAGCCAAAAATTAAAGAACTCACAAACACTATTTAAAAGGAGAGGAGAGATTCTCCAGGTGTGCTAGACAACAACAATCCTCCAGGTAAATTTATCATTCACCTCCTAACTTTGAGGGGCGCGAATTCGCTGCAGCATTCACTTATAAATGTCCCGTCACTCAAATTTAAAGTAACTTGGGTGATGCACTTGGAGACTTTCATGTAGTAAGGTGCTATCGTGTGCGAAACGCAATGACTTTTATTAAGAAGTTATTTTTTAGCTTAATAAATAAACACTGAAGTAAACACTTGAAGTTAATCCCTGAATATTCCTTTGCAGGAAATTGCTGACCTATATTTGTGGAGTCCTGGAGCTCAGTGGTTAGAGCACTCATCTTACAAACGTGAGACCTGTGTTCGAATCCAGGCAGGTCAGGACGAAACCTTGGGCAAGTTTCCTTACTCCAATATCTAATAATAATCCCTCAAAAAAAAACAATAATAAAATTGGTAATTTCAATCCACGGCTGTTTGTGGGGCACTACTGTGCACAATTGGCTGCCGCATTTCGCTCACAGATATACAGTCAATTCACTTTACAGTACATTCTGCGAAGTGCTTTGAGACATCTAGAAGACGTGAAAAGCGCTATATCAAATGCAAGGATTATTATTAATATTCTTATTATTCACTGGGGAGCATGACAGGCTGGATGAAATTCTCAGTGGGAATTCAGATGGAACTGGTATCAACAACAAAAAAATGCATTTATGTAGTGCTCTTCACACAGGGCAGTGTCTCAGAGTTCTTGGTCCTACCACAGTATACCAGTGTATTCATATACAAAATTCAATAACCATGGTTAATGTTTGTTAGTACCCAACTGATAGGATCCTGAAGCATTTTCAGTTTAAAACTACCTGAACAAGTAGCTTACATCAATGTAGCAAAACCGCACAATGTTCGAAACAGTGGAAGGGACGATTAGATCATTCAGGAAGTAGCTCTAGGCGCAGACCTTTAAAGCCTTAAGATTCCAGTAGCAATAACAATAGTAATCCTTGCATTTGATATAGCATCTTATTATGTTGCAAAGACATTCACAGCATTTCACAGGATTTGATAAGACATAAGAATTTGCTAAGTGAAAGAACACCAAGGTCCATCTGTAAGATCATAGATCTAGTTTGTATTACACCATACTGGCAGTCACTTGACATGTTGTGTCCGAAACTATAAACCGTATTCCAAGATATTATTTTCTAGCAGAAATCTATCCAATTTGTTCTTGAAACAAATGACATTTTCTGCTTCCACTTTCTCCCTAGGGAGCCTGTCTATAAGTTTAGTACTCTCTCACTGAAGTAGCGTTTCCGTGGATTTGTTATGAATTTATCTCCCTTCAGTTGTACAATTTTACTGTAACTTCTAGTCAATTGTGTATTTTATAGGTGAACGCAGGAGGCAATTTGCACCCAGCAGTGTCCCACAAACATCCATGAGGTGAATGACCAATTTACTTTGAGGGATTGTTGGCCAGGTTTCTGGGAGAACCTCTCTCCACTTTTTGAATAAGGGATCTTGATTGCTCATCTGGAAAGGCAGATGGGAGTTCGGTTTCACGTCTCATCCAAAGGACAGCACCTCCAACAATGCAGCATACCCTTCACCTCAGCACATCATTGAAAGCACAAAATCGTTCCCTTATGTTAGCAGGCAGCGTGCATGGCAAACCCAGTTGTGAAAAAGTAAAACTGACATAAGTCTGATCTGTACAAGTCGTATATTCGCCCAGGTTGTGCATCTGCCTGAGTCGCGTTCAAGATATTCCATGCAAGTTTGACATAATTTACACTGTGCATAAGTCAGATTAAATGTACGGTCACCAACTGATACTACTTATGTGAAGTTTACTGTACCTTTTTGTTTTGAAAGTGCTGGATCCTTTGAAGAATTCATTGATGAACTGGACATGAGTTAGACCACAGAAAAGAAACACCAATTTCTGCACTGCTACCCAGTGCTGTTTTGGAATTTGATTAGAAGTCAGTGAACTTGAGCAAATTGAACAGGACCAGATTGATTAAAAATTTACAGCCCCCTTAAGGTCTGGTAAACGTTTGCAGGCAGATCAGCCAGGAAAACTGCTTTTCAAACCAAATTTATACTCCTGAAATGTGTGTTATACACTCCGCACTATCTACTAATGTAAGCACAGGAGGGAAAGGAAAATTGCCTGTGGCATTTACTGCTGTCTGGTAATTTCTTTAAATTCTAAACACCAGGCATGCTCTGTTTCTAAGAAAAAAGAGAGAAAGGCTTTTAGTTCTTGCCAGAGCCAAGACAGCCTTGTACTCGCATGGAAAGGATCCAGGTTCTTTACTTGTTAGAAATAACAGCTATATATCCTGTACTTATTTCACATAAGAGTGTGAGAGATATAAGAGCCAGAGAACTGAATACTGCAGACACTTAACGCCATGTGTATACCTGCACGCAATTATGTGCATTTCCTAGAAAGTGATGCTTGATCCCCGGAGTATAGACGAGTGACTCTGCTACTTTGCTAATGCTGTAGACTGTGATGGTTTATATTAGGTAAAGGCGGGTTGGCCATCAGTGGTGCCCAATCAACGACATGCGAGCCGGAAGCGACCAGCGGGGCCGTCAAGGATTTGGTATCAAGCCCCACGTCAGGACTTGGAATCATACAGTCTAAGCTGACACTCCAATGCAGGGTGTGTTACACTGTCGGAGGTTCTATACTAAATGCAAGGAGTATAAATAAATTACAATAAGAATTATTCCATTTGGTATAAAGAGATTCACGTGGGGAGGATGTCGAAAAACGCTTCACAGTATTTACTGCATTATCATTGTACTGTAATAAAAATCAATGAATTTCCTCAATTTGTACTGTTCTTGCTTGAATTTGTTTTTAAAACAAACCTCTCATTCCTCCGATATTTCAGCTCCCCATGTCCCAAGTACCCTACTTCCTAGCCTCAATCCCACTCCTTGCAGCAACAACAACAACAAATTACATTTATATAGCGCTTTTCACATCGGGAAGACGTCTTAAGGCAGTGGACAGCCAAAGATTTCCACCCAAGCTGGGGACTGGGATCATGAGGGTTCGAGGGCAGGGGGATGGGTGTAGGAGTGTATTCAAAGGCACAGTTGAAGAGGAGGATCTTGAGACAATCCTTGAAGGAGGCAAGCAAGGGAGGGAGTGAGACAAAGGGAATGGGATGGAATAGGGTGGGGACAACAAGGCTGAAGGCCCAACTGCCGACGGTGAGGAAGAGCAGGTCGAGGGACATGTTGCAGGCTAGAGTCGGCTGAGTGGAGGGAATGCACAGGTCAGGAGGTGGGGAGAAGAAAGGCTATGAAAGGCTTTGAAAGGATGAGGAGTGTTTGCAGTGTATAATTACCCTAAGGACAAAGCAGTAGCTCAACTGCAACCCAAGCTGGTGTGAATTTGGTGTGGGTTTGGAGTGGAATTTGGGGAAACAATTTGGATCTGACTGATTTAAAATCTCGAGCTTGATTTACGAGATTGTCCACGGTGTATATTTTGGTGAGGGATGCCTGTGTGTTCTAATTGCCCTGGTGTTAATGTGTTCACAGTTCCTTTTCGTACGTGCTCTGCTGTTAAGACTCTTCAGGGCCCCTGGAAGGAAGCTTATGTGGGCTTTCTTCCAATCTTACTGTAAAGAGCTTGAATGGCATTAACTGTTGCGGAGACACCTCCGTAAACTCAGGCTGCAATCCTGGTAAAATTTGTGGCAATATCTCTCTGTTAAACTGGGCAATCACATTGCAATGAATTTCTCTTTCCCTGTGGGCAAGCTGCCCTACTAGAGTGTCACCCCATCTTCACATCTCATGCCCTCCTCTTATCTCAACCCCTCCTCTCCGCTCTTGTCCCTAACCCTTCGCTCTCTAGTCCCACCTCTCTCCTTAGTCACTTTCGCCCCTCATCTCTCTTCTCCCACCTCTCTCTCTTCCCAGCGAGGGTCCACAGTTTATAAGTTACATATTAATTTTATGATTCCACAAAGGGCTGTGTGCAGAAATAGGCAATAATTTAAATCCGAGTAAAACGAGATAGGCAAATGCCTTTAAACATATATCGTGCTCCACAAATAAAATAGGGGTCTGTTAGTCATTGCTCATCTCTAATTCCACTAAGTAACAGTGCAGTGTGCAATGTGATATTGAATAATTCTGGAGCTGTTGCATGATAGAAAATACATAGGACTTGACGGCTGCAGAGGAAACCCGGTTACTTTCTAATAGGGTGATTGACATCCCTTGAATTTTAATACAGGAAACATGGGAATACAGTGCAGAACAATTGTAGGTTGTATATTGATCACCAGGGGATAAGAATATAGCTTGATGCTCTCTCTTCCTGTCCCTGCTTCCCCTCCTCCAAATTATAATTTTTATTTTTCATCTCTGCCTCAAAGCAACTTTTCCTTTAAGTTGTGAACTACGCTATTGGCAGAAATGCCTACAATGAAACTCCTTCTCGCTAAAGCAAATAAATACTCAGTCGGTGTAAAATGACTCTGTTTTGTTAGTCAGCTCTACAGTACAGCCCTGTGTTAGCTCTCTAATACAGCATTGTTTAATACTGCCCTCTGTTAGTTGTCTTAATATAACAACAACTTTCATATATAGAGCGCTGCTCATGCAGGGAAGCCACCCAGACTGCTTGAGTGTTGGATCATAATGCTGAGCGAGGGGAAGGTGACCATAGGCATGGTTAAAGAGGAAGGTCTTCAGGCGAGATCTGAAGTTGGAGAGGCAGGGTGCAAAGAGGAGGAATAGAGGACAAGTGGAGTTTCAGGGCATTCTGGCTGAAACGTAGCTATCGATGGTGGAACAGAGGGGAATGAAGGACAAGCTGGAGGCAGTCGAGTGGAGGCTGCGAGTAGTTGGTTGGGGAGTAAAGCAGGGAGTAATTGAGCACAGTTTAATCATCTGTGCAATACAGTCCTCTGTTAGTAAGCTAATACAGTGCTGTTTTAATCATCTCGGTAATACAGCATTGTATTACAGTCAGCTCTCTGACACAGTGCCGGATTCAGACCTCGGTCTCGCCAAACTCCAGGAATAAAGGAAGGCTTGTGTCGGACACTGCAGACTTCCCTGCCTGGGTTCATAAAGTAGATTTATTGCCATAAATCATTATAATAAACTGGTCTACAATTATATCTCTCCTCAAACAAACCTTTTTTTTATTTCATTGGGTTGAACGTTGAAAGATTCTGCGCAGTGTTTTTTTAAAAACATATGAGCAGCTTTGCTGGTGTTTATGAGTTTTTAACAAGAGGTGACATATGTAAAAGGACTGAGCAATACCGAGCACCATTTAATGCACTAGTGTTTCTAGATTTCTGGATGAAATTTGGGGCCTCCTGCTAATTACCACGAGAAACTCAGTGTTAAAAGCTGCAAGTTTCATCTCTTTCTTTTCCAATGGATCATGTGCAGAATTTGATAATTGCAGCAAAACCCCCAGAGAGTGGGTGAATTTCTCCCCTCACCCCACCCATACAAGATGGGCAATATGCCGAAGACCGCTGAGAATGGGGTGGGGAGGGAAATGTCACAGTTATTTCCCTCGAGGGAAGGGGAACATTTGGTGTGAAGACCTAACCCCACCCCTACTCCAACTTGCTACTTGTGCAGCTTGCCCATTGTCACAGCGAAAGGAGTTTAATTATCATCTGAAATGTTTGAATCAGTCAGCTCTGTGCACCTTGAAATTTGATGGGCCCAGGCTTATTTTTTAGGTGAATGGAATCCAGCTGAATCCAGCACATCACATGCTTAAGTGGCTTGTGACAGGTGTGAATGCCCCCCAGCTGGTCCAAGTACCTGACCTCAGCTGATCACAAATTCCATTTGCCTGGAGTGAAAAGTGTGTCTCTATAGGGGAGTTTCCAACCCCCACCCCTCCCCCCTGACCACGCAAAAAAGTTGTATTGCAATCGGGAGCTGGCTGGCATCAACCTTTTCATCTTGTTTTGAATTTTATTGTAAAAAAAATACATCCATGAAATTTTTTTTAACAAAAATATTAAGTCTGAGCTGATATCTTGCAAAAGAAAGGACTTGATCTTTAACTTATGAGATTGCAAGCAAGATCCCAGCTGTGGGGAATGCAAGCAAGTTTCAGTCACATTCAGAGAGAGTAATTACAGTATTAGATACAGCTCCACCAAAGGCACAGTCAGTGAGCCCGCAGAAACAGCAATGGACATGTAAGTGCAATGGTTGGAATAACTTTAAACTGAAGTTACAAGCAACACTTTTATTTTGGACCATACTCATTTGTGGACTGTTTGCTGTGTAAGTTTTATAACATTTCTGGTATAAGCTAAGCTTGTAAAAATGAATGTTACTTTACTGCTGCTGTGGCATGTGTATTACTGGCAAATCTTTAACTCAGTTTGCGCAGGATACTTGTTTTCCCTTTTCAATGTGCGCTTGCAGAATGCTACATCATGTTCTATTAGAGGGGCAGCAATCTTCTGTAGATGCCTTTTGAGGGTGTGGGGCGCATTTCAGGGTGGAAATGCGCTTGTAATAATAATAATTGTTGCATTTGATATAGTGCCTTTTCTCATCTTCGAGTCATCTCAAAGTGCCTCACAGAATATACTGTGAAGTGAATTGACTGTATTTTG
Source organism: Hydrolagus colliei (assembly GCA_035084275.1). Lineage (NCBI taxonomy): Eukaryota > Metazoa > Chordata > Chondrichthyes > Chimaeriformes > Chimaeridae > Hydrolagus > Hydrolagus colliei. Next base: position 9,199,207 of record CM068757.1, on the reverse strand, counting down.
TTGTTGGAAAAATACTCTTGCAGGGTCTGAGAGGGTTATTTGGGGCTGAGAGCAGAGGATGGCACTAGGGGTTTGAAGGAGAGTTTAGGATGAGGGGACTAAGCAGCCCGAGGGGGTTAAGCATTCAGTTTACATGGTGGGGGAAAAGTTAAGGGCTAACCAGGCTTGGTGGCCTTTGATGGTTTGGGGAGTGAGCACGGTTATGGTGGATGGAGCTGGGCATTTGGAGGCAGGATGGTTGTTAGATATTTATGCTTAATTGTCTGTGATGGGATGAATTCAGTGTAAGTAGCCGGTGGCAAGCTCGCTGAGCCAACAAGCCTTTCCTTATTTCTGTCCTTTCTTACTGGAAATGTTCTGTTTTTATATTATCTGCTTGAATAATGAAGGGGAAACAAGTCAATCCCTCCTTAAGGCCAGCACTATCTTTTCTTGAGTTGAAAGTGATATAAATCCATCTTTTAAGTATTTACATACTGTGCTCATAAAAAGCGAGTGATTCATATGGTGCTGGTGCCTTTGGTATATCAAAAGTTTTACTTTTTTTTACTCATGATTTGTGTCCCACCATTGCTCTAGGGTACAATAAATTGTGGTATATTATCTACACTTTTCTCTGTCGCTTAAAATGATCGATGGGGTGCGTTGCACAGTCCTGCCAAACAGTGTTAAATGGCAAATTGACAGTAAGCTGATCCCAAAGCATGTAGACATTAAGACTGAGAGCTTGAAATCTTCTTATTGATGCATGCCCTGGATCAGCAGATGTATTATTTAATCATCAATACTAAGAATATTTGATGATAATCCTTGCATTTGATATAGCACTTCTTGAGTCGTCAGTATCTCAAGGCTCTTCACTGGAATTCCTATGAAGTGTAGTGACTGTGTATTATGTAGGCAAACGCAGCAGACAAATTGCACACTACAATATTCCCAAAACAGCCATGAAGTAAGTGACCAATTTTATTTGGAGGAGGATTGTTGGCCAGGGCACCGTGAGAAACTCCCTTTTCTTTTCAAGTTGTTGCCATGAGAGCTTTGAAGTCCATCAGAACAGGCAGACGGGACGTCGGTTTAACGTCTCATCTTACTTGTTCAGTGTTGACTTGCACCACATTCTGGTTGCAAACACTTTCTCCAGGGAAGAAGCTTCCAACTTTCCAGCCTGAAACGCGATCTTGCAAGTCTGAAAGAATACAGTGTACTCGCTTATTGAGTTGTTTAATCTGCGTTGGGTTATTATAGTCGATGGAAATGAAAAATGTCATCCAAATTCTGTGGAGTAATCAAATACGATAGTGTCAAAGTTAACAAACGCTTTGAGTTCAGTTGCTGTGTAATTAATTCTCGACATATTTCAGGAACAGCCTCTACATTTCACTTTTCCTTCAACATACCAGCTATTATTCCCTAATTCTGTTGTCTGTATTTATCCCTCACCCCCAATCACCACCCAAACTACCACCTCCACTGCAATTTTTTTTTATGGATCTGATAGAAAATCACACTCCCCTCATACCTCAACCGGAGCCTTACTCTAACAACAGTCGAGGTTCAGGTCTGTTAGGGAGAGATGATTCACAATGTGGGTGGAGCAAAGTCCTGTTATCCCCATGTGTTTTTCTTACACACAGTGCACTGACCAACAACTGAAACGTGTGCAGGAATGATGATAGTTGTATTTAGCAGTACTTCATTGTATTCAATGTGCGTTGAAACGTAATATGGTTGAAAAAGCAGTGCCATTCCTAGCAGCGTCCCTGCGGGCAAAACACGCCTCCTTACGTCATGTGGTCTTTTGAGACATTGGTCTCAATGTCAGAGTGAGATGCAATAGAATCTTGGAAAGTTACAGCGTGGAAGACAGCCATTTGGCTCAGCCAAACAGCGCTGTGTGTGTCTGTCTGAAAGAGCTATCATTTAGTCCCATTCCCTATACAGAGTGTTCCATGTAGTTGTGGTTCTCGTCAGCAGGTCTACTGTTATTGCTTTCATTATTAGTTTTTCTTTCAATCGAATTTTTGTAGGTGTCAATTGTCCCCAAGGCCTGCTACATTGTCTCCATGCCCTGCCTCACTCCCTTCCTCTCCGTTTTCAAACCCTGACTTAAGACTTAACTCTTTGACTGTGCTTTCTAACCATTTTTTTTTACTATGCAATTGATTTTTGTTGTCTAGTATCCATAAACACATGTCTGATCCTAACCTGGAATTCCACTGTACCAATATCCTTTTACTTCCAGGTCTTAGATTTCCTAATTTGAAGCAAACTGCAGCCAGTATTTTCCTTTTCTACAAAAATATTGTCCATGTCTATTTAGTTTCATATTCATCCATCTTTAACTGAATCACTTTAGGTAGAAAGGCTAGACGAATGGCCTCAGGCTGAACACACCACCCAGCTACACGCCTTCAAGTCTCAGGCTATGCAGACAGTTTGTCTGATTCCATAAATCATCATCTTAACCATTGGGAGTTCTGGGTCCGTGCCTCTGACTGACTGTACACCTTGGGAGGTATTCTCACTGTGAAATTCCTAAATAATTATAATGAGATGGTAGCATCTGACAGGACCAAAAGTAAGTCATTTCAATTTGAAGTTGATTATTCCTCATGAGAGATTTTGATGAAGAAGACTTTTTGGCCTATTTGATCTCTTAACAGAATACTCACCATAACCTGCTCCCATTAAACCATCGAGCTAGTTCTTCAATTGATTCCAGTATCTTGGCTTCAACCACCCTTCCTGGAAATGTATTCCAGTCATTTCGTGACTGTCTGGGTAAATAAATACTTCCTGTTGTATGTCTGTCAGTCTATCTGAAATTGTCCTTTGCGACTCTGAACCTGTGCTTGGCAACAGTTACAGTGTATAACTGTTATTGTGTATATTGAGCATCCAGGGTAGAATTACAACAACAACAACAACAAAAATTACATTTGTTCAGCGCCTTTCACATCAGGAGGATGAACCAAAGTCCTGAACCAATGATGGAGCCTGTTTTTCACCTGAGAAAAGTGTTGGGCACTCATTTGCACAGAGTGTTCCCACATGCTAACCTCGACTATCTTTCTCTGCCCATCCCCCAACATACCCGTCAGAGTGGGCTAGCCACTGCCTTATCAAATGTTAGGAAAAGATCAACAACAACAACAAATTAGACTTATAGAGCGTCTTTCACGTCGGGAGGACATCCAGGTCCATTTACTTCACCAGCCTAATAATAATCCCTCAGGAAAAAAAAATCATTTGGTAGCTCAGTCCATGACTGTTTGTGGGACACTGCTATGCACAATTGGCTGCTGCATTTTGCCCATAAATATACAGTAAATTCACTTTACAGTATATTCTGTGAAGCACTTTGAGCCATTTAGAAGATGTAAAAAACACCATATCAAATGCTATGATTATTATTATTATCCTGCTTTGGTTTAAATCTGTTTCTTATTGCTTTTTTGTTCTGAGGTACAGAATAAACTGCGTTATACATCAGCCACTGGAATCCAAGATAATATTTATCTCAGATGAAGTTCCAGATGATTTCTTTGTGCAATAATATTTAGAATAAAACCTAATGTACAGAGATCATCCTGGTTTCAATCAGCAACAATTGTGCTAAAGTTTGTGGGGGGTTTTCGCGTGGGGTTGAGGGTACATAGCTATTCTAGATATCTTCAAAATAGTTTATTGTAACTTTGGCTTTACTCAAGCTTTTACTGTATTCATAATAATAATAATAATGGTAAAACCACTAAACCTATTATCTCTGACAGAGAGATTTGCATTAGATTGTGTATAACCAATAAGTTACGAGATTCAGCTATCTACCATTACATTTCTGCCCACTGAGAAACAACCCTATATGACATGTCAGCGTGACTTAGTTAACACTCTCACCTCTGAGTCAGAACGTTGTGGGTTGAAGCCGCACTTTGAACTCAGTTGAGACTGACACTCCAATGCAGTGCTGAGAGAAATGCCTTGCGAAGGATGAGACATTAAACAGAAGTCCTGCCTGCTCAGGTAGACTTTAAAGTTCCTGTGGCACCATTTGATAAGAGAAAGGAGTTTCTCACCATGTCCTGGCCGACAATCCCTCAGCCTAAAAATATGAGGTAATTCACTTCATGGTTGTTGGTGGAATATTACTGTGTGCAAATTGGCTGTCGCATTTGCCTGCAAGTAGTTACACTTCCCATTAAAATCCACTGAAGTGCTTTGAGACATCTGGACAATGTGATAGGATTTAATAACAAGGGTTATTATTTATTATAGACCCCAATCTTTCCGGTAGTTCTGTCCCTGAGAAAAGTTCACTTAACAAAACACAGTTGTTTTATTCAAGTTTATTAAACATCACAATAGCAGCTGTATTTTTTTTAAGAGCCTGGGGAAGCTGTGCATTCTATGTTCTGATTTTACCTTCTTATGTTCAAGCCCTTTGATTTCATGATATCTGTATCTGTACTTGATGCTAAACCATTGCACAATTCTCTCTGGTTAGCTGCCTTTACAAACAAGGGATACATATTCATCAGTTGGATAAATACATAGTCTCCAGTGAAGTCTAGAATATGTTCTTTAGAAATTCAGACAGTGCTCTTACGATCTCCAAGCTGTTGGATGAAACACTCACTGCCTGTTTGCAACGCACCTTTTCGCAGATTGAATTTCAATTCATGAAAGAAATTAAAGGGAGTAGATTCCCATTGCTAAATGTAATATTCATCGGATTCATGCATCATGAATTGGCAGCATAGAGCTCAGGTGCTTCTATAGCTTGAACAACAGTGTGTAATTGTGCAATACAGATACCGTCTTCATCACTAGGTTTCTCCATCCAGGTTCTGTAGTGGCTGGAGGACTGAGGTCAACAAGGCTAAGATGAGGCATAAAAGGCTGCAGCAATTGAAAGGTGAAGATAGACAGTGCTGTTGGTGAGAAGGTGATTACGTTTATACTCTGAAGTATTTGCTGGGCAAAGGGGAACATGAGAAGATAACGAGATTGTCTTACTCTGGTTGGGAGTGGGTTTAGCAGATTTTGAAAATCCCCCTAAAAGCAGGAGGACTGTATGTAATGAATGAGGTTTCTGTATTGCTTTATTGTGTTGGGAGCTCAACTCATTGGAAGTGGTGATGGAGGCTTTCACAGTGCTTTGTAGGGATGATGTTGGGTGTCAGGTGGGCTGCTTAAGTGGCCTGAGCAATAATGACCAGGCGGGTTGCCAGTAACTGAAGATCAGTACACTCAATAGATGTTGGCATAGGAGTAGGTACCTGGTATAAGACCATGTGGCAGAACCAAGCCATGGTGTGGTTCCCTATAAGAAAATCTGCTTTGAGGAGTTACATTATAAATATGGCAGAAGTCTTCTGTTGCCAATAGCCAGTCTAGTTTTAAGTGCATTTAATTTTAACTGGTTTAAATCGCCCTTGTTCTTGCCCAGCTTCACTGGCTACCCATCCTTACAAAACCCTTGTTCTCACCTTCAAACCCGTCCACGGTCTTGCTCCACCCTACCTCTCCACCCTCCTCACCCTACATCAGCCTGACTTCTCCCTCAGCTTGTCAGACACCGGCCTGCTTCAGGGCCCCTACACGTACCGTCCCACCATTTCTGGTCAGGCATTCAGCATCTCTGCCACCACACTCTGGAACTCTATTCCGCAATCCCTCTGCCTCACCCCCTCCCTTGCCTCCTTCAAGTCCTGTCTAAAGACCTTCCTCTTCGACTGTATGTGAGGGTTAACTGTATGTTGTGGGAGAAAGATGCTGTATAAGTGCCAGTCGTTGTTGGTTGTTGTGATGAACTCAGGAGAGTTCTTTCAATGATTGCTCACAACCTAAGAAATATCACTGAGAAAATGTGCACAGTTAGTTGGAGCTGATGTTTCTTGAATGGAATTTTCTTTCACATTGCTTGTGTTCTACGCTGGACGCAATGTTTATTTTGTCTCCCAACAGTTGAACTTGACTTTGTTGAGAGTTTCTGATCAGAAGTCCGCCAAATCTCAAATGCGTGTACGAATGTTCCCTTCTACTTATTTCCCTTTCCTCAAAGGATTGGAGCACATTTAGGGATTATCATTTTAGAAAGTATTTTAGATTAAATTTAACTAGTTTTACCTCGGTTTACTATTCAGATCTTTAAAACAATTTTGTTGATAGTTCCTTAAACCGCCAACAAGCCAAGCACTTGATGATATTCCTTCCATTTTACAAATGTAATTTCATTGTTGTTGTAATGCCTTATCCTATCCTCAAAATGTCTCCAAGTTGCTTTTCAGGAATTACTATGTATCTTTCGGCACTTGTTCTTTGATTGAGTTGAAGTTTATCTTGTGAAGCACACATCTTCCTTTAAGTATTTCCCATTTTTGATCATGGTTGCATCTCTTTGAATACTCTATGTTGGTGGGCTGGATTGTTAGTTCATGTTGATCATTAGATCTTAGATCCCAAGAGGTGCTTACAATAGCTTAGGACCTCATTTCTACATAAATTTCTACATAAATTTTCTGGTGGTACCCAACATTTCGATGGAATTCAGACCCGATGTCCCCAGTTGGTCTTCATGTGTGAATACCTGAGGAAAGTATTTTTGTTGACCAGCGTTCAAGGAAACTTTCCTTCGCTACCTTTTCTTATCTCTGGTGGCAGATTTGATCTTTAACTATTGATTATTTGCATTTCTAAACTGGCCATTATCAATGCAAGTTTTCCCCTTTTTTTTTGTCTGTAAATAATGAGTAGAAGTAATTAACTACATTTCATTTAAGACGCTTGAATAGACTAGACTCTTACATCCTCTTTTTGTCTAGGTTCAAACTAAATGCTCAAAGTGATGTTTTCTAACTCACTCTGGCAAACTCAATTTCTGCAGGAACTATTTCTCAAGCAAAGCACCTCATCAAGCAAGGCACCTCTGCAAGTTGACTTAATGAGAAACCAACTTTACATTTCCTCATACCAATCCAATCGAATCTACAGGAACACAATTTAATAAATTGAACAATCTCATCCAAATGTTTCAGGTTAGCTTGACAGTTACGCTAAGTTTCCTTTCCAATAGATTTTACTTTTGTTCATATTTTATGGCCTCAGATTAATGGGCATTAAACAATTGACTGGACTAAAATCAAATTCTACATTCTGGTTGGATTGAACTGTCTCATCCTGGTCTGGTACCTGATGGTGGTAGACTATACCTTCTTTCGTGTTTTGCCTCTGTTTTACAATCCATCATTTAGCTCCCAATGGCACCTTATGGCAATGGGCTGTTGTGAGCAGCCAGACTTTCTGAATTCCTCTTTGTGTATTTCTAAGTCTTGGCTGTGAAACTCTGAATGATTGAAACCTTATATTATTTTGTCAGATCTAATTGTTCCTACAACAAATTGGATTTGTATAGCACCCTCCACACCAGATGGCATCTCAGAGCGCTTCACAATAATGGATCCAGGGGCCGAGCCAGGGGAGGGGGAAGAAGGTGACTGAAGCATGGTCGAAAAGAAAACAAAAAAGGAGAGGGCGAAGTGAAGGGAGTGAGAAAGTGAGTTCCAGAGCCTTGGGGCGTAGTGGCTGAAGGCATAGCCACTGACGGTGGGACAAAGGATTCGGGGGACAAGGAGGAGGCCAGACCCAGTAAAGTGAAGGCAATGGGTACTCTTGTGAGGTGTCCTCCAATAATCTATCTCTGGAATTTCCATGTGTAGGTGGGATGCAAGGAGTTCTCAGTTTGGGTTGGTTGCTCTCAAGCAGGGGGATGGGTTTCGGCATGTGTCAAATACTCTGACCCATGCCAGTCTTGTTTGTTTCACATTGATTTATCAAGCTGTGTCGCCCGAATCTGTGTTGCCACACTCAATGAGATCCAATCTGCTCTGTTGATATCCATTCAGTCCTCCATAAATCATCACTTCCCCCCACCCCCCCTGCCCCTCCCCACTTCCAACACTCTGACAAAATGTCAACACTCCCAAGATATCCTGGTGCCTCCCCCAAAATAAGATTAATTGACATGTAACAGATTAAAATAATCAGATCTTTTAAAAAAATAACAGGTAAGGCATTGTAAGGCACCGAGTTATAAACCATGCAAACGCTTAGCAGTAACATTAGGAGAACTGTGGTGATTCCTATCACTTCATTGTCGGCTTCCTGACATCCTATTGCAGTGAGGTTAGTTTAAAAGTATTTCTACACATATATATATATAAAGTATATCTGGCGCTTTCTTAATCGGGTCGTTTGTTTAAAGGGATCGGTTGTTGCTTTCAAGTAAGGGCTGCCTTTGCGATTCTTTCTGCTGTTCATTTAACAGGGTTTGTTGGTAAAGTCGCTACCCTCAGCGAGGGCTGTACTTGAAGCCTTGCTCCTTCACGTTGAGTGTGTTTTTCTATTGAAGCTCTCGGTGTTTCCAGCCTGTGTCCTGTCTCCTGGCTGCAGACTGGATGGACATCCTTGTTGACTCCGGATTTTTGCGGAGCGCTGCAATGACCCGGGGTTGGATTTTATGTGAATGCAAATATCAGCGATATTAACTCATCATTTCTAACCTGCCTGAACCCCTCACAATGGGAATCTCTGACATCTTGTATCACCCCATAGATCTCCCGGTGGTGCTTTCGCTGTTAAGTGTTGGTCAAGTTTGTGTGTGTGTGTGTGTGTGTTGGAGACAGGGGGGAGGGGGTGGGGGGGGGGGGGGGGAGAGTGGGGTGAATGAGGAGGGAAACTGTTCTCGAAAATGATAGACAAGATATCCCCAAATGCCACTGACTTTCTCAGCAGACCGCGTTCGGGTTTCCGATGGTTTATTTCTGTTTAATAAAAAACCAGGAACGATAAAGACGAGGAGTGCAAACCCACACCCAGCCTGATTTTATAAACGCACAAGCAAATAGCGCCAGAAGTCAGTTACACGGTCAGATATGTGTAGACCTTTTGAACGTCTCGTGTTGATGCTAACGTTATACCTGGTACAGGATGGATGAGGTGTAAACATATCTTTTTTTTCTTCCCCATTCCTCTCTCTCTCTCTCTCTCTCTCTGTTTAAGCCCCCCCCCCCCACCACCACCTCTCTCTCTCCCCTCCTGCCCTCACCCCGTATAAATGATCTTGTGTGTCATCAGAATCTTTTAAAAAAAATCCAATCTTTTCTTAAGGAGAAAGAACATTTGTATTTATTTCCCCCAAAAAAGTCGAGACTGAAGCAGTCACAAACACACACCCACACAACAAAGTTTACACCTATGTTTATTGCAACTTAAAATATTTATGCAATGTTTGGCAGTTGTTTGCAACTCGCGTGTTTAATCGGTGAACGGATGGAAGTAATCATAATAATTATTATTAATATTGCTTGGATTTGATCCGGAACACATTCCCTGTCACTGTTAAAGTTGAAATCGCCGAGGGTGCGTTTGTTTGTTTGTTTGTCTGTGTGTGTCTGTGTGTGTGTGTGTGTGTGTGTGTCTGATTCTATTTTTGTTCGGATCAAAAGCAAAAACGGGTTCTAATCAGAAACCAATGGATGTTTTGCAAATAAGACGTTTGCAAGGCAAAAGCAGACTGTCCGACAGCCAGGCAGACACACACACACACACACACAAAGATTCTTGGGGTAGAATTAGACAATAATTCAAAACAGTAATATTTTGCTTCTGTTCATTTCATTTCAAACCATTTTTGGTCCCGTGGATCCTTTGCGATTTTATCTAAAACTGGACATTTTATGAGTTGATTTTAAAAAAAAGATCTCGGGCTTTTGTTTTTGAAGTGTGTGTGTGTTTGTGTGTGTGTCTGTGTGTTTATAGATCGCTGCTCTGGTGTGTGGGTGTTGGGCAACGATTAGTCACGAATTTGGGCTGATATTTCTTTTTTAAAAAAAGTCCTGACACCATTTGAAGAGAAAATGATTGTACAGTACCGCACTGGATATTGTGGGGGCAGAGAGCCTTTATATGGTTAGTATTGAGCAGAGTTGATAACTTTTTATTCCTCTCTCTCTCAGTTGACAAATCCCCTCA